>CM060906.1:194538056-195908056 GCA_030737815.1 Allium fistulosum | reverse complement strand
ATTTCAAGGCCACGAGGTACACCCTCATGTATTCGAGTCCGGGGCAAACTCTCTTGATTTACCAGGCCATAAGATCACCTAATCGATTTCTGGGGCAACAATCACACCTAATTGATTTCAAGGCTCAACCGCACCTTTTACTCAACAGTTTGATTTACAAATAATCTTATAACTCTGTATAGCACTGAGATCTTATGGAGAGAGTGGCAGAGAATCAAATAAGAGATAATTAAGTTTGATTCACTTGGTATTTTGGCAAAGTATAGTTTGAGATTCTTTAGAATAAATGTGGAAGACGAAGAGAAAACAAGTGAAATCTGATTGAAAATTCGTTTAGAACTACTGGTATTTATAGGAAATCAACAACCATATCTATTCGTGAAAGGATACGACGAGTAGACACTTCTTTTGAAATTTTGAATTTTGAATTTAACGGATACCATGTCGACATGGGGGGTTGAGGGATGTTGACATGCTCTAGGCAAAATTGATGATTTTGAGTTTCTTATTAAAATTGGTTTCTATAATTTGTCAAAACGATTTCTAAACAATGTAAATATATTTGAATATAGTTTAAACATATAAAAGAGTTTAGAAAGTAATTTTTAATATATATAATCTTAATCTATAAAGTGATTTAAAATATGAGTAAATAAATATTTTAAACCTATATATTTAAAACAAGAGATAGTTCAAAATCAATGACAATTTTGAAATCAAAATATTAAAAATGATAAAGATAGTTTTGAGGCTAAAATATTTCAAACAAGAGAGATGTCTTTTTGAAAAGAAGGTTATGAAAACATTTAAAACAAGGGATATATTTTTGAAAAACATTTTTATAAAATTAGTGGGTATCAAAATAGGACCACTATATGTTCCACTAGATATTGTCGTGGGTTCCATCCCACTAGGGTTCCATCCCTTTAACAGGCTCGAAGTGGATTCCATTCCACGAATAAATTTCGAATAAAGATGTAAGTGCTTTCAAGAAGTTTTAACATAATTCTAGATTCAATACTTATCTTGTACTATTAAAATCTTGAACTCTTGATAACTTGATTTCTTGATACTCATGAGTCTTCAATCTTGATATCTTTGATCTTTAAATTCATCAGTCTTGTATCTCTATACTGTACAGTCTTCATTCTTGGTACCTGCATGTATATATCCTGCATATACATATATATATATATATCTAAACTATAATGTTAGTATTTATATTTTATAACAAGTCCTAAGGTTGTTGTCATCAAAACCATCCTTCTCAAGGACTAACAAAACCATGAAGTTTTATGGCTATTGCCTACCGTGGATTAACTCTACTCATCGAAATTTCAAATTTAATTTATTTGCACTTGAAATTCACCATGTACTAATACAAAATTTAAGTTTCTTTACAAGTTAAAAAGAAGCCTAATCTACTATGACAAGACACTCGAGAAACTTTGGATTTTCTTATCGAAGCGTAATGGGAATCTCCGTTATCAGATAATTTTTGGGTTTCTCATATCAGATGAATTTATGGATTTTTTATATATTGGTTGGATTTTTTTTTCCTTATATCAGATGGATTTCATTTATATCACACAGATTTTTGGTCTTCTTATTATTACCATATGGATTTCTGGGTTTCTATGCCAAATGGATTTCTGGTCTTCTTATTATTATCAGATGGTTTTCTGGGCTTTTATATCAGATGATTTTCTGGTCTTCTATTAAGCATTTTCTGGTTCCCTATAAAAGAGGATGGATGAAATATCCAAGATAAAATGATTCTCTATCTTAAGAAGTGAATTTATATATAATAATGGATTTCTTTATGGACTTCTGGATTATTATTGATCCACCATTACAGGCCAATTTTCGAAGAATGGTTAGTATTCAAAATCCTCTTAAAAGAAGGGATTCTTAAAAAAAGTGTGTTATTGTCTGTAAAGTCTATCAATTTTATGAATTATGACTTTTTATACTTACAAACAAGTTATTCCTTTTTAATAAGCAAAACCTGAAGTGGTACAATTATACATATCATACCAAGTTGGAGCAATATACACCTATATTTATTTTAATAAATGAGTTTTATTGCAAAATATTTACCAAAAACATCTTTGAGAAATTATTTTAAGAAACTATTAATTACCCTACGATGGGGAAAAATCTATTTACCTATTTTAAAGATGCAAAAAATATGTTGCTTAACATTGGTAATCTTCTATAAAATGTTTTGATCTAAAATGTGTTTACAAGAGCATTTTCAGAGTTTTCAGAAATCGTTGAAAAAGAGAAACCTATGCATATTTTTTAGAGAAATTTTTTGGAACTATTAAGGTTTATTAGCGCCATAAAAAATCTAATTAGAAAAGTCGATTCTCGTTTAGAGGACTACTGGTTCATGAATCATGACCACTCGTCTTTTATTTGAGATTTGCATTTCTATCATGAGGTTTGCTAAAAAAACCCTACTTGGTAACAACACTGAGAAGGGGTTTCTTTTCCAAGGGATTCAAATATCCAAAAACTTTTCAACTCATTGGCTCGAAACCCAAACCAACAAAAAGCATTTTATAAAAGAAAGACCGATCTTTAGGGAATATTTCTTGATTTATTGAAGAAGTTCTTTTTCAAAAAATAATTCTTTTTTCTAAAAGGTAAATTTCATATTAGAAAAGTTGAAGTTTTAGTTTTCAAAAGGGTTTCTACAAATATGTCAGTTGGCTAAGTGTAACGACCCGTATTTTTAACTATTTTAAATTATTAAATTTAATATAATTTTTGAATAAAAATGGTTAAAAATAAAATTTAATGATTTACTAATGTATTTTATTGAATATGAACTTGAATAAAATTTTGAAATAACCAATTTCGAAGATTTAGGCAATAACCAGTATCGAAATGGAATTCCATACATTGAATGTGTTTATAATCAATAGTTGAAATTAAATAATAAATGTTGAATTATTTAGATGAAAATAAAATAATCGTTGATAACTAAAATTCATTTGAAATTTAATGGTTATTAATGTAATTTATAGGATAATTAAATTGTTTAAATTTAATATTGGAAATTGTTTAAATAATTAAATCTTGTAAATGATGTCAAAAGTTGATTTAAATTTTATTTAGACAAGAATGAAATTTTTAACTTTTAAAATTGAATTTAAAGTGAATAAATTTATTTTGGAAAATAGCTTGTTTTAATTAACGTCTAAAAATAGTCTTTTTGGGCACTATCTCAGATTTCGACAAAACCAGTTTCATCAGATCCGTAATAGGGAATTATTATAGGATTTCAAGTTTCATAACGATCAGACTTATCGTTTGGCCGAGCAAGCTTGAAACGTGTAGAAATCAATCAAAGGAATTTAATTAAAGTAATTTGATTTTGAAAAGCTATATTCTGTATATGATGGAATTGGCTCTCGATACTTATTCCATTGTGTTCGGAATAGAGATAACATATAGAGCGACACGCTTCGTTTGGAGTTCCAAAATTTTGGAAGTGAATAGTGTTTTGCAAAACTTCTATATAAGGACCTCATTTGCTCAACCCCTAGAATATTAGTTTCAGGCCGCCTCTTCTTTTTATTTTAATGGCCAGAATCGCGTCGACTTCTCTTCCCTTTTTCTCTTGATCCGCTCTAAATCTCGACTCGGCATCAAATTTTGATATTTAAATCGATATTGAATTGCATATCACCTTTAGTTAAACACCCCGACACTGATAATTATTGATTGTTGTATGATATGGTTGAATTGGTTGATTTGGATGTTAACTCATAGTGTGATGGATGATATTGTTGATTTGCTGTATGTTGCTAGTGGTTTTGATATTTCCGTGCTATCACGCTGTTATTACCACTATTGATGTGATTGATCACCTTGACATTTAAATTTGATATGGACGTTGGATATCCTATCTGATATTTGAATTTTGATGCATAGTTGACTGCTTTGACATAATGTGATTTATCGCCGTTCGGCGAAAATTGGGTTTTATTTATTGAATTTTAAAAGGGCTTTAATATATAACCTTTAGAAATTTATATATTATAAAGAATTTAATTTTGTGAATCAAATTAAATTTAGTTTCTGAAATTGACTTGAATTTCATCTATAAAATATAAATTCTAATTTTTATAATAATATATATTTCCTAAAAGAGCAATAAAAGGGTTTGCAAATTTTCCTATAACTTCAATAAATAAAAAGAAATGTTATAAGAAGGCCGATGTTTGGAATCCAACCATTAAATGATTTTGATACATTTGAATTGGATTATTTTAAAATTTGAGCTTTGGAAATGTTAGAATTCAAATTTGTTAAAAGAATTTGTATAAAGAATTCAATTTGAAATTTCGAAGTTATAATCGATATATGATTTGAATAATGGAAATTGGATTATTTTAAAGTTTTGAATCTTAAAAAGTCGAACATTGAAGTTAAATTGATTAAGTAATTCAAATTGGTGTATTGAAAATTAGACTCCAATTTATAAACTAAAATGGTTTTGAAAAGAGATTCGAATTGAAACTCAAGCCAATAAATTAAATCATTTGAATCGAAATCGAAATCTATTTAAATTGAAATCGAACGAAATTGAATTTGAAAAGAATTGAATTGAAACATTGGAAATTCAATTCATTTGTTGGAATTTGGATATGAGTATAGATTTGTTGGAAATGGAAAGAAATAGTTCATTTTGAAACTATTTCTCTTGATTTTGATTTGACTTACATAAGGATTCTTAGTCCTGACTCGAGTGTTTTGTTTTTCATTACGCTCGGGTTAGACCGAGTTTTTCAGTTATCGAAAATAGTCATTTCGGAGGACGAAGACGAAGATTTGGTATATCATATTTACTAGTATTTGCACCACTTCACTCAGCTAATATTGTATAACTTTGATAATATTGTATAACCGTGATTTATGTTGTAAATTGAATTGAGTATATATTGTTAAACAACTTCATGAATTGTTTATGTGATTATTGTATCTTATCATTCCGCTGCGAGATTCTGTTATTGTTTTCTTCTTTTCTTTTTGTTTCTTTAAAATAAACCCATTGATAATCTATCGTTTAAATGGATTGAGTTGGACATGTGTGGTTTATTGTCGACTTGAACTGTTCAAAAAGGTGGGTCGTCACAGTTGGTATCAGGGCTTTGGTTTAGCGAATACCTAAACCTATAGGATAAGCTCATTGAGTGTATATACGTATATGAGAGAGTATATTTGTTAGTGATATAAAAATATTTTGAAGTTGATAAATGAAATGATTTTGAACTCGGACTATATATTTAGTTTATATATATACGAGAATGAATTCTATAAACTGATAAAATCATTCGTGACTGTTGAGGATGATTGGATGTTATCTCTTTGTTGATTGATTGCTTGATTAATATGGATGTGCATATTATCACTTATTGATTGACGAGTCGTGCTTGGACATTTTATGAGTATCGACTAATGGCTGTTGGTTTGAGCATTTGACTATGGTTGTAAATTTTGATTTTTGAAATATATTTAACCAGTTTGAGAAACTGCAAGTTTTAACATGAATTTTGAAGTGAACATATATATATATCTGAATTTCCTCCTGTATCATTTTAAAGAGTAATGGATACTATTTGAAAGTGATATATGAAATATGGTTTATCTATATATGGTTAATAAATAAACAAAAAGTTATTCAAATTGGAAATTTGAGAGTTTGAATTCCAGGAGTTTTTGAAATTGGGTTTTAAGATTCTTGAAATATATAATAGCACAATTTGAAATTATTTTCCAAATAGAAATGTTATAAATGATTTCAAAGTGATTTCAAAGGGGATTTTCAAAAGATTTAAAAGAAATGGAAGTCCAGAGCTCACTTTTGTCGCTGAAAAATAAATTTTAGTGATGACTGCAGCATCATCGACATTCATTTTCCGAGTTTCAATGTATGGGAGGCCACTTTAGTAGCTTTGTTACTCGATTGTTTAATGAAATTGATTTGATTCAAATCCCTGAAGTATGATTTGATATTTGAAAGAGATATGTATATATTTATTTCAAACGATTTGAAATAAACCCGGTGTTTAGTACTTGAGTTTCTATTGAATAATATTATGAACACATGTATCCTATGTATTGGGATTAATTGATTGATGGATTGATTGTGCATCTTGTTGAGATGATTGATTGCTGATTTTCAATTTTGAATTGGAATTCGATTTTTCCGACTATTCTGAATAGTTAAAAACTTTCAAATTGAGAATTAATTTTAAAAGCTAAATATTTTGGAAAGTATATAAAGTTTAGTTTTGAAAATTTTAAAATAAAGACTAATGGAAGTTGAATAAGTTTTAAAAAGCTAAATATTTTGATAAGAAAATTGTATAAGCTTATTTGGTATGTAACTTAGTTTTAAGATGTTTTTGAATGAAAAGAGTTTTAGGAAATATTATGGACATAGTAAATATTTATAAACTACTTATTTTTGGCAAATAGATTTTCTATAAGCAGTTCTGACTTTGTATAAATATGAAAAATAGATATGAAAGGTTTTATAATAAAATTTCTTTCAAGAAATGTTTATAATCTTAGTAAAAGTTTTATAAAGTTATTTATGCATAAAATGATTGTGGAAAGTATTTGATTTCTGAAAAGGACATCTTGATTTATAAATTTTATATAATTGGTAAACTGAAGTTATTTCTGAAGCTACTGATTTTGAAAATTTTGATTATTTTGGATTTTATGTAACATTCAATTTGGAAAGAATGATTTGTTGAAATCATTTATGGATTTGAGACTGAACGGGCATGTGAAATTTATTGATTTCAAGGACCTTTGACTCTATTAAAATATTGATTTGAAAGTTTTCGATTCTTATATGAAAATGGTTTGTATAAGTATGAAGTTATTTCGAAAACTTTTGATTTTAAAAGGTACTCGATTTGAAAAGCGATAATCTTATATATAATGGAATTTATATAAGAATGATATGATATATTTGAGATTATTGATTTTGGAAAGTACTCGGTTTGGAAATGAAATCTTATATATAATGGAATTTATATAAGTGTGATATTTGAAGTTATGATTTGGAAAGGGTACTATAGATAGTATGACATATTTTGAAGTAAAAGATATGGGAAGTACCCTTCGCGACTTTCGATAATCCACTTAGTGGATTCCTTCTATTGATTGATTTCGGTTGTCCGGACATAAACTCATGAGTTCCTTTGAATTCCATAGCATAACCTATGGTCTTATGATTCAATTATCATAGCGTAATTCGGGTGCGTGATGCCTACAGTCTACTTATGATTTCACTGGAATAACGGCGTAACCATTGTGTAACTACAATCTATGGTCAATGTACCTGGTGTAATTCGAGGTGGCAGAGATTGCCTACAGTTTACTATGATTTCGCTGGGATAGCAATGTAACCATAGGGTGTAACCACTAAGTAAACTGCAATCCACATGGCGTAATTCAAGGGGCAGTGATTGACTATAGTCTACTATTTTTCTTTGGGATAGGGACGTAACGATTGGGCGTGACCACTAAGTAGACTACGATCCATGGACGATTTTATTTTGATTTGCATGGCGTAATTCGATGGGTAGAGATTACCTAAAGTTACAGATGTTTCCTCTAGGATAGGAGCGTAACCATTGTGTAGCTGTGTTCCATGATTGGTTTTCGAGTGGTACTTTCCATATCTGTTTTAAAGGTTTTCCAAGTATTTTCACTAGATGTTGAAATGGGTATACTATGTACTTAGAGATTTTTAGTCTTGCGTCTAATCAACGTATTTCTTGATTCTGTAAGAACGAGGATAAACTTGTTGAAACATCGAGTTATCAAAAGTATTTCAATATAAAATTATTTCAATATAAAAGTATTTTGTTATAAAAGAATTTTAACAAAGAAAATTTTCAAACATTTAAGAATTGAATATAAAAATCACTTGAATTATCAATTGGTGTAATTAAGAAACTAATGGGATAAATACGTAAGTTATATATAGACCATTCTATTTGCATTTACAGTTTTGATTTAAATTTGAATACACAATTTTAAGGTAATTCACACCTGTTTGATTTAGGATTGTTCGCTCGATTCTTGATGACGAACACTGATATAGATTTTTGATACGAATCTAAAGTTCTCTATCATAGTTTATTTCTATGTAAGGAGGATCGAAGTTTCTAATCAAGAAGTCGGATTAGAGTCTGCACTAGAGCAGTCGGGTTACCAATACTAGTTCAGAAAATAAAATTGCATATTTGAGCAAGAGATCGAAATTGTTATGCGTACGAATGACATATATATATATATATATATATATATATATCGTATGGATTTTTAATAAAATGATTGTATGCTATGATTATTTCTTGCTTAGGATTACTATGCTGTTTGGTTGCATGTAGTTTAAGATCATCCTTATCAGTTGCATTACATTCATATGTTGCACATAGTTGTTATAAATATAGTTTTACGTTTCATTATAAATGTGAATTGGTTGCTTGTGTGTTAAACATAGTGAAATAAATTGAAATTGAATAAAAATGAATGTGAATGAAATAGATCTGAATTAATTGGATGGATATTATTTGTTGGATGATTTCTTTTGTTGCAAATCATTGTTATAACCATTTTGGTTGCATATGATTGTTGTGTTTCTTGTGCTTATGATAGGAATAGATAATGTATCGGGTTTTGTCAAGTTTAACTCTCCTTTGGGTTATATAAGTAAAATTTAGGTACATCGAAGAAAGACTAATTTGAGGATTATGATTTAATTAGTAAAGTTTTATTGCCCAACAAATAGGTACTTATTTATTTTGTTGGTTGGTTGATGATTTTCTACCCCTGATATGGGGAGCCACTTGGCTTTTATTTTCTTTTGATTGGTTTGGGCCTGTAGAGGCAGTTTGTAGTTTTTCCAACTCAGCCGCACAAAAGAGGCGCTACCGAAATTTTCCATAAATTCGGGTGTTAGAAAATTTTGAGACTTTAAAATTTTATAACTTGTTTTACAAATAAGCTAATATCAGAGTGGTGTAGTGGAAGCGTGGTAAAGGTTTACAAATAAGATTTTAATGTTTTATATGTTTATTATTTGAGTAAAATATATCGTATGTCAAATTCCTTACTTAACCCCTTTTCGACGACGAAATTTTTTGAGTGGGGGAGATTGTAACGACCCATATTTTTAACTATTTTAAATTATTAAATTTAATATAATTTTTGAATAAAAATGGTTAAAAATAAAATTTACTGATTTATTAATGTAGTTTATTGAATATGAACTTGAATAAAATTTTGAAATAACCGATTTCGAAGATTTAGGCAATAACCAGTATCGAAATGGAATTCTATATATTGAATGTGTTTATAATCAATAGTTGGAATTGAATAATAAATGTTGAATTATTTAAATGAAAATAAAATAATCGTTGATAACTAAAATTCATTTGAAATTTAATGGTTATTAATGTAATTTATTGAATAATTAAATTGTTTAAATTTAATATTGGAAATTGTTTAAATAATTGAATCTTGTATTTAATATGAATGAAAATGATATCAAAAGTTGATTTAAATTTTATTTAGACAAGAATGAAAACTTTTAACTTTTAAAATTGAATTTAAAGTGAATAAATTTATTTTGGAAAATAACTTGTTTTAATTAACGTGTAAAAATAATCTTTTTGGACACTGTCTCGAATTTCGACAAAACCAGTTTCATTAGATCTGTAATAGTGAATTATTATATGATTTCAAGTTTCGTAGCGATTGGACTTATCGTTTGGCCGTTCGAGCTTGAAACATGTGGAAATCAATTAAAGTAATTTAAA
The DNA here is from genome assembly GCA_030737815.1 of Allium fistulosum. Lineage (NCBI taxonomy): Eukaryota > Viridiplantae > Streptophyta > Magnoliopsida > Asparagales > Amaryllidaceae > Allium > Allium fistulosum. The sequence continues at coordinate 195,898,196 of CM060906.1, read as the reverse complement.
TAAAATAATTTGATTTTGAAAAACTATATTCTGTAAATGATGGAATTGGCTCTCGATACATATTCCATTGTGTTCGAAATAGGGGTATAACACATAGAACGCCAGGTGACATACTTCGTTTGGAGTTCGAAATTTTTGAATGTGAATAGTGTTTTGCAAAACTTCTATATAAGGACCTCATTTGCTCAAACCCTAGAATATTAGCTTCAAGCCGCCTCTTCTTTTCATTTCAATGGACAGAATCGCGTCGACTTTTCTTCCCTTTTTCTCTCGAACCGCTCTAAATCTCGACTCGACTTCAATTAAGAAAATGTAGAGCTCGATGACTCTACATATCATATGGTTGGATTGTCGCAAGCATGCACAAAATTGCCAGGATCGAGGCAGATTGGTGGCACGTGCTTTGGGTTTTTGAGGCGAGAGGGCGGCGGCGGATGCAGCGGGGTCGCTAGCGATGGTGGAGCGGCGTGAGGAGGTCGACACGGTAGGCTCAGATTGAGGTCCGATGGGGTTTGGTGGCGCATGCGTCGAGATGTTTGCCATAAGAGTTGGATTCTCGGCTAGGAACGATGAGCGGGAATGAGAGGGTTTTGTCACTAATTGCAATTAACGATGTAATTAAGGCTTAACTAATTACTTAATTACATTATTTAAATTCCAATGATAATAAATCCGTAACTTTTTCATACGAGGTCCGATTCGAGCGAAACAAGTCGCATTGGGTTCGTATCGACGAGGACTACGACATGGAGCTGGATTGAAATTTATTTGACATTGAAAAATTTTCAGTTTCAAATAAAGGTGAGTGTTTTGAATATTCATGAAGCACTAAATATTCTTACGATTAGCTAATTTGAAATCATGAAGTGATTTATATTTATTGATGGTTGTTTGGTAAACTACCTGATATTTAGAATCGACATATGAATTGAACTATTAGGAATTGAATTGACAGTTAAATTGAAATTGAATTGCTAGTTAAACGTCCGTTATTGATAACTAGTTAACTATTGTGATTTATTGACTAAAATTAAATTGGTTGAATTTGAATTGATTGACAGCTAGAACCAACATTTAAATTTTGATTGATAAATTTGATATTATAATTGATAGTGTAAATTGACATTTAAATTTTTTAGGAATTTGATTGTTAAATGGATAGTTGGATTGATGGTAAATATGACATTTAAATTTGATAAGAAAATTTTTGACATTTTATACACTTATTAAAGTGACATCAAAATTTGATATTTTTGAATCGATATTGGATTGCATATCACCCTTTAGTTAAACACCCCGACACTGATAGTTATTGATTGTTGTGCGATATGGTTGAATTGGTTGATTTGGATGTTAACTCATAGTGTGATGGATGATATTGTTGATTTGTTGTATGTTGCTAGGGATGAAGCAGATCAAAGGCTAGGTCGTCTTAGGCAGGACCAAAGGCTTACTCCGAAAATTTATGGAAAATACCAAAATCCATCAGAAGGACTTCTTTGACCAAATTGGGAAGTTCCTCTTGTTATTCATGAAGTATTTCCACCAGGGACTTATCGATTATGCCGATCTGATGGCAACGTAATAGCGAGAACTGGGAAGGCCGAACATATAAGGCCTTACTTCCCTACAATGGATGAATAAAGAAAATTGGTATGAGCATATCAATGGAATGGATAATTAAATGAAAGAAACTAAAAGGAAAAGCCTAAATCACTACTTAAGAATGGTAGTAAGGAGAAAAAGAAAGCCTTTGATCCAAGGGCCTGGTCAAAGCACCTCCTAGAGGGAAATCAGAGTAAGCCTTTGGTCCTGCCTAAGACGACCTAGCCAAAGTACTGCAAATCTCCAGTCCACTATGTGGCCTGGTCAAAGCGCCTCGTAGAGGAAGGATGGAGTAAGCCTTTGGTCCCGCCTAAAATAGCTTAGCCAAAGCACCGAACCAACCTTTATTTCCATCTATAAGGCACGACTGGAGCACTTCCTAGAGGGAGAATGGGTAAGACTTTTATTCTGTTTAAGATAGCTAACCAAACGCACTAACCAAAACCTAAATCATTACCTAAAATGTCAATAAGGGGTTCAATTAAAGCTTAAATAATCACCCAAGAGAGTGATAACGGAAAAACCTAAATCATTACTTATAGATGGTAATAAGGGACTCAAGTAACAATTAAATCACTATCAAAGATGGTAGTAAGGAGCAAAAAAGTAAAGAAGCTTAAATCACTACCGAAGATGGTAGTAAGGAGAGAAAGAGTAAATAGATTAAATCACTACCAAAGATAGTAGTAAGAAACAAAGAAGTCCAAAGCCCAAAGAGTGGCAAAAAGAATCAATCAAAGTCTAAATCCTCACCAAAGGAGTAGGAAGAGATGTAGAAGTCCAAATGTCAAAAGAAGAGACATACAGATTTAGTTAAAGCTTAAATCTCTGCTGAAGATGGTAGCAAGAAGCAAAAAAGTTAAGAAGCTTAAACCACTACCTAAGATGGTAGCAAGAAACGAAAGCAAGAAACTTAAGCCACTACCAAAGATGGTAGTAAGAAGTGGAAGCAAATAGCTTGAATCATTATCAAAGATGGTAGTAAGAAAGGAAAAGGCACGAAGCTTAAATCATAAAAGAGGCAACCTTATATAAAGAAGTCAATCAGACAACAATAAGTTTCATCTGAAGGATAGATCAAAACAGACCTCTAAGAGGAAGTGCAATTAAACACGACCAATTTGGTCCTAAACTAAACCTTCAAGGAAAAGTTAGATAGCTTTTCATGTTCATATAACCTCATTCGACGAAGAAAAGTCATAAGTTATCATTCAAGAAATCAAACCGAGGGAAAATCATTTACTTTGGAAAAACCGGTCTGAAAAAAGTAATCAGGCCTTTTCCAATATAAGCCCGTGAATAGCAAGAATGCCTGAATATAAACTAAAAATATTTAGAGAAATTAGTATCAATGTAACCGGCGCAAAAAGCTAATATAAAACAAAACCCTGGATTCATATTCCATGTAGCTAGTTAAGGAAACTAGTATAAGAGAAGTAGACTCTAAGGACCAGGCAGATCCAAAAAAGATTTTTAAACCACTTCAAATTCAAATCTAGGTAGCATCCAAAAGTGGAATGGATAACCAACTAACAAAGAAAGCCTAAGATGTATTTTATGGTAAATCGAATGGATGTGCGCTTAAGGTAAAGCAAACTGACCTAACAGCAATGGTTATAACATCAAATTCTCAAATAAACATTAACCAGAGTTTGGATAAATATCCGCTTGAAAGAGAAGTATGTCAACGAGATTAGGAATTCCACCAATTGATAAGAGAACGTGAAGAATGATCTAGTGAAAATTCCATCACATTCAGGTAAAGTTTTTAACCTCAAAAGATCCTTAGAAATTGTTCGCCTTTCTAAAGTCATTTTCAAGATCACTTTTCTAAAAAAACCTAAAAGTTGAGTTATCTTACCAATGCGTTAACAATCAATTTTTATAAAAATCCTAATTGGGAACCTTTTATTTAGGGAAACTATAAAACTACTTTTAATTTATGAGATATTCAGCTTTTTAAAGATGGAGTATAATTTCTACAAATTTAAGAAGTATTTTCTCTTCCAAAGATATTATTGACAAATTTCAAAGGCTTTTCAAAATATTTCTCTACAAAGTTTTCAAATAAAAGTTTTTTAATAAGGAACTTCTAATTTTCATAAAAGAAAGAAAAGGAGGATTGAAAAGGAAAATTTATAAAAATGGAAAGAAGTTGTAAAAACATATGTATAGAAAAGAAAGCAAGTATTACTTTATGCAAGAAAAGAGATGAGTAAAGAAGTCAAAGTGCAAAACTGATTCAAATTGGAAGGAGAAAGTCAAATCTAAGGATGAAATTATCATGAAGATAGAGTCACCGCAGAAACGGGAATATTACCAACATTTTGAAGAGATAAAGGTGTCAAGTGAGCTATTGTCAATACAAGAGCTATTGGCAATACATTAAAGAAACTACCAGCAATGCAAAGGACATGGTTGTTCAATTCACGGGTGGACAAAAGGGTAGAAACAAATCAAATGGATAGCGACTTCAAAACAAATGTCACTGGAGAAATAAAAGAAGGAAAATAGTCTTTGATTTTATATTAAAGTGTAAAAAAGCTTTTTTATACAAGAAGGGGGTAAATGTTATCTATATATTTTGCTAGAAGAAATAACAAACACTAAGAGGATGTCGAATACGATAGAGATGTCGTGAACCATCAATATATGGTCAAAGTTGCCTCAGACCAACAATAGGTTACCAAATATCAACAATATTTTGCCACCTATCAACAATACGTTGTCGCATATCGATAATGCAGAGAAGGTTGGTGCATATCGAGAATGCATAATAGGTTGCCCCATATTATCAACATAATGAAGATGTCGAAAATCCGGAATGCAAAACCTCTATGATAAGGAGTGTAAAGCATCTAATGAATGTCAAATCTACTACAACATAAATATAAGAAAATACAATATGATCTAAGCAACTAATTCAAATCCATGCGAAGAAAAAGGAACAAAAATCATCAATACAAGGAGAGCAAAGTCAATAGGATTTATTGTATTTTCTCCAGTTAAACTTCAAAGGCATTCACATCCTCCTTGTTGAGAGCACCACTAAGATAGCAACAATCCGTCTGAAGTATTCAACCTTAAGAAGATTATGAAAAGCGACACCATTAGGGCATCCATCTTACCAAGTCACCAATCCATGCCAATTCACATCAACCGATGGAAGTAAGCCTCATCTCCATCCAACTACTATAAATAGAATTGCACCCCCTCATGAGAAGGGGCACCTAAGTTATTTCCCTCTCTTAGCATAAATTGGTTTTTGGACCAAAACTTTTCTAAAAAGCTTGAGAGCCATTTTAATGGCAAACTACCAATGGCAAAGAAGATGACATGGACATATGCATACAAGGACTTGGACAATGAGAAATTTGCATATTTGACTTGTTTATAACATGCTTTACTATCGAACAAATGATATGACTTGTACCCATTATCTATTGAATCCAATGACAATAAATCTAGATCTATATCATATTTTGACTTGCCTATTTTATTCTTGAACACATAATTCAAACTTTAAATGATTTCGTGAATAGTTCCAAAACCAAGGGGTATTATTCGATTTTCTTCGAATATGTCTCCTTGTACAACATCTTGGGTGTTAAACCAATTTTTGGTTTAACATACTATTTGATATATATTTGGTTTAAATGTGAAATCATTATATTTAAATTTGATATATGTTGTTATAATTACATGTTTGGCATTGTTGGAATATATATTATTATTGCGATTTATGCTTAAATGAAAAAAGAACAACAAAAATATTATTAGAAAACTGCACAAATATGGTCGTAAGTCATGGAAAATCAGAAAATTACACTGTACTAAATTTTATAGCTAAGTTGTTACGAATTGGTTGAGATTACGAAGTTGTTGGGATGTTGTTGCAAAATGTCGCATTCGATTGGTCGTCGTTATGTCATCGCAAAACCATCAGTATAGTATGTCGTTGCCATGTCGTCAGAAATATAATGTCATGAAAAACTTGTTAGAAACTCCCCTACCAAAGTCATCGCAAAGTCGTCAGAATATTATTTTGCCATCACATTTTTGAGATGACAAATTGTCATCACGATTTCGTCGAAAACACAGTTTTCCACGAATTTGCGGTGACAATTGCCGTTGGAATTTCCATATTTTTTTGTACTGATAATACATGTATATAAATTTTCATTAATTCACTTATTTAATTAATGTATTTATTTTATTAATCTTATTAGTAAATTTAAATTTTCAAAATTAATATTTAATATTTTCAAACATTTTAGAAAAATTATTATATTATAACTTTTATAGTATATGTATATCTTAATTTAAATTTAAAATATTATATTTTAATTTTGAAACAATTTTGGAAATTATTCTAAGGCCCAATTCAAATTTAGGCATTTTCTATTATGGACAATCTTTGGGCTGTTAGCTTAATAGTTAACTCTAACATGACTAATTTAGACTGCATAGGATAATAGGCTTTGAAACCATTGTTGGAACCGTGCCAGCTCACAGGGGAGCGAAAGTTATAGGTGAATTTCAATTTTTTACTATATTCAATCTTTATTGGGCCTATGAAGTTTATTTTATTTAGAACATTTCCAAATTTTATATAAATGAAATCTTTTATTTTATATAAATTTTACAACTTAATATAGTTTTATTTAATTTATGTTGTGATATATATATATATATATATATACACGAGTACCTTGGCACGTGCGATGCACGTGCGTGGGAGGAATTAATATTAAAAAAAAGCTTTTTGTAAGGTTTTTTGGATTTTACAAAATGATTTTGACGTGTAAGTAATGTTGCATTTTTTATCCGTGCACATGCACAAATCAATTGTTTATCAAAATATGAATGAGACCGAGTTATTTTAGAAAATAATAAAAAGGTAAAAAAGCAATCAATTATTACATGAATATATAGAGAAATATAACAAATATTAAAGTTAGCGCTTCCAGTATTTTGAAACGTAGAAAACTTACATCATATCTCTTTTACATTTCTTCTTGTAACCTTTTCTTTTTCTATTAAAACAAAAATATTATATTTTCCCTCGAATGAAAATACTTTAGTGGCACTTGCGATGCACGTACGTAGAAGGGACTGGTAATAAAAAACACTGTTTGTAAGATTTTTTGGATCTTACAAAATTACTTTGACATGTACGTAATGTTGCATTTTTTATGCGTGTACATGCACTTATCAACCGTTCATCAAAATGTGAATGAAACTACGTTATTCTAGAAAATAATTAAACATGTAAAGAATGTAATCAACTATTACATTAATATATAGAGAAATGTAAAAAATATTAAAATTAGCGCTTCCGGTGGTTTGAAACTTAGAAAATTTGTAGTGTTATATAAATCAGATGATGGGTTTCCATTGCTATTTTAGCCTAACGTCATTAAGCACGAAACTAATTTTGTCAAGAACCTTTAGCCCAAGTGGTTAAAGGTATGATGTTTTAGATAGAGGTTCTAAAGGTCATGGATTCGTACTTATGAAACATCAAAAAGAGTGCTCTACTTAAATAAAATATCGCTCATGTTAGAGAAAAAGGCGATAAAACTAATTGTTGAATAGCATTAAAACATTGCAGGATGAGAATAATCCAACTTCCAGTAGCTAATTAGACTATATTTGACTATTCATTAGGATCAGTTTTTAAAATTTTATAGGTTTTTATGGACACATGGTTACCATAATAATAAATAATGCAAAACTAACAGGATTATTTCAGAACCAAATAGCGTTGTCTGAATGGTATACCAAAGCCGATGAAAAATCAACATTAATAAGTTGAATACTGCGGTACATAATCTATCATATTAGGTTATCATATACGCAGATATTTTGTTTTAAACAAAGGAAATGTAAACACCAAAACATAGACATATGACTAACGTGTTTGAAAATGGTTTGAGTTACACTTTCAGTAAGCTACAAACCAAATTACAAAACAAATCAAAACATGAAAACCAAATAAAACTGTCAAAATATTCTTTCAGTAGAAATTAATAAATTAACCAACCAATAAATACAAAGAACACAGGTAAGAATAAGCAAATTGGTATACATTTTCAACCTAATGGTTACAAAAATTATAAAAGTTAATATTCGGAGACATCACCGAATCAAAAAAGTGAATAAAATTACTTTATAACAACTCATCACAATCTCAAGTTTAAGGTTTAATATTTATCTTTTTGGATACTTGGAAGATGCTTTATGCTTTTGTATAGAACTGTTTCCTTCAGTGGCCCCTAACAAATGAAATGAATAACAATGTTAGACTGAACTGATCAAATGAAGGTGAAAGATGATCAAATGCAATAACATGGGTCACATCATGTCCACATAATCCAATTGTTTCCATCACATCAGGTTCTTTTCTGTTCTTTTTTTATAACCAAGCCTATTCAGGCTTCACCATCCACTGTTCAGACTTCACCACCCACTACTCAGCTTCAACACCTACTACTTCACGTCGATAAACATTGACAGAACGAAAGCCCACTGTTCATGCAATCTTAACCCATATAATAACATAAGTTTCTACTATATTATTCATTTGTGAAAATTGTATATCTTTAGGATGGGAGCCAACAGTTATGGTGATAGATTATTATCGCAGATGTCAAAGACATTGATATGATCTATTGATGATAGACCTTGATTATGCGCTAAATAATTTTTTGTTCATCTAACCTAATTAACAAAATTTTAAAGGGGTACATATATGGCTACATTAGTCGATATTTGGAACCTTTTTCAATTGACCTCTTTGTTAGAATGCAAATTTAAAAATTATATCCACTCTAAAGTTAGATAAAATTGTTATAAAAAAGCATTGAAACTTTTTTATGTTGTAAAAGATTTTTCTAAAGTGAGTAAAAAAGTAGTTTTCTTTTGTTTAGTTTGTTAATATTTATCAACTAAGTTAACACATTATATAAATATGACAAAAATTATACATATTTATGAACTTTAAAATATAACATATAGTGTACATGAGTCAGAGAACTGTAACATGGCTTCTATTTGAAAAAAGTGAAAAGGATGAGAACTATACTTTGGCATGACTATTATTAGGCAATAGGTACGAAATGAATGTTTAATAATATAATTTATGAGGGGATATTTTGATTCAATTTACCTTGAAAGCCTGCCCATTCTAACAATTATATCTTTAATGTTCCCATTAATAAATTGGTTTGACCAACTATAATCACATATCCTTGGTATCATAACAAAAGAGTATCCAAAATAGCAGACCCATCATTTGAATCTGCAGTGAAAACAAATCAGAAAAAAGATATTAGGGACAATATATTGTTATTACGTGCTAAATGAACTTAGTTGCAAAAACTAAGGTAAGAACATGCATTTGCAATCTTCTTATTTTCATCAAGCCAATACTTATAAAATGAAAAATAATAGAGGATCGTCTGAAAGTGGTTGCTAGCATGCTGTTTTTTGAACTGCATGAAACCAATAAAGTTTACAATAACGTCAAAGAAAAATAATTAATTATGCATCAACTTCTCAAATCTACAAAGAAGTTAAGTAATTAATATAATTTCTTACGTTCTGTTACTTTTACCATTAATAGAAGTAATTAATTACATTCTAATTGATCTTATTAGTTGTATTTCAAGTTTGCAGTAACTCTAATTAGTTATGCAACTTTTAGAAGACTGTAAGCATTCTTTGAAGTATATTTTAATGACCATAAGAATAATAATAGTTCAATAATACAGGAGGTAATTGAGTATTGACCAAAACCAATACACGAAATAATTAATAATAAATTAATGGTCAAAGTAAAAGCACACATACAATAGTTAGATAGTCATCATCATATAGCCAACAATAGATACCATTGGAAATAGGAAGTAGGTAAGGTGTGTAGACTCATTTGGATTATATAAATAGTAACTGACATAAGCCAAAATTTTTTTACATCCATTAACTAATTCACATCTATTCAACTTTAATTACAAAAAGTATGTATTTTTTGGTTTGAAGTTCTGCATGTTTCAGAAATTTAACTCGGAACATGTAGTTGAAATCAAAGAGGATTAAAAGTGTAGCAAAAGAGAGGTGTAACCGAACATTGTCCTACATGTGTGTGTATCTATATGTATATATATGTAATTTAGTGGCATATCAATACTCAATTGTTTATTAGTTGTATAAGCAATAGTATGTGACTTTTCTATTCTAATTGCTTTTGCACAACTGCAGTAACAGACCTCTTCTTTAATAGCACTGGCTTATAAAACTAATAGAAATCCTTATATAAGTTTTATACTTGATATGACCATTGGCTTTGCTAAAATATAAAATTCTGAATGGCTATTTATCTTCATATTGTGAATCGAAATTACACCTTAAAAAGTTTATGATGTTCTGCCAATACAAAGGAACATTTTGTAAGTTAGTACTTGCATCCTTACTAATTTTTGCATCCTTAAACATCATTGCTGAAGCTGCTAACATGCAAAAGAGGATAAAAAAATTACTACATATAAATATCATCATAATATATTACTATCAGTCTAAATTAATCACACCCCTAAATTCCAATACTTTAGAAAAGAATTACTACAAAAGCAAAATTGAAAATAATAATAGTGATACTAATAATAAGCTTGAAATTGAACAGTTACTGCTCATTGTTGCCATTCAGTAGAACAAATTCTTCACCTTGCATCACCTTCATATTAAATTTCAAATGGTTGTACATGTAAAAAATGTCAATGAAACAATAACAAATGGTTAAAGAAAAAATATATTCAAATCAAAAGTAAATATTGTACTAAAAAAAACTACAAAAAAGAGAACACAACGTGAAGAAAAATCACTGATCATAGGCAAAGGTCTTTTACGAGCTTATTAGGACTGCATATGATATTGAAAGGTTGGTGGTCTGTTAGTTTATCTTTCAATATAGCTATTTCACCCTCTTTGATTAAGACACGTTCGTCGAGGGTTCGTATTTATTTTTTAAATGAGTTTACCTCGAGGTTAATAAGCATGATATTCTCTTTTGAATTCTTCAATTCATCCCACATATGAGCTCTTTATCTAAAGAAGTTAGCAATTTGCTATGTGTTGATGTCAGTTCAAAGGATCGACTGCAAATAACTCATTGAAATTATGACTTTTCATTATAATTAGTAAGCATAGAAAAATTAATGAGTATGTATCAAAAAAATAGGGTATTATGTTTGACACGTTAAAAATGAAGGGTTGTAGTTATTACCTTAGAATAAACCAATAGATTCATATAACATGCTAATGTAAATATAATATTCACCTGAATCTCTGCATCCTTTGATTTGTGTGGGAGGCAAGAAAGTTCATCCTGCAACCTTTGTATTTCGAATTGTAGAATGCCATGAGTGCAAACTAATGATGCAAGCTCTGATTGCAAATTCTCAATTTCCAGTTCTTTTGAGTACAACTTATCTCTCAATAATTTACTCAATAAACATCATGCCTTCAATCCTATTTCCAGCTCATCCTATTTTACTTTTTATTTTAAAAAAAATTAAACCACAAAGGATTTAACAATTAGTAACCAATAAAAATCAAATAATTTTAGTTCAGTAGAGGTTGATGATACCTCGGGTAATTGATCTTTATACTGCTGCTTTGATGTGGAACATTCAGTGGCTTGTGACCTACAATCTGATACATCTATATTGGGCTTCTCATCAGCAACCCTAGCCACTACTAACAAACTTCGTTTAAAATTCTCAATCCCACTCTTTAAATTCTGATATTTAATACTGTACTCGTTATTTATGTAATAATCATCGACTTCAAATTACTTGCATTTCATCAGATTAATGCTTCCTACAAAATAGACTATGCTCATTCAGCAATGAAACACCTTGGTTCTGCAAGCATTCCACTCAGTTACGAAGCTTTTCTTCAAGCTTTAGTGATAAAAAGTAAAATCCTTTTTCATTACTTTGTAGTCTATTCAAGAGACGCATATTCTCATGCCTTAAAGACTCTAATTCACATCTACATGACTCTACTTCCTTTCTCAATGCGTGCTCAACTGCTGTCAATCACACTTGCCCTATTTGCAACCTACTTATCAAACTATCATTACTTTTTTGCCTTGCTCCCAAAAAAATGCCTACCTTAAATCAGAAAGCTCTATTTGGAGTAGAAATAAACAATTCATGAGAAATAGAATAATGATTTATAGCAAGCTTGGTTTGACAATCCATATTTTATTCTTTGCTACTATGATGGTTGAGGCATTCAATATAGCATAATAAAAATCGATTTTTTCTTAATCCATTCACACCTTCAAATTATATATTATATATGCTCAGTATATAAAACAAAACAGTCAAGCAGTATGTCAACAAAACACTTAAAATTTTGACCAAAATAATCTAACTAAATTGAGTAAAATTAGGTTCAATTAGACAACTATGTACCTCTAACTAAATCAAGCAATACATAAAAACTAAGAGCAATCGAGCATAAAAGCCAAGACAATAATATGCACACATAAATACAGTAAACAAAAGTTTCACGAATTTTGTACAAACGCATCAGAATTCAAAAACGTTCGTATGGAGAGTCGATCGGTTAATGATGATAAAATTAGGATTTTAGATTGTACCTAGTATAAGAGCTGAGTAAAACCTTGGGAAAACCATCTGCTGCCATAGTTCTACTTAAGTAGGCTGAGTTATCGATTTTGAATTACTCCGATTTTCATGTAAATCGAAAAATTCATCTAGTTATCGTTACGGCTGCTTCAGTTTTTCATTTTTGACCAAATTTGCTTTCCTTCTTTTGAGGTTCATGAGGATGAAGGGGAACGTGATGGGAACATGGGCATGCGAATTGATTTAGGAGTCTGGTGGAGACTGAAAGACTATTATGCCCTTACTTCATATGTAATGAAATAATTTGATAAAGGACATTTTTGACGATTCATAAAAGGCTTCGCTTCTCAAGTATTTGCTTTATATATAAGATATTATGTATATCACATAAACATATATATGTTTGTGCATTTGTAACATATCAATCTATACAAGGTATAACATGTCCATATATAGATGGCGGGATTTACATCGCAATAGATACGTTAGCTCATCCAATATGTAAATATATTATCCAAATGTATGTATATATAAACTATTGTTTATATATATAAAAATACTTTAAATAAATAAATAAACATGTAAACTTTAATTGAAATATATTCCTTTTTTTATAAATATAAAAGTAGATTAAATATAAACATAAATATTTGTAAATATAATTATGAAACATTAGCATTATATACATATACAATTATAATTATGTGAATATGTTTAATCAATTATAAATATATTAAAATAAATAATATTTTTTATAAAACCGAGAACAATACATACATATGTAAATAAAATATTTTATTTATTTATTTAATATATATACATATATTATTTTAATTACTTATTAAATAAATAAATATATATATATATATATTAAAATATATATTAATATTTAATATATATATATATATATATTTTAATACATATTTACCTAGTCTCAAGCATGACTTAGAAATATGTATGTGTGTGTATATATATAATAATATTTAACTAGTAACAGTATGGTTTTAATTAAAATATTAATATAAAATAATTTCAAAACATAATTTTAAAATTTAAATTTCCATTGAATTTCGAAATAATATTTTGTACTTTGAATTTTTTTTTCATAATTTTATTACTTGAAAATAATTTTAAAATTAACTCTTGATTTTCGGCTTATATTTAAAATATTTTTAAATAATAAAAAATGTTTTTTATTTTCTACGAAATGTGTATTTTGATATAATATAATTTTATAAAACGTGATACATAATTTTTATATAATATATATATATTAATATATTTAATTTATATAATTAATTGGATTAAATAATATTTAAATAATAAATATATGTATATATAATTATTTTTATTACTGTCGAATATATTATATGTATAATACTTTATATATAAATTTATATAACATATTTATATAAAGTATGTTGTAGTAATTAAATTATGAACTACATTTATATGAATATTTTACAATATATGTTTCTATATTACTGAAATAAAAAAAATTGTTTTTTTATTTCTAAACCGTGCCATTATAAGTATGAACATAACAAAATATTTTATTTTATTAGTATATACACAAATACAACCAAAACATTTGCGACAATACAATTTACATGTCAGAATCGTCACCTAACTAACAATATATATATATATATATATATATAATAAAACATTATATCTAAGCATGGATGATTATATTTTAATCAGAAATATACCTTACTTCCGATGCCTTGAAGTACACTTTGAAATAATGACGTGTTCTCCTTGAAACAATTTTCGATCCAGAAGAGTGCTAGTCCTTGAACTGTTGACCATTAGCTATCGAATAGTAGTTGAATTGACTTGATTTGAACTTGGGAAATTGAAGAGATCATAAGGGGTTTTCGGCCAGCAAATTTATATGGATAGAGGCTTTGAAAAGATCAATATCAAATGGCGGAAGAGATGCTTAAATAGAGAAAAGCAATGAGATAATTTAGGATCTCATCTTTTACTCAGTCTCTTTAATCCAAGCCATCTCTTTCCATATTAGAGCCGTCTATACCCCCTATTATAGCTGCACAACTTGCCCCTCTAATGGGCTATGAACCCATGTATGGTTCGAACAAATACTTTGCATTTTAAATCTAATTTAATGTACTTATCAGTATCGTATGTCGATTAATATATTTATAACTTTTATAAATATATTTAATATTTGTTTACCAAATCAAAATCAAATTTATAAAGAATATTTTATAAATATTAATTAATTTATAACAATTATAAATTAATTAAATCGTTTGGTCAAAGGAGAATTCATTTTTTAGATTGTGTGACTCGTCGGGTGTAAATTTAGTCAGTGATTAATATTGAACTATTCGTATATTAATGTTCACATGTCACTTAGCAGATGACGTGACATTTTGGGTAAATTCATTGCTTACTTGGTTTTGGTAAAATTTAGTTTTATTATGTTAAGCATTATCCGGTTGTGACTTTTATTTACACCAATTCTATTCATCAAAACTATATTACTTTGAGTTTATGAAATTTGGAAATGGTTAAAATTCCAATATTGTTCGTATTAAAATTATAGTCTAAATACAAAGTCCTTGATTTAATGCTTGCAATTATTATTAACCGAAATGCTTTGGCTAGAAACTTTGACTTTGAGTTGATTTGAGATGACCGTGATACTGTAACCAAGGAGATGGGTCCTCTCTTGAATAATGCTTCACTTCCAATACTTCCACTCGACCAAACTATAGTCACTCGATGGAGTGTCGTGCCATGATTTGACTATAATTAAAGTGGAGCTTTCACATTGAAGATTGATAGTATTCTCAAGTCGAGAGAACTATGTAAATTAGTCACATCGATATATTTTGTTTGATCTTAGTTATTAACCAAAAGAAAACCATTAATTGAGTCATTCCATATCTATACATAACCCATTGGTGCCCCCATCAACCATGAATAATACAGTACCCACATTTGGAGAGCATTACATATTATAGTCTCAATGGATAGATCGATACCCTATCTCGATGCATCTTGCCTAGGAATATTAAAGTGGTATATTTATTTTATTGTGGTAAATTACTCACAGAACATATCATTTATGGATTTTCTATTAAATATACTTTTAATTAAATTAATTAATTAATATAACACATTGTATCAACTATATAATAGAAAGAAAACACCTTTTATTTCTAACAAGATTGGTTATCGAGTTAGATATATGTAACAAATTACATAATTGCCCCTAGGGCATGCCCTTAGCTCTATTAATTAGTTCATTGAAATAAGCAGGTAAATTGTAGTGTGAGATCATGTATTTAATACGACTGATTATAATAATAATCATATTGTGCTAAATGTAATACAAAACCAAAGCCTACAAGATAGGACTAAGGATTCAATTATTGAAATGTCAGTTTGATCAATTTATGTATAGTGCAATTTATTTGATGTCTTTAAAAGCTAAGGGTGACCAAATGCACTTTTGTAAAGAGTTCGTTATGATATTGTAGTAAGGATTTTCTTTGAATGATTCGATTGTGCAAAAAGAAAATTGAATGTATAAGTGTGGATGTAACCTAAGACATAGTTGGAATGAAGAGAGTGAGTGGTCACTTCTGCTTCATAAAGAAACATCGAAAATAAGAATTGTATACTAATAATCGATACTTAATATTTAAATGAGAAATCTGATATCTATTCGAAATGGTATTTTTAAATAGAAAATTGTTTTATTATAAGATTTATTTCTTTGAACTTAAGGTATTTGATCTGAAAATTCTTGATTGTAAACCAGCAATAGTAAATGAAATAATAGCATATATTAAGTGGTGGAATGAAGCTTCATATTTCATATGCTATTATAGTAATAGCGAAAACAGTGGGAGCATGCCATATAACACTTATTAGTATTGTTGACAAGAAAACTTGTCAACACCTCAATTATCAAGTTTGAATAGGGATAACGCTTTCGAAAACTCCTTTTGAATGAGTGGGGATTGTTGAAGCTTTTCAGTTAGGCAAAAGTGATCAAAAAACTTGTCTTTGGTTTTTTTCGACACAATCGAAAGAGTAGTTTTCGTCTTGGAAAATTCCTTCGAATGGATTGATTGAGACCTCTGTCGAAATAGCCTTTCGACACAGACGAGAGAGTTTGAGTAGAATCCCAAGGATCTCAAGAAATAATGGAGTTGAAAAGGATTCAACACCATCGAAAGGGATAACACTTGTGATCCAGTAGATTCTAGCGAAGGTTTCTAAGAACTAAGAAAACATTGGGTTTCGACTTGGTCAAAAGGGCTTCTTTCGATCAACTCAACCGTAGGTTGACATATCTGTGAGAGATAATGAAATTTATGCTGCTGAGTAAACACGATTATAATATTCTTCTTTTATTAAACACAATCGTACAAATTGACCAAATCCCCAATCTGATTTGAGATTTAGGGTTTACTAGTTTGAGAAAAATACAAGCGAGAAGTAAAGAAATCAGATCCCCCTAACTGACCCCTGGGGTCATATTTATAGGTGCGGGTCTGGACCTCTCGAGCCTAAGCTATCGACACGGTTGAAAGGTCAATCCCTTTGCTTTCGTGAATGTCCACTGTGCCATACCTTTCGATCTAGTCGAAAGTGTTTTAGTCATCCTTCTGTTGCTGCTTGGGGTTAGGCCTCTCTCTTTTGCTTTGTTACCTCTCAACCTTGTCGAAAGAGGTTGCTTGATATCCTTTCGACCTTGTCGACAAGTCTGTTGTTGCACTTTTGGCTTGAATGTTGATGTACCGAAGAAGTTATTCTGGGTCCTAGCCTTCGACATTGCTGAAACGTGCCTTCACTTTGGCTTTGAGTGAGTCGAAACAGCTTGAAGTTTTATTGTGGATGGTCTCTTTCGAAAGCTCTTGCCCTAACTAACTTGATACCTTATACTTTTGAGATAATGAATGTATAGCTCCATTTTTATAGGTGAGAGTGGCCTTATCCATTTCGAAAGGCTTTTTATGCTTTCGAAAGGGTTGATTGGGTTGAATACTTTTCTGGTAGAAGTGATGAAGGCGAAACCATGACGTTTTGAATGGTTTGGCGCAAAAAGTAAAGTGTCTACTATTCATTGCCTTCGAGAGGTGTATTTTTCAATACTTTGGATGCTGCTAACATGTTTGCTATCGCCTTTGAATGGTAGCCTCTAACTTTATCGAAAGATCTGACCTTGTTGAAAGCTCCCTGTTGACAAAGTCAAGACGTCCTTTCTGACCTACTCGAAAGGTGTTGTTGACGTTGATTCCCTCTTGTCGGAAGCGATGCTTAACTCGACCATCTTGGTGCTTTCTGGATTTTATCAATGTTCTCGTGTTCCTTCTTTCATACTCTTATTCTTGAGCATATTTTATGGATAACATTTAACCCCCCTTACGTATGAAAGAAGCTTTTGTTCTTTAGGACAAAAACTCCAAAGAATCTCCTCTTTTGTTTTGTGCAAAACAAACAATGACTTCTATAAGGATCTTAACCTTGAGGCAAAACCATGATGAGTATCCTTTTAATTCCAAACACTGTCTGGTTATTTTATTAGGTAAAGCATTCAAGTAATTATATGACCATTATAGATATATGAAACGATATCATCTGGTCTGCTGTTGCCAATTTAAGTAAATAGACCTTCCCTAAAAAGGCCATCGCATACACTTAACCCTCTGTTCTCAAGTTATATTTTCCTCGGCCATTGAGGATAAATTTCCTTCTTTTTGTAGTCTTATCTAATTCTTTTGCTATGACTTTATTTTCCATCCCTACACTTTAATGGGAGTCCAACCGCTATCAAAAAAAGTCTTATATAAAATCCAACCTTGGGAACTTAAAAGAAAGTTCGTAAATCATCATGAAATATTCAATATTTAAAATTCACGAAATCAAAAATCTAATTAGAGATCATTAAAACTTGAACAAGGAAATCATAACTATGAAATCCACACGAATAAGAAACTCCTATATTCACAAATACATAGGACCACTATGAAAAGAATCCGAAAATCCAAGAATCCAGGAATGTAATCAGAAAACCGTTAGGACCACATATATTAATCAACCCGCATAAAAATCTTTTCTCTACAATGTCAGAAATTTAATATGAAATCTTTTGATTATCATGGAAATCCAACATTGAAGTCATGAAATGAAAACAAGGAATCGATAAGAAATTATTACGAAAGTCCCATGGGAAAATCAAGTGTATATCATTCATAAACCATCATGAAAGTTAACATAAAAATTCAGAATTCTCAAAATCAGCAATTCAATAAGAAATCATTATGAAATCTTAATAAGGAGATTAAGAATATAGAATTCACAAATCATTGTACAAATCGATTAAAAAAATTTGAAATTCATGAAATCAGAAATTCAGTAGGAAATCATCATAATGACTCAATATGGAATTCACGAATCACCATCAAACCAGTAAGGAAATTTAGAATTCACAAAATTAGAAATCCAGCAAGAGATCATCAAAAATTCAATAAGGGAACCCAGAACTCGTGAAAGCAGAAATTCAATATGAATTCATAGGAAAAACGCAATCAAGGAACCAAGGAAACAAGCCGTTATAAAGATTAGTGCAGGAATTCAGAATTCATGAAAACAGAAATTCAATATGAAATCATCAAACATCCGGTAAGAAAATCCGAAATATAAAATCCATAATCATCATAAATATTCAATGAGAAACTTCAGAATTCATGTATTCAGAAATTCAATATGAAATCATCAAGAAAATGCAGCATGGAAATCATGAATATGAAGTCAATAAATAATCATAAAGGCCAATGTGGAAATTTTGGCTTCATAAAACTCATATGAAATCTTCATGAAATGAGATAAGGAATCTGGAAGTTCGCAGAATCAATAATTCAGCCAAAATCTTGTTAGGATCTCATCTGATGAATAATTTACAAATTCATCCAATATATGCACAAAATCAAAAATCTGTCTAGTAATAGTAAATTTAGTTGATGTGTGATTCCTAAAGTGCCTATAAGTTGGTAGTATTATGGCTATATTGGAGTCGAGTAGTTCCGTAAAACCATGCAATTACTCGGAATAGTGGTTCTGTATTGCTGCTTGATCATTTAGTAGTGCAATGGTCCAAATAACATGTTGATATATATATATATATATATAACATATATACTCTTCTATCTTAAAGGGACACCTTATTTTCAAGGATTGGTTTACTCAATCTATCTTTGAATGGAGTCACTTTCATCTTTGGTGTAAGGACTTGCTATATATTCTATTCCTTTGACTCTTGTTTAGATTTTTACTTTTGGTATCATGTTATGGATTCCTTTTATCCTTTCTTTTATTACATGTTCCTTTATTTTAGGATACGTGCTTCTCAGTCCTTTGATGTAGAAATTATTTCCCAAGCATCAGATGTTCTAAGATTTGCTAATTCATATATCGCCTCTTTTGAATATGGTTTTGGTCTCTTTATCTGTTCCAAATTTTCAGGCATCGGATACCTTTATCCCTTTTGCCTTTGTTCATTTCCCTCTCATGGGTCTCATCTTTGCCTTGGGTGGATAGATTTCTTTCTTTAACTATTTCTTATTTTGGGTTTTGGCTTTCGTTTTGAGTTGTAGACATCTTTGTCCTTCTTCTTTTGTTTGGTGCCTTTTCTTGGGCTCGGACATCTTAGTGTGCTGTTTGATGAGCCTCTTCCTGGGCTTGGACGTCTTAGTCCATTGTTGATGAGCCTCTTCTTGGGCTTCCCTTGTCTCAAATGGATATTGTGCTTGCTGAGCTGACCTTCCTCCAGAAGGTTGCTGATGAGTACTATCTTGACCCATCCCCTAAGAGGTGGTTTTTACGTTAGGGGTTCTATCTCTCCCTCTAGGAGATGCTACAGAATAGCATCGTAGGCTTATGTCCCTCCCTTTAAGAGGTGACACGGAATAACTTCTTGGGCTTATGCCCCTCTTTCTAGGAGGTTCTATGGAATAACATCATAGGCTTGAGTATTTATATATAAAAATAATTTTTGGCTAATTAAAACGGAGTCTCCTTTGAGAGAAAGAATTTTATAATTAACCCCTCTTAGTATATTGAGGGTTTATCTTTCGAAAAATATTTTGGATTCACGGATCCTTTTAATAAAAGAATTTTTCTCAATGTGGTCTTTTGCAAGAACTTTCTTGCTGTTCTCGTTATAGAGACACAGATCTCAAATAGGAGACTAGGAGGTCATGATTCATGAACCAATAGTCTTTTAGTTTAGAATATGATTCTCTAATTTGACTAGGAGGTCATGATTAAAGTATGAATAGGCTTTTCTCTGCCCATAATTTTTAGAAACTCAGAAACATTGAAATTGATCAGTTTGAAGTATTTGGTATGCATTCACTAATACTATATAATATCTCAAATAGGTCACATAAATCAGCTTTTAGGACAAAGAGGTATTTGTTTTCTCCCACGCCGTATGGTAATTGAAAATAGTTTTCTTAAGAAGATATGTTTGAGAAATTTCTTTTAAAATTATTTACTAAAAAAAGAGTTGGTATATATGGATTTCCCCTAAATTGATGTTGGATCTAGTGGTGATCTACTATTTCTTGGAGGTTAGCCTTTGTATTGTGTTAATTGGACTATTGATAATTACTTCGTATCTGTAATGGCCCGTTTTTCTGTACCCTTTGAATCGACAATAAACCACATATGTCTAACTCAAATTGCACGAATAAGCGGATCATTAAGGGTAGAAAGAAAATAAAGACAGAACATAATCTCACACGAATGGAATAACATATATTATTTCAATAATAATCTTAACAACGGAAAATTTTTAAATACATATATTAGAGCCTAACCTAAATTCAGCCTGGACAGTTATAACATCTGCCCTTACAAATGCTGACAAACAACAAAACAAATGAAACAGATGCAGCGGATAATAAAATACGTCCATACGATGATGAAGATCTCCAGCTCTCCTCTGGAAACTCCAACCGTCTACAGCTAAACCTGAAACTACTCGGATCTGACCCGAGTATTAAAAATACCCGGATCAGGCTTGATAAACCAGTGTGAGATACTCGAAATTTAAAATGACTAAATTATCAAAACCTTTGAAAAGAAGGGTATCTCATAAGACCACGCCCACACATAAACACGGACGAGTTTTTACCTTATGATAACCAAAACAATTTTATACCAAAATTCACTTGATATTATTTTTAATGACATTTTTTTGAAAACACTTTTCAAATAAACTTATTCAAATAAGGTATCAATACCCGGACTAAGTCTAAGGTAATATCCCGGACTGGGTCAACGGAATATACCGAACATAATATATGATACCAATAAGGGGGTAGCTGAAATGTTTACAAGTCATTACAGCTATTTTGGGAATACAATCAAAACCGTAAATCTTGTATTGGGATTGGATTTCCAACATGATAGGAAACTAGTGACCTTTTCTCCGATCCACGCATAACAAACATAGTTCCCACGGTGCCTTAATCGCTTTTCTCAAACTAGTCACTTGGAACTATACTTGCTATACTACAACTGATAACTAGTAGTTCCCTGCTTTTCTCAAGCTAACCACTTTATCCAAATGGGGCAACAAATGCCTTGAGGGACGTATCCCCCAAAGGGCCAAACGTATTTGACACCACCATACATACTCACTTATTTCGAATTTGCATCTTTTAGATCACATAGTATCCCATCATAACCGGGGTGTGAGGCTCGTGAGGCTACGCTCAATTTATTCAAAGCCACGCTTTTCATACAAAACCACGCTTTGATCATAACAGGTTCCACTTTGAATGCCACACTGCCATTCCTTTGATCACTATTTGACTCCCACAAGCATACAACCTCTGAGCTCGTATGTATCAGAGAAGGGTGTTAAGCTAAGAGATGTTGCCTTCTCCGCCACCAAGCAGATATACATTTGTAAAAGTTAAATGTTATGTCTCAGAAATGCAATGTCGGACATTCGTCCATACAAGTTTGTTCTGGGACTAAACGAAACCGAAGGCACTTTCCTTGGCCATTACTAGGCGAGAAGCCCTTGCAATCCGAAAAACCTCCACAACGGGGAGACCACTGCTGTAAATAACTCTATAATGGGAGCGACCCAGAGCATGTCAACAAGCTGTCCTCACGCTATGAAGATCCATGGTCTTCAATAATCATCATCTTCAACAAGTCTTCACTTTCAAACGTATACATTGGTTCGAAGTGGTTTTCAGATAGGAGTTACCCAAAATCCGACTCCGGTTCCTTTGAAGACAATCATCGATTTAAAAAGATGTTAAGTTCATAAGTGGATATCAATCATCAGTCAATTACTTCATCTTTTATTTAAATTAAATTTCTTTCTTAGATATATTCTTTTCAATTTATTCCATTTTCTTTTCAAATGTATATGGAATCATTTAGCTTCATTTATCAAATCATTTGGTTTATTAAAACCTTTCTTAAACGTTGGAATAATTCCAAATCATTTTCTCTTTTACTTAGGAAAACCTGTCCAAATCATTCTTTAAATCTTATTCAAATTTTCTTATATTCAAGCTATAACTTTTAACTTAAGGAAAATATTCCCAAATAATTTATTAAACCTTAATCAAAGATTTCTTTTTTAACTTCAAATCATATTCTTGCAAATCGAAGATTTTCATAATAGAGCATTACTGCCATCTTAAATATAGTAAATTTCACCTCCAGGGACTAACGGCAAGTTTCACCTTCAGGGACTAATGGAAAGTAATCCTACATCATGAATATTTTGTCTTTAACGATCTTTGTATTCAATATGTTTTGTTTCGAAAATTAGTTTGAAGGGGTTTTCGGATAGGAATCACCCAAATCCGATCCCGATTCTTCGGATAGGAATCACCCAAATCCGATCCCGGTTCCTTCATGCTAATCATCGATAAGAAGATGTTAAGTGGTTAATTAACATTCTAATAATTTATTTCCTTTCTTTATCTTGGAAAAACTTAAACATGATCTTTTAGAGCATCTGGACTTTCCTTTCGATCTATTCCACCCCTCGCCTAAAAAGAGAAAATATAGGTCAGGTAAGTTCAGGGCACTGGTTGCTCCATCCCTAACCTTAGTTAAACACCTTGTTTTATCTTCTCAGATCTCACAGGGGGATAAATGTACTAGTTGTTTCCGCATACTCAGTTATTAGTCTTCATTTTAGAAATGATTTATTAAACTTCCAAATCATCATTTAAAACACTTAATTATTCTTTTAAAATCATTCACAGAAGATTTAGGGAAGAACTATTACACTTAAAACTCATATTCAAAAGGTTATAGAATTCGCAACATAAAAGTGCTGCGGAAAGTGCTATATAAGCTTATTTGATTTAAACAACTTTTCAATATTTGAAAATTCATATTTTCCTTTCCAAATCTCTTTTAAACCATTTTAATAGATTTATAGAATTTATTCCATATTTTTAATCATTTAACAATATCATTTATAAATAAATCTCCTTTTGGATTCCGAACTGCAAAACCGCGATGTTTTTAGAAAATTGTTTTGGACATATTTCAAAATCTACTCAACAAAATCTTGATTTTCTTTCTTTGTTGGAAAACTATTATCATTGTGGACCAAAGAATTTTTATTTCGAAGAAATACGATCTATAAATCATTCTCTACATTAATTTGAAGTTATGGGTCGAAATTTACAAACTACCGCTACGCGACGAGCTCGATTTTGACCAATTTTGTGAATTGCTTCGGAACTTGTCCGAAACACTTTAAATTTGTTTTAAATCATGTTTAAACTATTTTAACTTATTTAAAATAATATTAAGAGGCTAAATAATTTTCATACCATATTTATATGGATTTAATTCTCATTTAATTAACTATGGTTAATTACTAATCATTTCTCTTATCATTTATCAAACCAAGTTATCATCCATATCACAAACATATAATCAACCATAATATCAACCAAGTTATCAAACACTTAATCATGCAACATATACTAAACTTTCAAATCATTATACTTAAACTAATTTATGAATTTATTAGTAAATAAGAGTACTCACCTTTAGCTAAACCGATTGACTTCCTACCAACATTCTTACTAACAACACTTCACTAACTACTTCAACTAATCAACTTCTACTCCATTTCTTTTGCTTTATGCTATCGACCTCTTCTTCCAAAGTCCCGAAAATCCGACAGAGCTTCTGCAGCACCTTGAATTTTCTCCTAGCTCCTTGGGATGAAATCAGTGGCACTTCCTTCTCTTTTTCTCGCTTCGGAGCTTCACGACATGCTTTCCTCCTTCCATAAGTTCGGCCTCCTCCTATTCTTCCTCTTCCTCCATCATTTTTTCACTTCTTAGATGCTAAACCATGTTCTAATGGTATTCTAAGGTCATTGGCAAAGTTTGGTTGTGTTTGGAGTTGATTTGATATGGTTTAGAAAAAGTTAGTAAGGATTTGGAAGAGAGGAAGCCATTAAAGAAGTGGAGAAAAGCTTGAAAAAAGGAAGAAGAAGAAGAAGTGAAAAAAAGTGAGAAAGTGGATGCTTATTTATAGAAATTTTTTTGGATTAAAATAATATTTTGTAAAAAGACCAAAATATCCTTACTTACTTATAAAGTAATTTTACTTTTTTCAACACTTAACATCACATTTCAAATCAATACTTTATGTCATTTTCACTTAAGTATTAAGTAAAGAACATAATAATTATGTTTCTTTGATTTGATGTTTTACGTTTTGCTTTGAAATGACATTTTTGTCTTTTTGTGCTTACTTTTTCTTAATTATATTCTAGAATTTTCTAAGTATGTTTAGTAAAAGTAAACTTGATTAGTGAATTAATTAATACTTATACTATTTGAATATATGTTTCTATATAAGAAAATAAAGGTGCGACCACGTTGCGACAACTTTTAATCGACAAAACATTGATTTTCGACAAAATGTTTTATGGTCATATTTTGACGTTTTGGTTAAACCATTTATTTATGTAAACCAAATTTAGAAATAAACTTGTATAATGCTATTTAAAAATATAAACACTCATAAATAAATTAAAATAATTTATTTAACCATTGAAACTTACTTTTCTAAAATCAGCATTTTGTCACTTTTGTCGATATAGGCAAATGTTACTATTTTTGTGTATACTTCTCTTTCCAAATCCTATCTAATATTATTTGAATAATATAACCTTACTTAATTCATATTTAAAATCATTTTAAATAGTATATTTTAAAGTGGTCAAATTCTGGGTCGTTAAAGTATTTGGCATTTGAGTCGTCCTTTTCAAGTAGCCAAGAGTGCGTTGTTCTCTAAGAGTATGTTGAATGCTTTGGTCTGATTTCGTTTTACCCTCTCAGCTTGATTAAGATGTCCTTCAGGTTTCTTTAACGAATTCTTGCAAGAACCTTGCTCTGATCATGCCCTGAATTTTCTCTGATAGGACACGACATTCATCGGTTTCATGTCCATTTGCTTTATGGTACTCGTAGTAACTTCCTCCTTTATTTGGCTTTGGGGCATCCCGAACCTTATGAGGTGCTGTAAAATTCTCATTTCCTTTCATCTTAGCGTATACGTAAGAAATGGGTTTGTTTGAGACTGCATAATTTGTTTTGGAATTCTTTCTTCGACTTCCCTTCAGGTTTTCGCTTTCCCGTGGTCTCTTTTCAAGAGACCTAAAATCAGATTTCTCTTGGATTCTCGGTGGAATTCTTTCTTAGCATGGTGCATCTCATCCAATTAAATAAACTTCTCAGCTCGGAGAAAGAAAAATTGTAGATCTTTGCATCCATTGATATAAGGTCTTTCCAGAATGGAGTTTGTTCAACTAGTCCTGATCGAACTGCCATAAGCTTTTCTCTATCAGTTGTACTTTCTACCCTTAATGGTTTTGCGCTGAATCTATTCAAATATTCACCAAGTAGTTCCTCTGGCTTTTTTTTGATGGTTGCTAGCAATCTAAAGTCCATAATTGTATCTCTGAATATATAAAATTGGGCCATGAAGTCGCAAGTAAATTGTTCTGAAGAATAGATGTTTTTCATATGGTAACTCCTATATCATTTGATAACTGCTCCTTGAAAAGTAATGAGAAAGAGTTTACAGTGAACTGCCTCTGGAGCGTTTTATAATTCATCCAATTTTCAAAGACGACAAGATGGTCATCTGGATCAGTTGTTCCATCATACTTTAGTGAAGGAATTTGGATGTGTGGGGGGACATTTGTCGCCATTATTTCTTCAGAAAAGGGAGCCTTTTGCAGGATAACGTATTCTTTTGAATCAACAATTTCCTTTTCTCTAAGTGTATTCATCATTATTTGGCATTGTACGTTTTCTTAGTCAGTTTCATTTCTGTGACTACTCAAGCTGTTTCCTTGGACTGGGCTATTCAATCGCTCGAGGGACCCTTTTATTTGACTTTCTCGGTTTAACTCTTGATCTTCTACCTCGTTTGGAAGTCGCACTTCATCTTATATTTCCATAATTCTTATTGACTCCCAGGATGGAGCTCTTTCAAGATATTCTTTTATTGCTACCATTTGTGGCCGTTGATTCTGGACCTTGATCACATTGCTTCCAATTTTATTAGGGTCGAGGGTTGCCCAACTGCTGTATTCCCTAAGTTAGAGTTTTGGACCATGTGATCTTTCAAAGTTAACTGTGAAGCAGCCTCTTCGATTTTATTGATATCATTACTCCTTGCTCTTATTATTTTTCTTCTTTCAGATGACTGACTTAATGCAATTAATCTGATATGAAAGTTGTCAAGGAACAGAGGTTTGAGCCCTCCTTTTAGCGCCAAAAATGTTGACAAGAACACTTGTCAACACCTCAATTATCAAGTTTGAATTAGGGTAATGCTTTTGAAGACACCTTTTGAATGAGTGGGGATTGTTGAAGCTGTTCAGTTAGGCAAAAGTAATCAAAAACATTTCTTTGGTTCCTTTCGACACAGTCGAAAGGGTAGTTTTCATCTTGGAAAATACCTTCGAATGGATTGATCGGAACTCTGTCGAAACAGCCTTTCGACACAGACGAGGGAGTTTGAGTAGAATCCTAAGGATCTTAAAAAATAACGGAGTTCAAAAGGTTTCGACACTGTCAAAATGGATAACACTTGCGATCCAGTAGATTCTAGCGAAGGTTTCTAAGAACTAAGAAAACGTTGGGTTTCGACTTGGTCAAAAGGGCTTCTTTCGATCAACTCAACCATAGGTTGACATATCTGTGAGAGATAATGAAATTTATGCTGCTGAGTAAACATGATTATAATAATATTCTTTTATTGAATTTAATTGTACAAGTTGACCAAATCCCCAATCTAATTTGAGAATTAGGGTTTACTAGTTTGAGAAAAATACAAGTGAGAAGTAAAGAAATCGGATCCCCTCTAACCGACCCCTGTGGTCATATTTATAGGCACGGGTTTGGACCTCTCGACCCCAAGCTATCGACATTGTCGAAAGGTCAATCCCATTGCTTTCGTGAGTGTCCACTGAGCTTTACCTTTTGATCTAGTCGAAAGGGTTTTAGTCATCCTTCTGTTGCTGCTTGGGGGTTAGGCCTCTCTCTTTTGCTTTGTTTCCTCTCGACCTTGTCGAAAGAGATTGCTTGATAGCCTTTCGACCTTGTCGACAAGTCTATTGTTGTTCTTTTGGCTTAAATGTTGATGTACCGAAGAAGTTATCCTAGGTCCTAGCCTTCGACATTGTCGAAATGTGTCTTCACTTTGGCTTCGAGTGAGTCGAAACACCTTGAAGTTTTATTATGAGTGGTCTCTTTTGAAAGCTCTTGCCCTGACTAACTCGACACCTTATGCTTTTGAGGTAATGAATGTATAGCTCCATTTTTATAGGTGAGAGTGCCCTTATCCGTTTCGAAAGGCTTTTTATGCTTTCGAAAGGGTTGATTGGGTTGAATACTTTTCTGGTAGAAGTGATAAAGGCGAAACCATGACGTTTCGAATGGTTTGGAGCTAAAAGTAGAGTGTCTGCTATTCATTGCCTTCGAGAGGTGTCTTTTTGAATACTTTGGATGATGCTAACACGTTTGCTATTGCCTTTGAACGGTAGCCTCTGACTTTATCGAAAGCTCTGAGCTTGTTAAAAAGCTCCCTATTGACATAGTCGAGACGTCCTTTCTGACCTACTCAAAAGGTGTTGTTGACGCTGTTTCCCTCTTATCAGAAGCTATGCTTAACTCGACCATCTTTGTGCTTTCTGATTTTTATCAATTTTCTTATGTCCCTTCTTTCATACTCTAATTCTTGAGCATATTTTATGGATAACAAGTATCATCAAATTACGAAAATTATTTTCGTAAAATGCACAAATATTATATGAGACAATAATTATTTTTCAGTATTGATTGAAAAACAGACATAGTTCTATTTCAATATGAATATTATGAATATTCGTTATAAAATAAAACCATAATATTGGTATTTGTGATGCATTAAAAAATATGGAAGTATCTAATTTATTTGCAATTATTTTGAAATTATGGTCTAAGCCAAAATTTGGAGAAATAATTATTTGCTTATATTATTACAAATCACATGGTACTAGTGAATTATATCTCAAACAATAAAAGGAATTCCACCCATTCAGTGGGAGTGATCATAAGAGTTGATGAACCCTTCGTATTGATACATGTAGATGTATGAAATCGCAAGTCTATTAATACCAAAATGGTTTCACATACTTTATTATATTCATCGATAAGATTTCATCGATATGGGCATGTGTATTTGATGCACATGTAGTATATCTATGGTAAGCTAACAGAGTATAAAATGGAAGTAAATAAACTAACTTGCAATAGAAAATAAAATTGATTAGATTTGATCGAATAGCTGAGTATATTAGAAAGAGTTCCGAATGTACCTAAGAATGAATAAAGATTCAATCTCAATTATCACTCCTCTAAGTGATACATGATGATGTATCGACAAGGAGTATTATTTAACAAAGTACGCATATGATTAATTGTGAGTAAAGTTGAGTTAAGTTGTTTTTGTAAGGTCATGTACTAAAGAGTAGTACACAAGGTTAAAATTAATTTTATCTAAATAATAGTTTACAAAATCATATATGATAAGGTTTTATAAGAAACCCAAAGGGGCATTTCACTAGAAGTACAAACTTTGCAGTCCAATTAGTTTCTAGGACACACATCCATAGAAATTAATTTCAAGGCCAAAGTCAGCAGAATAATTACTTTTAAGGACAGAGTCAGCAGTCCAATTACTTTTAAGGACATAATTTCATAGGTTTTTCGGCCTTAGAAACTAATTATTTTGCATTTTGCCCTTAAAAGTAATTATTTCAGTTGGGCGTCCTAGAAACTAATTGCACTAGCTAAAGAGGCCCTTGTGGCTAATTTCCACAAACGGAAATATATCCTAATCCGAGAAGTTGGCAGGTTGCATGAGTTGAAAAACTGCACGTAATAATTGTTCATGAGGAATCTTGTATGAATCACCCCAAAAGAATTTAGAAAATGATAGTCATTGATGAGCAATTTATATTTTGAATATAAGTATAGTAAACTAAAAACCATATTAGTCTTTTTTTAATAAGGATTCAAACTTTTCTATTAAGTATAGGGTAAAGAACAAAAAAAAAACAAATACAAGGCCAAAGGCAGCCAAATAAGAGTTCAAAAGCCTACGGCCCAAAGCCCACCAAAACAAAACGATATCTAGAAACATCTAGACTAAACTGTAAAGAAAAAAAGGAAACCCGGTTACAACAAACTACTTCATTCGCTCATTAACTCATCTCTAAAAAGGAAACCTAAAATATTAGTAATGGCGGCGAGTCAAGGAAGAGCGAAGGTCACCAGCAATCCTCTGCTAATTCCAAATCCTCTACTAATTCCAAATCAAAGCACACAGTATACTAGATCCAGCACTTCGCGAAATCTCGAAAGATAAGTCTCTCTGTCTAAGAAAAGGTAAGTCTTAAGACTTTACAACGATGAACTAACAAATGTCGTTTGAACCATAGGAACCAAGATCAGCAGCAAAGGAACACAGATCGACTAAAGCTGGGAAACTAACAGTCGGAACAAGCAGAAACAACTTCTATGACGATATCCAACCTTCCTGGACAGAGAGGACAAGATAAGTCTCTTGAATTCTAACAAGAAAACCTCTAAAAGCTTTAAGAAATCTAATTTCTTTTGATTCTGCTCAGATCTGAAGTGGCAGTGATTTAGGACGAAACTGTAAAAGGCGACAAGCAAAAATCTCCTGGGTAGACAAGGTATATACTGAAGAAAACCTCCAAATTTAACATCTTTTCTCAACTAACTACTGCTTTGCCCAGGTTCAAGCACTCGGAATATCTTGCAGATCTGCAACCTTATATAGCTAATTCAATATGTATTGAAATTGTAAAATAAGATGTAATTTATAAGAGAGGAAGAAAATTGTAAATAAAACAGGATCAGAGAAACCTGGAACCAGGAGACAAAGAAGCAAGAAGGAAGGAGAAGAACAGATCTTATGATAAAGCAGAAGGAACCCCAATTCAGCGTTGGGAGGTATATCCCCATAAAAAAAACCATATTAGTCTTATAAATAAGGTAATTCATGAAGTGTTTATGAATACTTATTCCGTTACACCGAGAAATAGTTGTTTTAAGAAATACCAACTTCGTAGTGAAGGAATTTTTTTTAAAAGTTATTGGTAGTAAAATGGATTTAGATACAAGGATAAAAATGACTACGAGGGATATAATAAAATTTACCAAATCTTAATTAACACAACACATTAGAATGTCTAATAAATATTCTTGCTTATTGAAGAGAAACTATGAGTTTCTTGTCAATCTCGAGAATAGAAAAGCCTCGATTATCAATTAAGACATCAAGAGTATTGACTCTATGATATGGTATGATGCACAAATCTAAAAAGGATTCCAAGTTTATTATCAAAATTTGATTTGGTAGTTGTACCTAAAGAGATATGTTCCATCGGCCGCAAATGAGTCATCAAGAGGAAGACAAATGCAGTTGGGGCATAATGAGCAACGTTTGTAAGAATAACATCATAAATCTTAATTGTTGAAATTGGCGTAATAGATTGGTTATTAAACAGACTTAAGTTATTTTGGATTTACTCACAAAATTATCGCTTGGTATGGGTTTGTGTTTGGTATGTATGTATTGAAATGGAAAATTCTAAATTGTGATTTAGAATGTACTATTTGCATATAAAAACCAAAGTGTCTCGAAATTAGTGGGAGCAATATTGAGTTTGGGGATTTTAGGATGTGATCCAAGGAATGATACGAAAGTATCATTTTATAAGCAGAAGAATTGAATAAGTATTTTGATAAAAATATCGAATAGCTTAATTTCAGTCAAAATAAAGAGGAAACATATGTCTATAAGAAAGAACCACTAAAAGGTACATAGTTATTTCTAGACTATAAGTAAACAACATACCATTAATTGTTAATGACACACTTATGTTAAAATCAATAATAGTTTGATTGTTTAATACTCGATATTGGATTTGTAAATTATATCTTTCATATAAGTATAAAGGATGTTGGGAATATCCCAAATGATGCGCAAAGACATCGTATTAAAAGTTTAATAAGGAACATGTAATATGGATTCCTTATGTATTGACAATAGGAATTATCGTATATGTTGAATTGTCTACAATATCATAATTTGCTTATGTATTTGATGCATGAAGTAAATATTAAATCCAAATTAAGATCACTAAATGGTAATTTAGAGTGTTCTCGAATATTTATGAAATATAAGAGAATTATTTACATAAACAACAAGCCTTTTATAAAAGAGTGTTCGGACTTGAACTTCATAAGTGTTATCAAGTATAATATCTCAATATTAAATTCATGTTCAAACTTAATTAAGAAGCTTTAAGTTGGAAATGTCGCAAACGAAAGGTTGTAGCCAATTCAATGAAAGGCTAAGTACATCGCATTAAATAGTGCCATAATAAAAACAACGTATAAATATAAATGCATAAATCTATAACTGAGCTGGGAGTGATTCCAAGTATTAAGAATGCTACATTATTGTTATATAATAACCATGTAATGGTAAGAGCTCACTAGAAGTCGAGAAACATACTCTGAATAGTTTCACATTATAAAGGTAGTTTATCAACATCAGAGAGATTAATTGACGTAGTAGATAATTAAACAACATAGCAAATCCATTCACGAAGGTCAAATTCGAACAGTTCTCATTAACCTGATCGAAGGGATGATATTGAGATTCAATAATTGAACCCCAAGTGCAAGTGGGAGGTTGATAGAGTTTGGGGTATGCCTTAGGGGCAATTATGTAATTGTTGCATATATATTTAACTCGATAGCCGATCTTGTTTGAAATAAAATGTGTTTTCTTTCTATTAAATGCTTGATATAATATGTTATATTGATTATTTAATTTAATTAAAAATATATTTAGTACAAAATTTATCACAGTGAAATTAAATATACAATTTTAAATACTCATAGTTAAGATGTATCGAGACTGGATATCGATGCATTCATCGAGGCTAGAGTGTATAACGCAGCCCAAATATTGGGCAGTGTATTACTCATGACTACTGAAGGCACCAAGGGGTAACGTATTAATAGTTATTAGATAACTATGGAATGACTTACTTGATAATTTTTTGTTGGTTAATATAACTAAGATCAAGCAGAATATATCGATGTGACAAAATTATATAGTTTTTTTGACATGAGAATCTGTTGATCTTCAATGTGGTAGCTCCACTTTGATTATGGTTAAATCGTGGTATAATGTCCATCAAACGACTATAATTGGGTCGAGTGGAAGCATTGGAAGTTAAACACTATTCAAGGGAGGATTCACCTCCACAGTTATATGAGGTTAATATTATGGTCAACTGAAGTCAGGGAAAGTAAAAAGTCTTTGGCCATAGTAGTTGGATTAATAATAATTATTATTATTGAACCAAAGACTTTTTGTTTGGACTATAGAGTTGAATATGGAAAATATTGGAATTTTGACCATTGCCAAATTCCATAAGTCCAAAGTGATTGGTGTCACGACCCGCCCTTTGTAGTATCCAAAATCAACTTTGAGTGACAACGTATGACTCCAAAATACCACAAAATGACAGTCCGTTGGAGTAAAATAAAAAAATATTCAACCTCAATAAGGCACAACGATAAAATCTCCCGGCGGAATGATAATTTATCATATACTTAATATACATGAGCAATATGATAAACAATATATAAGAGACTATACTGATTGTAGTAACTAATAAATGGATATCAGTAAAGAAAGTCAGAATACAATATCTGATACAACAAGTCTCGTATATAAATAGCCTATATGTCACATACTATTACAACATCAAGTATATATCTAAGGTATAGTCTTCGCCTCCAAAGTGCTCCAGCTATCCTGAAAGCATATCCCCAAAAGCATCCGACTCCCTAACTACTCAATCGAGTACCCGAGATTGTCATGACATAAGAAAACAAAGATAAAACACGAGTCAGACATAAAGCTTAGTGTGAGGGTAACAATCTCAAAGTACTGTATATCAAATCCATATACAAATACATAAGGGATTTGTGAAGTACATCAGTTCTCTCCACAAATGTGGTTTAGGGATAACCCGGACTGCTCTTAAATAAGTAAAGTAAAACCCAACTCAAAAGTTGGGGATTATACCATAATCTGCTCCTTCTGCAACCAACGAGTCGACACGAGTAACAATGTGACTAAAACGTAACAAAATACCATGGTAGGGGTAACCTAATGCACCAATGCAGGAGTAATATAAACATCCCTATAAAATTCTAACACACAATGTTCACTAATGGTAATCAACCAATTAATGTAACATGCACAATCACAACAATAGCAAATGTCTAAAGAATAACTT
Organism: Allium fistulosum; assembly: GCA_030737815.1. Taxonomy (NCBI): domain Eukaryota; kingdom Viridiplantae; phylum Streptophyta; class Magnoliopsida; order Asparagales; family Amaryllidaceae; genus Allium; species Allium fistulosum. The sequence goes on along the minus strand of CM060906.1, from coordinate 195,863,969 downwards.
AATTTCCATTATTTCTATTGGGTGTGGTCCGCTGTGGACACCAATCGATCCAGCGATTCCCATCAAAGTATCTAAAATGCAAAACGAATATGGCAATATAACAGTGCTACTAATATATTATCACCATAGCCAAAACTAAAATACGGATATCGATAATTTATACCAGTCCCGAAATGCCATACCAATAAGACCTATCGAGAGGCACAACTAACTTGTACACTTCCCTGAAAACCAACACCTCAAAAGAAGTTGGTCTGTAGGTCCCCTTTTAGCATCCAAGATAGCTACGGAACAATATATGACTAGCTCTAGACTAGCATTCCAATCTCTTTCCCCCTGCTCCGAGATCACGTCTGTAGGTCGTGTCATCTTAAGGGTACAATGGATTCCTGTGTTAGCGTCCTTTACTTTCGATTGTCAAAACTGACATACTGGAAAGGTATGCAAATGCAAAACCTTGCCTTCATCCTTTCCACATGAGTACACAATGCCGAAGCATTATCGCTCATGTGTGGACTGATAAATCTTTATGAATTGCCATTAGCTACCTATGAGGCCTATCGAGAGCCACAACTATATTTTGGAGTCCTCTGAAAACCTAAACCTAAAAATAAGTTGGCCCGTAGGTTCCTTCGTAGCCTCCAAGAGTACTACACAATAGTATATGACATACTCTAGACCGGCGTCCCAGTCTCTCTCCACCCCTACTCCGGAACCACGTATGCAGGTCGTGAATCCCAAGGTACAATGGATTCCTTTGCACCAATAGGTAGTCCTAAGTTGGATATACAAAAAAAATACGCCTTAAACCGCATACCAATGAATATCTATAAAATATTCCATGCCTCTCCCCAGTGGTCCCAAGTCGGACATACCAAAATATATACGTATGCCTAAACCCGCATATCAATGAATATCGATAAAATATTCCATGCCCCTTCCAGTAGTTTCAAGTCGGATAAACCAGAACTATATACAAATATAGACATATATAACCCTGCATGAACTACATGTAGGTATATATACAACCAGTCCATCTGTATGAAACTAATTAATACATCTCATGCCCATTTACATAGACGAAGGCAACACCCAACCAAACAAATATTCTACCATTTCAAAGTCGAATTAATCAACCAATCAAACAATTTATCTATCTTTCAATTCTAATATATAATCAATTCAATCAATTTAGGCAATTCAACCAATTAGAAATAATGACATGAAAATTATACGATTCAATCATTAATCAACTCATTATGCCATACAGTAATCTAGGAGATGATCCATCTATTAATATATTATTTCCAAGCATAATATTTTATTTATAAAACAACCATAAGCTTACAAAATATTTAAAAGCTTAATATTATTTAATTATACAATTACAATTAAATATACACTTTCATACTATTTTTATAAAATCGTACCCATTTTATAAAAAACTTATTATATATTTAGAACTGATTTAAGTAATATATTTCACCTTATAATATTTTGTAAATCCATAAATCATTTTCCGACGGCCGTCGTGAGCCGTCGGAAAATGCCACCACAAATTAAGTCGTCGGTGAACATATTTTCCGACGGCTCCCGATAGAGGCCGTCGACTGTATTTCCGATGGCTTGCAACGGCTACCCGACGGCTTCTGACGGCCATCGAAAGACACGTGGACGGTTACGTTTGTTACCGAAAGCTGTCGGGAGTCGTTGAAATTTTGCCGTCTGTAGCCGTCGGAACGCGTCGGTAAAATTTGACCTACAGGCTATCGGAAAATCTGTAAAAAAATTTCCACATTTCAGCTGCGATTTGGCCTTCCATCCATAATTCATAACTACAATATCTTTCACCCAACTCAATATATCCAACTCAGATATCCAACATGAAATCAAACCATAGAAAGATAACCAAATATCAAGAAAACATAAATCAAAACCAATTCATATAAAATCCAACCCAAATCATATAAAATCAAACCAAACTTCACTACTATAATTCCCATACATCTAATTGTACAATATATACATCAATGCTTCACCAACCCCGCACAATCAACTCCCAAATGTCAGAATCACTACCACCAAGTGTATCATCAAACAATATACGTAACAGTTCAAATCCAAATCCACCAACTCAATGTATCATCCAAACTTACAAAACAATGACACAAAACAAAAAAACATACCTATCAATCTGGTCAATCATCTCCAGAACCTCCCGAACCAGCAGAAGATAGAGTGCGGCCACCATATTGCTGCATGTACTTAGCAATATGCTGATCCAGCAGCTGTGTCATCTCAATGGTCTGGCGATGGTTCTGATCTTCCAATTGCGCCACCCTAGCTCTCAACTCTTCGATCTTTGCTAGATCGGTCTCAGCTCTGGTCGGTTGGCTGGCTTGTCTCTGTCTGCTAGCCTGCAACACTTATTTAATTTAATCTATAATCTTACTATCAAAGTTACAATATAATTTGTTAATTATTATATCTATAAACTTATGACAGAAACTAAAGCGATGCACAATAAATTAAAAGATTATTAAATTGTTATATCTTAATATATTATTCATTACCACTTGATTGCCAAAGCCGTAGCGCCTGTTCCGTGATGGTGGATCCATGACTGCCTCAAAAATAATGTTCTCCTCATCCGTTGTGAGCTGCTCTTGACCGGTATCCTCCAGGAGTTTCTGGCGTTGTTCCATAAACCTTGCCTGCGTGAACAAATAAAAATGCAGTTAAAATTAATATCATGATATCTTATTTCATTATAATTTAACAATTAAAACAATTACTAATAGTACATAAACTAAAATATGCTTATATGGCTCTTGCTAGATTTATCGTCATGCCATGTATATGAAACTCTCCCATCTGGATTTACATGCTCGACTACATGCGTACAGGTAAACACTTCCATATACGACACAGGACCCTGCATATCAGCTTCCTGAAATTGATTATTATATACTGTTATTGTATATTCAAAATTATATAGCACAATACCTATTTACAATTCGCATTTATTAAATTTACCAACTCCTGGTGATACTGCTGAAACGACTTCGACCCTCCTCGATGAGTGACGGGATTTTTGTTCCTATTTGTAGACTTTCAATCCGACTCTGCCTGTACATCTAAATTTAATACATTATTTACCGACCAAATATTTTTTGATATTTACGTATCAATCAAATAATTAATAAAAGTTTAGTACACTTACCTTCGCCTCGTCACTATCCCAGTGATTCAGCCACCCTTTCCATACACTCATCCCCATCCAGTTTGGCTTCTACCCTTTATGCTTCATCGTCGACATGGAATCCCTGTAGTTCTTTCTCATCTTCTACATCCAGTAATGTTGTACTAGTTGCAGGTCATCTGACTGTATATCCACGACAGCCTGTGTTTCATGATAAACAAGCAACCAAAAATTATTTAATGCTTGTTTGGCTAGTACAAAAGGATCGTACTTGTGATAATGCGATGTGTGCTTTATTCAATAAGATTATAATCCTTATGCATATTAATTCCAAAACCTGGAACATTGCTAAACCAATTGCATCTAAATAGAAACACCTCCTCCGTGGGTTGTTTGAAATATATCAGTTGCAAAATTTGTGTTAAAATGCCATAAAAATCATTTATGTGATTTTCTGGATCATTACTACCTTTAACAAATACACCTGTATTATTAGTTAATTTTTCTGCACCGTATTCTTTGGTGTTAAATCTATATCCATTGATGAAATATATTGGATATATCTTGAAATTTCTTTCTGGTCCCAACGCAAGATGTTTCAAATCTTCATCAACCACATAATTTCTCGGTCCATAAACGTAATTTGAAAACCAATCAGAAAATTCTTTATTGAGATCACCGTGCGGATGTTCACTTTCATAAATACTGCATATATGAATAAAATATTGCATTAAATTCTACACGCGCATGCATTATGGAAATGAATAACTCATAAATTATTCTTTCAGATTACCTAACAAATGGTGCAACCTCAGCACAATTTAAAAGAATATAAGTGCATGCTACATGAAGATCTCTATCGTCTAGCCATACTTCTACACATTTCCTAGAAGGTCGACGATGTTGTCTAAAAATAGATAACATTGTTTGAGAGGACTCTTGTTTGTCACCTTCATCATTACGAGGAACACTTTCAAATGATATGTTCACATGGTCACTGAAATAGTGAGAGAAAAAGAACGAAGCTTCTTCTTCGATGTAAGATTTACATATCGAACCTTCAACTCGTGCTTTTTGCCTCACTTTTTTCTTTAGATGATTCGAGTCTCTATGCAAAATTAATTTACATTAACTTTAACTTCCGAATGTAATTAAATTAATAGGTAACATATTACATACCTCTCAAATGGATACATCCATCCATATTGCATAGGACCTCGAAGCCGTGCTTTAGAAGGGAGATGAACAAGTAAATGTTCCATTACATTAAAAAACCTGGCAGAAATATTTTCTCCAATTTACAGAGCAATATAGGAATATCTATTTCAAGTTTACTTAAACGTTGCACTTTTAAAGTAGTCGAACAAATCTCTTTGTAAAATAGACTAAGCTCCGTTACTACCTTCCAAACTTTTAACGGCAATAGTTCTTTGAATAGAACGGGTAATAAATTTTCCATCATTATGTGACAGTTGTGGTTTTTCATTCCACTCAATCTACCATTTTTAAAGTCAACACATCTACGAAGATTTAATGAAATTCCATCAGGAAATCTTAACCTTTTCACCCATTTTAACAAAATTTTAACTTGATTATTATCTAACTTGCAACATACTTTGGGGTTTTTTTACTGTCATTTGGTTTCATATGAAGCTTAGGACGTTTGCATAATTCTTGTATATCGTGTCTTAATTTCAAATTGTCCTTAGTCTTCCCTTTGACATTCACAATTGTGTTTAAAACATTATCAAAGACATTTTTCTCGTTGTGCATCACATCAATATTATGACGAAGCAGAAGATGTTTCCAATACGGCAACACCCAAAATATACTCTGTTTGCACCAATTATGAATAGTCGATTTGCCTTCAATTTCTGTTTGCACTCCAGTTTCATATATCTTTGGATAGTCCCTTACAAGTTTGTATATGTCTTCGCTTGACCATATCGTTGGTGGTTGTTTGGTTTCTACTCTATTAGCTAAATTTTTTTCTTTTCTCCTATGAAGGGATGATTGACATCGGGAAAACATCGATGGCGGTCAAACTATGAAATTTTCTTACCATTCGGTAAAGAAAATGCCCGTGTTTCTTCCATGCAATATGGACATGCTAGACGACTGGATGTACTCCATCCTGAAAGCATTGCATAGGCAGGAAAATCACTTATAGTCCACAACAAAGACGCAAACATATGAATTTTTTTTCTTTGAAACGTCATATGTTTCTACTACTTGATTTCACATCCATGGATTCCTTGTGTCGGATTACTTGATTTCTACTACTTGATCAACGGTTGCAAATAAACATCGATTCCTTGTGTCGGATCGTTGGGGCCAGGAACGACAACAGTAAGAAACATATATTGCGTATTCATACACATCCATGGAGGTAAATTATAAGGTGTGATGATAATGGGCCAAGATGAATATTTAGCACCAAACTGAGAAAATGGTGAAAAACCATTCGTACATAATCCAAGTCTAACATTACGACTCTCCACTGCAAAATTGGGATAAGTTTTGTCGAAATGCTTCTATGCTTCTCCATCAGCTGGATGTGTCAACGTACCCTCTTCCTCCATTCTCACACTATGCCATCTCATATGAGATGCAGTTACATAAGATGCGTATAATCTTTGAAGCCTAGGAGTGATGGGTAAGCAATGCATACGCTTGTACGGAACTTCCCTTCCCTTCTTTTTTCTTGGTTTGTATCTTTCCTGATTAAATATTTTACAATTCCTAAGATTTATGTCTTCTTTCCAAAACAACATGCAGCCAGTTAAACATGTATCTATTTTCTGATAAGGTAAACCAAAAGCCAACATAATTTTTTTCAACTTCATAGTGAATTTTATACATTAAATTATCGAGCGGCATATGTCTTTTTGCAGCTTGTATAATGGCTGTAAATCCAGCATCGGTGATGTTGTATTTTGACTTCATTGCAATGTATTCTACAGTTACTGATAGTTGGGTGCCACTTTTACAACCATCCCAAAGAGGTTTCTTAGCAGTATCTAGTAAATCATAAATTTTTTTTTTGCTTCAATATTTTGTTCTTCAACATTTTCATCATCGTCGTCAACTTCAACCATAGGGAACATTGATCGTACTACATCTTCGACCATATTTTCTATACGGTTTGTCGTAACAATTTCATTACCAGCAACGTCTAATTCAGACTCTGTAGAAGTATTCGCTACAACTTCTCCATGACGATCCCAAACATAATACTTCAGCACAAAACCATTATTGCACAAAGGGACTTTCATAATATCGGGTAACAAATACTTCAAATGTCTACACCTACTACACGGACAACGAAATTCTGCATCGTTTTCATTATTACTTAAAGCAAATTCAACAAATACATTTATACCATTATAAAAATCTTCTTTTATCGAGCCTCTCAACCTCCTTCTTTGATACATCCATCTCCTCCGATCAACAAAATAATCGATCATTTTTCCTATTTGAAAAAATATGTCACAAATTCAAAAATAAATATTGGGCATATTACGAATTCACATTTTATTTTTCAATGTATCGATACAAAAACTTATACGCGTCAATTTTACCCCACTTAAGAATACAATATAGAAGTGTTGATTTATGATTATCTTTTTTTCCTAGTCAGTCATCCTACTTCCCATTACAAATGCATGAAACAAAAAAGAAAAGTGACGGCAAAATTTTGTGAATCGTTTTAAACGAAATAATGTGCGAAATATAATTGTTTACTATGTTTATAACTTGTTCAATACAGGGACAAATCCAACAAGCATTGTACCAGATGAATATAAATGGTCATTTTGTGAGAAAAATGACTATTTATATAACAATCATGTACAACACCCGTCAGACGGGGCCAAAAACTCTCTAAGGGACGTCAAAAAAAGTATTTTATAAAAAAGAATATATATTTACTAAATTTTTACATTTAAAATATATTAATTTACCACATTTGTTCCACGTATTTCATCGAATAAGGCTGCTTTAGTATTCTTGTCATTTTCCAATACAGTCAAATTTCTTTTAGACTCGTGCATTCATTATTGTTGCACAACTCAAGTGTTATACGACTCATATCTTATTCCGATTAACATAATACAATGGTAGAAGCAACGCATATACAATGGTTTACACATACACACAATCACAAATTATACATACTATTTACAATTTCACTATAACATATGAAATAGGTATACCATGGGATGCTATAAACCATTATTACGCTAGTGGAAACAATTGCAATAACTAATTATCCCTAAATTATCAACTTATGCAAATCTAGATTTAGGGTAAAAATTAGATTTTTGGCGAAAATAAGATATTATTCCTGATTTAGAGAGCAATAGATGTTGATTACGTAGCCGAGGAAGATCCGAAAGCTCGAAATTGCCGATTGGAAGCTTGGAGGGGAGATTTGAGGATTAATGGTGGAAGAAAATCGAGCAGGAAATGAGGAAGATAGACTTCGGCCTAAAACAATATTCATGAATTTCCGACGACTTTCGACGGCCGTCGACGGCCTGTCGGAAACCGTCGGAAAAGAGCCGTCGGAAGCCGTCGCTAGGCTATGTCAGAATAATAACCTTTTCTAGTAGTAATATATTTAGAACTTATTTAAGTAATATATTTTATAAAAAAATTATTATATACTTAGAACTGATTTAAGTAATATATTTCACCTCATAATATTTTATAAATCCATAAATCCTTTTATAAAAAAATATATTATATTCGCTTAAAAACCAATCTAAGCCATAATGTACTTGATTTGTCAAATTAAATCAAATTGGTCTCAATCACACTATTTTAGAGAATCACATAAGCATTTTATAAAATATCACATTTACTCAAAACTAATTTTTTAAGTAATTACAACACTTAATTTATCAAATTAAATTCTGTAAATCCATTTATCTAATCAACAAAATCATTCAATCATTTTTAAGTCTTCATGCTTATCATAAAAGTCATATTTTAAATCCGGATTAGTAATAAAATATGTATCAATATTTCTGTCACTAGCTTAAACAACAAATTGGGGTTAGATTAATTTATAACACCGTTATAAATTAATATCAACCTCCTCCAAGGCTATTCAATACGAATAGATCTCCATATATACATACATACATACATACATACATACACACACATACATACATACATATATATATATATATATATATATATATATTCGGGATCTAAATCAATCATCCTGAATATCCACTCAAACTAATCCAATCAAACTAGGAAATTATTAAATAAATACCACAACCATCATCGACATTTACCTAGGATCTCAGCAATTATTCTATGTCGATAATGATCCATCCAAACATCATTTATCAATGAACCACATTACTCTAAAAATCATTCTAATCATATAAATTGGTATACAAAAATACTGGGATTTATACGATAATTAATTGTAGAGTTATTGTTCCACTCACCTTTGCCTAAATTTTCAATCGTCTAGGTTGTGACCAAAGCTGTTCCATTGCGAAGGCGGCAACTCCACAAGTCCATTGCAAGAAACCACGTTCCAATCCGACCTCAGCACAGTGCCCTTGACCCAAACACGCTGACTCGTTCCAAATTGACACCGCCGCTTCCAACCTTGTAGGGATAGTCTAGACCTACTAGACCTCGATCAGATTCCACCGTTGCCATCTCCTTCCATGGCCATGTCCATCGACCCCTGAACCATCTCCTCTGATGCACCCTACCGCCTACAGCAGTCACCTAGCCCGACCATTTAAATGCCCAGAATTGCTGCTTCGAGTCTCTAGGGCCCAATCGCTTTATGCTATGTGTTTCCCTCGCTTAGGCGTACATTTTTCCTTCATGCATCGCCGCCTGAAATGCACTGTTGAAGGAGATTAGAGGCCAAGTGTGATCCACCTCCATACCCACGCTAGCCAAGGACACTACGGAGAAATGCCGTCAACTAGCACAGAGAATAAGGCTATTGAGGAGCGACCATCCATGTAATTGCTTTGTGCGAGCACCGATGTGTCAAATAGTATAACATGCATTTCATTTCAAGAGGAAATCCGACATATAGATACAAACTCAAAGCTACCGCACAGTGGCTATAATATCTTCGGAAACAAATATAGAAATGAACACAACACAAATCAGTCACAGACATCCATATCACAAAGGCGGAAATAGATATGAATATATAACACTTAAAAGTGTTCATCAGAGTAGTGGTCAAATAAGATCCACAATATCACAAAAGAATAGTTACAAGTGCTACACAAAAGAATAGGTATACATCATGGAGTCTATATCACAAATGTATACAACAAAATGAACTACTATTCTAAGTAGTTAGCCAAAAGTTAGAATAATAATCCCAAACGAGGAGTCAAGCAGAAGCACCTATAACATCTCGGTCTGACCCGAGTATTATTTAATAAGAAAATAATAAACGGATCAGTCTAGCTATAAATATCAGATGAAATGACATAGAATAAGAGATATGAAAAAAACGTATCTTAACCATAATGCCATACTGTAATAAGTACGTAATTGAAAATCAACAAGGGATTAATCAATATCACAAGAATCTTCTCAAAGATAAAAAGGGAATGTCATACTCTTTATTTCATTCACCAAACCATAAATGTTGACAATTATATCAATGCCAATCATAAAAGTTATTGACACACAAATTCACCAATGCACAAATATTGATAAAACTTACCAATGTAAATCACAAAAGTTGGTGAAACACAAATTCTAGAAATCATCAACATAAATCCAGAAATAACAAAAAGGTGGAGGCCTATCATAAACGGGAGCATGAAAACTCACCAACACGTGTATCACAAATGGAACGCTATTCCATGGTCGCTAACCATAAAAATTGAGCCGAAGCTCCATAAACGATCCGAAGACCACGGGTCGCTATCCCGCCAAATTGAACCGAAGTTCCACAGAAACGGGGTTTAGTCTCCCTCGCAGACAAATAGACATCACACATCGCTAGTCTAAATCACAAAAATGATCATTATCGATCAATGAAAGTGTTGATTACACTAAGCCAGTAAATATAAGAGTTTAGCTTCATGTCCCATAACCACTAGCTTAACTTAAATATTTACGAACAAATTGTAGATTTCCACTCGAAAATTGTCACAAGAGTTTCAATCGAACAAGTCCAAAAATTAACCGACGAAGTAAACACAAGCGTTTCATACCACTTGTTTTGCTAAGCCGTTTAATTATATTTTCTCATACGAATGAGGTAAAGGTTTGTATATACTAATAGATTAGAAAATGGTTTTATAAACGATTTTTATATTAAAAATAGAGTTGAAATCATCTTTGTAAAAGAATTTGAATATTTACTACTAGTATAAAAACCTTTGTATTTTAGAAGTGACAAATCACAAAATCGATTGTAGAAACAATCAATCACCAAAATCCACATTCGAGGACGTGAATAAAATCCAAAGAAATCGATACTGAATCCATCCAAAATGGATATTCCAAAAATCCCAAAGAAAAATGTCATCAAAGTCGATAAATATGATAACAACAAAAGGGAATCAACACGAATCGATTAAATTTGGAAAATCAAGCAAAATAGGTAAATTGGCAAAAGATAGCAGATTCAGACGTTTGAAAGAAGTGGTTCAGAAGTCTGAATCTGGAAAATTAAAAGTTTTCTAGAACGTAATTCAGACGTCTGAACCCTATATTCCAGACATCTGAAAATAGCTAAAATTAGCCTATTTTCTTTTTGGTTGCACTCGAGCCAATTCAGACGTCTGGAGGATTTTATTCAAACGTCTGAATACACGGGGAAGAAAATTCCTAGTATAATATTCAGACATCTGAACCATACGTTTCAAACGTCTGAAACTGTTGTTCTGGGCATTTCCTGAACCTAGGCCAAAAATGGTCAAACGATTATCGGAAGCGATTGGACAAGCAACGACGACTAAGGATTTACGCCAAGCGACAACCCAGTCCTAATTGGCCCTTCGATACGCCTCGAATATCAATGCCCAAATATCCATAATAGGATTTTCATAGATTTTGATTTCAAAACACCGAAAATTGGAATATACACCAAATCAATCCAAACCAAAATCAAATGCACATGAATAAGTGTTAGGAATTCATACCTAACAATCAAAGATAATTATAGACTAATATGTGAGATAAAAATCACACCTTTAAACCCAAAAACAAGGAAGGAGAAGCTTGAAAACAAAGGAGAATCAACCTCTCTTCAATCTCGACTCGAGAAGCTTGAATTTAAGCTTAAAAGAGAAACTTTTCCTAAGTTAGGTTTAGGAATTTCTGAAATTGATAAGAGAATGAGTTGGAGAAGAAGAAGAGGAGGCTTACCAAAGCTTCTTCTATCGATTTGGAGCTAGAACTTGATTTGCAAATGGAAACTAGGGCTTGGAGTTTTAATTTCCCATTCCTCTCGCCATTGTTGCTAAAGCTTGAGTGTTAGGAAATAGTGAAGGAATGAAGTGATGAGGGGTGAAGCTTGGGTGTAATGGGCTGAAACAAAAGCCAAAGCCCTAAGTGAAAAAGTAGCAAAATTCCACTAACTCCAAACATATCAAAGTTTATACTCAAAAAGATCGCAAACGTCATTTTGAACTCAATGGGGGTGGTCTCGAGTCCTAATTTGACAGTTTGCAAAAAGTAGCTTTTCAGACTATAATCCGACTAACGATGAAATATTTAAATAAATTATTTAAATACTCGATCGTAAAATATGCGGGTTGTTACAGACTCCCCTCCTTAAAGAAATTGCGTCCACGTAATATTTAAGATGGAAATAATAAGTAACAACCATAAAAGCATATCAACACAAAAGAAATTTGAAATAATAAGTTCACCTCAAAGAGCACAAGAAAGTAAGTCCGGATGTGTTCACTCGATGAATTCTCTGGATTCCCAAGAGCAATCCTTAGGATTTGAGGACCATTGGACCTTCATAAGCGTAACATCTTTATTTCGAAGGCGTTTAACCTCCTAAGCAATAACACGAATAGGATGTTGGTCATATGTTAAGTTAGGTGAAACTTCAATTTCTTCAATAACGCCGGGCTCAAGCATAGAATCGGAATCTCGAAGGCATTTCCGAAGTTGAGAGACGTGAAACACGTCATGAATAGCAGAAAACTGAGCCGGTAACGAAAGGCGATAAGCCACAGAACCAACGCGTTCGGTGATGGGAAATGGGCCAACATATCTAGATGCTAATTTTCCCGATCGACTGAAACGCACAACACCATTCATAGGTGATACACGAATAAACACAAAATCTCCCACAAAAAATTCTAATTTCCTTCTTTGGTTATCGGCATAGGATTTTTGCCTACTTTGAGCTTCTTTCATCCTATGATGAATAAGGTCAATCTTTTCTGTGGAATCACGAATAAAGTATGGACCTAAGACCAGCTTCTCACCGGCCTCAAGCCAACAAGAAGGAGAACGGCATGGTCTTCCATAGAGTGCCTCAAAAGGTGCCATACCAATAGTAGATCGGAAGCTATTATTATAGGAAAATTCAACAAGAGAAATATGATCTTCCCAACTTCCACCAAAGTCAAGAACACAAGAACGAAGAAGATCTTCAAGAGTTTGATTCACTTGCTCGGTTTGTCCATCGGACTGCGGATGATAAGCGGTGCTAAAATTAAGCTTCGTTCCCAAAGCTTTTTGAAGACTCTTCCAAAATCCATTAGTAAACAATGGATCATGATCACTAACAATAGAAGTATGGACTCTATGAAATTTAACGATTTCTTTAATAACGAGTTTGGCTAAAAGAGGAACGGTCCGATTAGACCGAACGAGAATAAAATGGGTGGATTTAGTAAGTCTATCAACTATCACCCACAAGCTATCATGACCCGAACGAGAATGGGGAAGGCCATCAATAAAATTCATGGAAATTTGATCCCACTTCCACATTGGGATGTCTGAAGGTTGCAATAACCCACCGGGCCTTTGATGCTCGGCCTTAATGAGTTGGCAAGTCATGCAACGCTTAACGAAGTTAGCGATATCAAATTTCATTCCCTCCTAATAATAAAGTCGCTTCATATCCGCGTACATTTTACTACTACCGGGATGAATGGTGAATTTAGAGCGATGTGAATCTTCTAATATGTCTTTGCGAAGAACACTAATATTTGGCACGACCAGTCTACCAAATTTTCGAATACCGCCACGAGAATCAATACCAAAGTCTTTCATACCCTCAATATCAATTTTATCCCTAAAATTTTGGCCAAGAAGAGCCAATTCGGGATCTAGCTTTTGAGCTTCAAGAATGCGTTCCAAAAGAGATGGATGAGCCTCAAGGCTACATAAAACAAGAGATGAACATAAATCGGATACACGATCTCTAATCTCACAAGTAGAAAAAGTCTCGAGGTCGTTCCATTCAGATATCATCATAGAAACAACCGCTTGTTGCTTTCGGCTAAGGGCATCGGCAACACGATTCACCTTTCCGGGAGTATAAAGAATATCAAGATCATAAGATGCTAGGAACTCGAGCCAACGTTGTTGACACAAATTAAGTTCCTTTTGAGAAAATAAACACTTCAAAGATTTGTGATCGGTGTAGAGAACAAATTTCTCTCCCAAAAGATAATAGCGCCAAATTCTAAGGGCGAATACAATAGCCGCGAGCTCTAAATCATGAGTGGCATATCTAGTCTCGGCAGGCTTTAATTGCCTAGAAGCATATGCAATAACACGTTCTCTTTGCATAAGAACGGCACCTAAACCAACGCGACTAGCATCGGTATACACAACAAAATCTTGGTTTCCTTCGGGAATCACAAGAATAGGAGCATCAAAAAGGAGTTCTTTTAATTTCTAAAAAGAAGTTTCACATTTGTCCGACCAAATGTATTTAACGCCTTTCTTTGTTAAGCTTGTAAGAGGTGCGACAATTTTAGAAAAGTCTTTGATAAAACGACGGTAATAACCCACCAATCCGAGAAAGCTACGGATTTCCATCACACTCTCCGGTCTCTTCCAATTTTGAATCGCTTCAATCTTTGAAGGATCCACGGAAATTCCAGATTCGGAAATAATGTGACCAAGAAACTTCATGCGAGATTGCCAAAAGTGGCATTTAGAAAATTTTGCTTATAATTGATTACTCCTAAGAGTTTCCAACACAATCCGAAGATGCTCTTCATGTTCTTCTTCGATTATTGAATACACAAGAATATCATCAATAAAGTTGAGAACAAATCGATCGAGGAAATCTTTGAAAACTCGATTCATAAGGTCAACAAAATAAGCTGGAGCATTCGTCAAACCAAATGGCATAACAAGCCATTCATACGGTCCATAACGAGTACGGAATGATGTCAAAGGAATACTATCCTCTGCAATACGAAGCTGATGAAAACCAGTTGCTAAGTCCAATTGTGAAAAGACTCTAGCACCACTAAGTTGATCAAATAGATCATCAATCTGAGGCAATGGATATTTATTCTTGATAGTGAGATCATTAAGCTTGTGGTAGTCAACGTAGAGCCTAAGTGTACCATCGGATTTCTTCACAAAAATAGCCGAAGCTCCCTAAGGCGAGGAACTAGAGCGAATAAATTGCTTCGTCTCCAATTCGGATAATTGTTTGCGCATATCCTCATTTTCCTTATTGGACATACGATAAAGAGGACGAGTAATAGGTTGAGCTCCAGGGATTAGATTGATTCTGAACTCAATTGCTCGCTTAGGTGGTAACCCTAGAACGGGCTCGAATATGTCGGAAAATTCACGAACAACGTGAATAAGTGAAATGACATCTTCCTCATCATCATTATCGTCGTCATGAGGATTTAAAGAATATAAAGATGCTTTCGAATTAGAATCTGGATCTTTCAGAACAAGAGAAATATGCTTAACAGATTAAGAATGTCGAAGATATATAGTCCGCTCAGGACATAGGATATGGGCTTCATAACGGTTAAGCCAATCCATTCCCAAAATTATTCCGAAACCAAGGTAACGCATAACATGCAAATCGGCACGGAAAGAGTAATCACACAAAATAATTTCGACATCTTTACATAATAAACTAAGTGTTGCGGATCCGCCAACCAGATTCGCAATACTCAAAGAAGTCATCAAGCCAATAACATCTAAAGACAAAGCATCTACAAGTTCTTTTGATATAAAGGAATGGGACGCACCCGTATCAAAAAGAACTCTAATAGGAATATCACGAAATATAATGATGCCATAAAGGATAGAATGAGATATACCTTGACCACGAGATGTGTTGCTAGGGGCTTGAGCAACATTTAGCTTACCCTCCTTTTTGCCTTGAAGTTTGGGACACAAAGATAAAGTATGGCCCGAACTCTTGAAATATCGGCAGAAAAGAGGCTTCGGGCACTTGTTTGCATAATGGTCCTTAGAACCACAATTGTAACATTCTCCACGGCGGAAGGTAGGAGCATTTGCTACTGGTGTTGCTTGCTTTCCCTTCTTATTAGGATACGGGCCTTTGGACTTTATAGGCCTTTTCTTGTTGTTGTTGAAGTTTGGTTTGGCACCCACCACTTCAACATCACTCTCCCTATCCGCCTCTTCAAGACGAAGAGCGATATCAATGAGTTGATCAAAAGAAACTTCTAATTTTAGAAGTAATGGTTTCTTGAGATTTTTGTTCAAACCATAGACAAATCTTTGGTTCTTCTTCAATAGGGTGTTTATGTATTCGACCCCGTATTTAGAAAGTGACTCGAAGGATGCGACATAATCTGCCACAGAGGATTCACCTTGAGCAAGGTCTATGAAACGATGGGCCAAAGTCACCTTCTCTGCTTCTGGCATGAACTTTAATTTGAATCGTTCCCGGAATTGCTCCCAAGTAAGATCCGTTTCATTAATTTCACAAATCAGAAGCTCGTACCAGTCTAATGCTCTTTCTTGGAGCATACTAGAGGCCACCTGAACACGGTGAAGATCAATAAGATTCATGCGAGAAAAGATGCGGTCGCATGATCTTATCCAAGCCTGGACTTCAATAATGGTTTCAAAACCTTTGAATGGCTTTCCACCCAAATTAGTATAGTCACTGCACAAGCGTGCAAACCCAGACTTAGGATGTGTTGGCTCAGGAATAGGTCCGACAGCTTGAGCATTTCTTACTAGATCAAGAAGTTGCTGAGCAGACATAAATACTCCATCCTGGGAGTAGCACTAGATTGACCGGCGCTAGGACGGCCAGGTCTAACCATTTCTTTTCTTTAAGAAAGAAAGAAGAGAGAAAAAGATTAATCTCAGAATGAATATCAAACAAACTTGATTGATAAAGCAAGGTATCATAAAAAGAAATAGGATAGAACGGGTCCAATTGACTCGAATAAAATCCTAAGGCACGACTCCTAAGATGGACTTAGGATGATGATCCTTGTTAGATTATTCTACATTGTTCCGAAGTTTGGCTTTGATACCAAGCTGTGACGCCCCTCCTCTATACCCACGCTAGCTAAGGACACTATGGAGAAATGCCGTCAACTAGCATGGAGAATAAGGCTGTTGAGGAGCGACCATCCGTGTAATTGCTTTGTGCGAGCACCGATGTGTCAGATAGTATAACAAGCATTTCATTTCAAGAGGAAATCCGACATATCGATACAAACTCAAAGCTACCATACAGTGGCTATAATATATTCGGAAACAAATATAGAAATGAACACAACACAAATCAGTCACAGACATCCATATCTTAAAGGTGGAAAAAGATATGAATATATAACACTTAAAAGTGTTCATCAGAGTAGTGGTCAAATAAGATCCACAATATCACAAAAGAATAGTTACAAGTGCTACACAAAAGAATAGGTATACATCATGGAGTCTATATCACAAATGTATACAAAAAAATGAACTACTATTCTAAGTAGTTAGCCAAAAGTCAGAATAATAATCCCAGACGAGGAGTCAAGCAGAAGCACCTGTAACATCTCGGTCTGACCCGAGTATTATTTAATAAGAAAATAATAAACGGATCAGTCTAGCTATAAATATTAGATGAAATGACATAGAATAAGAGATATGACAAAAACGTATCTTAACCATAATGCCATACTGTGATAAGTACGTAATTGAAAATCAACAAGGGATTAATCAATATCACAAGAATCTTCTCAAAGATAAAAAGGGAATGTCATACTCTTTATTTCATTCACCAAACCATAAATGTTGACAATTATATCAATGCCAATCACAAAAGTTACTGACACACAAATTCACCAATGCACAAATATTGATAAAACTTACCAATGTAAATCACAAAAGTTGGTGAAACACAAATTCTAGAAATCATCAACAGAAATCCAGAAATCACAAAAAGGGGGAGGCCTATCATAAACGGGAGCATGAAAACTCACCAACACGTGTATCACAAATGGAACGTTATTCCATGGTCGCTAACCATAAAAATTGAGCCGAAGCTCCATAAACGGTCCGAAGACCATGGGTCGCTATCCCGCCAAATTGAACCGAAGTTCCACAGAAACGGGGTTTAGCCTCCCTCGCAGACAAATAGACATCGCACATCGCTAGTTTAAATCACAAAAATGATCATCATCGATCAATGAAAGTGTCGATTACACTAAGAAAGTAAATATAAGAGTTTAGCTTCATGTCCCATAACCACTAGCTTAACTTAAATATTTACGAACAAATTGTAGATTTCCACTCGAAAATTGTCACAAGAGTTTCAATCGAACAAGTCCAAAAATTAACCGACGAAGTAAACGCAAGCGTTTCATACCACTTGTTTTCTAAGCCGTTTAATTATATTTTCTCATACGAATGAGGTAAAGGTTTGTATATACTAATAGATTAGAAAACGGTTTTATAAATGATTTTTATATTAAAAATAGAGTTGAAATCATCTTTGTA
Source organism: Allium fistulosum (assembly GCA_030737815.1). Taxonomy (NCBI): domain Eukaryota; kingdom Viridiplantae; phylum Streptophyta; class Magnoliopsida; order Asparagales; family Amaryllidaceae; genus Allium; species Allium fistulosum. The sequence continues at coordinate 195,845,824 of CM060906.1, read as the reverse complement.
AAAGAATTTGAATATTTACTACTAGTATAAAAACCTTAGTATTTTAGAAGTGACAAATCACAAAATCGATTGTAGAAACAATCAATCACCAAAATCCACATTCGAGGACGTGAATAAAATCCAAAGAAATCGATACTGAATCCATCCAAAATGGATATTCCAAAAATCCCATAGAAAAAGGTCATCAAAGTCGATAAATACGATAACAACAAAAGGGAATCAACACGAATCGATTAAATTTGGAAAATCAAGCAAAATAGGTAAATTGGCAAAAGATAGCAGATTCAGACGTCTGAAAGAAGTGGTTCAGACGTCTGAATCTGGAAAATTAAAAGTTTTCCAGAACGTAATTCAGACGTCTGAACCCTATATTCTAGACGTCTGAAAATAGCTAAAATTAGCCTATTTTCTTTCTGGTTGCACTCGAGCCAATTTAGACGTCTGGAGGATTTTATTAAGACGTCTGAATACTGGGGGAAGAAAATTCCCAGTATAATATTCAGATGTCTAAACCATACGTTTCAGACGTCTGAAACTGTTGTTCTGGGCATTTCCTGAACCTAGGCCAAAAATGGCCAACGATTATCGAAAGCGATTGGACGAGCAACGCCAACTAAGGATTTACGCCAAGCGACAACCCAGTCCTAATTGGCCCTTCGATACGCCTCGAATATCAATGCCCAAATATCCATAATAGGATTTTCATAGATTTTGATTTCAAAACACCGAAAATTGGAATATACACCAAATCAATCCAAACCAAAATCAAATGCACATGAATAAGTGTTAGGAATTCATACCTAACAATCAAAGATAATTATAGACTAAGATGTGAGATAAAAATCTCACCTTTAAACCCAAAAACAAGGAAGGAGAAGCTTGAAAACAAAGGAGAATCAACCTCTCTTCAATCCCGACTCGAGAAGCTTGAATTTAAGCTTAAAAGAGAAACATTTCCTAAGTTAGGTTTAGGAATTTCTGAAATTGATAAGAGAATGAGTTGGAGAAGAAGAAGAGGAGGCTTACCAAAGCTTCTTCAATCGATTTGGAGCTAGAACTTGATTTGCAAATGGAAACTAGGGCTTGGAGTTTTAATTTCCCATTCCTCTCTCCATTGTTGCTAAAGCTTGAGTGTTAGGAAATAGAAATGAAGGAATGAAGAGAAGAGGGGTGAAGCTTGGGTGTAATGGGCTGAAACAAAAGCCAAAGCCCTAAGTGAAAAAGTAGCAAAATTCCACTAACTCTAAACATATCAAAGTTTATACTCAAAAAGATCGCAAACGTCATTTTGAACTCAATGGGGGTGGTCTTGAGTTCTAATTTGACAGTTTGCAAAAAGTAGCTTTTCGGACTATAATCCGACTAACGATGAAATATTTAAATAAATTATTTAAATACTCGATCGTAAAATATGCGGGTTGTTACACCAAGACTATGATAGCCGTTGGTTTCATATCGGTTGAGAGAGAATGGGGAGAGAGAGATAATTATTTTTTATGAAAATAATATTATATAAAATTGTAGTTATCAAAATTCATTTCACGTTTTCGACTCGCATGATGTAACGACCCGGATTTTCATTAGTTGATTTTGAACATTTAATTTATTTTAAATGTTGAATTTAAAATGTAAATGGATTTTTAATATGAAGTTTGTTGATCAAATGAGTGGAATAAAATTTAAATTTCAAATATAGCGATTGTCGTAATTCGAGAAAGTAGCAAATAATTGAATTGAGTTGAATATGAATCGAAATGATTTCTAATGTGAGTATAAATTCTATATAAATTAGGATTGAGTTAGTAAGTTTTTAAAATTGAAATTTCAAGTGATTTCGTCAATTTTTGAAATCGTCGATTTAATCGACGCGTAAAAATAGTGATCCGGGGCATAGTCTCGGAATTCGACGAAACCAGTTCCATTAGATCCGTAATTGTGTATTATTATTAGTTTTCAAAGTTTGTAGCGATCAGACGTATTGTTTGGTCATACGGGATAGAAACGCGTTGAAATTAATATTAAAAATTTAATATTATAATTAGGTTCAAAAAAGCTATCTTCTACATACGATCGAATTAGGTCTCGGAACTTGTTCCATTGGGTTTGGAATAGGAGTATAACATACAGAACGCCGGGTGGGACGGCTCAATAGGAGTTCGAAATTTATGGTATATAATACGAGATATTTTTAATATTAAAATAAATAAAATCAAATCAAAAACAGAAGTACCACCCTAATGTTTTCTCAACCGACCTACATACATATGCATGTCGCTCCCCTTCAGTTTAAAAACGCAACCTTCTCTTCTTTTCTTCCTAAAATGTCAAACAAAACAATAAAAAAATTAAATTATATTCACGCGATAAATCGCGATGGCGGAGCGCGCGTACGAGCTGGCGGAGCACGAGGACAGCGATCGCGAGGTCGATGATTGGCGAAGCTTGGTGGTAGCTAAGTGGCCCTATTCGTGGCCAGGTGGGGTTTGAGTCGTGCGTGGGTGCTCGCGCTAGGGGTCACGAGCTGGAGCGAAGGTGGCGCGCGGTGGAGGGAAGGCGTCGGCAGCGGTGCTTGGGCGACGGTGGCGTCGTTGTGCAAGGAGGTACACGCGATTCAGAAAAAAATGTTGTGATGGTCTTGTAGCTTGCTTGGAAGTGATAAGCGTGATTAACTAAGGTAAATTAAAATTAAAATGTTTAATCACTTTATTTAATTCAAATGTTTAAAATTATATAATTTATTCATACGAGGTCCAAAAATCATGGAATCATTCACGTTGCATTCATAGGTGCGAAATATATAATCTGAAATCGATTTGGAATCGATCGATGTAAGATGGATTTTTTATATTAAATCGAACATCGTTCGATTTAATTTAAAATTGGAACGGATTGCAAATAAAAGTCAAGGAGAGTAAATCTCACTCATTTGGATTAATGGTTTGAATATAAAATGTTAAAAAAATTATTTATTGGTTGATTTGATGAATTAATAAATTATTATCAGTTGGATGTTATATTATATTATATATATAGTAGTATATATATTAGTAGTTGGGTATATTCCCACCGATTGGAGCAAAGTAGACACTATGCGCCCTACATAATAGTGGATGACCTTTTTTATTGCGATATCCCACATCGAAGCAGTGATTTTTATTTTATGTTATATAAGATCTGTGGTTGCAGGGAAACAGGTTGGAGGGATCCAACTGGATTCCTCAAATATATTGATTGTTTTGCATATCTAGCGATATATGATGTGACTGAATAATCTGTTTTGGATTGTTGTGTGGTTTGATTTATTGGATGCTATAGTAGCACTGGCCTTAGTTTTGGTATTTTAAATTCCATAAATATTATTTTTGAATTTGGAGGAATTAAAAGGAGATCTTGGATATAAAAATATTTATACCAAAATTTTAGATTATTTTAAAGAAAATTGATTTGCATAAAACAATGATTTGATTTTGGATTTGTACTCAACTATTCGTAAAATGTTTTAAATAGAGATTTTAAAATAATTTGTATAAAAGATTTTTAACAATGGATTTTTAAATGATATTTCTGAAAATATGGATAAGGAGTTGAAATCAATATTTAAAATAGATTTGAAAAATAAATGGGATTTATAAAGTGATAGATTTAAAAATGATGTTTATGTATGAGAATGTTTCATAAACAAGTGGAACCCGAATGAGTTTATAAATTTATAAATGATGTTTATAAATAAAGTGAAATGATTTTCATTTGATAAATTGGAAATAAAAATTCACAGTGAGAATTTATAATGAGATATAGAAATCAGTTTAGAAAGAAATAGTGGATTCTATTTGGAAATAGTTTTGAAATTGGAGACACAAGTCGATTTGTGATAAATCGAGAGAGATTTATAAATGCTAAAATGGTTATATTGGATTTTAAAAATAGATTTTTATCGAGAAGTTAAGTTTTGTTTTTAGAAAGGGATATTTTATTTATTAAACTATGTAGTTTTAAAACTGTTTTAGTATTAAAAATATTTCGAAAAGTTGGTTATTCAAATATTTAATATTTATTGAAATGAATTCAATTTTTTATAATAAACTTTGTAAATCAATTAGTTTTATTTAAAAATGAATTGGAAATGAGTTATCGATGTTATTTAAAGTGTGTTGATATTTTAAGTAATTACTTGAACGTGTTTTTTAAAAAATAAATAAATTATTATTCTTTAAAAATACTTATCATATATATAGAGTTTTTAAATTATTGTAATTTATTTATAAATTCTCTCGAGATTTGTAAACGAGGTTTATTTAATGGATATGATTTTGGTAAGAGGAATCTTATAAGGGATTTTGGAAGAAAATGGAATTCCCAAAATGTTGAAATATGGGAACTTCGAAAATGAATCTGAATGCATAAAAGAAGTTATAAATTGTTGGTTGGGTTTAAAAAGGAGTATAATCGAATTTTTTTGGAAATTATAAACGGAACTAATAAGAATTCCAGAGATTTATGAGATAAGAACGAAATATTTCTTATGTATGGATATTAGAAATGATTTTGGGAAATAGACTTATAATATTTTTCCTAAGTATTGGGATTAAAGGGTATTGGAGATATTTTAGCGATGAAATGATTTATATAGAAATATTTTTCTAAGTAATGAATTATAAGTTGAATTTGGAAATATTTCTAATTGTTGAAATGGTTTAAAAATATCCTGTTATGGATAAGTATTTGAAATTGTTTTCAAATGTTGGAATGATGCATGAGAGTAGAATATATGTGTATATATATATATATCTTTATAAAGATATTTTGAAATGAATGTTTTTAAAAGATTTATAAAATTTGGCCTAGTGACTGCTTATGCGTGTGATTTGATAGTTAAATAACCGACTAAATGAATCTGGCCAATTTTGTTAATCGTTTCGAAAAGATCGGGATCAGATTTAATTATCCGAAAACCACTTCGATCCGATCTGTGCGTTACGAATTGTGATATCGCGAAGAAAATGGAGATGGTGATCTTGAAGGAGATTCGGTTTGTTCAGACCCAGAACAGCTTGTATGGATGAATGCTATCATTGCATCGTTGCCTGGAGGGTAGTGTTAGCATCTATGCAGTTAATGCCCCGCTATAACCCTGCTATATCTCATAGCGAATTTCTACCACTACGATTTTTCCATATATCCCCAAATATAGCCTTTCTGCTTTAAGCCTCGCTATATCCCGTTATTCCCGCTATATTCTTTTGTTTCCTCTATATCTTCTTTAAAGAAATGAATTGAAAAATGACATTTATACATTATAAAAATTGTTAAATTAATTTATTTGATTAAAATTGTAATAAGTTTTCAGAAATGAAAATACTCTAATATTCTACTAAATTCAATTATGTTATATAACAGTTTTACATTTATTTACAGTATATTCGCACATGTTTTTGTTTAAAATATTTATATATTAATTATAATTCAATTGAATGCTAATTTTTCATTTAATTACCATTTATATGTTTATAAAAACATTAAGTACGAGTTTTATATGTTGTTTTAAAGTCATCCGTTATATCACGCTATATCGTCGCTGTATCCCCGCTATGACTTTTTACACCTCCGCCGCATTGAATCTACCGAGCACTTTAACTGCACAGGTTAGCATTCCAAGAATGAATGTTATTCTTAAGGTAATACGTAGCCTCAAGCCTCATCAACCGGGAATGACTAAAACATATGAGATGCAGCAAGGCTATGTGGGTCGCTCACATTAGGGTATGATCATCACTCATCTAAAGTGGACATCTATCATCACTTTCATTTGTATGCATTTCGGGGCCCATTGGTGGTGATCATATTCCGTACTATTCGGTAAGGGGTAGGCCGGTCTTGTGTTGGTAGGGATCGATAGGTTCGATCTCGGTACATTTTTCTAGAGGTGTACTGTGGCGGGCGGTACCCCATTAGCCCTGTCATTGTATGGAATTCAATATCCACTACGAGCCTGTACGGTTTTAGTTGTATACCAAATATGCTGAAACGTGAGATGCAAGCATTTCAACTATTTTATAGTTTATTTTCGATAGACACTATTATAATATCAAATGATTTTGATATAAAATGTTTTGGTTATCGTATGGTAAAAACCCGTTGTATATATGTGTGGCGTGGCTTACGAGATACCTTTGTTTTCAAAGGATTTTGATAGCAGTAATAACTCAAATTGAGTGTGTTTTCTCATGCTGGTTTTCTAGACTGACTCGGGTGTTATTTTATTATAATGCTTGGGTCAGACTGAGTATTGCAGATCTAGGTTAGGATGTTATGGAGCTTAGGAGGCAAGCTGGAGGATTTTATACGTATTTCACGTACTTGATTATATTCCGTTGTGTGTGTAGGCTGTATATTCAGCACTTGTGAGGACAATTTATTATAACTATCCAAATTGATTTGTTGATTGTTGTACTCTGATGATGGTATGTATATTAACAGGTATAGTTTCTTTGTATAAAGATCTGTTATTATTTATTATATATTGTTCCACTGTGATTGTGAGATTCTGTGTTATTGTTTCTGTTTTCTTCTTCACCCCTAGCAATCAGTATTTCCGGCACTTGAATTTTTTGCATGCTATAAAGTGAACGTATTGATGTCGATTTTCGAAGGTCGAAAATTCCGGGTCACTACAGTTGGTACCAAAGCGCAAGGTTAAGCGAGAACCTTGGCTTTGGTTGGGAATACTCATTACAGATAGGGTCAGTAGTACCCTAGAATGAGTCCGAGTGTATTATAGATATGAGCGTGTATTTGTTAGTGAATATAAATTGTTTTATCTTGTGTTGACTTATCCGTTGAGTGTTTATGAATTCTGGTCTGTACGGTCTGGACAACTATATCGATAGGGGTTTATGAACTCTGAACAAGTTAAATCGACATAGTATTGTTTTAAAGTGGGTAAATGAAATAATTTTACCCAAATTATATTTTGATATAAAAGAAATAATTTTCTGAAATTATTATAGTATATTGATGTGTTGGTTGTTATTATTATAATCAAAACAAGATTATAAATTGGAATGGTAAGGTATAAGTATGAATTATACAAATGAGTTAAACGAAAATTTGATTCAAACCAGTGTTTGGAAATTTAAATCCTGGAAATTTCGAAAATGTTTTCCAAGTGTTTTGAAATAAATAATGGTAATATTATTGTGGAAATGTATTTGAATAAAAAATGTTTTTAAATGGATTTTAAAGGTGATAAAGCACTGAACTCACTACAGTCGCTAGAAAATAATTCTGGTGATGACTGCACATCATCAGTATCATCACCAGTATTCATTTTTGAGTTTTTAAGTGACGGATTGCTACTGTAGTAATTTGATATGGAGATTTTTGTTGGAAACAAGTGTTGTTTTGGGAATTCCGAAGGGAATTTGTTTGGATAAAACCAAGTTGATTTTGAAAATTCCAAAGAAATGGTTTGTTAAACCAAAAGAACTATATATATATATATATGATTTCAAAATGATTTGAAATGAAACCGGGTGTTTGAATTCTGGAATCCTTTTAAATGTTTTAGAAAAATATCAGGAAATAAGTTTTTGAACTTATAAGTTGAGAATGATATTAGCAAGGAAAGAAGTGTGAAAAATGGAATTTTAGAATTGAATTTTAACTTAAGTTAAAATGAATTGTAAGAATTGAAATTTAACTCAAGCTAAGTTAAATAAAATTGGATTGGATTAGAAATGATATCAAATGGAATTGACACTACAATAAAAATACCCTTTTACAAAGGGCAATGCCCGTTGTAATAGGGGTTTTGCAACGGGCCAACGCCCGTCTTATTAGGCAATGTTGTAATAGATCTAGAAGATTTTACAACGGGCAATGCCCGTTGTAGTATACTTTTTTACAACGGTCCCTAGCCGTTGCAATAGTATCATTTACAACACATTTTGCCCGTTGTTAAAAATGCAAATTAAAAAAATTTCGCATTGTTGTGACATGCACCTATAGATTTGATGTCATTTCACAATTGAAACCAATACTGTACTAACAACAATTAAAATCATTCATATTCATTAAAAATAACACGATATACATTAAAAAAAACACGATAGATTCCCACTCTAAAAGGCTAAAACGAATCATATATTCACATCATTCATAAAGTATTAACATAATTACAAATCATCGTATTTCATGCTTAAACTAATATAAAAAAATAATACAACACAACTGCATTATAACAACTATACAATGATAATTGTCTTGTTTTCTAGTCTTTAAGCAAACCTCATATTCAAGTTTGACACCCGTTTCTTGAGATACACGAGCAATAACACTCATAATAACAACTCTTCTTGAGATATCTAAAAAAGGTATTAAACATCACAAATGAATTCACTGTTAGACTTATAAAAGAAAAAATAGAAATTGCGATAAAACGGTACTTTGGAGAATTTTGTTTAATGTGATGAAATAGTACTGTTGAACATTAAGTTAGTAATTAAGACCCAAAAATACTTTTGTGCGTTATTATTTGGTTTAGTCAGGGATTAATGAGCTTAATACAGGGAGATAATTTCTATGGGTCTTTAGCAAGTGTTGGAGCAATGAGATGTATATGTATGCGTGTCTAGATGTGTGTACTAACAAGTATGATCCTCATAATGTGTGTGTGTGTGTTTGTTTATATATATATATATTCTCTATATCTATATGACTTCTTTTCATATGGAAAACAAAACTAAAGAATGTAAATGTAGTAACTTACCTCTTTTCTACAGCACATCATTAAGACTAAAAGTGGAAAACCAGAAACTTTAAACGATTATCATCTAACATTTATTAGCTCCACACAAGGGTCCTGCACATACGAAACCCACTCATTATTTATCATCTTACATTCAAAAGGTATGTTGTGAACTAAAACGATCACAATAATCTCATACAAGCAACTTCAAACGACAATCAGCTACGGCTTGAATAGCCTAATTCATTGTCATGAACTCAATGTAACCAAAAGGCCTTATTATATAACTCATACTATTATGAAGGATCCTATGTATACTCCACCAATAAGTTTAAAGTCCAACAATACCACACAAAGAAACCACACTAAAGAATCAAGTTATAAAAATATTGTATTACAAATAACAAATAAGTTCATCCCAAAAGCTGATGATGTTTCACTTTGAAGCAATCATGCAATATGATAACTTAACCAACTAAGTTGCCTAAATGGATTCTAAAATATCATACAGGCATAATATGCAACCAAGGTCATCAAATAATATACTATGAAATTTATTTATTGTAAAATGTTCATAGTTACTTAAATGTCCTCTAAAAGAGTTATTATTTAAGCTGGGAAACTAAAAATATGGGATGTTCTAGACTTGTGTCTATATGCATGTAAGTATATGAAAGAAATATACTACAATATCATGATAAAACAGTTGAAGCTTTGAAAATTAAACAGGCTCTAACACAAGAGCAGAAGCACTACCACTACCATTGCATAAACCCGCAACTCCATGCCTTCCATTTTTCTGTCTAAGAACCTGTCAACATGTCAAGCGGTTAAATTTAAGCTTATTTGAAGCTATTTTACGGTAAAAGACAGTGAACTGAATCCAAATGATGGAGGCTGCTAATGCATATTACTGCTAAAAATAACTAAATAAAATAATATACAAAGTTATATATACCCCTAACAAGGTTACAAGGATGTGCACTCCACTGTAAACTAGAGGATGTCCTAAAGCTACACCTCCATCATGCACGTTGATTTTTTTCCTTTATTGATGAAAGAAAGAAAAGGATCATATTACCATCTCCTAATGGTTGCCCTTTTATAAGAACTAGATTCTTCAGGTAATCACGTAATACAATTTGTGAATGAGACAATTTTATATGGGAGATTTAACAAATGATTACTGTGCATAATCATAATTCATAGTCTGATTTTACATTACACTAGTATTATACATAACATACACTACATACTTGCATATTAAAAAAACTATTCTTTTCTTGTGGACATTTTCTCAAACAAGATAAATGTGTAAATAATTATACCTATGTACATTATGCCGGACGTGTAGTTCAGCACCATTGGGTCCCATTCATTTTTGGGTTTGATCCACTTGAATGTTTGGTCGCCAAATTCAATCATCTGTTCGTAGGTCAATGGATCAGTAGGAGAATGCGACGTGGGTCCGTATGGGTCTTCAATTAAGATAAGTTCGGATGGTGCTTTGGTTTACGGAAAGAGGCTGATAGCATTTAAGGCAAGAGTAGGATAGTGTGTCAACAAATAGAACTTTGGTGTTGCTGTGCTAGAGGAGGACTGAGATGGTATGTGGGTCCAGGCGGAGGTTGATGTTGTTGAGTATTACAATGCTCATTGGGACGGTGAATTGCATTTTGTACATTATTAGGATATCTGGAGCCATCACTAAAACCTGGATTTAGGGGAAGTGGATCTGGTGATGGACGATTTTGGGGGAAGTGGAATATAAAATGGGTGAGTGGGAATAGTGAATGGGTAATGGATGATTTGGGGAAAGTGGATCTGGTGAAGGAATAGTGAATGGGTAAGGAGATGGTAAAGACGAAAATGGGGGAAGAGGAATATAAAATAATGGAACGGAAGCAATTTGGATTGGAGCCACAATTTGGAGGAATGTAGCCAAAAAATTTAAGGAGCGAAGCCAAAAAATTCAAAGAGCTGAGCCAAAAAATTAGTTAAACAGAAAAAAAATCCTTTATGTAAAAGAAAATATCTAGATGCGTATGACAATATTAATTTTTATTATAAATTTTTACTTTTGAATTTTTGAATTTTAACTGACATTTCTATTAATTATAAATTTGAAAAATATCAATTTATAACTTGTCCTTCCGTTGTTTTTACATATACACAATGCCACTCATCAGAAAGATAATAAATTTTTGATTTAATGGTGGAAACACTTTGTTAATCCGTCGTTTCTACAAAAAATTATTATGTTTTAAAGATTGATAATTAATGGAGTGCAAAATTTAATTATTGATGTGAGAATAACATCTACATATGAAGAATCAACGTTCAACAATGTAGTAGAGGGTTATTTTAGGGAAGAAAATTGCATTGTTTGAAAATAGGTATGTAATTTATATCTATTTTTTAGGGAGGATGTTTTATGTATAAAGTTTGATTCTAGGGATGTATCCCTTATTTTCACTATATTTAAATTTATTTTAGAAAATTTCTGTAACGACCCGAGGTTTTTGGTCATTTAATTTTGAATGTTTAATTTATTTTAAATGTTGAATTTGAATTATTAATTTATTTTGAGTAAGATTTTGGTTGAATTAGTGAAATGATTTAAAATTTCAAATATAGCAATTTGATGAATTTGGTAAATAGTAAATTCAATATTTGAAATTAGAAAAAATATGTGAATCGGGTAAATATGAATCTAGAGCTAAATATGAATGGGATGATTTTTAAAGTTGATTTAAAACTCTGTTTGAATTAGAGTGGTGATAGTGGACTTTTTAATGGAATTAAAAGTCGATAAATTAAAATTTGAAATATATATATATATATATATATTAATTTAATAGTAAAATTTAATATTTGAGATATTGTAAATAATTGAATTTGTGATTTAATATGAATCGAAATGGTTTCTAATATGAATATAAATTCTATTTGAAATATAATGGAGTTACTATGTTTTAAAAATTGAAATTTTAAATGATTTCGTCGATTTTGGAAATCGCTCGAATTAATCGACATGTTAAAATAGCCTTTCGAGGCATAGTCTCGAAATTCGACGAAACCAGTTCCATTGGATCCGTAATAATTTATTATTATCGGATTTCAAATTTCATAGCAATCGGATTTATCATTTGATCTTGGGAGCTGAAAACACGCAAAAATTAATTTGAAGAATTTAAGTTAAAATCAGTCGTCTAAAGCCATAACTGTAGCGACCTGCAGTTCCGTACCCTTTGAGTTGATAATAATTCACTCCCGTTCAACCCAAATTGTACGAAAGAGCGAATAACTAGGGTAAATAAGAAGGAAGAGATAGAAGAAAAGTAAACAACAACATAGAATCTCACAATCGTAGCGGAACAAAATATAATATATAACAACAGATTTTTATATAAAAGAATCTATAACTGTTTTATACTTACAATCATCAGAGTACATAATCAATACATCAATCTGTACAGTTATAATAACTTGAAATCACTTGAAACCCGGTATTTATTTTAAATCAATTGATAAGGGCCTATTACCATCAACTAATTATTTTCTAGGACACGTGTTCAAAAAAATTAGTTTCCAGGACACGGGTCGAAAATAAACCCTCTACTTCTCGCTAATCCATATCTGCCGCCAAACCTCCAAATGAAAAACAAAAGTAGGGCTTAGAAACAAAATCGCCTCAGTTGGATTATCGATTGGCTGAAGAAATCGTACCGCCTAACTTTTCTCAACTGAACAAGTAAGTAGTTGTTTATTTCTACTGTTTGCTATATATCGATTGATTCACTTTTCTTCAGCTGAAGAAACTAAGACGCAATTTCTATTCACTAGTTGCAAGACGTGATTTCTATTCACTTGTTGCTGAACAAGTAAATACTTGTTTATCTTTGCTGTTTGTTGTTCATCGATTGTTTTTTTTGCTATATATCGATTGTTTTTGTTAGCTGAAGTAAGTAGTCATTCACCGATTGATTTTCTTTGCTATTTATGGGTTGTTTTTGCTTGTGTTTGACAAGTAACAAATAAGTTCTATTGATTGTGTTTATATATAACAGTTTTTGTAATGCATGTAAGGTGTTTGTTTTTTTTGTAATGATTTAACGTGATGTAAAACTGTTCATATTCAACAGCTTAAAAATATAAATCTGTTTATCTTTTAATCTAAATGATTTAATACAAGAATGTAATGGATTTAACATGTTTGTTTATCTTTGAGTTGCTTTAACATAATTTTAACTTTAGTACTTCAAAAATTGTATGTATTGTGTAAACACAGTTATGTTGTAATGTTCCTATGTTCAACAGCTACGAAAGATAAACATATTTATCTTTTACTATAATTGGTTCAAATCAACTTAAGCCTTAGTTATCTTAAATAGTGACTAGTATATGTTATACATGTTTGCCATTTTTTCATGATTTAAAAGTTATTACAAAAGATATACAGCAAATTTACACCCTACTTAAAAAAGATAAAAGCATTTATGTTTTTATACAAAACGATTTAATTAGATAATGAACTATATATGATTCCCCTTTACAATAGGGAAATTTTACCGCAAGGTCCTTCTTTCATCAAACAATAAGTTTGTAGCACACAGCTTTAAAATAATTAGTTTGCAGGACAAAATTTAAACACGTTACTTTATGCCCTTCTTCCACCAATATCTCTTCCCAATATTTCTACTTCAGCATCATCGATTTCTGCTTCATCGATTTCAACTTAAACTAAAATACTTTCATTGAGCAATTTCTACAATCACCTTAAACTTAAATGCGGAACAAGTAAGCTATATTTTATTTTGATGTAAATGTTTTAGTTAGATGATAAATCATAGTTAAATATTCATTCTTAACGATGCTGATGATAACTTTTATAACAGATTTAAGGTATTTTAGTTCTTGTTATAATTTAAAATAATCGACATTTGTTTAATTAAGCATACCTTAATATTCAATGGCAGATGATACTAAACCCTAGGTGTTAAACTGAACAAGTTATTGTTTAGCTGTTAAAAAAGATAAACGTATCTATCTATTAATGTAAAATATTTAGACTACATGCTAAACCCTAGTTGTGTTTGATAATTACAATTACTTATTAGAATTACAACCCTAGTTGTGTTTGATAATTACAATTACAAGTACAAAAAAATTATTCTTCACTCTTTCTAACATTTCATTATGTATGACAATTTTTATGTAGCGTAAAAATGCACACCAGGTCATCAAAATCAAAGTTATTCATAAAGAAAACAATGTGCATATTTATAAATGAAGCTGGAACCCAATGCATAAATATTAGACCTTTATCTAGCCCATTCTGCGATCAACACAGCCAGAGATCACCTTTATCTTCAACTCCATTGGTAACTGTTTTCCTACTTATGTTATGTATAATATTTAGTTGTACTCTTCAATTTGTATATACATATTAAATTGGAATCTAGATTCCATATACTTCATGTAGTTTGTATTGGGTTGATGTGCACTGAGTTGAGTTGTTGCTTTAAATGCAGTCTGTCATATTGTAGCTTGTCTGCACTTGCATTCTTATCTTGTCGACATGTCTGCGTTGGACTCTGGTTTCAATGTGTATGATGTTGCATATTCACTTGATGTTACACACATGTATATATGTAATATTTGAACACTTCAGTCAGGTTTGGTTGCTTCATTTGCATTGATCTAGATTTGTTTTCATGTTGCATTTGCTTATGTGTATGCTGTGCACTTCTTTGTACTCTCACTTTTGGATCTGACTATTTGTTAATGTTGTAGCTTGATTCTCTGACCATATAAGTCTGCACTGTGCACTGCATTCATACATGTTGTACATGTTATTACTTCAAGGCTATTGTGATGATGAAATTCTAATAACTGATCACTAATTTGTAATGGATAATTTGTTGCTAATGCTTTGTTAAAAAAGATAAAAAATTTATCTTTTTTATAAATAATATTCTGATGGCTATTTTGTGTTTCATTCTCTTTAAGTTTTCAGATTTCTAAATGACCATTACTTAAACACCTAAAAAAGTTAAAACAGATTATCTTTCTATACTTTGGAAAAAATAATAGCCATCAGTACTACATAGTTACTCAACAAAAGTGTTTATTATACTTTATGTGCATTATGATTCTTGAGCAAAATGATATTATCTTCATGAATATGCAGAAATAAATTTAGGATCCCAATTAATGATATTATTTTCATGAATGTAGGATGAAGCTAAACCAACACAGCAAATCTCACAAATGACTGAAAAAGAACATCTAACAAACTCAGATGATGAAGGAACAATTTCAGAAAAACTAAATGAAGCAAGTTATGATTCTGAAGAAATAAATATTGAAACAGATGAGTCAGATGATGTTGACAAATATGAAATTCAAAACAGGCTGAAAAGACAGAAAAAACATCTGTACAGTGGAACATACAGATGTAATTTAGATGCTGTGTACAAAGTTATGATGACGGTAAAGGAAAAAAACATTCTATCTTCAGAAGCAAAAAGTTATATCAACAAAACGCCATTCAAAATTTTTTTTAATATGTTTCTCACCAATGGCATAGAACGGCAAAACATACGGAAAAGTGCTTCAAATTTAGACCAACTAATTACTTCTTTCAGTATTAAAGAAAAAGCTTTCAAAATTGGAAACAAACTGCTGAAAATCACACCTGAAGAAGTTAGCCTTATATTTGGAATGAATTTATCTAGAGAGGATTTGTTTCCAATACCAACTTCAAATAAGGCCACATCAATGGAGAGTTTTTCAGAGTTTCTGACTACAAATTTCGAAGAAAATGACATAATTAGCCAGAAGACAGTCACAAGAAGGTTGAAAAAAATGATAGAGGAAGAAAACGTGAATGAAGATTTAGTCAAATTGTTGTTGCTCTTGTTGATTATTACTTTTTTCTTTCCTAACAATCAGAACTACATGCAGTGGGGCTTCTTATCAAAGCTGTTAAACTTAAAAAAATTTAACTCAATCTCTTGGCCGAGAGCAATATGTGAAAATGTCATGAAAAATGTACAAAAATACTATGCTAATCCAAGAAGCACACCTGGATGTACTATGGTCTTACTGGTATGATTTAAAAACTTTAAGCAAATATAAATAAATTTATACCAATGCTTTTTACAAAAATGTTAAATGTTAATGCTTATTTGCATGGTCTTATTGGCAGTATTGGTTTTGTGAAAGGACGCAAATCATCGATGAAAAAGAAAATTTGGAAAGCAAAATCCCAAGGATGAGAAAATGGGACTTGTCAAAATTAAAAGATTTGGACCTTGATGAAATAGACAATGATAAGGTATGCTACTTTTAAATACATAAATACATAATGATTTAAGTACAATTCAGTTTCTACCCAACTCCAAATTTCTTCATTAATTTTACCATGCTTAAAAGCTATAAAAGATAAAAACATTTATCAGTTAATGTAAATGATTTTATAACAACTTAGGCATTACTTATATTTGATATATAGTTATACATATTAAACATTTTTCTTGATTTACTCATATTTAAATTTATTACAGAAAATATACAACTAAATTAAACCCTAGTTAAAAAAGATAAATGCATATATGTTTTTATAGAAAATGATTTAAGTACATAATGAACTATATATATTTGTTGATAAACAAAATTATATGAGTACATATGTTTATATGTGTCTTATTTAATAGGGATAGTGTTCTAAATTTATGTAGTTTGTAGGTTATTTAATTACATATCTATATTTATACGTAACAACTATTGTGTGTGCATTATAGATTTTCCTAGTCTTCTCTCCTTCCCATATGAATGTGCCTGCATGTTGTTTCCATTTATCAAGTGTCTGAAATTTTTTTACCTGTATATTTTTAATAATTTCTGATTTCTAACTTCATAGAATTTCAAAGATATTACATGTCCAAATTTAATTTCAAATACCTTCCATGCAGATTTTAAAGAAATTTGCAAATGTAACTAAAGAGGAAAAAGACTTTTTTTCAAAAAAAATATATACTGGGTTGGAATATGACAAATATGCTACAGACTGCTCTAATAGCATAAAAGAGTTAGAGAGGAAAGTGAACTTTTTATCTGCTGAGATGAAAAGTATGGCAGAACAACTGAATGAGGAACAACATTCAAGACAGCTGGCTGAACAAAGACTCCACAATCTTGAAATGAAACTTCAAAAGCTGGAAAATTTTGAAGAGCATAATGTGGAGAAAAAAAATGATTTCAAAGAAAACAGTGAAGCTGATAAAGGTACGAATAAAAGAAAGATAGTTGGTATGATGCATATAAATAGTTCTGCTAACTTTCCATGTTTTGATTTGATGGAAACTCAAGATTGCACTCTAGAAACCGAAGATTGTTTAAAAATTGAAAATATCAAACAACATAGTCAAGAAATTGCTGCAGAAAATCCAATTGTTGTTGAAGATGTCATTTCTAAAGAACAAAAAAAGAAGAAGCAAAAGAATGTTGAAAAGTGTCCACTCATGAAGCATCTAACTGATGAACAGCAACAAAATGTGAAACTTTTTTTCAAAGTTTTGGGAGGAAACAAGTAAGTAATTAAACTACTTTTCACTCACACAAACTATATATCAACAATCTGTTAGATTAATTATTAGTACTGTGTTGGTTCTGTTTTAGTTTGGTCACCTATCAGTACATCTATCAACTACTATACACTCACACACTTGCTCAAAAATAAACAAAAACTAAACAAAACTAAAAAAGCTAAATTAATTTATCTTTAACTTTTAATAAATAATTCCATAAAGGCTTCTATTTTGTTTTACTATCAAATGCAAACAACATAGTACGTACTAAACTTAATTTCTTTTATTAACAACCGTCCAATTTTACAGCGATGAAGCATTTAGTTGTGATGATGAAAACTTCATCACCATAACAAAAATGATGATAGAAGACCTCCTCTATCAACAAAGTATTTGTGGTCAAGTAAGTACAACAAACTAAACTTTCCTTCATTATAATTTATATACTATATCCATATTATTTTTCAAATGTAGATCATTGATTGGTTTTGGTTCCGAAAAACAAAGCAACTAGAAAAAAGCAATAGCATTATCTATGTTAACACAACTATGACAGTAAGTGAACTATATTCTCAAATTAACATTTTTTTATAAAACATAAATTTTCTAAAACAATTTTTTTTACAGAAAAGCGCAACGGATGGAAGCTTGGAAAATATCAAGAAAAAAATGTTCAATCCTTTTATGAAAAGAACACTTTTAGATCCATTATGTTGCAACATATTATTCCCAATACATGGCAATGATCATTGGAGTCTGCTAGAACTAGTTGTTGGAGAATGCACTTGGAACCACTACGACTCTCTGCACTTGACCACGAGATCAAAAACCTGCAGAAGTGGACATACAAAATTTGTCATTAATGTGGTAAGTAAAAATACACAAAAAGTAAAAAAGATAAATGTGTTTATATTTATTCTAATTTTCCTTCACTGTTTGTAGAAATCAGCAGTGAACTACCTAAACAAAGAGTTACAAGAAGAAGGGCACAAAACAATTCTCAGGAAAAATTCAGTGCTTAAAAATGTTGACTGTGCTCAACAAAGCACTGGGTAATTTTGAAGATAGTTCAGAATTTTATATAAAAAATCACAATACACAATAACTACCTACACACATATTACCAATTAGATAATATTATTTTCTCACATACTAGTTTTAGATAAACATAATACTAATTACAATTCATTATCAAAATAAAGAAAAGATAATCTGTTTTATCATTATATTCAAAGTACTAAACTTCAGAAATACAGGTACGACTGCGGAATTTTTGTGATGATGTTCATGGAAAAAATAGCACAAGGAATGCAGACTACAGAAAAAATTAGTCTTGAACAAGTTAATGCATTCAGAGCACAGATAGCTGCACAAATACTATCCGACGAACCATACTGCTGGCTTGACAAGTTTTGCAGCTCTTCTTCAGCCCATAAAAATGTAATGACTGATGAATGAGATGATGAATTTGTAATGGGTGATATTAAAAATTAGATAATGAATTTGGTGATGAATTTGTAAAAGCTGATACTACATTGATCATAGATTTTAGGGAGTATATTTTAAATTACTAATGAATTACATGATGAATTTGTAGTAACTGATATTGAAAATTTGATGTGAATTTGTAGTAATTGATACTGAATTTGTAGTAACTGATATAGAAAATTTGATGTGAATTTGTAGTAACTGATAGTGAATTTGTAGTAACTGATCTTAAAAATAAGTTTCTACTGCTCTTTTAAGAAATATAAATCCTTTTATCTGTTATTGATAATTTATAGTTTTATATTTATTATTATGTTTTCTAATTCCGTTGTTCTACACAGCAAAAAGATGTAGTATGGGCTACTTTTCCTAGACAAGAAGAAGCTTTAAGATTTGTCCAAACACATGCAAACACTTACGTTTTTTGCTTCCAAGATCATTTGACTGCACAAAGAAGGTTCCTTGTTTCTACATATGATGAGTTCTGGAGAAGGTACAAAACCATGAATCCTAAGTTACGCCACCATTATGAGGTTATTCAAGTCGGACTGCCTTGCCACTTGTATTATGATCTGGAGTTCAATAAAAAGATTAACACTGGAAAAAATGCCGATGAAATGGTAGATATTATGATATCTATCACCTTCAAACTGCTAAATGACAAATACAAAATCCAGGGAAATCAAGATTGGGTTTTAGAGCTTGATTCATCTACTGAAGAAAAGTTCTCTCGACATGTGATCATTCATATCCCAAATATTGCCTTCAAAGACAACTCGCATGTTGGAACATTCATCTCTGAGGTATGCTCACGCATAATAAATTTAAGAGTAAGTGATCCACAGTTTGAAAAACTGTACATCAAAAAAGATTCAAGCTCATCAGACAATACGGAGCTTCTTTTTGTTGATACTGGAGTTTATACCCGTAATCGTTGTTTTCGTCTTCCTTTCTCATCAAAAGCAGTGAAGAATGCTTTACTCCTGCCAAGCGGACGCTTTGGATGTAAGAATCTTGAATGAGGAACAAGTGTTTATCAAATCACTTATTTGCACAATAGATGTTGATTTTGATAAGCTATTAGAGTGCAAAATGGATCTGGACTGTTGCAAAATTCTTCATTTTGAATCTGAGGTCAATGATAATAGCACCCACACCGAGGGATATAAGTCATTACATGATTATGGAAGCAATATACCCAAGTCCTATTGTTCAGGAAAATCTCCCTTTCCAGCTTTGGATGATAAAATTTCATCTTTTGCCTCTCATGGAAATATTTCGGGTAAAATAAGAAGGTGGTACTGGTTTTCTGCACATGGCTACATAATTTATAGCATGTCCAAAAGTCGATATTGTGAACGAATTGGAAGAGAACATAAAAGTAATCATGTTACGTACATTGTTGATTTCCAGAGAGGTGGCTACTATCAGAAATGCCACGACCCCGATTGTAGAGGCTATCGATCTCCAGTCCGCCAAGTACCATGGGATGTATTGTCAAACTGTTATGATATTGTGAACCAAGAAGGCAAGACTGTCTAGAACCAATGCATCTGTCAAAATGAAATATTAACTACATAATCACTTCAGTCTATGTTGCTTTTGTATATTGTTAACTAGCAAGTACTTACACAATTGATTTTAAATTTGATAATGAAATTATGGCAATTGATAGTGAATTTGTAATGGCTAATGTTTTTAATGCTCTGTTAAAAAGATAAACGAATTTATGTTTTATTGACAGTATGTTTTGGGTAGCAATATACTAGTCATACTGATCTCCAGTTGTTCCGTTTGATTTGTATTCCTACCATTGTGCGTAAAAATCGTGGATTTACAGATGATTTGGTTCGAAATGGGCTTGTTCCCATTGTCGAATCTGAGATTCTTGTTGATGGATCCCATAACATTGACAGGGTAGTTGTCTGTTAATTTTACTTGTTAAACAAAATCAATGGGTCAAAAGCAAGAATGCTACTGTTAATTAGCAATAAATCAACTCATGAGAGAACATGATTTACCTTTTTTTGCTGTACTCAACACTCATTAATGAGAAAAACTTCATGCGTGAAATGCTAGCAAAGAGTAACCTGTTCCTGTTTTTGGATTGTTCATTTGGAACCTTAATATTGTTTGTTCCACAAAGTTAATTAACATATTGAATGGCCTTGAAATTGGCAGGTGTGCAGATGTGATTGAAAGAGTGCTTGCTGCATGCTACAAGGCCCTAAACGAGCACAAAGTCCTAATGGAAGGTACTTTGTTGAAGCCTAACATGGTTACACTTGGATCAGACTCTACTAATGTGAAACCTGAGGTCATAGCTGAGTACACCGTGCGAGCTCTTCTCAGGACTGTGTTTTAAAAACAGACTATACACAACAATTAAAAAGAAATATCAATTTATCTTTTTTAATAGAACTAACAACATTGTATTCCAAATAACGGTTAAACATAAATAATTGCATACAACCAAAAATAATCAAAATCAGATCATAACCAATTCAACATATGCAATTATTCAAATATTCAACTCAAAGTATTCATACAACAACCAAATATCCATACAAGAACAAATCAAATACTTTGGACTAAAAAAATCAACTCAATTATTCAACTCAAAGTATTCATAGAACAACCAATCAAATACATTGAACTAAAACAATCAACTCAATTATTCAAAAGAACACCCCCTTCTGTTATGTCCTAGTTTTTTACACTTTCCACATCTATTTTGCTTAGCATGAAAATCAGCCCCTTCAATCCTATTCATCCTAGGCCTTCCAGCTCCACGAACAGGCTTAGGAGGAAGAACAGTAGATGATTCTTCAGCTTCAATTGCTTCCTTATCAAAAGTTGGAATAGGATTGATCAAATGTGAATATGAAGCTAGATAATACTCAACAGTAAAGTAATTCTCAATATATTCATAAACAGAATTTCTGGTTAAAGAAATACACTTCAAAGCATGCACACAAGGAAAACCTGTCACTTTCCATTGATTGCAACTGCAAATGCGATTTTTAAGATCAACCTTTTGAGATGTCGGAGAATGAACTTCAAAAATATACCTACAAAATGTAAGACCCAATTCATGTGCAGTGAACTAATAGTGAAAAATAAGACTAATAAACCAAAAAAATTAACAATCATACTGTGAACATAAGCTTTAATGCAGACAAAGAGAAAATACGTAACAAGCGACACCAACAAAATGAAATCATAACACAGGCTACATAGCAGGTTGAAAAAAGATAAATGCATTTATCATTTTTTAGAAACTGTGAACATCATGTAAATAAATATAAATACATACCTAGATGATTTAGAAACACTCCACCCAAATCCTTCTTCCTTCAATTTTAACAAACGAGCTTCCATTTTCGGACATAGCACACTAGTCCACTTTAATGCCTCTTCTCTACGATTAGACATTTGCATCATAAGTTTTACCCTAATTCCATCAAGACAAGCAGTAACAGGCAAACTTCTTTCATCCAAAATCCAAGAATTAAAACTCTCGGCTACATTGGACTTATTTTCACCATATCGCTTCCCCGGAAAAAACAAATCGGCCCAATGATCATATGGTTTGTCATTCAAATACTCTATAGCTTTGGCACCTCCAATTTCTTTGTACTTGGACATGGCTTTTTCAAACTCATGATGATTAGAAGCTATAGCACAACGCTCAAGTAAATGAGCTACCCAAACACCCCTTCCACTTTTCACAATGCTAGCAATATTATTTTGCATATGATGCAAACAATAAGAATGATGACTATTCGGAAAAAATTTTGGAACACTTAACAATAAACCCCAGTGTCTATCACTTAAAAAAGTTAATATTCTATCACAACTAAGAGCATTCTTTAGGTGATTCAAAAACCAACTCCAACACTCTTCATTTTCTTTGGGAACAAGAGCCATTGCTAATGGGAAAAAACCTGGAAAAAAAACAAAATAATAATAATTCACTGTTTATTAATGTACATTTGAAAATAATGCACTATGTTTGAAACAGTATTATCTAATAGTAAAAAATCACATGAACACTATGCCCTTTGCCCAAATAAAAAAGGAAAAATAAATTTGCTAGAGACAATTCATCCTTTTTTTCTTTTGTTTTTTAAATATTGCTACTTGAATGTGTAGTCTATGCAGGAAGAGTAGAAATTGCAAAGATATAATACTTAATTCATGCATACAATACAAAGACTTATATTTGAACTTCTAAAAGATATATGCTATTATCTTTTCTATATGCTATTTAAATCATTTTTATACGTTATGTAAGAATTTCAAATAATGAGAAAAATGATAAATATATTCAACATGTACTAGTAACTATGATATATAAGTACGGCTTAATATGTTATTTAATTATTTATCTTAAAAGATAAATGCATTTATCTTATTCAACATGTAGTAGTAACATAAATTCATTTTCTGCAATAATTTTACATGCTAAGCCCTAACGCAAAAGAAACTTTAATGAACTGAATCAGTACTATATAACAGTAGACTAATCACTTAACCAAAATGCAGTATGAACATAACAAAATTCACTAGAACAATCACTTAAAGAAACAGTACTATGTTACAAAAATTTATAACAAGAACCTAATGCACACAGTACAAAGTAAATACAACAGCAAAAAAAAAGATCAAAATTAGTACCTTGATTCCCATTTTTTGCAGTGGCAGCCATCAAAATACCACTTCGCCCTTTCAAAAAGGTAGCATCTAAAAACACCATAGGACGACAATAGCTGAATCCAAATATACATGCCTCATAACATACAAAAACTCTCTCAAATTGATTAGTGTTAGAATCCACATCCATACTTGAATAACTATTTGGGTTATTTCTTTCCAATGCCTTCAAATACCAAACTAAATCATTGTAAGATTTCTTTTCATCACCGTAAATATCATTCATAGCCAATTTCTTACCCTTATAAGCAAAATATTAGCTCAGCTCCACATCATAATCTCTTCTAAAACTTTTAATGATATCCTTCGTTTTTCTTTTTGGCTCATCACGAATTTGAGTGAAGATTAGACTTTTCACAAGATCACTATTAATAGTTGGACTACCAAGTGAACGAAATCCACCACCACAAGTATGATTCAGCTGAATGTTTTTAACAAACAATTGGTCCAATTGCTTCAGTTTGCAAGAAGCATGAATCCTAAACGGACAACTATCTATAGCACATCGAACTGTCAATCGTTCTTTACAATTCTTAATATATTGTACTTTAAACCCATTCTTCAAACAATAAGCACTAACCGTTCTACGGAACCCAATAGAAGAATCAAACTGTTGACCAACCCCAGTAAAAAATTCCATATTTGAATTCTTCTTCAACAACTCATGTAAATCCTTTTGTTGAGTAAAACCAGAATCTAAATCATCATCATAACCTAACATATTATTACTTGACTCAACACCAACAACTGAACCAGACTTGCTACTTTCACCAACAAAATTATCCATTGAATCATTCTTCAGCCGTAGAAAAAAAACCAAAAATTCTTCCTTTTTAAACCAAGACAAAATCAATATAGCTTGAAGATCACTATCCGTTTCAATAAAGGTAGTCTTTGATTCTCGAATATAAAAAATATCAAAGCATAATGGAGTAAAATTATTCCACTGCTCCCAAATCCTATTCCTAACATAAGAAATAGAAGCATCCAATCCAAAACGAGCACTAAAACAATTGTTATTGAAATCAAACACAACTATAACAGATGAATCACACCTGCAAAAAAATGTAAAAAAAATATAACTATGTGAAACTGATCTTAAATAAAAACTAATAGCATAAGACTATTTAAATCATTTTTTATACCACTTTTTGAAAAAGATAAAACAATTTATCTTTTAGAGATCACTATCACTCTTTGAGATAACCTGATTACAACAGTGGAACATGTGGAAGAAAAACATTCGTTGTGATTGTACCTATTCAAGTTTACATTGTTGAAAAATCATAGGTGAAAAAGATGATCTGCAAAAATATACTTAATGGTGAAAAAGAAGAGCTAAAAAATTATCATAACAAACACACACTAAGATCAATATGGTCTTTAAAACACATAATCACATTCAATGGCTGCCAAATTATTACTAGAGCCAGAATGGAATTTTGATACACCATTCTTAAACATCTAAACAATCATAGTTTAATTGCAAACTAAAGAACAAACGAAGCTAAATACACAGTGATTGTGTTATAAGAATAAAACAATACCATTCAGAAGCCATTATTCCAACTACATCAAACAAAACCTTCCTCCAATAGATGAAAACAGCCTCCTGTGAAAAGAAACATACAGTAACATCATAAAAAAAAGAATTGAGAATGAAAAACAGCAAATAAAAAAGAAACTCACCAAATGAAGAAAATCGCCTCACGATTCCCCACAATTAAAGTCGATTTTGATTTGAGAAGAAACTAACGCCTCACGACCGCTTCAATTGCACAAGAAACGACCGCTTTGATTGAACAAGATACGTCTAATTTTCACGACCGCCTAATTTACAAGATCGGTAGATTTCAGAAGGTACGTAGTTCTTTGAGAAGATGAAGACGCACGCGCCTAATTTTCACGATCGGTAGATTTCAGAAAATACGTACTTGTTTGAGAAGATGAAGACGCACGCGCCTAATTTCCAAGATCGGCAGATTTCAAAATATACGTAGTTGTCTGAGAAGATGAAGACGAACGCGCCTAATTTCCACGATCGATTTCAGAAGATATTTAGATGTTTGAGAAGATGAAGACGCACGCCGCACATAATTGTCCTCGAAAATAATAATTTCAAACCCGTGTCCTGGAAAAAATGGGCCATATAATTAGGCCCTTCGTACCAATTTCCACTTTATATATATATACTCTTTTTGGATTAACAAACCACTTTCTTCGTATTTCAAAATTAACCTGATTTTAGCCAAAACAATTCCTTTTCCGAATTTTCAAAACAACCCTTGTTTTTACCAAAATTCTCCATATCAATTCACTATGGTAGCAATTTGTCACTTAAAAACTCGAAAATGAACACCGATGATGTCGCGATCATCATCGGAGTTATTTTCCAATGGCCGAAGTGAGTTCAGTGCTATATCTCTTCCAAAAATCCATTTAAACAAAATTTTCCATTTAAAAGTATCTCCAAAATAATAATACTATTATTATCTTCAAACACTTTGGAAAATAATTCTAAAATCTCTGGGATTTAATTTTCCAAATTCTGGTTTGAACACATTTGTAGTTTTTAACTCATTTGTATAATTTGTACTTATACAATTTAATTTGGTTTTTGTATCTATTCCAAATTTTAAAGTCTTATTTTGGTTATATATATAATAACAACCAAACACACCACTATAATAATTTTCAGAAAATTATTCTATTTTATATCAAAATATAGTTTGGGTAAAATTATTTCATTTACCACTTCAAAACCATATTGTGTCGAATTACTCTATTCAAGTGTTTAGAAACTCCTATCGATTTAGTGGCGTCCCACTACTCGAATAGAATTTATATACCACTCAACAGATAAATGAACATAATATAAAACCATTTTTATTCACTAACAAATACGCGATCATATCTATTAATACACTCAAACTCATTCTAGAGTACTACTGACTCTATCTCTAATGAGTAATCCCCACCAGAGCCAAGGTTCTCGCTAAACCTTCAACTCTGATACCAAGTGTAGCGACCCGCAGTTCTGTACCCTTTGAGTTGATAATAATTCACTCCCGTTCAACCCAAATTGTACGAAAGAGTGAATAACTAGGGTAAAGAAGAAGGAAGAGATAGAAGAAAAGTAAACAACAACACAGAATCTCACAATCGTAGTAGAACAAAGTATAATATATAACAACGGATTTTTATATAAAAGAATCTATAACTGCTTTATACTTACAATTATCAGACTACAATAATCAATACATCAATCTAGACAGTTATAATAACTTGTCCCCACACAGCGGAAATATAAGTCAGGTATGGAAATACGTGTGAACTCCTCCAGCTCGTCTCTTGAGTTCCATAGCATTCATAACCTAAAACTGTAATACTCGGTCTGACCTGAGCATTATAATAAAATAACACCCGAGTCAGTCTGGAAAACCAGCGTGAGAAAACACACTCAATTTGAATTATTAGAGTATCAAAATCATATGAAAAACAAAGGTATCTCGTAAGACCGCGTCACGCATAAAAACGTCGGGTTTTTCCCTTACGATAACCAAAGCATTTTATAGAAAAATCCAGTGATATTATAATAGTGTCTAAATACAAATACTTACTCAAATAGCTGAAATTGTTACATTAATTAAATTCCAGCATACTAGGCTCTACAAACAAAACCGTAAGCTCGTATTGGAGAATAGATTCCAGCGAATGACTGGGCCACTAGGGTACCGTCCATCACAGTATACCTCTAGAACAATGTACCGAGGACCACGCCGGGATCCCCTACTACACAAGACCGGCCTACCCCTAACCTGGATAGACCGAATATGTTATCACCCCGGTTTTTCCCACCCTTACTATCGAGCGCTCCTTCTTTCATGCACAACCATATCCATAATATAATGGTTTCCGAGGACATCTAGAAAAGTGATAACATACCCTACTTGGGTGCGACACACTTAGCCTTGCTGCATCTCCCTGTTTTAGTCATTACCGGTTGATGAGGTTCGAGGATAAGAGTTACCTTTCAAGAACAATTTTACTGAGAATGCTCATTGTTCTCCAATGACGATGTTCTGATAGCATTCGTCCATACAAGTTGTCCTGGGTCTGGACAAACCGAATCACTGTCTTCATCATCTTCACGATATTCATTCGTTACGTTCAAACCTGATCGAAGTGGTTTTCGGATAATTAAATCTAATCTCGGTCTCTTCGAATTGATTAACGAGATTGGCCAATATTGATAGTCGGTTATTTAACTATCAATAAAACATCCAAAAGTAGTCACTATGCCTTATTATAAATTTTCCCAAAATATTTATTTTCAAAATATCTTTAAAAGATATATCAATTCCTTCCAACATTTGAAAACAAATTTCCAATACTTAAATCCATAACAGGATACTTCCAAACATCTCAACACTTAGAAATATTCCCAAATTTCCATTTTCTATACCTAGGAAAATATTATAAGTCTTATTTTCCAAAATCCTTTCAAATATCAATAATTAAGAGAATGTTACGCGACTTATCTCATAAGTCTTTGGAATTTACATTAATTCCTTTTTCCTTTTCAAAATTGATTATATCTTCTTATAATCTCTTTTATCTATTTATAACTTCTCTATGACTTCAGATTCAACCCCGAATTTCTTATTCCTAATATCTCAGAACCTCCCTTAAGTTCCAAGAATTTTATTATAAGATTTTTCTTTTATAAAATACTATTCGTTAAATAATTTCGTTCGCGATCTCGAGAGGATTTATAAATAAATTTCAATCTTTTAAAACTATATATACAAAATAAGTATTTTTAAAGGATAATAGTTTATTTTTAAAATATGTTTAACTAAATTTAAAATATCAAAACATTTTTAAATAACATCAATAACTCATTTCTAAATCATTTTTAAATAACTGATTAATTTAAAAAGATGATTAATAAAATTAGAATTTAGTTCAATAAATATTAAATATTATAATAACTAACCGTTCGGAATATTCTAATCTAAATAATAGTTTAAACTATATAGCATAGTAATTTAAAATCCCATTTTGTACAAATTTTTAATTTCTTGACAAAGATCTATTTTAAAAATCCAATACTGCCAAATTCAGTTTATAAATCCCTCTCTATTCGTATCACATCGATTATATCTCAATTTTATCACTATTCTCACATTTAAAAATAGATTCCATTATTTCTTTACCAGAACGATTCTCATAACTCGATAAAAATTCACATCGTAAACTTAATTTCCAACTTATCTACTAATACCATTTTCCCTTATTTATAAACCTCATTTATAAATTTATAAACTCCTTTGAGTTTCACTTATTTATAAAACCAATTTTATTTATAAATTTCCATTTTATAAATCCCTTCCTTAATAAATCCTATTTTAATTTCAAATCTATTTTTTTTTAAAATCGATTCCAACTCTTTTTATATTTCCGGAATATCATTTATAAATTCTCTTATAAAATTCATTTTTAAAATCTCCATTTAATAATTCACAATAGTTAAGTATAACCGAAAATCTATAATTTTATAACTCAATTTCCTTTAAAAAAATCCCAATTTCAATATAAATATTTTTATATCAAAAATTCCCTTTTTCTCTTAAATTTAAAAAATGTATTTAGGGTGTTTAAAATATCAAAATTCAGGCCAGTGCTACAATAGCATCCAAAAATTCAAATTACAACAATAATCTATAACAGATTTTCCTACACACATCATATATCACTATATATGAAAAATAAACAATATATTTGAGGAATCCAGTTGGATTCTTCCAACCTGTTTCCTAGCATCCACAGATGTTAATACAACATAAAAATACCAATCCCACTTCGAGAGGGATATCGTGGTATATAGGTCATCCGTTATTATGCAGGGATCATAGGGTCTCATTCGCTATAATGTATGGGAATATCACTCCAAATACTAATATATATACTACTATATATATAATATCATTCATCAAATAATAATTATTAAATCAACCAGGCATCCAATAATTAATTTTAACTATTTTTAAAATTAATCTGATAATCCAAATAAGTGAGAAATTTTCTCACCTTTTATTTTTAACTTGCAATCGGTTCCAACTCGACTTGTTTCCACGATTTTTAGACCTCATAAGACAAAGATATGGATTTTATTAGCATAACGATATAGTTAAATTTTTTATTAACATATATAACTAAATTAAAACTTAACTTAAACAAAGCTTAAACCTTTCTTCCTCTCGCGAACTGCCAGGCAACAAAAACCCACCCGACTTATCCAAATTGCAGTCCCTCCATTGCCATCGCTGAGCCCATAACCTACTCCACACCGCGCCCACCTTGTTGACCGAGACCCCCGCCTCCAAGCGTTGTCAACACCAACCCCCATACTCCCCAACGATCAAAGTTGGTAACCCAGAAACGCACGACCCACCGCTTCACCTACAACACCGCCTACCATTGCGAGTCCCTCCCCCATCGAACATCAGCCTCGATGACTCTCGGCATCGCCACGTCGAAAGCAAACCCCCTTCGTGACTTTCATCTTAGAACGCAGGTGCCACCACCCTGAAAGTGCCATGAACTTTGCCTAAATCAACGAGAAACCCTACAACCCCTCCTCTGCCGCAAATCGCCTCCGCGTCGATGCTTCCCAAAAACCCCCGCCTCACGAACACGAGCCTCGAATCCCCTAACCTAGTGCACCTTCGCGTTCGCGACATCCGCCCATGCCATCGCGATTCTATCTCCTGCTAGCACAACGAGTATTTTTTATAAATCGAACGAATTCGATTTCGTTTTGAAGTCGTGATAAATTAGTTGAAAGGAAAGAAAGGAAGAAAGGCTCATACCGATTGAGATGTATAAGACCAAAACGTGATTTAAAGGTAATGGATAGCATATTACAGAAGGTAAAGGGACTTTGATTTGATTTTATATAATTTGATTTAACTATAAAATATCTCATTTTAGCAACTTAAAGTTTTGATCTCCTATCGAGGCATGCCGCTAGGCGTCCATAATGTTATACTCCTATTTCGAATGTAATGGAAAAGGTGTCGAGTCCTAATTCGATCGTATGAGGAAGATAGCTTTTTGTACCCAATTATTATATTAAATTTTCGATATTAATTTCAACGCGTTTACATCCAGTACGACCAAATGATAACTCCAAACGCTATGAAATTTGAAATCCGATAATTATACATTATTACGGATCCAATAGAACTAGTTTCGTCGAATTCCGAGACTGTGCCCCAGATCGCTATTTTAAATCATCGATTAAATCGATGATTTTCTATTTTTATGAAATCGCTTAAAATTTTCAGTTTTAAATTCTCATTGACTAAATTAAAATTCCAAATTCAATATTTAAACCATTTAAATATTCAAAATTAACCGTCAAAAAATCCGGGTGGTTACAGTAACTCCCATATACTTTCGAATTAGGTCTCGAAACTTGTTCCATTGAGTTCGGAATAGGGGTAAAACATTATAAACGCCTCGCGGCACGCTTCATTTGAAGATCGGGAAAAATCAAGGGTGAAAGGGGTTTTTAAATAGTAAATATTATATATATACCCCCAAGCCATCAAACCCTAGCTAATTTGCAGTCGTCGCCGTTATCATTTTCAATGGCCGAAAAACACTGCCCTTCCTCCTCGATTATCTCCAAATCCACCCACTTTCGTGTAAAACCTCCAACTACAAAATTGTCGAACCCATCGAGTATTATAAGATCAATGGTGGTGATCGTGATTGGCGCGGTGAAAAGAGTGGAAAGGAGTTGCGTTCGTGCAACGTTCGTGCACGGATCTCGAGATGAGGACTCTGAGCATCGTAGGGCTTCAAGCGTAGGTGAAGGCAAGGCATGGCTTCAAGTTGGCAGTGACTGATCGTAGTCTAGTGGAGCGTGGTGGCCGAGGCGTCGAGTTGAACGTGTGTGTGGTTGGGTTGCGTATACCACAGAGTGAACGTAAGAAGAATGAAGGAGTAGAGGAAAACAGGAGCGGCCATAATCTGAAGATGCTAGGAACGAACGATCATGATTTTTCTGAAGGTTAAAATAAAAAAAGAAAATTTATTTATATAAATTATATTCAAATCTTTAAAAACGTATATCTTTGTCATATGAGTTCCAAATCAAGCGAAAAAAGCGGCGTTGGAATCGTGGCTACGAGCACTACGTTTTAAAGCTGGTTGAAACAGATTTGGAGCTTGTTAGGATTTTGGATTAAAATTTGAATGCCATTTCAATTTTAATTCGAAAACGAATGTTTTGGTGAATCAGAAACTCAAGGTGAGTTAAACTCACTCATTTGATTAATCAGTAATGTTTATAGCGAATAAAATTTATTTATGTTGTTTGGATTGTTGAAATTGGTGATTGTTAAAATTGATTAGGATGATGTTATAGCATCTTGAAATGCTATTAGATTGGTTGAACTAGATCTAGGATGACAATATAGCAACTCGAATTGCTATTAAACTATTCATGTTTATTTTTAAGTTTATTTCCAGTATTGAATAATATATATGTGAAATTTGATGAATGGATTGTTTTTGAATTATGTTGTTTAATTATAATGCAAATTGAATTGGGATATATTGGTGTTATCTATTTGGCCAAATAAACACCGTCTAGTATTAAATGGAAATGTGGTTTGAATGATATGTGTAACGACCCGGAATTTTGAACAAATTAAATTGAGAATATTTAATTAATTTTAAATATTTAAACGATGATTTAATTTGAATCCCCGATATAAAATTGAATTTGGCGATTTAATTATAAAATTTAATCGATTGAAAGTTGAATAAGAATTTAAATCTTCAATTTACAGTTGAAGAAAAATATTTCGAAAGTTTGTAAAATATATATTGATAATTCTGAAAATAATAAAAGTTTCAGAATCGAATTTGAAGATGATTTGTTCAGTTTTGAAAATAATCGTTCAAACCGATATTTAAAAAAATAGTCATTTTTCAAACAGTCTCGGAATTCGACGAAACCAGTTTCATTGGGTCCGTAATAGTTTGTTATTACCGGATTTCAATTTTCGTATTTTTCGATGCTTGTATGTGAGCACACGACAGGAAAACGCATTTGAATTTTAACGAAATTCAAATTTAAATTTATATTTTTATTGGTCAACGTCAACACTTTTCTCCCTTCATCCACGCCTTTAAACACGGCCCGTTGTTCATGCTGAAGACAGCGAAATTTTCACGCAAACCATTCCCTTTTGTTTTCAAACACGTTCTCTTCCTCCCTCTGTTCAGTTCAAATCAAACAAACGAAACAATTTTCGTTCCCAATCGAAACTAAAAATGGCGACCGCATTCACATCAAATTGGAGACCCCATTCGAAATCAAATCTACAGAAGTAAATAAAAGGGTGGCCACAACATTTAAATCGAAAGGGGGGGGGGGTTCGTCGCGACGAAGGCAGCGACGAGGAGGGCTCGACAGCAGTTTTGGGTTCGCGAGTGTCCAGGCAGGTGGCACGAGTTCGCGATGAGGTGGCAGTTAGGGTTGGCATTCGCGTCGCGAGGCTTGGAGCGGCATCACGATTTGGGGGGTTTGGAGGTACTCGAGGAGAAGTCGATCAGCTGAAGTCGCGCTCGAGTCGAGCTCGCGATGGTGGAGGAGGACTCCTCTGGGAGCGCGCGTGGAGGTTTGATGTTCGAGTGAGACTCGAACAGGGGATATCGGCGGCAACAATTAGGCCATTGGGTGATTTCACGTGAGGCTCGCGTTCGACTACTGGAGGCACGCGAAAATGGTGAATGCAGTTAGGATTGGATGGCGAATCGAGGCCGCCGTGGTTGGTCTGTCTCGCGGGGTTCTTGATGATGGGGGAGACTCTGGTGGGTAGTGGAGGTCCTTGTCAATAAGGTATATCGTTTCTTTATAAATCGATTTATTTTTACAGTAAAGTTATTATTGCAGATATATATATATATATATAATTAGGAATTTTAAACCCTAAGTAGATTATTTTGAAAATTTAAAAATAAATATTATGTATCCACAAGCATGTTTAACAGTAATTTAGTTAAATAAGTTTTAAAAAGAAAAAAATTAGTTTAAATAGAATTTGTTGGTTAATTAAAATCATTTTGGCCAGTAAAGGATTATTAAAGAAAATTGGTTTGAAATATATTTTTTCATTAAGAATTTAATCATTAGTTAAGATTAAATCAATTTCTAACTAAAATTATTATCATAGGAAATTTGATTTGAAATTTAATTATCAGTTAAAATAATTGTTAGTTAAATTGAATTAATAAATGGTAATTAATTTATTGATTAATTCAAATATTGATGAATTGTATAAATTTATTTACACAAGGTTAAATGAAGAAAATCAAGTTAGAATGAAAAAGGGGATCGCAAAATAAAAGCTAAGGTGAGATTTTTCTCACTCAAGAATTGATTGCAGTTATTGATTGTTTGATATGATTGCTATGTTGATTGTGATATTAGATATGATAGGATATATCTATATATATAGCAGTATATACATATTGGCATATGTATATATTGGATTGATGATTTCCCGCCTCGTATAGCGGATGAGACCCTATTGCGCCGTTAGTAAGCGGATTTATAAAAACCTATATACCGCGATAATTCCGTACTGGAGCGGAATTGGTATTGTGCTGACGTCTTTGGATGCAGGGAAACAGGTTGGAGGGATCCAACTGGACCCCTCACATTGATTGATTTTATTTATACTGTGGTATAAATCTGTGAATGATTATATTGATGTTATTGATCATATCGATGTCTGGAAAATTGATTGAAAGCTAAAAATTTAGCTGAATGGATGTTTGATATCATTGGATTCCAAAAATAAACGAAATTGAATTTTTGGAAATCAAAATAGAAATTTCTAAGTGAATTTAATTTTAGAAATTTAATAAATTCGAAGAAAGGAATTTTAAAGTATAAAAAGTTAATTTTTATAATCTTATCGAATTTATTTCCAGAATAAAGTGAAAATGTTAAATAAATGAATTTCGTATAATAGTGATTTTAAATTGAGGAAATTAATTTAAAAAATCTGGATTTCTAAATAGATTGAAAGAAGACAATAGAAATTTATTTTCTTTAAAAGGAATTTATGTAAAAGGAGATAAGTTGGAAACCCAATTAGAAATTTAATTGGTAAATTGAAATGATTTGGGAAATCAATGAAAAATGATTTCAATTTGAAGAATCCATTTCAAAACAGGATATTGAATGATTTGAAGGAGAATAAGGAATTTATTTTTAGTAGAGATAAATAAAATTTGAAATAAATCTGTAATTGATTTAATATTTGGAAAAGAACTTTTGAGAAATCAGTATGGAATCTTTTATTTAAAGTTGAAAATAAATTCAGAAATCAATATTGAAATTGAAGTTTTGAAATTTATAAACGTTGTTTTATAAATTCAAAATCAACTGAATTTGATAAATTGAATATAGAAGATTATAAAAAAAAGATATATTCACGATTTTGGGACAGTGAATGTATTATTGGATAAAATGGATTCATTTTTGAAGAAGTGACATTGAAAATGAAGTTAAACATTTAAAAGATGTTTTAAAATATATTGACTATCGAAAGCATAGATTTCCACAGTTCTTGTGGAAATAGACGTTTTCGAGAAATATAAGGAAATGGTGGACTATAACACTGTTGTTATAGTAAATGATTTCCGAAAGGAAATGTTTTTATATAGTATTGGGATTTACATATCTATCTTAATTTCGAATCCCTATACTAGTGATTTTGAGTCGTCGTAACAATGTTTTACGCAACATTCGTTTTGACTCAAATAAATGTGATTTAAGAATGATTTCCTTAAAGAATGAGATATATACTTAATTTTGATTTTAAGTATATCGAATATTTTCAAATGTTGAAAATAAATAGATTTGTGAAATACTTAATTTTAAATAAGTATGGAAATGCTTTTCCCAATGTGAAATGAACTGTTTGAGTTTTTATCTTTTAAAGATAAATTGAAAAGTGAATATTTGAAATTGTTTTCAAATGGTTAAGTGTGGAAATTTTATAAGTAATGAAGATATTTTTGGAGATAAAATAATTTGGAAAAATTATTGGAATCTGATGGTGTTGCGCATCTTTATTGATAGTTAAATAACCGACTATCAATAATTACCTTTAGATAGGTATTTGTTGTGAATTGGATGAATTTGAATGCTACACTTATTTTTGAATTTACGCTCACTATTCGGGTTAGCCGGGAAAGGACCATGGGGTCGTATAACCCATTCCGAATATGTGATACGTCGTTATGAATTGCATTTGAAGACCGGTGTTGAAGACCGGATATTTTTGAAAACGGAAGGATTACCGTCGAGTTACTCTACATCGACTGATCTTCGATTTAGAGGTTTTATCACCCTTAGTGACGGGAAGTCCTGACGTGATTGAAAATTATCCGGATATGCAAGGGCTTCGTGAGAAGTGCCTTCGGTTCTGTTCGATCCCGGAACAGACTTGTATGGATTGTGTGTCTGACGTTACAATTTGAGATATAAAGCTGATTTCTTTCAAATACATTTCTGTTGGTGGCGGAGAATTTATTCTCTTAGCTTAACACCCTTCTCTGAGACGTACGAGCTCAGAGGTTATGTAGTTGAAATTTATCAGCGATATATCCCAATTGGGTAACGTGGCATACTGAGTGTTGCTGTGAAATGATCAGTGTTTGATCATTTGTGATATGATCATTTGTTTGATTTTATATCTTTGTGATCATAGGTTGATCATTTTTGTTTGACCCGAAGCACGGCTTTTTGAGAAAGCGTAGCTTTGTGGACGAGACTTCATCGAGCCTCACACCCCGGAAATGGTCGAAACAGGAAGAATGCAGCAAGGTTCTAGGGAGTAGCGCCCCTTAGTGTATGTCATTCCTTCTGGATAAAGGTGGTATCATGGTATGGAGCCCAGATACTTAACCTCTATGGTTACTGAATTATTATTATCTATGTGGTTTGTTGGAAATCGGGGATCCTCGGGAAGATCGGTGACGATCGGGGGATGGCATACGCGTGTCAGTAGTTACCTATTTTTGCAGAGGTAACCCGGCCTTGTGTTGGCAGAGATCCGGTTAGGTTCTCGGGTCGTCTATTCCAGGGACGTACCCATCGTGGATAGGAAGTTCCTTAGCCTGACCATTTGTTGGAAATCCAAACTCCAATACGAACTTTGTACGGTATTAGTTGTAGAACCTGCCATTTACGTACGGTGGTCACCACTGTTTAGATGGTAGCTATAGTAGGCATACGATACTGGTCGTATGTTGGCTAAGATTAATATTATACTTTCGAAATGTTTTCTACACTATGCACTAATAATAATATCAAAAAGAATTTGATTTTTGCGTAGTAAGCATCTTTGACTATCATAAGAAGAAATCTCCTCCAATTCTGCGTTTGCATTGTGTGTGTGGTGGGAGGTCTTATGGTAGTTTCATTTTCCAAAAGCATTGCGAAATTTACTTTAAAATTATCCTATTGTTTATTTTAAAGAATAACTGTTTTACGATCTCACACCAGTCACCATGACTGACTCGGAGTTTATTGTTTCCCTTCTAAACTCTGGGTGCCCACAAATTTCCACACGGGCAGCCTAGAGTTATGTTATCAGGATATTCTGGATATTCTGGAGCTTTGGAGATAAGCTGGAGGACGAGACGTAGTATTTGTATCTGATAGTATTTATTCCGCTGTGTATTCTATATGAGGACAAGTTTATATAACTGTCCATTGTTGTATATGACTCTGATGATTGATGTATGTATAAACTGATATAGCTCTTTGTTTTAAAAGACTAGTGTTTATTTATTATATATTGTTCCGCTGCGATGTGTAAGATTCTGATATTGTTTTCTGTTCTGTTGTTCTTCCGTGTTGTTGTTCTCCTCTATTCTCTCTTTCTTCTCTTTTTCTTCTATCTTTTCTTCTATTTCTTTTTCTTAAAACCATAACTTTTCGGGTTTCCGGCATTTGATGGCTCAGCAGTCGATAAAGTGAGTATCGATGTTGAATTTTCGAAAGTCGAAAATTTGGGATGTGACAAAGTGGTACCAGAGCATATGGTTAAGCGACAACCCTGCTCTGTTGGGTGTTACTCATTAGAGATAGAGTCAGTAGTACTCTAGAATGAGTTGAGTGTAATAATAGATACGAGTGCGTATTTGTTAGTGAATATAAAATTTGTTTTATATTGTGTTTGCTTATCCGTTGAGATGTTTGTGAATTTCGTTCGGTATGTGGGACGCCATATTATCGATAGGGATTTCTAAACACTTAAACGAGGCAAGACGACATAGTATTGTTTTAAAATAGGGTAAATGAAATAATTTTACCCAAAACTATTTTTGTATGGAAAAAAAAGAAATGATTTTTCTATGAAATACTATAGTATATGGATGTTTGGTTGTTAGGAAGTAATAACATTGAAACATTATCATTGTTATCTGAAATCGAATAAGAAATTAAAAATAACAACCAAAGATTTGGAAATAAATTCATATAAGAATAAAATTATGGATATGAATTGTAAATGTGATTTACAAATGAAATTTGAGAATGTAAATTATAAATGTGAATTGTAATTTAAAACGGAATTCCAGAGAAGTATTTGGAAATGTTTTGAAAAGGATTTGAAAATTTTGGAATTTTGAAAGTTTAAATCATTTTTGGTTTGGAAATGAATTTCAAAGGTTTTGGAAAGTATTTTGGAGAGTTAAAAGCTCTAAACTCTTTTCGGTCGCTGGAAAATAACTTCGATGATGACCGCGGCATCACCGGTATTCATTTTCGGGTTTCCAAAAAAGAGGAATTGCTGCCAAATTGTTTTAAATGAAAGTTGTTCGGAAAATTGGATTTTGTTTTGAAAATTCAAAAGATAATTTGATTTGTTTCAAAATGATTTTGAAATGTTGGTAAGATTCTGGAATACCATATGAAAGTAAAATTTAAAGTTGAGATTCATTGCGAATCTGTAAGCGATAGAATTGAAATTGAAAATGAAATGAGACTTGAATCCGAATAAGCTACTTTGATAATTTATTAATTCACGAAATACAGAAAGGGAAGTTGAATTAGTTAAATTGAAACTTGAATTGTGAACTAAATAAAAGAATGGTTCGGAATTGCAAATAAATTCAAGTAAGAAGAAATAAATTTCAAATGAATGGAATTTACCATTGTAAGTGAATAAAATTGAAACTGAATGTTGAAACAAATTTGAATTGTGTGAAATAAAATGAAGCTTTAAGATTAGTTTGAAGTGAACTAAAGACAATTGATGAAATGCAATATTCAGAAGTAAACTGAATCTAAATTAGATTGAAAGTGTAGATTAAATTCAAATGAATGTGGAATGTGAAATTGAATGATAATGGATATAACTTCTATAGTAAACTAGAAATGGTATAAGAAGTTGATATTAGAAGTTGTAATAAAATTTGCAAAATAGTTGGATGTTATAACTAGATATTATGGCTAGTAGATATACAGGTATAAAGGGAATTGAATTTGATTTCACAGATAATTTGAATTGCCCGACAAAAGGTACGTATTTGAATTTCGATATGAGTTTTTGATGATTTCTCTCTAACCGCTTGGCTTTTTCTTTTTCTTTTTGAAATCTGAGAGTCCGTAGGGACGTTTTGTAGTCGTACCGTATTAGCCGCGCAAAGGAGACGCTGGCGAAATTTTTCGAAAATTCCGAGTGTTAGAAAATTTTTGAGAAAATATTGAAAGTTTAAATTTGAATTTGAGTTTAAATTTGAATTGTTAAGAAAACAATGTTGTTTGAAACTTAAAATTGAAGTTGTAAAATTTAGTTGAATAATAACGAATCTTTAATAGAAAGATTTGTTTTGATAAATTGATAACACTATTAGATTGTGAAAAATAGTAGACGAGTTAAGGACATTTTTCCCAACTTGTAATTTCGAGGACGAAATTCTTTTAAGGAGGGAAGTCTGTAACGACCCGGAATTTTGAACAAATTAAATTGAGAATATTTAATTAATTTTAAATATTTAAACGATGATTTAATTTGAATCCCCGATATAAAATTGAATTTGGCGATTTAATTATAAAATTTAATCGATTGAAAGTTGAATAAGAATTTAAATCTTCAATTTACAGTTGAAGAAAAATATTTCGAAAGTTTGTAAAATATATATTGATAATTCTGAAAATAATAAAAGTTTCAGAATCGAATTTGAAGATGATTTGTTCAGTTTTGAAAATAATCGTTCAAACCGATATTTAAAAAAATAGTCATTTTTCAAACAGTCTCGGAATTCGACGAAACCAGTTTCATTGGGTCCGTAATAGTTTGTTATTACCGGATTTCAATTTTCGTATTTTTCGATGCTTGTATGTGAGCACACGACAGGAAAACGCATTTGAATTTTAACGAAATTCAAATTTAAATTTATATTTTTATTGGTCAACGTCAACACTTTTCTCCCTTCATCCACGCCTTTAAACACGGCCCGTTGTTCATGCTGAAGACAGCGAAATTTTCACGCAAACCATTCCCTTTTGTTTTCAAACACGTTCTCTTCCTCCCTCTGTTCAGTTCAAATCAAACAAACGAAACAATTTTCGTTCCCAATCGAAACTAAAAATGGCGACCGCATTCACATCAAATTGGAGACCCCATTCGAAATCAAATCTACAGAAGTAAATAAAAGGGTGGCCACAACATTTAAATCGAAAGGGGGGGGGGGGTTCGTCGCGACGAAGGCAGCGACGAGGAGGGCTCGACAGCAGTTTTGGGTTCGCGAGTGTCCAGGCAGGTGGCACGAGTTCGCGATGAGGTGGCAGTTAGGGTTGGCATTCGCGTCGCGAGGCTTGGAGCGGCGTCACGATTTGGGGGGTTTGGAGGTACTCGAGGAGAAGTCGATCAGCTGAAGTCGCGCTCGAGTCGAGCTCGCGATGGTGGAGGAGGACTCCTCTGGGAGCACGCGTGGAGGTTTGATGTTCGAGTGAGACTCGAACAGGGGATATCGGCGGCAACAATTAGGCCATTGGGTGATTTCACGTGAGGCTCGCGTTCGACTACTGGAGGCACGCGAAAATGGTGAATGCAGTTAGGATTGGATGGCGAATCGAGGCCGCCGTGGTTGGTCTGTCTCGCGGGGTTCTTGATGATGGGGGAGACTCTGGTGGGTAGTGGAGGTCCTTGTCAATAAGGTATATCGTTTCTTTATAAATCGATTTATTTTTACAGTAAAGTTATTATTGCAGATATATATATATATATATATATATAATTAGGAATTTTAAACCCTAAGTAGATTATTTTGAAAATTTAAAAATAAATATTATGTATCCACAAGCATGTTTAACAGTAATTTAGTTAAATAAGTTTTAAAAAGAAAAAAATTAGTTTAAATAGAATTTGTTGGTTAATTAAAATCATTTTGGCCAGTAAAGGATTATTAAAGAAAATTGGTTTGAAATATATTTTTTCATTAAGAATTTAATCATTAGTTAAGATTAAATCAATTTCTAACTAAAATTATTATCATAGGAAATTTGATTTGAAATTTAATTATCAGTTAAAATAATTGTTAGTTAAATTGAATTAATAAATGGTAATTAATTTATTGATTAATTCAAATATTGATGAATTGTATAAATTTATTTACACAAGGTTAAATGAAGAAAATCAAGTTAGAATGAAAAAGGGGATCGCAAAATAAAAGCTAAGGTGAGATTTTTCTCACTCAAGAATTGATTGCAGTTATTGATTGTTTGATATGATTGCTATGTTGATTGTGATATTAGATATGATAGGATATATCTATATATATAGCAGTATATACATATTGGCATATGTATATATTGGATTGATGATTTTCCGCCTCGTATAGCGGATGAGACCCTATTGCGCCGTTAGTAAGCGGATTTATAAAAACCTATATACCGCGATAATTCCGTACTGGAGCGGAATTGGTATTGTGCTGACGTCTTTGGATGCAGGGAAACAGGTTGGAGGGATCCAACTGGACCCCTCACATTGATTGATTTTATTTATACTGTGGTATAAATCTGTGAATGATTATATTGATGTTATTGATCATATCGATGTCTGGAAAATTGATTGAAAGCTAAAAATTTAGCTGAATGGATGTTTGATATCATTGGATTCCAAAAATAAACGAAATTGAATTTTT
Source organism: Allium fistulosum (assembly GCA_030737815.1). Classification (NCBI taxonomy): domain Eukaryota; kingdom Viridiplantae; phylum Streptophyta; class Magnoliopsida; order Asparagales; family Amaryllidaceae; genus Allium; species Allium fistulosum. Next base: position 195,804,028 of record CM060906.1, on the reverse strand, counting down.
GGAAATCAAAATAGAAATTTCTAAGTGAATTTAATTTTAGAAATTTAATAAATTCGAAGAAAGGAATTTTAAAGTATAAAAAGTTAATTTTTATAATCTTATCGAATTTATTTCCAGAATAAAGTGAAAATGTTAAATAAATGAATTTCGTATAATAGTGATTTTAAATTGAGGAAATTAATTTAAAAAATCTGGATTTCTAAATAGATTGAAAGAAGACAATAGAAATTTATTTTCTTTAAAAGGAATTTATGTAAAAGGAGATAAGTTGGAAACCCAATTAGAAATTTAATTGGTAAATTGAAATGATTTGGGAAATCAATGAAAAATGATTTCAATTTGAAGAATCCATTTCAAAACAGGATATTGAATGATTTGAAGGAGAATAAGGAATTTATTTTTAGTAGAGATAAATAAAATTTGAAATAAATCTGTAATTGATTTAATATTTGGAAAAGAACTTTTGAGAAATCAGTATGGAATCTTTTATTTAAAGTTGAAAATAAATTCAGAAATCAATATTGAAATTGAAGTTTTGAAATTTATAAACGTTGTTTTATAAATTCAAAATCAACTGAATTTGATAAATTGAATATAGAAGATTATAAAAAAAAGATATATTCACGATTTTGGGACAGTGAATGTATTATTGGATAAAATGGATTCATTTTTGAAGAAGTGACATTGAAAATGAAGTTAAACATTTAAAAGATGTTTTAAAATATATTGACTATCGAAAGCATAGATTTCCACAGTTCTTGTTGAAATAGACGTTTTCGAGAAATATAAGGAAATGGTGGACTATAACACTGTTGTTATAGTAAATGATTTCCGAAAGGAAATGTTTTTATATAGTATTGGGATTTACATATCTATCTTAATTTCGAATCCCTATACTAGTGATTTTGAGTCGTCGTAACAATGTTTTACGCAACATTCGTTTTGACTCAAATAAATGTGATTTAAGAATGATTTCCTTAAAGAATGAGATATATACTTAATTTTGATTTTAAGTATATCGAATATTTTCAAATGTTGAAAATAAATAGATTTGTGAAATACTTAATTTTAAATAAGTATGGAAATGCTTTTCCCAATGTGAAATGAACTGTTTGAGTTTTTATCTTTTAAAGATAAATTGAAAAGTGAATATTTGAAATTGTTTTCAAATGGTTAAGTGTGGAAATTTTATAAGTAATGAAGATATTTTTGGAGATAAAATAATTTGGAAAAATTATTGGAATCTGATGGTGTTGCGCATCTTTATTGATAGTTAAATAACCGACTATCAATAATTACCTTTAGATAGGTATTTGTTGTGAATTGGATGAATTTGAATGCTACACTTATTTTTGAATTTACGCTCACTATTCGGGTTAGCCGGGAAAGGACCATGGGGTCGTATAACCCATTCCGAATATGTGATACGTCGTTATGAATTGCATTTGAAGACCGGTGTTGAAGACCGGATATTTTTGAAAACGGAAGGATTACCGTCGAGTTACTCTACATCGACTGATCTTCGATTTAGAGGTTTTATCACCCTTAGTGACGGGAAGTCCTGACGTGATTGAAAATTATCCGGATATGCAAGGGCTTCGTGAGAAGTGCCTTCGGTTCTGTTCGATCCCGGAACAGACTTGTATGGATTGTGTGTCTGACGTTACAATTTGAGATATAAAGCTGATTTCTTTCAAATACATTTCTGTTGGTGGCGGAGAATTTATTCTCTTAGCTTAACACCCTTCTCTGAGACGTACGAGCTCAGAGGTTATGTAGTTGAAATTTATCAGCGATATATCCCAATTGGGTAACGTGGCATACTGAGTGTTGCTGTGAAATGATCAGTGTTTGATCATTTGTGATATGATCATTTGTTTGATTTTATATCTTTGTGATCATAGGTTGATCATTTTTGTTTGACCCGAAGCACGGCTTTTTGAGAAAGCGTAGCTTTGTGGACGAGACTTCATCGAGCCTCACACCCCGGAAATGGTCGAAACAGGAAGAATGCAGCAAGGTTCTAGGGAGTAGCGCCCCTTAGTGTATGTCATTCCTTCTGGATAAAGGTGGTATCATGGTATGGAGCCCAGATACTTAACCTCTGTGGTTACTGCATTATTATTATCTATGTGGTTTGTTGGAAATCGGGGATCCTCGGGAAGATCGGTGACGATCGGGGGATGGCATACGCGTGTCAGTAGTTACCTATTTTTGCAGAGGTAACCCGGCCTTGTGTTGGCAGAGATCCGGTTAGGTTCTCGGGTCGTCTATTCCAGGGACGTACCCATCGTGGATAGGAAGTTCCTTAGCCTGACCATTTGTTGGAAATCCAAACTCCAATACGAACTTTGTACGGTATTAGTTGTAGAACCTGCCATTTACGTACGGTGGTCACCACTGTTTAGATGGTAGCTATAGTAGGCATACGATACTGGTCGTATGTTGGCTAAGATTAATATTATACTTTCGAAATGTTTTCTACACTATGCACTAATAATAATATCAAAAAGAATTTGATTTTTGCGTAGTAAGCATCTTTGACTATCATAAGAAGAAATCTCCTCCAATTCTGCGTTTGCATTGTGTGTGTGGTGGGAGGTCTTATGGTAGTTTCATTTTCCAAAAGCATTGCGAAATTTACTTTAAAATTATCCTATTGTTTATTTTAAAGAATAACTGTTTTACGATCTCACACCAGTCACCATGACTGACTCGGAGTTTATTGTTTCCCTTCTAAACTCTGGGTGCCCACAAATTTCCACACGGGCAGCCTAGAGTTATGTTATCAGGATATTCTGGATATTCTGGAGCTTTGGAGATAAGCTGGAGGACGAGACGTAGTATTTGTATCTGATAGTATTTATTCCGCTGTGTATTCTATATGAGGACAAGTTTATATAACTGTCCATTGTTGTATATGACTCTGATGATTGATGTATGTATAAACTGATATAGCTCTTTGTTTTAAAAGACTAGTGTTTATTTATTATATATTGTTCCGCTGCGATGTGTAAGATTCTGATATTGTTTTCTGTTCTGTTGTTCTTCCGTGTTGTTGTTCTCCTCTATTCTCTCTTTCTTCTCTTTTTCTTCTATCTTTTCTTCTATTTCTTTTTCTTAAAACCATAACTTTTCGGGTTTCCGGCATTCGATGGCTCAGCAGTCGATAAAGTGAGTATCGATGTTGAATTTTCGAAAGTCGAAAATTTGGGATGTGACAATATGTTAGAAGCAGGATAAACTTTTGATATACTATGGTATAAAATTTGGGCAAATGTTAACTGATAGTCAATCTATATTGAATAAGTGTCATTTAACGGTTTAATTGTTAATCATGGAATTGGATATATATTTGTAAATGGATTTAGGTGAATATTGATAATTTAACTTGGATAGTTAAACCGAATATATTGGTTGCTTGTTTAAGTACCATTGGAGCTATTGAGCTTGTTTTGAAATTTGGAAGGTTTCCGATTGTGTTTAACTTCAGATTTTATAGTCTGAAGTAAAATGTTTATTTGGTGAATATATACAAATATTTTGCTAAGTTATTATTTATAAATGAATTTGGGGAGTGGTTTATAAGAAATATTGGTGGTTTTGATAAAAATGTGTAAGAACTATTTCGAGATTTTAAGTGATATTATTTATTTATATGGTAATATAATTATTTGATAAATGGATAGTGAAATGTAGATTACTTTATTTAAACTATATTATTTAAGATTGATTACTTAGGAAGATTTTTAAGAATTGTTTTGAAGTTATTATATTATAATATATTATTTGGTAATTCTTTATAAATGTTCAAACTATATATTCTTATTATTATAAAATGGTTTAAGGTGATACTTTATGGAAAGAGTATTTTTAAGAAGCTATAAGTGGAAAAGTTGGGTTTTTAAAAGGAAAATTGGATAAGTGAAATATAGGATGCTTTAGTTTATTTATTTTGAAGTAATTAAATAAATTGTTATAAAAGAAATTCTTTATAAAAAGAATTTATGGAAAGGGGTTTATAAATTTGGAAGAGGATTAAAATTGGAAAGGAAGTTAGATTCTGAATGATTATGGAAAAGAGGAATTTTATAAATGGTTTAGGAGATTTGGGAAGAGTATCTCTGTAAATAAACGAGAAGATTTATAAGAAGATATTCTAAATGAAAATGGGAATGGTTAAAGAGAGGAAGGATATTTCGAAATATTTTTATTTTTGTTTTAAAGGATACTTGTGTTTAACCATTTTAGTATGATTTTGAGATAAGTAAATCTTTCTAGATAATCGGTTAAGGTACTTATACCATTTTGTAAGTATATGGGAAAGGTTCTTTAAGCTTTGAAAGGAATGGTTTGAAAATATACTTATATTGCTAAGATAAGTACTTGGTCTTATTTTCTAAGTACTAAAAATATTTCGTTTTGTGAATATACTTATTTTGTGAGATAAGTATATGGAAAGGATTTCCAAGTATTTTGAAAAATGATTTTAAATTAATAAAGGTGAAGTTCAGTGGGTTCCATGGGAAATGTAATCTATGTTTGAATGATTGTTATTTGATAGTTAAATAATCGACTATCAAATCTGGCCAAATTCGTTGATCGTTTCAAAGAGACTGGGATCAGATTTAATTATCCGAAAACCACTTTGATCTGATTTATACGTTATGAATTGTGATATCGAGAATGCAATAAAGAAGGTGATTATGCAGATTCGGTTTTTCCAGACCCATGGAACCTTGTACGGATGAATGCTATCATTGCATTGTTTGCCTGGAAAGCAGTGTTAGCATTCAGAGTATGAATTCTATTCTTAAGTTAAACGTACCCTCAAGCCTCATCAACCGGGAATAACTAAAACAGGGGAGTTGCAGCAGGGCCAAGTGGGTCGCACCCAAGTAGGGTATGTTATCAGATTTCTGGATACCCTCGGAAATATTATATAATTATTTTTGGATATGGTTGTGCATGAAAAGAGAGTGCTCGATAAGGGTGGGAACATCCAAGGGATAACATATTCAGTACTATCCAGTAAGGGGTAGGCCGGTCCTGTGTTGGTAGGGATTGTTAGGCATGATCTCGGTACATTTTTATAGAGGTGTACTGTGATGGGCGGTACCCTAGTAGCCCAGTCATTGTTGGAATCCAATATCCACTATGAGCCGTACGGTTTTGATTGTATACCAAATATTGCTGAAGCGTGAGATGCAAGCATTTCAGCTATTTTTTAATTTACTTTCTATAGACCTTATTATAATATCAGATGATTTTTATATAAAATGTTTTATTTATCGTAAGGAAAAAACCTGTCGTGTTTATGTGTGACGTGGTCTTACGAAATACCTTTGTTTTTTAATGGATTTTTGAAATATAATTAAATTCAAATTGAGTGTGTTTTCTCATGCTGGTAGACTGAATCAGGTGTTATTTTATTATAGTGCTTGGGTCAGATCGAGTATTACAAATTCAGGATAGGATGCTATGGAGCTCAGGAAACGAGTTGGATGACATAGACGTATTTTACGTACTTGATTTGTTTCCACTGTGTGTAGGCTGTATATTTAGCACTTATGAGGATAATTTATTATAACTGTCCAGTATTGTTTTGTTGATTGTTGTACTCTGATGATGGTATGTATAAATAACAGTATAGTTCTTTTTATATAAAGATATGTTATTATCTATTATATTTTGTTCTGCTGCGATTGTGAGATTCTGTGTTGTTGTTTTAGTTTCTTCTTCTATCTTCTTCTTCTTTGCCCCTAATGATCTGGCATTTCCAACACTCGATTGCTCGGCATGTTATATAGTGAATGTATAAATGTTCATTTTCGAGGTTCGAAGATCCCGGGCCATTACATTGTGGTATCAGAGCTTAGGTTGGCGATATACCTAGGCTTTGGTGGGGATTACTCATTAGATATAGGGTCAGAAGTTCCCTAGAATGAGTTTGAGTGTATTAATAGATATAAGCGCGTATTTGTTAGTGAATATAAAATGTTTTAGATTGTGTTGATTTATCGGTTGAGTGTTTATGAATTCTGGTAGGTACGGGAAGTACAACAGTATCGATAGGGGTTTCAAAACTCTTAAACAAGGTAAACTGACACGGTATTGTTTTGAAAATGGTAAATGAAATAATTTTACCCAACTATATTTGATATAAAAGAATTTTCTAGAATTATATATATATATATATATATATTTGGATGTTTGGCTGATAATATTATAATCAAAACAAGATTATAAGAATTGAAATAGTTTATATAACCCAATAGAAATTGTATAATTATGATATATACAAAGGAGTAATAACTAGAATTGGATGCAAACCAGAATTTGAAATTTCATGCCCCGGAAACTTTGAGAAATTTCTAAATCTTAGAGATATTTGGAAATGTTTTCCAAAGTGTTTGAAAGGAAGAATGGTGTTATTATTTTGGAGATATTTCGAAATAAAAATTGTATAAAATGGGTTTTGAAAGTAAGAAAGCATTGAACCCACTTCAGTCACTAGAAAATAATTTTGGTGATGACGGTTGCATCATCAGTGTTCATTTTCGAGTTTCTAAGTGACGGATTGCTACCATAGTGATTAGCTATGATTATTTGTTTTGGACTTGTTTGGTAAACAAGTTTTGCTTTAGAAATTCCAAAGGGAAATTGTTTTGATAAAGCCAGGTTGTTTTAAAATTCTGAAAGTATGATTTGATATATACAAAAGTGGATATATGTATATTTATGATTTCAAATGATTTGAAATAAAACAGGGTGATTGAATTCTGGGATTTCCATTTAAATGATTTGTGAAGTCAGGGGAAAATCAGTTATTGAATTTATAATTTGGAGTTGATATAGATAGGAAAGGAAAATGTAAATTTTAGTCTTGGAATTTAAGTTTAATTTGAGTAAGTTAAAATGAAAAATAAGATGGTTGAAATTTAATTTGAGATAAGTTAAATAAAATTGAATTGGATTTGAATTTAATATGAAATTTGAAATGTAGAATGATTATATAACTATAAGTTATGATAATTAATTAAATGGAGCTATAAAAGTGATATATATATATATATAATCCAGGGTTATAATTATAAGATGTGAATGGACTCAAGTAAGAAATATGATATTTAAGTAAAGAAGTTATTGAACTTATGAATTGAGAAATGAAATGGTAAACCAAAATGAAAATGGTTGATGTTACGGTAAAGGGATCGAAATTCAAAATTTTGAATTTTAAATAAAGGGTGAATTGGATTTGAGTAGATTGAATATAAATATGATTTGTGAAGTTATTATATAATTATATGATATAAATATAGAATGTGAGTAAACATAAGTGGGAATTCAGGGAATTGTGAATAAATAGGTTGTATGACTTATTAAATCGAGAAAGTGAAAAGTATGACCAACTTATATTGGTTAAAAATTTGATAACAAGAAAATAAATTGAATATGATTTTGGAGTATGGATTGGAAAAGTTTGAGTGTGAACTTAAGTTTTAAAGCTGAATATAACTTAAGCAGCGATATGGAATGTTTATAATAAACCTTAGAAATAATTTTATGAAATTGTCTGTAGATAAGTTAGCATGGAACGTTTCCCAAGTGGTATAATATAAATTGGATATACTTAGTAAATGGAAGTGAATAAATTGAATGGGAATCAATTGAAAATAGATAGATTGATTAGAATCAATTTAAATGGATAAATTGAAGCTTAATAAGATGGATATGAATATAATAAGTGTGAATGTGAATAGAATGAAATTGAATGGATTGTGAATCAATTTTAAATTGAATATACATTGATTAGAAATGGATAATTAAATGTTTAGACCTTGTACTTGCTTATGCATTCAAATTTACATGCTATAATGTATTTGTTTGTGGGAAAAATGTGTTTAATTCATTAAAGGAATGGAATGTTATGAAAATTTCATTGTTTTGAAATTTATGTGCTTATTTTGAGTAAGTACAGGAAGCTCTTGAGTAGATTTTGGTTGCGTAATTGCATAAATGCAGCGAACTCGCTTAATAACGCTAATATAAGGTACGCTTATGCATTAAAAGCGAAAATGAAATATATATTGATATATAATTGTGTTTCCGACCGTGTGGGTCGATGTGTATACATATATATCATATTTGTGATTTTGCAAAAGGCTCTCCGTACAGGGGAGACTCTGTCAAAACTTTTCCGAAATTTAGGGTGTTAGAAAATTTTGAAAATTTCTGGAAAATTTTGTTAACAGAAAAGTTGATTTTAAATGGTAATTGAAATAAATGTTTTGATTTAGAATGGAAACAAAAATTGTTTGAATAGAACTAAAGGATTTAGGAAGTGGAATACTGAATTTTCACTAAGTGAGTTTTTGAAAAGAAATGGGTTTGGAGCATTTTTCCTACCCTAACAATTTCGGGGACGAAATTCTTTTAAGTGGGGAGGAATGTAACGACCCAAGGTTTTTTGTCATTTAATTTTGAATGTTTAATTTATTTTAAATGTTGAATTTGAATTATTAATTTATTTTGAGTATGGAGATTTTGGTTGAATTAGTGAAATGATTTAAAATTTCAAATATAGCGATTTAATGAATTTGGTGAATAGTAAATTCAATATTTGAAATTAGAAAAAAAAAGTGAATCGGGTAAATATGAATCTGGAGTTAAAAGTGAATGGGATGATTTTTAAAGTTGATTTAAAACTCTTTTTGAATTAGAGTGGTGGTAGTGGACTTTTGAATGGAATTAAAGGTCGATAAATTAAAATTTGAAATGTATATATATATATTAATTAATTTAATAGTGAAATCTAATATTTAAGATATTGTAAATAATTGAATTTGTTATTTAATATGAATCGAAACGGTTTCTAATATGACTATAAATTCTATTTGAAATATAATGGAGTTAGTAAGTTTTAAAAAAAGGAATTTTAAACGATTTCGTCGATTTTGGAAATCGCTCGAATTAATTGACACGGTAAAATAGCCTTACAGGACATAGTCTCGGAATTCGACGAAACTTGTTCCATTGGATCCGTAATAATGTATTATTATCGGATTTCAAATTTCGTGGTAATCAGATTTATCTTTTGATCGTGGGAGCTGAAAACACGTAGAAATTAATTTAAAATCAGTCGTTTAAAGCCGTAACTCCCGTATACTTTCGAATTAGGCCACGAAACTTGTTCCATTGAGTTCGGAATAGAGGTAAAACATTATTAATGCCTGGCGCCACGCTTCATTTGGAGATTGGAAAAAATCAAGTGTGAACAGGGTTTTTAAATAGTAAATATTACACACACACACCCAAGTCATCAAACCCTAGCTAATTTGCAGCCGTCGCCATTATTATTTTCAATGGCCAAAAAAGACTGCCCTTCCTCCTCGATTATCTCCAAATCCACCCACTTTCGTATAAAACCTCCAACTACAAAATTGTCGAGCCCATCGGGTATTATAAGATCAACGGTGGTGATCGTGATTGGTGCGGCGAAAAGAGAGGAAAGGAGTTCCGTTCATGCAACATTCATGCATGGATCTCGAGATGAGGAGGATTCTGAGCATCGTAGGGCTTCAGGCGTAGGTGAAGGCAAGGCAGGGCTTCAAGTTGGTAGTGATCGATCATAGTCTAGTGGAGCGTGGTGGCCGGGGCGTCGAGTTGACCGTGTGTATGGTTGGGTTGCGTATACCAGAGAGCGAACGGAAGAAGAATGAAGGAGTAGAGGAAAATAGGAGCGGACACGATCTGATGATGCTAGGAACAAACGACCACGATTTTTCTGAAGGTTAAAATAAAAAAAATAAAATTTATTTGTATAAATTGTACTCAGATCTTTCAAAACATATATCTTTGTCATATAAGGTCCAAATCAAGCGAAACAAGCGGCGTTGGAATCGTGGCGACGAGCACTACGTTTTAAAGCTGGTTGAAACTGATTTGGAGCTTGTTTGGATTTTGGATTAAAATTTGAATGCCATTTCAATTTTAATTCGAAAAAGAATGTTTTGGCGAATCTAAAACTTAAGGTGAGTTAAACTCGCTCATTTGGTTAATCAGTAATATTTATAGCGAATAAAATTTATTTATGTTGTTTGGATTGTTGAAATTGTTGATTGTTGAAATTGGTGATTGTTGAAATTGGTTAGGATGACAATATAGCATCTTGAAATGCTATTAGATTGGTTGAACTGGATCTAGGATGACGATATAGCAACTCGAATTGCTATTAAACTGTTTATGTTTATTTTTAAGTTTATTTCCAGTATTGAATCATATATATGTGAAATTTGATGAATGGATTGTTTTTGAATAACGTTGTTTAATTATAACATAAATTGAATTGGGATATATTAGTGTTATCTATTTGGCCAAATAAACACCATCTAGTATTAAATAGAATGTGGTTTGAATGATATGTTAGAAGCAGGATAAACTTCTGATATGCTATGGTATAGAATTTAGGCAAATGTTAATTGATAGTCAATCAATATGGAATAAGTGTCGTTTAACGGATTAATTGTTAATCATGGAATTGGATATATATTTGTAAATGGATTTAGGTGAATATTGATAATTTAACTTGGATAGTTAAACCGAACATATTGGTTGCTTGTTTAAGTACCATTGGAGCTATTGAGCTTGTTTTGAAATTGGGATGGTTTCCGATTGTGTTTAACTTCAGATTTTATAGTCTGAAGTAAAATGTTTATTTGGTGAATATATACAAATATTTTGCTAAGTTATTATTTATAAATGAATTTGAAGAGTGGTTTATAAAGAAAAATCAGTCGTTTTGATAAAATTGTGTAAGAACTATTTCGAGATTTTAAGTGATATTATTTATTTATATGGTAATATAATTATTTGATAAATGGACAGTAAAATGTCGACTACTTTATTTAAACTATATTGTTTCAGATTGATTAGTTAGGTGGATTTTTAAGAATTTTTTTGAAGTTATAATATATTATTTGGTAATTCTTTATAAAGGTTCAAACTATATATTATTATTATAAAATGGTTTAAGGTGATATTTTATGGAAAGAGTATTTTTAAAAAGCTATAAGTGGAAAAGTAGGGTTTTAAAACGGAAATTAGATAAGGAAAAAATATAGGATGTTTTAGTTTATTTATTTTGAAATAATTAAAAAATTGTTATAAAAGAAATTCTTTATAAAAAGAATTTATGGAAAGGGGTTTATAAATTTGGAAGAGGATTAAAATTGGAAAGGAAGTTAGATTCTGAATGATTATGGAAAAGAGGAATTTTATAAATGGTTTAGGAGATTTGGGAAGAGTATCTTTGTAAATAAACGATAAGATTTATAAGAAGATATTCTAAATGAAAAAGGAATGGTTAAAGAGAAGAAGGGTATTTCAAAATGTTTTTATTTTCGTTTTAAAGGATACTTGTGTTTAACCATTTTAGTATGATTTTGAGATAAGTAAATCTTTCTAGACAATTGGGTTAAGATATTTATACCATTTTGTAAGTATATGGGAAAGGTTCTTTAAGCTTTGAAAGGAATGGTTTGAAAATATACTTATATTGCTAAGATAAGTACTTGGTCTTATTTTTTAACTATTGAAAATATTTCGTTTTGTGAATATACTTATTTTGTGAGTTAAGTATATGGAAAGGATTTCCAAGTATTTTGAAAAGTGATTTTAAATTAATAAAGGTGAAGCTCAGTGGGTTCCATGGGAAATGTAATCTATGTTTGAATAATTGTTATTTGATAGTTAAATAACTGACTATCAAATCCGGGCAAATTCGTTGATCGTTTCGAAGAGATCGGGATCAGATTTAATTATCCAAAAACCACTTCGATCTGATTTGTGCGTTACGAATTGTGATATCGAGAATGCAGTGAAGAAGGTGATTATGAAGTCGGTTTGTTCAGGCCCAGGGATACTTGTATGGATGAATGCTATCATTGCATTGTTTGCCTGGAAGGCAGTGTTAGCATTCCAAGTATGAATGCTATTCTTAAGGTAATTGTATCCTCAAGCTTCATCGACCGGGAATTGCTAAAACATGGGAGATGCAGCAGGGCTAAGTGTGTCGCACCCAAGTAGGGTATGTTATCACCTTTATGGATACCTTCGGAAATATTATATTATAATTTTTGGATATGGTTGTGCATGAAAAGAGAGCGCTCGATAAGGGTGGGAACAACCGGGGCGATACCATATTCGGTACTATCCAGTAAGGGGTAGGTTGGTCCTGTGTTGGCAGGGATCGTTAGGTACGATCTCGGAACATTTTTCTTGAGGTGTACAATGATGGGCGGTACCTGTAAAGACGCAGAATTTGACCACTCTTAAAAATGACATTTAAGATAATTTTAAATATAAATTATGTAAGGTTATATCATTTAAACAATATTATATAGGATTTGGAAAGAGAAGTATACACAAAAATAGTAACATTTGCCTATATCGACAAAAGTGACAAAATGCTGATTTCAGAATAGTAAGTTTCAATGGTTAAATAAATTATTTTAATTTATTTATGAGTGTTTATATTTTTAAAAAGCAATACAAAAAATTATTTTTAAATTTGGTTTACATAAATAAATAGTTTAACTAAAATGTCAAAATGTGACCGTAAAACATTTTGTCGAAAATCAAATTTTTTTCGATTAAAAGTTGTCGCACCTTTGTTAACATGCTTTAACATATATATTACACATTTTAATAACTAAAAATGTTTACTTTTACTAGATATAATTAGAAAACTTCTAGAAGTCATTAGTAAAAGTAAGTAAGAATTAACAAAAGTAAGAAAAAGTAAACATCAAATCAATATCACATCAAAACCAACATAATTATTATTTTACTTAGCTTAGTACTTAAGGGATTAAGACATAAAGTAAGAAGTAAAAGGATGACGTTAAGTGTTGAAAAAGTGGAGGTTGCTTTAGATTGAAGTAAGGTTAGTTTGGTAATTTGGTAAGAGGTTATTTTGGTAAATTCACCACTTCTTTCTTTTTCTATAAATGCCCACCCTCTTCTTCATTTTCATTCACATTTCTTCTTCTTCTTTTATCAAGCTTCTTCAACTTATTCCTATCCTCTTTAATGGATTCTAAGCCATAGAAAAAAATTAGAAAGAAATAATGTCAAAATATTTACAAAATATTCAAAAGAAATTAATGTTCATTCTTTTCAAATCAAATTCATCTTTTTTCATGTTTTACCACTTTTTCTCTCGGTCATAACTTCTTCACACCAGAATCAAAATGCAAAATTCTTTTTTTCCAATCATGTATTTTTCCAGTGGTTACAACTTTTATGTTGACCACTTTGTCTCAACCTAAACTTAAGTATATCAAAATTCCACTTCTTTCCAATGCATTCTCTGGCCCAGCTTTTGAAACAGAGAATAACCCATTTTGTTTTGATCAAAACTTGATCATAACTGATCCAAATTAAGAAGAAAAAATTCAGATCGTACAAAATTGCAGTGGCTAAAACTTTCATGTTGAGCACTTTCTCCAGTTTTGAGATTTGCTATACCTGAAACTCAATTCTTTGAAGTGCATTTTCGGGCTTCATTTTTGTCAATCTGACAATACCTCTTCTTCATTCTATCATATCTCCCTCAAAACTACTTGGATTCAAATGATTTTTTTCTCCAAATTTAAGAGAAAAGAATTTTCAACAACTTTCTAGTTAACAATGTTTCTAAATTTTGAGATTTAGTGGGCCTAAAATCGGATACAAGATAACCTAATTTTCAGATCAAAATCTTAGGAATTCAAATTCAAAGCTCTACCGCTTCTTCTCTATACTTTCGGCCAACCTCCATCTCAAGCCTCGACCATGCTATTGGAAGGGAGAGGGTGTTGTTTGCTAGTGTTTAATGGAGTGGGAAGTAGTTAGTGAAGTGTTCGTTGATTAGAATGTTGGTAGGAAGTTTATCGCTTTGGTGTATGGTGAGAAACTCTATTTAATATCTATATTTATATATATACATGTTTGATGATGTGTTATGATTGCTATGGATACTTATATATGCTTTGATCATCAAGTATTGATTGTTTTACATGATTGTTAAATTGTTTTACCAAGTCATGTTAGTACACGTCAATAAGCACAAAGGAAATCACTTTCCATTTGAGAATGAAATGGTGTATATGGAATGCTTAAAGCTTTTGGAAATAGTTTTAAAATGATTTAGAAATTTTTTATAAACATTTAAATATGTTTAAAGAAATAAAAAAAGAAAATCAAGATTTCATCTTGTATATTTTAAATATGTCCAAATTAAGTTTCCAGAAAAATCGCGCTTTTGTAGTAAAGGGACCAAAGTTTATAAATGATATTTTTAAGTGATTAAAAATATGAAATAAATTTGACAAATCTATTAAAATGGTTTAAAAGAGATTTGGAATGGACAATATGAATTTTAAAATATTAAAAAGTTTGATTAAATCAAATAAGCTTATATAGTACTTTCCGCAGCACTTTTATGCTGCGAGTTCTATAACTTTTGGAATATGAGTTAAACTTAACGATTTTTCCTACAATCAATTATGAATGTTTTTAAAAGGAAAATTAAAAGTTTAAAAGATAATTTTGAATCTTATAATCAATTTCAAAATAAAGCTAATAACTGAGTATGCGGAAATGACTAGTACATTTGTCCCGCTTGTGAGATCTGGGAAGATAAAACAAGGTGTTTAACCGAGGTTAGGAATGGAGCAACCAGTGCCCTTAACTCACTTTGCCTATGTTTTCTCTTTTTAGGCGAGGGGTGGAATAGATCGAAAGGAAAGCCTGAATGCTCTAAAGATCATATTTTAGTTTTTCCAAGATAAAAAGAATAAAAAATTAGAATATTAATTAACCACTTAACATCTTTTATTCGATGATTGGTACGAAGGAACCGAGATCAGATTTAGGTGATTCCTATCCGAAAAACCGGGATCAGATTTGGGTGATTCCTATCCGAAAATCCCTTTAAACTAATTTTCGAAATAAAACATATTGAAGACAAAGATTATTGAAGACGAAGATCTTCATGATGTACGATTACTCGCCATTAGTCCCTGGAGGTGAAATTTACCATATTTAAAGAGGCAGTAGTGCTCTGTTATGAAAATCTTCGATTTGCAAGAATATGATTTGAAGTTAAGAAGCAAATCTTTGATTAAGATTTAATAATTGATCTGGAAATATTTTTCCTAAGTTACAAGTCATAACTTGAATATAAGAAATCTTTGATTAAGATTAAAATAATGATTTGGAAAAGTTTTCCTAAGTAAAAGAGAAAATGATTCGGAATAATTCCAGGATTTAAGAAAGGTTTAAATAAACCAAATGATTTGATAAATGAGGCTTAATGATTCCATATACTCTTGAAAAGAAAATGGAATAAATTGAAAAGAATATATCTAAGAAAGATATTTTATAAAAAAATAAGTAATTGTGTAACGACCCAGAATTTCCGTCATTTGAAATTCATATATTTAATTGATTTTAAATATTAATAAGTAGAATTAATAAGTCGAATAATTTAAAATTCGAATAACTGGATTTAATTGGATAATTAAATCGATAATTTAATAATTGAAACTCCAGAAATAATTGAAATCTGGATTTAATGTGAATGAAAATGATTTATAAAGTTATATTAAATCATGTTTAAGTTATAGTGATGTTATAGAACTTTTAAAATTGAATTTAAAGTTAATTTGTTAAAATTGAATATTTTAATATTTAATCGACTAGTGAAATTAGTCATTTTTGGGACAGGCTCAGAATTGGACGAAACTAGTTCCATTGGATCCGTAATAGTTTGTTATTATCGGATTTCAATTTTCGTAGCAATCGGAGTTGTCGTTTGACCATGGCAGCTCGAAACGCATCGAAATTGTTTTAATATTAATTTGGCGAATTAAATTAGTCATTTTTCAAAAAGTGTCGGATTTCGACGAAACTAGTTTTATCGGATCCGTAATGTTAAATTATTGTAAGGTTTCAAATTTCATTTCAATCGGATGTACCGTTTGTCCGGGGCAAGCCAAAACGCCTCGAAATCGATTTAAATCGGTTTAATTTAAATTGATCGTTTATTTTCATATCTCACACAGACGATCGAATTAGCTTTCGAAACCTAGTCCATTGTGTCCGGAATGTGGGGTAAACCTTATGAACGCTAGGCGGCACGTCAGATTTGGAGATCGTTTGAAAAAGTCGTTTTAAAATAAATTTAATATCATTTATATATGTATATATATATATATATCTATACGTTAATAAAAATAAAACCCTAATTCTCTAAACCAGCCGCCACTTATAACAATTCAATGGCCGAAAATGGCTTATTTTCTTCCTCAATTCGCGATCAATCCATGCAATATTTTTGAAAACTCCCTAAACGAAGATCGAAGAGCTCTGCGAGCTCTACATGTTGTACGGTGGAGATCGTGTTTGGGTCGTTGTGGTGGCCAGAATCGAGGCCGAGACGATGGCCAGTCGCGCACGCTTTTCGAGAGAGAGGGGGAACCGAGCTCCACCAATTTCCAGCCGATGGTGGCTCTTTCGTAGGGCTTCAAAACCCTTGTCCCCGATCGTCTTCAAGTGGCTCGAGATAGTCAAGAAAATTCGATGTTGAAGGGCGGCAGTGGGTTCAGCGAACGTACGCGTTTAAACTGGAAGAAGGAGGAAAGGGAAAACGCGGCCAAGATCTCCTGTTTGAAATCAACGGCCATGATTCAGTGGGTTTGAAAATATTAAAAGAGATTGTAATTTATCTATATATTTAAATCCGCAAATGTTTAAAATGCTATAACTCTTTCATTCGAGGTCGGAAAATTACGAAACAAAATGCGTTGGAATCGTCTCGACGAGCTCTACGCAGTGCAGCTGATTTGAAGTCGATTGGAGTCAGTGAAAATTTCGGGTAAAATTAAACGTCTGTTTAATTTTATTCGAAATCAAACGCTGGAGCTGAATTTAAATCAAGGTGAGAACTCCTCACTCAATCGAATGTTTTATTTCGATTTAAATTTTAAATAGTTAGATTTAAAATTGTTGATAGTGATTGATTGTGTGGATTGAATGATGAATGCTATTTATTGTGATAAATAGACATTATACGCCGTTATTAAGCGGATGTTAATTATTAAAAACATATACCGCGATAATTTCACATTGAAGTGGAATTGGTATTATATATGTATATAGCAATATATATATATTGGACTATATATATATATATATATATTGGAGTTGTTGATTTTCCCGCATTGTTTAGCGGATGAGACCCTATTGCGCCGCATAATAACAGATAATATGTATAAATCCCATATACCGCGACAATTTCACTGTGAAGTGAAATTGGTATTGTGCTAACATCTGTGGATGCAGGGAAACAGGTTGGAGGGATCCAACTGGATTCCTCACCGTAGTGATTTATTTACAGATATTGTTATATATTCTGTTATCATATGATGGTATATGATGTTTGGATGCTGTGATTGACTATTTGGTGCTGTTGCATCATCGGATTCATTTTTGAAGTTTAAGATAACGATTTTGATTTTTAAGGGATTTTTAAAGTGAGTTCTGAAAGTATATGTTTTATAGAATTAGTTTATTTAAATTGAGATTTTTGGAATAATTATAAACGGTTTATATAAAAGATTTGTAAAATTGATATTTATAAATTAAAATATTGGAATTATAAAATGAGTTTTTATAAATGTTAAAAGGAAGTATAAATGGATTTCATAAGTGAATGAAATTAATAGATTTATAATGTGAAGTTATAAAATGAATAGATATTTGTAAAATAAAAGATTTATAAGTAATTAACTTATAAATTAGATTTTTGATATGAAATCGAGTTATGAATTAAATTTGTTAATTCAGGGATTTTTTATAAATCGAAGTTTATAAATAGGGAAAGAATTTATAGACATTGTTTATAAATTCGAAATCAATGGAATTTGATAAATTGAATATAGAAAATTATTAAAGGAAACATATTCGCGATTTTGGATAGCGAATTATTATTGAAATAAATTGTGTAGAAATTGTTAAAATTGGGATAGTGATTATATTCACGATTTTGGACAGTGAATATATATTATTGAATAAAATCAATATATTTTGGGAAAAGGAATATTGTTAAATGAAGTAGTTGTTTTAAAAGATGTTTTAAAACATATTAAGTATCGAATACATAGATTTCAACATTTATTGATGAAATAGACGTTTCGAGAAAATAAGGAAATGATGGACTATAACACTGTTGTTATAGTAAATGATTTCCGAAAGGAAATGTTTTATATAGTATTGGGATTTATATATCTATCCAAATTTCGAATCCCTATACTAGTGATTTTGGGTTGTTGTAACGATGTTTTACGTAACATTCGTTTTGACTCAAATAAAATTTGTGAAAGAGAATGGTTTCCTTAAAGAATAAAATATATACTTAATTTTGATTTAAGTATATTGAGTATTTTCAAATGTTGAAAATAAATGGATTTGGGAATTACCTATTACTAAATAGGTATGGAAATGTTTTTCCAATATGAAGTGAAATGTTTTGAGATTTATCTTCAAAGATAAATTGAAATGTGGAAATTTATTTGAAATTGTTTTCAAATAGTTGAAGTGTGGAAAATTATATATCTTGTAAAGATATTTTTGAAAGATAAATAATTTGGAAAATTATTTGGAATCTGATGATGTTGCGCATCTTTATTGATAGTTAAATAACCGACTATCAATAATTACCTTGAATGGGTATTTGTTGTGATTTGCTTGAATTTGAATGCCACACTTATTTTTGAATAAGCGCTCACTATTCGGGTTAGCCGGGAAAGGACCTTTGTGTCGTATAACCCATTCCGAATTTGTGATACAACGATGTGGATCGTATTGAAGACCGGTGGTGAAGACCGGGTGTTTATGAAAATGATAGAATGACCTATCGATTGTCTCTGCACCGTTAGCTACGGTATAGAGATTTCCTTTGTGATGGGAAATTTTATCGGGATTGTGAATACCCGGATTGCAAGGGCTTCTTTGGAAGTGCCTTCGGTTCTGTTCGAACCCGGAACAGACTTGTATGGTTACGTGTCTGACATTACATTTTGAGGTATAAAGCCGATTTCTTTCAAATACATTTCTGTTGGTGGCGGAGAATTTATTCTCTTAGCTTAACACCCTTCTTTGAGACGTACGAGCTCAGAGGTTATGTAGTTGAAATTTATCAGCGATATATTCCCAATTTGGTAATGTGACATGCTGAGTGTTGCTGTGTGATGATCAGTGTTTGATCATTTGTGATATGATCATTTGTTTGATCATTTATCTTTATGATCATAGGTTGATCATTTGTTGACCCAAGGCATGGCTTTGTGACAAAGTGTAGCTTTGTGGACGAGACTTCGTCAGTGCCTCAACAACCCGGAAATGGTCGAAACAGGAATGTTGCGGCAAGGTTATGAGGGTCGCGCCCTTTAGGGTATGTCATTTCCTTTTGGAATGGGGTGGTATCATGGTATGGAGCCCAGATACTTACTCATGTGGATACACTTATTTATTATGTGTGATGATGGTTACCGAGCGCTCGGATAAAGGTCCCAAAGGACCGGGTGATGACATATTCGTGAGTTACCTGTTACAGGGGTAACCCGGCCTTGTTTGGCAGAGAGCAGTTTGTCTCTCGGGACGTCCAGCCAGAGGCAATCCCATTCGGCAGGAGGAAAGGAAGTTCCTTAGCCTGACCATTTGTTGGAAAATCCAAAGAAACAATACGAACCTTGTACGGTTTTAGTTGTAGAACCTGCCATTTACTTATGGTGGCGCCCCACTGTTTAGATGGTAGCTATAGTAGGCATAGTTCGGAATGTCTATGTTGGCTAAGATTAATATTATACTTTCGAAATGTTTTTCTGCACTATGCACTAATAATAATAATCCAATGATTTTGCGTAGTAAGCATATTTGACTATCATAAGAAGAAATCTCCTCCAATTCTGCGTTTGCATTGTGTGTGTGGCGGGAGGTCTTATGGTAGTTTCATTTTCCAAAAGCATTGCGAAATTGTTTATTTTCTTTGTTGTTGATTGTTTAAAGATAAACTGTTTTAGTTCTCACACCAGTCACCATGACTGACCTGGAGTTTATTGTTTCCTTCCTAAACTCTGGGTGCCCATCATTTTCCACACGGGCAGTCTAGAGTTAGGTTATCAGATTATTCTAGATTTTGGAGTGTTGTGGAGCTTAGTGGCGAGCTGGATGGCGAGACGTACCACTTGTATATGATAGTATTATTCCGCTGTGTATTCTGTATATGGACAAGTTCATATAACTGTCCAGTTGTGTTGTATATTGTTGTTGTAAACTCTGATGATGATGTGATGTATAAAATGATATAGTTCTTTGTTTAAAAGATTATTCATTTATCTATTATATGTTGTTCCACTGCGAATGTGAGATTCTGATATTGTTTCTGTTTCTGTTTTTGTTGTTTCTTCTTTCTTTTAAACCCTAATGGTTCGGTTTTTCGTTCATCTTGAGTTAATCGATGGAGATTAGTGTCTACTCAAGGGGTACGGAAAAGCGGACTATTACATTTGGTATCAGAGCATATGGTTAAGCGACAACCCTGCTCTGTTGGGTGTTACTCATTAGAGATAGAGTCAGTAGTACTCTAGAATGAGTTGAGTGTAATAATAGATATGAGCGTGTATTTGTTATTGAATATAAAATTGTTTTATATTGTGATGATTGATTTGTTGGGTGGTATATGGATTCTGGTCGGTATAGTCCGTACAACTCTATCGATAGGGATCTCTAAACACTTGTATAGAACAATTCGGCACGATATTGTTTTAAATTGGGTAAATGAAATAATTTTACCTTGATTATATTTTGTATATAAAGGAAATAAATTTTCAGAATTATTAAAGTGTATACAATAAATTGATTGTTTGGTTGTTGAAAATGTAAATGTATATAAGTTAATAAAAGTTGTTTGAATAAGTTAAATAAAACAACAATCGTGAAAGAATAAATTGTATAAGCAAATGAATTATAATGTATGAATTTATAATTAAAATGATATACAATGGTAAAAATAATCTTATATATATAAGAAGTGAAATTTTATAAGTAAAAGATTTGTGAATGTGATTTATAATCTAAAATAAAATTCCAGGGAAGTGTTTTAAAAGGATTTGATGTTTTGGAAAATTGTTTTCGAGAGATGAAAGCTCTAAACTCTTTTCGGTCGCTGGAAAATAATTCTGATGATGATCGCGACATCGTTGGTGTTCATTTTCGGGTTTCCAAAAGAGGAATTGCTGCCAGATTATTTTAAATGAAAGAATTTTGGAAAATTTGGATTTAGTTTTGGAAATTCAAAAGATAATTTGAATTGATTTCAAAATGTTTTTGAAAGGTTGAAAAGACTTTGGAATCCTATTTAAAATATTTATGGGAATAATAAATGGGTTGATAACTTGTACAAATTGAATTTTGATAAGAATAAATTTAACTTAAAGAATGGAGTTAAATTAAAGTAAGTATAAGTGAATCAATAAAATCTAAGCTGTAATTATTGAATACAAGTAATTAAGTTTTGAGTTTATAATATGAGATAATAAATTTGACTTTGGTAAAAGTTAAATAGAATTGGAATCTGAATTTGATTAATAAGTGGAAACTTAAGTTAATTTGAACAAATGATGTTTGAAATGGAAAATAACTTAAGTAATGTTGAATGAAGTTGTTGTGATATCAAAGTAAATTAATAAAGTGAATTTATTAAAATGAATATGAACTTGAGTTATATAAATGAAATTCAATTTTATTTGTTAAATGAATTAGCAATTGAATTGAATAAATGGATTGAATGCTAATCAATCTATTGTAAATGAATTGAGATGAAACAATGGATATAAGTGTTAATTCATTAAAGCTAATTAAAAGTATGGAACCAAATGGAAAGTAAATTAAATTTAATAATTTGGTTGTGTATAATATACATTGGATGTTATATGATTGTTGATTGTATGTAGTAAAATTCATTAAGTGTTAATGAAATTGAATAAATGGAATTGGAAGCTATGTGATTTGATTTAAATTGAAGGTGAAGTAAATTTAAATAGAAATTGACTTGAATTGAAAGTGAACCAATTTGAATGTAAATTAGTGAATGTAAACTAATTGAAAATGAATAATTGAATGTCATTATACATGAATTGGTTGTAAACAATTGCAAGTAATGTTGAGATATTATAAGTTGCTTATAAAACTTGTTTAGTATGCATTTCTTTGATATGCAAATGTTGTAGTTGTTTAAAAGAGTAAATTGTTAATAATTTATATATATGTCACTTACATATTTAAATTGAGTAAGTACAGGTGTCATGGCTGTCGTTCGGTTGATTTGGTTGCACTAAATATGCTAATAAATAACTGCTTTGCTTAAAAATGCTAAAAAGGTACGCCTACGCAATAAAAAATAGGAAATATGAACTGTTTTTCTGCTTTTCCGACCGGGTGGGTCGATGTATACATATTTATGTCAATTGTGATCCTACTACGATCGAACCGCGCAAAGGAGACGCTGGCGAATTTTTCTGGAAATTTAAGGCGTTAGAAAATTTTCGGGAAATTTTGGAAAATTTTGTTAATAAAAAAGTCAATTTCTAAAGTGTAATAAAAACGTAGGAATTGAACTAGAAAATGGAAACCATTGTTTTGGTTGAATTTAAAGATTTTGAAAAAGGTGAATATAAAATTTTCACTAAGTGGATTCTGAAAAGTTAATGGATTTGGGCATTTTTCTTACTTGGTAATTTCGAGGACGAAATTCTTTTAAGGGGAGAAGTTTGTAACGACCCAGAATTTCTATCATTTGAAATTCATATATTTAATTGATTTTAAATATTAATAAGTAGAATTAATAAGTCGAATAATTTAAAATTCGAATAACTGGATTTAATTGGATAATTAAATCGATAATTTAATAATTGAAACTCCAGAAATAATTGAAATCTGGATTTAATGTGAATGAAAATGATTTATAAAGTTATATTAAATCATGTTGAAGTTATAGTGATGTTATAGAACTTTTAAAATTGAATTTAAAGTTAATTTGTTAAAATTGAATATTTTAATATTTAATCGACTAGTGAAATTAGTCATTTTTGGGATAGGCTCAGAATTGGAAGAAACTAGTTCCATTGGATCCGTAATAGTTTGTTATTATCGGATTTCAATTTTCATAGCAATCGGAGTTGTCGTTTGACCATGGCAGCTCGAAACGCATCGAAATTGTTTTAATATTAATTTGGCGAATTAAATTAGTCATTTTTCAAAAAGTGTCGGATTTCAACGAAACTAGTTTCATCGGATCCATAATGTTAAATTATTGTAAGGTTTCAAATTTCGTGTCAATCGGATGTACCGTTTGTCCGGGGCAAGCCAAAACGCCTCGAAATCGATTTAAACCGGTTTAATTTAAATTGATCGTTTATTTTCATATCTCGCACAGACGATCGAATTAGCTTTCGAAACCTAGTCCATTATGTCCGGAACGTGGGGTAAACCTTATGAACGCTAGGCGGCACGTCAGATTTGGAGATCGTTTGAAAAAGTCGTTTTGAAATAAATTTAATATCATTTATATACGTATATATATATATATATATATATATATATCTATACGTTAATAAAAATAAAACCCTAATTCTCTAAACCAGCCGCCACTTATAACAATTCAATGGCCGAAAATGGCTTATTTTCTTCCTCAATTCGCGATCAATCCATGCAATATTTTTGAAAACTCCCTAAACGAAGATCGAAGAGCTCTGCGAGCTCTACATGTTGTACGGTGGAGATCGTGTTTGGGTCGTTGTGGTGGCCAGAATCGAGGCCGAGACGATGGCCAGTCGCGCACGCTTTTCGAGAGAGGGGGGGAACCGAGCTCCACCAATTTCCAGCCGATGGTGGCTCTTTCGTAGGGCTTCAAAACCCTTGTCCCCGATCGTCTTTAAGTGGCTCGAGATAGTCAAGAAAATTCGATGTTGAAGGGCGGCAGTGGGTTCAGCGAACGTACGCGTTTAAACTGGAAGAGGGAGGAAAGGGAAAACGCGGCCAAGATCTCCTGTTTGAAATCAACGGCCATGATTCAGTGGGTTTGAAAATATTAAAAGAGATTGTAATTTATCTATATATTTAAATCTGCAAATGTTTAAAATGCTATAACTCTTTCATTCGAGGTCGGAAAATTACGAAACAAAATGTGTTGGAATCGTCTCGACGAGCTCTACGCAGTGCAGCTGATTTGAAGTCGATTGGAGTCAGTGAAAATTTCGGGTAAAATTAAACGTTTGTTTAATTTTATTCGAAATCAAACGCTGGAGCTGAATTTAAATCAAGGTGAGAACTCCTCACTCAATCGAATGTTTTGTTTCGATTTAAATTTTAAATAGTTAGATTTAAAATTGTTGATAGTGATTGATTGTGTGGATTGAATGATGAATGCTATTTATTGTGATAAATAGACATTATACGCCGTTATTAAGCGGATGTTAATTATTAAAAACATATACCGCGATAATTTCATATTGAAGTGGAATTGGTATTATATATGTATATAGCAATATATATATATATATTGGAATATATATATATATATATATATATATATATATATATATTGGAGTTGTTGATTTTCCCGCATTGTTTAGCGGATGAGACCCTATTGCGCCGCATAATAACAGATAATATTTATAAATCCCATATACCGCGATAATTTCACTGTGAAGTGAAATTGGTATTGTGCTAACATCTGTGTATGCAGGGAAACAGGTTGGAGGGATCCAACTGGATTCCTCACCGTAGTGATTTATTTATAGATATTGTTATATATTCTGTTATCATATGATGGTATGTGATGTTTGGATGCTGTGATTGACTATTTGGTGTTGTTGCATCATCGGATTCATTTTTGAAGTTTAAGATAACGATTTTGATTTTTAAGGGATTTTTAAAGTGAGTTCTGAAAGTATATGTTTTATAGAATTGGTTTATTTAAATTGAGATTTTTGGAATAATTATAAACGGTTTATATAAAAGATTTATAAAATTGATATTTATAAATTAAAATATTGGAATTATAAAATGAGTTTTTATAAATGTTAAAAGGAAGTATAAATGGATTTCATAAGTGAATGAAATTAATAGATTTATAATGTGAAGTTATAAAGTGAATAGATTTTTGTAAAATAAAAGATTTATAAGTAATTAACTTATAAATTAGATTTTTGATATGAAATCGAGTTATGAATTAAATTTGTTAATTCAGGGATTTTTTATAAATCGAAGTTTATAAATAGGGAAAGAATTTATAGACATTGTTTATAAATTCGAAATCAATGGAATTTGATAAATTGAATATAGAAAATTATTAAAGGAAATATATTCGCGATTTTGGATAGCGAATTATTATTGAAATAAATTGTGTAGAAATTGTTAAAATTGGGATAGTGATTATATTCACGATTTTGGACAGTGAATATATATTATTGAATAAAATCAATATATTTTGGGAAAAGGAATATTGTTAAATGAAGTAGTTGTTTTAAAAGATGTTTTAAAACGTATTAAGTATCGAATACATAGATTTCAACATTTATTGTTGAAATAGACGTTTCGAGAAAATAAGGAAATGATGGACTATAACACTGTTGTTATAGTAAATGATTTCCGAAAGGAAATGTTTTATATAGTATTGGGATTTATATATCTATCCAAATTTCGAATCCCTATACTAGTGATTTTGGGTTGTTGTAACGATGTTTTACGTAACATTCGTTTTGACTCAAATAAAATTTGTGAAAGAGAATGGTTTCCTTAAAGAATAAAATATATACTTAATTTTGATTTAAGTATATTGAGTATTTTCAAATGTTGAAAATAAATGGATTTGGGAATTACCTATTACTAAATAGGTATGGAAATGTTTTTCCAATATGAAGTGAAATGTTTTGAGATTTATCTTCAAAGATAAATTGAAATGTGGAAATTGATTTGAAATTGTTTTCAAATAGTTGAAGTGTGGAAAATTATATATCTTGTAAAGATATTTTTGAAAGATAAATAATTTGGAAAATTATTTGGAATCTGATGATGTTGCGCATCTTTATTGATAGTTAAATAACCGACTATCAATAATTACCTTGAATGGGTATTTGTTGTGATTTGCTTGAATTTGAATGCCACACTTATTTTTGAATAAGTGCTCACTATTCGGTTTAGCCGGGAAAGGACCTTTGTGTCCTATAACCCATTCCGAATTTGTGATACAACGATGTGGATCGTATTGAAGACCGGTGGTGAAGACCGGGTGTTTATGAAAACGATAGGATGACCTATCGATTGTCTCTGCACCGTTAGCTACGGTATAGAGATTTCCTTTGTGATGGGAAATTTTATCGGGATTGTGAATACCCGGATTGCAAGGGCTTCTTTGGAAGTGCCTTCGGTTCTGTTCGAACCCGGAACACTTGTATGGTTACGTGTCTGACATTACATTTTGAGGTATAAAGCCGATTTCTTTCAAATACATTTCTGTTGGTGGCGGAGAATTTATTCTCTTAGCTTAACACCCTTCTCTGAGACGTACGAGCTCAGAGGTTATGTAGTTGAAATTTATCAACGATATATTCCCAATTTGGTAATGTGACATGCTGAGTGTTGCTGTGTGATGATCAGTGTTTGATCATTTGTGATATGATCATTTGTTTGATCATTTATCTTTATGATCATAGGTTGATCATTTGTTGACCCAAGGCATGGCTTTGTGACAAAGTGTAGCTTTGTGGACGAGACTTCGTCATTGCCTCAACAACCCGGAAATGGTCGAAACAGGAATGTTGCGGCAAGGTTATGAGGGTCGTGCCCTTTAGGGTATGTCATTTCCTTCTGGAAAGGGGTGGTATCATGGTATGCAGCCCAGATACTTACTCATGTGGATACACTTATTTATTATGTGTGATGATGGTTACCGAGCGCTCGGATAAAGGTCCCAAAGGACCGGGTGATGACATATTCGTGAGTTACCTGTTATAGGGGTAACCCGGCCTTGTTTGGCAGAGAGCAGTTTGTCTCTCGGGACGTCCAGCCAGAGGCAATCCCATTCGGCAGGAGGAAAGGAAGTTCCTTAGCCTGACAATTTGTTGGAAAATCCAAAGAAACAATACGAACCTTGTACGGTTTTAGTTGTAGAACCTGCCATTTACTTATGGTGGCGCCCCACTGTTTAGATGGTAGCTATAGTAGGCATAGTTCGGAATGTCTATGTTGGCTAAGATTAATATTATACTTTCAAAATGTTTTTCTGCACTATGCACTAATAATAATAATCGAATGATTTTGCGTAGTAAGCATATTTGACTATCATAAGAAGAAATCTCCTCCAATTCTGCGTTTGCATTGTGTGTGTGGCGGGAGGTCTTATGGTAGTTTCATTTTCCAAAAGCATTGCGAAATTGTTTATTTTCTTTGTTGTTGATTGTTTAAAGATAAACTGTTTTAGTTCTCACACCAGTCACCATGACTGACCTGGAGTTTATTGTTTCCTTCCTAAACTCTGGGGTGCCCATCATTTTCCACATGGGCAGTCTAGAGTTAGGTTATCAGATTATTCTGGATTTTGGAGTGCTGTGGAGCTTAGTGGCGAGCTGGATGGCGAGACGTACCACTTGTATATGATAGTATTATTCCGCTGTGTATTCTGTATATGGACAAGTTCATATAACTGTCCAGTTGTGTTGTATATTGTTGTTGTAAACTCTGATGATGATGTGATGTATAAAATGATATAGTTCTTTGTTTAAAAGATTATTCATTTATCTATTATATGTTGTTCCGCTGCGAATGTGAGATTCTGATATTGTTTCTGTTTTTGTTGTTTCTTCTTTCTTTTAAACCCTAATGGTTTGGTTTTTCGTTCATCTTGAGTTAATCGATGGAGATTAGTGTCTACTCAAGGGGTACGGAAAAGCGGACTATTACAAATTGATTGATGATTGATATCCACATATGAACTTAACATCTTTTAAAGCGATAATTGGCTTCAAAGGAACCAGGGTCGGATTTGGGTGATCCCTATTCGAAATCCACTTCGAACCATTGTATACTTTCGAAAGTGAAGACATGATGAAGAAGATGATTATTGAAGACCATGGATCTTCATAGCGTAACGACTGCTTGTTGACATGCTCTGGGTTGCTCCCATTATAGAGTTATTTATAGCAGTGGTCTCCTCGTTGTGGAGATTTTTTCGGATTTCAAGGGCTTCTCGCCTAGTAATGGCCGAGGAAAGTGCCTTCGGTTTCGTTCAATCCCAGAACGAACTTGTATGGATGTTTGTCTGACATTGTATTCTAAATCACATTTGAGTAGTTTCTATAAATGTATATCAGTTGGTGGCGGAGAAGGCAACTTTTTTTAGCTTAACACCCTTTCCCGAGACATACGAGCTCATGAAGTTATACTTTTCTAGAAATCAGTCATGTGACGTGGATTGACAATGTGGCATTCAAAGTGGAACCTATTATGATCAAAGCGTGGTTTTGTATGAAAAGCGTGGCTTTGAAGAAATTGAGCGTAGTCTCACTAGCCTTACATCCCAGAAGATGATATAGGATACTATGTGGTCTAACAGACACAAAATTCGGAATAAGTGAGTATATATGGTGGTGTCCAATACGTTGGGCCCTTTGGGGGAAACATCCCTCAAGGAATTTATTGCCCCATTTAGATAAAGTGGTTAGCTTGAGAAAAGCAGGGAACTACCGGTTATCAGTGGTAGTATAGCAAGTACAGTTCCAAGTGACTAGTTTGAGAAAAGAGATTAAGGCACCGTGGGAACTGTGTTTGTTATGCATGGATCGGAGAAAAGGCCACTAGTTTCCTATCATGTTGGAAATCCAATCCCAATAAGAGATTTACTGTTTTGATTGTAGTCCCAAAATAGCTGTAATGACTTGCAAACATTTCAGCTACCCCTTTTGGTATCATATATTCCGTTCAGTATATTCCATTGACCCAGTCCGGATATATTACCTTACACTTAGTCCATATATTGATCCCTTATTTGAATAAGTTTATTTGAAATATTTTTTTCAAAGGAATGTCATTAAAAATAATATCAAGTGTATTTTGGTATAAAAGTATTTTGGTTATCATAAGGTAAAAACCCGTCCGTATTTATGTGTGGGCGTGATCTTATGAGATACCCTTATTTTCAAAGGTTTTGATAACATCGTCATGATCTATACATTTTAAATTTCGAGTATCTCACGTTGGTTTATCAAGCCTGATCTGGGTATTTTTAATACTCGGGTCAGATCCGAATAGTTTCAGGTTTGGTTGAAGATGGTTGGAGTTTCCAAAGAAGTGCTGGAGATCTTCATCATCGTATGGACGTATTCTATTATCTGCTACATCTATTGCATTTGTTTTGTTGTTGTCAGATTTGTAAGGACAGAAGTTTATAACTGTCCAGGCTGAATGTAGGTTAAACTTTGATATTGTATTTTAAAATTTTCTATTGTAAAGATTATTATTGAAATAATATATGTTATTCCATTCGTGTGAGATTCTGTTCTGTCTTTATTTTCTTTCTACCCTTAATGATCTTCTTATTCGTGCAATTTGAGTTGGACATGTGGTTTATTATCGATTCAAAAGGTACGGAAAACGGGCCATCATAGTACCCCAGTAGCCCAGTCATTGATGTAATCCAATATCCACTACGAGCCTGTATGGTTTTGATTGTATACCAAATATTGCTGAAACGTGAGATGCAAGCATTTCAGCTATTTTCTAATTTACTTTTTGTAGACCCTATTATAATATCAAATGATTTTGATATAAAATGTTTTGCTTATCGTAAGGTAAAAACCCATCGTGTTTATGTGTGATGTGATCTTACGAGATACCTTTGTTTTTAAAGGATTTTTGAAATATAATTAAATTCAAATTGAGTGTGTTTTCTCATGCTGGTTTTCCAGATTGACTCGGGTGTTATTTTATTATAATGCTCAGGTCAGATCGAGTATTACAGATTCAGGATGGGATGCTATGGAGCTAAGGAGACGAGTTGGATGATAAAGATGTATTTTACATACTTGATTAAATTCAACTATGTGTAGGCTGTATATTCAGCACTTGTAAAGGCAAGTTATTATAACTGTCCAGTATTGTTTTGTTGATTGCTGTACTCTGATGATGGTATGTATAAATAACAGTATAGTTCTTTTTATACAAAGATATGTTATTATCTATTATATTTTGTTCCGCTGCGATTTTGAGATTATGTGTTGTTGTTTTAGTTTCTTCTTCTATCTTTTTCTTCTTTGGCCCTAATGATCTAGCATTTTCGGCACTCGATTGCTCGGCATGTTGTACAGTGAACGTATAAATATTGATTTTTGAGAGTCTAAAATCCTAGGCCATTACAATTTCAAAATTTTAAATAACTAGTTTTATACTAGTTATTATATATATATTATTAGTTAGTAATAGTAATTTTTAATTACTAATATATTACTAAATAGTAAATTAATCAATAATTATTAATTATTAAACTATAGTAAATTATTGAGCAATAATTATTAAAATTATAAATTGATTAAATATAAAATATTAAACTTTGATTATTAAATATTGATTATTAAAAGTTAATTATTAATTATAAATTATTTAATAGTAATTTTTAATATTAATTATTAATTATTTGATATTAATTATCAATTATTAATTATTAATTATATTTATTAATTGTTAAATGTAATTAATAGATAATAAATGTAATTTACTTATTATTCATAAATGTAGTTAGTAATTATAAATTATTTATTAGTAATCATTAACTATGATAAATTATAAATAATGATCTATGGACGTTATCATTTACAATTATTAATTATAAATTACCATTTATAAATTATTAAGTAAGTATGTATAAATAATCAAAGATAATGATGATTAATATTAATATTATTAATAACTAATTATTAAATATTAATGATTAATAATATTTTTGAAGAAAGCATTGTAATTAATAATATTAATTATCTAAAATTAGCAATGGGCATTTATTATAATAGGCATTTTGTGGCCGTTGTAAAATCGACATTTATTACAACGGCAAAAGAAAATAGTTGTAATAGGTATCTATTACAACGGGCAAACAGGGATTAAAACCGGTATCTATTACAACGGGCAAAAAACCATTGTAATAGTCATATATTACAACGGTCAAATTAGAAACGTTGTATTATGTGTCTATTACAACGTGTAAAGTAAAAGAGTTGTTGAAAAAGTAGTATCTATTACAACGGGCCTGAAAAAACTGTTCTAATAGGTTTCTATTACAACGGGCATTTAAAGACCATTGTAAAAACGACGTTGTAATAGAGTATTTTTGTTGTAGTGAATATAAAATTTGAGTTGTAAAATAATTATATAACTATAAGTTATAAATTTTGAATGGAATCAACTCAAGTATAGAATTTATATAATTGTCAAGAATAAATTGTGTAAATTATAAATTGAAATAGTGGAATTTAAAAACCAAAATGGAAGTGGTTTGATATTTTGGTGAAGAGATGAAAATCCAACTTTGAATTATAGAATAAGGTTAAACTCAAGTCAAACCAAGTGAAGTGATTTTTGAAATAAAAATCAGTTGGAAGTGAACTAATTAAATATATATACTAGTTAATTGAATATTGAAATGCAATCGGATTTGATCTATGATAAGGTGAATGTGAATTCAAGTATAAAAAGAATTCGACTAAGCATACAATGAAAAGAAATGTGTTTGGCATATTGGCTAATAAAAATCGAAATATGGGCTTAAGTTGTAGATAATAATAATTAGAAATGCTTGTATGAAATGTTTATGCTAAAACTCAAGTAAAGATGAGATGAAACGGTTAAATCGAATTAGATTTGAATTTTAGTAAAATGAAGGTGACTTGGATCATGAAATGAAAATTCAATTTGATTGTGAATGTGGACAAATGAAACTCAGCTTGATTTAAGCTAAATAAAGGATTTTTAGAAATGGAACTTAACCTGATTAAGTAAAATGAATTGTGGATTGAAATTGAATGTGGAACTTGAGTTATAAATGGAGTTCGGCTTATGCGTCAGCGAATTAAATATATTTTGAAATATTGTCGAATAAAATAGAAATGGATTGAATTGGTGATAATTTAAGTGATAAAAAAATTCAATTTAAGTGTAAATAAATTGAATATGGTTTTGAGATGTTATGTAAATGAAATTGAGTATGGAGTTAAATTTTAAAGTGGAAATGAATATAAGTGACGTACAAAAGGTTATAATACACCTTAATATTAATTTTATGAAGTGATTGAAAAATAAATTGACATGGAATGAAGCACCGTTAATATAAAATGAAGCGAACAAGATTTTGTGAATAAATTGAATGTGGACTAATAAAAAAGTTGATAAATTGATTTGGAATCAATTTAAAATAGCTATAAACTGGAATGATTATTTTATTAAATGAATATCACCAAATAGCATGGATTGAACTGTCATTCGACATAAATAGAAGTAATAAAAATTATGCAAACAGATGGAAAGTGAATAAATTGGTTTATAATCCATTTAGAATATATATATGTATATATATATATGTGTGTGTATATATATATATCTGTGTGTGTGTGTATATATATATATTGGGGGTAAATATGAATTGGATGCAAGTAAATTTGGTTGTGAATCATTCGAATTGAATGAAATGGTATATAAATTGGTTGATAGTAACTAAATTAATGTTAGAACCTTGTAATTGCTTTAAAATACATGTAAAACATATTGGTTTATGCAAATATTGTGTTTAACTAGGGAAATGCTTGAAATGTTACTAAATTTCATATTTTTGGGACTTGCGTGTTTAAATTGAGTAAGTACAGGTACAAGAAGACCATTTGGCTATATTTTGGTTGCGTGATTGCATATTAATTGAGCGAGCTCGCTTAATAACACTAAAATAAGGTACGCTTACGAATTTAGCGTGTGGAAAATAAAAATATTGTTATATATTGCGTTTTCCGACCATAAGAGTCGATGTATATCTTTTTATCATATTTGTGATATTGCAAAAGGCTCTCCGTACAAGGGAGACTTTGCCAAAAAAATTCGAAAATTTAGGGTGTTAGAAAATTTTTGAAATTTTTTTGAAGAATTTTTGTTAACTAAAAAAGTTGATTTTGAATTGTAATTGAAATAAAGGGTTTTGAATTAGAAATGGAAGCTAATTGTTTTAGTTGAATATCGAGTTTTAACTAAGTGAGTTTTGAAAAATTAATGATTTGGAGCATTTTCCTACCTTGGCAAATTTTAGGGATGAAATTCTTTTAAAGGGAGTGGAATGTAACGACCTGGATTTTCAGTCGTTTGATTTTGAACATTTAATTTATTTTAAATGTTGAAGTTGAAATGTAAATGATTTTTAATATGAAGTTTATCGATCGACTAAGTGGAATAAAATTTAAATTTAAATTTCAAATATAGCGATTATCGTAATACGAGAAAGTTGCAAATAATTGAATTGAGTTGAATATGAATCAAAACGACTTCTAATGTTAGTATAAATTCTATTTGAATTAGAATCGAGTTAGTAAGTTTTTAAAATTGAAATTTCAAGTGATTTCGTCAATTTTTGAAATCGTCGATTTAACCGATGCGTAAAAATAGTGATCCGTAAAACCAGTTCCATTGGAACCGTAAATAGTGTATTATTATCGGTTTTCAAATTCCATAGCGATCAAAACGTATCGTTTGGTCGTACGGGATAGAAACGCGTTGAAATTAATATTGAAAATTTAATATTATAACTGGTTTCAAAAAAGCCATCATCTGCATACGATCGAATTAGGTCCCGAAACTTATTCCATTGGGTTCGAAATAGGGATATAACATTTAGAACATCAAGCGGCATGCCTCAACAGAAGTTCGGAATTTCACGGTATGTAATACGAGATATTTTTAATATTAAAATAAATACATATCAAATCAAAAACAGAAGTGCCACCCTAACCCTGTCTTAGTCGACCTACAAATGTACGCGCACCGCTCCCCTTAAGTTTAAAAACGCGACCTTCTCTTCTTTTCCTTCCCTCGCTAGGTCTAGCCGCTCTGAAGGATAAATCGTACAGCGATAGGTTTGAGGGTGTGGATCATCAAGAATAGCTTCAAAGTCGTACAACTGTCTCCAACATCTCTCACCAAGATGCCAATATGCACCAAACGTCAAGGGATAAGATAGGAGTGGAAATCTCCGCCCGGCAAGCATCCTAGCAATCTCTATAAAATCAAGGTCGATCGATACACTATCATGAAATGTATGCCATATAATCTATGTCTATACATCCTAAAATCGATTTGGTTGTGGGAAACTGAATAAACATCACGGGATTCATTATCCCTTGGCCCCCTGTTGTCCGCGCACCAAAGTGAAAAACGAGGGAAAAAAGTAGACGCGTCCATAGTCAAAATGACAAAATGAAAATTCCTGGAATACTCAAAATACCAGTACTATAGTAACTCTCAGATGCCAAATAATTAAACCTGTGTGTCCGTAATGGTGCACTGCACGTCAAGGCATCTGTACAAGTACACAAGAATAGGTGTACCTCATTCATATAGAACAACACTGCTGAAATCCAAATGACATGCGACCTCAATAAACCCGACCGCTAAACTACTGCTCGAGGTGCTAAAAAACAAGTTTCCTATGAGGTATAGAACAAATAATCTTGCAAGCTCCAGATCATCAATAGGAGAGTAATGACTGAGTATGATGTCCATGGCAGCACGAATAGCGCTGACTCTAATAGCGCCTCCAGTCTGATATGATGTAGCGGAAGTGTCAAAGTGTGGTAGAAGATCACGAACAAGTACGGAATCATGCCATCAAGCATCATCGTATGGAAGTGATGGAAAAACGGCCACTCCGGTGCTAATGCCGGTAAGCATAGAGGAATCAAGCGGTGTAATTCCTAGCTCACCGCAAGGAAAGTGGAATATGTGAGTGGTTTTATACCACCGTAAAGCAATATCTATGCACAATTGCACATCACCTTTTATAACATTGTTGATTCTTAGAATTATAGAGTACATAACAAGTTAAATTACAGAGTGATAAATTAACCGGTTTTTTAAGTAAATGGTTCTTTAGATTACCTAAGAAATGGTGGAATCCAAGCCCGTGTAAAGTGCTACGACTCTATCATTATTTGGCAAATTTGCATGAAATTATCTAAGCTTGTTCGACAAAGAACCCCGCAAAAGGATATTCTGCGACTGTTAAAAAGTTAAATAAAACCATACTTATATATTTAAACTAACAACGTATTGCAATTATTTTAATCATATAAAGAAATACTTACAGCAAAACTCGTCTGTGTGCTGACATGTACTTCGCCTTTTGGAAGTGTGCGAAAGTTAGAAAGCATGGGCAATTTCACCGCGCTAAGGTTCGGATCCTGAAACCCATCAAGCTTGGCGACTCTAGCGAAAATCTGCCCCACACACCCGCACGTCCTGCCCGCTCGACTACCCCTGCGGCCTCCGCAACCACAGTGACCGCCTTCGTCTTCGCTTCAGTACCGATTATCGAGATTTTCAGCGGCTTCTAGCAGATCTTCTACTCTTTGCTTGTACCTGTACGATACAATAATTTTTCTTCACCGCCCCTGCCGACGCCTCCGGCGCAGCTACTACTGCATTATCCGTGCATGAACTTTTTGGTGAATTTTTTTAACAATCTAGACATT
Source organism: Allium fistulosum (assembly GCA_030737815.1). NCBI lineage: Eukaryota > Viridiplantae > Streptophyta > Magnoliopsida > Asparagales > Amaryllidaceae > Allium > Allium fistulosum. The sequence goes on along the minus strand of CM060906.1, from coordinate 195,768,152 downwards.
TCTTCGAGTGTGGATCTCAAAAACGAGCTTTAATTTGGATATATACCGACGGATTTAGATTGTTGGAGGCGGAAATTCATGATTTTGAAGGAGGATGATAATGGTTTTCAGCTGAATATTGGGGATGATGAAGGGTGAAAGCGGCGGATGGGTTGAGTGAATTAGGTTATAAACTTATAACGGTCAAGTTTTCGACGTTATAGGTTTATAACGGCGAAGACTTCGCCGTTATAATTATATATTATACCAACCCCGTAGCTACTTGCTATTTTATTTGGACGCGCAGCTCGTTCGCTCGGTTGAAAAGCAGGAGACAGAGCGAAGTGAAGAATTCGAATTATTGGTAATTGTCTAAAGCATCAAATGTTGCTGCATACACACACATACATTGTCCTGTACACACAACACGCACAAACACAGTAGCATGTACTCACACACAGCAGCGCACGAATATACCAAGTAGCACTCACTCACATATAGCAAAGCATGCACAAACACAACAGCTCACACTCACACATAACAATGCATGCACAAACACAAGTACACATAAAGATAGACGTACACACACCCAAAAAATCTGGCAAGACGAGCAATATCCCATGAAATAAGAAGAAAATGTCTTTCGATGAAAATCCAACTGCTAAAAATGACAAATAACACATGTTCATTTTGTGTATTGTTTATTTAATAATAAACAATGCAACATCACACTTTTGAATGAGAATAGGTCGAACCAATTAACCGCATTCATCCACGCATTCATCCACATATGCACTTAGCAAGTCATAAATCATAACTACTTCAAAAACATGTTAAAGTAGCTGGACATACTGTCTGCAGGTGCGGTGCATTGGAAAGGAGGTTTGGATTCTGGTAAAAAGATCCAAGTTCGATTTCTATCATGCGCTTCTCTATCCTATATAAATTTACTCGGGGCTATGAGGGCTTGGATCAGCGGACGGCTTTACCATACCCTCCTCAGAAGTTTACCGACCCGCCGGTTCCCCTGGGTTTTCAAAAAAAATAAAATAAAAAGTAGCTGGACATACTATGAAGGAATGAGTTGATGAAAAGTTAGTATTGAGTTACTTTACTAAATAAATAAGAACGATTTCGATAAAGAAGTCCTGCATGTGAATAGAACAGACTATTGTTCATGAATTAGGAAGATCCAAAAACAAACTAACTACAGCCTTGTGATAGATAAAATAGAGTAATCATCACCATCTAAAATATAAAGATAATAAAAAAAAAATTCAAATTTAACTAACCCATATATACTTGCACGAATATGAATATATTGACAGAATATGCTCTTACAGTTTAGGGCAAAATTAGATAGTTGAAAAAAAAAATCAGATTAAATAGCATGAAAGAAGAAGTACGATATTCAGATTACAAAATGTAGATCTACCTAGTATAGCCTTTTACAAAGAAAAAAAAATACCCATGACTCAAAACCACAGTGGATGCAGCTACATTAGTCTTAAAGCCTTAAATTACTAAAATAAAACTCTCTCTCACAGTAATATGCATAAATAAATACACACACACAGGCCCGGTTCCAGGGCTAGGCTGGCCAGGCGGCCGCCTAGGGCAACCCCCCGGGTGAGGGCAACAGTTGGGGGAGGTAGGTGGTTGTTGACAGGCTTTTCGAGTTTACGGTTTAAAAATTCATATTGCTGCCTTGATAAACAGAGTTGATATTGGTACAGTGGTAGTATGTAGGTTCTCTAATGTTGAGGTTGGTGGTTCGATTCCTCTTCTTAGCTGTTTTGCCTCCAGTACCCAGCTTCCTAGGGCAACCCGGTTCGATTCCTCTTCTTAGCTGTTTTTGCCTCCAGTACCCAGCTGCCTAGGGCAACCCAGATGCTCCAGCCGGCCCTGCACACACATATACATATATATATATATATGTATGTATGTATATGTATGTATGTATATATATATATATATATATATATATAAGTCCATCTTTTTTTTTCAAAAAAAATTATCTTCAACTCAAAACAAATCTATTTTATACCTACAAATATTTTACATTAGAGGATTCTTTTAGTACTCTCTTAAAAAAATATTTATATTTATATTCAATACTTCATAAACCAATTTCATATTAAAATAGCCAACGTTGCCGTGTCGTAAATTTTAGCGATTCGTTTTGCCAATTGGCTGCAATGCTGACTTGCCTAGGATTTTAATATCAATATTCCATCACTAGTGACCTCAACTTTACATTAATATCCAATGCCTACATACGTTGTTCAAAATGTATTCAAATCTAAAAGAATAATGTTTTCATTCTCCAAATGATATATTATTCAACAAACAATATATATAATTCTAAATAAACTTCTTATATCATTCCAAAATATCGAGTCAGATTTGCCTCGTTTAAGTGTTTAGAGATCCTTATTGAATATATGTGCGTCCGCATCGATCAGAATTCTTAAAGCACTCGACGGAACATAGTAGAGGTTTGTTGGTATATAAGACTATTTCAAAGTCACAGGTACCGTAGTTTGCTTGGTTAGCTAACATATTCAAACTTAGCATTCAAAACTAACGATTAAATTCATTGATTAATATATGATATTTTGAACATAGTAGAAGTTTTGAAATGATCTCATTCTTTATGAATACGATGTATAGAACGTAGATTGAACATCATCAAAGTTCCATTTGATTTTGAATTATGAGTCTCTATCCTCGATGTTCCACCGTTCAATTTCGGAGGCATTTTATCGAATTGTGTCTTCGAAACGAAATCAACTTCAACGTCCATTTGACTCTCCGCCACATTATCACTTTGAACTTCAAATAACCTAACAAAATTTGATCAATGTCTCATCGTCAATCTCCCAATGTCCATGTCTAACTATAAAATATGCTAAACAAAATGAATATATAAAGAATTACTAATATTATAGAGAGATTACATTCACAATTACAGTTAGCTCTATTATCTTGCAAAGAAGAAGACACATTCAACTTGGTATTATTTTGGCTTAATTTTGATGAAATTAACTTCATTTTGTGTGGGATGATAGAGAGAAAATGTTTTTGGATTTTCTAATTCGTTTTAATTGTAACTTGGTAAAATGTAGAGTGAGAGAGGAGGAAGATTGCTGACAGGTTAAAAGCAGGAATATAACCGAGGCGCATTTTCGAATTTCCCTGTTGGTGGTTCGATTCCTCTTCTTAGCTGTTTTGCCTCCAGTACCCAGCTTCCTAGGGCAACCCGGTTCGATTCCTCTTCTTAGCTGTTTTTGCCTCCAGTACCCAGCTGCCTAGGGCAACCCAGATGCTCCAGCCGGCCCTGCACACACATATACATATATATATATATAGGTATGTATGTATATGTATGTATGTATATATATATATAAGTCCATCTTTTTTTTTTCAAAAAAAATTATCTTCAACTCAAAACAAATCTATTTTATACCTACAAATATTTTACATTAGAGGATTCTTTTAGTACTCTCTTAAAAAAATATTTATATTTATATTCAATACTTCATAAACCAATTTCATATTAAAATAGCCAACGTTGCCGTGTCGTAAATTTTAGCGATTCGTTTTGCCAATTGGCTGCAATGCTGACTTGCCTAGGATTTTAATATCAATATTCCATCACTAGTGACCTCAACTTTACATTAATATCCAATGCCTACATACGTTGTTCAAAATGTATTCAAATCTAAAAGAATAATGTTTTCATTCTCCAAATGATATATTATTCAACAAACAATATATATAATTCTAAATAAACTTCTTATATCATTCCAAAATATCGAGTCAGATTTGCCTCGTTTAAGTGTTTAGAGATCCTTATTGAATATATGTGCGTCCGCATCGATCAGAATTCTTAAAGCACTCGACGGAACATAGTAGAGGTTTGTTGGTATATAAGACTATTTCAAAGTCACAGGTACCGTAGTTTGCTTGGTTAGCTAACATATTCAAACTTAGCATTCAAAACTAACGATTAAATTCATTGATTAATATATGATATTTTGAACATAGTAGAAGTTTTGAAATGATCTCATTCTTTATGAATACGATGTATAGAACGTAGATTGAACATCATCAAAGTTCCATTTGATTTTGAATTATGAGTCTCTATCCTCGATGTTCCACCGTTCAATTTCGAAGGCATTTTATCGAATTGTGTCTTCGAAACGAAATCAACTTCAACGTCCATTTGACTCTCCGCCACATTATCACTTTGAACTTCAAATAACCTAACAAAATTTGATCAATGTCTCATCGTCAATCTCCCAATGTCCATGTCTAACTATAAAATATGCTAAACAAAATGAATATATAAAGAATTACTAATATTATAGAGAGATTACATTCACAATTACAGTTAGCTCTATTATCTTGCAAAGAAGAAGACACATTCAACTTGGTATTATTTTGGCTTAATTTTGATGAAATTAACTTCATTTTGTGTGGGATGATAGAGAGAAAATGTTTTTGGATTTTCTAATTCGTTTTAATTGTAACTTGGTAAAATGTAGAGTGAGAGAGGAGGAAGATTGCTAACAGGTTAAAAGCAGGAATATAACCGAGGCGCATTTTCGAATTTCCCTGTTGGTGCATTTTCAAATTTCGCCAATCGATTTAAATTAATTATACGATGCATTTTGAAAAATCGCTAACAGACGAAATTTGAAAATGCGCCTTCATCGTTTTTTCCACCTAGACGTTGATGTGGTCAAAAGTGGCCTATAAGTGTGATATTTTTCAAAACTGATCTAAAAGTGATTTTTTTTTTCCTTTTTTCAAAATTGGCCAAATTTGGCAAAATTTCCTATAGTTAAAGATCATATTGATAAAAAATTTGCTTGTTTGGGGTGAGACCTTTAACATTTCAAAAACAATATTCAGACTAGAAGGCTAAATTCAACTGCTAATATTCAACACAACGTTTTAAACATGCTAATATTTTCAAAATGGTCTTAAAATTTGTATGAATTATCCAAAGTTTGGTTTCATTTCAAATGCTCATAAATGATTGAATGGATTAACAAAGTGTACATTTGGGGTGTTTGTCAATACTTATTCAATCATATATGTTCACTTCACTGTACCAAAAACTACAAGTGGTTTCTCAGCATCACTGTTTTTAAACTAGTAGGAATATACTGGCACCCTGATTTCATTATTTACAACACTATACAATTAGCTTATAAGACTTTTCCACTTATTGCAGCTGCCATTATAAATAACTTTTAATTAGAATTCTGCTAGAATTAAAAGGTAGCTTTTTGAATCGCCTGGCTACCAGGATGGATGCAATTTTCCTTCAGTTTGTCATGCTTCTTCTTCTCTAACAGATAAATTTATTAGGAGTCCTAACCTTGTTTCGTCAACTTAGCCTAACTGATGTGATTAGGCTATTATGGTAATAGTTACCGTTACTATTTTGTAAATACTGTTACCGTACCATTTTTACTGGTTAACTTAAATTGTTTACCGTTACCGATTGACTGGTATACCGATAAACTGTTAACCGTTACATTGGTAATGGTAAATTACCGTTTGTTTAGAAAAATTATAAGTTTATATATTTTTACACTGAACGATGATTAATTATATATCACATTAGATCACTTAATAAAAGAAATAAAAAAGAAATGCATTTATCATCATTTGAGTTGAATTAATTAAATAAACTGAACTGTTTCTTGCTTCTAATTGCTCATAATACAACATCTTACATGAATATTAATATATTATGAATGGACTGGTAAATTACCGTTACCGGTGGTTTTGAAGAAATATTATCGATGTTTTACCGTAAAAAATGGTAAATTTACCGTTACCGTACCGATTATGCTGGTATAACGACTTTACATTAAAATGATAACCAATTGGCTGGTAATAGTATGGTAATGGTAAATCTACCATTGTCATAACAGCCCAAGATGTGATTGTTAGCCAATTGTCTCGGTAGGATTAAATTCTGGTAATGATGCTCTTACAATGCTAGAGGGAACCTTGCCACTGAAAATTTGGAGGAAATGTTGCAAGCAGGAGAGCTCTAACAATAGCACATTATTGAAACTGTACATTGCACAAACTCCTTGTCCCAGCATGCATGCAAACATACATACTCGGACTGAACGCCTACAAGAAGCTTTAAAACAAAAACAAAATATCATATACGAAATCCGTTATAAATTTAATCTAATAAACCAGAAATGTTAGAATAAAAGAAACCTTCAACAAAACCTTCAAATCATTGTGATTTTTGCCTATTCTTTTCTGCCTTTGCAACAACATAATGCATTATGCTCTATTACTGTGCGTTAATCATCCTCGTATATTACCTCTGAAGTTTTATACATGGGATAGATACATTTGGGCTTGTGAGTTGTGGTACTCTTAAGTACAGCGCAATTGATGGAGACTTGGGCTTAGGTTTCCAGTACACAGTATTTTGCTGGCTCTAAATTTGATTAAATAAGGAAATATTGAAAAGTAAAGCATCGGTGGCTGTAGTTTAGTGGTAAGAATTCCACGTTGTGGCCGTGGAGACCTGGGCTCGAACCCCAGCAGCCACATAGTTATAATTTTTTGATTTCCCCGAAATTACTAATACAGCCACATTGTTATATTTTTTTTATTTCTTGATTTCCCCGACATTACTAATACAGCCACATTGTTATATTTTTTTGATTTCCCCGAAATTACTAATACGGCCTCTGTTCTGGAAAACCAAGTTTGTTGCACCCTACTGCTTAAAATGCTGTTATCAGTAAATTTTAGTTTATGCAACAGCTAAGCTTGCTTTTGCTTTTGCTTTTAAACCTACTTTTAAGTGTAACATGGGAAGGGTTTTATGTAGACCTGTCAATAGATGTTTTCGGATGCGGATAGTGTAATATCTGCATTCGTATCCGAAATCATTTTCAGATATCGGATATCCGCATCCGCGGATACGGACGAATATTGGAATTCTATCTTACCCGCTAACGACCAATAAATCAATGATTGTAAAAAAAAAATTAGTTTAATATGAATATTTTTCAATCTCATTGATTGTAAAATTGCTAAAAATTAACAAATATGATGATAATAAATAGTTTCGAACAGTTAATAAGCATTAAATGCATATAATATAAACTACTAACTTAATAAAGTTATAAATCATTGTACTAAAATACACATATCTGTATCCGCATCCGAAATCATTTTCGGATATCGGATATCCGCATCCGCGGATACGGACGGATATCGGATAATTATCCTATCCGCTAACGACCAATAAATCAATGATTATAAGAAGAAATTTTTAGTTTAACATAAATATTTTTCAATCTCATAGATTGTAAAATTGCTAAAAATTAATAAATATGATGATAATAAATAGTTTCGGACAGTTAATAAGCATTAAGTGCATATAATATAAACTACTAACCTAATAAAATTATAAATTATTGTACTAAAATACGCATATCTGTATCCGCATCCAAAAATATTTTCGGATATCGGATATCCGCATCCGCGGATACGGACGGATATCGGATAATTATCTTATCCGCTAACGACCAATAAATCAATGATCATAATAAGAAATTTTTAGTTTAACATAAATATTTTTCAATCTCATAGATTGTAAAATTGCTAAAAATTAACAAATATGATGATAATAAATAGTTTCGAACAGTTAATAAGCATTAATTGCATATAATATAAACTACTAACTTAATAAAGTTATAAATCATTGCACTAAAATATACATAATTTGAACTATAATTTTGACAAAAACCGGATGGATGATTTTCGAATGCAGATGTCATAGTATCCACATTCACATCCTTTTTTTGGATCTCGGATATTTATCCGCTTTTCGGATGCGGATGCAGATGCAGATGGATTTCGAATTTTTCGAGTATCCATTGACAATCCTTGTTTTATCTACAATTTTGACAATAGATTGTTTGGTCATCGTTTCTAAACAGCTTATGTGTGATAGCTATAGTTGGAAACACTCAAAGATAGTTTCCAAGCTGTGTTCTTCATTGCAATCAACCCTCCTAATGTTGTAAGCTTCATTTCATTTTTGCATTATTTTTTGGTTATCGTTAGTTACAAAAGAAACCACAAATTGAGATTCAAAATTCATGATTTTTTCTTTATTGTATATTTAATTTAGTGGAAATTTGGTTTCGTCTCTTATTTTCGAATTTGGTACGTGTAAAACCCTCATGTGTGATAGTTGTAGTTGGAAACACTCAAAGATAGTTTCTAAGCTGTGTTCCTCGTTGTAATCAACCCTCCTAATGTTGTAAGCTTCATTTCATTTTTGCATTGTTTGTCCGTAATCATAAGTTTCAAAAGAAACCACAAATTCAAATTCAAATTCGTCATCTTTTTCTTTATTGTATATTTAATCTAGTGGAAATTCAGTTTCGTCCCTTATTTTCGAATTTGGTACGTGCAGAACCCTTCTCAAAATCATGTTATAAATTACAACTCTATCTTTAATTTCAGTAATAATTCCTTTCATCATTTTGTCACATGAATGTTAATTCGATATTGATTTTTGTTAGTAATTTTAATGTTACGTTTTTATTGTGTTTTGTTTTAGCCTAAAGGTAATCTTGATTGTTGATGTTAATCTTGTTTATTTTATTTGATTTATTTCCGTTGCATTGTTTAGAATGCAATGAAGTTTATTTGTCGTCTTTATTATTTTTTCATGGCGTTTAGTTTTCTTTCAATTTTCCACTTTTGCTTCATTTTTACCTAATTTTATCATTACTAATACATTTTTTAGTATATTTATTTTGACTTGTTGCTATGGCTAGGTGATAGTTCATTTGGTAAACGTTTGTGTTTTGGGTTATACTATTGATCGTATATGACATGAAATTTGCTTGAATTGGCCTAATTTCATTTCAAATTTTTTTGAACTCGGTTATGATCTTGCTAGATTGAAGAGAGTTATAGAATGTGACTTGGATTTACAAAGCATTTTGTTATTGTCTATTCATAAAAAGAATAGATTGTTTGTTATATCAGTGCCTTCGAAGAGTAATTTGAATCTAATTGGTTGCAATAGTAATGTTTCTGGTTGTGCTACTAGTAGCTCTACCGTCGGGGAAAATATTTGTGCATATGATGTTGAGGTTGATTGACTTCAGATCCTATTGTTCAAGGTGTTGGTCAACGTTTTAACTAGGGAAATACCTAGGTAGTGTCTGATTTAAAAACGAATGTTGTGTTTTAGGTTTTCAATATGTATCTCAAATATGAGAAGAATGAAAGGACGGCGAAAGCGATGAAAAAAAGACGGATGAGAGGACGAAGGGGATGGAGGGACGACGGAAGAATGGATTGTTTCACGTGTTTGTGTTATTTTCCAAAACGTGGAAAATAAAAAAAATTGTTTCTAGCTTGTATGTTAACTTCGTTTTCTAAAATTGGTCGTTTTCGACAATATAAATGCATCGTGTGCATTTTTGTATGGACGGAAACCCAAAACTAAAAATAACAAACCAAACACTACACTAGGTTTTTTAAAACGAGCGTTACGGCACGCGCTTCGCCCGTGATGATGGCATGTGCTTTGCGCGTGAATTGTTTTCTACAATTTATATATAATTAACACATTCAAGAGAAAATGATTTGTTAAAATATTTGACCATGTTTTTACGTTGAAATCATGTGTAGTTAATTTAAATTTTTATTTTTGAGTTGCAACATTTAATTTTTGTGTTAGTTTGAATTTTATTTAGGTTATAATCAATAAACAACGAATTTGTAAATGAAGTTTATTTGTTTAAATGATATTTATTTGTTAGATCTTATTCTTAAGCGTGGAGGGATAGTTTGAATTTTTAATAAAATTTAACTGTTTTAACTTAGTTTGAATAGTTACAGTCCAGCCTAGAAATAATAGGCTAAAAATATATATAATAATTAAATTATATATGAGTAAAGGTTATTTTGGAAAGTTCCAGTCGGATCAAAAGTTTGCGCTTCCAAGCCAACTATTAATAAAGATGAGTATAAATTGACACTGAAATATTATTTTGCATATACGGGAAAGACGCTTGCTCATAAATAATTTCGTGATAATGGTCTTACATCATATCATCATTTGGTTTCATGTTGTTTTCCTTTAAGGAGAGTAATCCTAAGGAAAATAAATCCTTGGAATTTGATGGGTGTTTATTTGTTTAGATGCTTGCAAGTATGAAATTCATTTTTATGGCTTTAATTTTTCTTGATGGAACTTTTAGGAAAGGTAGAACTGAAGGTTATATAATTTCTACAATGGCTAAAAATGGAAATTAAGGCACTGTTTATTATCTATGTTATATCTTTATGTTTGCGTTGTATTCTATCTCTTTACATATAGGTGTTAGTCTTTTATGCTAGTATTTATCATTTATAAAAGATTGCTACATTCAATATTAATTATATATTATGGTTTAACATTAGGTTCTACTTATTATATTCAATCAATGAAACTTGATTACAAGTCTTGGACATTTTATATATTAAATTATTATACCATATTTTTTATGCAGTTGTACATAACTATTAATTATGAATACCAAGAGTCGCAATTCTTCGGCTTAAGCTCGAAAGCTCTACCCTGTATTTGACTTCCCATTAGTGTTAAATGTTAGTGCTTAGACAGTGCCTGAAGGATAATAGCCAATAGTGTGGAAAGGTAATTCAAACCCAACCACCTCGAAAGCAATGATCACCAAGTTGATCTTAAAGCGAAAGTATATGCTACAAGACCAACATCTTACCGAAAGCATAAGCCTTAAGGTGAGCCATCACCCGAAAGACCAAGGGCATCAAAGCATTATAATTTTGTGGCTACTTACTACCTTCAAATCATATACCGAGACTTCTCCATGGTCATTACCTTAAGAAATGGCTTCAAACGGCCATAACCAAGTATCTAGGTCAACAATGCCTAATTCAGCATACAAATCCAAGACCGTTTCTACTTAAGGCCAAAGCGAGTTAATACAAAATCGAGATAAATGGATAAGATGACCATCATCACATCAACAACTCAAATAGCCTAAAGCTTATACCATACATATGGGTTACAACTCCTAAAACAATATACAAAAACATAACGTCATTAATCCACATCAATCTGCAAGCAACCAGATGATGACACATGTCAAAATCTCATCCCTAAAAGCCGGCCAAGTCAGTAATCCAAGAGAAAAGCTCTAGCCCAATGACAGAGCTACAAATCGCCTAAAAAACAAGACATATATATATCCTCATAAAGAGGATTCGAACTTTGAAAGACTGACATCATATGTTGTACTCATTTGCAACCATTTTAATTTTCAAAACTTAAGCTTTTGCAAAGAACTGCTAATGTGGGAACTAGCCCACCAAACCTTGTAAATCCTACCTAGGCTCAATTGACTAAAGTAACAAAGAACTTCTCAATAGTGGATGTAGGGACCTGCTTACGAACCAATATAAACTTTTTATGTCTTTACTTCCTTCACACCGTTGCTCTAGAATTTACTTATGGAAATCTGGGTTATTGGTTTATGAATAAAAATCATGCTAACATTTTTGACTCTAGAAGGAGGGCTCAAACTTCTACTCAAGCATATTGTTTCTTATCAGTTTATTCCTAGCAAACTTCTATTTGAAAATGCTTAAAGAAAGAATCCCTAATTTTCAATAGTGGAGGAAGATATTCTGGACACACTAGTCTAAATGATAAACCAAACTATTGTTCGAGGATTTTCACCTTCACTTTCTACCAATGAACAATTTCGGCAAATGATTCTAACATTTGTAGAAAGCACATCAAAATGCTTAGATATGTACCAAGTTGAAATAAAGAGAACATTTGAAGGAATGGAAAGAAGAGTTGCTGCTTTAGTTGAGGAGGAAAGTTAGCCCTTGGTAGTTGACTGAAACCCTGACAAGTGACAAATAACTAAGGAAGAACTTGAGGATGACTTTGGTCGGGAAGTAGCCACAAAAGCTAGAGCCAAAGCCTCTACGGACGGTCAACCCGAAAAAACCCCAACACTAAGCTCTGAAAGGATAAGCTGATAGAGTTAGTGGTATGTCCTAGCGACAATTATGTAATTTGTTAAATATATCTTACTAGATAACCAATCTTGTTCAAAATACAAGTGTTATTTTATATTGTATACTTGATATAACGTGTTATATTAATTGATTAATTTAATTAAAACTATATTTAATAGAAAATCCATAAATGGTTTATTTTGGGATAGAAGTTATAAAGTGTTGTAATAATGAGTAATATATCACAATGAAATTAAATATACCATTTTAAATATTCATAGTCAAGATGTATCGAGACTAGATATCGATGCGTCCGTTGAACTAGAGTACGTAATGCTCTCCAAATGTTGGACAGTGTACTACTCATGACTATTGGGGGCACCAAGGGTTTACGTATAGATAGTTATTGGATAACCATGGAATGACTCACTTGATTGTTTTCTATTGGTTAATATAACTAAGGTTAATATAAAATATCGATATGACAAAATTACACGGTTCTCTTGACTTGAGAATACTGTTGATCTTCATTGTAGAAGCTCCTCTTTGATTATAGTTAAATCGTGGCACAGAGCCCACCGAACAATTGTACTTTAGGTCGAGTGAAAGTATTAGAAGTGAAGCACTATTCAAAGGAGAAATCGTCTCCTTGGTTATATGAGGTCGGTATCACAGTTAACTGAAGTCAACTCAAAATCAAAGTCTCCAACTAGAGCATATTCATTAAGAATAATTTTTATTATTGAACCTAGGAATTTATGTTCGGAGTATAGAGTTGAATATGGACGATACTGGAATTTTAACCATTACAAAATTCAATAAGTCCAAAGTGATATAGTTTTGATGAAAAGAATTGGTGTAAATAATCGTCACTACATGGTAACGCTTAACAAAGTAAAATTGGATTTTATTGATGTTGGGTAAGCGATAAATTTGGGCATAATGTCACACCACCTACTAAGTGACCTGTGAACATTAATATTCAAAGTGTTCAATATTAATCGTTGATTAAATTTACACCTAAGAGCCACACAACCGAAACGTTGAATTCTCCAAAATACCATCTGATTTAATTGATTTATAATTGTTATAAATTTATTAAATTAATTAATATTTATGAAATATTAAGTATAAAATTTTATTTTATGTATATGAATAATATTAAATAGTGTGCACATAATAATAATATAAACACTAATCGATATACGATATCGATACGTGATTAAATATGATTTAAATGCAATAGATATTATTCGGCCTTGAAGTTGTTTTGAGGCACTAGTTATTTTTGGCTAGGATACGCAAGGGTAGGCCGGCTATATTGATGGCTATAGTGGGTTGGAATTTGAGTCTAAAGGAGAGGAGAATTGGTGTGAGAAAAATAAGGATCTAGATCATTGTTTTACTCCTTAGGATCTCCTTATTTAATTATCCCCATCCCACACATTTTATTGACATTTGGGACCCTTCATACCTTACGTTTGCTGGTCGAAATCAACCTCCCCCTCTCCTCAAAGTTTCAAGCTTCCTATATACAAATCAAATCAAATACGATCGTCGGTAGTATAACTATCCAGGAGCTAACTACTTCGTGACTTGGAATTGGATTCAAGGAGTTTAATTCATCATTTCAATGTAAGAATTCTAGGCTTTGGTGAAAGCTACATTTCGCATTTATTAACATATATAAATGCTTATTTAATTATTATATAACATGCCAGCTAGTTAGAAACTATAAGGAATCTATATATCGATGTATTGTCACATATCGATGGTTGTATATATGTGTGCATATATAATTAATTTTTTTGTATACGTATGTTTGTAGGTGCTCATGGCCAAACTTTTAAAAAAATTAAATAATAGTAAAAGTGATTTTAATCTAATTAAAATCTAAACTAAAAGAATAACATAATATAATGTATGTCTTGAATTATATATATATATATATATTCATTTATATGCACAATGCTTTTGACAATTAATTTTTTTGTATATATACATATTTATATTTAAATAAGTAATTATTTATTTAATTTAAAATGATTATATAAATAAAATACATATACATATATGTTTATAAATAATATAAAATTTCACTACAAAATTTATTAAAAATATTGTTCATTTTGTTTTTGAAATAAATTCAAAAATTTTATTTATTTAAACCTTTCCGTACGATTTTTTAAAATTAAATAATAAACATTTATTATTAAATATATATATATAACCGAAAAAAATTGAGCCGGGGAGATGTTGCTATATATATAATTTTATTATTAATATTTGAATATATATAAGTAATTATATATATATACCTGTATATATTATATATATGTCATATATAAATTATTTTTAATTAAAATAAAGTTTTTTTCCTCACAGTTACAAATAATATTTTAAGTATTTTTTCAAAATGTTTTATAAGGTAATAATTAAAATAGTTATATAATTTAATATACACACACACGTGCACACGCACACACATATATAAATATTTTTTTAAATATTTTATATAAGTTTATTTTCATAATTTATATACACACATATAACTATATTTATATACTTGTATATATTTATATTATTTTTAATGCGCGGGCGCACACACACCTGTGTAGTTAAAGCGCCCTGCCGCTCCATAGCATTTGAGGTGCGAAAAGTTGTAGCGAAGATATATCGAGGATATAGCAAGATATAACGGACGACTTTAGGAAGAGGAATGATGAACATTCTACATTAAAAAGAGGAACAATTATTACTTATTATTTTCCACCAAGCAAAACAAGTTATAATAAAGTAAAGATAAACAAAGTTGACTCTTAAAAAGTTAGAACTAGTTATAATAACCAACAGTGTAACAACCCGCATATTTTACGAATTATATATTTAAATGTTTTATTTAAATATAGAATCGTTAATCAGATTAAAGTCCAAAAAAACAACTTTTTGAAAACAGTCAAATTGGGACTCGAGACCACCCCCATTGAGTCCAAAATGGCGTTTACAACTTTTTTGAGTATAAACATCGACATGTTTGGAGTCGAGTGAATTTTGCTATTTTTCATTTAGGGCTTTGGGTTTGGGTTTCAGCCCATTAACCCAACATATCAACTAAACTCCACTCCACTCCTCTTCACTCCTTCATATTATTTTCCTAACACTTAAGCTTTTAGAAAAAATGGAGGAAGAGAAAAAGAATTAGAAATTCCTAAGTCCTAGTTTCTTTTACAAATCCAAGTGTTAGCTCCAAAAATCAAAGAGAAGCTTAGGTAAGCATCCTCTTCATCTTCTCCAACTCATTCTCTCTTTAATTTCAGAAATTTCCTAAACCTAACCTAGGAAATGTTCTTCTTTTGAGCTTAGATTCAAGCTTCTAGAGTTGAAGTTGAAGAGTAGTTGATCTTCCTTTGCTTTCAAGCTTCTCCTTCATCGTTTTTGGGTTTAAAGGTGAGTTCTTTAACTCACATCTATGTCTATAGAAATCTTTGTTGTTCGGTATGGATTCCTAACACTTGTGCATATTCATTTGCTTTTGAGTTGAATTGATTTGGTGAACATTTCAATTTTTGGTGTTTTGAAGTCAAAACTTTGAAAATCCTAGCGTTGATTTATGAACATGCTTTGGTGGTGTATCGAAGAGCATATAGGGCTGGGTTGTCGATTGGAAAAAACCCCTAAAGCCCATTGCTCGTCCGATTGCAAATGGTGAGAGTTTACTCTTCATTTGATAGACTGAAAAACAGTTTCAGTGCCAGCCAGTCGACTGGCCTCTGTAGTCAGTCGACTGACTGCAAGGTCTGAAAACTTTCGGGTTCTGGATCAGTCGACTGACTGCAGAGGCCAGTCGACTGACCTGCTTGTTTTTGCCTATTTTGCCTATTTTGATTGAGGTTCCAATTTTTATCGATTCGTGATTATCCGATTTATTGTTATCATTTATTATTGACTTTGATGACTTCTTTTTTGGGACTTTTGAGAATATCCATTTTGATGGATTCAGTATCGATTTCTTTTGGATTTGATTCACGTCTTTGGATATGGATTTTTGGTGATTGATTGTTTCTACAATCATTTCTGTGATTTGTCACTTTATAATATAAAGGTTTTCTATACTAGTAGTAAATATTCAAACTCTTTTTCAATGATGATTTCAACTCTATTTTTAAATATAAAGCTTGTTTTCAAAACCGTTTTCCAATCTATTAATCTATACAAACCTTTACCTCATTCGTATGAGAAATCTAATTAAACGACTTAGTAAAACAAGTGGTATGAAACGCTTGCGTTCACTTCGTTGGTTAATTCTTGGACTTGTTCAATTGAACTCTTGTGACAATTTTCGAGTGGAAATCTACAATTTGTTCATAAATATTTAAGTTAAGCTAGTGGTTATGGGACATGAAGCTAAACCCATATATTTTCTAGCTTAGTGTAATTCGCACCTTTTATTGATCGATGATGATCATTTTGTGATTTAGACTAGCGATGTGCGATGTCTATTTGTCTGCGAGGGAGACTAAACCCCGTTTCTGTGGAACTTCGATTCAATTTGGCGGGGTAGCGACCCGTGGTCTTCGGGCCGTTTGTGGAGCTTCGACTCAATATTTATGGTTAGCGACCATGGAATAGCATTCCATTTGTGATACACGTGTTGGTGAGTTTTCATGCTTCCGTTTGTGATAGGCCTCCCCTTTTGTGATTTCTGGATTTCTAATTGTTGATTTCTAGAATTTGTGTTTCACCTCTTTTTGTGATTGGCAATTATATGTTGTCAATATTTGGTGTTTGGTGAATAAAACAAAGAATATGACATTCTTTTTGGAGCTTTGAGATTCTTGAGATATTGTCTGATTTTGTTGATGTTTAAAGTATACGTGTCACTGTATGACATTTTTGTTGTCATACGTTTTTGGACATATCTCTTATCCTATCTCATTTTATCTGATATTTATAGCTAGACTGATCCGTTTATTATTTTCTTATTAAATAATACTCGGGTCAGACCGAGATGTTACAGGTGCTTTTGCTTGACTCCTTATCCGGGATCATCTTCTGACTTTTATCTAACTACATTAGATTGGTAGTTTTTGTTGTTATACATTTGAGATATAGACTCCATGATGTATACATATTCTTTTGTCTATCACTTATATCTATTCTTTTGTGATATTGTGGATCTTATTTGACCACTATTCTGATGTACTCCTTTTTGTGATATATATTCATATCTATTTGCGCCTTTGTGATATGAATGTCTGTGACTGATTTGTGTTATGTTTATTTCTATATTTGTTTCCGAAGGTCCAATTAGCCACTGTGTGGAAGCTTTGAGTTTGTATCGGTATGTCGGATTTCCTCTTGAAATGAAATGCATGTTATACTATCTGACATATCGGTACTCGCACAAGGCAATTACACAGATGGTCGCCCCTCAACAGCCTTATTCTTCATGCTAGTCGACGGCATTACCCCGTAGTGTCCTTGGCTAGCGTGAGTATAGAGGTGGGCATCACAGCTTGGTATCAAAGCCAAACTTCGGAACAATGTAGAATAATCTAGCAAGGATCATTGTCCTAAGTCTTTCTTAGGAATCGTGCCATAGGATTTAATTCGAGTCTTCGTACCGTTCTATCCTATTTCCTTTTATGATGCCTTGTTTTATCAATCAAGTTTGTTTGATATTCATTTTGTGAATAACCTTTTTCCTCTTCTTTCTTTCTTTCTTAGAGAAGAGAAATGGTTAGAACTGGCCGTCCCAGCGCCGGTCAATCCAGTGCTACTCCTCAGGAGGGAGTATTTATGACTCCTCAACAACATTTAGATCTTATTAACAATGCCCGAGCTGTCGGACCCGATCCAGCGCCTATTCACCCTAAATCTGGGTTTGCATGCTTGTGCAGTGATTATACCGCTTTGGGTGGAAAACCGTTCAAGGGTTCCGAGAGTGTTATAGAAGTCCAAGCTTGGCTTCGAACATGCGACCGCATCTTTTCTCGCATGAATCTTATCGATTTTCATCGAGTCCAAGTGGCTTCTAGTATGCTCCGAGAAAGAGCATTAGACTGGTACGAGCTTTTGATTTCTGAAATTATCGAAGCGGACCTTACTTGGGAGCAATTTCGAAAAAGGTTCGAATTGAAGTTTGTGATGGAAGCTGAAAAAGTAACTTTAGCTCGGCGCTTTATTGACCTTGTTCAAGGTGAATCTTCCATGACAGACTATGTCTCTTCTTTCGAATCTCTTTCCAAATATGGGGTCGAGTATATTAATACCCCATTGAAGAAAAATCAGAGATTTGTTTATGGGTTTAACAAGAACCTCAAGAAACCATTACTTCTGAAATTAGAAGTTTCTTTTGATTAACTTGTTGATATCGCGCTTCGACTCGAAGAGGCCGATAAAGAAAGTGATGTTGAGGCCAAACAAAATATCAACAAGAAGAGACCTTTTAAATTCAAGCCTAATCCCAACAAAAAGGGGAAGCAAACAACTTCGGAAGCAAATACTCCTACCTCCCATCGTGGAAAGTGTTACAATTGTGGTTCTAAGGACCATTATGCAAACAAGTGCCCGAAGCCTCTTTTCTGCCGCTATTGCAAGAGTTCGGGTCATACTATATCTTTGTGTCCCAAACTTCAAAGCAAGAAGGAAGGCAAGCTTAATGTTGTACAAGCCCCTTCTAACACTTCTCGTGGTCAAGGTATTTCTCATTCTATCCTTGATGGCATTATTATATTTCGTGAATTTCCTATTCGAGTTCTTTTTGATACGGGTGCATCTCACTCTTTTATATCAAAAGAACTTGTTGATGCTTTGTCTTTGAATGTTATTGGCTTGATGACTTCTTTAAGGATTGCGAATCCGGTTGGTGGATCCACAACACTCAGTTTATTATGTAAAGATGATGAAATTATTTTATGTGATTATACTTTCCGAGCCAATTTGCATGTTAGAATAAAAGAAACCTTCAAATCATTGTGATTTTTGCTTACTCTTTTTTGCCTCTGCAACAACATAACGCATTATGCTCTATTACTGTGCGTTGATCATCCTCGTATATTACCTCTGAAGTTTTATACATGGGATGTATACATTTGGGCTTGTGAGTTGTGGCACTCTTAAGCACAGCCCAATTGATGGTGACTTGGGCTTGGGTACCCTATACACAGTATTTTGCTGGCTCTAAATTTGATTAATAAGGAAATATTGAATAACAAAACATTGGTGGCTGTAGTTTAGTGGTAAGAATTCCACGTTGTGGCCGTGGAGACCTAGGCTTGAATCCCAGCAGCCACATTGCTAAATTTTTTGTTTTGCCCGAAATTACTAATACGACCTCTGTTCTAGAAAACTGAGCTTGTTGCACCCTACTGCTCAATATGCTGTTATCAGTAAATTTTAAGGCTTTTGCCATGGTTTTAAACCTACTTTCAAGTGTAACATGAGAAGGGTTTTACCTAGACCTGTCAACGGATGTTTTCGAATGCGGATAGTGGCATGTCCGTATCCGCGGATACGGACGAATATCGGATAATTATCCTATCCGCTAACGATCAATAAATCAATGATTATAAAAAGAAAATTTTAGTTTAACATAAATATTTTTCAATCCCATTGATTGTAAAATTGCTAAAAATTAACAAATATGATGATAATAAATAGTTTCGAACAGTTAATAAGCATTAAGTGCATATAATATAAACTACTAACTTAATAAAGTTATAAATCATTGCACTAAAATACACATAACTTGAACTATAATTTTGACAAAAACCGGACGGATAATTTTCGAATGCGGATGTCATACGCATCCGTTTTTTTGAATATCGAATATTTATCCGCTTTTCGGATAAGGATGCGGATGCAAACGGATTATGAATTTTTCGGGTATCCATTGACAGCCCTAGTTTTATCTACAATTTTGACAATAGATTGTTCGGTCACCTTTTCTAAACAGCTTCTATGTGATAGCTGTAGTTGGAAACACTCAAAGATAGTTTCCAAGCTGTGTTCCTCATTGTAATCAACCCTCCTAATGTTGTAAGCTTCATTTCATTTTTGCATTGTTTTTCCGTTATCGTAAGTTACAAAAGAAACCACAAATTGAGATTCAAAATTCATGATTTTTTCTTTATTGTATATTTATTTAGTCTAGTGGAAATTTGGTTTCGTCTCTTATTTTCGAATTTGGTACATGCAAAATCTTTCTCAAAATCATGTTATAAATTACAACTTTATCTTTAATTTCAGTAATAATTCCTTTCATCATTTTGTCACATGAATGTTAATTCTATATTGATTTTTGTTAGTAATTTTAATGTTACGTTTTTATTGTGTTTTGTTTTAGCCTAAAGGTAATCTTGATTGTTGATGTTAATCTTGTTTATTTTATTTGATTTATTTCCGTTGCATTGTTTAGAATGCAATGAAGTTTATCTGCCGTC
The DNA here is from genome assembly GCA_030737815.1 of Allium fistulosum. Classification (NCBI taxonomy): domain Eukaryota; kingdom Viridiplantae; phylum Streptophyta; class Magnoliopsida; order Asparagales; family Amaryllidaceae; genus Allium; species Allium fistulosum. Next base: position 195,747,651 of record CM060906.1, on the reverse strand, counting down.
TTTATTATTTTTTCATGGCATTTAGTTTTCTTTCAATTTTCCACTTTTGCTTCAATTTTAACTAATTTTATCATTACTAATACATTTTTTAGTATATATATTTTGACTTGTTTCTATGGCTAGGTGATAGTTCATTTGGTAAACGTTTGTGTTTTGGGTTAATACTATTGATTGTATAAGACATGAAATTTGCTTGAATTGGCCTAATTTTATTTCAAATTCTTTTGAACTCGGTTATGATCTTGCTAGATTGAAGAGAGTTATAGAATGTGACTTGGATTTACAAAGCATTTTGTTATTGTCTATTCATAAAAAGAAATAGATTATTTGTTATATCAGTGCCTTCGAAGAGTAATTTGAATCTAATTGGTTGCAATAGTAATGTTTTTGGTTGTGCTACTAGTAGCTCTACCGTTGGGGAAAATATTTGTGCAGATGATGTTGAGGTTGATTGACTTCAGATCCTATTGTTCAAGGTGTAGGTCAATGTTTTAACTAGGGAAATACCTAGGTAGTGTCTGGTTTAAAAACGAATGTTGTGTTTTCGGTTTTCAATATGTTTCTCAAATATGAGAAGAATGGAAGGACGACGAAAGGGATAAAAAAGACGGATGAGAAGAGGAAGGGGATGGAAGGACGACGGAAGAATGGATTGTTTCACGTGTTTGTGTTATTTTTCAAAACGCGGAAAATAAAAAAAAATTGTTTCTAGTTTGTATGTTAACTTTGTTTTCTAAAATTGGTTGTTTTCGACAATATAAATGCGTCGTGTGCATTTTTGTATGGACGAAAACCCAAAACTAAAAATAACAAACCAAACACTATCCTAGCTTTTTTAAAACGAGCGTTACGGCACGCGCTTCGCTCGTGATGATGGCATGTGCTTTGCGCATGAATTGTTTTCTACAATTTATATATAATTAACGCATTCAAGAGAAAATGATTTGTTAAAATATTTGACCATGTTTTTACGTTGAAATCATGTGTAGTTAATTTAAATTTTTATTTTTGAGTTGCAACATTTAATTTTTTTGTTAGTTTGAATTTTATTTAGGTTATTAATCAATAAACAACGAATATGTAAATAAAGTTTATTTGTTTAAATGATATTTATTTGTTAGATCTTATTCTTAAGCGTGGAGGGATAGTTTGAATTTTTAATGAAATTTGTAGCGATCCTGAACTCGGCCTTCGAAAATCGGCACCCGTACTTCACTTGTACTCAAAATGCCGCAGATTCAAATGCCGAATCTGGGTCACCGGAGCTTATAACACCATTAAGTATAACAACACAACAGAATAAAGAAATGAATGATATCATATATAATCCCAATGAATACAATATCAAAAATATGATATACAACAATGATATCAATATGATACAACAATATCAGAGACAAATAATGATACATCGGAAAATAGAAGTGATAACTCCAAATGATCCACAAAGGAGAATGAGTCCAACATCAAGCTCGAACCACCTTCACGTGCACCAAGAGAAGCAAGGTCAGTCATGGACTCCAAAACTGAACTAGCTCCCGATAATCTACTAAACCTGAATATCTGAGAAACCCAACTCTAGACTGCCCGTGTGGAAAATTGTGGGCACCCAGAGTTTTGGAAGGGAACAATAAACTCCGGGTCAGTCATGGGACTGGTATGAGTAACAAAAACAGTTTATCTTTAAAAAAAACAACAAAAGAATTTTAAACATTGAAACTCGCAATGCTTTTTGGAAAATGAAATTACCATAAGGCCTCCCGCCACACACACAATGCAAACGCAGAATTGGAGGAGATTTCTTCTTATGATAGTCAAACATGCTTACTACGCAAAATCATTTGATATTATTACTAGTGCATAGTGTAGAAAACATTTCGAAAGTATAATATTAATCTTAGCCAGCATAGGTACCATTATATTATGCCTGCTATAGCTGCCGCCTGAGGAGACAAGTTATACAACTACAATCGTAAAGGGCTCGTATTGTTTCTTTGGATTTTCCAACAAATGGTCAGGCTAAAGAACTTCCTATGCCAAATGGAAACACATCTGGAGGGACGCCCCGAGAACCACCTGGATCTCTACCAACACAAGGCCGGTTACTCCCTTCCCGGGTAGTAAACCTGAGATATGCCACCCACGGTCGTTTGCGACCTTTATCCGAGACGTCTCGATCACAAAGCAACAATCACACAGAGTAAATGAGATTGGAGCAACCACACAGGTAAATATCTGGGCTCCATACCATGATACCACCTTTTTCCAGAAGGAATGGACATACCCTAGGAGAGCTACCCCTGAAACCTTGCCGCATCTTTCCTGTTTCGACCATTTTCGATCTATGAGGCTCGATGAGGTCTCGTCCACAAAGCTACATTTTTTCACAAAGCCATGCTTTGATCAACAAATGATCAGCAACACACAGAAACACTTAGCATGCCACACTACCAAATTGGGAGTATATCACTGATAACCATCAACTACATAACCTTTGAGCTCGTACGTCTCAGAGAAGGGTGTTAAGCTAAGAGAATAAATTCTCCGCCACCAAACAGAAATGTATTTGAAAGAAATCAGCTTTATATCTCAAAGTGTAGTGTCAAACATACAACCATACAAGTCTGTTCCGGGTTCGAACAGAACCGAAGGCACTTCCGAAGAAGCCCTTGCAATCCGGGTATTCACAATCCCGATCGGACTTCCCATCACTTAGGGAATCTCTATACCGGGCGCTACTCGGTGCAGAGACAATCGATAGGTTATCCTATCGTTTTCGAAAGTATCCGGTCTTCACCACCGGTCTTCAAATGCTATTCATATACGACATATCACTTATTCGGAATGGGTTGTATGACATAAAGGTCCTCTTCCGGCTAAACCGAATAGTGAGCGTAACATTTAAAAACATATGGATATTGGAATTTCAATTAAGTCACGACTTATTATCCAAATTTCTCTTTTAAATGGTTTAAACAAATTACCATTTTAATCTTTTACATAAAAAGATTCAATTCACAAAGTTCACCCAGTTTTACAAAGATCTATTCATAGATTTCCAAATCGATTTCCATTTCAATTGAATTAACTCGTCCAATCTTTAAACAAAGATTTAATTGATAGCTTTCAAAACAATTCACAATTCAAATCTTTTATAATATAAAAGATACACCATTTTAAATCTTTTTTTCCCATTTTCAAAACACAATTTAATCATCGTCACAAAGGTTAATTCATAGTTTTCTCAAACTATTTACAATTTCTTTTCAACTTGAAAAGTTTCGATACAAATTGGAAATCTTTTCTTTTTATGAAAGCTATTATTTGAACACATAGTTCTCTTTATGAAAAACACTGATTTCAATTTACATAAGATAAGCCATTCAGGTATAAAACTTGGATTTAGATTTAGATCTCCAAAACCATACTTTTAGATGGTTAAAAACCCAAATAAACACCTTTATAACTTATATGTTCCTTTTAGACCATAATTTCCAAATCATTGAATTCAAATTTAAATCAAATTACTTAAATTTCAAGTTTTATTAAGTTATTTAAAATAACTTTTATTTTGGAAACTCATTTCAAAAGTTCTCAATTCAAATTTCAAAACTATTTTGGATTCAAGAATTCAATCTTTACAATTGCCAAAAATCTGTGACTTAACCGATTTCCTCATGAAATCCATATTTGTGTGTGTATGGTGTAGTCCAGGGGTTCCACACAGTAGTGCAACATCATTCAATCATTACAGATCAGAATACAGAAATATAGTTGATAACCGGTATAACTATAACGCTTATCTTTCATTCACAGATATATAAATCATAGATAATAATTTACATTCATTCCAGATAAATAACTACAGTACAGATCACACACAAATCAGAATATATCACAAGCATCACATATCAGGGATATCAAACAATTCAACCATTCAATACAATCCAAACATCCGTAGGTAGGATCAATTTAATTATCTAATTGATTTAAATCAGATTAATTTCTATGAATAAATTACTAATCCTGGTTAATTAATCATTAATTACAAACCATTTGAATTAATTATCCTTTAATTAATTAACCTTTAATCATTAATTAATTATCCTTTAATCAATTATTAATTAACTTTTAATCATAAATTAATTACCCTTAAGTCATTCCTTAATCATTAATTAATAAACCTCAATTATTAATTAATTAACCTTTAATTAATCACATAATTAAATTAATTACCTTGATAAATTAATCTTTAAGTAATTACATAATTAATCCTTTTAATTACATTAGGTCATTATCCTTTTAATTAGTCACTTTAATTAATTAACCAATTAACTTTAAATCTTTAAGTTAATTCAGGATTAAAACACTTTACCTTCCTTAATTACATCATCATATATTTCAAAATCACTTGTTATTTAATTAAATTAATTAACTAATTCCAAAACAATTTACCTTAAAAACATTTTAACTTCTTAAAATTAAACCTTGAAACTTTGTTCGAAACTTGTTTAAACACTTTTACTTTGCAAACATGGTTATCATTCCTTTTGAAAACTGATACAATTTCATATACTTGAAACTTTGTTCAAATAAATAAATTTTTAAAACTTGAATATTTTCTTTTCGAAAATTTATTAGCCTGCAAAAGAAAACCCGAGCCCACACGAAAACTTTCCCAAACCCAGCTTCGAGTTAACCCGCGTTTCCTTTTCCCCGAGTTACCTCGTGAATTTCTTCGAGACGAACCCGAGATCATCGTTTCTTCCCAAACTTATCCCACTGACAACATCAAAGGTTTGTACACATGCACCGGAGCTCCGATGAACTCCAGCCAACCTCACCACCTTCCACAAGTCTACGGTCGCCTACTCAAGCTTACAAATCACCCAGATTGACACATTCGTATACAAATAAAAATCGAACAACCTGACTCAACCAGAAACAGAACTGAACCACCTAAGACCACCTCGTTCTAGCGCCTCAGGCTACCAGAGGCCTTGAAATAGTGTCCAAAGCTTCGTCAACGTTCCATGCTTCTTTTCCACTTGCCCCGATGCAGTCCGATTCGACGTTTATTACACCATTGCTCCAAGAACATGATCGACCCAAAACTGGGTTAAAACCCTAAGTTGAACACGCACCGCAGCCTCGGTGAATTATAAATTCACCGAGTATTTTTTTGATGATCCTTGATGACCATGCCTACTCCAACCACGAACACGAGATCCAATTCTTTACCGATGGCCAGAATTTGCCAATAAACACAATTCCGTTCAACTTCGAAATGCTTACTCAATTCTTCATAAAAAATTTGATTTTACTTTTAAATATCCTCATTTTCAAAAACATTTCGATTTATATACTTGAAACCAGAGATCATGATAATTAAATTTCCAACATGTTTTAAGTTTTCCTATAATTTAAATTTTCCAGAGAATGCTTTGATTTGATTTACTTAAATCTATTTTTAGAACTTAAATCATGTTTAAACAAACAACTTTTGTTTGAATTCTAAAGTCTAACAATGATTAGGGAAAGAGAAATCAAATTTTTTGAACAGGTTTTTGAATTCCTGTAACTTGGAACAGAGGGTACTTATGCTTGTAACCGACATGTACAAACAATATATTCACATATACACATCTCTGTATACATGCAAACACATTTTCAATCTTACTTAAACATGAGTTCAAACAACAGATCACTTTCCAGAGTCTCAAAAGTTTACTCACAGTGGTTTCCAGAGGAAAGAAAACAGAGTTGATGAAGAACCAGACTTGAACTCTACTTGCTGAAATCTTTTTTTCTTTTGATCTCTGATTGTCCTGATTTAAGTTGTTTGTTTGGATTGAATTTTTGTTTGAGGTTTAGATGGTATTACTTCAGTTTCCTCAGCTAGAATGGAACGAAAATGTGATGAAGTTGATATATAGGAAATAAGTTTACTGGGTGATGTTGTTTATTGTTTAAACTGAGATGAAATTTGATTATGCTTTTGTTTGTACAGCAGGGTGATATTTTGTACAAACAATCAGAGATTTTTTTTCTTTGTTTGCTGGCTGATGTGCTAACATTAATTAGTTTGTACCATACTTATCTTATTATTATTTTTTAATATAGGATGATGTTGCTTTAGATTCTTCTCAGTCGTAATGGTGAACGAAATGGAGATGATATACATATATATAAAAATATGCAGGCTTTGCTTCATATGCTTTGTTTAAAGTGATAAAAGAATTATTTGTTTGTACACTTTCTTAGCAGGGATTTTCTTCTATTGTTGGCTGAGATATACTTGTTTGGGGGCTGCATTAATGGCTTGTACCATTTTATTTTTCTTTCTTTTCAACTGTACAAAATATGAAGATATTGTTGGCTTCCTATGCAAGCTTTCACACTTATATATATTTTGTTTTTCAAGTCTGGTTTCATTCATTTGCATATGTATTTGTTCTCTTTCTTGTTTGAATGTTTATACCTTTGTTTCAGTTTTTTTCCTTTTTCAAGTGTGCATATTTTGTTTCCTTTTCTTTTGTTCTATTTCTTTATAACCTCACTTTATAACATGAACAATCCCTATTTTTAATTTATGTTACTAGATCTAAATTTTAGTGTCACTTTATTTATATAAATTTATCTAATTTATCATGTACATATCAACTTCTATTTTATTTTTAAGATTTAAATCCAAATCCAATGTATATATATATAAATTCAAATTTACTCATATATATATATATATCCATACACATATATATTCACATATACATATATATATACAATATATAAATTTTAAATAATCTAACATAGAATTGATTTGAACTCGGGGAAACTCGCTTAAATTTTCAATTAACTATACAATTTTAATTCAAAAATTCATTTAATTATCAATTTAAATTAAATTAAAATCCGGGGTCATTACAGACTTCCCCCCTTAAAAAAAATTCATCCCCGAAATTTTCCAAGGAGACACAAAGACAGATGAAAAATGTTTCATCAAATCAACTGAATATCTATTCCGCATTTGGCTTACCAAATCAGAATATCAATAATAGATACGAGAATGAATCTGTTTTAATTTTTCCACAAGATACTCGGGTTATCCAGATCTACGAAGTATGCAGGGGCATCGGTTAGTCCGAAGGGATAACTAACCATTCGTAGAACATATTCGGACCCAAATTGTATTCATATATCTGTCTATTTTTGGGTACAATTTCAAAACTTTTAATTTAGAACTAAAGTATACATATCAACCATAGTAACCAAAGCAAACAAGGCAACCAATACATCCAAACAAAAAATTCTGACCTATTTGGAGTTTATGTCCCATTTTAATATATCGAATTTCCTTTCTGGATCAACCAGAAACCATCAAAGAATTGAGAAAAGATGTTGAACAAAAGAGATTTATAGAGAAAAGATTGTTTCCTGGTTGTTACAGGGTATTGACCATTTATAGTCGTATTCCCCTGTCCCCTATCTCATCCTCTTCTTACACTCATACTTACTATCAATGAATAGTAAGAGAATTTACTGAGGCATACCGACGGATATCTTAGGGATTACGCATTCTAGGTTATACTTCACCCTATCTCTAATGAGCTACTTAATGTGTTTAACTCCTGAGCTAAAGTTTAACCTTAGCTCTGATACCAAATGTGACAACCTAGGCTTTTCAACCGTCGGTAGCGGTGACCAATAGGCTTTGCAACCATCCCAGACCCACCGTGGCACACGGTGATACCTCGAATTTGCTTTTACGGTCAGCCTCTCGACTGTAAGAACCTAGTAAACCAACCCAGGGCCTTATACTACCCAAAGGGACATGTAGGGGTAAGAGTCTCCCGTTCGCCACCAAACCGCGAAACGAGAACCCCTTATCATGTTGTAATGAAGCAAACCCGATACCACATGAAAACTTTCCCGAACCCAGCTTCGAGTTAACCCGCGTTTCCTTTTCCCCGAGTTACCTCGCAAATTTCTTCGAGACGAACCCGAGATCATCGTTTCTTCCCCAAACTTATCCCACTAACACACATCAGAGGTTTGTACACATGCACCGGAGCCCCGATGAACTCCAGCCAACCTCACCACCTTCCACAAGTCTACGGTCGCCTACTCAAGCTTACAAATCAGCCAGATTGACACATTCGTATACAAATCAAAATCGAACAACCTGACTCAACCAGAAACAAAACTAAACCACCTAAGACCACCTCGTTCTGGCGCCTCAGGCTACCAGAGGCCTTGAAATCGTGTCCAAAGCTTCGTCAACGTTCCATGCTTCTTTTGGATTGGATTTGGTTCTGCCATTGAGAAGGATGAGTAGATAGATGAAAATTGTACGTACTGAAAAATGGAATAAGAAATAGCGAGGGTTTATAACGAACTATATATAGGCATATCAGAAATAGAAATGAATGGACTAGATTGATTTATAAGTTGAACGATAAACGACCCGAAAAGCCCGTTTCATTCCCGAAACGAAAATGGGTTATCCCATATATCAAAGTAGATGTTTTCAATATTTTTAAACTCAATGGAATAGGTTTCAAGTCCCAATTCCATCGTATGAAGAAGTTAGCTTAAAATCATCTTATTTCAAATTGATTTCAATTAAATTGATTTCTAGGCGTTTCGAGCCCGTACGATCAAACGACAAGTCCGATCGCTACGAAACTTGAAATTCTACAATAATTCACTGTTACGGATCCGATGAAACTAGTTTCGCCGAAATCCAAGACAGTGGCCAAAATGGCTATTTTTACGTTAATTAAATAAATTAATATTGAATTGATTAAATCACCTTTTTAATTCAAATTTTATAAACTAACAAATTTCATCTTTTTTGATTACTTAGACATTTATAATAAGTTAAAGCAAATTTACATATCCAATTCAGTGTTTAATATTTCACTGATTATAGTGTTCAATTTCAACTATAATTAAATCCAATTAATTAAAATTAAATTCCAATAAATTGTTTTAATTTTATTTCAGACTTTTATTCTAACAATTATAACTCTACAGACATAGTTACCATTGTCTTATATTTCATTACACTAATATTTTCCCAATTTTCATCTTTTATTTGTATTAACTACTATATTTCAATTATATTGGATTTTTGTCAATTTTTACACATTAATTATAATTTAAAATCCCAATTAATTTATTTATCTTGGTTCTATTCTTTTATTAAATTAATTCCACCTTATGAATATAATTAACATTTCTATTTATTTTATTACATTCACAAATTGGCAGTTATTGTCTTAACTCACATCAATGTAACATTTAATTTCATTTAATTATAATTGATTTCCAATTTAATTTAACAGACTAAATAAATAAGTAGCATATAATAGTTTGCCACCATCCACTTTTAGTCACATTAATAAGTTACTATTTACAACCAAATGTTATAATTACTTACCTAACATTGTTTTTATTCAATTACCATTAATTATATATTATTTCATTAATTAATTCAATATTTCCATTTGTTTTCCTATATTCGCTTTATAACCAAGTATAACCTTTGACTCATTTCAATTGATTGTAATTTCATTCAAATTGTTAATAATTAACTTAAATTAACATTATTACATTTCATTTTAGTTATTATTTCATTAGTATATCACAAATTTTTACTTCTCCCAATATTAAAACACAAAAATCTTATTAAATCAACTGTTTTAATTATCGAAAATTACGGGCCGTTACATTATAGTCCAATTGTGAAATAAGTCACTAGGTGTTAGCCTATAATTGCTTTCTACCCTACCCATGCAAATGGAAATTAATTGCTCATAAAACGGTCGAGCACAAATCAAACAATCAATAATAAATAGTGAACACATCTATTTATTCAATAATAATTAATTAACATATTAATTAACTTCAAAATAATCATTTTACATACAATCACAGAATGATGATTTATTATGCTCGATAGATGTCATTAATGAAGTATAATTATTTAACTACGTTAATCGTAATTAAATTCAATCACTAACAATTTATCAATATTTTATACTTCACCAAATGTGTCAACAAATTACATTAGTGTATTCTATTCGTCAATACGAATCTAGCGTCGCGGGTTAAACGGATTTCGTATGCGTGAGATAAACATTTTTAAAGTTAAATTTTTTAATAACTAAATCAAAACAACTAATTTAATTCAACTAGATATCTCACCCATGGCCCAAAGGCCTAGACACGTGCAACCTCACGTTTCCAATTTGCCTGTACACAAAATTTCCCCTTCCCCATGCGTCCATGCCTGCATTCGTATGAATCTCATGGCAGAGCCTTCCTCCTCCTCTCTCTTCTCCCTCATACACACCATACATGCACTCACACACTCATACACAAGCAAGCAAAGCCCAACAAAGCCCTTGCTAACCCCTACTCCTTCCACTATCGCATGCACCTCCACTCAGCAAAGCCATGCACAAACACTTTCCAAGGCTATTCCCACAGACAAAAAATATGTACATACTTTTGTTTTATGCCTTTAGAAAAATGTCTAACCTCCTTTTCTGTCTTCATGTCAGCAGTTACGGCCACTACGACCTCCATAATTTACCATTTCGAGTGCAACTAAAACGAAAAAGTAGATCTTTTCGCCCTTTACAACTTTCATTTTGGAAATTTTTGCTAATACTTAGTGTAGAGGATGTTATTGTAATTATTAAATGGAAAGGAGAATGTTACAATATGGTTCTGTTCATTTGCATGCAAGAAAATATCAAAAGCGAATGTTTGTCCCCCCTTTTGCATGAATGAATGCGCGCACACACACATAATCACATTTACTTAATAGCAAAGTAAACAAAAGCATGTGTGCAAGCACAAGGAATGGGAAAAGTGAACGTGTGTGGCATGACAAAGGTAAGGTTACATTATGATTGTGAAGTACATGCATGACTTTTACATTTAGAAAGTTGTTTTTAAATAAGTTAGATTTTAAGGTACCCTGCTACATAAAATTTAAAGCGTACGAGCCGTGAACGATAAAAATAAAAATAAGATCGCGCACAACAATGTGAGACAATCATAAAACAACAATAAAATAGACATGTTAACTAATTCTGTGAAGTTCCAAAATGTAACGACCCGGAATTTTTGATATTTGAAATTGGAATATTTAATTGATTTTAAATATTTAAAAGTTAATTGTTAACTTGAATTTCAAATATAACTATTTATTGATAATTTAATTATTGAATTTAATAATTGGAAATTGGGTAAATTATTAAATATTGGTTTTTAAGCTTGTTAAAAATAATTTAAAGGCTTATAAAATTTATAATGATAATAATGAAGATAATAAAAGTTTTAAAATTGAATTTAAAGTGATTTGTTCAGTTTTAAAAATATATCGTTTAAATTAGCAATTAAAAATAATCTTCCAGGGCACAGTCTCGGATTTCGACGAAACTAGTTCCATTTGATCCGTAATAGTGTATTATTATTGGATTTCAAATTTTGTAGCTTTCGGAGTTATCATTTGGTCGTACGGGGTATAAACGCCCTGAAATTTATATCGTAAATTAATATAATAATTGGGCCCAAAAAGCTATCTTCTCCATACGATCGAATTAGGACTCGAAACCTTTTCCATTGCGTTCGGAATAGGGGTATAAGATTATAAACGCCTAGCGGCATGCCCCGATAAGAGGTCGATATTTTAAGTTGCGAAATCAAGACGATTTGAAATTTAAATTATATATATTTAATTTGATTTGGCCATAGCCTTCACATCCGTCTATTTTCTTTCTATCAACCACCTACCATTCCTTTCTCTACATGCCACCCTTCCTATCTTCCATCTTTTCCTCTGTTATTTAAATAGCACGCTGTAAAGAAAAGCAAAAATATAAACGGCTAACTAAAAAAATAAAAATAAAGAAGAGATCGAAATCGAAAGCAGAGAAAAAAAATGGCGGCCGACTTTTGAATTCGTGCTCGCACGGGAAAGCTTGAATTTAAAAATCGTTCTACTCATAATTGTTCCATTCATCTCCAATCCCATTCAAAGCAGAAAAAAAGAAATAGAAGAATGGCCGCGAGCTCAAATCCATCGTAGAAAAAAAAAGAGAAGAGCCGGCTTCATTTTCGAAAAAAAAAAGAACAAAGGGGGGAGACGAGCTGGGTTTCTCATCTTCGTCGATGACAAAGAGGGAAAAGCGGCACGTGCAAGCTGGAGATGAATGAGGAGATGTGGACGCGGTCGCGATGAGGCATTGATCAAGCAATGGTGAGGGTTGTCGCGATCGTTTAGAATCGCGAGCTTGAGATGGTTCGAGAGAGGGTGGGGTTCGACATCGCGCGTACGCGCGCAAAAGGTGTCCGGTGGCAGAGGCGTGGTTGGGGCAGACTCTGGTGGTGGTCGATGTGGGGGCGTGAAGGTGGATCGCGAGGTTCGGGTAATAAATCTAACTGCAAAAAAGCTCAATTTTTTATGGGTTCATATCAAAGTTAATTTCCATATTAAGTTTAGGTAAATTATATTTTTATCGAATGTTTAAAAATGTATAATTTGTTCTTGCAAGGTCAAAAAAAATCAAAAAGTCGATCACATTAAATTCGTGGCTTCAAAAATTCATATTCTGGAAGTGATTTGAAATTTTTCGGAGACTGCTGGGATTTTAAATTAAAATCGAATGATGTTCGATTTAGTTTAAAATCTGGTTATTCGGTGCTAAAATCAAGGTGAGTTAATCTCACTTAAATTTGGAATTCTACAATTAATTTTAAGTAGTTAAAATTAATTATTGGTTGATTGATTGAATTTGATAATTATTATCGGTCGAGATGTTATATTAGATGTAGTATATATATATGTATATGTATATATATGTATATATATATATTGGAGTGATTGATATTCTCGCATATTTATAGCGGATGAGACCCTATGCACCCCTCGAAGTGGGATTGGTATTTTTATATTGTATTAACATCTGTGGATGTAGGGAAAACAGGTTGAAGGGATCCAACTAGATTCCCCAAAAATGTTGAATTTAATTCTATATATATTGATATATGATCTATTTAAATCTGTGGTAAATTATAGTGCAATTTGAATTTATTAGATGCGATGGTATTGCAGGATAGATTTTGGCATTTTAAAATACCATAAATATGAATACTGAAATTTTAAAGGAAAATAAAAAAAGAATTTTAAAGTAAAATATTTATAGTGAAGTTGGATAAATTAAAAGTAATGAATTTGGGAAAAATAAATAGTTTGATTTTAAAATCCTATTTAATAATTCCGGAATACGGAAAAATAGATATTTTTGAATAAAATGTGAATAAAAGGGTTTTTAAAAAAAATAAGAACTTAAGCGATATTGTTTTAAGTATAAAATAAATTATTTTTAAATTTAAGATTTGAATAGTTTGGGAAAAATAAAAGGGAAAATTTGAACATAAAATATGAAATTGATGTTCTAGATATAAATAAGATTTTAAATCATAAATAGAAAGTGAATCTGAAATTAGTGGGTTTTGGGATATATTTGGGTTAACTAAGAAATTAATTTAAAAATGGAATTTAATTTAGAAAATCGATTTAAAATCGATTAAGTGCCGTGTAAACAGTGATAAACGGGAAATGAGATTATGGAAATTATAAACGAAGTTTACAAAATAAAGTGAAGTAATTATCAGTGGATAATTTGAAATTATAAATTCACGGTGGGAATTTATAAGGAGATGGATAAATTGTTTTAAAAATAAATAGGAGTTTTATTTTTAGAAATGTGAAAAGGAAATTTACGGAATTGGAACGTCAATCAAACTGGAAATAAATCGAGAGGGATTTATAAATAATTAGACTAGCTATATTGGAGTTGGAAATATATTTTTCTTGAAAAGTTAAGTTAAAAAGGGAGGATTTTTAAGCATTAACTAGGAAATTTAAAAAGTGTTTAAGAATATTTCAGAAAAATAATCATTTAGTTGTTTAAAATTGTTTAAAGTATATTTAAATATTGGTTCAACTAGTTATAGTAAGTCAATTTATATTTAAGAATTAATCAGTATTATTATTTTCAAAGGACAAACTATTTAATATTAATATTTATATAATAACTTTTATTTAAAAAGTAGTTTACCTAGAGTTTAACTTTGGAAAAAAAAATTATTGAAATTTCATAAGTATTATTTTGAAAAATTTTAAACAAAGTTTTCAGGGAGTATTGGTATACTTGCATGGCGAAATCAGAGGCAGTGAGTGTCTGGAGTTAAGTCTTGAATTTCTCTTGGATAGAGACGTAACCATTGAGCTGTGAATCCATGGTTTCATACCGCAGTGGTACTTTCCAAATTATTTTTAAAGGTTTCCAAATATCTTTGAAAGAATAGTTTTGGTGAATTTACTTAACTCGATAAGATAAGTATATACTTTGGGTAAAGAGATTTAATTTATTAAAATTAAATTAAAAAGAGATTTGGAGTTATTCAGTGAAAAAATGGAATAATTGGTTGAATGATTGTTTATTTGATAGTTAAATAACCGACTATCAAATTTGGATACAAATTATAACTTTGGGAATATCTAGGAGAAATACTGGAATTATATGGTACAGTTACCATTCGAGGCGCTATATTGTATGTATAAACTCGTTTCGTTATTCTAGGACGTTCATAAGGAAATCCGTCCACTAACGGTTAGGAGGTGATCTCCGATCTTATTTTCATCAGTTTATTTACTAAAGAACGGGGATTGAGTTTACTGGAAATATCGAACGTTGTTTCGAAGAGATCGGGATCGGATTTGTTATCCAAAAACCACTTCAATCCAACTAGTACGTTTCGATGTGAAAACAAGAGCAATGGAGTCGAAGATAGAGCAGTGAAGTGCAAGGGCTAATCGCTACTAATCTTGAGGATTATTTCAAAATGGATGTAGTAGGAATAGTGCCTTCGGTTCCGTACGGACCCGGAACGGACTTGTATGGATGAATGCTATCTGAACATTGTCATCGGAGGACAATGAGCATTCTAAGTGAAAAATTCCTTAATAAGGTAATCGTAGCCTCTAGCCTCATCAACCAGGAATGACTGAAAAGCAGGGTAGATGCAGCAAGGCTAAGTGGGTAGCACCCAATTAGGGTATGTTTATCACCTTTCTAGATAACCTCGGATATTATTTATTACTACGATTATGGAAGGAGCTCGGAAAAAGGGTGGGAACATACGTGGTGATAGCATATTCGGTCTATCCAGGTTAGAGATAGTCCGATCTTGTGTGGCATGGGATCCTGGCGTGGTCCTCGGTACGCTGTTATAGACGTGTACTGTGACAGGTGATACCCTAGTACCTAGTCATTCGTATGGAATCCATTCTCCAATAAGCGCCATATGGTTTTGATTGTGCCCAACTATGCTGAAACGTGAGATGCAAGCATTTCAGCTATTTGAATAAGTAATTGTACTTGGACACTATTATAATATCAAATGATTTTGACATGAAATGTTTTGGTTATCGTAAGGTAAAAACCCATCGTGTTTATTTGTGGCATGGTCTTACGAGACTGACTCGGGTTTTGAGTGTGTTTTCTCACGCTGGTTTTCCAGACTGACTCGGGTGTTATTTTATTATAATGCTCGGGTCAAACCGAGTATTACATATTTAGGATAGGATGCTATGGAGCTCAGAAGACAAGTTGGATGGCGAAGACGTATTACCCGCATCTGATTTATAGACCGCTGTATATTGTAAGCTACATATTCAGCTTTTGTGAGGACAATTTATTATAACTGTCAAGTGTTGTGTTATTTATGTGTTGTACACTGATGATGTAATGTATAAAAACAGTTATAGTTCTTTTTGTATAAAGACCAGTTGTTATCTATTATATATTGTTCCACTACGATTGTGAGATTCTATGTTGTTATTTCTATTTTCTTTTTCTACCTCTTTCTTCTTTTCCCTAACGATCTGGTATTTCCGGCATTCGATTGTTTGGCATGTAATACATTAGATGTATTGATGTCGATTTACGAAGGTTGAAAATCCTGATCATCACACAATACTACTGATGTTTGACATAAAATATGTCAAACGAAAATTTAATTATTTTTTAAAATAAAAATTATGGAAAAATCTTGTAAATTAAATTAAAAATACGTATTCAAAATCAAGTCTTAATTCAAAACATATATTTTATTATAATTAATTTCAAACCCGAAGACTAAAAAATATGGGTCGTTACATTATCCCTTACTGGATAGTACTGAATATATCATTACCTCGGTTGTTCCAAACCTTTATAGAGAGCTCTCATGCACAACCAAATCCATAATATGATAATCTAGAAAGGTGATAACACACTCTTATGGGAGCGACCTAGATAGCCTTGCTGCATTTACCCCGTTTTAACCATTTCTAGGGTATGAGGCTCGTGAGGTAACTACTTACCTTCCTTTAGCAATTCCCACTTGGAATGCTAACACCGCCCTCCAAACAGAAATGCAATGCCTGCATTCATCTATACAACTTCGTTCTGTGTCTAAATGAAACCTATGGCACTACCTCTACTACCTCCATTTTGGAATCACCCTCAATATTAGTAGCAAGTAGCCCATGCACTTCAAAGAGTACTGTCTTTAATCATCTTCAAGATGTCTCCCATTCGAACGCTTATGTTGGTTCGAAGTGGTTTTCGAATAACATATCCGATCCTGGTTTCTCTGAACCAACAACCGATAATTTCCTGTTAACTCATTCCCAGTTCTTTTGGAAGTAAGCGGACTATACTAGAGTCCCAAAGGGATCTCTAATATATCCCTTAAAGATAGAGACGTTTCACCGAATGAGTTCTCCCAAGGGAACTCAAACCATATGAACACGTGAAGCTCTTATTTACTTCCTAAGTTGAAATTGGACAAGATTTGATAGTCGATTATTTAACTATCAAATACACAAACAACAACAATCTTAAGATTTAATTACATAGCAACCACTGAGTCTCAAAATAAATCTTTCATTTATTTAAATCTCTTTCCAAATTATTTATCAAAATATTCATATAATTATATCACTGGCATAAATATATTCACAAAACATTGTGAAAGATTTCTTATTTCAAAATCATATTCAAAGAATCAAAACAAATGTTATTTAAATTAGAGATAAGAATAACCCAAACACTATTCCTTCGGTGTTAAGCATGGAACAAAAGTTCCACACCACCATAATTAAGAACGTCAGTTAAAGGAAATCCAAACCTCAAATTCTTTTATAAATTTCTTCTATAAATCCTTTTAATAAATATCTTTCATTTATGGAAATCTCCTTTACCAAAACTCCAAATCTGTTTATAAATTTTCCTTATAAATCTCAAAGTTTGTTTATAAAACTCTTTTATAAGTATCAAAACCATTTATAAACTCTTTTTTAAATATCAAAACTGTTTATAAACTCTTTTATAAATCTCCAAAATCATTTATAAAGATCTTTTATAAATATCCAAAATCATTTACAAAATTCTTTCCCAAATTTCAAGATCTATTTTCAATTTATAACATTCCTTTTATAAAATTTCCTTATTTAAAACAAAACTTCTTTAATAAACTTTAATCAATAAAGTTCCTTTAACAAAATTTATTATTTTAAACATCTTTAAATAAACAAGTTATTATTTAACCCTTCTTCATTTAATTATCTTTAAACCACATTAGCAAAATAATGACTTTAAACAATTATTTAAAAAGTATTAAATTACTTTAAAACACCTTTAATAAAATAATTTCTTAATTATCTTTTAAATATCATATTTAAGTGGTAATAAACTTTAAACCATTTTTAAAAGGATAAAATTTAAATATTTAATTTCATAAGTTCATGAGGAGGCTTAGTTACCACAATGGTTCTCATTTAATTGAGTTTACATTTTCAAGTGATAACATGGGTATTTACATAACAAACAAGTATGTAAAAGGGAAAAGGACAATAACAATCAATCAACATATAGGTAAATGTCGAAGTTACCAAAATAGCAGAACTTGTTTTTTATTCTACTTAAATAGATGTCAACGCAATCTACTTAATGAATTATGGCAGAACTATGATTTATTCTACCAAACAGATGTCCAATATAACTTAATTAGTAGAACGGTATTTTATTCTGCTAAACATATGTCATTGAATTTCATACTCATATGAGGTTACCTAAAGGTAATCAACAAAGAAATCCCTTGGATTTAAAAACATTCTTTAAAAGCGAGTTGCTTAAAAAAAACAAACCGATCTTTAGAAATAAAGTAGTTTAAAACTTTAAAACCTTTATATAATAATCAAATAACATTTAAACTCTTTACTTAAGTAATAATTTAACATTTAAATAAACGATTAATCAAAATGACCTTTGAATTAATAATTTAATTATAATTTATCTTTTAAATAAATAATTAAACCATAATTAATCTTTAATTAATAATTCAATAATAAATTAAACTTTTAATAAATACTTAAATGATAATTAACACTTAAATAAATAATTAAATCAAAATTACCTTTTAATTATAATTAAATAATTAAACCTTCATGTAATAATAATTTAAATCTTAATTAAGTCGTAATTAAATCTTAACTTAATTAACAATTTTATAAATATTTAAACCCTTTCTTAAATAATAATTAAATATTAATTAACCCTTAAATATTAATTAAATAAAAATTAATCCTTAAATAAATCATTAATTAATAATTGATCTTTAATTAACTAACTAATTATAATTTACTTGCTTAATTTATAATTAAGTAGTAATTTCCTTTATTAATAATGATTAAGTACTAATTGCCTTATTTAATTTATTAATTTACTAATTTAATAATCATTAATTAATTAATTATTTTTTATTACTTATAAATTGTTTTGAAAACACTTTTCATAAAGATACATAAGTGAAAACACTTTTAAATTAACAAAGTGTTCGTTTTCATGAACTGCATCCATACCGACTATTGCTATATGACACATAATTTCAAAACTTGTTTTATATTTCAAATAACCTTCAAAACTCTAAATTTATGTGCTAGCTTATTTTATAACTTTGAATAACATTTGAAAACCAAATAAAATAAAGTTAGAAACTTTATAAATTTTTCATAAATACACCTAAGTTTAAACAAGTTTAAACCAAAGGATTTCGATGCTGCACTAAACACAAATCAAGTGCTAATTTTCAAACAATTATGCAACATCCAAACATAAGCTCATATATTCCTAATACATGCCATAGTCAACATACATAAGCAAAATTCATAACTTTCTAACTAACTTAATTTTAACTTCCATTTTCAAGTTACATCACATCCAAGCACATATATATACATACATACAAACCAACATCAAATTTATCCAAACAAGTAATGATTTAACAATCAAGAATACGATATGATTAAAATTAGAAACTTTAAATAAAATGTTAGCTTTACTCACCAAAGCTAACCAAACCAAAGCAACTACCACCTAACTTTTGAAATAACCTTAGACCCTTGCTTTTAACTTGAAAAGATGAAGGTTTTGAAGGCCTTAAGACCAAAGTGGTTCGGCCATGATGAGACAAGGCTCAGCTTAGGGTGCATGTTGTATGGCCATGCTTGGACAAGGGTGGTGTGGGTTAGTTTTGGAAGGTGGAGGTGTAGCAAAGGAAGGAGTATTTAAAGAAGGTTTAGGAGTTTTATAGGTGATAAAAGCTAGGATTTTAAACTTTTAAAAATTCTTGGAAGCCATGGAAATGTTTAAGGAAGAAGACAGGGTTTATGAAAATGAAAATGGGAATGATAAAAATGAAAAGCAAATTATGGGAATTGTTCTTATACAACATGGAATAACCAAATTACTAAAATGCCCTAAAGTACCTACCCTCCACCACATGCATGCCACCTCACTAACCTTGTCCCCCTTAGTCCCACACACCCAAACATGCCCGCTCCTTACTTTGTGCCAACATGCATTTAATAACCCATGTACTTATGTTTTTCCTATGGTGTCTTTTCATTATAAACATCTTTTAATTTTATTTTTATTTTTCATAAAAAGTCACATCAAACTTTATAAATACTTAAGTAAATGCATGTATACTTATATATACTAAAATCCTAACTTACTTATAAATGTATGTGTATAATTATACAATAGTGTACAAAATGTTTTCGACAACTTTTAGTTGATGAAAATTCAAAAATTCGAAAAAAGATTTCTGATCACATTTTCGATTTTTCTTTGAGCTAAACGTATTTTTAAAAAAAAATTGAAAATCATTTCACCATCTCTAGTTATAATTTAAATTTTTATTTTAGTCATAAAATCTATTATTTGAATATTTAAAATTAATTAAACATTCACATATCAAAGCTGTGAAATTCCAGGTCATTACACTCCCCCCCAAAAAATTTCGACCCTAAAATTTTACCACAACCCTATCCCAAAAACACTTAACACTACTCATCAGTGCATATGTTGTACATAGATCATTCTTATGCAAAATAAGGTTTGATGCTTCTTAATTAGAAACCGCCATTCTCCTTACATAGCAATATACTATGATAGAAAACCTTTGGTTCCATATTAAGAACCCTCACCAAGTGTTCGCCATCAAAAATCGAGTGATATATCCTTATTCGGAATGATCGGAAACACCTCAAGTCATGTACTCGAATCTTGGATCGAGAACTATGTGAATAAGAGGAAGGATCCATGTACAATTTACGTACTTATCTTACTGGTTCTTACTTACCTAATTACCTTCTTACCCTCCTATAAATATTTAAGAAAACATTTCGTAAAAATTCCAATTAGGTTCAAACATTTAAAAAGAGACAACCTTATTTATGAAACCTTTTTCATAAAATCATTTTGCCTTAACTTTTATAATACTCTCCTACATCCTAAGTGTATATACAAAACATCTGATTTTAATTCCATTCACTTTTAACCATTCGGATGTAGGCCTAAATAATTGGGGTCTCAAAACTGTGTCGACTAATTCAATCTCTTTACCCAATCGGTCTACTAAGTAGTTCAGAAGAGTAGAATGCTGGTATCCAAACTCCATCCTAGAGTCTACTTTTTCTTCGACACCTCTAAGGTAAAGATGTTTATTAGCCGGCCTGATAACATCAAATAAAATTTAACCTCCTAAATTGTAAAACCCAAAAAAATTGTTTAATAAAACCAAGTTGATCAAACCTTCTTATTAAATTAATTTAGTTTTAAATCTTCATTTTTTAACCCAATTTTAATCAAGGTACCATTATATTTTGAAATCTTAGGAGCCAAATACCTGGGTTTTATTTCTAAAACTTTTTGAAATGATACTTTATTTTTAACCCTTAGAAAATATATATATAGCCCAAGTAACTCGGAAATGATATCAAGGAACTAGGTACAACCAAATAATATCATACATCCCTTTAACAAGAAGGGTAATACTCAAGAGAAGTGTTTACCATCCGAACACAACTCCTGCCCATTTTTAGTCACTTTCGAGCCATTAAAACTAGTTAATTATAAAATACTTCATCTTTTCAAATCTTTTTGTGAAACAATACTATATATATTTCCAGCTAAATAGTTTTCAACGAAATATTTATCATCCACTTACTTTGGATTCATTCGGATTCGAACTCGTTTCGATCGTACAATGACAAAGAGAATAATTTACTAAGTGCACTATCACATTCGCCTAAGCAAATATCTAATTGTTACTTAGAAGATTATTCAGATCATCACAAAACAGATCGAGACTCATTCCCCGAACTGTCCAAAGAATAATCTTATTCTCAAATTCCCTTTCAAAATATTTATACTTTAAAATATTTTCTAGTAATACCATTATTACCTTTTCTCCAAAAACAGTTGAAATTATTTTCAAAGACACCGTAAACTCTCCAAAACTCCTTTCAATTAAAACATATTTTATAACTCTAATTTATAAAATCAACTCTTTATAAAACATCTGAAATATTATTTTTTAATAAACACCTTATATTAAAATTCAATTTTAACCCAACATATCATCTAATGCCTTATAGTCAAACTGTGAAACTTAATTAACAAGGTGTTCGTTTCAATGTTTCCTCAAATTTCTACCTACCCAACCCATGTTTTATAAAGAAAGATTGCAGATAAATCTATAAACCATATCAAATGCTCAAGACTAGGTGAGCATGACTAATCCAACCTAATATGATAATAATTAAAATTATCAACTCCTAACAACAAACACATCAAAACAAACTGTATTGATTTTGAAAACTATTCCTTTATATGTCCATTATATTCCTAGGCAAATTATTTCATTTACCACTTTTTAAAACAATGTTGTGCCGGTTGGTCTTTATACACTAACAAATGCACTCAAACTCATTCTAGGATATTATTAATTCCATCTCTAATGAGTTACTCATTCTAGGGCATTACAAACCCTATCTATAATGAGTTTATCCACCAAGGCCTTGGTGTTCGCTCAACTTAAGCTCTAATACCAACTGTAACGATCTCCTAAATGGGTGGTGCTTACAACTGGTACCTCGAATTTGATTTTACGACCAACCTCTCGAACGAAACCAATTGTAATGATCCCCCTAATCCTTGGAGTCTTGAAGAAGATTTCAAATGTTTCTTGGAAAGGGTAGAATAGTTTTACTTAAGCATTTTTGTTTAAGTATTAAAATAATTAGGAATGAAAATTTTATGTAGATGCATTTTCTATGATTGGTTCGGGAAATATGCCTCGATTTGTTTTGTGATGATCTAAATAATCTTCTATATGACAGTTGGATGTTTTCCTAGGCAAAAGTTATAGTCCCTTAGTAAATTATTCTCTTTGTCATTGTACGATCGAAACAAGTTCAAATCCAAACGAGCCCAAAGCAAGTTGGCTATGGATATTTTGTTAAAACTATTTGTTTGGAATATGTAAAGTAATTTTTAAAAAGGAATTTTGAAATAGATGAAATATTTTTATGTTCACTAGTTCGAGTGGCCCGAAAATAACCAAAATGGCAAAGAGATGTGTTCGGATGTTAAGCACTTTCCTTAAGTATTACCCTTCTTGGCCAGTGAATATATGATATTATTTGGTAGTACCTAGTCCCTTAGTATCATTTTAGGGTTGCTCGGGCTATATATATATATATATATATATATATATATATATATATATATGTATGTATATTTTCTATGGTTAAAATATATAGTATCATTTCATAAAGGAGTTTTGAAATAAAGCTCCACTTTCATTTTCTATGGTTAAATATATAGTATCATTTCTATCCTTAAGTATTAAAATTTTATTCTCACATATTCATTTCAACTTTTACTTCAACCTTTCTAAAGCTCCACTTCCCATTTTAGTGGCTTCTCAAAGTTTTTAAAATTCAAAAATCCTCTCTTTTCTACTTTATAATGCCTTATACTTATTTAAAAACATTTCCTTTCTACCTTACATCTTCTCACTTCCAAAAAGCAAGCCCAAACTCCCCCACGCACCTAAGGCCGAGCCCATACTCCATCCTAGGCCAAACCCAAAGTCCACTTCCCTAAGCCAAAATCCAATTTTTGCTAAAGAAAATCCAAGATCTAGTGTTGGTTCAAGTTGTAGTGGTAGTTTTACTTGTTTCGGGTGATTTTTGGTGAGTAATGCTCACATTTTTTTATTAAAATTATAAACTTTATACGTCAATAATAATTTTTGTTGAATGTTGGGTTGAAAGGTAAACACCCGTCTGTGTTTATTTACGGCATGGTCTTATAAGATACCATTATTTTCGAATGGTTTTATAGCATGAAAATTCCATATGATTTGTGTTTTTCACATTGGTTTACCAGACTGATCCGAGCGTTATTTTCTTATAATGCTCAGGTCAGCCCGAGCATATTTCTAGATTTATTTATGGATGCTTTAGAGCTTTAGGAAATGAGCTAGATGCCACTAAGACATATTCACGTATCTTTATTTCTGCTGCATTTCTTGTTTTGTATCTATCAGCATTTGTGAGGATAGGCTGTTGTAACTGTCCAGGCTGATGATAGGTTAGTTTACTCTGATTGATGTAAGTATATTACAGTTCACTTTGTAAAGATCATGTGTATATTATATAATACTCATCATGATGTGAGATTTTGTTTTTCCTTTTCTTTTCTTTTCTTTCACCCCAAAGATATGTCTTTATGACACTTGGATGCTAGGCACGTGAATACCGTAGATGTATGATTGTTGACTTTTGAGGGTCGAAAAGGCCGATCGTCACATGGAACCCAATTCATTAAATAAAAATTAATTAATATAACAACATAAACCAATTAAATCATGTGGTATATCAAAAATATGCCAATATGGTTGTGCAACCCGCAGGTGTAAATTCAGACGGCAATTAATATCGAAAAATTTGAATATTAACATTCACACGTCACCTTTGCCAGTGGTGTGACAGTTTAGCCAAATTTACCACTTACACATTTTTTCGGTTCAATCTAATCTTACTATTTTAAGCGGTGTTCGTTACTGATAATTATTTACACCAATTCTGTTTGTTAAAACTATATCACATTAGGACTTATGGAATTTGATAATGGTCAAAATTCCAATATGATCCATATTCAACTTTAGTCCAAAAACAAAGTCCTTGCTTCAATAATAACAATTATTATTAACCAAACTGCTTTTGCCAAAGACTTTAACTGAGTTAACTTTAATTGACCGTGATACTAACCACATATAACTGAGGAGAAGAGTTCTCTCTTGAATGGTGTCTCACTTCCAGTGCTTCCACTCGACACAACTATAGTCATTTAATGGACGTCGTGCCATAATTTAACTATAATCATAGCTGAGTTTCCATATTGAAGCTTGATAGTATTCCCAAGTCGAGAGAATTGTGTAATATTGTCACATCGATATATTATGGTTGACCTTAGTTATATTAACCAACAGAAAACTACCAATTAAGTCATTCCGTGATTATCCAATAACTATCAGTACATAACCCCTAGGTGTCCCAGCAACCATGAGTAATACACTGCACAACATTTGGAGAGCATTACATACTCTAGTCTCAACGGATGTATCGATATCTAGTCTCGATACATCTTGACTATGAATATTTAAACTTATATATTTATTTTAGTGTGATAAATCACCCATGATTACAGCACATTGTAACTCTATCACAAACGTACCATTTATGGATTTTTCTAATAAATATACTTTTAATTAATTAATTAATTAATATAACACATTATATCAAGTATATAATAGAAAGAAAACACCTTCTATTTCGAACAACATTGGTTATCGAGTTAGACATAAGTAGCAATTACATAATTACCCCTAGGGCATACCCCAAACTCTATCAATCTGCTTGGTCCTCGCTCATTTCTAGGCAACCAATAAATCCTACTTGGATACGGAATCCCAATCACACCTCACTAAACAACTCCACTCTACTCTAAAACTTGTGCATCAAGTTCGAATGGTAGTATTCTCTGTCATTACACCTTACCTTAACATCCAAGGTTCCCAACATAAAATTAATCAATACAAAAGAATTTACCTACAATATGAAGGGTTAAGAATGGGATATGACTGAGAAATAAATCCCAAATCCATGCATAAAGACCTTAGGCAAGCTTCCTTGCCTGCTTCAAAGGAGAAATAACCATCTCCACTTGACATTTAGCCAAAATGTTAAATTGGTTTACATATCCCTTCACTAACAAGTTACCCTACTACTAATGGATGAACCACTCGAGCTACACATCCCATTCCGTCTCAAAAAAAATCAAGACTCAAAGTGACGTCTAGAAACAATCCAAGCCATGATTTGTTCGTCAATCTCTTCTACTACTATGCCCTAAGGGATACACCACCTCCAACACCTACCACAGCTGTCGAAAGTTCAAGGATGGAGAAACATCCCTTGTAGTATTCCAATAGTCTTTGAACCAATCAGGCATCTCAAACTGCATATTTGCAGTCGACATGTACCCCCATCTTCTTATACAGATAGCCTTAAACAAAGTTACCTTAGTCATCAACAACTAAATAAATCAAAGTTCAGGAGACAAGTGATGTATGCTATATAATATAGTAGAAAAATACAAATACACTCTCTCAACGTATCTCCGTCTACCATGTTTCCTAACTCAAACAGGTCTACTTGGTCCTCAATGTCGAGCAAAGCTCTGAAACTAACTGTAATGACCCACACTTCGTAATACCATGAATCGACATCGAATAACAACGTTTGATTCCTAAATACACACAAAAGATTTTCGGTCGAGGTAAAATTAAAATGAAATACCATATAACGGTGCATCGATACAATCTCACAATGGGAAGATAACATATAATATATTGAAGATACATAAACATAATAGGATAAACAATATACCACATACTACACTAGTGAAAGCTACTGGTAAATAAATATCAACGTAGGAAGCTAGAATACATTAACTTCATTCATATAGAGTTCTGAATATAGTTACTAATATCACAAGTCTCATATACAAAATAGCATATCTGCCATGTACTACATCACCAACAAGTATACGTATCCAATATATTGACTTCACGCCTCCAAATTGCTCTAGCTATCCTGTAAGCCTACCCACAAAAGCACATGACTCCCAAACTACTCAATCGAGTACCCGAGAGTTGCCATCACATAAATAGACAAAGGAAAACACGAATCAGACATAAAGCCTGGTGTGAGGGGAACTATTTATATACATGCAGCCTATATGCATCTAGTAAACGTGAGCAAAAATTAATGGGTAATACTAATCATGCTTCGCCCTGCATTGTCCATACAACCACAAGTCATGATGATACATAACAAAGGTTCTATAATTAAAATCATACATACTATAACAAGCCATGCTACTGAATATGAAAAATGAGTGTTATCCGGCCTTTTGACCAAGCAAAATTCGGATATATTAGATGAGTTGAACTTGGAGTTATCAAGGAAGGAAGCCCAGAGAGATATCCCAAGAGTCCGAAAACTAAACACAAATAGAGTCGCAAGATCAAAGCAAAGCCAACCCAAGCCAAAAGGACCAAAACCCACTTAAGTGGTGGGTCGGTACCGATTCAACCCCATTGGTCGGTACCGACCCAACTTCCTTCATCCATGGGAGTCTGCCTTCTGCCTATGTGCTCTACTTGATGTTAGAAGCCTAATCCCGATGTTGTTTTGTTGATCCAGTGCAATTCTCCATCGATCTCAATGAACACTTGAATCAGCAACTCTATTCTTCCATGGATCCATCATTTGGACTCAGAAACAAGCTAAAGTTGATGCAAACAACTATGGAATCATGAAACTAACTACAAGACGAACCAAAGCAAAGAGTTCATGATGACTAGATTGGACATCTTTCAGAGTCATACCGACCCATATAAGTTGATGAGGTGGCATCCTACTTTGGTGGACAAACATTCTAAGTAGTGGAAAACGAGGTCGAGATCTTCTAGGTGAGATTTTAGGCTCCCTACCTCTATAAATAGGAAAGTAGGGCTCATTTTTAGGATCTTTTGGCTCTTGTACTTCTTACTCTTATTTCTTATAATCACTGTCGAAGTTGTACCAACCTATAAGAACTTTTGCCTCTAAGTCAGAATATAAGCAATAAAATCATTAAATGGACGTATGCCTTGATTTGTCGAACCACTATAAACTATTATGTGCTCTTTCTTACTTATTTTCAATTTTATTTCTTCACTTTTATTCTCTACTTAATCTTCTAGGTGTTTATAGCATTTTTGGTTCAAACATTTTGGTGCTTTCACTGAGCAAGAGATTCTTAGGCTATCAGGATCCATCATCTACTATTGGATTTCTTAATTCCAAGAGATAGATCCAATTTATTAATCCTACTTTTCTACTATTCAGATTTCCAAAAATCTAAGAGAAGTTATTTACAATGGCACCATCAAGAAGAGACCGTTTTACCAATTCCAGAGCTACTATTGAAGCTGAGAAGCAAAATGCCTAAAATGTAGATAAAGCCGTCCAACCAACTCAACAGTAGATCTAGAATCTAGCTAAAGTTGTGACCAGAGTAGAGATGGATTGGATGATGAAGCAGATTGAGGATAGATTCCAGGAAAGTCATAACTAGATGAACCAGCAGATGATGCAGAGTTTGAGGCTATTCAATGAACTAACGCAGAATAGTTGTAGGAGGAGCAGGAGAGCTTATAGCTCAGAGTCTGAAATTTCATCATGATCCGAGCAGAGATGGAGAGGTAGGAAGTAGAAGAAGACTCGGAATATCGTTGGAACGTCTTCCTAGGGAAGTAGACAAACTTCGAGCACAAGTTTGTGGATCGGTACCGACCCAAGAGCATGGGTTGGTACCGACCTAACCAATGGTGGGCCCATAGCTCGTCATTTGGAAGGCGGTGTGGATCTGGCTTCTGGTCGTGCTGTGGATGATCAAAATAGGGAAACTCGTGCAGCTGCTGATGATTCAACTCATGGGAATCAAATGGGGGGGCTGCTAGACGAATGGATCCCTCGAATGCTGGGTAGCCTAGGTATCGAGTTCCAAACCAAGAGCGTTCGTCGGGCCGAACACTTGGGGCGGATCTCGATTACCGCTGTTCAGTCGAACCTATGGACTCGGAGTACCTAGAAGATATGGTCAAGAGGCTTGTAAGTGAAAATAACTTCAGAAGCAATGATGAGTGAGGTACCTCTCCTAGTCGGAATCTGTTTACTGAAAACATCCTACGCGATTGATATCCCCAAAGGTTTGCAATGCTGACTATGGCGTATTACGGAGGAACAATGGATCCTATGCGGCATTTGATGAGATATGATTGGCATATGGATTCCGCCAGAGCTTCCGATACCATGAAATGCCACCGTTTCCCAATTTTCCTAGAAGCTGTAGCTAAGATGTGGTTCACTCGACTTACGCCGAGGTCCATATCGCCCTTCGTTGAGTTGTCGCGAAAGTATATAGGGAAATTCCACTTACATACTTCACGTCCAAAACATGTGATGTCTCTTTCAAACCTCTTCCAAGTTGATGGAGAGTCGCTGAAGAATTTCTTGAATCAGTTCTATACAGCCGTGATAGAAGTTACAGATCCCAAGGATGACATAGTGCTGATGGTGTGCTAATCAGGGGATTCATCCTGATACGAATTTTGGGGAATGGTTGGAAAGGAAATCCCAGCCTCAGTTCTCCGTTGACGTTTGTGCGCTTCTTTCAAGTGTAAGTACTCAATGTAAATAATTATCACTAACGAACACCGCTTAAAATAGTAAAATTGAATTGAACCGAAAAAATGTGTAAGCGGTAAATTCGGCTAAACTGTCACACCACTGGCAAAGGTGACGTGTGAATGTTAATATTCAAATTTTTCGATATTAATTGCCGACTGAATTTACACCTGCGGGTTGCACAACCATATTGGCAGATCTTTGATATACCACATGATTTAATTGATTTATGTTGTTATATTAATTAATTTTTATTTAATGTATTGGGTTCCCGACCCTTGGGTGTCGCGAAAGTATATAGGGCAATTCCGCTTACATACTTCACGTCCAAAACATGTGATGTCTTTATTAAACCTCTTCTAAGTTGATGGAGAGTCGCTGAAGAATTTCTTGAATCGGTTCTATACAGCCGTGATAGAAGTTACAGATCCCAAGGATGACATAGTGCTGATGGTGCTAATCAGGGGATTCATCTTGATACAAATTTCGAGGAATGGTTGGAAAGGAAACTGAGCTGGCGTAATATCGAAAAATATATACAGACCTTAGATGAGACTTAGAATCCCTGACCCTTGGGTGTGTTAGGAATTATATATGTATGTATGTACGTATGTAGGATGATTACTGGAGGTACTCATCAGGGGACGTATTTGTGATTTTACAAATATATATACTTAAATATATAATTAATTTCTTTTTTTCCAGTATGAAGTATATAATGGTTAAAGTAGTAAGGACGAAAGGAGTTAGTCCAACCAATATCACTTGTATTTATGATTTTGGATGGTTTAATATTACATTGTGGTGTTTGGTTTGATATTGTAGTTGAGTTTTCATTAGATTTTGATCGGAGTGCACAGCGGAAAATCTATTTATTGGTTTCTGCTGAGTGTATTTGTTTTGGTTTCTTATGTTTGTTTGACAATTTGAATTTGCTGATATTTAATTTAATATTAATATTTTTGTGTGCAAAGACAGTTTGAAATTGTTTTGAAGTTACGAAAGATTGGATAAAAGTAAAGACTATATATATATATATCTGTGTGTGTGCGCGCGCGCGCGTGTGTGCCGATATAGTTTATTATTATTATTATATGATTTTGGAAGTCAAGTATAAGAAGTAATCATTTGAAAAGTGTGTGTGTGTGTTACAGGAATGGTATTGCGGTAAAATTTAAAGTGAATTAGTAAAGGATTTCTTGAATAAGTATATTAAATAATTTGAGGAAGTGATATTTATGGATAATTCTGAAATGAAGTTGTGTTAACTTGTCCATAGAGTGATTTAAGAATTCTGATCAATACGCCTGATCAACGTTATCGATAGGGATTCTCAAACACTGGAACGAGGCATTTGAACATAATATTTTGTAGAGATATAAACATTTGAGTGAAATCAAAATATTTTGGAAGGTAAAAATTAGTAATGTTTGAAATTTATATTTGAAAAGTTTTTAGGAACAAGAGTATATATTTATTATTTTTGATATTGTTAACTTAAAAATTGGTCTAACACCCATGATGTCATGCTGAACCAAAAATTGGTCTAACATCCCTGATGTTGTTTATAATCATTTTGATGGGTAAGTCATTGGGGTATTATTAGGCCAAAAATTGGATTTGTCATGCAAGATCTAGTACAATTGATGTTATTTGAAATGGTCTAATGCTGCCCATAAACTTTTTATATGGAAATGTTCAAATGTTTATTACACATGTCCAAGGCCAAGATAGACAAGTTGTGTGAATATGCAATAGTCCATTAATTATTCATTAATGAGTAAGATGGGCAATCCACATAAGCCAGAATTCGTTATTCATATGTTGAAAAGGCAATATAGTCATTATGCAAGTTAAACACTAATTTAGACAAGGGCATAAGTAGCCTTGTTCATAATAAGGGCTCAAAGTTAAATCCAAATCCAAAAGTTAGTAATATGCACGTCCATATTCAATAATCAAATATTACACAATAAAGGTAAATAGGATATGCAAAATCATTCATCCAAGTCCTTGTTTATAAATTTCAAAAGTTACAAATAAATTCTTGTTTTTTCACCCAATTCAATTTAGGGTTCCAACTCTTTGAATTTTAGAAGGAGAGAAAGAAGTGATTCGCCCCCATTAAGTTGCCATGGGGTCTGTATTTATAGGGATGGAAGTAGGCGACATAGTTGCCATGTGTCCTTCAGCACCTTTGATTTTCGGCATCCTTCATTGTGTTGTTAACATGCAGTGACATTCTTCATATTGATGATTTATGGCATCCCTCTGAACATCGATGATTTATGACATCCTTGCCATATTAACGATTTACGACATCCTTGCAACATCGATGATTTACGACATCATTTGCTACACTAGCGAAATACAGCATCTTTATTTGTATTTTCAATATTTGACATCACTCTATATCGTTGATACCCGACATCTTTCCTCGATTGTCAATTCCCGGCATCGTTTGTTATATTGATGACATACGACATTCTAAGTTACATTATTGACTTTCGGCATCCTCTATAATTATACACATCTGACATCCTTTATATTCTTTGAAGCCAGGCATCCCCTGCCTTTTGTAAATGCTCGAGATCTCTTGCTGCTTGTGGGTGCTTTACAACTCTTATTAGTTGTAAAGGCTTGACACCTATAAGGTCTCGATATACCTTCTATATGAATAAGTGTTCGACATCTTTTAGTTATGTAACATTTCTTCTTTGTTAAAGTTCGATAACCCTTTTATCTGTCAAACACTTAGAGTTCGACACTCTTGGAAGCTCGCTCGACATTTTTTATTGTAAAAGTTCAAAATCCCTTTTTGCCTTCAGATTCGACATCCTTTGTGGCAGATATCTTCTTTCGCTATTTGATATATGCATTTCTGTCTTATTGCTCATTCTCTTATAAAATATATGGATAACATTTGTTCCCCTCCTTGTATAAAAGAAGCTTTTTACGCTTTACTGTAAAACCAAAAAATTTCTCACCCTTCCAACTTTATGCGAGATTTTCTCTTCAATTCTGTTCTTCTGAAAAAATAAAATAAATGATGATGATTTTCATTATTAACTTTAAGTTGAACTTTAAACAATCCCTCTCGAATCTGGTATAGATATGAGTTAGCTTGTCTTTTTCTTCATATAAAGAAGCGTTTGTGCTTCAATGTAAAGCTAGGTTTAATTGAAAATACCAAAAACTTGCTCGATAGGAAGATCATCAGCTCTCTTAATAATAAAACCAAAAATTCATCTTAAAAGAATTCTATAGACTCGTTTGATAAGTAGGATAGAAATTCAATCCATAAATCCATAAGTACTTTTAATAAGAAAGCCGGGAATCCATATGGCAAGAAGTTCATGAATTCATTAGTTAAGAATACCAGGAATCCATCTGGTAGTAATTATAATTTTATCTGGATCGAAAACCAGAAATCCTTTGGGAATATATGTCTTGAATAAAAGAAGAGAGAACCATCTAGCAATAATATGGTTTAGGTAGAAAACTAGAAAACCAATTGGCAATTATTATTTCATCTAAATCGAAGACCAAGAATTTTTTGGCAATAATATCATAATTTTACCTTGAATAGAAGATCAAGAATCCATATGACAATAATACCATAATTTCATTTGAATAGAAGACTAGAAATCCATATAGCAATAATACCATAATTTCATTTGATAGAAGACTAGAAATCCATATGGCAATAATACCATAATTTCATTTGAATAAAAGACCAGAAATCCATCTGGTAATAGTATCATAATTTCCCGAATAGAAGATCATAAATCCATATGGTAATATTATCATAATTTTCTGAAAAAAAGACCAGAAACCCATCTAGTCTCAACTAGTAGGAGACTAGAATTTTGGGTAATAATAAAGATTCCTGTTATTTACTAGAAAATTTAAGTTCCATTATAGGAATAAAAGATTAGGAGATTCGATCTTAAATTTCTTAGGTTAAATTTTAGGACTCCTCGGACGCTCATATTAGCGTTGAAATTTCAGATAGTTTTGGATCCTTCCTTTTAACTTTGCCTTGATTGGAATGTGTTTGACTGTTCTTCCTCTAGAAGATTGATTTGACCCATCTTTTGGGTAGATTTGAAATTGTTTGATTGATTCCTTTTTCCCCTTACCACTCTTTGGGTGGTGATTTAGGTTTTGGTCTCTTTCGCCTCTTATCACTCTTTTGGTGATGATTTAGGCTTTAATTCTCTTTGCCCCTTATAACTCTTTGGGTGATGATTTAGGCTTTAATTCTCTTTGTCCCTTACTAATCTTCGGGTAGTGATTTAGGCTTGAACCCTTTATTACCTTATAAGTAATGATTTAGGTTGGTCGGTGCATTTGGTTAGCTATCTTAAGCAGAACCAATTACCCGTCCTCCCTCTAGGAGGCGCTCTAGTCAGGCTTATAGGCGGAACTGAATGCTGGCTTGGTGCTTTGACCAGGCCATCTTAGGCAGGACTAAAGGCTTACTCCATCCTCCCTCTAGGAGGCGCTATGGCCAGGCCATGTAGACGAGACCAAAGACTTGCAGTGCTTTGGCCAAGCCATCTTAGAGGGGGATAATGGCTTACTCTGACCTCCCTTTGGGAGGTGCTTTGACCAGGCCCTTGTGGCGGGATCAAAGGCTTTTCTTTCGCACCTTACTACCATCTTAGGTAGCGATTTAGGCTTTTCCTTTTAGTTTTTTTCTTTCATTTGATTATTCATTGTAGCGAAGTAAGGCCTTAAATGTTCGGGGTTCCAAATTCTCATTATTACGTTGCCATCAGGTCGGCATGATTGATAGGTTCCTGGCAAATTACTTCATAGAAAACAAGAGGACCTTCCTAATTCGGTCCAAGTGGTCCGTTTGATGGATTTTTGGTATTTTTCATGACTTTTCAAAACACAAAATCTTCTTTTTGAAATGACCTTCCTTTAACTTTGGAGTTATAATACTTCATTATCTTTTGTTGATATTTGGTCATTCATATGGCCGCTTTATCCCTTAACTCGTGGATTAAATCGAAGGATTCTTTTCTCAATTCTTGATTGGGATCAAATGCGTATGCAATTTTTTGATGAGATGGAATTTCAACTTCAATTGGAAGCTTGGTTTCACATCCACATGTTAAAGAAAAAGGAGTATGTCCCATTGCAGTCTAAGTAGAAGTTTTATATGCCCGAAGCACTAGCGGTAGTTCTTCTAACTAATTTCCTTTCACTTTATCCAATCGCTTCTTAAGAATAGTTTCAATAGTTTTATTGGCAGCTTCAATGGCTCCATTGGCTTTAAGATAAGCTACGGATAAAAATCTTTTGACTATTCCACTGTTGTTGCAAAATTTGGTGAATTCTTCACTTTCAAATTCAATTCCATTAGCATATATTTTCTTATATGGCATTCCAAATCGAGTGACTATTTTTTTTATCACAAATCTTAGCACTTTTCCTGACGTTATGTTCGGTAATGGTTTTGCTTCCACCCATTTGGTGAAATAATGGATGTCTACTACTGCAAACTTAACTCCACATTTGGATATAGGTAATGGTCCAATTAAATTGATCCCCCATACATCAAAAGGCCATGGACTTGATACTGGGGTTAATTCACTTAGGGGAATATGTGGAATTGTCAAAAATTTCTATCTCACATCTCTTTACATGATTCACCACATCATTTCTCATTTGGGGCCAATAGAAACCTTGCCTCATGCCTTTTTGGCTAATTTTATTCCATTAGAATGACGTCTACAGAGCCCTTGTAGGGCCTCTCTCAGTAACCTCGCACCACTTTCGACATGAACATATCTCAAGTAAAGGAGTGAATTTCCTTTTTTGTAGAGCCGTCCATTATAATAAAAGTTAAGGCTTGACGCCTTATTTTCCTAACCTCTCTTTTATCTTTTGATAGTTTCTCTTCCATCAGGTACTCAACAATGGGTGTCATCAATTATTTTCGTATTGACTACTAATTTCCAATGAATGGTTCCTTGTTGATTTTCTTCATTATCATTTCTTGATTCATTTTCTTTATCTGCTTGTTCAAGGGCTTGGGATCTAGTTAATACCATAGGCTCATTTTTTGGCTCGAAGAACTTGTCCTCTATACTAGGAGTTTGTTGGAAGTCAACTGGCACAATTCGAGTTTCCGCTGCTCCATACGAGCTGGCTAACTTGGCTAGAGAATTGGCTTGGGAATTCATCCATCTTGGTACTTGATTGTATCAAGAAATCCTAAAATTGGGTCAACATCTTTAGCACCTTTTCTACATAAAGGACCAATTTGGAATCTTTCATTTGATACATTTGGTTTAACTGATTTACCATTATTTATGAATCGCTAAAGGTCTCAATCCTTGGAATTTTTAATTGTAGGGCTAAAGTGAGTCCTACCACCATCGATTCATACTTTGCTATACTATTGGTAGCAGGAAATCCTAATTTCATTGCATAGTGCAACTGGTGTCTATTAGGGGTAATGGTCACATATCCTACACCGACCCCTTGTTCATGCATTTGAAGCTCCATCAACAAACAATTGCCATTTGGGCTTCAGATTCCTTTCCTTTTCTGACTGTTCTTTTATAAAGCATGTGCATTCATTTACGAAGTTGTCCAGAGCTTGTCCTTTAATTGTCGCTCGAGGTTGAAATTCAATATCATATTGGCTAAGTTCTGTTCCCCATTTTACTAATCTTCCTGATGCCTTAGGTTTACTAAAAACTTGTTTGAGAGGGAATTTGGTTAGGACTTTGATTGGATGTGCTTGAAAATAGGCCCTTAGCTTACGAGCGGTGAGGATCAAACAGTATGCCAACTTTTCTATGATCGGATATCTAATTTCCACATTGTTAAGCCTTTTCTAATATAGTATACTGGTAGTTGGGTTCCATTCTCTTTCATTATTAAAACGGAGCTTACCGCATGTTCAGAAACTACCATGTAAAGATAAAGATTATCTCCTTCCACTGGGCTAGATAAGATTGGAGGCTTTTCAAGATGATCTTTCAACTCTTTAAAGTCCTTCTGGAAATCCTCCTCTCATTCAAAGTTTTTATTCTTCTTGATTGCATCAAAGAATGATATGCACTTATCAGTGGCTTTAGACATAAATCTGTTTAGACTGCCACTCTCCCTTTTAAGTTCATCACATCTTTGCTTGTCTTTGGTTCTGCCAAATCCCTAATCATGTTAATTTGGTCAGGATTGGCCTCTGTTCCTCTAGCACTGACAACATATCCTAATAACTTATCAGATTGTATTCCAAAGAAGAAATTTTGTGGATTTAATTTCATTTTCTATCTTCTTAGCACTTCAAACATCTCTTCAAGGTCCTTTAGTTGATTACTTTCTTCTTGGGATTTTTCTAGCATATCACCT
The DNA here is from genome assembly GCA_030737815.1 of Allium fistulosum. Lineage (NCBI taxonomy): Eukaryota > Viridiplantae > Streptophyta > Magnoliopsida > Asparagales > Amaryllidaceae > Allium > Allium fistulosum. Next base: position 195,710,996 of record CM060906.1, on the reverse strand, counting down.
ACATATACCTCCATGTTTCGACTAATTTGTTCTTTAAACATTATGTTTACCAGGCTTTGATATATAGCCCTAGCATCTTAGGCCTGAAAGGCATCACTTTGTAGCAGTAGATCCCCTATTCTGTTATAAAAATTATGTGTTCTTTATCGGGTTTGAACATGGGGGTTTGGTTGTACCTTGAGTAAACATCCATAATGGTCTTAGTTTGTGTCCACTGGTGGCATCAACCAGTTGATCTATTAGAGGCAAAGGGTAGCAATCTTTAGGGCATGACTTATTCAAGACAGTATAGTCGACAACCGTTCTCCATTTTTCGTTGGATTTTTTGACTAGCATGGGGTTGGCTAACCATTTTGGATAGAAAACTTCTCTAATGAATCCATTTTCAAGCAATCTTTTGACTTCCTCTTTCAACGCATTAGCTCAAACTTTATCAAACTGCCTTTTCTTTTGTCGAATAGAAGTAATTTCGGATTTATGATCAGGACATGACTCATGATTGTTGGATCTATTCCAACCATGTCAAAATGGGTCCAGGCAAATACATCCTTGTTAGATTGAAGAAATGGAAAAAAGTTCCCCTATGAGCTTACCGTCTAACTTCTTTTCGATCTTTACTATTTTTGTTGGATCAAGCAAATCCAGGCTTACTTCTTCTAGGTCTTTGATTGGCATTATCCTTTTCTTCTCACTTCTGCAATCTAGTTCAGTAATAATTTCTTCACCATCTATGTCACGACCCGCCCTTTCGACTCTCGAAAATCGACATAAATTCGCTCATTGTATAACATGCCAAATGATCGAGTGCCGGAAAGACAGATTGTTGAGGGAAAAGAAAGTAGGTAGAAGAAAGAAGAAACCAAATAATAGAATCTCACAACGGACTGAATAACATATAATATGAACAGTTCTTTACACAAATCAAAATTGTAATATACATATCTCACTTCAAAGTACACAAATCAATATTTAACAGCCTGGGCAGTTTTAACAACCTGCCCTCATAATTTGCTGATAACTTCAACAAAACACTACAGCGGAATAAATCAAGTACGAGAAATACGCCTTCGCCATCTAGCTCGTCTCCTGCTCCATAGCATCCTAACCTGAACCTGAAATACTCGGTCTGACTCGAGCATTATAATAAAATAACACACGAGTCAGTCTGGAAAACCAGCGTGAGAAAACACAGTCAATTTGGATTATTAAAGTTTTCAAAAATCCTTTGAAAATCAAAGGTATCTCGTAAGACCACGCCACACATAAACATGACGGGTTTTTACCTTATGATAACCAAACCATTTCATATCAAAATCATCTGATATTATAATAGTGTCTAAGTACAAATACTTATTCAAATAGCTGAAATACTTGCATCTCACATTTCAGCATAGCTGGGCACAATCAAAACCGTTTGTCGCTTATTGGAGAATGGGTTCCAACTGAATGACTAGGCACTGTGGTATCGTCTGTCACAGTACATGTCTAGAAACATTGTACCGAGGACCACGCCGGGATCTCCTGCTACACAAGACCGGTGTAACGATCCCGGATTTTTAATTAAATTTAAATTGATAATTAATTTAGTTTTTGAATAAAAATTGTGAAATTAATCGATAAATTGATGCGAGTTTCCTCGAATTCAAATAGAATATGTGTTAAATCATTTGAATTTAAATCTTGTCTATATATGTGGATATATATGCATAAATAAGTTGAATTTATAGATATATTTAATTTAAATTTTAAGTTAAAATAGGAATAAATATATAAAGTAAAATAAAATATCTTACAAAATAAATTTGTATTTGGATTTTGGATATGATTAAATTAGACGTGCTTTTATTTATACAAATGAATATTAATGAATATTTTGAAAGTTATATTTTGTAATTGATATAAAATGATTTTCAAAGAATGTTTAAAAAATACGTATTAAAGTCAAAAAAATATATATAAGTTAGAAATTAATATATATAAGATAAATTATAAAAATAAAATAAATAAATACATAAATAAATTCAAACAAAATATTAAATATAAAAATTATAGACTTTGACACAAGAAAGAAAATAAATAAATAATTTAAATTTAGAATTGATGGTTTATATTAGAAATAGAAATTATTTATATTATAAAGTAATATTATAAAAGACAAAGTTAAAAAAAGAAAGAAAAATAAAATAAAGTAAAAATAGAAGTCACTTACATTATAAAATAATGAGATAAGGCCAAAGCAAAGCAATATGACTAAAGAAAGAAAACAATACAAAGTAATAGAACATAAGTAAGAAACCAGACAACACAAAAATAATATATATAAATGTCCTTAACATACAAAACAAAGACATCAGCCACCAAAAGATGAAACAATCTCTGGTATTTGTACAAAACAAATTATATCACCTGCATAATATAAAGTAAACAAATTGTATAGAGTAGCTTGCAAAGGAAGACACCCAAAATACTCATACATTGTACAATCGAAATAAAAGGAAATAATGAGTATTGTACTAGATAATTAATGTTAGCAGCCACCAAGCTAAATTCATATCAGCAAGCAAAGAAAAATCTCTAACTTGAAAAGAAAAAAATGAAAATATATATGTACCTGTATTGTACAAGAAGAAGAATATCTCCTGTAAACTCATTTTCTACACATCAAACATTTTCATCTCAATTCGATCATTCCAACTGAGTACATCTGAAATACATACCATCTTCAACTTAAAACAAAACTCAGATTTAAACAAACAAATTAAATCAAGACAAATCAGAGAATGGAAGAAGGTTTCAGCTTGCAAATTCAAGTCTGTTTCAAGTAGCAGCTCTGTTCATTTTCAAACCAATGTGAGTAAACACTTTACTTAAAAATTTAAGTAAATCATAATCTGTTGTAAGTAAAATTACTAGATTGTATTATGCTTGCATGTCTATATATAAATGATTTCAGTTTCAAAAAAATAAGGACATCTCTGTTATTTAGTTTCTGTCAACATCTTATATCCAGAAAACAAAATCACAAAAATTTACAAGTTTAAACCATTTTGTGATGATCTGATGCATGCTATAAATTCTTGAATCTATGGTGTAATATGCCTGCATGTTGTTTAAGTATGAATTGTATGTATATATGTTGATATTTTTGTATGCATGTCTGATATTAACCCTGTGTAGTTACAGAGCTTAAAATCTAATCAAATCCCAATATCTCATTTTCAAATCTCTGATAGGCTTAGGAATTCAAAAGAGATTTGCTTGTTAAACATGAATGAAGTTTAAAAAATATATATAATTAAGTGATATAGGTTTGAAATTTATCTGGAATATAAGAAATACAGTAAAATATTGAGAACTATTAAATTCAAATATCATAATGGTTAGATTCTCTGATATAATTTGAATCCCCATCACAAATCGTGATTTTTAAAGGTAAAATCACAATTTTTAATCAAGTGATTGGTGAGATATCTCGGGATGAACAGAATATGGGTTTCTGTTGATTTCTGGTGATCGGGGAAGGGTTGGTCGTAGTGATCGTCGTTGGAGGAAGTTGGAAGTCTGGTGATCAATGGAAAAATGCTCGGTGGAGTTCTCAAACGCCGTGGTGGCTGGACAACGGCGAACTAGAGTTCAAATGCCTGTTTTGGTTAAGGATGAAGATGAGACGATTTCTTCATCGTGGTCGCACCGGAGTCGACCGGTGGTGGGGGAATAGGTGCGTGGTTCGTCGACGAAACTCTGGTCACGATGGCGAAGGTTCTGATGGTCGGAGGTGGCTACTTGAGGTGGTTCTCGGGTCTTCGTTTCATTACAGGGGGTGGTTGATATTGCTCGTTTCAGTTTCGAATTTGTTTCGAGGCTCTGGTGGTCAGGATCGAAGGTAGAGGTTATGGTCGATTTGCTAGAAAGGGAGGCGATGGTCGGGGTAGCTCTAATCATCTGTGCACGTGTACGAGCATTTGAGTGTATTGGGTTTGTTGCTGTAGTAGGAAGAAGAGGGTGGACTCGGGTTTTGTTCCGGGGAAAAGATGTTGGGGCTCGAGTGTGCATACGGGTGAGTTCGAGTGAGTTTTAACAAGTTTAAACATTTAAAATTTATTAAGGTTTTGATAAATCAAAGAATGATTAATTAATGTGATGAATTTAAGGTTAATCAATTAATTTATGTAATAAGTTACTTAATGAAAATGATTAAAGAGCTGATTACTTAATGCAAGTAATTAAGAATAACTACTTAATGAAGGGTTAATTAATTATTGTAATTAATTAATAATTAAAGGTTAATTAATGATTAAAGGAGAGTTAATTAATGGTTAAAAGTGAATTAATGATCAAAGGTTGATTAATTAATGATTAATGGTGAATTAATTTATGATTAAAGTTTATTCATTTAATAATTAGGGGTTAATTAATTATGTAATTAACTTAAAGGTTAATTTAATTGAGGTGATTGATTAACGACTAATAAATTAATTAATGGTAAAGCTTAATTAATTAATTAAGAATAATTGCTCATTTGAAATTAATTAGGATTAATTAATTGATAATTAATTCAAAGAGGATTAATTAACATATAATCAACCGGAATTAGTGATTAATCTGGTTTCAATTAATCAAATGATCAATTGACATTATTTCTGGATGATTGTATTCTATTGAATGCTGTGAATTGTTTGATATTCCCTATTGTGTGATGCTTTGTGATATATCCTGATTTGTGTTGTGATCTGTAATGTAATTTATTTATAATGCATTTATATTATATATTTGTGATCTGTGAATAAAATATAAGCGTTATAGTTTACACCGCTTATCAAATATATTGTTGTATTTGATCTGTGATGATTTATTGATGTTGCACTACTGTGTGAAACCCCTGGACTACACCATACACACACAAATATGGATTTCACAAGGAAATCGGTTAAGTCACAGATGATTTAAATTTAATATTTTTGAAATTGATTTAAGTCACAGATCTGGTTTTGGAGTTGTAAAAAGTTTTTCTTAAAGCCGAAGAGTTCATTTTCTTTTATCCTGAAGGAGGATTTAACGAAAATAGTTTCTATATCTAGCTCTCAAAATTTCAAGTCAGATTTGTTTCAACTTTCACTTTCAGTTTGCGTCTGGCATATTTGGAAAGAAAAAAATGAAAGGATTTTTCAGAATCGTTTTACAGATGGGTCGAAGGTTTGTTTAAAAATTTTCCAAACTATGAACATCAGAATGGCAAAATCTAAATATTTCAAAAACAGCACTGGCATGGACTCGGAAATAGCTTTGAAATGGGGTTTTACCTCCCAACGCTGAATTGGGGTCATAATCATAATTCTTGTTTCTTTTGCCACTTTCCTGTTCCTATGTCTTCTGGCTCCAGATTTCATGTACCTGTTTTATTTTACAATGCTTTCTCTCCCTCTCTAAATTACATTACAATTGTTTTTCATCCATAACTAATCAGTAGCTTTTAAGTTAATTGATCTGCAGGTGGCGCAAAATGTCTGTGGTTTCCTGGACAACAAGACATTGATTTATTATGGACAAATTAGAAGCTTCAAAGGAATCAGCTCTACCGAGGACAATAGAAGCTATATCAAAAACTTATCTTGCTTAGTGTCGTCTCGAGAAAGAGCTGATGTTCCTATGGTTTTGCAAAACCTTCAGATCTGTGATGAATCTCAGATCTAAACTGTTAAATTTTGTTTGAAGGCTGTTAAGAGTTTTTTTAGCATCCTTGTCCTGGAATCATAAAAAACCTCGTTAGTCTGAAGTTTCAGGAACAAAGAAGAAGACTTTTTAGATAGTATACTTACTCAAGTGTTTCTGGAGGGATGGTAGTTCGAGTCTCAGCTGTTTTCTTTTGGAGAGTTCGCTGTGGTTTCGTCGTCGCAGAAGTAAAAGGAGGAGATTAGATCTTTAATGGCAGCAGCCATTATTGTTTCTCGCGAAGCTTTTTTGGAAAGTATAGAGTTATGAAGAGAATGAAGTGTCGTATTGCCTTGTTCTCTCTCGAGATGTGTCTGGATCTTTCTGGAGGCTTCCAGTCTTTGGGCCTGCTATTGGGTGTTGGGTTGGTTTTGTTTTTGGGCCCAACGTGTATATTTCTGTATTGAGTACTTTGTATTGTCTTTTGTTTTGTATTCGGGCCGGTTATTGGCTTTTGTTCTTGTGTCTTGTTGGACTTGTTTTTACTCTCAATAGAAAGTTTGAACCCTTTTTCAAAAAAAAATATTTTTGAAATTGAAATTTTAATTTCAATTGATTTTGGAAATGGATTTGGGTTAAAGGTTAAAGCTTTTGAAAAGGAGTTTTTAAGATAAAAGTTATTTTGAATAACTTGGTAAAGTTTTTCAATTTAAACAAATTAAATTTGAATTTGAATTCAAAATTTGGAATTGAATTCCACGGTTGGAAATTATGGTTAAAGATGTTATAAATGTGTTTATATGAATTTAAACCATTTTAAAAGTATGGTTTTGAGAATTTGAATTTAACCCAAAGATTTTAACTCGTATAAATGAATCGGATTTTCCGAAATGAAAACTATTTGTTTTCAAATAATAGAAGCTTTCATATAAGAAATGAAATTCCAATTTAAAGGAATTTCAAGTTTGAATTGAAAATGGTTTCCCAAGCTATGAATAAATCTTTGTGAAACTGGGTGAACTTTGTGAATTGAATCTATTATTTTTAACAGATTTAAAATGGTGATTTGTTTAAACCATTCGAAATGGAATTGTTTTGAAAGCTATAAGTTGAATCTTTGATTTAAAGATTGGACGAGTTAATCCAAATTGAAATGGAAATTGATTTGGAAAATCTGTGAATGAATCTTTGTGAAACTGAGTGAAATTTGTGAGTTGAATCTTTTTGTGTAAAAGATTAAAATGGTAATGTGTTTAAACCATTTAAAGAGGAAATTTGTTTAGTTGTGACTTAATTGAAATTCCATTATCCATATGTTTTTAAATATTGCGCTCATTATTCGGTTTAGCTGGGAGAGGACTTTGTGTCATATAACCCATTCCGAATAATGATACGACGTATATGGCTAGCATTTGAAGACCGATGGTGAAGACCGGATACTTTCGAAAACGAAAGGATTACCATTGATTGTCTTTGCATCGGCTGATCCCCGGTATAGAGATTTTAGCACCCTTTGTGATGGGAAGTCCGGACGTGATTAGAAATTATCCGGATTTGCAAGGGCTTCTTTGGAAGTGCCTTCGGTTATGTTCGAACCCGGAATAGACTTGTATGGTTGTATGTCTGACATTACACTTTGAGATATAAAGCTGATTTCTTTCAAATACATTTCTGTTTGGTGGCGGAGAATTTATTCTCTTAGCTTAACACCCTTCTCTGAGATGTACGAGCTCAAAGGATATGTAGTTGAAGGTTATCAGTGATATACCCCCAATTTGGTAGTGTGGCATGCTAAGTGTTGTTGTGTGTTGCTGATCATTTGTTGATCAAAGCATGGCTTTCGTGTAAAGCGTAGCTTTGTGGACAAGACCTCATCGAGCCTCACAGACCGAAAATGGTCGAAACAGGAAAGATGCGGCAAGGTTTCAGGGGTAGCTCCCCTAGGGTATGTCCATTCCTTCTGGAAAAAGGTGGTATCATGGTATGGAGCCCAGATATTTACCTGTGTGGTTGCTCCAATCTCATTTACTGTGTGATTGTTGCTGTGTGATCGAGGCGCCTCAGATAAAGGTCGCAAACGTCCGGGGGTGGAATATCTCAGGTGTACTACCCGGGAAGGGGGTAACCGACCTTGTGTTGGCAGAGAGCCAGGTGGTTCTCGGGGCATCACTCCAGAGGCGTTCCCATGTGGCATAGGAAGTTCCTTAGCCTGACCATTTGTTGGAAAATCCAAAGAAACAATACGAGCCCTGTACGGTTTTAGTTGTAGAACCTGCCATTTACTTATGGTGGTCACCACTGTTTAGATGGTAGCTATAGTAGGCATAGTTCGGAATGTCTATGCTGGCTAAGATTAATATTATGCTTTCGAAATGTTTTCTGCACTATGCACTAGTAATAATATCAAAAGAGTTTTCTTGCGTAGTAAGCATGTTTGACTATCATAAGAAGAAATCTCCTCCAATTCTGCGTTTGCATTGTGTGTGCGGCGGGAGGTCTTATGGTAGTTTCATTTTCGAAAAAGCATTGCGGGTTTCAATGTTTAAAATTTTTTTGTTGTTTGTTTTAAAGATAAACTGTTTTTGTTGCTCACACCAGTCCCATGACTGACTCAGAGTTTATTGTTCCCTTCCTAAACTCTGGGTGCCCATAATTTTCCACACGGGCAGTCTAGAGTTGGGTTTCTCAGATATTCAGGTTTAGTAGATTATCGGGAGCTAGTTCAATTTTGAAGCGGATGACTGCACCTTCTTATCTTGGTGCATCGTGATGGTGGTTCGAGCTGATGTTGGAGTTGTTGGACTCATTCTCTTTTGAGGATCATTTGGAGTATCACTTCTGTTTTCCGCTGTAGTATCTTTATTTGTCTCTGATATTCTTGTATCATATTGATATCATTGTTGTATATCATTCTGGATATTGTTTTTATTGGAGTTGTATATGATATCTTCTATTTCTTTATTCCGCTGTGTTGTTATACTTACTGTGTTAGAAGCTTCGGCTAGCCAGATTCGACGTTTGAATCTACGGCATTCGAGTACAAGTGAAATACGGGTGCCGATTTTCGAAGGCCGAGTCAGGATCGTTACAACCGGACTACCCCTGACCTGGATAGACCAAATATGCTATCACCCCGGGTGTTCCCACCCTTTATCGAGCTCCTTCCATGAATCGTAGTAATAATATTATCTGAGGGTATCTAGAAAGGTGACAAACATACCCTACTTGGGTGCTACCCACTTAGCCTTGCTGCATCTCCCCTACTTTTTAGTCATTCCCGGTTGATGAGGCTAGAGGCTACGATTACCCTTTTTAAGGAATTTTTCATTTAGAATGCTCATTGTCCTCCAATGACAATGTTCTGATAGCATTCATCCATACAAGTCCATTCCGGGTCTGAACGGAACCGAAGGCACTATTCCTACTACATCCATTTTGGAATCACCCTCAGGATTAGTAGCAATTAGCCCTTGCACTTCATTGCTCCATCTTCGACTCCATGCTCTTGTCTTCATTTCGAAAACGTACTCGTTGGATCGAAGTGGTTTTCGGATAACTTATCCGATCCCGATCTCTTCGAAACAACGTTCGCTATTTTCGGTAAACTCATCCCCGGTTCTTTTAGAAATAAACAGACGAAGATAAGATTGGAGATCACCTCCTAACCATTAGTGGACAGATTTCCTTAATGTCGTCATAGAAGAAAGAAACGAGTTTATACATACAGTATAACACCTCGAATGGTAATTGTACCATATAATCCCCGTGTTTCCCCTAGATATTCCCAAAGTTATATTTAGGTCCAGATTTGATAGTCGGTTATTTAACTATCAAATAAACAATCAATTCAACCAAATACTTCATTTCACTGAAAACACCAAGTTTTATTTAATTTAAATTTTAAATAAATTAAATCTCTTTATCCAAAAGTATATACCTACCTTATCAAATTTAGAATATTCACAAATCATCCTTTTCAAAAATATATGAAAACCCTTTTAAAATAATGTGGAAAGTACAAGTGCGGTATCAAACCATGGATCACAGCTCAATGGTTACGTCTTTATCCCAGAGAAATCCAAGACTTAACTGCAGGCAATCACTGCCTCCGATTTACGCCACGCGAGTATACCATTACTTCCCGAAAACTTTATTTTAAAAATTATCTCAAATAATGCTTGAAAAATCTAAAATAAATTTCAAGTTTAATCTAGGCAAATATACTTAAATAAAAGTTATTATACAAAGCCATATTAAAATTTAAAAATTATCGTTTAAAACAAAAATGCTGACTAGTTCATAAATAATAATAAATCTTAACAATCATTATAAAGTAACTAATTAACAATTAAATATGCTTTAAACAATTTAAAATAATTAAATAACCAGTTTCCAGAATATTTTTAACACTTTTAAAACTTCCACATTAATAATTAAAAATCCTCTTTTTAAAACAAGCCCAATTTCTCGATTCTAATTTCACTTCATTTTTTTGAGAGAAATGTGTGATCCTCTACTAATAGAGGAGAGCACACATTATTCTAATTTCACTTCATAAATTTGGAAAATCTTACTGAACTTTAGTATAACCAATTTTATACTTATTTCCCAATTCACTTCTATTCTTTCGACTCATTAAAAATCCCGATTTAAAAACCTCCTTTATTTTTTTATTTTTTTATTTTTTAAACAAGTGCCACTTAAGCATTCATTATAAAAATCCTTTTATATACTTTATTCCAAAATTCCTGTCTACAATATCTTGAATTTGTTAAGTACAAATTTCAAACCATTTATTTTATCCAATTGATTAACCCAAAATTCTTTATAAACATTATTCTTCAAAATCCTTTTTAAAATTCTTCCAAATTCAAACCATATTTTTATTGATATTTTAAAATACCAAAAATCAAGGCCGAACAACCATAGCATCCAATCAATATAAATCCCTCAGAAATCTATCACAGATTATTCCAACAAAACATATATCACTATATATGAAAGTCAATACAACATTTTTGAGGAATCCAGTTGGATCCCTCCAACCTGTTTCTTGCATCCACAGATGTTAGCACAACATAAAAAAAATACCAATTTCGCTTCAAGGCGGAATATTGCGGTATATAGGGTCATCCGCTATTATGTGGGGCGCATAGGGTCTCATCCACTATATATATGCGAGAATATCAATCACTCAAATATATATACTACTATATATAATATCACATCCAACTGATAAAAATGCATCAAATTAACCAATCAATCATTTATATTTTAACTATTTGAAATTAAAGCTAGCAGTCCAAAATTCGAGTGAGATTAACTCACCTTGAGTTTTAATTCGTCAAACGCTCCAATATTAAATTAAATCTAACACGTTCGATTTAACCCAAAATTTTAACTCGCTCCAGTCATCTCCAATTCTATTCTACAGCATAGTATTCAACGCTGTAATCCCGTCGTCGCTTGTTTCGTCCGATTCCGACCTCGTACGGAGAAGATATGCATTTGATAATTTTTCAATATAAATTTATATAATAAAAATTCTTTTTTTTAAAATAATACCAGATCACATCTATCCCTAGAATTTGAAACCAAAAATCAAGGCCGCAAACGCCTCTTCCCTCGTGCGTCTTCTTCCAGTACAAACAAACCCATCGCCGTATATTTTCAACGATCGTCGCCACCACCTCGACTCACTTGCATTTGATCAGGAACCACCGAACGACGCTCCACACCCACGCGCACCCACGGCTGAAACTCGGCGACGCTCGACTCGACCCTCATCTCGAAAAGCAATCGAATTTGTGATGAATGATGCTAGATCAGGAACACCACATGAAGAAATTTACGATCTCGACCGTTGGATATGGCGAGCTCTACGATTTTCATGTTGGAGACTTTTGATAATATTGCGTAGATCGAGAAGAATCGAGGGGGAAAGTACGAAATTTTTTGGCCATTGGTTTCAAAGGAGGCGGCGACTGCGTTAAAGTGTTAGGGTTTCAATGTGCACGTATTTATATACGTGTACGTTTATTATTTTAATATTATTTCCAATTTTTACATGCTTTTCCAAACGAAGCGTGACGCCTGGCGTCTGTAATGTTTTACCCATATTCCGAACACAATGGAATATGTTTCGGGGTTTAATTCGATCGTATGTGGAAGGTAGCTTTTTGAATCGAATTAAAATTTTAAATTTTCAATATTTATTTCAACGCGTTTCTATCCCGTACGACCAAACGGTGACTCCAAACGCTACAAAATTTGAAATACGATAATAATAAACTATTACGGATCCAATGGAAATAGTTTCATCGAATTCCGAGACTGTGTCCCGGAAAGCTATTTTTAACTCGTCGATTAAATCGAGCGATTTTCAAAATTAACGGAATATCTTGAAATTCAAATTTTAAAATCGTACCGACTCATTTATAATTCAAATAGAATTTATATCCATATTAGAAATCACTTTGATTCATATTAAATCAAAATTCAATTATTTATACTATTTCTATATATTAAATTTCACCATTAAATTAATATATAAATTTCAAACTTTAATTTATCGACTTTTAATTCCATCCAAAAGTCCAATATTATAATTCAAATCCAAATAGGATTAAATAAATTTTTAGAAATCATTTTCATATATGTTTATTTCCAGATTCACCTATCATCCCAATTCCAAATATTAATTTACTATTTTACCAAATCAAATAGATCGTTATATTTGGAATTTTAAACCATTTCAGAAATTCTTCCATATTCAAAATCAATTAATAATTCAAATTCAACATTTAAAATAAATTAAATGTTCAAAACTAAACGACCAAAATTATGGGTCGTTACATTCCTTCCCCTTATAAAAATTTCGTCATCGAAATTGCTAAGGTAGGAAAAATGCTCCTAAACCCATTCATTTACCCAAACCCACTTACTTAAAATCCTATATTCACTTCCCTAAATCCTTTAGTTTTATCCAAACAATTTGTTTCCATTTCTAATTCACAAGCCTTGATTTTTAATACAATTTAAAAATCAACCTTTCTAGTTAACAAAAATTTCCTAAAAAATTTCAAAATTTTTCTAACACCCAAAATTTCAGAATTTTTTTGACAGCGTTTCCTTTGTACAGTGAGCCTTTTACAATATCACAAATATGATAAAAATATATACATCGACCCACACGGTCGGAAAACAAAATATATATCAATATATTATCATTGCTTTATTTTATTGTGTAGGCGTACCTCATATTAGCGTTATTAAGCGAGCAGCTTATTTATATGCAATTACGCAACCCAAACTCTATCCCAATAGCCTCATGTACCTGTACTTACTCAAACAAGCACATAAGTTTTCAAAATCATGAAATTTTATAACATTTCATTTATTTAACTAGCCAACACATAACCTTCCTAACCCGAACATGCCAATCATATATTACAGCAATTATAAGGTTCCAACACAAATTTAATTTCCTTTCATGGATCCATATATCATTTTATTCAATTCGAAATGATTTCCAACCAAATTTATTGCATCCAACTCATATTTACCACAAACAAACTCATTTTCATTCCAAATTGATTTATATGTGCTTTACTTGCATAAATTCATCTTTATTAAATTTCAAATTGATTCACAATCAGTTTATCTGCATTCCATTCATTATTCACTTTCATTATATGCAAACCCATTTTATCAGTTTTCAATTTATTCCTTTTTTTAAATTGACTCTAATCAATTTATCTAGTTTCCCTTTGATGCCTATTCAGGTTATGTAATAAACTTTGTTCGCTTTGTTTTTATATCAAACACATTCCAATCTATGTTAATTTTATTTATGAATTCATTTCATAAATAATCACTTAAGTTAAGTTTTTCATTGCAACCAAATTCCATTTCTCCTTTAAATTGATTTTCATTCAACTTGTTTACTTCCATTTACTTAGTATATCCAATTTACACTATCACTTGAAAATCATTTCATTTAATTTTTGACAATTCATTATATCACAACACGGTTCATGCACTTGCATTTCTATTAGGTTTACTTCCAACTTATTTTACATCTTTTCCATTCACTTCATTTAATTCACATAGTGCTATTCACTTCATTTTATAGTGAACGACATTTCATTTCATGCTAATTTATTATAAACCATTTCACAAAATTATTTCTAAGGTTTATTATAGGCATTCCACATCACTGCTTAAGTTATATTCAGCTTTAAAACTTAATTTCACACTCAACTTACCCAATCCATATCCCAAAATCATATTTAATTCATTTACCCTTAAAATTGAATTCATTTCTTATTATCAAATACTTAACCATTAACTTAGTTATACTTTTCCACTTTTCCAGTTCAATAAGTTATACCAACTTATTTCATTTACAATTCCTTGAATTTCCTACTTAAGTTTATTCACATTCAACATTTATAACATATAGTTATATAAACACTTCTAAATTCACATTTACATTCAATTTACTCAATTACAATTAACTCTCTATTTAAAAATTCAAAATTTTGAATTTCCATTCCTTTTACCATAATATCAAACCATTTTCATTTGGGTTTTACCATTTTATTTCTCAATTCATAAGTTCAAAAACTTATTACTTAAAACCCCATTTTACTTACTTAAGTCCACTTTCATCTTATAATCATCACTCTGGATTATTCACATCACTTGATAGCTTAAGTATATCCATTTCATTCAATAATTATAACTTATAGTCATAAAATCATCCTACACTTCCAGCTTTACATTCCATTCAATTTAACTCCAATTCACTTTATTTAAATTATCTTAAGTTAAATTCCAACCTATCTTGTTCACTTTAATTTACTCAAGTTAAACTTTAACTCCAGGATTAAAATTTTCATTTTCCTTTCTTTATCTATACCAACTCCAATTTATAAGTTCCATAACTGATTTCTCCCGACTTTACAAGTCATTTAGATGGAAACCACAGAATTTAACCACCTGGTTTTATTTCAAATCATTTTGAAATCATAATATACATATATCACTTTCTTATATCAAATCATACTTCCGGATTTTCAAAACAACTTGGTTTTACCCAAAACAATTCCCATTTGGAATTTCTAAAACAAAACTTGTTTATCAAACAAGTCCAAAGCAAATAATCTTAGTCAACCACCATGGTAGCAATCCATCACTTAGAAACTTGAAAATAAATACTGATGATGTGGCCATCATCACCAGGATTATTTTCCAGCGACTGAAGTGAGTTCAGTGCTTCCTTACTTCCAAAATTCATTTTGAAACATTTTCCATTCAAAAATATTTCCAAAATAATACTCCATTATTCCTTCCAACCACTTTGGAAAACATTTCCAAAATTCTCAAGATTTAAAAAATCCCAAACACTTAGTTTCAAATTCTTTTTAACCCATTTTTTTCAAAATTTTCCGGGATTGATTCTTGTTTAAGTTGTTTCTTGTTGACATTGTTGAAAACATCGGTTTGATTCTTATTTCGAAAACAAGAAGTATATGTGATCCATGTCTATGGACTTGAAATAGACTTGTATGACTTTTGAAAAGACCTTGGAACAAAGCATATAGGTTATAGATGGACTTTGGTTTAATTGGACTCAGATTTGAAAGTGCACTTATAGTGATAGTCGCTATAGACGCAGTTGTGAATTGCCTTGTTTTTTGCTATTCCTATAGAACTTTTTGGAGAGATCCTTTAGGGTTTCTCATTATATTTATAATTTTTTATATATATGTTTGTTGCTATTAAAAACTTGGATAGTAAAAACTTAATTAACATCTCGAAAAGTGGCCAAAATTTCACTTGTGCAAAAATTGTTCCGTTTAGCCTTGATATTTAGAATTTGAAGGTTTGAAAAGATATTTAAACTTCAGTATTTTATTTCATTCTTTTTTCCAGTGTTTACTTACTCATATTAGAGTATTGTAAAATTGGTTTGAGATATTTATGAATTTTTTATAATTAGTTGTGAATTTTTAAAGAAGATGATTTATAATAAAAACTTGTTTTTCCAAGTTTTTAAGGAAATTGAAAAATTGTTATTTTCAAGTAATATTTTGAGAAAATATTTTAAAACCTATTATAAGTATTATAAAGTACTTTAAAATCATTTTTAAGTATATATAGTTTTTAGAAAATATATTGATTATTCTATATCTTATGTAATAAAATATCTTTTCAATTGTTCATTTAAATATCAAGTTTTGGTAAATTAATTACTATACATATATGTCATTTTAAAAAGTGTTTTGAAAGTATAAAAAAAGGTTTAGAAAGGGGATGGAATTGCTAAATGTCGAAATGGTTAATTAATTAATTACTTGTTTGAAGGATAATTAACTATGCTTAACACTAAAAGCCGACGAAGTAAGGCTTATCTATTTGTAAGAGTTAAGATTGATGTTCAAGTGGGGATGCAGCAATAGAGCTCTAACCTACCGGCTTCCCTCTTGACTAAGGAATAGTAAGTCAGAAAATGTTGGAAATGTGTTAATCGTGTTGATTTCTTACTTGTTTATGGAAATCATTAATACTATACTTAACACTAAAATTCGACAAGGTAGACTTATCTATTTGTGAGATTCAAGAATGATGTGTCTAAGCAAGGCTTTGATGCAACATGTGCTCTAACTTATCTAGCATCACTCTTGGTCGAGGAATAGTTAAGTTGGAATGTCAGAAACGAGTTAAGCGTACGAATCGGGATTTGTATAAGCAATTGTTTTTTACTAGAGAATCGATTAGTCGATTATCGAACTTAACCAACATTGACTTAAGAAGTTATTGAAAGGCTTAATGATTTTATACTAATGAGAACTCCTAGGGAAGAGCATTGGTAAGAAACGTCTCTAGCTTTTGCTTACTTCTGAAAGAACTGGAATTGAGTTTACCGAAAATTCATTGAATTAGTTTTGAAGAGACCGGGATCGGTAAGTGTTTTACTTATCGAATACCACTTCAAAACTAGTGTACAAGTTTTTTGTTTTGGAAGCGGTTATAAAGTGAAATGTTATAGACTTAAATTGTCAATCCTAAGGTTAAGTCCAAGGGAGAGGTTTGCATTAACATTTCAAACGATGCTATCATGTAGGACTGTCTATCTTGAGGAGTATTTTAAGAAATAGGACAACGTTAGCATTCGTTGGAGGACTTATGTGGGGAACCTATGTGGAGGTTCGAGATTTGTTCGAGACGCTCGAATCTATGTAGTTATTCGTGATCTGCTCGAGATGAAGGAATCCAGTTGGAGATTTGTGTTCTATTCGAGTGATGAAGACTCGAGTGAGAGATGCCGAACGTAACCTCAACATCGGAAATGAGTAAAACCAGAGGTAGAATGCATAACCTAAGGGTGCATGCAACTCCATCTAGTAATACTTATGGATATGCATGCGGAAGTGATGCATTCAGAACCACGAGTATTTTGGGCATGGGCCAGCTATGTATTTCCTATGGTACATTCTCTGGAGTTGTATATTGCTCCGGAGGATATCTCTAATTCTTGAGTAGGAGTTCGGATTCGGCTTGATCCAAGGAGAGCTCCACGGCTATCCTTACACCTATGCAAATGCACCTTAGCGGTATTGATTTTATACCTATTATTGTTGTGGCATTTGCAAAGTAGCTATTTGATATGATTTATGTGCTACACCCTAGACATTATCTATCATATCACTATATGTTAAACTTAATGAATGGTTGGTTTCTATGAGGGGAAAGCCGTTATGGGAATCCATACGGTCTCAATGGTTACCGTTACATGTCACTTATATTTCTTGAGTTTCTCACGCTAGTTTACCATACTGATCTAGGTGTTATTTTCTTATAATGCTCAAGTCAGCCCCGTGTATGTTTCTAGATTTACCTTTGGACTCTTTAGAGATTATGGAGATGAACTAGAAGATTACCTCGTAGTATTTATTTATGCTACCTTACTATTGTATCATCAACATTTGTGAGGACATGTTGTTACAACTGTCCAGGTTGATTATGGTAACTCTGAAATACTTTGTCTCTTAAAATGACAGTTTATACTTTCTTTTGATATTATATATTATCGTTCCATTGTGAGATTATGATATTGTGGTATTCTTCAATGTTCTATTTCTTTAACCCTAATAATTTGTCTTTCTAATACTTGGGTGCTCGGCACGTGAATACCATGGATGTATTAATGTCGACATTTGGGGGTCGAAAAGGTGAGTCGTCACACCTTAGTAATGGAATCTTGATATGTGATGGAATTTTGATAGACGTTATTCTTTCTATAAAGGGAGCTTCACGAAAATTGTTGTTGACCTAAGGATCAAGGATCCTCTTTCCTTTGATATCAAGCATGTCGTTTGCCATTTTATCAACTACATCTATCAAGTAAGCTTCCTCATCCTGGTAATCACTTCTATAAGCCTATACTCCTTATGTGAGATTGAGCTTCACGATGGTTTATTAGACCTTTTTGCTAACTCTTCCCAGCAATCCGCTTAAACCTTGTTATCTGCTAGCGAATTTGGAGAGAATGTTGCAGCTCAAACCTTTTTGATTCCACTTTTCAGTGGGGTTATAATGACTTTGCCTTTATCTTTGTTTTCTAGCATGGAAGTTTCTAGATTTCTTCTTGGAGATTCGACCTCTTCTCCTTCAGTGAGTCTTGTTATTTTAGAAGATTTCTATTAAAGGACCTTCTCTAGTAGTTCTTGCATTACCGACATTTGTTGCGTTAAGTCTTTGATTTTGATTTACTGTTTTTGGCTTAGTTGGTTCTAAAGGTTGGCCAGGTTCTACATTTTCTAGATTGAAGCACGAAGTGACATTGTCTTCCAATGTCGTTTGTTGTACTATCTCCTCATTCGGAACGTTAATTATTTTAGCTCTTACCATCTTCATATAACAAAACTTTACATAATTAGTTTATAATAAGGAAATAATGGGTCGGAGGTTCGAGCCCTCCTTTTGGTGCCAAAAATGTTAACCCAAAAAATTGGTCTAACACCCATGATGTCATGCTAAACCAAAAATTGGTCTAACATAATTGATGTTGTTTATAGTGATTTTGCTTGGGTAAGTCATTGGGGGTATTATTAGACCAAAGATTGGTTTTGCCACGTAAGGTCTAGTACAATATGATGTCATTTGAAATGGTCCCATAATGCCCATAAACTTTTGATTTGGAAATGTTCAAAAGTTCATGTCATGTGCCTAAGAGCAAAATAAGCAAGTTGTGTGAATATGCAACAGTCCATTAATTATTCGTTAATGAGCAAGATGGGCAATCCACATAAGCGACAATCTATTGTTCATATATTGAAAAGGCAACATAGTCATTATGCAAGTTAAACACTAATTTAGACAAAGGCTTAAGTAGCCTTATTCATGATAAGGGCTCAAAGTTAAGTCAAATCCAAAAATTAGTCATATTCACGTCCATATTCAATAATCAAATTTTGGATAATTAAAGTAAATAGGCTATGCAAAGTCATTCATCCAAGTCCTTGTTTATAAATTTCAAAAGTTACAAATCAATTCTTGATTTTGCCCCTATTCAATGTAGGATTTCGAC
Organism: Allium fistulosum; assembly: GCA_030737815.1. Classification (NCBI taxonomy): domain Eukaryota; kingdom Viridiplantae; phylum Streptophyta; class Magnoliopsida; order Asparagales; family Amaryllidaceae; genus Allium; species Allium fistulosum. The sequence goes on along the minus strand of CM060906.1, from coordinate 195,691,750 downwards.
TCTTTGAATTTTAAAAGGAGACAAAGAAGTGATTCGCCTCCATTAAGTTACCACGGGATCCGTATTTGTAGGGGTGGAAGAAGGCGGCATAGCCGCAACGTATCCTTCGGCATCCTTCATTGTGTTATTGACATGCAACGACATTCTTCATATTGATGATATGGCATCCCTCGAAACATTGATGATTTATGACATCCTTGCCATGTTGACGATTTATGACATCCTTAGTACCTCGATGATTTACGACATCATTTGGTACATCGATGAAATATGACATCTTTCTTTGTATTGTCAATATTCGACATCACTTTATATTGTTGATATTCGACATCTTTCCTAGATTTTCAATTCCTGGCATCGCTCGTTGTATTGATGATATATGACATTCTAATTTACATTGTTGACTTTCAGCATCCTCCTTACCTATAGATATCCGGCATCCCTTATATTCTTTGAAGCCTGGCATCCCTTACTGCTTTTAAATGCTCGAGTGTTCTTGTCGCTTGTGGGTGCTTTACAACTGTTATTAGTTGCAAAGGCTTGACACCTATAGAGTCTCGATATACCTTCTACGTGAATATGTGTTCGACATCTCTTAGTTATGTGACATCTTTCCTTTGTTGACGTTCAATAACCCTCATGTTTGTTAATCACTTGGAGTTCGACATTCTTGGAAGCTCGCCCGTTGTAAAAGTTCAACATCCCTTCTTGCCTTCAGATTCGACATCCTTTATGGGTCGATATCTTCTTTTGATATTCAATATACGCATTTGTATCTTATTACTCATTCTCTTAGAAAATATATAGATAACAATTATTTTAGTAAAAGTGTTGTAAAAGAAATTTATTATATTTGGATATTTTAATGATTGTTGTAGCCATGGGATATTAGTGTACAACTATGATCGCTGGCGAGGCATATCAATATTGCGGCCATTTGATATTAGTAATCACTATAATAAATGGTAAGGAAACATCATTCTATTTATAGTATAGGAGAATTTATGGGTATAAGTATATGTATATTTAATGATATTTTGGCATAATTAGAAATGTGTTAATGCTATTGAGTTTTGGGGTTTTTGAATGTAAGCATGATCCTAATTTAGACATTTATTCATTTGGAATATGGAAAAGTATAGCCATTAATGAATGTATGTAATATTTGTGTATAAGAAAATGAGGTTTAATTAATTTTTTGAATATTAAAATATAATACGATAAATGATCTATAATGTATGAATGAGAGTAATGAAGTTGAGAATTAAAATAGATTTAGAAAGTTGTTAGAGGAAAAACTTTTGGAAATAATTTTGTTATAATAAGATGTTTGGAATTAAACAGTATATTAAATTTCAATAAATAGAGAAAAGAGATTTTAATAGTAATTTGGTTGGTAAAATTTTGGTTTTTGTTAAAATCATTAGAAGTTATTTGATGGAAAATTTGAATTTGAATTATATTTGAATTAAATGAAATGAAATTTTAAAAAAATTATTATTTAATATTTGATAAGTGAATTGTTTAAACAAAGTATTTTGTAAATTTGAAAAGTAATTTTTACATTTGGTAAATGTTTGGTATTTAAAAATGAAAGCTAATGGAAAGTATCGAGTTTAGTATAATTGGTTTGTTATAGATTCTTCTTTATGGGAAATTGTGAGGACGCAATTTTGTTAAGGGGAATGTCTGTAACAACTCGATTTTTAAATAACAATTAACTAAATTTAATAATAGTAAATAAATTAAATTTGAATTTGGAAATTTATTTGATAAATTGGTTTTGAAATTATTTAATAAAAGGATTTAAATAATGAAATTATAAATTTTAAAATAATTTAAATGTGAAAAATAATATTTTATAAAGGTGATGTGTTTGAAATATAATATTGATTTGGTAAAAGAGAGGTTTAAAATAGAAATTTGTATTTATTAAAATTAAATAGAAATTAGGTTATACATAAAATAAAAATATATTTTTTTAGGGCTAAAGCCCAAATAATTCAGACCCAAATTCATTTCTAGAGTTTTCTTCCACTCGATTTTTCCTTGTTCACCAATTTTTTCCCTACGTATACGATACTTCTTCATTTTATCTTCCTCCTAAAACAACAAAACCCACTAACCCTCCTTCCTTTGATAATTCAAAAAATAAATCAAATAAATTTTAATAAATCTTCAAATTTTAATACGTGATTTTTGGGTTTGTCATGCATCCATAGTAAGGAGCGAATCATGTTGTAGTGTGTATGTTGTATGTGCATGTAACATCCCGTATCTAGGGGCTAAAAGCTAAGAACTACAGATGCTACAGTCATCCATAGTATTAACTTCTGCTGACAAAATACAGAAATGCTAATGGTATCCATAATATCAGAAGCACTTGAATATGCACAAAATCACAGATTTCAAAAACAAATTTTACTGATTATATCTCAAAACTATAATTCATATCCAAGTTACATAATCCCAAAACGTTTCCTAGGAAATGATCAAATATAATTTACAATAATACGCCAAGAGCGACATATGACGATGCCTCCTTGGTTGATCAAAGCAATACAGTCATATCTGACTTAATACACAGCAGAAATAAACAAAATAATATATACTCCTAATTAGCTATCCGTCAGCCACATGCTCGTCTCCGGAAGCTTTATTCACCAAAACCTGAAAACCTCAACCCTCAGCCTACTCAAATCAATTTTGAGCACCCGAGAGTTTAAGGGGAAAAACAAAAACTTCGAGTCAAATATAAAGCCTGGTGTGAATAATACTGTTCATCAATGTTATTTTATATTAAGTGAGACCACGCCACTTAGCGGAACGGGTTTCCCCTCACTGACATCCTTTTAAAACATATCTTTTGCAAATCTTTTCCTGCAACCAAAACTGGTTAAAATCAGTAAAGCATCATTATGTAAACATACATATTAGGTAATAAATGAACTATCTGTTCACACTTTAGTTTTCTTTGGCTAACTATTAACCTTTGGCTGACTCGGGCCTACCAGACAACATATCAAAATTTATCTAACATCTGTTAGACACTCCTCTTCTTCTGGACGTTCTATCCTTAACTATCTGTTAAATACTTCTCTTCTGGACGGTCTATCCTTAACTTATCATCTTGCAAGGTCACCTGATCCTAATTGTTTTGCGGGCTCACCAATAACCTATCAGTATACAAACATATATTCCTTTCTGTGTGTTTTCATAATTTTAGTCTTACCTATGACCAAGCCCTATACACTGGAATTTTGGACAAAATTAGCTAGGACTAATAGCTAATGTATGGGGCGCGACCATATACCAGTCCATTTGGTATTATAATATCTGAGTCATTTTACTTAGGGATCTCTTCCCATAATTTTCCTTGAAAACCATTTCAAAATGATTTAAAACCTTTAAATCAAACTCAAACAAGGAGAATATATATATTATGCTTTACTCCAAATCACCTTGCCATGCTATATAAATATAATTTACCCAAATCATAGTTGATGAGAACATTTAAATCTTTAAAAGTCCCCCTTTCGAATCTATTGAAAGCACCCCTTTCGAAACCCAGTAAAATCCTTCCTTTAATCTAGGCCGAAAAGCCAAAACCTTCCTTTCGAAACCATTCTCAAAACCCTTTTGAAACCATTTGGAAATCCTACATTTCAAAAGCTTTAAAAACCTTAGACATTTTTTTCTAAAACCTTTAAACATTGCCTTTCGAAATCCTTGGAAAAACCTTTCCCTTCAACCCTTTTGAAACAATCAGAAAAACAATACCCTTCGACTCCTTCGAAGCCATTGGGGAACCACCCCTTCGAAACCTTTCTTTAAAACCTTTTGAAAGTATCAATTCTAAACCTTTCGAAAGCATTTGGGTTCCATTTGGAATATGTGGAACCTTTCGAAATCATTTAAAGCTTACTCCTCCGAAACCTTTGAAAAATGTTTCGGTCAAAACCATTTGGATTATGCCTTCAAGTAGAGAAAAGGGATCATAAACCCATTAAAATCGAAAGCATTTCTTTTCGAAATCATTTAAATCAACTCTTTCAAATCCATTTGGGTTATACTTCAATTGAGTAAAAGGGTCATCAAAACCATTTAAGTTGAAAGCCTACCTTTCGAGAACATTCCTAAGTAAAGAAGTGATGGTGTCGAAACCATCCTCTCGAAAGCATTGGAGAAAGGGCCAAATTTTAGAAAACAAAGTACCCCTTCGAAACCCTCTGGGTCGAAAGGTAAAAATGCAGCAGCAAAAGGTGTCGACTTAGTCGAAAGCATTTATTTAAAATAGAGGCGTAGCCCAATTGAAACCATTTCCTTTTAAACCATTCGACCTAGTCAAAAGCTAACCAAGTCGAAAGCATCTTAATCGAAAGCAAGCAGGCGCATTTTCCTTTATAATCAAAGTAATGCTTCAACCCCTTCGGAACCCTCTGGTTTCGACCCACTACCTTTTGCCTACATCTAATTCACTACGTACCAGTTCCTTAATAACATGTGCATTGGTTTTGACTGTGTCGGAGGTGAAGGTAAAGAGGCGGAACCTGGTGTCGAAAGCATCGAAACAGTGAAAAACCTATTTATTTGTCATTTTAAACTATTTCTTTTGTACCTAACCCACCTTGTTTGTCTAAATCTGATTGGTTGCCATTTTACTTTTTCAAAAGTGCTGCGAATTTCCAGAAATAACAAATATGAATTATTTGCAAAGAGTCCCCTCTCCTTTTATAAATATATAAAACATTTAAGTCCCTTACCTTAAATAATTTTATATATCCATTAAAACACTTAGGAAAAATATACAAAAATTCAAGAAAATCTCTTTTAATATGTTTTCCAACATATAAAAATTTCAGATCCAAACCTTTTATTATTTAACCGTAAATAATATATAACTCAAAATAACATTTTCTTTTCTAGAAAACTCATATAAAATCCACAAAAATTCTTAAAATTCTGAAAATTGAAACCTATCTCCAAAATATAATTTCTGGTCTATATAAAAATTCGTATGGAATTTGGATGTCATTTAATAGGGTTTTTACCTTAAAACATATCATAAAATCTATATGAATATGCATAAATCATCAACAAGTATATATAATCATTCCATTATTCAGAAACATGGCAAAACATTGCGAAACATTTCAGATTTCTCCTTAAAACCGAAAACAAAAAAATTGAGAGATGTAAATTTTATTCACCTTAGCTTTAGGGATTAGGATATGAGATTTGAATGAATTTGATGTTGATTAAGCTTCCCATTTCTCTTTCTTTCTCTAACTCTTGTTAATGGTGGCCAGCCTTAGCTTTTAAAATTTTGAGCAAATGAAAATGAACGTGTAGGAGTATACATAGCTAAGGAATATAGATAAAGGAATGGCCTCTTTCCAATTTTACCTGTCTTATATTTCATTTTAAACTCTTATCTTAATCCATTGTTTAAATAGCACAACTACCCCTTAATTAAGTCAAATCTCAATCCTTTAATCAACGCATTATTTTATTTAATTTAGCTAATTAAATATCCTAAATAATGTTATCAAAATATGGGGTGTTACATGCTCCCCTCCTTAAAGAATTTCATCCCCGAAATTACGATGAGGTACACAATAATCAAGAAGGTACAACATACCATCAAAAAAATCAGGGTATGCATCTCTAATCGTGTTCTCAACCTCCCAAGTACCGTCTCTGTCATCGTCACTCCAATGGACCTTGACTAATCTGACAGTCTTGGTTCTAAGCCTCTTCTCAACTCTCGCAATAATACGAACTGGCTTTCTAACTATAGTCAAGTTTGGTTCTACTACTAAGTCATCTAGCACAGTCGGTGCAATAGTAGTCTCCGGGTCTCTAACACACTTTTTGTGATAAGGAACATGAAAAACATCATGGACTCCTGCTAAACTACTCGGTAAATCAACTCTATATGCGAGTTTCTCGATCCACTCTACAATATGAAAAGGTCCAACGAATCTCGGTGCCAACTTTCCTGATCTCCCAAATCTGATCACACTTTTCATCAATGGTGACACCTTGATGAAAACCTGATCTCCAACTGAGAACTCTACGTCTTTCCGTCCCTTATCTAAAAAACTCTTCTACCTAGACTGAGCATCCTTCATTCTAGCCCGAATGACTTCAACCTTTTCTGCAGCTTCTCTAACCAATTCTGGACCAAGAACCAACATATCCCCGGTCTCCAATCAACAAATAGGAGATTTGCATGGCCTTCAATACAAAGCTTCAAACGGTGCCATCCCAATACTAGTCTGATAACTATTGTTATACGAAAACTCAACTAAATGTAGATGGTCTTCCCATGATCCCCCAAAATCTAGAACACAAGCTCTTAAAAAATCCTCTAAGATTTTTTTAACTCTTTCCGTTTGCCTATCTGTCTACGGATGGCAAGCGGTACTCTTCTTGAGCTTGGTTCCCAAAACTTCCTGTAGACTCTTCCAGAACTCGCTGGTGAATAAGGAATCTCAATCACTAACTATGCTACTAGGAATTCCATGTAGTCTAACCACATTCTTCATAAACAATTTTGCTAAAACAGACGCCGTCCTAGTTGACTTAACTGGAATGAAATAGGCACTCTTGGTCAATCTTTCCACTATGACCCATATACTTTCATTTCCTCTGTTTAATCCATAGAAATAGAATCCCATTTCCATACCGGAATCTCTAATGGCTGAAGCAATCCACTTGGCTTCTGGTGTTCAGCCTTTCCCCGTTGGCAATTCAAGCACTGCTTTACCCATAAGCCAATATCCCGCTTCATACCTTCCCAGAAGAAACTTCTCTTCATATCCTCATAAATCTTAGTTCCTCTTGGACGAATAGAGAACTTCGAACGATGGCATTCTTCCAAAACTCCTTTCCTTATGTTTCCTACACTCAGAACACATAATCTCCCTTTCTTTCTCAACCACCCATTCCGGTCAAGACTGAAATCTTTCAAGTCATCGCTCTCTATTCCTTTCCTTCACTTCTTGATCTGTTCAGCTAACACTGGATCCTCCTCCTGTTTAGAACCAATCCTTACAACAATCACGGATCGAACTTCCAAACAAGATAACACAACAGTCTATCCGCTAGACCCAGCCTCGGATCTCCACTACACCCTGAAATCTGCTAACGCTTCCAAAACTTTCCACTCAGCAATCATCGCCAACACTTCATTCTGATGTTTCCTGCTAAGTGCATCTGCAACCTTGTTGCCTTTACCCTGTGTGTACTCAATCCCAAAATCATAAAGTGGCTATAAACTCTAACCACCTATGATGTCTCATGTTCAGCTTCTTCTGAGTGAATAAATACTTCAGCGACTTATAATCTGTATATAATCCAAACCTCTCTCCTAAAAGGTAATGTCTCCACACCTTCAATGCAAAAATCACTGCAGCCAATTCCAAATCATGCGTCGGATACCTGGCCTCATGCGGTCTAAGCTGTCTAGAAGCATAGGCAATCACTTTACCTTTCTGCATCAGCACAGCTGCTAGTCCAGTTCCACACGCATCGGTATAAACCACCAAATCTTGATTCCCTTCCAGAACAACCAACATAGGTGCATGGGTGAATAAGTTTTTCAAACTCTCGAATGCTTCCTCACACTTATCGGTCTACACAAACTTCACATCCTTTCTCGTTAGCTTGGTCATCGGTGCTGCTATCCACAAAAAATCCTTAATGAACCTTCGATAATAACCGGCTAATCCAAGGAAACTATTTATCTCCGTCACTATCTCGGGTCTCTTCCAACTGTTCACTACTTCAATCTTAGTCGGATCTACTGACAACCCTCTCTCTGAGACTACATGACCTAGAAACTTCACTTCCTTCTTCCAAAAATGACATTTCAAAAACTTCGCCTCTAGTTGATGCTGCCTCAGCATCTCAAGCACCACTCTAAGATGAACTTCATGCTCTCTTTCATCCTTAGAGTATATCAAGATATCATCTATAAAAACCAATACGAACCTATCCATGTGCTCTCGGGAAACTCGGTTCATCAAATCTAAAAAGAATGTCGATGCATTAGTCAGTCCGAACGGCATAACTAACCATTCGTACGATCTATATCTGGTCCTAAATGCCATCAAAGGTATAATATCCTCTACTACTCTTAGCTGATGGAAACTTGTTGCCAAACCTAACTGAGAAAATACCTTGGCTCCACTTAACTGGTCGAACAAACCATCAATTATGGGCAATGGATTTCGATTCTTTATTGTCCTCTCATCCAACTTACGATAATTGATACATAGCCTCAACGATCTGTCCGGCTTCTTAGCAAACACTGTTGCTGCTCCCCAAGGTGAAATGCTCGGCCTGATAAAACTCTTGCCTTCTAAATCCACCAATTGCACCTTCAACACCCTCATCTCTGAAGGGGTCATCCTGCTTGGCGGCCTACTCACTGGTTCAGCTCCCGGAACTAAATCTATCTAAAGCTCAATAGCTTGTTTCATAGGCAATTCAACTACTGGCTCAAACACATCCGCGAATTCTCTAACCAAGAAAACTTGACTCAGCTCATCATCCAACTCCATAGTACCCAATAAAGCATTCACCTCACCACCAGAACCTTCTACGGTATAAACAATCTGATCGCTGCAATCAGGGTGCCTAAGCGATATTTTCCTATCCTGGCAAAATATCCTAACATCATACTCACTTAAACAATCCATCCTAAGGATAATCCCGAACCCCACAAAATCAAACACATGCAAATTGCAAACAAAAGTATGACCTAACTGGTCAAACTCAAACTGGTCACATCTCAACTCTAGAGTTGCATACCCTCCTATTGGATTCGCAACCCGTAAGGAAGTAACTAAATATATGGGTTCTAGGTTAAGCTTATCTATCAAACATCTAGATATAAAAGAATGTGATGCACCAGTATCAAATAAAATGCTAACAGACATACCATGGATCTGAGCGTACCTCCTAAAACTACCTTTCCTTTCTCCTGAGCCGTCGGCTTAGAAGCAGCAGGCTCCAATGCATACACCTTACCCTTTCCATCCTTAGCAGGCTCCTTGCACTGGTTCTTATAGTGGCTAATCTGATCGCAGCTAAAGCACCTTGATGTTCTTCTTCCCAATCACTTCCTTAACCTTCCCAGTACGACACTCATTGGCGAAATGACCTTTCTTGTCGTACTTAAAACAAACCACCTCAGACTTCCCCTTCTTGGCTACTCCACCCTTCTGAGCACCCTTCTTGTGAAAGAACTTCTTTTTCTGACCCTGCCCAACCTGGATCTCTTTCACCTTATTATTCTCCTGACAAGCGAGCATCTCCTCGTGCCTCAATGCCATCTCTACAACCACATCACAGGGATCTCTAATATGCGGTACTATAGCCCTGGCTAACTCAGGCTTCGATCCCTTAATAAACTTCTCGTTCCTCTTCTCAATGTGTCAACAGCAGCGTAACCATATCGGGCTAACTCTTCGAACCTACTGGCATACTCCAGAACAGTCATCTCACTTTGTTCTAGCTCAGCAAACTTCCTAACCAAAACAGATTGCGCCATTACCGACATAAACCTCTCCTGGAACCTCCTCTTAAACTCTGCCTAGGTCATAGTCTCCTCATCCACTGCCACAGTCACACTATTCCACCATAACAAATCAGCTCCCTAAAGTTGTCTGGATTCCAACCAACTCTTCTGCTCATCATTGAGCCTCAAGTCTGCAAAAATCCATTCGCAGTGCAACAACCATTTTTCCACCTCAATGGTGTCTACTATTCCAATAAATGGCATCCCTCCGAGCTTAGTGTAGTCTCCACTCAACTTAGCATAGTCATTGACAACTGGAGCTCCCGAAACTCCTCCTCCCACTACTCCAACAGCAACACCCTCTTGCACCATGTTCATGAAGAACTGATACATAGCTTCCATTCCAACCGGCGGACTCGAGCACCCATATTTTCTGCTTGTGCATGACCTTGACCTCTCCTTGTAACAACTCGAAATTTAACCCATAATAATTAATTTGTTAATTAATTAAATAATAAAATAACTTTGTGAAATTATCAGAATTAAGCCATGGAAGTTGCACCATTGTGTCCGTGGTAATTTTTTGGTCAATTTCCATATATAGAACGTCAGAAACCGAGCTAATATGACCAAGTTATAAAATAAACAAATAAGTAGAAATATAACGAAAAAAATATATATACACGGCCAGGTCGACCGCCCGGTCAACCCGCCTTGTAATTTTGCAGGGGCACGAACTTTAGTTCGTTTGAACAAATGAGAAGCATCGGAGCACGTCATTTGCACCCTTTAGCTTAATCAAGTCCCTCCGTTTCTACATCTGATAGCTCCTATTCAGCCTATGACGTGGTTGCATCCTATTCAATCTCCAAATCCAACGGTCCGAGATCCACTTCTACATATATAAATAGACCTCTAGACCTAACACTTTTTCTCATTCTAGATTTTCTCCGCTTGGGTTCACCTTTTCAGAAAGGACCCTAAAAGGAATAATTTTCCAACGAGAGAATCCTTTTAATAAAAATTATTTTACAACTCCAAGTGGATCCGGGAAGACCAAAGGAAGAGCTTAGGACTGGAGGTGGGTGATTGTAATTATTTTAAGATTTCTTTAAGTAATTTAAAATAACAGGGTTTCCAATAGTTGTAGTTTTACTACGATTTTTGGAATAGCCCTTTTCAGTAATTATTTACAGTTTTTAATTATTTTCAGTCTATTTTCTTTCAGCTATTCCTTTCAGTAATTTTAGTATTATTTCTGTTAATTATAATTTATTACTGTTAAGCATAGCTTTTTATTAATTTATAGTCTATTTACAGTATTTAATTTTTTTGCTGTTATTTATTTCTTATTTACATCTTTTCGACGTTTTGGATTTTATGCAAGCGTCTATTCTCTTCAAACTCCTTTTCTGCATGTATGGATTAGATTAAATTAAACGCGGATATGGATTTTATAAGTAAGAATATTAAATGAAGAAAATAAGATGTAAATTATAAAGACTGCAATAAATAATGGAATTGGACTGAAATTACACCTAATTATAATTAGAATTGGAATAATTAAAGATAATTGGCATAGTTATAACTTAGAATTATAACTAAATGAAGTAAAAGATGAAAGAAGCTTTTTTTCACACTTAGACCTTGGGTTAAGTAATAAGCATGATTATAACGTAGGTTATAATAAGAAAAAGAACATAATGGGGCTTATTTTAAGGCTTGGGATAAATTAATAAGCGTAGAAAGTAAAAGTGGTAATAAAGGCTTATTTAAATAATTTATCTAAGTTAATAAGAAAAGATGAAAAGAGGACCAGTGCCAAATAGCATTCCCTAGGGCATGCTTATGCTAAGAATGGTAGCAATTGGTCAAATAGAAGTCCAAATCACGGGGATTTGGATAAGGGGTGCAACTAGATATTGTTTGGATGAAGGGCCAGTACCAACAGCATTTCCCCTATTTTTCTATGGACACACGGTGATCTCGCATTAGCCTGAAGTGAGATGAGGGGCATGCTATGCTGCACGTTGGAGGTAATAAGAAGACCCAATAGGTGGAGCAAAAGGTAGCATGTGTATGATGGTAGTTACGCGTGCGACTTCCATTTGGGTGCTCAGTAATAGCTATGAGTTCCAAGCACTTAGTATTGTGTCTTAGTAGACACCATTGCCTTCTGTGTAAGGAGCTATATATGTCGTCCGGATCCTCAGTAGTTGCTCTATGTATCTTCTGTAGATACCATTGGCTACTGTGTAGGGAGTTATATAGCGACGGATCCACAGAAAGGTCTATGGAGTAGCAGGCTGATCAAAAAGGGTAGAATTAGGGTCACATCCTAATTACTGGATTAGGAATTCAGACTAATCAAAGCAAAAATCAGGAACAAGTGTAAAAAATCAAAGTTAACCTATCATATAAATTGAGCAATATTTAATCGTACTTATTTTCAGTTTATCTCTTTTCTATTTCCTTTTATTATCCTTCTTTATGCTAGAACTGTTGTAGAGTCTATTACTTTTATCTTACTTAAAGACTCTAGTAATTACTATCATTCACCAGACTTTTAGTCTGACCCGCTCCTCTATTTTCCCCTTTCCTCCATAGGCAATCAAGGAAGAAGACAGTAGATTGTTGTTGCTGGGAGTTTGCTTGGAGAAGACTTCTACTACGTATTTCTTTTATTTCAGCTTTAGTCCTTTTTGTGTACTGGCTTATTAAGGGGAATATTATGTACTCTGATTTTTGAGACTATTTTTTTTGTTTCATGAGATATATTGGTTTTTATACATGTATTTGGTATTTGGTATTTGACTTAATTATGAAGCTTGTTTTAATTAAGTTATTATTTTGAGTTTCCGCTGTTTTTATCCACTTTTGTCTTATGAATCTTAGTCTCTGTTAGTTTTATTTATACCTACAATGCACCACGCCATTTAATGTGTCCTTTTTGGGTATATTAAGGAGTGTGGGGTGTTTCACTTGGTATCAGAGCGAGGTTACAGGATTCCTAAAAAATTTCTTTAAAAGTAAAGTATTTTCCAAAATAACTTGTTTTAAAAAGTATTTTTAGAAAAGAAACTCTTAGAAGTAGTTTTCAAGTATAAAAGAGTTTTTATAAAAATCCCCTCAAAGTCCAGTTCAACCTTCTTTCGATTATTTCAAGCCTAAGTTTCATTTTCTTTGCATAGTATGGTTGACTAGTTCCGTAGAGCTATGGTACCAAAGGTGCAAGGGCATGTGCCCAATACAACACCGGTAGGTGGAAATCCCTTTAATCCACCTACACCAGCCAATTTTTCTAAGCTATGCAAGGACTTCGCTAGCATAGGGGGCGGAAAGTTTTTTAGCACGGAGGATTTCAAGGAGACACTAGCTAGGTCTGAGGATATGGAGCGAAGATTTAGGCGGTTAGGTTTGGAGGACCGACAGCAAATTCAACCTATATAATGGTAGTTGAAGGGAGAACTTAAGGAAGTTCCCACAGCTTCTAAGAAGAAGTGGTGGAAGGACAAGAAAGATAAGGACAAGAGGAAAGAGGAAGGCCCTCAGAAGCAAATCAAGAAGGGAGCGAAGTGCCATAGTTGTGAGATTATTAGTCATTACGCAAAAAACTGCAAGAAAGAAGAGATAAAGGGAAAGTGTTATACTTGCGGGCAGCCTAGTCACTTTAGTAAGTTTTGTCCTTAGAAGATGGGGCAGGGAGCGAGTGCACTTACAGGGCGTATTCAGGCTTTGGATGCTACACCTTCCAACAGCGGACCGGATCGAGGTAGGAAATTTGGTTTCTATTTTTGATTTTCCCATTCAGACTCTTTTCGATCCTAGAGCATCACACTCTTTCATCTCTAGTTCTTTGGTAGATTGTTCACACTTAGACATCTCTTTAGTAGTAGACCCCACTATTGTTTCAAACCCCATAGGAGGATCGGCACTCTTGTCTATGGGTTGTAAGGGTTTGAAAATTTATATCCTAGGCGTAGAATTTGACTATGACGCCTATATTTTGGGATTTTCGGGGTATGGGATGATTTTGGGAATAGATTGGCTATCCACATATGGAGCTATATTAAATTGCAAGAGGAGAGTCGTTAGACTAGAGATATGCATTGGTATAACTCTCGAGATTACTTGCGACCCACAAGGGTCAGTTATGTTGAGCTTCCTTTATTCCCTCGATTCATCATCATCAGAGTTAGATTCAGTTCCTGTCGCCGGAAATTTTTTCAGACATCTTTGAGGAGGTTAGGGGACTACCTCCCTAAGAGAGAGATTGATCTCGGGGTTTATTTTTCTAGCCAGTAGCATTACCCAAAAGGCATATGGCGCCCAGGGAAAGGAAGGGATTGAGCAAGCAGATCCATGAGCTTTGGAGAAATGGTTTCATAAGAAGAAACATATCGGAATAGGGAGCGCCAGTCATCTTCACTACCAAAGCAGGTGGTTCTCTTCGACTTTGCATTGACTATAGAGAATCAAATAAGCTCATAAAGAAGAACCATTATCCACTCTCTAGGATAGATGATCTTTTCAACCGGTTAGTTGGCTCTTTAGTATTCTCCCAGCTTGATTTAGCCACTGGACTTCATCAGCTTAGGGTCCCTGATGGTAACATTGATAAGACCGCATTTAAGGCACCGAATGGATTCTTTGAGTGGTTAGTCATGACTTTTGGGCTAACCAATGTCCCAGCCTATTCTATAGATTAGATGAACCATGTTTTGAGAGATGTCCTAAAATAAAGTTCATGGTGGTATTCATGGTCGACATTTTGGTGTTTTCCAAGAAGTATGGAAGAGCATGTTATTCATCTAAAGGAGGTTCATTGTACGCTTTGTGTTCGTCGGTTGAGAGCATAGTTTTTGAAGTATCACTTTCGAAGTGCATTTATTGGGGCATAGAGAATATCTACACATGATAGGGATTTAAGAAACGGTTTTGTACATTTAGGATTGGGATTATGGAAATCCAAAGAGATGTAGGAAAAGGTTAGAGATGTACAATAAAATTTAGTAGATGAGCAGAGAAGAAAGTCCATGTGTAGGTAATTACAAAAATTAATTGTTTTGTATAAATTGATTTAATGGTAGTGCCTTAGAGTAAAAATATAAGCATTAAAGAGGAATTGGAGTAAAAGACTTTGGTAAGGAAATGGGATTACCAAAATTTAGGAAGGATACTCCTAGGGTGATGAGAAGAAAACCCACTTTATATCTAGCCCAATAAAATTGTTAGAATTAGAAAAGTTGAAAAGTATAATTGTCAATGTTTTTAAAGTAAATATTGGGTCTTTTTGAAAAATGGCATGAAATTTAAAATTGGTTTTTATATGATATAAATTTTGTTGAAAAAGTGAAATTCTTTTTGAAGAATTATAGAGCGTATATAGCTCACTAGCTTCTTTGTAAGTAAACAAAGATTTTAAATTTAAAAACATAAAGTGTATTAAGTATCAAAAACATAGGTTACAACATTTATTATTATAATAGATGTTTTCATGAAAAATAAAAGGAGCATAGACTATAACACTATTGTTATAGTAGATGACTCCCAAAAGGAATGTTTTTACATAATATGTGAGGTTTATTAGTATTTATTTTTAATTAAATTCATACACTAGTATTTTTGGGTTATAGTAACGGTGTTTTATGCAACATCCGTTTTAACCCAAATAAAGACGTATTTTAAAAAGGTAATTTCTAAGAATAGAAATAAAGTAATTTGTGAATACACCTATTATTTAAATAAGTGTAAGAAAATGTTTATCATAGGAAAGTATAAATTAAACATGCTTTAATCTATTGGAATGAAAAGAATAATGGTATAATTTTCTATGAAACCAATAAACATGTTTTGTTCAAGTCACAAGGAATATATGAAAGAGATGTACAAGGTATGGGAAGCACCATATTTTGTATAGCCTATTTTTAAAATATAGAATAAATTCCTTGTAACTCCACATAAACATGAAGTCCTCTTTTAAAAGGTTCATAGAAGATTTTAGCATTAATAGTTTCTCATTTGAGAAAGTAGTTCCAATATATTAAGGTATGAGATCGTAAGGTATAATAAGAAGATGATTTGAAAAAGGATATTTTAAAGATATTCTAAAAGAAAATTGGTTTGATGAAAAAGTAAATATGTTTATGAAAGCAAAAAGCTTAGTAACAACTGAATTTGAAAATTTCAATTTTTATAGAGAATTGTTAAGGTCTTTAAAAGAAAATGAGGAATAAGTTTTGGATTTAAA
Organism: Allium fistulosum; assembly: GCA_030737815.1. Lineage (NCBI taxonomy): Eukaryota > Viridiplantae > Streptophyta > Magnoliopsida > Asparagales > Amaryllidaceae > Allium > Allium fistulosum. The sequence goes on along the minus strand of CM060906.1, from coordinate 195,675,971 downwards.
AGGTTTCCCCTCTAGGTTTGGGAATTAATGTAAATTCAAAAAAAAAAGCAATAAGGATACAAGTTCAGAAAAATAAAATATTGAGCAGTCAAGTATTTTTGAACTTAATAGAAACTTAAAAATAACACTTTTTAAAGACAAAGATTTTGGGATTTGATGTTTTAAAAATTTAGAAGCCTCAGTTTTTGAAATGATTAATACCAAACCAAACTTATAAATGTGGAATAGATAGGAATCATTTCCTAGGTATAAAGTGTAAGGCTATGAAGGAGACCGCAAGGATTACTTTTAGAAGTAACAATAGAAGTTTTCGGGGAGTGTAAAGGACACTAGTAAGAACCTAGGAGTGTTGATTCATGAAGAATAGTAAAATGAAATTAGTAGGATGGTAAGACAAGCATGGTTGAGAATGTGTATTCTTGATTTTGGAAGAACTTGGGAAAAGAATCTTTCTTTAGTGGAATTCATATGATAGTGGTTTTCAAGCTAGCATTGGAATGGCACATTTTGAAGCTCATTTTGGGAAGGCCGTGTAAGACGTCTTCATGTTGGTTGAAGTCTATGGAAAGGTTGCTTCTTGGTTTTGACATGGTTAGAGAGATTTTAGAGAAGACTAATTTGATTAGGAGAAAAATTCGTATCTCATATCCATGACTCTTTGATAATAGGTTTTAGAAATTCTTTTTTCCATCTTTATATTAGAATAGGTTCTTTCCTTTATTATCCTTTGGGAGGGTAGAACTTAGGATTTAACCTATAGATGGTAGGATTTGATGAAAACATGTTAATAGAACATGTTATGAATGATGTATGCTAGTGATTGCAAGTGTTTGCTAGTGGATGCTATGGACGCATATAGGTACACTTGGCACTATTATTCTTTAGGGATCGGCCTAACTAGGACACTAGAGCATATGCATATGGATGTGTGAGCATTTTTATTTTATTTCCATTGTTGCTATAAATGGATGTTTATCGCATGATTGTTGCATTTGGATCATGTTTGTAGCACGCATATAGAATTATCAGTTATCATTAGGAAAATTTTGCATTCATTTGGGTACATGGCATGGACATGGTTGCATAAAAGGAGGTCAACTGAATCGGTGAACCAACTAAACTTTTGCATTAGTTAGAGACATTTACACTACACTAATTGCATAAGTATCATAAATTGCATTAGAAAAACTCAAGGACAATGGATGAATGGTTGATGATTGAGTAGTTGGTTGTAGAATTGGATGAAAACATTTAGTACATTCTTTTATCCTTAGAGATTTCCGGGACGAAATCCCTTAAGGAGGGGAGAATGTAACAACCCGAAATTTAACCCATAATAATTAATTTGTTAATTAATTAAATAATAAAATAATTTTGTGAAATTATCATAATTAAGCCACAGAAGTTGCACCATTGTGTCCGTGGTAATTTTCTGGTCATTTGCATATATAAAACGTCAGAAATCGAGCTAATATGACCAAGTTATAAAATAAACAAAATAAGAAGATATATAATGAAAAAAAAATATACACAGTCAGGTCGACCGGCTGGTCGACCTGGGCAAGGGGGCGGTTGACTGCTCGACCGACCCGCATTGTAATTTTGCAGGCGCACGAACGTTAGTTCGTTCAAATGAATGAGAAGCATCGGAACACGTCATTTGCACCCTTTAGTTTAATCCAGTCCCTCCGTTTCTGCATCTGATGGCTCCTATTCAGCCTATGACGTGGTTGCATCCTATTCAATCTCCAAATCCAACGGTCCGAGATCCACTTCTACACATATAAATAGACCCCTAGACCTAACACATTTTCTCATTCTAGATTTTCTCCTCTTGGGTGCACCTTTTCAGGAAGGACCCTAAAAGGAATAATTTTCCAAGGAGAGAACCTTTTAATAAAAATTATTTTACAACTCCAAGTGGATCCGGGAAGACCAAAGGAAGAGCTTAGGACTGGAGGTGAGTGATTGTAATTATTTTAAGATTTCTTTAAGTGATTTAAAATAATAGGGTTTCCAATAGTTGTAGTTTTACTACGATTTTTGGAAGAGCCTTTTTCAATAATTATTTGCAGTTTTTAATTATTTTCAGTTTATTTCCTTTTAGCTATTCCTTTCAGTAATTTTAGTATGATTTCTATTAATTATAATTTATTACTGTTAAGTATAGCTTTTTATTAATTTACAGTCTATTTACAGTATTTAAGTTTATTTACTGCTATTTATTTCTTATTTACATCTTTTTGACGTTTTGGATTTTATGCAAGCGTCTATTCTCTTCATTCCCCTTTTCTGCGCGTATGGATTAGATTAAATTAAATGTGGATATGGATTTTATAAGTAAGAATATTAAATGAAGAAAATAAGATGTAAATTATAAAGGCTGCAATAAATAACGGAATTGGACTAAAGTAACGCCTAATTATAATTAGAATTGGACTAATTAATAATAATTGGCATAGTTATAACTTAGAATTATAACTAAATGAGGTAAAAGATGAAAGAAGCTTATTTTCACACTTAGACCTTGGGTTAAGTAATAAGCATGATTAATACGTAGGTTATAATAAGAAAAAGAACAGAATGGGGCTTATTTTAAGGCTTGGGATAAATTAATAAGCGTAGAAAGTAAAAATGGTAATAAAGGCTTATTCAAATAATTTATCTAAGTTAATAAGCAAAGATGAAAGTAGGACCAGTACCAAATAGCATTCTCTAGGGCAAGCTTATGCTAAGAATGGTAGCAATTGGTCAAATAGAAGTCCAAATCATGGGGATTTGGATAAGGGGCACAACTAGATATTGTTTGGATGAAGGGCCAGTACCAACATCATTTCCCTTATTTTTCTATGGACACATGGTGATCTCGCATTAGCTTGAAGTGAGATGAGGGGCATGCTATGCTGCACGTTGGAGGTAATAAGAAGACCCAATAGGTGGAGCAAAAGGTAGCATAGGCATGGTGGCAGTTACGCGTGCGACTTCCATTCGGGTGCTTAGTAATTGCTATGAGTTCCAAGCACTTAGTATGGTGTCTTAGTAGACACCATTGCCTTCTGTGTAGGGAGCTATATATGTCGTCCGGATCCTCAGTAGTTGCTCTGTGTATCTTCCGTAGATACCTTTAGCTGTTGTGTAGGGAGTTATATACCGATTGGTTCACAAAAAGGTCTATGGAGTAGCATGCCAATCAAAAAGGGTAGAATTAGGGTCACATCCTAATTACAGGATTAGGAATTCAGCTTAATCAAAGCAGAAATCAGAAACAAGTGCAAACAATCAAAGTTAACCTATCGTATAAATTGAGCAATATTTAATCATACTTATTTTCAGTTTATCTCTTTCCTATTTCCTTTTATTATCATTCTTTATGCTAGAACTGTTGTAGAGTCTATTACTTTTATCTTACTTAAAGACTCTAGTAATCACTATCATTCACCAGACTTTTAGTCTGACGCACTCCTCTATTTTCCCCTTTCCCCCCATAGGCAATCAAGGGAGAAGTCAGTAGATTGTTGTTGCTGGGAGTTTGCTTGGAGAAGACTTCTACTACGTATTTCTTTTATTTCAGCTTTAGTCCTTTTTGTGTGCTGGCTTATTAAGAGGGACATTATGTACTCTGATTTTTTAGAGTATGAGTTTTTGTTTCATGAGATATATTGGATTTTTAGACATGTATTTGGTATTTGACTAAATTATGAAGCTTGTTTTAATTAAATTATTATTTTAAGTTTTCGCTGCTTTTATCCACTTTTGTCTTGTGAATCTTAGACTCTATTAGTTTTATTTATACCTACAATGCACCACGCCTTTTAATGTGTCCTTTTTGGGTATATTAAGGGGTGTGGGGTGTTTCACTCCTCGCATTAGGCTTAGCATTCCCATCGGTGCCTTTCCCACCTGGGTTAACTCTTCCTCTTCTACCTTCCATATCTGTATTCCAATCTCATGAGATATAGAAAAAATAACCTAACAAATATATGAGACTAGAGATAAAGCGTATACTTATATATAACAAATACAAGTACGTTACTATAGCATTATCCCATACCCCAATCTTACCCCAATTCTTTAGGATTATGTCTTCAAAAACCATTTTTAGTTTAAAGTTTCTCATAAACCTATGCTCTAATACCAAGTTGTAACATCCCGTATCTAGAGGCCAAAAGCTAAGCGCTACAAATGCTGCAGTCATCCATACTATTAACTTCTGGTGACAAAATATGGAAACGCTAATGGTATCCATAATATCAGAAGCACTTGAATATAAACAAAATCACAGATTTCAAAAACAAAATTTTCTATTATATCTCAAAACAATAATTCATATCCAAGTTACATAATCCCAAAATGTTTCCGAGGCAATGATCAAATATAATTTACAATACTATACCAAGAGCGACATATGACGATGCCTCCTTGGTTGATCAAAGAAATATAGTCATATATGACTTAATACACCGTGGAAATAAACAAAATAATCTGTACTCCTAATTAGCTATCCGTCAGCCACCTGCGAAAGCTTTATTCGCCAAAACAACGAAAACCTGAAAACCTCAACCATCAGCCTACTCAAATCAATTTTGAGCACCCGCGAGTTTAATGGGAAAACAAAAACTTTGAGCCAGACATAAAGCCTGGTGTGAATAATACTGTTCATCCTCTGTTATTTTATATTAAGTGAGACCACGCCACTTACCAGAACGGGTTTCCCCTCACTAACATCCTTTTAAAACAAATCTTTTGCAAATCTTTTCCTGCAACCAAAACTGGTTAAAATCTTTAAAGCATTATTATGTAAACATACATATCAGGTAATAAATGAACTATCTGTTCAAACACTTTAGTTTTGTTTGGCTAACTATTAACCTTTGGCTGACTCGGGCCAACCAGACAACATATCAAAATTTATCTAACATCTGTTAGACATACCTCTTCTTCTAGACGTTCTGTCCTTAACCATCTGTTAAATACTTCTCTTCTGGACAATCTGTCCTTACTTATCATCTCCTAGGGTCACCTGATCCTAATGGTTTTGTAGGCTCACCAATAACCTATCTGTATACAAACATATATTCCTTTCTATGTGTATTCATAATTTTAGTCTTACCTGTGACCTAGCCCTACACACTGGAATTTTGGACAAAATTAGATGGGGCTAATAGCTAAGGTATAGGGTGTGATCCTGTACCAGTCTCATCCGGTATTCTAATATCTGGGTTATTTTACTTAGGGATCACTTCCCATAATTTTCCTTGAAAACCATTTCAAAATGATTTAAAACCTTTAAATCAAACTCAAACAAGGAAAATGTATATATATATATATATTCTATACTTTACTCAAAATCACCTTGCCATGTTATATAAATATACTTTACCCAAATCATAGTTGATGAGAACATTTAAATCTTTGAAAGTCCCCCTTTCGAACCTATTGAAAGTACACCTTTCGAAACCAAGTAAAACCCTTCCTTTAATCTAGGCCGAAAGGCCAAAACCTTCCTTTCGAAACAATTCTCAAAACCCTTTCGAAACCATTTGGAAATCCTTCCTTTTGAAAGCTTTAAAAACATTAGACACCTTTCTTCTAAAACCTTTAAACATTGCCTTTCGAAATCCTTGGAAAAACATTTCCCTTCAACCCTTTCGAAACAATTAGAAAAACAACGCCCTTCGACTCCTTCGAAACCATTGGGGAACCACCTCTTCGAAAGCTTTCTTTAAAACCTTTCGAAAGTATCAATTCTAAACCTTTCGAAAGCATTTGGGTTCCATTTGAAATATGTGGAACCTTTCGAAATCATTTAAAGCTTACTCCTCCGAAACCTTTGAAAAATGTTTCGGTCAAAACCATTTGGATTATGCCTTCAAGTAGAGAAAAGGGATCATAAACCAATTAAAATTGAAAGCATTTCTTTTCGAAATCATTTAAATCATCTCTTTCGAAACCATTTGGGTTATACCTTAATTGGGTAAAAGGGTCATTAAAACCATTTAAGTCAAAAGCCTACCTTTCGAAAACATTCCTAAGTAAAGAAGTGATGGTGTCGAAACCATCCCCTCAAAAGCATTGGAGAAGTGGCCAAATTTTAGAAAACAAAGTACCACTTCGAAACCCTCTGGGTCGAAAGGTAAAAAGGCGGCAGCAAAAGGTGTCAACTTAGTCGAAAGCATTTATTTAAATAGAGGTGCAACCCAATCGAAACCATTTCCTTTTAAAACATTTGACCTAGTCGAAAGCTAACCAAGTCGAAAGCAAGTATGCACATTTTCCTTTATAATCAAAGTAATGCTTCAACCCCTTCGAAACCTCCTGGTTTCGACCCACTACCTCTCGCCTACATCCAATTTACTACGTACCCGTTCCCTGATACCATGTGCATTGGTTTCAACTGTGTCGGAGGCAAAGATAAAGAGGCAGAACCTAGTGCCAAAAGCATCGAAATAGTGAAAAACCTATTTATTTATCCTTTTAAACTATTTCTTTTATACCTAACTTGCCTTGTTTGTCTAAATCTGATTGGTTGCCATTTTACTTTTTCAAAAGTGCTGCCAATTTCCAGAAATAAAAAATATGAATTATTTGCAAAGAGCCCCTTCTCCTTTTGTAAATATATAAAACGTTTAAGTCTCATACCTTAAATAATTTTATATATCCATTAAAACACTTAGGAAAAATCTACAAAAATTCCAGAAAATCTCTTTTAATATGTTTTCCAACATATAAAAATTTCAGACCCAAACCTTTTATTATTTAACCGTAAGTAATTTATAATCCAAAATAACATTTTCTTTATTAGAAAATTCATATAAAATCTACAAAAATTCTGAAAATTGAATCCATCTCCAAAATATAATTTCTGGTCTATATAAAAATTCGCAAGGCATTTGGATATCATTTAATATGGTTTTTACCTTAAAACAGATCATAAAATAAATATGAATATGTATAAATCATCAACAAGTATATATAATCATTCCATTATTCAAAAACATGGCAAAACATTTCGGATTTCTCCTTAAAACCGAAAATAAAACAATTGAGATTTGTAAATATTATTCAACTTAGCTTTAGGGATTAAGGATATGAGATTTGAATGAATTTGATGTTTATTAAGCTTCCCCTTTCTCTTTCATTCTCTAGCTCTTGTTAATGGTGGCTGGCTTTAGCTTCTAAAATTTTGAATAAATGAAAATGAATGTATAGGAGTATACACGGCTAAGGGATATAGATATAAGAATAGCCTCTTTCCTATTTTACCACTCTTATATTTCATTTTAAACTCTTATCATAATTTAATGTTTAAATGGAACGGCTACCCTTTAATTAAATCAAATCTCAATCCCTTAATCAACACATTATTTTATTTTATTTAGCTAATTAAATATCCTAAATAATATTATCAAAATATAGGGTGTTACAGCGCGGGTGAGGAGAAGAAGAGGAGGATGAAGATGAACACAACGTGTACAGGTGAGTGTTTTAGCTCACAAAATCTATGTCTAGCTATACCGCTTTAATCTTTGCAAATGATGTGTTGTGATGTTCTTTGCTTGAATATGTTTTCATTGCACTGAATTTGTTGAAGAATCGAGTGTAAGTGGAGAAATCACCTAAAATGAGTATTCGATTGTGCAAAGTTGGCCTCTAATTGGTTGACCCTTTAGGGCCACCGGTCAACCTTATGCGGTCGACTGTTGGAGGCGACCGGTCGACCTACGTCTGTGTGTTTCTTGTGTGTGTATGTGTGTTCTTATGTATGTGTTAGTATTTGTGTGATAGTGTTGTGTGTGTGCATGAGTGCATTTTTGTATGTGCGTGTTTGTGAATAGGCTGTTACTATGTTTTTGAGCATGTGAGATGTGTGTGAGTGTTTCTGTGTATGTATACAAATTTGTGTATATGCGCTTTTATGTATGTGTGTTAGCCTGTGTATGTATGTGCATTGAGAAGTTATAAATAAAATATATAACATATATACTTTGATTTTATATATGAATGGAATTATAGTTTAAAGTTTATTAAACTAATAAAGTGAATTTAAAAGTATTATTTAATCAAGAAAATATGAAATGTTTCTTAATTGATATTCCATAGTTATCAAAGTGTATTTTATGATATTTTAATATTTATATAATTCAAGTTTTTTATAAAGTATTTATTTGATTATGAAAATATTAAATTAATTTAGATGTTCTAAAGTTATTTATAAATAGTATTGGTTATATAAAATTATGGAATAATTATTATATGAAATATTTAGCTTTGAAAACTATTTTTGGGGTTTTAAAATCAATATGTGTACTTTCTGAGTATATAAATGATTATTAAATTAATTTTTGAACATCTAAAAGGTTGCGTAATTAATAAATTATTGAAAAGTAAATTTAGTATTCGGTGTTAATTATTTATTTATAGCTTATAAATTATAGGAAATTATGACAAATTCTCAAATTAGTGTTTTGGGTATTTTAAAGTGTATTTTCTTGAGGGTATAATTATTATGATTTATTAATGTGTGTGATATAAAAATATTTATACATGGTTTCTTAGCTTTTTGGATTCTCATCTTCTCAATATTGATTTTTATGTTATGGGTGATTTACCGTTGATATTGATTTGATTGTTGATTTTGATATGATATGGTAATGGCATTCTTCTGTATGATTTCATGATATTTCTATCCTGTGTGACGAGGAGCCTAAATAAATGGAGTTATAAGGCAGTCTAGTATGGGACTTTCGATAACATCTATCCAGTTATTCTTTGGACTCGTTATATAGAATAATGAGTAGATTGAGTGTAGTCTATAAGTAGTGAATAAACGTTTATGTATCATGTAGTGGTGTAGAATGCTGTTGTGATATTTATTTGGTTATTCATTGTAAGTAGATGATACTCAGTGACGGGAATAGAGTGGATAGTGTGAGGTGATACACATAGTGATATATGGCTCTGTGTCTATATTCAGTGAGTATGGCTCTGTGCCTAATGATGAGCATGACTTCGTGTCTATATGTATCGGTTCTATTTGGCACTATTATGATGTACTCTTATTATGTTTGTTGGAGAGGACCAGATGGGTATAATCCACCCCGGCGGCCTAATCATGGGGTCGCACCCCAGATCTGTGACACTATATTGTATAGCTTTGTCCTACTACTATGCGTGCGTTTTCCTCTGTGTCACCTAAGCCAACAGTCTGTTATCTATATAGGAAAGAGTAGTGTCATGACTTATGAGTCCAAGCATTGATTATCAAACTAGTGGATACATGTCGCGATGACTATAGAGGTAACTAAGACTGTAGAGACTCTATGTCTCTGAAGATGCTATTAGTCTCCCTTTTGATACTAACGGAGTGATAAATTGACATATACTATTGATACACCTCCCTTGAGTATAGTTATGGGTTTGATGACCCACATATTGTTAGATATATATATATATATATATGGCTCTACTTGGGACCTCGTGTCATTCGTACAGTCATATCTTGTCACGATACTTTCAGATAGTATATATATAAGAAGATGATATTATACCTAGGATTGATGACCAGAGTATAGTGGATTCTCATTCCATTGTTTATGTTGTTATGCATATTGATGATGATGTTCTGTTTATTGAGATTGAGTGATATTGAGCAAAGTTCTATGCTAGCCTGATTATACATGGTGATATCTCTTTATTAATATTTCCTAGATTTAGGTGTTGATTTCTGGATATGTATGATTCACCCATTTATGTTTATTCTGTGGTTTACGATTTGTTGTATTTCTATATAAGTGATGGGATCCTTTGATACCAGTGCAAATTATTTCATATGGATTTGAACTATTTGGGTGATGTGATTCCTTGATGAGTATTTATGGCATTATACATATATTCTTGGCATATATTACTATATTTATATGCATCCTTTGACATGTCGTCTGATGGTGGAATTATCTATGTTAGAGTTATCATATTATTTTTCCATGGTTGCATTGTGTTACTCTTATTGTGGATCGTTGATTATACATAGTCTGACCCGTGTGTTATTTTATAATGCTCGGATCAGTCCGAGATATTTCAGGTACAAGGACGACATGACCAGCAATTGTTTTATTGGGCTTAAGAGGAGTCTCATATTATGATTGTTATATGACATATGTGAGACATTGATTCATTGTATACATGATGCTAATTTGTATATTGATTGTTCATCATATTATATTGAGTTAGTTGACATTTGAGATGAGTTATACCTGTATTGCATTATCTTATTATATACATTGTGTGTTATCGCTGCAATTCTGACTCTATGTTCTCTGTTATCTATTGTATCTTAAGTAATTTTCTATCCTAGAGACATGCGCGTTTATACTTTGTGCCGATATTTTGTGCTTATAGATGAGTTATTTATTTGATGTTTAAATATGTACCGGTCTTAGCCCAAGAAAATATTTACGTGTGTACCCCATATATATAGCCTTATTCTCCATATTATCTGACAGTGTTACCTAGTGATACTCTTGGATAGTATGGGTATAAAGGTAGGGTGTTTCAAAAGGAGTTATTTTGAGATTGAATCATTTATTTTTAGATACTTTTGGAACATTTCCAATACACTTGCCCATTCGGTTAGATCGAATATTTATTCCCTATGCATGTTATGTTTTCTACTTCCATTTTAACTTATATGAACTTACCGTAGACATACTCCATATGCATCAAATGCACACATTTATGTTTGGGATAATTCATCGGTGAATTTAATAAAGTATTTGAAACCTTTTTGGTATTATTAGACCTATGATTGCATACATCTATACGTATCAATCCTAAGAGTTCACTAACTCTTATGTTGCTCACACTGAATGGGTGCTTTGCCCTTAAGCTTCTGAGATATAATTCCTCTGTGACATATGATTCATTATCATACGATTAAAGAATTATTTCTCAAAACTATGGCTTAGTCCATAATTCCAAAATAATTATAAAACTTTATATACTTCTGGATTAAGAAGCTAATGCAACAAAAACCGTTATTCAAGATTTATTCAATAATGAATTCATAATATTCATAAAAAATAAAAATATTTATATTTTCAATCAATACTAAAAACATTTATATTTCGTAAATAATATTTGGTATGTATATACGAAGAAAGAAATTCATATCCTGATGCATCCATTTATAAGTGTCATATGGTACATATAACAACCCAAAATTTCGAACACTTCGTATTTAAATACCTGAAGTATTTAAATATTTGAACCTTGGATTTAATATGATTAAATGTGAGTTTATAATCTTGTTAACCCCCTTTTAAGTAATAACTAATGCTAGAAAACTTGTTTTTGAAATTTGTTTACAAAAATAAATAGTTCGAAGAAATATCAATATTGTGACCAAAAATTGTTTTATCGATAAACGACCTTTTATTCAATAAAAGTTTTTCAAACTCTTTGGAATTTGTATAGTAACATATGAACACATAAATAACAATTAAATCATTTAAGTTTATAAGAAAATTAATTAAAACCTAAGTGTAATTAAGGAGATAAAAGCCATGTTTTAAGGCATGAGAAGTGGAAGGAAACTAGGCTTGTTTCAAGGTTTATCTCAAGGAGAAAAGGCTGGGTGGAAGGTTCCTTTTTTGGCTGGCAAAGGAGGGTTTCGGAGGTTCTTTTTTTCATTTCCTAACTCCTTACAACACTTCGTAATATTACAAAAAGAACTGCAAAAGAAATGAACAAAAATGGCCTCTTCTTCATACTCTTTTCTCCTCTTAAACCTTCCAAAACATTATCAAATCTCCTCCAATCTCTTCCATACTTTAACAAAGTTCTTATATCATCACTACAATAGATTATAGCATCTCAAAAGTTGAAGAATGATGAAGAAATGGGGACATCATTCCCAGGCCATGAGCACTTTGAGGGACTAGGAGGCTTGGTCTTGTGCTTTTGGAGCAAAAGGTGGTTGCTTTGAGCTTTTGGTGATGGTAGAAAGTGTTACCTTGATTCTAGTGGCTTGTGATGATTGTTAGCTTGGTTATAAAGTGATTTTACTCACTATATAATTTGTGCATATGTTTATAAATGTTTGATTGTTGAAATATAAAGCTATATGTGATGAACAATGCAAGTTATAACTTTTGGATCCCTCCTTGCTTTGGAAAGCAAGTGACAATATATATGTAGAATTCTCTTATGATCCCTCTAAAACATGTAACATGGCCATACTTGATGTTTACATGTTTGTTAATGTTGTATGTGAAGTGGAAGTCTGTTGTGAATGTTTGAAGAGAAATAGTTGCTATAAACACAATTTGAAATCCCTTGTATTTAACATATGTTAAATTGGTTAAAATATGAATATATTGTGAAATCATATATTTGAATGTTCTCTACACATGTTTTGGTGTGTTTGACATAAATAAATTGGTTTGGAAAGTTGTGGAAATAATCGAACAGAGTTGTAAATTTTAGAAGCGAAAAAGTGACTATGGATGCACTTTGAAATCGCTTCATGTTCGTCGATTTTTAAGTCTACTTTGGAAGACATCCTTGGGGTTTTCTTTGTGATTTAATAAGAAAATTATAAGTAATTACTAATGTAAAAATATCTAGTTTTAAAAAGGTTTAATACTAGTCAAACAAGTTGTAAAAGTTAGTAGTAAAATAGTCGTTATGTCGACACTTTTAAATACCTTGTTTTTGAGAATTAACGTTTATTTTTGTAAAGATATCCATAGGGGTTTCTTTACCATTTTAACAAGTAAATTATATTTTGTTCTTACTATAAAATTTTTATAGTTTAATTCATTTGATAACTAGTTGAACAAAGTGGCAAAAGTTATAGCGAAATAGTCGATATATGAGAACTTGGGAAAATACATAATTTTCGGGAATTTTTATAAAATAATTAAAAAATATTCTTAGTGGTTTATCTTTATGGTTTTTAACTAACGTATGTATACTAACTACTGTAAAAAAACCGGATAAAAATCAATTGTTTAAGCATCGAAAATTAGCTTCAAATTTGTAGCAAAATCATGTTAAAAACAGGCCCAGAACTTTATACAACATTCTGGAAATGCTGTCTTCGCTTTTGAAACACATTTTTCCTGTTGCAAATTATTTAGGAAACATATCTATGCTTTGAAACATTTTAAGGTGCTTCAAAGACTTTTACAACACTTTATAAATATTGTAGTTGTAGTTTTTGTTTTGCTAACTCTGTGTTTAGAAACGTTTTTAAACTACTCAAGAGAATTATTACAGCATTATGGAAATGTTGTCTTTTCTGTTTGAAAATTTAAATTCTAGAGAAATGATATTTAAATTAAGTATTTTTCTCTAATCTTTTTAGAATTGTTTCCTAACTTATATTAGAGTGTCTAAGAATTGGTTTCAAAATTAAATATATTTTTAATAATTAATTAATAATTTTTAAAGTAAGAGGCTTTTAGATTAAAACATATTTTTTTAGTTTTTCTATTTTAAATTTTGTTATCTTTACATAATATTATATATAGATAATTATAATATATTCTGAGTAGTTTAAAGGAGTTTTAACATAATTATAAGTATTTTAAAAGTAATTATATAAATATATAAGTTTTGAAAAGTAAGTTAATTATTTCACAAATATAATAAAGTAAGTTTGGATTTTATCACTTAAATTAAAACAAATTACTTTGAGATGTTAAATAAAGTGTATTACCTTAATTAATAAGTTTCGGTATACTTTGATCATTAAAATGAACGTCTTTAAGTTAATTATAAGTAAATGGTTTTGGGTTGTAGTAAACAATGTTTTATTAACATTTTTTTAACCCTTATTAATTATACTTAGGAATATAATTAGTACTTTAATAATAAATACTTTAAGGATAAATATAAGTAGATGGTTTTGTTTTCTAGTGACGATGTTTAAGTAAAAATTGTCCTTAACCCTTAAATGTAATTAAATCTTTAAAAAAGCAAGTTTTAATAAAATGGTTAAGTGTGAAATGGTTTTGGGTTTCTTAATAACACTTGTCTTTAAACCCTTAAGTATATAATTAGATCTTTAATAATTAAATTTTAAAGGTAATAACAAATATTGAATCTTTTATAAAAAGATAAGAAAGGTAAAAGTTTAACTTATAAAAGAGAAGGGGTTTGTAGTAACAATGTTTAAGTTACATTTGTTTTTATTTACAAGGAACGGGTGTTTAGTCCCTAGAGTTGGAAGATGATGGAAGAAAGGTCCCTCCCAAAAAGATTATGAAAATTTGGTCCCTATTTTTAGGTTTTGACTAATTTATGTCACGTTTGCCCCTGATTTCAATGCTGGACCGATTTTCTAGAAGGGGACAATTTGGTAAAAAATAACAAAACAGGGACCTAATTTACATGAGTTTATTAGTAGGGACTTTTTGTGCATGAGCTTTGAGAATAGGGACCTTTGGTTCAAAACCCCTTGTTTTTAACCTCTTAGATTATATTTAAAGTAAGTAACCTTGTTAATGAATTGTGAATATACATATACCATTTGGGATAAGTATATGAATACTTTTGAAGTATATAAAAGAATATAAGTGAATAGTAAAAACATGAATAGTAATATACATGAATAATAGAATATAAGTATATATCTTTTATAAAGAGAAATTAAATCTATATACAAGTTTAAATAAGTTAAATTTTGACTTGTAGGAAGTTTTAATTAAACAAAGAAGTTTAATTAATAAAGGAGTTTAATTAATAAATGAGTTTAATTAGTAAATGAGTTTAATTAATAAACGAGTTTAATTAATAAAGGTGTTTAATTAATAAAGGAAGTTTTAAGTAAATAAAGGAGTTTAATCAATAAAGGAGTTTAATTAATAAAGGAAGTTTTAATTAAATAAGAATTTTGATTAATAAACAAGTTTAATTAATAATGGAGTTTAATTAATAAATGAGTCTAATTAACAAAGGGGTTTAATTAAATAAAGAAATTTTAATTAAAGAATGAAGTTAAGTTTTAAGTAATGAAGGATTAATTAAATAAAAAGGGGATTAAAAGTCGTTTATGTGACTTAGATTGTGCCTTGTGTGTGTTAATCGTGCTTTGTGTGTTAATTGTCTATGGAAAATATTTAGTCGTGTGCTTAGCATTAAAAGTCGATGAAGTAGACTTGATTATATCTATGAGAGTTAAGAATGATGATTCGAGTAGGGTGTAGAAGTAATTGTGTTCTAGCCTATTGGGCTTCACTCTTGACATAGGGATAGTAGAAGTTGAAAAGGTCGGAAATGTGATAAGTATACGAGAATTGGTTTCCATATGTGATCATTTCATTGTTGTCGAATATGACCAATTAATTTAGGAAATATCTAGAAGGAACACAAGAAATATATGGTAGTTATTCACTCGGTGATGATGTAACCTACGTATAAACTCGTTTTTCTCTTCTAGGACAAGAGATAAGTAAATCCATCCGGATAGGAGATGATCTCCACCCTTATCGTTGTCTATTTATTTCTGAAAGAACCAGAGTTATGTTAACCAAAAATTCGTCGATTCAGTCCAAAAGAGACCGGGATCGGTAAGTGTTTTACTTATCGAAAACCACTTCAAGGCTAAGATTTCTATCTCTTGGAAGTCGATCATTTCGAGATGCTGGAATACACTTGGGGATTCATGGTTTGTTCGAGTTATGGCTCATGTGTTGAGATGTTGAACGTCACTTTACCATCGGTGTATAACTAAAGATAGAGTAGGCTGCATAATCCAGGGTTTAGCTACCCCATAGGGGTGTATCAACTACAATATCTAGAGTAGGATTATTGATATGTTGGCCGACAGGAGTTGATGATACTTGGTTCACGTGTCAGGGCGTGGATCACTTGTGTTTTCTTTATGGTATACTATGTCTAGAGATGTACGACGCTCGAAAGTTGATTTTTGATCCTTATCATGAAGATTGGTCATAGTTTACTGGGGAGGTCTCTATGGAAAATCCATATACATGCGTGCCTTAGCGGTTTTGATTGTACTTCAATATTGTTGTGTTGTAAGATGAAAGTGGCACAACTATTTTCTTATATATATATTCTTCATCCTAGACATTATCTATTTTATCACCTTGTATACTTATTAGATGGTGGTTCTTTTAAGGGGATAATCATTATGACGATCTCAAAAGTACTGTTATATGCTAGCTTCGTATTTCTTGAGTTTCTCACATCACACATATGTCTGACCCATGGTTTTATTTCTCCCTTATTCCAAGGGTGCTCTTTTGAGTAGTCTGAGAAAGGCAGGTTTTCGTTCATGTTCATTCAGATCTTAGAGGAGAGTTGGATATTTTACCTACCGTAGTATTTATTTCCACTGCATTACTTTATGTATATATATCAACAATTGTCAGGACATGCTGCTATAATTGTCCAGGCTGATGATAGTACTTTGATTAGTAACTCAGAAATGCTATGTATATTAGAGAAGCTCTATGTACAGTCTTTTGATACTATATGTTATTATTCCATATGTGAGATTTTGATGTTTTTGTCTTTCTTGGTCTTTTTTCTTTTCTTCTTTTTCTTTACCCTAACGTTTCGTCTTTCCTGCACTTGGTTATTCGGCATGTGAATATCGTGGATGCATTATTTTCGACATTCGAGGGTCAAAAAGGCTTATCGTTATAGTACGCTCCCACTATTTCCATCATTACCATAATAACGTATGAAATATGAAGTTCCATTCAACTACTTATTATGGTTTATTTATTTCTTTACTTTAACTAATTTAGTATCGAGAGTTTTCGATCAAATATCTTAAACACAAAGAAATGTTCTTTGTAGACAACAATTTGCTATATTATAATACAATTAGAATAGAAATCACATTTCTTATTCCATATTAGTTATCTTTTAGTATTTTATACAATTCTCGTTTGCGTTGTCCCTTTATGAAGCAGAGGTGACCATTCATTCTCTTCATCCCATCTGTGCCTAAGTTACATCCACCCTCATATATTTGCTTTACTATCCAAAATGGTCGAACATTCAAAGGATTTCCATATTATACTTAATCATATTGAATACACGACTTCACATTATGGTTTATTTGTTAATTCTAATGAGCTAATTTCATTGAAGTTTCATACATTATGAACTACGACCATTCACCAAAAAACATTTATATGTGACTAAATATGGATTAACTGTCCATATTCTTATATTGCTGTTATAGTAGAAAACTGATAAAAGACAATACACAGTATCAGAAAAATTAGGGCATAAGTGACCAAGTTACGAATGTATTTAGTAGTCTATAGTTCGGCTCTTACATGAGTTTTAAAGCGACAATATGTCAAAGGATTTGACGTAGATTATTTTAACTTTTTATAGCATATGTTTTTACAATACTAGAAAGGTAGACAATTTGTCAATCGTTAATTTAGTTCATTTATATATCTTGATTGATAAACATTTTATAAATTTTATTAGTTGCATAAATTTATAGATGTAGATTATTTTAACTTTATATAGCATATATTTTTACAATACTAGAAAGGTTAAATGTTACCATTTCAGTTTTCTAATAAGGCTCTGACTAGACCTTCTTATTTCTTAAAATGCTAAGTGAAAATATAGAAATATTTCGATTTCACTGGTGAGTGTTAGGCCTCCTTTGCCTTGGGATTCTAACCTTGAGGAATATTAACAAATCATAATCCTATAAGCGTGGGATAACACTTCATCGATTGTATCATATAAAACTCCTAACCCGTGGTCTTTGTCCTAATCTCATCTCGACGTTGAGGAAGATCAACAAATCGAGAGAGATTATCCAGTCATAGCCACCATTTTACGACGGTCTAAGTATAGTGCATGTGCCATGAGGAAAATCAACAAATATATGCATGTATCTTACCTCTTCAAGTCAATATATTAATAGTACTACACATAACATCTCTAGCTTGAGGAAAAACAACAACTAAAGAGTATGTAAGTAATCTATTAATATATAATTGGTAGATGACAACTTATATATTAAGGATTCATAATCTTTAACACATACACATGTATTCAAAAGTGATATCAATTTAAGAATAGTGTATTTCTTATGAGATAATCTTATAATTTAAATGTTATACACATCCGAAATCACGGTATATGTACCACACGCATGTATTTATTCATTAAACCTAATATGGGTTTCTTATAGTTTCACTCTATTTAATAAAATCATATTTAATTTGTTTTGTAAATTTTTATTAATTATTGAATTACAATTTTAATTAATTTAATTTAAATTTCAACTGTTGAATTTTAAATTATTAATTTTTAACAATTTAAGAAAGTAGATAGATTATCACATTTATAGCAATTGTACACATATGTCATTATACATGTATATAATTTATCAATTAACTTTTAATTAATTTAATTTATTGAAACAACATTTAATTAAAATAATATTAATTAAATTCAAAATTTTCTTTACTTCCTCTTAAACATTTTAAGGTAAATGTACGAATATCATTATATACATTTTAATTTAATTATTTAATTATTTCTTTATTTAGTCAAATTAATTAAATAATTAAGAAATTTTTAAAAATTAATATATTAACTTTTCAAAGTCAATTTTGAAAAGTTTATAACATTTATAACATGTCATATTTTAAACTTAAATTTTAAATTAAAAATATAATTTTTAAAATTTTCAAAACATATTTTGAAAAATTAACCCGAGGTCAAAAATAAATTTAGGCATTTATGTTAGGGATAACCTTTGAACTTTTTTCATCCTTTGGGTTAGGCCAGCAGCCAATTAGGGCAGAGTACTTGATTTCCAAACCCAGTTCTTTAATGCTACCTTTCAAGAAACCCTAATAAACGGGTAGGCTTTAATCAGTTAGCCGGTCGGAAGCGGTGAAATAGGTAGATTTCAAAAAAGTTCCCATTTAGGATCTATTGGGCCTATGAAGTCTAAAGGGATTTTAGATTCAATCTAAAAAGTTTTAAATAAAATCATATTTTGTTTAATTTCTAAAATGGATTATTAAATTTAATTTCAATTTACTAGTATTATAATGAATGTGTCTAATACATTAGTATATGTAAGTGTAAGTGCAACATATAAACAATGTGTATGTGTATAACAGTAACATGCAAAAATAATCGAGAGAAGGAAGCCTTTCAATTTCTCTCTCTTAGCTTATATAATTAATTTAGGGAAGATGCAGCTTTATATATAAACAAAGAAACCTTTCATTTCTATCTCTCTCTATAATTAGATTGATTGATTTATCAAATGACATTTATGACTAAATTTATACATGCCTTAGTTGTCCAAGATTTTAATTACTAAAATATGTGTGTGTGCATACACGCATATATAAAATTAAGAAAGGGTTTAAAATAAAATATATAATTTTACATGAATGTTTATTTTTAATTAAAGTTAAAATCGGACACACACACACATATATATACATATATTTGTGAACAATGTTTTGATATATACAACAACATGTGTATTTGAAGATTGCAATTTAATACATACATATATGAATCTAAAGTTGATAAATTTAAATCCAACTTTCAGTTTAGGAAAGAAATCAATTAAATTATAAAAATCTAGTTGTGTGTTTTCAGTTGAAATAACCCTTGCACCTGTGTATACAACAACTAAAATTAATTATTCAAACAACAACAATGTAGTACTTGTTTTCATTTTAATAGTAAGTTGAAGTAATTAAAGTTGATTCGATCAAATTTGTTTTCAATCAAAAATTAGATGAAAGTTAATCAAAATTATTTTCAAGCAAAAAATTAATACAACCATGTAACTGTTGGAACCTGCCTTCTTCGATTTTAATGTGACAACTATATATTTCAAACTATA
Organism: Allium fistulosum; assembly: GCA_030737815.1. Lineage (NCBI taxonomy): Eukaryota > Viridiplantae > Streptophyta > Magnoliopsida > Asparagales > Amaryllidaceae > Allium > Allium fistulosum. The sequence continues at coordinate 195,656,086 of CM060906.1, read as the reverse complement.
TACTATGATGTCAAATATTCTTGCAGGAATCTACAAAGAAAAGCTATTATCATATCGTCAACAAACTAAGCTCAAGCTTTCTAGTATACTGATTATTATTTCCGGTTAGATATTTTTGTACAATCTCTGATATGATGATAACACACGCACACAAATAGTTTTTGGAAAACATGTTCTACAAATATAAAATATCTTTTTATAGACATAAAAGTATTTTCAAAAGTTTCTCAAGTTCAGAATCACTAAAATAAAGAAGAGGAACAAATCAGTACAAATTCAGACATCTGTCACTTTTATTTAGCCATCTGTCATAAAAACAGACGTCTATCACTTTAATACAGACGTCTGTCATAAAAACAGACGTCTAAATTAAATGAACAGACGTCTAAATTCACAGAAATTTGTTTCTTCTGCCTATTTGACTGTTTAAACTTACTTAGCCATCTGTCACTTTTTCTCAGACATCTGAACTTGACGAACTGAAGCATCTCTTCATGAAAATTCAAATTTTGAAGAGTTGTCTTCTTCACCAACAGTTGCACTCCTTCTAATAGTTGCAACTATTGAATTAAAACTATTCAATACTATAAATAGAGATGAAAATCCACTATTTCATTAACCAATTCTTTCTATCTATACTTGCTTTGTATTATCATAATCACAAGCAATTTTCAATCTCTACTTCCTATCTTTCGCACATTCAAATCATCATATCAAGAAGATTATAGGAAGGGTGTACTACATTGACTATATTCGTGTTATTCAAAGAACACACAAGTCAAGAAACAATTTTCAAATTGTATTTGAAGTCCTATTCGGTTGCTTAGGCGGAAAAGTCATGTTCGGTTGCTCAGGCGGTGTAATACCTGTTCCTACGGGTTAAGTGAGGGTTATTCGAGAAATTCCAGAAGGAGTCTGGGACTGGACGTAGAACGAGAAGTTCGAACCAGTATAAAAATCCCTGGTGTCTTTTTTACTGCTATTTACTATTATTTATAATTCCGCACTTGCTAGACTAGTTTAACTATATTATCGATCCATATAGACTTTCATTTGGTATTAGAGCCTGGGATTCTAGAGATCGTAACAACATCCTAGAATAAATGGCTACAAAGAGATCTAGTCAAGGCAATAAGAAGAGGAAAAGCAATAAAGAAGAATCAAAAGAGCAAACAAACAAATGCTTCATAGCTAAACTCAGATCACAATCGGTATGTTTAGATTCTTTATATAAAGATCTTCTGTTAGCACATGACGAATTGTTAAAAGATTGCAAAACTTTGAATAAAGTTAATACAATTGCTTTAACTAAGTTAAAAGATTGTGAGCAAGAAATTTCCAATTTAAAAGAGGAAAATAAATTTTTGGTAAAACAAACTAAATGTTTTGAAAATACCGTCGAAGAACTTGTTTTACAAAAAGATTTCCTACAAAAAGAAAATGAGCAGTTAGAAGACAAAAACCAATTCTTTCTATCTATACTTGCTTTGTATTATCATAATCACAAGCGATTTTCAATCTATACTTCCTATCTTTGCACATTCAAATCATCATATCAAGAAGATTATAGGAAGGGTGTACTACATTGACTATATTCGTGTTATTCAAAGAACACACAAAGTCTAGAAACAATTTACCAAATTGTATTTGAAGTCCTATTCGGTTGCTTAGGCGGAAAAGTCCTATTTGGTTGCTTAGGAGGAAAAGTCCTGTTCGGTTGCTCAGGCGGTGTAATACCTGTTCCTTCGGGTTAAGTGAGGGTTATTCGAGAAATTCCAGAAGGAGTCTGGGACTGGACGTAGAACGAGAAGTTCGAACCAGTATAAAAATCCCTGGTGTCATTTTTATTACTGCCATTTACTATTATTTATAATTCCGCACTTGCTAGTCGTAGTTTAACTATATTATCGATCCATATACACTTTCATTTGGTATCAAAGCCTGGTATTCTATCGATCGTCACAACATCATAGAATAATGGCCAGAAAAAGATCCGGTCGAAATACAGCAAGCAAAAAGCCTGAAACTATCAGAGCAACGACCAATGAGGACTGTAAAAAGGTACATTCTGATTTACAAATTTCGGTAAAAGATAATAATGAATTAGTTAGTGTAAGCAATAAGATTTCAAAGCTTAACTTTATTATCTTAGAAAAGATGAAATCTGTTGAACTTGAAAATAAGAAATTGAAAAATGAGAAGTTAGATTTAGAAAATCAACTTGGTGTTTTAAAGAATAATTTTGAGGCTCTTACAGATTTTCTAGATGAACAAAACACCATATTTGAGAAAGAGAGAGAAAAATTTTCAAAAGAAATTTTTGATTTGAAAAGACAAAATGATTTATTACAATCCTCTTTAGATAATTCAGAATCTCAAAATTTCCTTCTCAAAAATGAAAACTGTACGTTAAAAAACGAGAATACTGAATTAAATAAGAAAATTGATATTTTAAATAATAGTAATATTTCTTTTGAAAATAATAATTGTGACTTTAAAGCTAAATTTGATAAACTTAACACTGAAGTCACAAAATTTAATAAAGGTCAAAATGATTTAAACGTGATTTTATCCAGTTCTAGACCGTTACATGATAAAAGTGGTTTAGGATATAATAAAATTGATCGTAGAAATAGCACTAGATATGCTTTCATGTATAGTAAAAATGTTAGTGCTAGTACTAAATTTCGAGTAAAGTCTAAATCCAATTTTTATAGAAATTCAAATACTACTATGACCAATAATGTTTATAATTTCCCTAGAAGTACAAAATCATTGACCAGAAATATGAATAAAAATTACCTAAGTATTTGGGTTCCTATCAATTGGAAAAATAGAGAAAAATACATTGATGATTATTTTGATATGGTAGTTAATAATGAAAATTATATTTATAAAGGATCAACCACACCCAAATGGGTATGGTTTCCTAAGACCTAACCCCCCGGACCCTAACATAATAAGTGGGTACCGAAAATGATTTTTTTTTTTGTAGGTACTCAAAGAAACAAAAGGAAAAGGATAGATTTTGGAATTTTAAAGAATGTTCCATACGTTTAATAGAATTACGTGCTTACAATGAAATATGGACTTCAGCAAATATGGTAAAATCTATTTTATTTTTCCTTCATAATTAATAATGAGTTTATCTCGTTATTTATAAGATATTTTATATAATTTATTATATTACTTCATTCTTTTTTATAATAACTAAGGGGGAGAAATACATATACAACAAAGGGGGAGAAATTCATATACATATTGAATCATAAAACATAACTTAAAAAGGTTGAAATACAAAAAAAAATCAGCCTAACAGACGTCTGATAGGTTTTAACAGACGTCTGTATACCTATTTTTTGTTTGAGCCGTCATTTTGTCACAGACGCCTGTCTTCAAATATAGACGTCTGTAATAAAAATTTAGCCGTCTGAATTTAGTTCAAAATGTTTTTTACTCTCTGTTTAAAATTAAGACCTCTGAGACGTCTGAACAAAATCTTTTAGACGTCTGTCATCATACTTAGCCGTCTAAATAATTTTTTAGACGTCTAAATCTATTAATTTTTTCAATCTTTTTTATTTTCTACAGAACATCAGACGTCTGTTATGTGACTTAAGTAATTTATTCTTATGTTCTGTATCTTTTTATAAATATGTATTTCTGTCCTATATCACTGTTTTTCTTTGTTTAGTATATTAAGATATGGAACATGTTCAAACATATGTTCAAATCTGTTTTTATACTCCAAATATTCTGACTCTTCCACAACAAAATTTTATCATTGGTATGTTCTGAACAAAGTTCATATTGCTATTCAACAATGTGTTTTATCATCACATTTCTAACGAAACCCCTTACAAATTCCTTTTTGTTAATGACAAAGGGGGAGAAATATTAATCATTCTGCAATATAATATGGTCATGTTGACAGGGGGAGAAAAAGGTATGGTTATACTAACCGTTGAATTATATAGTTGTCATCATCAAAAAGGGGGAGAATGTTGGAACCTGCCTTCTTCGATTTTAATGTGACAACTATATATTTCAAACTATATACTATGATGTCAAATATTCTTGCAGGAATCTACAAAGAAAAGCTATTATCATATCGTCAACAAACTAAGCTCAAGCTTTCTAGTATACTGATTATTATTTTCGGTTAGATATTTTTGTACAATCTCTGATATGATGATAACACACACACACACAAATAGTTTTTGGAAAACATGTTCTACAAATATAAAATATCTTTTTATAGACATAAAAGTATTTTCAAAAGTTTCTCAAGTTCAGAATCACTAAAATAAAGAAGAGGAACAAATTAGTACAAATTCAGACATCTGTCACTTTTATTTAGCCATCTGTCATAAAAACAGACGTCTGTCACTTTAATACAGACGTCTGTCATAAAAACAGACGTCTAAATTAAATGAACAGACGTCTAAATTCACAGAAATTTGTTTCTTCTGCCTATTTGACTGTTTAAACTTACTTAGCCATCTGTCACTTTTTCTCAAACATCTGAACTTGACGAACTGAAGCATCTCTTCATGAAAATTCAAATTTTGAAGAGTTGTCTTCTTCACCAACAGTTGCACTCCTTCTAATAGTTGCAACTATTGAATTAAAACTATTCAATACTATAAATAGAGATGAAAATCCACTATTTCATTAACCAATTCTTTCTATCTATACTTGCTTTGTATTATCATAATCACAAGCAATTTTCAATCTCTACTTCCTATCTTTCGCACATTCAAATCATCATATCAAGAAGATTATAGGAAGGGTGTACTACATTGACTATATTCGTGTTATTCAAAGAACACACAAGTCAAGAAACAATTTTCAAATTGTATTTGAAGTCCTATTCGGTTGCTTAGGCGGAAAAGTCATGTTCGGTTGCTCAGGCGGTGTAATACCTGTTCCTCCGGGTTAAGTGAGGGTTATTCGAGAAATTCCAGAAGGAGTCTGGGACTGGACGTAGAACGAGAAGTTCGAACCAGTATAAAAATCCCTGGTGTCTTTTTTACTGCTATTTACTATTATTTATAATTCCGCACTTGCTAGACTAGTTTAACTATATTATCGATCCATATAGACTTTCAATAACATGCGTATATTTAATCAACTGGAATCCAATCAAAATGATTTCAAAACAATAACTAAATCAAATCGAACAATTTAGGCATATATAAATTCATTGTAAATGATTCGATACCAAACTATATGAACAATATGAATGTAGCGACCCGGGAATTCGAATACTTCGTCTTCGAATATCGAAACGTTTTGAAATATACTTAAGTGTTATAAATACAATTTAATAACCTTGTTAAACAAAATTTAATTAATGAATAATGATAAGAAACTTTTTTTTGAAATTTGTTTACAAAAATATATTCTTCGAAGAAAAATCGATAATGTGACCAGTAATCGGTTTATCGGTAAACCATTTTTTGATCAATATAAGTTGTTCAAACTCATGTGCACTTGTCTAATGATTAAATTAACACATTAGAAACCAATTAACACTTCTCTTCATAAAGAAAATAGAACATTGTAGAAGCTTCCAAGTGAATAAGGGATGTTTTTAATGTTAAGGGTATAAGAGTATTTTGCTAAATGAAGTGATGTAAAGGAGAGGTGATGGAGCATGTGGGGAGGTAAGCCTTCCATGACATGAGAGGGAGGTAAGAACAAGCTTAGGCAACACCATTTGAATCTATATAGGGAGAGGCATACCTTTAATAATAATTTACAAATTCACAAAGCTAAAACAAGCTCTCTTTTATGTCTTTTTCTTCTCAAAATTTCAAAGGAAAATAATTGCAAAACTCATCCAAATCAACTCAAATTTGGAGTGGAGCCTTGGGACAACATTACAACAACTCCTAGCCAATTTGTTTTGGAATAAGTGAAGCCAAACTCTCACCATCCCCTTTGGCCATGAGCAAAAAAGGCATAATTGCCTTAGGAAATCAAGTGCAAAGCAAGAAGAAAAGAAGGAAAGTGGTTGCAAGGTTAAAGTAGGAAGTGTAGAATTGGATCTTGCTTGTTTGTTTAGTTAAAGGTGAGCAAAATCACCACCTTGAATGAAAATATAGAGTATATATGCTTGTGTTGATTGTGTGTATATTGTTTGAATTGATGTTGACATATGTAGAACTAATGGTTTTGATTCTTGCTTTGAAAGCAAATGGCATATGCAATTCATATGAACGGACTTGAATGGACTTGTACAACTTGTAGAAAGGTCTTGAATTCAAAGACTCTCTCGCTCCCTGGAAGAGGTTGGAAAGTGACATAACGTCCTTCGAACGAGTCGTATGCATATGGAATTATTCAATGAATTTCCATGCCAATTGCTCGAAAGACGATATTGATTTCGATGGCTGCCGAGTGAACCAAATCTCTCCACTCCCTCCAAGAAAATTGGAAAACAACGACATCATACAGCATCGGTAGCTCTGGCACAATCCATGTGCCAGTCGTAATTCATCAAGTGTTGCCTCGAATCCCTCTTCTTATTATATGATGGCATCATCAGCATTACAAACATCCTCGAGTTTTCCTCACATAGGATATCTTCCGTGAATGGATTCAGACTCGGAGAGGAACCTACTCATCATTAGTCCGATGCTGGCTCTTACTTATAAGTCTCCTGCAATTTTAGTCAAATCCGGCTCAGGTGGATCCACTGAATGGCGGTAATCATGATCGTCCCTTAGTTTTTGGCCCGGAAAATGCTCTTTGTTTATTTCATGATACCTGGGTTCTTCAGACTTCAGGAGAACCGTTCATTCAGCAGTTCCGTGTACATAACCTTTCCACGGCGGATCTGAAGCACCCACCTGATCTCTAACATTCTGGTTGTCTACAGCATGTCCCAAAGCCAAACCAGCGCCATCACCCAGAAGTAGACCACCCAAACCATAATTATATAGTTCGGTACCAATTCCTCTGGATGGATCAGTACCGATCCATAGGCCTTGGCCGCTGTTCGGTCCCATCCTCTATTTCGACCTTCCGGTGTCCTTTTGAGCCATCTTTTTCTTCTTGTTCCTCTGCCTTTGCTTCGACAATGAGGAACTGCCAGATTGTGAACCAGAAGGTGTTCTATCCCTCCTACTTCTTTTACGGCTGTTTATCAATTGATTCAACAAATCAAAGCTCTACTTCATTTGATGATTCAGTTCATTACGGCTTTCTTAGAGCTTTTCTACCATTTGCTTCATCATACGGTCCATCTCAACCCTAGTAATCACATCTTTTGGGTTCTGACCTTCGTTAAGGATTTGTTGTGCAACCTCCTCAACATGTTAGGAACCAGCATTCTCAACATTCTCAACAGCACGTGAAGTTGTGGAACGATCTCTTCTAGGAGCCATGATAGAAATCATTTGCACAGATTTTCTAAAAGTCTGAGTAGTTAAAAATTCCAAAAACAAAGAAAACCAGATCTATCTCTTTGATTTAGGCAATTCGATAGTAGATTATGAATCCAAACAAACTAAGAATTGGTTCTCAATGAAAGAACCAAAATGCGGTACAACACCCAAAAGATTATGTAGAGAATAAAAAATGAAGAAAAGTAAATGAAAAGGAGTAAAGACATAACAACACACGTTTATAGTGGTTCGGCTAATCATTACATACATCCACATGAGATTTTTATTGATAATACTGTTGTTCACAAGTGTCGTTCTTATAGTTTCGTGCCACTCCACAGGCAATTACAAAAAATTATGTAAAATTTGCTAGGAAGTGAAAGAAATCCTCGAAATGGTGCCGCCCATGCCTATTTATAGCTGTAGGTTGATGGGAATGCTCCAACACATCCTCCTCCACGATCTCCCGATGGTTGCTCAAGATGAAACGTGGCCAACTCAGCAAGTTGGATGGATCGATATCGATATATAGCCATGGATCGGTACTTATCCATGGAACTTCATCATGGATTGGTTTGAACTCTTTGAAATGGAGTGATTCGTTGTTAGCTTCATGATTTTCAATTTGTTTGCATCATTATAAGCTTGTTTCTAAGTCCAAGCGATGGATCGATATAGGAGTAGAGTTATCGATTTCCAGTGCTTGAAGTGTTTGATATCAAATGAAGTGCGATCGAACGATGGATCTTAGAGTAAGCTTCTAGCATCAAGACTTGTTTATGGTAGGAAATTGGGGTGATTCTGGTGAGGTTCTATGGATTAGTACCGATCTATGGTGATGGATCAGTACTGATCCACCAAATTGATGGATAGAGCTTTGGAATTTTTGAAATGGCCTTGTTTTTGTCTCGTGATCTTGGTTGTACTTGTTTTCTGGACTTTACGGCTATCTCTCCAAGCCTTCTGCCTCGATAGCTTTCAAGTTCGATTCGACAAATCCGCCTAGACACTGCTTGGTCAAAAGGTTGGATACACATGGTTTTTTGCAAGTTTTGATGTTCTTAAGCTTTTATGCTTTGGTTTTTACACTAAGGATCAACATAATTCCAATTATGATGTATGAGGTTAATTATAGCTTATATAACTAACCCAACCTCCGTTATTTTATGTGAATCTTTATATCAATAAAATTTATAGGAACTCTAGTTTTTGTTGTCAAATTATATTGGAGCTTTTGCTTTGGAAGTTGCAACTATTCGTTTTATAGATTATTTATTCCATAGTTATTGAAATAATCATGTGTTTTGATTGGTAACCACTTTATTGTACTCGTCTTCATTGTATAATAAAGGACGTTATTGGATTTGTATGTTGATTGACCCAATTAAGTTGAATATTATATGTTCTTTATTTCTTGTTTCACTATTTTGTTTATTGTAATTATAATTTGGTTAATTCTCTTTGGACACGAAAAATTGCTGAGTAGCCCCCACAAAATTAAGAAAACAATTATACTCAAATTTTTGTTGAATATACCCATATTATTGATAACTATTTCCATTTATGCCCTTCAACCTAGTTAAAAGTCAACCGGTTAGGCCAATCAAGTGATTTTTAGCCTACCATGCAGTTATAGTTCATGGTACCCAAGCTAATCGTGCACATCTCCAGCGTGGTTGATCTACAAATCAAGAACGACAACTGTGAGATTTTTCAATCAATCACTCGGCTGAACTACCATGATTTAAATTTAAAAACTTCAAAATAAGATAAAGTTCAAACTGTACCGCTGAATCCATCAAATTTATGTTATGATTATCATAGTCCATCGACTTAAGCAAATGATTTGAGATTTTACTTAAATTTATATTACTAGGGTTTATTGGTTATGAGCAATCGAAGAAGGAAAAAAGAATGAATTAAGAAGAGGTAAACCACACAAGATAATTTTGTCCTGCAATTTAAAAATAAAAATAAAGGAACTACTAAGCAATTTCATGTGTCTAAATAGACTATAATTTTCTTTTCGATTATATTTGTTATTGATCAACTCATATCAAGGATATGTGAGAACTTTCATGCTATTTCATTCAGCTTGAATTATGTTTTGGTTTGAATTGGCTCATGGATTATATTAAGATCAGCAAGCCGCGTCCGCGACTCAACTTTAAAGCTGTTTACTTCTTCGTTCCTAGGCCTTACTAGGCTTTAGCAAAGCTTGGGCTTGTTGGACTTGGGCTTTATCGATTTGGGTCCGGTTAACTAAAATTTAATTTTTGTGTTGTGTGTCTTACTGGGCCGTAAGGCTTATAACTGTAAACATTATATAGCGATAAAATTTATCACATTTTTCTTTGCTTTTTAAAAAAATATAAAATAAAATAAAAGACTAGCTAATTTCATACGGAAATCTTTTGATGTCAGTGTTGTGATTCCAACGACAAATAAATAAGATCGTCTTCTCTTTTCTTTGGTGCATAGATACATAAGCATTTTTATATAAGCAGTGAAGAGTGATGAATAAGAAGCTTTAGGTGTGTTAATTTTAGCTGTGTTAATTTAAAGGCGTCATTCAAAAAACTCAAAATTCAATTTCGTACCTTTTAAAAACAGTTTTTGCGAAACGTATATGTTAAAGTTTTCAACAAAAATGCACATTTTAAACTACATGTGATTACATTTAGAACCGTAAATATTTACATTCTACATTTTAAATATTTTTCATTCTAGCTGTAAAATTTTATAAAATGAAAATTTATAGTCTACACTGCAAACATTTGCAGTCCACACTATAAATATTTATGGTACAAATATATGAATTTTAAACCGCACTTATTATGTACGTTTTGATGGGAAACTTTAGCCCAGGTGTTTTTTGAACCTTGTTTTTGAGAAAAAAAATTCAAGTATCAAGTTTAAAAATAATAGACGGATCCCGGTTTTCTAATAAAATGAAAATTTACGGTTCGCACTGCAAAAATATGCATTCTACATTTTTAATATTTGCAGTCCACAATGCAAATTTTTATTTTACAAACAGTGAAATTTAAACTGCACATATTAATATTAATTTGCAGATAGTTTAAAATTAGGGCTGTTATGGTAATGGTTACCGTTACCATTTTGTAAAAACCGCTACTGGTACCGTTTTTACTGATAAACTAGAATTTTTTACCGTTACCGTTACTGATTGACTAGTATACAGATGACTGGTATACCAATAAACCGGTAACCATTACACTGGTAATGGTAAATTACCGTTTGTCTAGAAAAATAATAAATTGATATATTTTTACACTGAACGATGCTTCATTGTATATCTCATTGGGTCACTTCATAAAGGGCATGGAAAAAAAGTGTATTTATCATCATTCGGGTTGAATTACTAAAATAAATAGAACTATTTTCTTGCTTTTAAATATCCGTAATACAACACCTTACATGAATACATGTATCAATGTATTATGAACGGACTGGTAAATTACCGTTACCGCTGGTTTTGAAAAAATATTACCGATATTTTACCGGAGAAAATGATAAATTTACCGTTACCACGATTATACTGGTATACCGACGTTACTTTCAAATGGTAACCGATTGACTGGTAATAGTAAATTTACCATTAGCATAACAGCCCTATTTAAAATATACATTTTTGCTTTTTAATAGGAGAATATGTGTGGCCAATCCATTATATAATATAGTGCAATAAATCATTCTTCATCTAATGCTCTACTTTATCAAAGCATCGTGGGTTATGACGAAGGTGATATGGAAACCTTTGTGAGCCACAAAACAGATTATGAATTAAATATTTTATTGGTAAGTATGACACATGAATACGTGATTAGCCACAACCAAATCATGATTGAGGTGACTTATTTGATCATAATTTACGTGTAATTTTGTGTGGAATTTTCCCTTTAGCGTCTTTTTTTCCCAACCAATACTTTTCTAAAGGCTTTTTCCTGCTAGATGGTGACAAATTAAAACAAAATTAAGACACAATATATGTGAATCTAATTTTTTTGTTTGATTGAAATCAAATGGCAATCCACAATATAAATGCTCAATAAAATCCTGTTTTGCAGCATGCTTGTAGCCTTTTTGTTTTTCACTACATAATCTGAATTAAATAATACAGGAAATTATTGTCAAAGACAAAATTTCTCAGCATTTTAGTCTCAAGGACAGACCTTCAGTATTTTAGCCTGAAGGACAACTTTATTTAGGTATCAGTTTTTAAGTTTTAAGGTATCATTTGTAGTTATCGGTAGCATTTTTTAGGTATCAGTTTTTATTTCAGTAGCAGTTTTGAAAAAATATTTGTCCTTATGAATAATTTTTAGAAGAATGTTTGTCCTTGTGGATAAATTATTGAGGTCATGTCCTTGAGGCTAATATATAAATTTTTGTCCTTTAAATTAATTTCCCCTTAAATAATATACCTAGCGGGTAGAAAAAGAAAGCAATATTATTTGATTCAGATTGGATGGTGAAAATCAAATGGTTATAGAGATATTGCAATATTTTTGTAGCACTGCTATAGCAGTTGATTTCCAACACACGTTCTGATTTAAATAATAGCATTTTTTCTTCATTTAACAACATACTATTATTAAAATCGGAATTTATGGTGAAGATTAGGAAGTTCTGCAAAACAGGTATTTTATTTTACACACACGTAAGTGTACACACATGTATTTATACATACGTGTGTATATATTATTGTTACCAAACTGCTAAGTCAAGTTGTCCTAGACTTGTATTATATTTTATTGTTATGAATTGTATGCAACCTACTTATATTATATGTCAAACTCTTCATAGACAGGACTTGTTACCAGATGAACCCATTTGTTAATTGTGACATAAACTTTTGTTAAAAATAAAATAGCAAGAAGATTGTCAACTTTCGGTTCTAATTCTAGAACATAACTCCTGCATACAAACAGTAGCATATCTGCAACTTGAATCTTTACATGTTCAAAGGACAGATCACTAGCCTTTTTTTGGCCCCATTTGCTTCCTATGTATAAACACTATATATATATATATACACACACACACATACATATATATATATATAAGAGGACAGTACCATGTTTGCTATCTAATTTTTAATCCTTTTTTCAAAGAAAAACCAGTAAGGGTGGCTGGTACACTATCACCTCTATGTGCATGCATCACTAGCGCAAAGCATCAATACTCTTAATTCCTCTTTACCTTTGTCCTTTGCCGCGGCATAATACAAAAAATCTTTGTTAAATTTTTGAATTAGTGGAACCCGTCATATTTGATTAATGGCTGATGATACACAATAAATGATTAAGATCACTGTACCACATGAAATAGACAAAAAAAGCATAAGGGATTTGATTGATATGTGACCAATATAGTTTACTTTGTTAATAAAATGTTTTCTATCATCAAAGTCATTGCAATCCTAAATGATTTTTATATTAGTTTTTAAGAGGGATACAAATAGGTGATGTGATTGCTTTGTATTTTGGACTAATAATTAGTCAAAAAAACTACCAATCCGCAACAGAAACCACTCATTTCTGAAGAAACCGCTAAACATGGTAAATACTTTTAGCAGCCCCCATTTTTTCAAGATAAACAAGATGTATCCTATTGTAACTCTATCCTACCTAGAAAAAAGAAGGGTGCAACATGAGTAGTGTAGTTGGTTGAGCATATTAACTATCCGCATTTGCTACATTATCCATGTAAATATATTATTATATACTAAAAGGAGATTAGCCAATTCAATATCACCAAATGTTCTTTCCTCTTATATCAAAAATTAAACTAACATTTTTTGCTAAACCTAAGTTAGCTTTTAGACCTAGTTATATTTTTTAAACCCAATGGATAGACAAAAATTTAAGTGCAAACATCAAAAACATTGATTGCATTTTAAATTTGTATAAAGCAATCCTAAAATCATATCCCTAATTTGAACCCATCACCATTCAAATCGTACCAAGAATTTTAAACTTTACGAAGTAAGAAAACAATTCCATTTTCAATAATTCCTTCCAAGTCTTTGCATTCCTTTTGATGATCTTCTCACACTATAACGTTTGAATTTGGCTATCATATATTGTACTTTCAAAATAATAATAATATAATAGGGTTTTTTCTTCGATGATATGAAGAATACAAGCCGACTGAAGAAAGAAAAGAATGTAAATAGAGAGAGTCAAGTTAACTGAGGATAAATACGTAAATTAATAATTTTATTATAATTGGGTTCTAGAATTAAGTGTGTGTAACGACCCAGAATTTCGAACACTTCCTATTTAAATATCTGAATTATTTAAATATTTGAATCTTGAATTAAACATGATTAAATTGATTTAAAAAACCTCGGTAACCCTCTTTTTAAATCATAAGTAATGATGGTAAACTTGTTTTGGAAAAATATTTACGAAAATAAATACTTTAAAGGAATAACGATAATGTGACCGAAAATCATTTTATCGATAAATGGCTTTTTACACGTCAGAAGTTGTTCGAACATTTTCTCCACACACTTAAATGTTTAGGAAATCATTCATAAGAAATAAAAATATTTTTCCATTTATAGGAATAAAATAATGGGTGATGTCATGGAAGATATTTTGGAAGGAGGGTAGAATGGTAATTAGCTAAGGAGATATAGCAACTCCTTTTAGCAAGTCAAAGATGGAAGATTTGGAGCACCAAGCCCCAAACTAGCCATGGTCGTGAGCAGTAAAGGAAGTGGGAAGGAGTTGGGCGCTAAAAGGACTAAATGTAGAAGTTTTGGTTGTTTGGTAATGGTAGGAAGTTGTCATAGGTTCTTATGTGTGCAGGAGATTGCCTTTTGGCTTGGATTTGGTGAGCTTACTCACCATCTTGAATGAAAATATTATGTATATATGCTTGTGTTTGATTTTGTATGTTATTTGAATTGATATTGACATATGTCGTAATATTGATTTTGATTCTTGCTTTGAAAGCAAATGACATATAAAATCCATATGCATGGACTTGGAATGGACATGTATGACGTGTATGTAGCATAGTCTTGAAACAAAGCACATAGGCCGCAATTATACTTTGATTTAGATTGGACTTGGATTTGAAAGTGCTCTTATAACGATATTTACTATAAATACACTTAGTAATTGCCTTATGTTCGGCAATTTCTATGAAACTTTGTAGATAGATACTTAGAAGTTTCTCATCATATTTGTAATTTTTGTTGTGTATACTTGCTATCATAAAATGATTGATGATAAAAGTAACATATCAGAAAGTGGTCAAACTTCCACTTGTGCAAAACTGCATCGGCTTTCCTTTGTTTTTAAAATTTGAAGGTTTAAAAAGGACTTTTAGTTTAAGTATTTGGTTTTAGTTATTTTTATAAGTGTTTGCTAACTCTTACTAGAGTATTTTTAAAGTGGTTTGACATTTTTATAAATTTTTAGTAATTAGTTATGAATTTTTAAAGAAGAGAATTTACTTTAAATTTAAAGGAAACATGGTTTTTCCAAGTTTTTAAGTGAATTATAAACTCCTTATTTTCAAGTAATATTTTGGGTGAGTATTTTAAAACCTATTATAAGTATTTTAAAGAATTTTAAAGGTATTTTTAAGTATATATAGTTTCTAGAAAATGTATTGACTATTTTATCAAAGTATAAATATCTTATGTAATAATGTACCGTTTAAATTGATTTATTAAATATCTAATTTTGTAAATAAATTACTGTACTTATAAACAAAGGATTTAGAAAAGGGTTATGAATTTCTTAGTGGATAAATCGTGTTATTCTTACTTACTTATTTGAAAGGTACTAAAAGTCGACGAAATAGGCTTATCTATTTGTGAGTGTTAAGATTGATGTTCAAGTAGGGACAGAAGCAATAGTGCTCTAACCTACCGTCTTCACTCTTGAACAAGGAATAGTTAAGTTGTAAATGTTGAAAATGTGTTAATCGTGTTGATTACTTACTCATTTATAAAAGTCATTAATACTATACTTAACACTAAATGTCAATGAGGTAGACTTATCTATCTGTGATAGTCAAGAATGAAGTGTCTAGGGAAGGCTTTAATATGCAACCATTGCTCTAACTTACCTGGCTTCACTCTTGAATGAGGGATAGTGTAAGTTGGAATGTCAAAAATGAGTTAAGTATATGAATTTTAATTTCTATAAACAATCATTTTAACCGGATAGTCGATTAATCGACTATCGAAATTGATCAAATATTAACTTAGATCTTTAAAAAGAATGTTTTAAAGATAAGTATAAGCGAAATGATTTTGGGTTTGGTGTGATAATTTGTTAACAACATTCATCTTTAACCCTTTTTTATTATAGTTATGAATGTAAATAGATCTTTAAAAAGAATGTTTTAAAGATAAGCATAAGTGAAATGGTTTTGGGTTTGTAGTCACAATGTTTTAAGTAACATTAGTCTTAAACCTTTTGAATGGATTTACGAAAGTACCTAGATCCTTAAAATGGATATTTTGAAGGAAATTATAAGTATGGAATCTTTTGGAAAAAGATAGAAAAAGTAAGTGTTTAAAGTAAGAAATCGTATTAATGATTTGTCAATATACTTATACCAATTTTGAGATAAGTATATGAATACTTTTTAAAGTATTGAAAGAGTACAAATGAATAATGGTGATTGATAAACTAGATTTGATTAGATAAAAGAATTTTTACTAATAAAAGAGGTTTCAATTAATAAAAGGTATTAATTAAATAAAAAAGGGATTAGCAGTCGCTTATGTGACTTAATCGTGTCTTGTGTGACTTGATCGTGCTTTGTGTGTTTATTCGATTGTGATAAGTATACGAGACTTAGTTTCCATTTACGATAAACTATCCTGTACTTGATAGTCGATTAGTTGACAATAGAAATTGACCAAAATAACTTTTGAAATATCTAGAAGAAACAAGAGAGCTATATGGTACAGTTATCTTCAGAGATGCTACACTATACATATAAACTTATCTTGCACTTCTAGGACAAATGATAAGGTAATCTGTTCAGATAGAAGTTTACCTCCACCCTTATGTATTGTCTATTTATTTCTGAAAGAGCTGAGCTAAGTTAACCGGAAATTCATCGACTTATTGTGGAGCATTGGAACATCCCTCTACTTGAAGGCCCAAAACTAACGGCTACGGATGTTGCAGTCATCCATAGTTATTAATCCTTGCTAACCAAGTACGGCGGCATTAGATAGGTTGATACACAGAAACACAAGAATATGGAGAAAAAAAATTAAACGGCAAACAAATTCCACATTCCATTTCAAAATATTCCAAATTGATTACATAATCCCAACTCGCAGACCACATTCAGATAACATTTAATTATTACAAAATATGCCAAGAGAGACATATGAAGATGCCCTCTTGGTAGATCAGAGTATATAGACAGGCAAGAAAACAATTTTCCTTTACAAACAAAACACACAGCGGAAATAAAAGACTAATAACAATCTTGCCTCCTGCACATCCTCGGAATCTTTATTTGTCTAAAAGAACACCTGGAAACCTTAACTCTCAACCTACACAAAATCAATTGAGTACCCAAGTATTTAAAGGAAAAACAAAAACTTCGAGCCAGACATAAAGCCTGACATGAATAATAATTTATTATCCCAAACCATTTAGATATCTAGCGATACCATGCCACTTTGCGGAACAGGTTTTCCCCTTACTAGTATCTTAAAAACTTTATAAAACCATATGATGTGCTCCTGCATCCACAATGGTTAAAACAAAGTATTTCAAAATATTATGATGATATGCAAAACAAATAAATCAATTATGGATTACCCATCCCCATTCATTTTGACTATCTGTCTCAATTATAGTTTCTAGGGTTGCTATTAACCTGTTAAATGTTAAGGACTATCTATTCAATTACTTAGTTTTTATGGGATCACTAAGAACCTATTGGTAACTCCAATATCTTATTTCTTATCCTAGTTTTCATGGGCTAACTAGGAACCTATTGACTGACTATCAATATCTTAATCCGGATATAGTTTTCATGGACTAACTACAAACCTACTAGCCCTTCCAGTATCAAATCATAGTTTTCATGGATTGACTATGAACCTAGTGGCCCCTGCCAATATCATACAGTTTTCATGGGCAAACCTATTGGCCCCTACCAATATCTATAATTAAAAATTTAACATCTATTAAGTTATATTCACTACTGAGTCAACCTAACTGTTTATTCTACCATTTCCCTAAAATATAGTTATGAGTTAATAACAATGCGAATAACATTTCAAAATCTTTATTTATGCCATGGTTATTACTTTAAATTGAGATTGGGTTTATGTTATGAAACCCTAAAAACATCTCTTTCGAAACCTCTGGTTAGCCTCCTTTGAAAGCAAAGACCTCTATTCAAAACAGTGTATACAGACCTTTCGAAGCCCATAGTAAACATTCTCTTTCGAAACCTCTTATACATTTTGATGGTATCAAATCATCTTTTTAAAATATAGAGCTTCGAAACAAATGAAAGTAACCCTTTCGAAAGCATTGAGTTTACTCTTTAAAAACAATATTTGGGTCAAAATGGTTATATACAAAAGTATCTCTTTCGAAACCAACAAAAATTAGTTTGGGGAAAAATTGATGGTGTTGGAACCATCTTAGTCGAAAGCAAAAACCTTTAAAGTCAAAATCTCGAAGGACGGAGTCGAAACCCCCTTTCGGCTCCATCACCTTCGAAACCCTCAACCCCTTCGAAAACATACAGGAAAAAGGCCTAAGGAAAACAGAAGTAACCTCTTCGACAGCATAGATGACTTCAAGACAGTTGAAAGGGAAACTGGCGGCCTGGTTTCGGCTTGGTTGAAATTGGTCCTTTCGAAAGCTCTTATTTAAGGAAAAAGGTACCCCTTCGAAAGCTAATACTTTAACATAATATGACAACCTTCTTCGAAAGCTAATTATAAAAACCTTTCGAAAACATACATTTCGACTGTGTCGAAATCTTTAGGTAAAACAAGGCAAGACTTTATCTTTTGAAAACAAAGCAGGGCTTTGACTCCATCGGAAGCTAACCTTTCGACACCAAGGCCTCTACCCTCCTTCCAATCCATTGCATACCATTTAAGTGATATCTTGTGTATTGGTTTCGACTATGGTGGTATCGACTGTGTTGGTTTCAACTGAGACGAGGCAGAATTAAAGGAGTCGAAAGGTGCTTACTAATAGAGGCAGAACACCTATTTCTGATTTAAAGACTGAAATATAGCAACTTTTATTAATTACTTTCTAACAACTTTCCTATTTGTAAACCATTGATCGGTTGCCATACAAACTTTTCCAATATTTTACATCTAAAACTGCTGCATTTATTCAGATCCAAAATTAAAGGATTTTAACGTTAAAACCTTTCCATATAACCAAAAAACTGACATTTGCTAAAATGCCCTTCTTTTGAAATAATTTATTTCCCATAGTAAATCAATTGGAAAAAAACCCCAAAAATCACATAAATTCAATTTCATCATGTAATCAAACATATTAGAAATTTAGACCTAATTTCTTCTTGAAATTCTCTAAATAAATTTTAAACCCAATTATATTATATTTTTCATCAAAAATTCATAATAAAATTTCCATAGCTTGGAAAATTCTAAAAATTAAAACACATCTCCAAAATCATGTTTTAGTTAACATAAAATTTTTCCATGGCAATCTGAAATCATAGATTCTCAGTTTCATGTCAAAACCGTGCTAATTCATGTGCTTATGAATTAAAACAAATCATCATAATATAACTCAAGCATATCATCATCTGTTTTATCATAAAAATGAATCTAAATCATAAATCTGAAACCATATAATCATAGAATAAAAATGGAGATGGTATGAGATTATTATTCACCTTAGAGTTGATATGTGTAACGACCCGGAGTTTTGCTGTTAAACTATTAGCATCAAATGACGATTAAATTAGTTGACTAATTGTGGTTGGTAGTTTTTAATTTGATTGAAATTCCTTTATAGATTTGTTATTATTGAATGGGCCTTAAATGTAAAATTGTAACCCATGTTTCTTTAATTCTACTTGGGTCGCGTTTTATCAAAGAAAATCCCGTTCCCCTTGGATTCATTTTGGTTTCAACCCTAAATCGAACGAAGGAAATTAAAAATGGTGGCGGCTTCGTTCTACTTTATTCCTCTTCGACAAAAATTAGGGCTAGCCGCTGACTTCATTTTGTTCGATCAAGTGATGGATTTAGTTGCTAGCTTCAGTGATATGGGGAATGGATTCGTGCTTCTTGCTTCGTCAATCGCTCGATTTCTCGAGTGCTCGACTACATCCTTCGTCAAAACAAGGTGAGTGATACTTACATCACTCACATCTAATCCTTTCTTAGTACTGTGTTTATGCCATTCGATTTTGTTAGATATTGATGATTTCTCTGGCTTTGTCAATTTCATATGGTTTGATGATGGTTTGTTCGTCACAGTTTCGAATTGTTTTCATGACCGCCCCGGTCGTTTTGATTTTTGGTTCTATGTTGATATTTTATGACTTGAGACAGTGGATTTAAGTTGCATTTTTATGGTGATCTCGGCTTTGAATTCTTGGCAACTTCGTTTCGATGTTGCTGATTTCTTGTTTCTGATATTCACGGCATTGTTTTATTTCGTGACCACCATGGCTCGACTTCCATCTGACTTCGGTCACATGGTTGCGTGAATGTGATTCCATGACTTTGTTAAGTAGCTCACCGCTTCAACTTGATTTTGTGAAAACTATTTGAGATAAGAGTTTCACTTATTTTTGTGAAAACTATTTTGGGAAAATGTTTGGCTTCGGCCTTGACTATGTCAAACTCGATTTTGAAGTGTCTGCATTTGAATTTGATATTTTGAGATTTGGTCATTTGCTTGCTACTTGACTTTAATGGTAGCACCCGTGCACTTATATGTGTGCTTATGTGGTTCGACTTTGTCGAATGTTGATGATTTCACTATCTTTATCAATTTTGTATAATTTGGCATTTGATCGTATAGTGTTGATTTTAGTAACCACTACAGTTTCAATTTATAACCTGTTCGACTGTGGTGAAATTGGATTTTTGAAATTGCGGATTCCTTGTAATCCACGGCTTGATGATTTCATTTGACTTTAGTCATCTGACTTTGTGAATGCTATTCTCTGACTTGTTCGATTGCTCATGGTTTTGACTCTATTTGATATTGTCACTGGTATCACGTTTCATTTGGGTTGGGCATTGTTTAGAACTGTAGTTCTTTGTTGATACTATATTTGTGCATGATTCAATTCGAACCTGCATTGTTTAACCGGTCAGTCTGTCCTTTTTTCACCTGTTGACATGTCTTGTTTCATCTTGAAGTCTGATTCATTGCGCGTTCGTGATGAACTCTTTGGTTTGGTTTAGTTGCTGTCTTCTTGTATCCACACTTCAAGTTTTAGTTGTTTGATATTGTTTATGGGTTTGAATTTGGTCTTGATTCCTGGTATATGTGAGTCTGTTGAATTTCACTTTATTGCTGCCTAGTTGACGTGTATATATGGATACTTTGACTATAGCATTCATATGTACATTGAGTTCAGGTAGTCCAAGTTACACATCATATTGATTGAGTTGCTGCCATTTGTTGTTGGCACTGATTTCGTCATATGTGCATTTTGATGTAGTGGAGCCAATGTTGTGGACCGAGAATTTCATTTTGATGTGCACCTGTCATCACTGGTTCATGTGTAGTAGTACTTCGTGTACTCTGATTTCTCTATCTTTGTTGTTGAGGTTTGTGCTGCTGCATTGAGTTGTTTGGTTGACACACTTGGAGTTGTACATTCATGTATTTCTTCCATCATGTGGTCTGAATTTGCTTTGAACTGCATCTTTCTGTTGGCATATTCTCTTGATATTTTGGAAATTGAGCCCTGGTATCCATGTGGTGGCTGCAGTTTATTGTTTGTAGTTTGCCCCTGGTTGGTCTGCATTGCATAGATGCAATTGGGTTTGTTTTTTTTCGAAATCACATTGAGTTGAATCTAGCTTAAATGCTCGGGTTTGACCTTGTGCTCGTTTGTGAACTCTCATTGAGCTTTTGTGTATTTCCTCACTGTATTGGCGAGGCAGTGCATGCGTGCGTGTACTACAGCCAATTCAGAACTTCACGTAGTGAAGTGATAATTCAATTGTTTGAATTGATTTAGTTTGATTTGATCATTTTGTTGTTGTCTAATTACCTATTGGATAATTAGATTATGAGTTTCTAATTATTTTCTTAATAATTAGATTTTGTTGTTAATTGCCGTTTAGGCGATTCTGATGTTTTCTAAATTATCTTCATTGATGATCTTTTCATTTATCTTTGTTGATGATTGGATTCTGCTGATTTGTTGTTTAACACTGTTAAGTGTTATATTTACCGTTATCCGATTTCTTTATTAAAAGGGTCGGATAGACGAGATTTCTGTGACTGTCGTCTAGTTGGTATTGATTATTATTGCTTTTGTGCATTAATAACTGAGTTTGAATTAGACTGACCCGTGTATTATTTTCTTTTGAATTTAATACTCGGGTCAGACCCGAGTTATTTCAAGTTGTAGATTTCCTGCTTTGAGTTGCTGTTTGAGATATGAAGACTTTTCACATCTTTTGGAGTAGTCGGGTCATAGTATAGGTTGATATGTATTCATGTATATTAGTTGATACTGTACGTGTATATATAACTTCCAGAGTCAACAGTTGTAGTTGTATCATATGTATTATGTCAAATGTATTGTAACTGACATCAGTTATATATATATATGAGATTTTTGTTATCTGTGTTCCGCATCTTTTTGTATCTGTGTTAGTGTTATATATATTGTCCTAAACTATTACGAATCATCGTAGTTCGTTTTATACTGGAATTGGGTATGTCGATGGGAGTAAATACATAAGAGATGAAAAAAATTGAAAAATGTATACCACTCCTATCGAGGTAACCAATACTAGCGTAAAGCCAACTACGGATGGCCGCTCCTATCCAGCCTTATTCTTCGTAATAACAGACAGTAATTCTTTTAATACTCTTTGTTATTGTGAGCATGGAGGTGGGGCGTTACAGTTGGTATCAGAGCTTGGTGTTTATGGACATAATATAAAACATAACTTAGATGGAACATATGTTACAACTATTGGTCGATGTTTTATTTGTGCTTTGAGTCAAAACTAAAGTTTTGAAATTTTGATGAAATTTTTAAACATCCTTATTTAAAATAAAAGTGAAATTGTGTTTTGATAATTTGATTAAATTGTGTTCTGTTTATCAGAGTGCGCAGCGGAAACAGTGAAACTGTCTTCGCTGAGTACAACTGATAATCTTTTTGATTTAAAAATCAAAATATGAAATTGAAATAAATTTCATTTGCTGTTTACATAGCTGTGTTTATTTTTTTTTCTTTGAGAATTTCAAATCCGAATTGAGGATTCGAAATGATTGCAGCTATGTGATTCTTGTTGAGATTTTTGCTGATTTTCTTTTATCTTCATTGAAGATAATAGAGTAATTTATTTGTGTATATTGTAGTGTGCGTGCAAATATGAATTGCGTGTTACTGCATTAATTTTACGTTGAACCGATGCTTGGTTATGAAACGTATTTTGTTGCCGTTATTTTTATAACAGTATTTTTACACCAATGCTAAATTTTTGAAGCACGGTGTTTTGTAGCATTTTTTATGAATGAAAATTCACTGATATTACATTTTGATGTAAATTATTTTGATGAGATTTTGACGTTTAAAAATTACTGTCGCTTTGGCTTCAGTAACCGTCAAATTTTAAAAGTGGATTTTCAAGCGGTTATACCGCAATGCTGATTTATGACCCGTTTTTATGGTATTTGGAGAAGTACAATTTCCTTATCGAAATTGTTACTGATTTGCTGTTTTAATCACGTGTTCTGAAAATCGTTTTAAAATGAATTTTTTTTTGTAAATTTTTACAGTTTGCGCTTTCCAAAGAATGAGGAAGGGACTTAAACAATTTAGCAAAATCGAGGATTATGACCCCTTTCTTTTACTGTTTCGCTTAACTCTGGACTTGTCCAGTTGAGAATGTAAATTGTTATTATAAAATAAATAAAATTGTTTTCAGGAATTTTACAGTTTGCACTTTCAAAAGAAAGAGGAAGCGATTTAAACGTTTCAGCAAAATCGAGGACTATGACCCCTTTCTTTTACTGATTCGCTTAATTTCGGACTTGTCCGTTTGAGAATGTAAAATGTATTTTTACAAAAATACACAATTTTGCACTTTCAAGGAAACGATGAAGAGAATCAAACGATTTAGTAAAACACGTGGTATGGGACATGTGCGTTTGCTATTTCGGTTAATTCCGGACTCGTTAATTGAAATATTTGATGTTTTGATGATTCTGATGTTTTGTGTGCTTTCGAGCCACTATGTTGGACCTTCGGGTCATTTGTTGGACCTTCGGGTCATTTGTTGGGCTTTCGGGCCACTCTGATGGACCTTCGGGTCACTCTGCGGACCTTCGGGTCAATCTGATGGGCGCCAAAATTATGTTGAGTACTTGGTAGGCTTCGGCCACTCTGAGATGCACGTGCGGCGAACTAAAAACTCGCCATCTGATGGGATCGATCCAAGCTTTTATGTTGATTTTCTAGTCTTCTTAATTGATTTCTAGATATTTGTTGTTTCTAATTATCTGAAGGTAATTAGATATCTGATGTTATGAGATTTAATTGTCGTATCGATAATTAAATAATTGCTGTTATGAGTTCTGATTATTGTTTTTGATAATCGGATATTTGTTGTTTCTGATTATCATTTTTGATAATCGGATATTTGTTGTTTCTAATTATCGCTTGTAACAATTAGATATTTGTTGATTCTGATTATCGTTTTTGATAATCGGATATTTGTTGTTTCTAATTATCGCTTGTGATAATTAGATATTTGTTGATTTGAGATTTGATTATCATTTTTGATAATTGAATATTTTTTGATTTGAGATTTGATCATCATTTTTGATAATCGAATATTTGTTGATTTGAAATTTGATTATCGTTTTTGATAATTGAATATTTGTTGATTTGAGATTTGATTATCGTTTTTGATAATCGAATATTTGTTGATTTGAGATTTGATTATCGATTTTGATAATCGAATATTTGTTGATTTGAGATTTGATTATTGTTTTTGATAATCGAATATTTGTTGATTTGAGATTTGATTATCGTTTTTGATAATCGAATATTTGTTGATTTGAGATTTGATTATCGTTTTTGATAATCGAATATTTGTTGATTTGAGATTTGATTATCGTTTTAGATAATCGAATATTTGTAGATTTGAGATTTGATTATCGTTTTTGATAATTGAATATTTTTTTGATTTGAGATTTGATTACCGTTTTTGATAATCGAATATTTGTTGATTTGAGATTTGATTATCGTTTTTGATAATCGAATATTTGTTGATTTGAGATTTGATTATCGTTTTTGATAATTGAATATTTGTTGATTTGAGATTTGATTATCGTTTTTGATAATTGAATATTTTTTTAATTTGAGATTTGATTATCGTTTTTGATAATCGAATATTTGTTGATTTGAGATTTGATTATCGTTTTTGATAATCGAATATTTGTTGATTTGAGATTTGATTATCGTTTTTGATAATTGAATATTTTTTTGATTTGAGATTTGATTATCGTTTTTGATAATTGAATATTTTTTGATTTGAGATTTGATTATCGTTTTTGATAATGGAATATTTGTTGATTTGAGATTTGATTATCGTTTTTGATAATTGAATATTTGTTGATTTGAGATTTGATTATCGTTTTTGATAATTGAATATTTGTTGATTTGAGATTTAATTATCGCTTTTGATAATTGAATATTTGTTGATTATGAAATTTTCTAGTCTTTAATTGATTCTAGATTATGTTGATTATATGAAATTGTTGTTTTCTTTCTATCTCTGTTGATAGTTATAGTTCGCTGATTATGAAGTTCGTGTTTTCTAGTTATTGGTTGGATAACTAGATATTTGCAGTTTTGCAATTTGTGATTTGTGTTTTCTAATTATCTTTGCTGATAATTAGATTTTGCTGTTTTCTAATTATCGTATCGACAATTAGATATTGCTGTTTTGTGATTTCTGTATTTCTGATTATCTTATTGATAATTGAATGTGGCTGATAATTGTATTTATTCAGTTTTGTTGTTTTCTGATTATCTATTGGTAATCAGACTTTGTTGAGAATTTGTGAATTTCTTTTATGGAATCAAAAGATTACTTTGGCATTTGAATTCTCGACTTTTATTTTTCTAGCTTAACCAGTTTATGTTAGAATAATATTAGTGGTTGACGACCTTAATTATGAAAATTGCGGGGACGCAATTTTTATAAGGAGGGGAGTCTGTAACGACCCAGAGGTTTGCTGTTAAACTATTAGCGTCAAATGACGATTAAATTAGTTGACTAATTGTGGTTGGTAGTTTTTAATTTGATTGAAATTCCTTTATAGATTTGTTAGTATTGAATGGGCCTTAAATGTAAAATTGTAACCCATGTTTCTTTAATTCTACTTGGGTCGCGTTTTATCAAAGAAAATCCCGTTCCCCTTGGATTCATTTTGGTTTCAACCCTAAATCGAACGAAGGAAATTAAAAATGGTGGCGGCTTCGTTCTCCTTTATTCCTCTTCGACAAAAATTAGGGCTAGCCGCTGACTTCATTTTGTTCGATCAAGTGATGGATTTAGTTGCTAGCTTCAGCGATCCGGGGAATGGATCCGTGCTTCTTGCTTCGTCAATCGCTCGATTTCTCGAGTGCTCGACTGCATCCTTCGTCGAAACAAGGTGAGTGATACTTACATCACTCACATCTAATCCTTTCTTAGTACTGTGTTTATGCCATTCGATTTTGTTAGATATTGATGATTTCTCTGGCTTTGTCAATTTCATATGGTTTGATGATGGTTTGTTCGTCACAGTTTCGAATTGTTTTCATGACCGCCCTGGTCGTTTTGATTTTTGGTTCGATGTTGATATTTTCTGACTTGAGACAGTGGATTTAAGTTGCATTTTTATGGTGACCTCGGCTTTGAATTCTTGGCAACTTCGTTTCTATGTTGCTGATTTCTTGTTTCTGATATTCACGGCATTGTTTTATTTCGTGACCACCATGGCTCGACTTCCATCTGACTTCGGTCACGTGGTTGTGTGAATGTCATTCCATGACTTTGTTAAGTAGCTCACCGCTTCAACTTGATTTTGTGAAAACTATTTGAGATAAGAGTTTCACTTATTTTTGTGAAAACTATTTTGGGGAAATGTTTGGCTTCGGCCTTGACTATGTCAAACTCGATTTTGAAGTGTCTGCATTTGAATTTGATATTTTGAGATTTGGTCATTTGCTTGCTACTTGACTTTAATGGTAGCACCCGTGCACTTATATATGTGCTTATGTGGTTCGACTTTGTCGATTGTTGATGATTTCACTATCTTTATCAATTTTGTATAATTTGGCATTTGATCGTATAGTGTTGATTTTAGTAACCACTACAGTTTCAATTTATAACCTGTTCGACTATGGTGAAATTGGATTTTTGAAATTGCGGATTCCTTGTAATCCACGGTTTGATGATTTCATTTGACTTTAGTCATCTGACTTTGCGAATGCTATTCTCTGACTTGTTCGATTGCTCACGGTTTTGACTCTATTTGATATTGTCACTGGTATCACGTTTCATTTGGGTTGGGGATTGTTTAGAACTGTAGTTCTTTGTTGATACTATATTTGTGCATGATTCAATTCGAACCTGCATTGTTTAACTGGCCAGTCTGTCCTTTTTTCACCTGTTGACATGTCTTGTTTCATCTTGAAGTCTGATTCATTGCGCGTTCGTGATGAACTCTTTGGTTTGGTTTAGTTGCTGTCTTCTTGTATCCACACTTCAAGTTTTAGTTGTTTGATATTGTTTATGGGTTTGAATTTGGTCTTGATTCCTGGTATATGTGAGTCTGTTGAATTTCACTTTATTGCTGCCTAGTTGACGTGTATATATGGATACTTTGACTATAGCATTCATATGTACATTGAGTTCAGGTAGTCCAAGTTACACATCATATTGATTGAGTTGCTGCCATTTGTTGTTGGCACTGATTTCGTCATATGTGCATTTTGATGTAGTGGAGCCAATGTTGTGGACCGAGAATTTCATTTTGATGTGCACCTGTCATCACTGGTTCATGTGTAGTAGTACTTCGTGTACTCTGATTTCTCTATCTTTGTTGTTGAGGTTTGTGCTGCTGCATTGAGTTGTTTGGTTGACACACTTGGAGTTGTACATTCATGTATTTCTTCCATCATGTGGTCTGAATTTGCTTTGAACTACATCTTTCTGTTGGCATATTCTCTTGATATTTTGGAAATTGAGCCCTGGTATCCATTGGTGGCTGCAGTTTATTGTTTGTAGTTTGCCCCTGGTTGGTCTGCATTGCATAGATGCAATTGGGTTTGTTTTTTTCGAAATCACATTGAGTTGAATCCAGCTTAAATGCTTGGGTTTGACCTTGTGCTCGTTTGTGAACTCTCATTGAGCTTTTGTGTATTTCCTCACTGTATTGGCGAGGTAGTGCACGCGTGCGTGTACTGCAGCCAATTCAGGACTTCACGTTTTGAAGTGATAATTCAATTGTTTGAATTGATTTAGTTTGATTTGATCATTTTGTTGTTGTCTAATTACATATTGGATAATTAGATTATGAGTTTCTAATTATTTTCTTAATAATTAGATTTTGTTGTTAATTGCCGTTTAGGCGATTCTGATGTTTTCTAAATTATCTTCATTGATGATCTTTTCATTTGTCTTTGTTGATGATTGGATTCTGCTGATTTGTTGTTTAACACTGTTAAGTGTTATATTTACCGTTATCCGATTTCTTTATTAAAAGGGTCGAATAGACGAGATTTCTGTGACTGTCGTCTATTTGGTATTGATTATTATTGCTTTTGTGCATTAATAACTGAGTTTGAATTAGACTGACCCGTATATTATTTTCTTTTGAATTTAATACTCGGGTCAGACCCGAGTTATTTCAGGTTGTAGATTTCCTGCTTTGAGTTGCTGTTTGAGCTATGAAGACTTTTCACATCTTTTGGAGTAGTCGGGTCATAGTATAGGTTGATATGTATTCATGTATATTAGTTGATAATGTACGTGTATATATAACTTCCAGAGTCAACAGTTGTATTTGTATCATATGTATTGTGTCAAATGTATTGTAACTGACATCAGTTATATATATATGAGATTTTTGTTATCTGTGTTCCGCATCTTTTTGTATCTGTGTTAGTGTTATATATATTGTCCTAAACTATTACGAACCATCGTAGTTCGTTTTATACTGGAATTGGCTATGTCGATGGGAGTAAATAAATAAGAGATGAAAAAAATTGAAAAATGTATACCACTCCTATCGAGGTAACCAATACTAGCGTAAAGCCAACTATGGATGGCCGCTCCTATCCAGCCTTATTCTTCGTAATAACAGACAGTAATTCTTTTAATACTCTTTGTTATTGTGAGCATGGAGGTGGGGCGTTACAATAAGGATATTGAGATTTGTTGTAGCTTAATCCTTCCTGACTTTGATCTTATCTTTTGATTGAAATTTCCTCTTTTTCCTTCCTTGTTAATGGCCGGCTATATTAG
This sequence comes from Allium fistulosum, assembly GCA_030737815.1. Classification (NCBI taxonomy): domain Eukaryota; kingdom Viridiplantae; phylum Streptophyta; class Magnoliopsida; order Asparagales; family Amaryllidaceae; genus Allium; species Allium fistulosum. The sequence continues at coordinate 195,626,935 of CM060906.1, read as the reverse complement.
GGTTCTTGCATTTATTTTTGATTTTGAGACTAATGAACGTGAATGGACAAAATGAGAAGTTATAGTCGTGTGTATAAATTGGGTAATTTACTAATACGCCCATGTGTAGTTTAATTAACCAATAAACCAATTTAAACCCCATTATCTTGTTAATAAGCACGACCCTATATATATAACTTATTCAAATCTTAATCTCCTTATCATCATTATTCTATTTAATTTGTCTAATTAAATCTTCTGAATAATGTTATCAAAAATTAGGGATGTTACTGGCTCCCCATCTTAAAGAATTTCATCCTCGAAATTCAGTAAGGACTAAATACTAAACATAGCAATCATCTGTAACAACTCCTTACAACCACACTAGTCAACTGACTAGCAACTATCTGTATAAACCTAATATAGATATACTTGCAAAGAAAATTAGGATAAGTATTTCTAATCATGTCCTCTGTCTCCCAAGTACAGCCCTTCTCGTTGTCGCTCCACTGAACTTTCACCAACTTGACTGTCTTATTCCTTAATCTTTTCTCATCTCTAGCTACAACCCGAACTAGTTGTCTAACAAAAGTCAAATTAGGCTACCACTAAATCATCCAACCCTGTCGGAGGAATAGTAGTCTCTGGATCATGCACATACTTGCGAAGATGAGACACATGAAATACATTATGGACACCTACCAAACTGCTCGGCAACTCTATTTTGTATGCAAGCTTTCCAATCCTCTCTATAATCTGGAACGAACCTACATATCTTGGGGCTAACTTGACTGACTTTCCAAATCGTATCATACCCTTCATACGTGATACCTTAATGAAAATCTTATCTACAACTGAGAATTCTAGGTCCTTACGCATCTTATCTGCGTAACTCTTCTGTCTGGACTGAGCTTCCTTCATCCTCCCTTGGATTAACTCAACCTTCTCTGACGCCTCTCTAACCAAATCTGGACCTAAGACTAATTTTTCTCTAGTCTCCAACCAACATGCTAGTGATTTGCATGACCTTCCACATAAAGCTTCAAACGGTGCCATTCCTATACTAGTTTGGCATCTATTATTACAGGAAAACTCAACCAAATGTAGGTGATCCTCCCAAGATCCACCAAAGTCTAATACACAAGCTCTCAATAAATCTTCGAGTACCTTATTGACTCTCTCTGTCTGCCCATCCATCTGAGGGTGATATGCAGTACTCATATTTAGCTTGTTACCCATTACTTCTTGTAGACTCTTCCAGAATTCACTAGTGAACAAAGCATCTCTGTCACTGACTATACTACTAAGAACTCCATGCAGTCTAACTATGTTCTTCAGGAACAACTTAGCTAAAACAGGTGTCGTTCTGGTTAACTTAACTGGAATGAAATGGGCATTCTTGGTCATTCTATCCACTATAACCCATATACTTTCATTACCTCTATTTTTACCTTAGTAACCCGTCTATAAAATCCATAGATATCGAATCTTATTTCCAAACTAGAATCTCTAAAGGTTGAAATAACCCACTTGGTTTTTGATGTTCAGCTTTCACTCGTTGACGGTTTGCACACTGTCTAACCCATAAGCCAACATCCCTCTTCATGCCTCCCAATAGAAGCTCCTCTTCATATCCGGATACATCTTGGTTCCTCTAGGATGAATCGTAAACTTGGATCGATGACATTCTCCAAGAACTTCTTTCCTTAATTCCTCCACATTTGGAACACACAACCGTCCCTACTTTCTTACCCACCCTCTCTGGTCAAGGCTAAAATTCTTTAGATCATCGATCTCTGTTCCAACCTCCAGTCTTCTGATCCTTTCAGCTAATACTGGATCCTCCTTCTGTTTAGAAGCAATTTTCTCAATCAATATTGGTCGAACTTCTAAACAAGACAACCTGGCAGTACTCTGACTAAAACCATCAGTAGATCTTAACTGCACATTACAACTGACTAAAGCTTCTAAATCCTTCCACTCCACCAACATAGCTAACACCACATTCTGATGTTTCCTGCTAAGAGCATCAGCCACTTTGTTACCTATTCCTGGTGTATATTCTATACCAAAATCATATGTAGCCAAAAACTCTAGCCACCTATATTGTCTCGTTTTCAACTCCTTCTAAGAGAACAAATACCTTAAGGACTTATGATCGGTATATAACTTAAATCTCTCTCCTAAGAGATAATGTCTCCAAATCTTCAATGCTAAGATCACAGCTGCCAACTCCAAATCATGTGTAGGATATCTATCTTCATGCGGTCTAAGCTGCCTAGATTCGTAGGCAATGACTTTACCACTCTACATCAACACCACTCCTAATCTAGTTCCACGTGCATCGGTATACGCCACCAATCCTTGGTTCCCGTCTGGAGCTACTAACATGGGTGCATTGGTCAACAAATGATTTAACTTAAGGAATGCCTCCTCACATTTGTTGGACCAAACAAATCTCACTTCCTTCCTGGTTAGCATAGTTAAGGGTGCTGCCATCCGCGATAAATCCTTAATGAATCCCCGGTAGTAGCCAGCAAGTCCAAGAAAACTTCTAATCTCAGTCACCGTCTCCGGTCCCTTCCAATTATTTACAACTTTGATCTTATCTGGATCGACTGGCAATCCTTTCACTGAAACCATATGACCAAGAAACTTTACCTCTTTCCTCTAGAAATGACACTTGGTAAACTTCGTCTTTAGCTGATTCTGCCTCAATGTCTCAAGCACCACTCTAAGATGAACTTCATGCTCTCTCTCATCCTTAGAGTATACTAGAATGTCATCTATAAACATTAGTACAAACCTATCCAAGTACTCTCGAAAAACTCGGTTCATCAAATCTATAAAGAAAGAAGGTGCATTCGTCAATCCGAATGGCATCACTAACCACTCGTATGAACAATATCTAGTCTGAAATGTTGTCAAAGGAATACCGTCCTCCGCCACTCTCAACTGATGGAAAGCTGTCGCCAAATCCAACTGAGAAAACACTCTAGCTCAACTCAACTGATCAAAAAGATCATCTATTCTTGGAAAATGATACTTATTCTTAATCATCCTTTCGTTCAACTTACGATAGTCGATACACATCCTTAACGACCCATCTGGTTTCTTCACGAACACTGCGGCCGCTCCCCAAGGTGAACTGCTTGGTCTAATAAAATTCCTTTCTTCTAGGTCCACTAGTTGCACCTTTAGTTCTTTCATCTCAGTGGGTGTCATCCTGCTAGGTTGTCTACTCATAGGTTCAGCTCCGGGCATAGGATCTATTCCAAACTCAATAGCTCTTTTCGGAGGTAGTCCAGTAACTAGCTCAAAGACATCTGCAAACTCTCTTGCTATCTGAACCTGACTTAACTCATTTCCTACGTCTATAGCATTAAGTATGGCACAAACACTCTGGTCAGTATTCTCTACTAAGAATATCACTCGGTTATGAATATCAAGGTATCTCAGTGATATTTCTTTATCCTGGCAAAATATTCTAGCCTCATACCTACTCAAGCAATCCATACCCAAAATGATTTTGAAATCTAGGAAATCAATAACATACAAACTGCATGCAAATTTATAACCTAAAAAGTCAAGTTCTAACTGGTCACATCTTAACCCTGGAGTTGCATACCCTCCTATTGGATTCGCAACCCTTAAGGAAGTAACAAGGTAGGTAGGTTCTAAGCATAATCTATCAACCAAACACTGAGATATAAATGAATGTGATGCACCGGTATCAAAATGTACTCTAGTTGAAATACTCTAAATCAAAAGTGTACCTTCTATCACAGTCTTTCCCTTATCTGCTGCAGTAGACCTAGATGGTCCTATAACAAAAACTTTTCTTTTGTCCTCCCTAACTGGTTCTAGACACTGATTCTTGTAATGCCCAACTTGATCATAGTTGAAGCATTTCACATTCTTCTTAACTGCAGCTTTCTTCCTATTTCCTGACCGGCATTCATTAGCAAAGTGATCTTTCTTGTCACACTTATAGAAAACTACTTTAGCCTTTGACTTCTTAGCAGTATCTCCCTTATGGGCTCCCTTCTTTTCAAAGAACTTTCTCTTCTTCCCCTGAGAACCCTGGGTTTCCACTGACTTCTATTTAACAAAATCAGCAAGTAACTCCTCATGGCGAATGGGCTTCTCCACCACTATATTACAAGGATCACGGACATGTGTCATGGTCATTCTAGCAAGCTCAGGCCTCAGTCCCCGAATGAACTTCACATTACTTTTTATGTCAGTACCTATAATAGCATATCCATATCTAGACAGCTCTTCAAACTTAGTAGCATACTTGACTACTGACATCTCTCCTTGCACTAAATCCATAAACTTCCTCATCAGCTCAAACATAGCAAACTCAGATACAAACTTCTGCTCAAATCTCGTTTTAAAATCATTCCAAGTTAATTGCTCTTCTGCCACTCCAGTAGTGACACTACTCCACCAATTTAGTGCTGACCCCTACAACTGTCTAGAGGCCAACCTTCCATCATTTAGACCCAAATCAATAAATATACGCTCACAATGCAACAACCAATTTTGAACCTCTATGGCACTCTCCATTCCAAAGAATGGATTCCCACCCAAACCGGTGTAATCTCTACTCAGCAAAGCTATATTCCCAACTGGAGCCATAGAATTAGCTCCTCCTGCATTACCAACAACTCCAGCAGCAGCTCCTGCTTGCATCAAACCGGTAAAGAACTGATACATATATCGCCCCCATATCTACTGGTGGATTTCCAGCACCCACATTGGCTTCAACATTGTGGTTACTAGCATTAGCCTATCGATCCAGGTTTCTTCTAGTAGTGGGTCGAGTATTCCCATTAGTTGTGGTGCTTCCTCCACCGAGATTTCCACTTCCGTTTCCTGCTTTCATATCTCCTTTCTCATAAATCAACATACGAGCCTTAGTAAGATACAAAAGAACGGTCTAAGAGAGTGGGAAATACACACTTACATATATATATATATATAACTATATATAGCAAATATAAGTACGTTACTATAGCGTTAACCCAAACCCCCATCTTATTATCGGATTCATTGGATTATGTTTGGAAAAATCTTTTAGGTTTAAGTTTCTTTTAAAGTTTTATAAACCTATGCTCTGATACCAACTTGTAACATCACCCTACTTGGAGGCCCAAAAAACTAACGGCTACAAATGTTGCAGTCATCAATAGTTATTAATCCTCGGTGACCAAATACGGCGACATTAGATACATTGATACACAGAAACACAAGAATATGGAAAAAATTAAAATAGCAAACAAATTCCACATTCTATTTCAAAATATTCCAAATTTATTACATAATCCCAACTTGCAAACCACGTTTAGATAACATATAATTATTATAAAATATGCCAAGAGCGACATATGAAGATGCCCTTTTGGTATATCAGAGTATATAGATAGGCAAGAAAACAATTTGCCTTTACAAACAAAACACACAGCGGAAATAAAAGAACTCCAATAACAATCTTGCCTCCTGCACGTCCTCGGAAGCTTTATTCGTTTAAAAGAACACATGAAAACCTTAACTCTCAACCTACTCAAAATCAGTTGAGTACCCAAGAGTTTAAGGAAAAAACAATAACTTCTAGTCGGACATAAAGCTGGTATGAGCAATAATTTACCATCTCAAACCATTTAGATATCTAGTGAGGCCACGCCGCCTAGCAGAACGGGTTTTCCCTCACTAATATCTTAAAAACTTTATAAAACCATATATTGTGCTTCTGCATCCACAATGGTTAAAACATAGTATTTCAAAACATTATGATGATATGCAAAACAAATAAATCAATTCTGGATTACCCATCCCCATTCATTCTGACTATCCATCTCAATTATAGTTTCTAAGGATACTATTAACCCGTTAAATGGTAAGGACTATTTTTCCAATCACTTAGTTTTCATGGGGAACTGTAACAACCCGCATATTACACGATTATATATTTAAATGTTTTATAGTCGAAAGGACTGCAGGTGAAAGGTGAGGGAGTGTCAGGGCATCGGCGACACAGTTGTGGAAATGGGGAACTGTAACAACCCGCATATTTCACGATTGTATATTTAAATGTTTTATTTAAATATAGCATCGTTAATTGGATTAAATTCTGAAATGTTACTTTTTGTAAACAGTCAAATTGGGACTCCAGACCACTTCCATTGAGTCCAAAATGACGTTTACAACTTTTTTGAGTATAAGCATCGATATGTTTGAAGTTGAGTAGAATTTTGATATTTTCATTTAGGGCTTTGGGTTTGGGTTTCAGCCCCCCAACTCATCTAATACCCTAACACTCCATTCCCTCTTCATTCATTCTCATTTCCTAATACTTTCAAGCTAAAGTAAAAATGGGGGAAGAGAAAAGAAATTAGAAATTCCTAAGCCCTAATTCTCTTAGGAAAGATCAAATTCAAGTCCAAAATCAAGGAGAAGCTTAGGTAAGCATCATCTTCATCTTCTCCATCTCTATCTCTCTTCAATTTCAAAATTTTCCAATAACCTAACTTAGGAAATATTCTTCTTATGAGCTTAGATTGAAGCTTCTTGAGTTGTTGTTGAAGAGGAATTGATCTTAGCTTGTTTTAGAGCTTCTCGCTTGAGTTTTTGAGGTAAAGGTGAGTTCTTTAACTCACATCTACGTCTATAACTTTCATTGTTGTTAGGTATGAATTCCTAACATTTGTGCATGTTCATTTGCTTTTGATTTGAATTGATTTGGTGAATTTTCCAAATTTTCGTGTTTTGGTCCAATTTTATGAAAATCCTTTTATGGATGTTTGGACGTGATATTTGGGGTATATCGAAGAGCCTATAAGGCTGGGTTGTCGCTCGGCATAAATCTCTAGTCGTCGTTGCTCGTCCGATCGCTCCCGAATCGTTTTGGCCATCCTGGCCTAGGCAAATTGTTGCCCAGACCAGGTGACCAGACGTCTGGATGTCAAGTCCAGACGTCTGGATATGATCACTGGAGAAAAAAATATAAGAATGCAGAAACGAAAATGGCATAACCCAATTCTAGACGTCTGATTCATAGGTTCAGACGTCTGGTTGAGGCTCAGACGTCTGCCTTGAAATTTCAGACATTTGGAGGTTTTCTAGGTTATTTCCAGAGAACAAATCCAGACGTCTGGATTATAAACCAGACGTCAGGAACTGTTCGTTTTTGCCTATTTAGGCTGTATTGTGTGGATTTCCTATTTTAATCGATTTTAGTTGATCCGGATAGTTGTTATCACTTACTATCGACTTTGATGACTTCTTTCTTTGGATTTTTAGGAATATCCATTTGATGGATTTGATATCGATTTTTATGGTTTTGATTCACATTTCCGTATGTGAATTTTTGGTGATTGATTGTTTTTACAATCATTTTGTGATTTGTCAATTTAAAATACAAAGGTTTCTATACTAGTAGTAAATACTAGAACTCTTTTGCAAAAATGATTTCAACGTTATTTTTAATACAAAGCTTGCTTTTAAAACCGTCTTCCAATCTATTAGTATATACAAACCTTTACCTCATTCGTATGAGAAATCTAATTAAATGGCTTAGCAAAACAATTGGTATGAAACGCTTGCGTTTACTTCGTCGGTTAATTCTTTGACTTGTTCGATTGAACTCTCGTGACAATTTTCGAGTGGAAATCTACAATTTGTTCGTAAATATTTAAGTTAAGCTAGTGGTTATGGGACATGAAGCTAAACTCGTATATTTACTAGCTTGGTGTAATTTACACTTATCGATCAATGATGATCCTTTGGTGATTTAGACTAGCGATGTGCGATGTCTCTTTGTCCACGTGCGGGATAGTACCTCGTTTTATGGAGCTTCGTCTCAATTTTTATAGGCTAGCGACCTATGGTTTTTCAGGAGTTGGGTTCATCGGGCGTTTGCTGTACTACGTCGTTGTTCCGGATTATTTGAGTTAGGTTCATCGAGCGTTCCCTGTACTACGTCGTTGTTCCGGCTTATTGGAGCTTGGTTCATCGGGCGTAACACTGTACTACGTCGATGTTCTGGATTATTTGAGTTTCAGGTTCCTCGGGCGTTCGCTGTACTACGTCGTGACACCGGCTCTATGGTTAGCGACCATGGGATAGCGACCCATTTGTGATACACGTGTTGGTGAGTTTTCATGATCCCGTTTGTGATAGGCCTTCCCCTTTTTGTGATTTCTAGCTTCACCGATTTTTGCGATTGGCATTGATATGTTTTGTCAATATTTGTGTTTTGGTGAATAATTTAAAGAATATGACATTCTTTTTGGTGTTTGAGAATATTTGAGATATTGTATGATTTTTGTTGTTACCTGATGTATACTTGTCATAGTATGGCATTATTGTTATCATACGTTTTTGTTATATCTCTTATCCTATCTCATTTTATCTGATATTTAATAGCTAGACTGGTCCGTTTATTATTTTCTTCTTAAATAATACTCGGGTCAGACCGAGGTATTTCAGGTGCTTCTGCTTGACTTCTTATGAGGGCCCGTCACCTGACTTTTGGCTAACTACTTTAGCTTAGTAGTTTTTGTTGTTATACATTCGAGATAGAGACTCCCTGATGTATACTTATTCTTTTGTCTAGCACTTGTATCTATTCTTTTGTGATGTAGTGGATCTAGTTTGACCACTATTTTGATGTACACTTTTATGTGTTATATTCATATCTGTTTCCGCCTTTGTGCTATGAATATCTGTGACTGATTTGTGTTATGTTTATTTCTATATTTGTTTCCGAAGTCCACATAGCCACTGTGTGGTAGCTTTGAGTTTGTATTTGATATGTCGGATTTCCTCTTGAAATGAAATGCAAGTCATATTTTCTGACATATCGGTACTCGCACAAAGCAATTACACAGATGGTCGCTCCTCAATAGCCTTATTCTTCATGCCAGTCGACGGCATTACCCCGTAGTGTCCTTGGCTTGTGTGAGTATAGAGGTGGGGCGTCATAGGAACGATGTGGATTCGAAGTCGATGTCGCGTATGTGGGTTTGTACGTGCGATAGCCTGGGCGAATGAGAGGATGAAGATGGTGAGGTACTGTTAAAGTAAGTAAATTATATTAGTTTGGTTAGTTAGTTGTAAATCTTATTTTTATTTATCATTAAATTAATAAAATCATGACCTTTCCATACAAGGTTCAAAATGAACGAACAAGCTGCGTTGCGCTCGTGGCATCGCATACTACGCTTAGAAATTGGTTTGGAGATTTTTGGAGCCAGCTAAGATTTTAAATTAAATTGAACGTCGGTTCATTTAATTTAAAATTGGAATGGATTTGCAAATTAAAAATCAAGGTGAGTAAATCTCACTCAATTTGGTTGACTAGATTAATTTACAATAATTTAAATTAATTATCGGATGATTGGTTGAATTGATATATTATTATCAGTTGAATGTTATATTATATATATATAGTAGTATAAATATTAGTGGTTGGGTATATTTCCCGCCGATTGGAGCAGATGAGATCTTATGCGCCTCACATAATAGCGGATGAACCTATATTACCACGATATCCCCCTCGAAGTGGGATTGGTATTTTATTTTATCTAACATCCGTAGATGCAGGGAAAATAGGTTGGAGGGATCTAACTGGATTCCTCAAATTTTATTGATTTTAATTTCATATATAGTGATATATGATGTGTGGAAAAATCTATGATGGATTATTCTGTGATTTAAATTATTGGATGCTATAACAGCACTGGCCTAAATTTTGGAATTTTAAATACCACAAATATTATTTTTGAATTTTTAAGGAATTAAAAGGAGATTTTGGATATAAAAATAATTATATCTAAATTAGGATTTATTTAAAAAGAGATTGATTGGATAAAACAATAATTTGATTTTGGTTGCACTTAACTATTTGCAAATTGTTTTAAATGGGCATTTTATAAATGAAATTTGTTTTATAAACAAGTGAAAACTCAAAGGAGTTTATAAATTTATGAACGATGTTTATAAATAAGGGAAAGATGATACCAGTTGATAAATTGGGAATATAAATTCATAATGTGAATTTATATCAGAAGATGGAAATCGATTTGAGGAAAAAAATAGTGGATTCTATTTTTGGAATATAAGAATGGTTAGGGAATTGGAATGTACTCAATGTGATATGAATTGAGAGAGATTTATAAATTGAAATGGGTTATTGAAATTTTAAAAATATATTTTTGTCGAGAAATTAAATTGTTTATAAAAAAAGGGGATTTTTATTTATTTAACTATATAGTCAAAGCTGTTTAGCATTTAAATATTCCAAAAAGTAAATTTTCAAATATCTAACAATAATTGAACTAAATTCCAATTTTTATAACAAGCTTTATGAGTCGATTATTATTACTTATGAATGATTTAGAAGTTAGTTATCGCCGTCTATTTAAAAGTGTTTAATATTTTTAAATAATTACTTAAACATATTTTAAAAATAAATCATTGTTCTTTTAAAATACTTATTACACACATATATATAGAGTTTTGAAATGATTGAAATTTATTTATAAATCTTCTCTAGATTTGGAAACAGAGTTTATTCAGTAGATGTGATTTTATAAGAGGAATTCTCAAAATGGAATTTAGTGAAATGTAAGGAAATTTCCCAAGTGTTGAAATAAGAGAACTTCGAAAATTGAATTAGAATTCATAAAAGAAGTTAGAATTTGGGTAGTTGAAATTTATAGACAAGTGAAATCGATTTAGAAAATTTAAAGGCAATTAATTGATGAATTCTAGAAACTTATAATAATCAGTTATAAATGAGTGAAGGAATTCACAAATAAATTGTAAATGATTTTGAGAATAGGAATAAAAGGAATATTCCTAAGTATTGGAAATAAACTGATTTGGAAAATAATATACTTACTGAAATTTCCTAAGTATGGAACTGAAAGGATTTGAAATTTTCAACTACAAGATTATTATTATTAGGAATATTTTCAAAGTGTTGAATCACAAAATGGAATTGGAAGAAAACATTCTAAGTATTGAAACGAGTCAAAAATATCCTGTTATGGATATAAATATTGATTTTGTTTTCAAATATTAAAATACTAGGAGAGATTTGAATATATAAATATTATTATGATATTTTGAAAATAAATGTCTGGAAAATTATAATATGGGCCTAGTGACTGCTTATGGATGTTATTTTATAGTTAAATAACTGACTATCAAATCTGGCCAAATTCGTTGATCGTTTCGAAGAGACCGGGATCAGATTTAATTATTCGAAAACCACTTTGATCTGGTTTGTGTGTTACGGATTGTGAAATCAAGAAGCTAATGGAGACGTTGATTTTGAAGATTCGATTTGTTCAGACCCAAAACAACTTGTATGGAAGAATGCTATCATTGCGTCGTTGCCAAGAAGGCAGTGTTAGCACTCCAAGTATGAATGCTATTTCTAAAGGTAAACGTAGCCTCAAGCCTCACCAGTCGGAAATGAATAAAATAGGGGAGATGCAGCAGGGCTAAGTGGGTTGCACCCAAGTAGGGTAAGTTATCACTTTTTTAGATACCCTCGTATATATTATATTGAAATTATGGATATGGTTGTGCATGAAAAGAGAGCGCTCGATTAGGGTGGGAACACCCAGGGTGATAACATATTCAGTACTGTCCAGGTCAGGGGTAGGCCGGTCCTGTGTTGGTAGGGGATCCAGGCGAGGTCCTCGGTACATTTTTCTAGAGGTGTACTGTAGTGGGCGGTATCCCGATAGCCCAGTCATTGTATGGAATCTAATATCCACTACGAGCCTGTACGGTTTTGATTGTATACCAACTATGCTGAAACGTGAGATGCAGGCATTTCAGCTATTTTCTAATTTACTTTCTATAGACACTATAATATCAGATGATTTTGATATAAAATGTTTTGGTTATCGTAAGGTAAAACCCGTCGTATTTATTTGTGGCGTGATTTTACGAGGTACCTGTGTTTTTCAAAGGATTTTGATAACATTAATAATTCAAATTGAGTGTGTCTTCTCACGCTGGTTTTCCAGACTGACTCGGGTGTTATTTATTTATAATGCTCGGGTTAGACCAAGTATTACAGATTCAGGTTAGGATGTTATGGAGCTTAGGAGATGAGCTGAAGGATTTCAGACGTATATCACGTACTTGATTTATATTCCGCTGCGTATGTTAAACTAAATGTTCAGTATTTGTAAGGACAAGTTATTATAACTGTCCAGATTGATTGTTGTACTCTGATGATTATATATATATTAACAGCTACAGATTCTTTTGTATAAAAATCTATTATTATTATATATTATATTTTGTTCCGCTGCGATTGTGAGATTCCATGTTGTTGTTTCTATTTCTTCTTCTATCCTTTTCTTCTTCACCCCTAAAGATTCGTATTTCTGTCCAATTTGAGTTGAACTGATGTGAATTATTGTCGACTCAAAGGATACGAATTTGCAGGCCAGTACATTTGGTATCAGAACTGAAGGTTAAGCGAGAACCTTGGCTTTGGTGGGGATTACTCATTAGAGATGGGGTCAATAGTACCCTAGAATGAGTTTGAGAGTATTAATAGATATGAGCGTGTATTTGTTAGTAAATATAAATTGTTTTATATTGTGTCGGTTGATTTATTGAGTGGCTTATGTACTCTGGTCGACACAGTCTGTACAATTGTATCGATAGGGGTTTCTAAACACTTAAATAGAGTAATTCAACACGGTATTGATTTGAAATGGGGTAAATGAAACAAATTTTACCCAAATTATATTTTGATATAAAAGAAATAATTTTCTGAAATTATTATAGTATATTGATGTATTTGGATGTTATCATTATAATCAAGGCAAGATTATAAAATTGAAATGGTTATATATAACCAAATAGAGATTGTATAAGTATGAATTATACAAATGAGTTAAAAACTAAATTCTATTCAAACCAGAAATTTGGAAAATTAAATCCCAGAGATTTTTGAAATTTTTTTCCCAAGTGGTTGAAAAGAATAATGGAGTATTATTTTGGAGATATTTTTGAAATAAAATGGTTTAAAAATGGATTTCGGAAGTGATAAAGTACTGAACTCACTTCAGTCGTCGGAAAATAATTCTGGTGATGACGGCCGCATCATCGGTGTTCATTTTCGAGTTTCTAAGTGACGAATTGCTACTGTAGTAATTTGATATGGAGATTTTTGTTGAAAACAAGTATTGTTTTAGAAATTCCGAAGGAAATTGTTTTTAATGGAACCGAGTTGATTTTGTAAAATTCCAAGGAGATGGTTTGTTGAAACAAAGAGTTATATATTTATGGTTTCAAAAATATTTAAAATAAATCCGAGTGTTTAAATTTTGGAATTTCATATAATGATGTGTGAAAGCATTATATAAAAAGTTTTGAACTTATAATTTGAGATATAGCATAGATAAGAAAGGAAATCTAAAAGTTGAGATATGAAATTAAATGGAATTCGACTTAAGTTAAGTTGAATGAATTAAATTTTAGAAATTTAATTGATTGGATTTGAATTGAATTAATATAGTGCATTAATAAAATGGGAATTAACTTAAGCAAATTAAATGAAATAAATGAATGAAGTGATAGTGATAATGGAAAGAATTAACAAATTAATGGAATAAATATATATTTAAGCTATAAAGTGATGTATAATCTTGAGTTAAATAAAATTTGGATATACTCGAGTATAGAAATTGATGGAAAGGTGAAAAATAAGTTGTGTAACTTATAAAATTTAAAGGTGGAACAGAAAAACCAAAATAAAAATGGTTTGATATTTTGGTGAAAAAATAAAAATCCAAACTTGAATTATAAAATGAATTTGAACTCAAGTAAATTAAATAGAGTGATTGTTGATATAAAATCTAATTGGGAAGTATAAAATGAAAGTAAACTAATTAGATGAATTACTTAGTGAACCGGATATTGGAATGAGACCTGAGTGAGGTGGGATTGAATAAGAATCAATCTAAAATTGAAATGAAATTTTATTACAATGGGAAGTAAACTTAAGTTATATGATTGAATTAATTAGAAATAAATGAATTAACTTAAGTTAATATTATTGGATGGAAGTTGGCTCAAATAAATCTATGGATGGTTTATTAAGTAAATTGGCATAAAATGAAGTGTCGTTGATATAAAAATTGAGCGCACGAGATTTTTGTGGATAAATTGAATGTGAATCAATAGAAATTGACTAATTGATTTAAAAATCAATTGAAAATGATTTATAAGATTAAGTGACATTTTTATTAAATGAATATCACCGAATTGGCAGGAAAAATTGTCGTTTGGCATAAACGGAAGTAAAAAAATTGGATGAATCAATGGTAAGTGAATAAATTGATTTGGAATCAATTTGAAATGGATATGAATGTAATGTGTGCAAATATGTATCAAATGCAATTAAATTGTTTGCGGATTATTAGAATTCAAATAAAAGGTATATAAATCGATTGAAAGTGGATAAATTCATGCTAGAAACCTTGTGATAGCTTATAAATATACGTGTAACATGTTTAGTTGTGCAAAGTATGTGTTTGACTATTTAAATAAATGAAATGTTATTAAATTTCATGTTTTGGAACTTACGTGTTTAAATTAAGTAAGTACAAGTATAAGGAGGCTAATAGGCTAGATTTGGGTTGCGTAATGTCATATAAATTAAGCGAACTCACTTAATAACGCTAATATAAGGTACGTTTTCGGATTAAATACAGCAATGCTATAAATATTGATATATATTATGTTTTCCGACTGTGTGGGTGGATGTATATATTTTTATCATTTTTGTTATATTGCAAAAGGCTCTCCGTACAAGGGAGACTCTGCTAAAAAAATTCGGAAATTTAGGGTGTTAGAAAAATTTTGGAGAATTTTTGGAAACGAAAATTTGGTTTCGAATTGTAATTGGAATAAATGGGTTTTGGTTTGGAAATGGAAACTAGATGTTTTGTATGGAACTTAAGGATTTAGAAAAGTGAAGTATTGAGTTTTAACTAAGTGGGTTTTTGAAAAGTAATGAGTTTGGATCATTCATCCTATCTTAGCAATTTCGGGGATTAAATTCTTTTAAAGGGGAGGAATGTAATGACCGAGATTTTCCGTCATTTAATTTTGAATATTTAAATGGTTTTAAATATTGGATTTGGAATATAAATTGATTTTGAATATGAAGATTTCGGTTGAAATTATAGAATGAATTTAAAATTTCAAATGTAGCAATTTATCGAGATACGGAAATGGTGAATAATTGAAATTTGAATTGAATTTGAATCGGAATGATTTCTAATGTTGATATAAATTATATTTGAATTATAATTTTGTTAGTAAGTTTTTAAAACTGAAATTTCAATCGATTTCATAAAATTTTGAAACCGTCGATTTAATCGACGCGTTAAAATAGCGATCTGGGGCACAGTCTCAGAATTCGACGAAACTAGTTCCATTGGATCCGTCACAGTGTATTATTATCGAATTTCAAAATTCATAGCATTTGGATTTACCGTTTGGTCGTACGATTTGAAAACGCCTAGAAATAATTTAATTGAATTTAATTTAAACAGTCGATTTAAAAATCTATCTTCCACATACGATCGAATTAGGCTCCGAAACTTATTCCATTAGGTTCAAAATAGCGGTATAACATTAGGAACGCTAGGCGACATGCCTCGATAGGAGTTCGGGACTTCGAGTTAGGTTATACGAGATATTTTGAATATAAAATAATAAATTTTAAATCGAGCAGCCAACCTATTCTCGTTCCATCCACCCTAGCATCTGATCACGTAGACCTATTATTTTCTCCTCTCATTCTCGTTTACATCACGCCGATCTTCCTTCTCTCTTTTTCATTTAAAGCTGAGCGAAACAAACAAAAAAAAAATATTTGGAAATTCGAAACAAATCGAATTCGCAACCAATATTCATGAGAAAATTCCATAATTTTTAATTATTGTGCTCACCGTCTAGTGTCAATTTGAGGGAGTGTGGCAGTGATTAGAGGAACACGACGGTTTTTGGCAAGTTACGTTTTGGAGCTAAGGCTTCGTTCGTGCGACGTTAGGCGATGGGCGGTGGTGTCTGGGGAATGGCGGTTGCGTTAGTGGAGCGGCGAGGGTGGAGGGCCGTTGTGCGCTGAGTCGATGTTGGCATTAGACTAGGGCACTGCAGTTTCTAATAATGGAAATAGGGGGCTAAAGTGGATTTCAGAGCTAGCGATCTTCAAGCTGAAGCATTGGTCAATGGGCTGCAGGCGCAAGGTGAGGGAGTGTCAGGGGCATCGGCGGCACAGCTGTGGAGATGGGGAACGATGTGGATTCGAAGTCGATGTCGCGTATGTGGGTTTGTATGCGCAATAGCCTGGGCGAATGAGAGGATGGAAATGGTGAGGTACTGTTAAATTTAGTAAATTATATTAATTTGCTTAGTTAGTTGTAAATCTTATTTTTAATTATTGTTAAATTAATAAAATCATGATTTTTCCATACGAGGTTCAAAATGAACGAACAAGCTGCGTTGCGCTGGCATCATATACTACACTTAGAAATTGGTTTGGAGATTTTTGGAGCCAGCTAAGATTTTAAATTAAATTGAACGTCAGTTCAACTTAATTTAAAATTGGAACGGATTTGTAAATTAAAAATCAAGGTGAGTAAACCTCACTCAATTTGGTTGACTAGATTAATTTATAATAATTTAAATTAACTATCGGATGATTGATTGAATTGATATATTATTATCAGTTGAATGTTATATTATATATATAGTAGTATAAATATTAGTAGTTGGATATATTTCCCGCCGATTGGAGCGGATGAGACCCTATGTGCCCCGCATGATAGTGGATGACCCTATTTTACCACGATATCCCCCTCGAAGTGGGATTGGTATTTTATGTTATCTAACATCTGTGGATGCGAGGAAAACAGGTTGGAGGGATCCAACTGGATTCCTCAAATTTTATTGATTTTAATTTCATATATAGTGATATGTGATGTATGGAAAAATCTATGATAGATTATTCTGTGATTTAAATTATTAGATGCTATAGCGGCACTGGCCTAAATTTTGGAATTTTAAATAGTGGAAATTAGCCACAATGGCCTCTTTAGCTAGTGCAATTAGTTTCTAGGATGCACAACTAAAATAATTACTTTTAAGGACAAAATGCAAAATAATTAGTTTTTAAGGCCTAAAAACCTATGAAATTGTGTCCTTGAAAGTAATTGGACTGCTGACTTTGTCCTTAAAAGTAATTATTTTGCTGACTTTGACCTTGAAATTAATTTCTATGGATGTGTGTCCTAGAAACTAATTGGACTGCAAAGTTTTTCATTCTAGTGAAATGCCCTTTTTAAATACCACAAATATTATTTTTGAATTTTTAAGGAATTAAAAGGAGATTTTGGATATAAAAATAATTATATTGAAATTTTGATTTATTTAAAAAGAGATTGATTGGATAAAAAAATAATTTGATTTTGGTTGCACTTAACTATTTGCAAATTGTTTTAAATAGGGATTTTATAAATGAAATTTGTTTTATAAACAAGTGAAAACTCAAAGGAGTTCATAAATTTAAACGATGTTTATAAATAAGGGAAAGACGATACCAGTTAATAAATTGGGAATATAAATTCATAGTGTGAATTTATTTTAGAATATGGAAATCGGTTTAAGGAAAAAAATAGTGGATTCTACCTTTGGAATGTAAGAATGGCTAGGGAATTAGAATGTAGTCGATGTAATATGAATCGAGAGAGATTTATAAATTGAAATGGGTAACTGAAATTTTAAAAATATATTTTTTGTCGATAAATTAAATTGTTTAAAAAAAAGGGGACTTTTATTTATCAAACTATATGGTCAAAGCTGTTTAGCATTTAAATATTTCGAAAAGTAAATTTTCAAATATCTAATATTAATTGAATTAAATTCAAATTTTTATAACAAGCTTTGTGAATCGATTATTATTACTTATGAATGATTTAGAAATTAGTTATCGCCGTCTATTTAAAAGTGTTTTAATATTTTTAAATAATTACTTAAACATGTTTTAAAATAGATCATTTTTATTTTAAAATATTTATTACACATATAAATTTAGATTTTTGAAATGATTGAATTTATTTATAAATCTTCTCGAGATTTGGAAACGAAATTTATTCAGTATATGTGATTTTATAAGTGGAATTCTCAAAATGGAATTTAGTGAAATGTAAGGAAATTTCCCAAGTGTTGAAATATGAGAACTTCGAAAATTAAATTAGAATTCATAAAAGAAGTTAGAATTTGGGTAGTTGAAATTTATAGACAAGTGAAATCGATTTGGAAAATTTAAAGGGAGTTAATTTATGAATTCCAGAAACTTATAATAATCAGTTATAAATGATTGAAGGAATTCACAAATAAATTGTAAATGATTTTGAGAATAGAATAAATGGAGTATTCCTAAGTATTGGAAATAAACTGATTTGAAAAATAATATACTTACGAAAATTTTCTAAGTATGGAACTGGAAGGATTTGAAATATTTCAACTACGAGATTATTATTATTAGGAATATTTTCAAAGTGTTGAATCACAAAATGGAATTGAAAAAATATATTCTAAGTATTGAAACAAGTCGAAAATATCCTGTTATGGAAATAAATGTCTGAAAAATTATAATATGGGCTCAGTGACTGCTTGTGGATGTTATTTGATAGTTAAATAACCGACTATCAAATCTGGCCAAATTCGTTGATCGTTTCGAAGAGATCGGGATCAGATTTAATTATCCGAAAACCACTTCGATCCAGTTTGTGCTTACAAATTGTGAAATCAAGAAGCTAATGGAGATGGTGATTGTAGAAATTCGGTTTGTTCAGACCCAGAACAACTTGTATGGACGAATACTATCATTGCGTCCTTGCCAGTAAGGCAATGTTAGCATTCCAAGTATGAATGCTATTTCTAAAGGTAAACGTAACCTTAAGCCTCATCAACCGGAAATGACTAAAACAAGGGAGATGCAGCAGGGTTAAGTGGGTCGCACCTAAGTAGGGTATGTTATCACTTTTCTAGATACCCTCAGATATATTATATTAAAGTTATGGATATGGTTGTGCATGAAAAGAGAGCGCTCGATTAGGGTGGAAACACCCGGGGTGGTAACATATTCGGTGCTATCCAGGTCAAGGGTAGGTCGGTCCTCTGTTGGTAGGGGATCCAGGCGAGGTCCTCGGTATATTTTTCTAGAGGTGTACTGTGGCGAGTGGTACCCCAGTAGCCCAGTCATTGTATGTAATCCAATATCCACTACGAGTCTGTACGGTTTTGATTGTATATCAACTATGCTGAAACGTGAGATGCAAGCATTTCAGCTATTTTCTAATTTACTTTCTATAGACACTATTATAATATCAGATGATTTTGATATAAAATATTTTGGTTATCGTACGGTAAAACTCGTCGTATTTATTTGTGGCGTGGTCTTACGAGATACCTTTTTTCAAAGGATTTTGATAACATTAATAATTCAAATTGAGTATGTTTTCTCACGCTGGTTTTCTAGACTGACTCGGGTGTTATTTATTTATAATGCTCGGGTCAGACCGAGTAATAGAGATTCATGTTAGGATGCTATGCAGCTTAGGAGATGAGCTGGAGGATTTCAGACGTATATCACATACTTGTTTATATTCCGCTGTGTGTATTAAACTGAATGTTCAGTATTTGTAAGGACAAGTTATTATAACTGTCCAGATTGATCGTTGATTGTTGTACTTTGATGATTGTATATATATTAACAGCTATAGATTCTTTTGTATAAAAATCTATTATTATTATATATATTTTTTTTTCCGCTGCGATTGTGAAATTCTGTGTTGTTATTTTTATTTCTTCGTCTATCATTTTCTTCTTCACCCCTAAATATTCGTATTTCCATCCAATTTGAGTTGAACTGATGTGAACTATTGTCGACTCAAAGGGTACGGATTAGCGGGCCATTACAATTTGTATTGAAAGTGGTGATTGATCAAGATTAGTGTTTATTTGTTCCAGTCATTAAAATAATCCTATGTTTTGATTGGCAACCACACTCTTGTACTATTCTCCCTTAATAATATATAATAATGGAAGTTATTGGACCTATATATTGATTTGACCGAATCAAGTTGTATTTATGGATTTTTTATTTAGGCCATTTTTGTGAACTAATCACAAAATTAGGCCAGATTGTGAACTTATTACGAAAATAGGCTACTTTTGGCTAGTAGGATCTGGCTTGAAAAAAAATAACAGACGGCTTTTCAAAAGTCGCCTGTTGCGTTTTTTATATGATAGATGGTTACTTTTCAAAAGTTGCTAACTACGTATCTACCTAAAAACAAGTGAGCGACTTTTGAAAAGTCGCCAACTATTTTTGTACTCAAAAACAAGTGGCCGACTTTTGAAAAGTTTTCGGTGGACGCTATTTCAAAAGTCGTCCACTTTGTTGGTCCTATATAATAGCTACTCTTCATACCTCTCCCTTCACTCTAACTTAACCAAACTCAAAAACCTCTAATACCCCCCATCTTCTATTTTACTAAAATCTCTTACCATGTTCAAAAAAATAATCAAAACTTGTGTTTGAGTAGATTTAGTTCAAGAATAGCAACATATCCTTACTTTGGATCGATCAAGGTATGAAATTGTAAACTTTAATATATTTTTTGATTTGTAAATGAAAATTGTGTAATGTTGTATCCATTGTTATTATATAATGGCTCTTAATTTTATTCCAACTATTTTCTATTTTGATGGTGAATTGGTTATTGACGATCACATGTGTGGATAGTATGTCGGTGGTTCTTACAAACCGACAAAAGTTCGTAAAGGCTCTACCTTAGAATAATTAAAAGAATAAGTTTACAAAGCAATGAAGATAAAACTGAAGGAGTTAGATATTGATTTAGTTTGCAATTGGCCAACTGACTCTAGATCTAAAGCAATAAAAATTGTTGACGATTACGACATTGAACTAATGTTTTCAACAGTTTCTACATACATAGAGTTATTTGTTGAAAAAGTAGAAGGCTGACAGTAGAACAACTTGTATAGGCACATGTAGTTAACTATGGTATTGAAGATTATTCTAGAATGGTGGAGACCGTTAGCACTACTCAAGGAATTGTCTCTCATAGTTATAGTAATTCGTCTATGAATGTAGCAAACTATGGACAACAATAAATGTTCTTTGGATATACTCCTTTCATGAATTATCAGCAAAGCGTACAATTTAGCTATCCATATCCGATGTAGGATAGTTTTGCCTGTATGAGTCAAATGTTACACATATTTGATAATCTTCTTATACCATATTAAATTCATTGTATTAGAGTTGATACTAAATTTAAATTTTTATCTGTAGTAGTATTTCATAGCAACATGAGACGCAAAATAGTGTTGGACCATCGAATAGCCATAGGTCTTGTCTAGTGCAGCCCACACCCTCTGAATTATATCATATGAGCCAAAAGTACATTTTGTTTGTAATGCTAATTAATTGTGTTACATTTTGTAACCGTATTAAAAATGTCTTATATTTATATTCCAGGTTTTTGGCACATGATATAGATACACAGTCGAACGTTCAACCAACAACTAACTTAGAGGTTCCAAATGTATCCAATAACGATATGATATAGATGTTGATGTAGATGTACATTCCGATGCTGTTGTTGATAGCATGAATGTTGTCACTAGGCCGGAGAATGATAAGACATGGATCGATTACATGCAAGTAAACAATGAACCACTTAATTATGATTTTGGAGTTGAAGACAATGCTCGTGGAGATAATGATGAATTGGACATGGAGATACCTTTGGATGATGATTTGTGTAATGCATAAATGATGGCTAGATCCGTCATTGCAAATTTGCAATTCAACAATGAGGTATTCTTATCGTCTAGTGTTCAAAATGGTTTCAAAGTTGGTATGGTATTTGAGAGCAAAGCAAAATTTCTACAACAATTAAGTGAATGGTCTATTTTACATATAGTTTCTTTTAAGCTGATTAAGTTAAGTAGGCAAATACATCACCATTTGCAATGTCAATTTGAATTGTCCATGGTGAGTACATACTATAGTGTCAAAAAAATTTAAATCCAGATGATGGGTTATTAAAAGGTTTCCATTCGATCATACTTGCGTTAACCCAATAGTTAACCCTAATCACAAGCAAGCAATATCAATTTTTTTGGATTCAAAGATCATGCCTTTTGTGAAAGCGGATTTGAACATAACCGCTGGAACAATGCAGGTGTTAATAGAAGAATAACTGTTTATTAAAGTTGGTTATATGAAAGTGTGAAGAGCAATGAGCAAGACAATTGAACGGATATATGGTGATTGGGTAGAATCCTATACCAACCTAGGATAATATTTTGCTGAAATTTCTAGAAAGAAATCAGGTAGTGTTGGACACGTAATAACCGATGAGTATGGAGTTTTTTATCGTGCTTTTTGGGCTTTTGAGCCTTCTATTGAAGGTTTTGTACATAGTTGGCCTTTTCATTGCATAATGGCATGCATTTGTTTGGTAAATACAAAGGTACCTTACTTATTGCAACTACTATTGATGTGAACGGTTAGCTTTACCCTTTGACATACGCAATTGTTGAGTTAGAATCATATAATAGTTGGGGTTGGTTTTTTGCGTGCATGCGAAGGTTCATTCATAATCAATGTATTACTTCCGTTTTTGATAGAATGAAGGGAATACAGACAGCATTGGAGAGACACTGAGGGTTATCTCATAAGCATAGATTCTGTGGCAGGCATTTGAAAGCAAGTTTTCAAGTGGCAGGCTTTAGAGACAAACGATTGACGGGTTTATTTTATGCCGCAGCTTGTGCTTCGTAGAAAGTTGAGTGAATGAAAATCCAAGAGAAAATTAAATCCACCAACATTTGAGCGCACAATTGGATTGAGAGAAGTTTGGGTGGGATGAAGAAAACTGGGCATTGTTTAAGAATGATGGTGGTTGATTTCATGTTATGACTACTATTACGTTTAAAAGTTTTAACGGTGTACTTAGAGGTACACGATCGTTACATGTTAAAGATTTGGTAGACCATATCATCTTTCAATCGGTGGATTATTTTTGTCAAAGAAGAGATTTTGCTAAAGCTTCAACAACTCATTTAACTCCAAAATGGAAAGCGAAAATAGCCGAGACAGCAAGTGAAGCAAGACGTTCAAGACTTGTCTCATTCAGTCAAATTGAATGGCAAGTAATTCACTACTTTGGTTGTGAACTTCCCAAGGAGACCTTCTTTTTGGCATTCTCTGTTGTAATGGAACATCATCCAGTGAATCCTCCTCCTGTAATCTCCTTCTCCACCTTCCATCGGTGGCATAGTCTGCGGAGGTTATGAAGGACTGAATCTATATTCCTTCTATGAAGCTTGCAAAGACGAACCATCTTTTCGATTGCGATGTCTTTGGTATGTGAGAGTGGAAGGTGGAGGCTCGTAATCTACCGGCGATGCTTCTATGAGCATGGGAGGTGGAGAAGCAGCACGAGGGGTGGGGCGGGTCTTGATAGCTTGTTCTTCCCCAAAATTGTTTGTAAAATACGCTTTACACTAAACATTTATCCTTTGAATGCTCCGGTACTTCTTCAGATAGATAATCAACCAACTCCAGTGCATGGTAAATGTCGTCCGCTTGCCAAAATAAGTAATTACAACGTATATAAATTAATTACGGTTAGGTAATCAACGTGTGTACATACCACATTCCTCCCAAGAGGAGCTTTAGGCGTGTATAGGTCTATTACAACGGGAATTTCCTTGCCACGTAGAATGTAGCGACGCGTAATGTTCCAGTACTAAGAATTATATTCCTCATCCGCTAAATGAGGTCACACTACTAGAAAAGGGTCAAATAGCGACAGGGGGAGCGATGGCTTCCGACGGTCATTTTCCGACGGCTTCTGACGGGCCGTCGGCGGCCGTCGGAAGCCGTCGGAAAATCGTGAATTATAGCAGCCCAACCGAGCCTTTCTTCCCCATTTTACAGCCACATCAAAAAAACCCCAAATCACCATTTTCCACCTCCAATCGCTGATTTCGTGCTTTTTCCTCCTCCCCCGCTGTGAATTCAACACCTCTTGCTCTCCAGCTCAGGTATAATCTCTTATTTTCATGAAAAATTCAGTTTTTACCCTAATTCTAGATTTGCATAAGTTGATAAATTAGGGCTAATTGGTGATTGAAATTGTTTCCAATTGTGTTATAATAGTTTCTAGCATTCCATGATATACCTATTTCATCTTTTATCGTGAAATTGTGGAAAACATATATAATTTGTGGTTGTTCGTGTATATGGAAATCGTTGTGTATGCCTTGGTTGTACCATTGTATATGTGTATAGCGCTGCTATCATTGTATTGTGTTAGTTGGAATAAGATAAAATGAATGCACGAGCTAGGAATATTATATTGTGCACGTATTGACTTATGCAACAAAAAAAATGCGTCGAACGAGCCTTAAGTTGATGTAATACGTCGAATAAATGTGTTAAATTAAAATATATTTTTGTAAATGTGAACAGTTAGTAAAACTGTATTTTTTCGTAAAATTCGCACATCTAATTGACAAATGTCCCTTAGAGAGTTTTTAGCCCCGTCTGACGAGTGTTGTAGATGATCGTTATATAAATAGTTGTTTTTTTTTTCGAAAAACGACCATTTATATTCATCTGGTACAATGTTTGTTGGATTTGTCCCTGTATTGGACAAGTTATGAACATAGTAAGAATTTACATTTTGTACACTACTTCGTCTCAAACGGTTCATAAAATTTCGGCCTAACTTTTCTTTTTTGTTTCCTGCGTACACGCATTTGTGTACAATGCAGGGAACAAAAGGGAAATGCTGTCGAAATTTTGTTGAATCATTTGAGACGAAGTAATATAAATGTAAATGCTTACTGTGTTTGTAATGGGAAGTAGAATGCCTGACCATGAAAAAAAAAATATTTCTGTACATTTTTTTATATCGATACGTTAAAAAATAAAATGTGCCCTATTTGAAAATATTTTTAAATTTGTGAAATAGTTCTTTAAATTCAAATATTATACGACCATGAAAATAATCTTTTTCGAATTTGTATTCTTGAAAATAAATATTAACTTTTGAACTTCTCATTTTCTCAAATAGGAAAAATGTTTGATTATTTTATTGATCGGAGGAGATGGATATACCAAAGAAAAGGACTGAGAGGCTCAATAAAAGAAGATTTTTATAATGGTATAAACGTATTTGTTGAATTCGCTTTAAGTAATAACGGAAACGATCCAGAAATTCGTTGTCTATGTAGTAGGTGTAGACATTTAAAGTATTTATTACCAGATATTGTGAAAGTTCATTTGTGCCAAAACGGTGTCGTACCAGAGTATTATGTTTGGGATCGGCATGGAGAAGTTGTAGCAAATACTTCTGTAGAGTCTGAAAGTGTCGTTAACGAAATAGTTACGACGACCTGTATAGAAAATATGGTCGAAGATGCAGCACGATCAATGTTTCCTATGGTTGAAGTTGACGACGATGATGGAAATGTTGAAGAACCAAATATTGAAGCAAATTTTTTTTATGATTTACTAGATGCTGCTAAGAAACCTATTTGGGATGGTTGTAAAAGCGGCACTCAGCTGTCAGTAATCGCAGAATACATTGCGATGAAGTCAAAATACAACATCACTGAAGCAATGTTCCAGGTTCTGGAATTAATGTGCATAAGGATTATAATCTTATCGAAATAAAGTATACATTGCACTATCACAAGTATGATCCTTTTGTACTAGCCAAACAAGCATTGCAAGTTTATTACGCTCCTTATCCGTCTCTAAAAAGAGATAAAGCAGATTGGTCTGCAGTTTTTAAAACAAAGGCCAGATTCACATTCAATGGGAAGAATATTCCGGACGAACAAGCTTATCAGGCAGATCTTGAGCAAAATAACAAAATAATAATTACAGACGATCATACAGATTTTGGTCCTTTGATCGATGAATCAAATGTTTTGGTAGAAGCGTTTGACAGTGCAGAGGAAAATATCGTAGAAAACGAGACCGAATTTGAATCAGAAGACGATGATGACTGATATAAATCTGAATCTGATTTTTTTGCAATTGATGTAACTATGTTGAATTCTTGATGTATTATGAAATTGATGTGACTATGAAACCAAATCTGTTTACCATTGTTTACATGTTTTATGTCATTTCCATTTGTCATTTATTTAGCAATTTTTATTAAAAATGCAATGAAATCTGCTTATCGTCGGAACAGGAGACCCATTATGAATCAGGTATAACACACTTCTATATCTATTTCCATTTCAGTCATTAATTAAGCAATTTATACCGTTGATGTCATTTAAATATGAAATATATTTCATTATCATGTTATTATTCTCTTATATAATGATGTGTATATATGTCACAGGTTTATCATAATGTCATATAGAGGTAGGAGCTCTTCCCGATCATCAGGAGGCGATGGCAGTGGCTCATCACAAGATCCACAGCATCCTGTAGTTTCGTTAATCCCTAGAGATAGACATCCAGACATATGATATGCTGTTGGCACGAGAATACTGGATGAAGAAGATGCGTAAGAACTATAGGGACTCGATATCTGAAATCAAGAAATCTGGTAAGAAACCACAGTGGATGGGGGAGAGCGTATGGCAAACATGGTTGGGATACTGGGAAACTGACGAGGCGAAGGCAAGTATACTAAATTTTTTTGAATTATTAATTTGACGTGATCGAAAAATAATGTATCAAATTTTGAATGTACAGGCAGAGTCAGAAAGAAACTCTGCAGACAAAAATAAAAATCCCATCACTCATCGCGGAGGGTCGAAGTCATTTTAGCGGTATCGGCAGGAGTTGGTAAATTTACTGAATGATAATTGTAAATAGTTTGTGCTATATAATTTTAAATGTACAATAATTGTATATAAAAATCAACTTCAGGAAGCTGAGGCGCATGGTCTCGTGGGCTATATGGACGTGTTTACTCGTACGCATGCTGTCGAGCATGTAAATCTGGACGGGACTGTTTCGTATACATGTCACGACGATAAATCCAGCAAGAGCCATGTAAGCATATTTCATTTTATGCAGTATTAGTAGTTGTTCTGCTTGTTAAACTATAATGAAATAAGATATGATGTTATTAATTTGTTAATGCAGGAAAAGTTTATGGAGCAGCGCCAGAAACTCCTTGCTGATGATACGGGTCGAGATCAGCTGACGACTAATGAGGAGGATGCTATTTTTGAGTCCGTTATGGATCCATCAGAGCATGGCAGACGATACGGATTTGGTAATCAAGTGGTAAATAGAAAATTCAAACGGTTTATAATTAGTAATTTTGAAAACAAAACTGAAACCTTTTTGTTTATATTTTTCCATAAATTATTAAAATACTTAAGTTTCTTATATTTTTCTAGATATCCTTTTTTTTCCAAAAAGAATATATATAAATATAAAAGGAGAAAAAACGCCTTTCTCCGGTGGCTCACAAAAATAGGCGAAGCATATGAAGACCATATACCTCCCAGACAGTAAAAACCGAACAACAGTACAAAGATCAACAAAAGGAAAAAGCCAACAGAAAATAAAGACAGCTAGCCAGGGAGGACCAGATACAACCACCAACAAACAACCCACCAACCCGCCTGAGCTCAGAAGAGTAGGCCAGACCTCCAAACCAAACCACAGTAACAGAGACGAGACCTCAAGGAAAATCCGAATAAAGATGGAAATCTGGGATAACAACGGCTCACCAACAAAGACGAAAACCTCATCGATCATAGGCAAAGCCAAACAGTAAAAGAAGAAGACCCAAGCGCCTCAAGAAGAAGTCAATGCGGAAAAGAAAAGTCGGATATCCCTCAACCAACCCAACAACCAAGGCAGTAACAAAGATAGGAGACAGGAGCCTCCACCGAGGCGGTAGCACAGAACCAGATGCGGCCAAACAAAGAAACCCGTTAGAACCAAACAAGCCGAAGCCACCTGTACTACAAAACTAGCAAACACATTAAAACCAACAAAAAAGGGGGGGGGACGGGAACGTTGGGAGAAAACCAACACCCAAGGCAAGAATTCAGCCAACTCCCTGACGAGCATAAGCCAGGCCACAAGATATAGACAAGAGACCCACCAATCTCCTAGACCGTTGGCTCAAAATTCCCCTGAAAGGTCTACCACGAAATGCCAGGAAAACGTCGTTCCTAACACGCCGAATAATGGAAGGAGGATCCATAGGAGAATTCTCGAAGATAGCTTTATTCCGAGCGCACCAAAGGTGCCAGCAGATAAGGCAAGGAATCAAACGGAAAACGGACGAGCGGAGAGATTTCCCAGACAGCCCAGACCACCAGGAAAGCAGGAGGTCAAAAGGAGATCTGGCCATGCGTCTTTCACCGACTAGGTTGCCGAAATAATTCCAGCAAGATCTAGCCGAGACACTATCAAAAAACAAATGGTTTAAAGATTCCGTTGCCCCGTTGGCACAACAGCGGCAACGCGAAACAAAAGGGATGCCGATATGTTGAAGGTTAACGTCGAGTGGCAAACCATCGTGCAAGATACGCCACATCAGAATAGAAATTTTCGGCGGAATACGGGAGTCCCAAATGAAGGAGAACACCGGGCTACTGGGACTCGGAGATCTACAAGATGACCACGCTTTCAGGATGGAAAAAGGCGCGCCATCCCAGCCAAAAGAACCTCCATGAGAGTCGGAAAACGCTTTCACCGACTGCATGTGCTTCCAGGTTTCGCTAGCATAAGACGGCGATCCTGAGAAATTAGAGACAGCAAGCCTTCGGTATTTAGCGTGGAGGAAAGATGCCCATAAAGATTCATTCGCACCGAACCTCAACCACAACTTACAAGCAAAAGCCACACAAAGATCCTTGGGATTACGAAGACCAAGACCACCCTCGATTTTGGGGCGACAAACCGCTTCCCATGACACCCAATGGTGTCGGCGAGCATCTTCCTTTGACCCCCAAAAAAAACCCGAGGCCAAAGACTTATATGCCCGGAAGAAGGAAGAGGTAGGGGACATAGCCGCGAAAATATGAGTTCCCATCGAATCAAGAACAGACTTGATAAGAACCAGTCTGCCTGCCTGGGATAGGAGAGACGCATTCCAACGTAAAATCTTACCCCTGACTTTGTCCGCCAACGAATCGAAATAGGCATTGAGCTTCCTACCACGATATAAGACAATACCTAGATAGGGGAGAGGGAGAGATGCTTCTTTGAAACCCGAGACGGTCTCAATCCAGGCAGCACGAGACGGAGACAAGTCTTTTGCATGGACGAAGCAACTTTTGGAAGGGTTAACGAGTTGGCCAGAAGACCTCTCATATTGATGCAGAAAACTTAGGAGTCGCCGAACGGAGGAGCGACTGCCGTTAGAAAAAATGACAATGTCATCTGCAAAGGATAAAGAAGAAATAAGGGGGCAACCCCTCGGAATACCGAAGCGTTGAACTTGCCCATAAATAGTCAAGGTTTGGAGACCTTGAATCAAAGCCTCCGCCGCGATCACAAAAAGGGAAGGCGAAAGTGGATCTCCTTGGCGAAGCCCTCTTCCCGCCCTGAAGTAACCTTTGGCCGATCCGTTTATGAGCACAGAAAACCAACAGTTGGAGATGAGCCTCCAAACCAAGTCAATAAGGAATTCCGGAAAACCGAAGGCCCGTAAAACCTTGATGACGAAAAACCAAGACATGCGATCATAGGCCTTGGCCATGTCCAGTTTGAAGACAACATTAGAGCCCCTAACTTTCCGATCAATTTGGGAAATAAGTTCCTGGGCGAGAAGGACGTTGTCAGTGATCAAACGACCTTTGACAAAACCTGCTTGCGAGGGAGAAATAATACGGTCAAGGAAAAGGGCCAAGCGAGAGACTAGGATCTTGGAGATAACTTTATTTGAAAAGTTGCACAGACTGATCGGCCTGAAATCCCCGCACGATCTAGGATTATCGCACTTAGGAATGAGAATAAGGTTGGTGGAGGTCCATCCGGCAGGAAGGGATTCCCCAGAGAAGAAGGACTGAACAGCAAGACAAAAATCAGCCTGAATAATAGGCCAGGAGCACCGATAAAAGCTGCCGTTGAAACCATCCGGTCCACAAGCGCTGTCCTTGCTTAAGGCAAAGACACAGTTCCGGATTTCCTCAGCGGTTGGCAGATCGGAAAGAAGGACACTATCCGACGAGGAGATGACACTAGGGATGAAGGCTAAGAGAGCCAGATCAGAGACCGAAACTGACTCAGAACCAAGAAAGGATTGAAAGTGGGCCAGAATGGTATCTTTTACTTCCTCAGGAGAGGAAGCAGTAGAAAGGTCAGGCCTCAAAATCTCGCGAATCGTAAGAAGGTTATTCTTCTTACGAATAGAAGAATGGAAGAATTTGGAGTTCGTATCGCCTTCGACTACCCACTTGATCCTAGCATTTTGACGAAGGAAGTCATTTTCGATACGAAGTTCCGAAGAAAAAATGATTTACGCAAGCGTCCAAGCCTCCTTGTTTGCCGGAGATGGATCATCGTCAAGCAACGATTCGGCTAAGATTAGAGACTCTTCAGCCATTCTAACGCGATCAAA
Source organism: Allium fistulosum (assembly GCA_030737815.1). Taxonomy (NCBI): domain Eukaryota; kingdom Viridiplantae; phylum Streptophyta; class Magnoliopsida; order Asparagales; family Amaryllidaceae; genus Allium; species Allium fistulosum. Next base: position 195,596,237 of record CM060906.1, on the reverse strand, counting down.
AATGTTCTTAAAGACGAGACGATTCCAGACCTTAAGGCTCTCCTTGAGACGCTTAAGTTTACGACTGAAAACAGCACAGGGAGGGGCTGCAATTAGGGTGATCCATGAATCTTCCACCTCCTGTAGAAAGGAATGATGAGAAATCCACATGCTCTGGAACCGAAAGGAAGATGGACCCGAAAGGGAGAACGGAGAGCAACGAACAAGCATAGGAGCATGATCAGAGAAGGAGCGGTGAAGGTGAGCGATGGAGAAGGAGAAGGGAAGGCAAAACCAAACCTCCGACCCAAAGACACGGTCGAGTCTGGAAAGGATACGGTTCGGACCTTCTTGGTTGTTAGACCAAGTAAAAGCAGAACCCGTAAAAGGAAGCTCGGAGAGGCCAGAGCTGGCAATGAAGGAGTTGAAATCCTCCACTGCAGAACGGTTGACGGACGCCCCGCCCCGTTTCTCTGCTTGGCAGGCAACGATATTAAAATCCCCGCCGATCACAGAGGGAGCTATCCCCGTAGACCCAAGGCCCAGTAGGGCGGACCAAAGGTCTAATCTAATCGAACGATCGCAACTGGCGTAGACCGCCGAGAATAAGAAGGCTGAAGGAAAAGAAGGAGACGAACAGGACAAGGAGAGGAGCTGAGGAGAATCAAAAACGGGGGTAACCGAAAAAGATTTGGACCATAAGATCCAGATCTTTCCCGTGTTGTTGGCGGAACCGCCACCAAATCCTAAGGAACAGATGACAATGAAAGGTTCCATAAGAGCAATCAAGCCAACAGAGTGCTTTTTGACAATGCGTTTTAGTCTAGCCAAAGACGCATCGTTGCCAATGCCACGAACATTCCAGAAGAGAATGTTAGCCATGAGGAAGAAAAGGAAAACGAGGATGAAAGAGGAGACAAGCGGACAGCAGGCAGAGGAGACAAAAGGGCTCAAATAAGATACAACGAAGATCGAGTAGATCGATCGATCTGCTTGGACGCCGCTATAGAGCGTGTGCGGATGGTGCGAGGAGTAGACGGGACTCTACGCGATGAGCGTCGAGTCGTACAAGGAGGAAGGGCAGCGGGCTGGAGAGGTGTCTCAAGAGACTCCTCAGCAGCGTTCTCCCTCAACGACGACGTCGAAGGAATAGACCGCGACCGCGAAAACGAGGGAGAGGAGTTTCTAGTTAAGCAATCAAGACGCTCATTAAGGAGCGCAATTTCCTCCCTACTCATAAGAGGGATGGAGATGGATAAAGAACACGAAGACGAAGGGGTAGAGCACTCCGATGAGCAATGAACAGGAGGCGGATCCCGGCGATCCGGAAGCTCAACCGGCGAGCTAGTGAAACAAGGGACGCGAACCGAACGCAATCCAAAGGACCTAAAAAATACCGCGGAAAAGAAGGAAAAGATAGGAGAAAAGCCAATAGCAACTGAAACCTCAGAAAAGGCCGCGGATAAAGAAGAAGAGGAGGATGGAAGCAACGGAAGGACGACACCTGAAGACACCACCGGGGACAGAGATAAAACATGTGAGGGAGAGCAAGCAAACTGCTTCCCCAATTGCTGTGGGAGTCTTACCGGAGCCGGACTGTTACTAATGAAACAGCCCCGCAAAAGTGGTAAGAGTCGCTGATCGGTTCCAACCGAAGACATAGAGCGGAGAGAAGAATAAAAGCAAAATCCCGGACTATCCATATAGTGGTCGAGGACGGCCACTATACGCATAGAACTGGGAAATACCCCGGACAATACGCTCCACATCTGGTGGAACCTCCGAGGATAACCAAAGATAGCTGACACCAAATGGAAGCAAAAAGAAAAAACAGTCAATGACGACACAGATGCGGCCTCGTCATGACACACTGCTAAGCCCCCAAGCCAGAAAACCGACAGAGTAAACCCAAACAGCAAGCTGGACGGGGAACCCTCAAAATAACAAAGGTGAGATATCACAGAGATATACATCTGCATATCGCAACGAGAAACAGCCAAAACAGCCCAAACGAAACAAACAACACCGAAGGGACCTAACACTGCACATTTCATAAACGAAACGACAGTGTTAGGGAGCACGCACAAACGAGCGTCAAGGCTCAGACAGACAGAAAAAGCCTCAACGGACCAAAACCAGTAAGCAACAGGCAAGCCAAAGGAACCAAAGTCAAAGGAGCAGTAGGACGAGAAGCATACCTGCCAACAATGGGCAATACTCACCTCATGGCCAAGGGACGAAAACCAACCACACCCCGTCCCCGCAACAGCAACGGGTTCCACAGCAGAAGGCAAAGCATCGCCAATGGGCGAAGGAAAAACCACCAAAGGCAAAAATGGAATGCCAGAAAAACCAGAGACATCAACAAACACTGAAACCAACTGCTCGCTGGGAGGGGGGAGGCAGGTGATCAAATCCTCCTCCCTACAATCACTCGCGACCTCGACCGCGGCAAATGATCCAAAGACAATAGGGGCCTCGAACGAACAAGCATCCAAAACTTCTCCAAAAAAGGTCAGACTGGGAGCGAATCGAGTGATGAAATCTCGATCGCCACCCAAGGTGGAGCCACCGACCAAGGATGAGGCACAAGAGCAATCAGTGCCAGATCCAAACGAACCAAAGCATACATCAGGCAAAAGCTCATCCTGACCTGTCAAAGCCTCCCCGAAAACAAGGCGTGGTGAAGAACGGGTGATGAATTCCCGGTTACCACAGATCGCAGACAGGGACGAGGAAGCAGACGAGAAAACTTGCGTCTCAAAGACCTCCGATCTCGACCCATCGCTCCCAAATTCATTCGAATAGGTAGGGGACAATTCCATGAAAAGATCATCCACCACCAGAAACCTGAAGCGAGCGAGGGACGCGAAGGCCGAGAGAGAGTAAATACAGATCTGTAACGAACAATCACTAGCAAAACAAACCGACAAAGGCGGCGCCGCCACCTTCAGCAGAGCAGAAGCGATGCTAGCGAAGGAGGGGCAGTAACTCACAAAATCACCACGAAACGAGAAAACCCCCAAATTCATCGCCAAAACCATAGAAATCACACAGCAGAGAACAGAGAGAGTAGCAGAGGTGGAGCACACCTAGAAGAGCCAAAACAAACAACCAGAAAAAGAAATTGCGAAGAGAAGAAGAAGTTTTTAGGAATTCGCAGAGGAAGGTTAATTTAGGAGGCCATTAAAATGACCGTTGTGATTTTCAATATGAGATATCCAATACATTGTCAGCTTCATTCAGTCTATACTTACATAAACATGCATAAACTAAATTAAATAACATTATCACACAGCTAATCATTCACATACATGCACATACACTTACAGAGATCACACAGCTAAATTAAATATTTATTACAGGTCAGTAGTCAGAGACGGGGTCGGCAGACTAGAGCTCAGATCGATCTAGCAGAGATCGAAGATTTGCGGGCTAGAGTGACCCAGCTGGAGGAGCAGAACCGCCGACAGGCCATAGAGACCACACAGTTGCTAGACCAGCGTATCGCCGAGTACATGCAGCAGTATGGTGGTCGCTTCCCTTCCTCTACTGGCTCTTGATCTGGAAGAGAGTGATTGATTGCTTGCTTTTGTCGGTATGCTTTTTTAGTCTTGTATGATATGGTAGACGGTGGAGGTAGTTGTTGATTTTAGTATGATTATGTTTGATACACTTGGTTATGTGGTTGTATAATGATATGGATGTTGATGATTTTTGTGGTAGTTGTTGTGTATGTATGACATGGTAGAACACATGTTGTTGGGGTTGTTTTGAATGTTGAAATGGTTATGTATATTATGTATTTTATTTTGATGTAATTTGATGAATTTTGTGTAGTTTGGGTTTTGATATTTGGTTGGAATATTGTATACTGGATTCTGCAATATTGGTGTAATAGTGTTTGGATGGGAAATGTGGATGGAAGGCTATATTGCAGCAGAAATTAAAAAAAATACAGCAGTTTTCCGACGGCTTCCAACAGCTTTCAGGTAATAATATTCCTACGGCTTCCGACGGCCTATAGTCCATTTTTTCCAACGGCTTCCGACAAGTGTCGGAAACCGTCGGAAGCCGTCGGAAACATGTACGGCGCCCTGTGTCGGAAGCCGTCGGAAACGCTGCATCCCAATGCCTTATTTTCCTACGGCATTTTCCGACGGCCGCCGACGGTTTTCTACTGTCGGAAAATGTCTTTTTCCTTTTAGTGTCACTTTCTTGTTGCGTGTGCAGATGATGATGATTCTAGGTCTCAATCGCCATATCATACGACCCAGATGCTATATCAATCTTGTAAAAAGGAAGGTTTTCTGGCAAATGTTATCGCATATCAAATTGTCGCATCACTCTATCGGGAAGCGCTACATCACTCATGCAAATGAGTGGAGCCGTGCAATCCATAAATGACTAGAAACCATGGATAAGTTAGGAAGCTCTCTAAGCACATGTGCGTAAGGAGTCCATGTCACAGAATCATAGTCAAGTACATCGAACTTGTCGCATACCTAAAAGAGAAAGTTAGTATGACTTACGAGATCAAATCATGTATATGTAAACAAATTAAGCAATAAATATACTTAGAACCATAAGGTAGAGACACATCCACATCCGTCATCTTCATCGTTATTCTCCCAATTGAAAGGTATGTCGAACACCATAACTGTGAATGTGTATACATATAAGATTGCAATGTATATTAAAATACGAAATAAATGCATACGGATAGTAATAATGATAATACCTGTACTAGGTTCAAACAACCACCAATAGACGGGTTCTCTAGCAAAGCAAACCTCGACAGCTCCATGTATACGTAGGCTAGAACTACACTACCCAATGAAAACTGGCGATAAATATCAGAGTGAATGGGAGGGGAGGAGGCTGTCTTTTTTTTGCAACAGTAAATCGACATGACGACTTTAGAAAATTGCCAAATATCGCCCACTGGTGATTTCTAAAAGTCGCCTTTGTATTAACAGAACACTACAATATTCACACCTCCTATAACATACACAATAAAAACCAAAGAAAACGATTTCTCATACCATACACAATCAATCAAATTCTCATAACATACACAATCAAAACCAAACATATTCCCGTAACATACATTCATATATTCTCATAATATCGACGATCTACAAATAAATTCACCGCTAAACAAACAATAGAGTAAACATTCAAATCTAGTTCTTATTACAATAGCAAACAACATACGATACCATCACTAAATAAACGACAAAAGCAATATAAATTACTCATCAGGATACCTAGCAGCATGATCAAACTGTGCTTCTAATGAGACTATTTACTGTAAATAAGAATTGTCTTTCAGTAATCAAAGATTATATTTTCCAACCGTGAAACTTCAGCCTACATCTCAAGGGCATAGTCAACCCCTTGCAGCACATTGGAGGATCTATCCATTTAAAGAAATTACAACAGTTGTACATTTCAGGCACTGCTAGGCCTGTCAACGGATACTTTCGGATGCAGATAGTGTCATATCCGCATCTGCATCCGAAATGATTTTCGGATATCGGATATCCGCATCCGCGGATACGGACGGATATCGGATAATTATCCTATCCGCTAACGACCGATAAATCAAGAAATATAAATATAAATTTTAAGTTTAACATATATTTTTTTCAATCCAATTGATCATAGAAGTGTTAAATATAAACATATATGGCGATAATAAATAGTTTTGAGCGGTTAATAAGCATTAAATGTATATGATATAAACTATTAACTTGCTAAAAGAACAAATAAATATCTTTCATTATACTAAAATACACACAATTTGTACTATAATATTGACAAAGACCGGACGGATAATTTTCGGATGCGGATGTCTTCGTATCCGTATCTGCATCCGTTTTTTCGAATATCGGATATTATCCGCTTTTCGGATACGGATGCGGACGGATTTCGGATTTTTCGGGTATCCATTGACAGCCCTAGGCACTGCTCTATGTCACGCCTAAGGTGGACACATGTAGAACCTACGGCCTGCATTCTTTTTATTTCTACACACGATAACATCACACATAACTCCATAGTAACACCATTTCAGTGGGGATGCTCTCCAATAGCTAAATTTTTTTTCTGCTTCATCGACCTATCCATGCAAGGCTCTTCTTCGTTGACGTGTTTTGTTTCACTACCGCCTACTGTGGCGGGTAAACAAACAACTGCTTCAGAATCAACGCAAACTTTTTTACTTGACCTACGCTCAATTGGCTTAATATTCATTTGAGTTTCAGTTACAACGCCATAATGTCGAGCATATTGTGAAAATTGGGTTTCGGGTACAAATTCAATATCATTCACATTGACATTAGAACCAAAATCCAAATTACCACAATATTTTATCAAAGTCTCATCATTAATTTTTCAATTATCCATAGCAACTAAACAAAAATAACAACTTTTAGCAACAACAAAAATTGAAATCAACTTTAATTATTGTAAATTACTTTAGACCGTGAAGCAAATCTGCTAAACTTAGACAGTTTAAAAGAGAAAAGAGATATAATTATGGAAGAGAAGAGAAGGAGGGATTTTGGATTTTGAGTTTGGTAAAGGTAGAACGAGGAGAGAGAGGAAGATGGTTATACAGGGCTAGGAAAGTGAACAACTTTTGAAGTAGCGCCCATTGACGACACTTGTTTTTAAGTAAATACATAATTGGCGACCTTTGATACGTCGCCAACTATCGTATAAAAAAACATGTATGCAACTTTTCAAAAGTTGTCCAAATATTTTTAACTAATACTATAGTCGCATAAAAAAACACAACAGCAACTTTTCAAAAGTCGCATGTTATGTTTTTCCAGGTCATATTCTACGTGCTAAAAATGACCTAATTTTGTAATAAGTTTACAAACTGGCATAATTTTGTGATTAGTTCACAAAAGTGGTCTAAATCAAAAAAATAAAAATAAAATAAAATAAATAAATAAATAAATAAAAATAAAGAGAGTTTATATTTATATATGTTCATTATTTCTTGTTTCGTTGTTTTGTTGATTGTATTTACTCTTGGATTATATTTGTTATTAATCATCAAACAATATAAGGATATGTCAAAATTTTCCAAATATTTTATTGGGCCTGAATAGTGTTATGATTTGAATTCGCTCTTGGATTATATTCAGATCAGTATCCCTCGACTCAATTTTAAGGCTATTTATTTCTTCGTTCCTAAGCGTTATTAAGCTTTAACAGGGGTTTTTTACTTGGGCTTGACCATTTTGGGTCCAGTTGATTAAAATTTAATTTTGTGTTTTGCTTTAGATTTTCTTACTGGGCCATAAGGCTTAAACTGTATACATATTATGGTGGCGATAAAATTTATCACATTTTTCCTCAACTCTTTCATAAAACAAAAAAATAAAATAAAAGATTAACTAATTTCAAACGGAATCCTTTTATATCAGTGTTGTGATTTCCAACTACAAGTAAGATCGTCTTCCTTTTCTTTCGTGCATGTAAGAACACAATCAATAATGTCTTGTTCGATTGAAAAACTAACCACCTCGCAATCAGATTAGTCTTGTTCACTTCTCCATGTCTGGTTCGAAGTGAGTCTGTGGCTAGTGAACCGAACATGAGACTGGTTTTTATAAAGACAAAGAGTTTGTTGTTATAATATTATAACAGTAATGTCTTTGCCGTTATAATATTTAGCCTTGAAATATAAACTATAACGGTGAAGGCTTCGCTGTTATATTTTTATGTATTTTTTTTAAAATGGTCCGTGGCTGTTTCGAAATTATTTGAATTCGTAGCTCGTTCGTTCAGTCCGAAAGTAAGAGAGAAACTGAAGTGAACAGATTGAATGGTTGGTAATGGTCTAAGTTAAACACCGAAGCATTTTTATATAAGAAGCTTTGGCTGCGTTAATTTGAAATTATAATTAGCCAGGCATAGGTCAAATCCCATCCACTAACAAGTGCTAATTGCTTTCTGAAAATGTTCTTATCTAATGCCTTTATTTAAAAAAAAAAGGGAGTATGTGTCACCAATCCATTATATTATTTAATGCTCTGCTTTATTAATGCGTTGTGGGTTATGACAAGATGATGTGGAAACTTTTATCAGGCACAAAACAGATTATGAATTAAATATTTTATTGGTAAGTAAGGACACATGATTAGAACTTCCTACTTATACTTTTCTAAAGGTAGCGAGCGCATTTTTTCCAACTAGATGTAACTAAAATAAAACAAAATTGATTACACTACATATTTGTTTATGGCAAATTGTATTCGAACCCGTATTTTCAATTAGTAGCACCCTTCAAAAAAATAAAATTTTAAAGACAAAAATACCTCTAGAAAACTTTTTTCTCAATTCTTTATTTTTTATGTAAGTTTTAGCGTCTAAAACACAGAATCTTCAAAACTCTGATCTAATTTTCAAATCAATAAAGAAAAATTTCGTTTTTAAACTACTAGATGATGGATTCTACAGAGGAGAATGATCTTTCGCAATCATAGCAAGTAATTCCAAAAAAAAAATTAAAAAGTTTTTAATTCTTTGCAAATGCAGTCATAGGCTTGTTGATTACGGGGATTGGTGATAATCCACGCAGAGTCACTACTAGGTTCATGGCATGACCGCGCGAATATACTGCATGGTTCTGTACACAACCACGCAGAACTTCAGCGTATTGACACTAACCCCGTCATTGCCCTGCGTGGTTGTTCAGTTTGTTTTTCTTTTAACATTTTAGCGTTTGATACTTGTTCGGTTAGTTGTGTAGACGTTGAAGGCGCCGTGAGGAACTGTTTCGCGTCTTCCGCTGTTTTTTTTTTTTTGCGTACGGAATGTTTTCGGCAATGGTTAAGGGTAATTTTGGAACAAACAAGAGGCTACTAAATAATTCTGTGGGTTTACAAACTTTTTTAAATTTTGGGGGTTGTTAAGTTATTTTGTGGGTTGGAATAGAATTTTCCTTTGTTTATATTGAAGGTGAAAATCAAAAGATAATTTATCGTTCCAACTGTGCCAATAATTTGTGTGCCTATATGTATGTATAAAATTATCAAACAAAGAGTCACAGGTCCCTGTTTTTGATGTTGTTATACAAAAAGTCCCTACAGAAATGAATATGTAAATTTAGTCCATAATTTTCAAAATTAAAAAAACGCAAAGTGTGTTGCACTTTTCTGACAGAAAATGCAAGATAACTTGCACTTTTCTAATTTTGAAATATTTTTCGAAAAAGCGCAAGTTAACTTGCACTTTCTATCAGAAAAGCGCAAGCTAGTTTGCGCTTTCTAATTTTGAAATTTTTTTTTTAAATTTTAAAATTTTTGAAAAGCGCAAGGTAACTTGCGCTTTCTATCAGGAAAGCGCAAGCTAGTTTGCGCTTTTTGATTTTAAAAATTTTGAAATTTTAAAAAGCGCAAGCTAACTTGCGTTTTTAAATTTAGAAAAAACAGATACTTAATTTACATACTTATTTCTAGAAGGACTTTTCTTGTAACACTATCAGAAATATGGACCTTTCGTGCAAAGCCCATAAAATTAATGTTCATTGTCACTCCTATTTTGTAGCACCGATGTAGTCCTTTGGTTTTCAACACATATTCTAATTTAAATAAGAGCATGTTTTCTCCTTTTCATGTCATACATACATATTTAAATAAGAGCATGTTTTCTCCTTTTCATGTCATACATACATACATATATATATATATATACACATATATGTGTGAGGTTGAAGGAAGTGTGAGCGAGAGGAGCTCATATATATAACACCTAACTTCTAAGTCAAGTTGTCCTAGACTTATTATATTTTATTATATTTTATTGTTATGAATTGTATGCAACCTGGTTATATTTTATGCCAAACTCATCACAGACAAGAATTGTTACCTAGATTAGATGAACCCATTTCTAAATTGTAACGTAAGCTTTTGTAAAAAAATAAAATGTCCACAAGATTGTCACCTTTCGGTTAATTCTAGAACTTAACTCCTGGATGCAACATCCAGTAGCATATTTGCAACTTGAGTCTTTACATGTTGAAAGGACAGATCGCTACGCACCCTTTCTGAAACTTTTTAATTTTTCGTCCCCATTTGCTTCCTGAGCATAAATATTATTATTATTGAAATAAAAAAAAATGGAGGACAGTACCATGTTTACTATCTAATTTTCGATACTTTCTTCAAAGAAAATTTCAAAACCTGGAAACTCCTGGTAAGATAAGCACACTATATAAGAGCATCTCCAACAGTTTGGAGTGCGGAAATTCGATTTTCCGCACTCCAAAATGTTGGAGCCCTCATTTCTACAACAGAAATGAGGGCAGGCGCCTGTTGAACAGGCGCCTGGGCAACAGGCGCCCGAGTCAATAGGGGCCCTGTTGCGGGCTCCTATTGACTCGTTGCAACAGGGCTCCTGTTGCCAGGCGCCTGTTGAACATGCGCCTGGCAATGAGGCGCCTGTTCAACAGGCGCCTGGCCAACAGGCGCCTGTTGAACAAGCGCCTCACTCTATCCTAATTTCTCAGCCCGAAGGCCCTACTTTCTGCACTATTGCAAATTCTCGCACTCTGTTGGAGATGATTTCGGGTGCGGATCTGAGAATTTGCAACCTGTTGGAGATGCTCTAGGCTCTATGTACATGCATCATTAGCCCAGAGCATGAATACGCTTCTGCGTGTGGACCACATTGGTGATTAAAATGTACTTGTCTTGTTAATATGTGTCGGTCCATACACTAAAGAATATCCCTCCAAATACATATATGATCTGCATGCATTAATATGGTTTACTTAACAAAATGGTCCCTAAATCAAACAGTTGTGTTCATCTAAGTCACTGGGATCCTAGATGAATTTTATGTAGGTTTTTAAATGGTATACAAATATGTGTTGTAATTACGACATATTTGTTGGAATATTCGATGTTCGAGTCGGATATCATGCGGTTACTGTAATCCGACTTCAGTGATCTACGTAGTAAATTCTTTCAAAACTACAAACATGTTATAGAATTATTGAATTTCAAGATTTAATAGAGGCTTTTAAGAGTGTAACTGAATCCAATGTTTGTACGCTCTTGATTCAGCCAAAAGCACACTATATCTTCAAGTTTGGTGATGCAAAAAGTGAAGGTCGGGAATGAAGAAGAAGAAAGCTGATTCAGAATGATTTTCGCATGCCTTTATATAGGCAGTAAAGAGATGCTTTCAACAGTTTCATCCGTTCGTCTGCAACGGCCACGTCTGTTTGAAATTAATGCATTCAAAGACGCGTCTCCCCTTCCAGTTTCTCATGTTCTTTCAATTTTTGAACTTTTGATCTTGTTAACGAACCATAAAAAGATCAGTTAGAAATCTATCCAAAAATATATTCTAGATCAATCTGTATCCGTACCAGCACGACCGGTCGATCGGACGGCGACGGCGGCAGGCGTCCGTGTGTGTTGACATGCATGGCTTTCCTCTTCAACCACCAAAGGGAAAACATTAGAGTTTCCAAAGGACTCAAACCACTCTTGAGAAACCACTACATACAAAATTATTTTTGTTTATCTCAATATATGGGACTAAAGTCCTTACATCTCTTCCTCCTTCTAAAACGATCCAAAAATATTTTGAAAATTTCCAACGTTTTCCCTTATTTTTTTAAAACAATCCTTCATTACTTAGGCGATTGTCTATGTACACAAGTGAGATCAAACCGCATAGTTCAAAAATCATGAATTTGTACCATCGTGGAAACCAATACCAATTTACGAGATCAGTAGAGTTACACAACAGAAGTCTGCCTTCCACCAAGAGGTCACTAATAGTTGTATATACTTACTACTGATTTTAGACATCTCCAACCGTAGGATCCGAGAGAAAGGCATATGCGTTGCGGATAGATAGTGGAAAATATATCAAGGGTTCGTCTCAAATTTAAAGTATTAAATGGTCCGGTACTTTTAAGAAAATGAGGTCTGTTTCATTTCTAACAAAATGTATTAAGTCCAAAGGGGCATTTTCCTTAACTTACATCAGGTTAGTCCAAATTGAATGTCAGCTGTGGAAGGTCGGCGGGCTATGTCAATATTTTCGTTCGATCGTTATTTAGAAGTATTGCTGACATATAAGCTATGACTACCAGCAGTCCCGAGCGGTCGGTAGCAAAGGCTCGGGTTATGCCCTGATGAGTTTCACTTTCTACTAGTGTAGAATCCGTATAAGATACGCATAGGCCTCAAAGTTGGTTGGTTAGATGTTTGTTTGTTAGAGGTGGTCTAGTTAATCCTTGGACGAGTCTTTGAGTTGCATTACTAGTACGACAATCAAATTATAAAGCCATATGTAAGGGTCATTGGTCTCTATAGCTAGGATCGATTGACTAACGTTTACATTGCAGAGGGTCCGCTTCGGGTTTGAGCTATTAAATGGGCGTTGGGTTTGCTTTCCCCCGTTTAACAAGTATTAAGTGGCCGGGGTTTTTGGGTAGTACATCGTTTAAATATATATGGATATAGACATATATAATATCTATAGTTATACCTCGGAGGATGTTAGGAATATCGTACACGCACTTAGGATTAAATGGATTAGCCATAAATAATAGACATAACACTTAAATAGAAATCAATCGGTATTCCTTAGTGTTATGGGTAAAGTATGTAATTTTTTCAATTACCAGAATGTTGTTTTGACCCCCTTCTCATTATAAACCATTGGATAGATTTAAAGGGATAACCTACTGATGCAAGACGGGAATGGTTGATGGTGATGTCTTCATATTCATGCTCGGCGCTGATAAGGCAATTAGATATCCAAGGAATATTATTGATTTCAAGGTGGTAGGCTCAGTCAGTATTTAAATTGTATTATACTTCAATTCCGCAACGAGTTTATATTGATCGCACTCTGATATACTTGTGGTTATTACAGGTTACCAAAAGCAATGATCCGTTTCCTAATGGACTCAGATTTTGATTCGGTCGAAATTTAGGCCCATTAAGGTGCGAATTGATACAGACAACTTGTCGACGACAACCGTTAGCAAAATACCGACGACTAATTTTTAGACGACTTGCCAAGGATCGCATTGCCGATGACATATAGATACCTAACCTCAAATGTAAAATCTAGAGTTTCCGACGATTTGCCAAAACCAAATTTTCGACATTTTTGCTGCTCTTCTTTCCATCAAACCACAATATAAAACAAGCCATTTCGGTAATATCACACGGGCAAATATAACACCAAACCAACACAATATCATGTCCAAATATACGTAAAAATAACAAAATAATAGAAAATCATAGAAAAAAATAAAATAACGCCATAAAAATTCCATTAAAATGATACATACATGTCCAAACACAACATCATATCCATACCACATCATGTTCATACATAACATCTCATACCACAACATGTCCATAAAGTAAACAATATCATAAATATATACATCATACATCATGTCCATACAAAAAAAATTATGATTATAGCGGTGGCGGTGGCACATTTCAAATTGTTGACTGAACATTTGGTACAAGGCTTCGACTTACGATAGTGAAGTGTTGCTAGTGATATTGCTACTACTATTGGCGACAACCGTCTAGAACATATTCATGTATTTTAACTTGTCTATTAAATTTTATAACTTATCCATACGATAGTATTATAACTTGTCCATACAATAGTATTATAACTTGTCCATATGATAGTGCATTCGTCACTAGTACTACAATTGTCTAAAACATACCATGTACATCCATTCATTTAAAACTAGTAAGAAATCCAAACTCAAAATATACATGTAAATAAATGTATTAATTATTCTAAAGATAAACACCAAAACCGAAAACTTAATCAACGTCTTACTACTTCAAATAAAGTATAGTTCATGTATTAATTAACAAATTCTTGTATTAATTATAAGTTAATTAAATTTGAGTTTTGAAAGTGTGAGTTCAACAATGCTGCAAGTGTTAGGTTAAGGTGAAGAGCTTGAATATATGGCGGATGAGTTCTACTTATAACCATCATTTTTCTCCATGAAATTTTTTTATTTTGGTTAAATATAAATAAAAATCTTTCAAAAACTTCAAAAATAATCCCATTTTATAAAACTGGATGGAGATAATATATACCTAAAGATCTGAAGTTATTCAGGTTGGAGATGTTTGTGCAGATCTGAAGCCCGGAGTCATGGTCGAGTCTGAAGCCTGACATCATCACGGTGAAGTGGAGACTAAATTGCAATGGTACTTTTTTCAATAATACATACCACTAGTGGAGCGGCGTCGATGGAGGCTTGGGGGCATCAACGGTGATCTGATGGATTTGATGGAGGCTTATGGGTGGATTTACTAGGCGGTTAGGAGTGTAATGGTCCACTTTTTTGACCCTCGAATGTCGACACTAATACATCCATAGTATTCACGTGTCAAGCACCCAAGTACTGGAAAGACATAACGTTCGGGTAAAAGAAAAAGAAAAGAAAACAGAACAACAAAGAATAACACAATATTAGAATCTCACATACCGAACGATAATATATAATATCTTAAAAGATCTTTACCAAACAAAAAAACTTTGATATACATACATCAATCAGAATAAACTAACCTATCATCCGCCTGGACAGTTATAACATCCTATCCTCACAAATGCTAATAGATACAAAAAAGTAATGCACCAGAAAATAAATATGGTAAGAAATCATCCAGCTCCTCTCCAAGAGGTTCAATGAACTATAGCTAAATCTAGAAATATACATGGGCTGACCCGAGCATTATAAGAAAATAACACCTGGATCAGTCTGGTAAACCAGCATGAGAAACTCAATCACGTGGATTGCTATATTTATAAAACCCTTTAAAATAAAGGTATATCGTAAGACCATGCTACAAATAAGCATGGACAGGGTTTTAACTTACGACAACCAAATCATTTCTATTAGAAAATCCAATGATACTAAAATAATGTCTAGGTATGAAATATAGATAATCAAGTAGTTATGATGCATGTGAGTGTACATCATAACAAAATGGCTATACAATCACAACCGCTAAAGTGCGTTCGCTAATTGTATAGGATTTCACAGAGGTGCACACAGTACTTCGAGAAAGGTCCCCTTGCACAGGGATTAAAGGTATCCTTCCGAGCATTGTATATCTCTAGATAAAATATAACTTAGAAAAAACATAGCTGGTCCACGCCTGAACACGTAGCATCGGGTCACATCACTCCCGCATGCATATCCGTAAGTAACACTAAAATAAAGTACCTACATCCATTAAGTTAGCTAAACCCCAAAGGATATGCCTCGTATCTCTAGTTTCTTCCATTAACGATGGTAAAGTAACGTTTAGCATCCTAGCACACGAGCTTCAACTCGAACAGATCTTCCATACGAGCTTCAACTCGAACAGATCTTCCACACGAGCTTCAACTCGAACAGATCTTAGAACCACAAATGGATTCCCATATCTCAATAGGTCTCGGAATCACACATGGATTTCCATACCTCAAAATATATCACGAACCTTTACATTGTTTTGAGCATCTCAAACGGCTCTCGAATCTCCACATAGATTCCAACATCTCGAACCAATCACAAACCTCTTCCAAAGCATAGAATACATATATGGTTTTGGAGTGGTTACGATTTCAAGTCATCTCATATAAGTACACACCTCCGCTTACCGAGTGCTCCAATACTAATTGATCGATTTGCAATAAACTCAACTCTGGTTCTGTGGAAAATAAACAAAAAATACATAAGTGTGAAAATCACCTCCTAACTGTTTAAGCGAATGAATTTCCTTATCTTTTGTCTAAGAAGAGCAAAATGACATTATGTACAGTATAGCATCACCGAAGATAATTATTCCGTATAATTCCTGAGTTTCTTCTAGAAATTTCCAAAGATATATTTTGATCAATTTCAACAATAATGAGAATGTTCACATAAAGGAAACTAAGTCCCGTACACTGTCCATAAGCAGGCAACACACAAAACATAATCGACACACATAAGCACGATCAAGTCATATAAACGACTTCAAATCCCCTTTTCAATTATTAATCTTCCATTATTAATTAAAACCTCCTTTATTGATAAAACTCATTTTTACTTAATAAATTTCTTAATAAATTAAACTTCACTTATTAATTGAAATTCATTATTTAATTAAAACTTCACTATCCATTTTTACACATTTCGATACTCTCAAAAGTTATAACAGATACGCCAATCTTATGCATGCCCTATTCTGCTTCTAATATTGTAGAATTTAGGCTCTATGAACCACATTGTAGAATTTAGGCTCTACGAACCACCTTATGGAATTTAGGCTCTATGAACCACCACCCCGTCTAAATTTTTGAAGGAACTTTTGTATGGATAACTAGTCTTGCCCTATCAAACAAACTAACAAACAACTGTGGCGTTGTAACCTTGTTCTTCCCGTTGATCGCAAAGGACCGATGACGAGCTTGATAAATATGCAACTTCTACCCTAGTTTAGGTACCCAAGTACGCCAGCCTTTTGCATACATTTGTTGCAACTCGTTTGATATCTACACATGCCAGCCTTTTTGTGCCCTGTTGCATAAGTCCAATCTCCGTCACCGTCCATTTAGATTGTCTAGTGCAATCAAGGCAATACCCCTACTCTAAAACTTGAAGCAGACATAATTTAACTGTGCATGTTTTGCCTTGATATAATTATAACAGATATTTATAATTATGAAAAACGATTTATAATCAAGGTAATAAGTACAGTACCGGCCTTGGGGTATCCCTCTAGTACAAAACTATACCCTTACCACATGTCCCATTGGTTGGATATGTTTTTAGCATCCCAACCCAGTCTAACAACCTTCAGACATTGGTCCACTATAGTTATAACAGATAACTATGCATTTATCTTTTATTTTGTTTCATTAATTTCATTTACTGCCTCTTATTTCAGTCATTAATATCATTGCTACAACATTCATTAGTTCGACTTTGATTTCTATTTCTTTTCATTCAATTATAAGACTTAATCCATCTCATTAATTCATCTAATTTCTCTTGCCTTTCTTTCTCATTAGTTTCTATTTTTTAACCTTTTTGTTTCATTCTTATCTAAATATTACACCTTTAGGATTTACTACATTTTAATAAATTGGAATTAAACTTTATCAACTAATTGTTACACAGAAAATTTTCATATCTTATCCAAAAGAGGTGGTTTGCGTGGTGTTTGTAACTACAAGGAATTCTCTTTTTATTTATTAAAACAGACAGCATAAAATACGATAATCATCCCTATTTTTTACATATCTTTCTTTTATAGACATATATTTATTCATTGTAGTTTCAAACATTGCACTTTTATGAATTTAGATTTAACAAAATATGGAACTCTACTTGCAATAATAGAAATTCCAATAAACTAAAATATCGCTAAAATTCCAAAAGTCAAATTAACTTTATTTTCAATGTCATTCATTAATATCAAATAAAATGAATCTCAATTGGTTTGTTTTCAGTTAATTAATCCATCATAAAATTGATAATTAAAATCAATTTGCAATTACAGAATTAAATCTAATCATTACTAATTACAAAATAAAACTAATCATTATGCTTCTGTAATTATTGATACAAATTTCTAGGCAAGTTTACAGCCTTCAACATTTCATATATATGAATTCATTGCAATTTAAATTCAATTCTCAGGCATATAAGAATAGATCTGCAATGATATAATCTAGTATTATATAAAAATATATAATATTCCCACTCACCTTTAATTAGCTCTTCCAAATCTCTAGATTTAATCCAGATCTAACCCTATTAACAGTATTCTTCACTTTTTGACAACCTATTTGAATCTATAGATAATGTTTATATAGATCTCATTACAAATGGAATTAGAGAGAAAAGATTTGGATTTTGACTTACTAATTAGAACCGGACCTAAAAGTTTACCTTTGATATAGCAATCTGATTTGAATCTATCTTCTATCGTGTATCTTTTTCTATTCTTCTCCGAAGTGTATGCATGTAAAATATTCTATTTTTGTGTATTTAGAATTTTTGGAGGAGAAGAGAAAGTGACAGAGCTTCCATGCTCATTAGAAAAATAATAAGCTAGAAGTGAAGCCCTAGATCCTAATTTATAGGGGTTCAAATCAGCACTAACCATCAGATTGAATTAAATCAGATCTGGGCCACACGGCCTAAATGAACTGCCGCCTCTACCCTCCCCATGGTCGACCTGGCTAATTCACGGTCGACCTAGACCCTTTCAAAATGAGCTAATTTGACCGTTAATTAATTTTGTTTGATTTTATTTCATTTGTTTCCTCCGTTAGTTGATTGCGTCGATAAGTTTCTTTGTTAATTGATTCTTATCAATTATTTACCCATTTTAGAAATCCTTTAAGATCTTAATTTGAATGTTAACAATATTAACATCTAATCAACCTTAATTGATTTTATTACCACATTTACATATACAATTATTTCCGACTTCAAACATTAATAACTTTCTCGTTTGAACTCCGATTGGAAAAGTTTATAAACGAAAATTGATAAGAAAATCGCCACGAATCTATTGGTATAAGTTCCATGGCCGAATGCCAACATTTCTAGAAAAACTCTATTTCACTATTTATTAATTAATTTCTTTTTAATTAATTATCGTAAAAATGTGGGGTGTTACAATCTCGATCCTGGTTCATACGACTGAATGGCCCTTCAATCGGCTGAACTATCGTGTGTTATGCAAACTTCAAAACGTGATAATTTTCGTATACGAAGTCGGATTGAGGTGAGGTTTGGACCATTGTTCACCATTTTTCGAGGGCTACAACCTATGAGATTTTAGTGGGTTTTGAAGTACTTTGATTTTGAGTCCCACTGGGACCCACCCCAGCACGTATTCTAGAACCGTAGATTTTAAGGTAGACCGAGAGGGTATATCTGAGGAGTAATGTTTGAAATGAATAAAAGTCCACTGGATTGGAAAATAGCTAATTGAATTTTAATTAAAAATAACTACAAGCGCACGGCGTACAATCCTAGTAGTGGCGAGTACGGGTCGATCCATAGGGAATTGTTTAGATTTTAAAATTATATTCAGTCAAATTAAACCAAGAATTGTGAGCTGTTTTTAAGCTAGAAAAATGTAAATAAACTAACAAAAGAAAATAGATAAAAATATGAGAGTTTAAAGACAATTTAAAGATAAATCCTCTCTCTTGATCACATAAATCAACACAACATGAAATTATGATCTCTCTTTTTTGGTCATTAGTGTATTTAATTGATGTGTTTATCATAAGTATGTAATATTTGTACTATTAATTAGCCCAATATAAGCCATCAAACTATAACACGCCCATTAAACCGCTGTTAACTCTCATGAAAATTGCAATGAAATTGAAAATAAAATCTATTCTAAGCATGACCTATTAACTATTGATTAGAAATATAGACCATTAAATTTTGATTTCAAAATTCTCTTCATTACCATAATCATATGTAGATAAAGTGGTAATTTGTGTTTGTTGTTTGTTTAAGCATAGCCTATTTGGTGTCAACAATATAAGCTATCAAATTCAAAGCTAAAACAATAAGTTAACATATTCAAATATTTCCATTAAGCATAAAAAGAGAACATAAATGATCAAAATGTTGAATCTACATGATAAGAGAGTTTCATTACCCCTAAACTGAAGGGGTTTAGCCTCTCATATTTGTTATCATATCAACAAATGTAGAATTCAACATAAAACAAAAACAAGAGAAAAAAGAGCTAAATAAAAAGGAAGCTAATTAAAATGAAATAAAAACTAATCTACTTGCATAAGAAATGAAACTAAGCTACTATTATAAGAAGAAAGAGAGCATGTAAGTAGAAAAGAACATTAATTAACAATGCATAAAAAGAAAAATAAATGAAAGGAAAATGGCTAAGTAGCCATGAAAAAGAAAAGAGAACTTTGATTTATTTGTGAGCCTCCAACTAAACTAAATGGAGGCTAAGAGACTAAGAGGAGGAGACTAATTACATGAACATAAGGGGTATTTATACAAATTCGAAATCCTAATCCATATTTTTCGGAACTACCCAAAACGCCCTTTAGGAAGTGTGGCCACCAAGTTATTATTAGCATGAGATAACCCTCCATTAAGTGTGCATAAAACTCTAATGGCCATTAGCATATGCATTATCTCCTAATTTGTACATCAAGGTAGGTGGGTAGGTGAATAAGTGGGGTCCTCCATGATACATGAAATGACTTATTTCCATCTTTATTTGTTTCTCTTCGCTCTTGTACATGCATATTTCTTCATAACACCCTCTTCCATTTGAATTCAAATTCCTACAAAACAATATCAAAATATCCAAGTAATTTTTCACAAAATAATATATGCAAAAAAGACTATTTGCCCCTATATGAAGATGAATAAATGATGATTTGAATATAATATGAAATTTGGTTTAAACATGTTAAAACACCCTATATGATCATTTATTTAATTAAATTCGATAAAATATGGAAGTAAAAATATGCACATTTACGTGTACATCAAATACCCCCACAGTTATCTTTTTATTCATCCTCGAATAAACTAAAAACTAAGATAAATCAGTTTTCGTAGGGAGCACGATTGCATTGAGTGTATGCAACAAGCCGTTAAACCTCTAGGTGTCCCTAGTAGGAGGAGTGTTGTCTCGTGAGGGGTTTCAGCGGATACTACCCACAAAATCCAAATGCAGTATGAAAATATTTACAAAATGCAAGGTTTATTTACAAAGAGATGAATGCAAGTTTATGAAAATATCTACAAACGGAGGATTTACTTTTAAGTCGACAAGAATAAGTTAAATATAAGTTTTGGTTATTATCAAGAAAATTTAAGTCATTTTACATGTCAAAATTTCCACTAAAAATCAAGTTATCATAGCAAATAGACTATAGTTTAACTCGTTGTTTCGGTCGATAACATAATGTAACTATGAAATAGATCCTTAGTTGATTATCAAAGTTTTTTCAAAGTGGTATTTTCATTTATTTTCAATAACAAGTTAAATCAAATAAGTAAAAATAGTGCTTTGATTTCAATTGCTTACTCTCTCTTATTTGAAAATTTTATTGATATATCAATATTTACATATGCCTAACTTAGAAAACTAAGGCCAGATATATTACCCATGCACTGCCTTTCGGGCTTACGTGAGGGGAATACAGAGCGTAGTGAGTGAACACACCAGTGTGAACACCTATCGACTGTAGACATTATTAAAATGATTTTTTATATACATACACCTAACTCAGATAAACTGAGGCCAGATATACCAATCGTGCACTGCCTTTCGGGATTACGTGAGAAGGATACAGAGCATGGCGAGTGTACACACTTGCGTGTAGACACATGACTCTAGGTGTTTATTAAAATATATACATATATATAAATATATTTTTTCTTTTGTTTGTTTTGTTTATATATATATATATATATATATTTTTTTTGAAGAGAGTTTTGCAAAATCATCTTAGCACCATTTAACTTAGAAGATAAAAAATGCTTATATCCTTTTCCTTAATTCCACAACTTTTTTAAACAAAGATATTCAATTAGGATGTACTTCATAATTAACACGTATGAACCTTCCTATATACTAGTTAAACCATCGTTATTTGTAATCAAACTTTATTTTTATTTTTGTCGAGACAAATGATTTTTCAAAAATTTCAATTTAATAACCAAAACCATATGTTCTTCCTACAGTGTTTTCTTTCAAAAGTAAATAAAAAGGCTAAAAAGAATTTTTTTTCGTTTTTGAGAATTTTTGTTTTTTTTAATTCTTGAGTTTTTTTAAGTTTTGGAAAGAAAATACAAAAATAAACCATGAAAAACAAATCAAAAAGGAGATGAGACTCCCCCCTACTTGATTTTGACTGTGTCCCCAAAGTCGACCTAAGTGAAAGGAGAAAATAAAAATAAAAATATGACCTATATTTACAAGAAAATGAAAAGGTTATTATTTATACGATATCAAAAAGTATATCGTCAAAAAGTAAATGAAACGGTCTTCCAAAGACCAATTCATTTGTCTCGTCAAGTATGAGAGACACAGCTTAAGGACAAAAAACTAAATCATAAAAGATTTCGGAGTTGAATGTTGATTTGGAAAAATGAATGTCATTTTATTGAAAATCGTACGAGTTGTTTTATTTTCGTTGATTTTCGGGGTTGATAAAACAATTGGTTGAACTTCAAGTTTATTTTCACCAAATTGAAATTCAAACTTATCATCGAAAATTTCTTCAGAATTATTGATTTCAAAATCAAAATGGTGATTTAAATCTTCCCCTTCGGAATTCAACAACTTGTCTTCGAAAAATCTGAAGAAATCATGTTCATTGAATTCGTCTTCCTTTGTTGGATTATCAACAACTTCATTGCGTGTATCATTTTCAAAATCCAAAGTTGCTGTATTCAAATTTTGAAATTGGAAAAAGGAAGATCGAATTTCAAATTGAGTTTCTCACCCTCAAAAAAATTGAAATCCAACTCAATTACCAAATTTTCAACAACTTCATTAATATTGTCATTTTCAATTTCAAAAGTTGTTATTTGAAAATCATCAATTTCGGTAAAAGGTGGATTATCGCTTGACTTGTCATACATTGGGATTTGATTTTATTTCTCATGTTGTTTCATGTAGGTTTCAAACAACAAATCCGTGTGACCGTTGTAAATTTCGTCCATTTGCTTAACAAAATTCAATTTATAATTATTAACTTGAGCATTTTTTATTTGAACTTATTGAGAATGAAAATTATCAATCGCATCGTAATCGAGATTATTCTCATTGCCAAAATTTTTTGAAAAGTGGATCGCATTTTCGTTTTGATTTTGAAATTCATTTTGGAGTTCGAAATTGAATTGGCATGGGTTATACTCTAAATCATTTGAATTTTGAAGTGAATTCAAATTTCGATTATTTTGAAAATTTTGATTTGAGTTATCGCACAAATATGAATTACACAACTCATTTGTCCTTTGATTTTGTTGCATAGAGAGTTCAAGTAAAGATGATATCATTTCAATGTTATTTTCGAGGTTTGGGGGTTGCTCATTCTTTTGAAAACTTTGTTGTTCAAAATTCGAATTGTTTGCACAGTAGTTGTTGCTGAAATATCCATAAGAACTTTGTGTGAAATTATATGGATTATATTTATTTTCACAACTATCGTAAAATTCTAGAGAATAGGGAAATTCAGACATTTTCAAGAAAGTTTTTTTTTCTTTTTTAGGATTTTATTTTGGATTTTTTTTATAAAGGAAAAGTATTCACAAAGAATTTATTTTTCAGAAAAGGAAATTTGATTTTTTTTTTTTGGATTTTCAAATTATTTTTTTTGTTTTTAAAAAGGTTTTTATATTTTTTTTGGTTTTTTATTTTTTGAAAAAAACCAACTTAAATTTTTTTTGGATTTTTGATTTTGAAAATTTTCAAAGGAAAAGGATTTAAAAATTTCAAAGGAAAAGGAAAAGGGGTATTTAATTTTATTTTTTAGTTTTTATTTTGAATTTTTTTTAAATATGCATGAACTAATGCAACTAAATGAATGCAAGGGTTTGATTACAAATTTTCTACCTTAAGTAGCTCCTAACCCAAAATTATATAATCACACTTTATCTTAGATCAACAAGATAGTTCTCAACCAGGTAACAGACAGGATTTATTGGTGCACCACTAATCACCGTAGCAATGCAGCCGAAGGTTTAAGTATCTTTAGAGAAACAACCACTATAATATTTACGAATCACCGTAATATTTATAAATGGTTATTGCTCTGCCGTAGCCTAGACACCAAGAAGTTAAATTGTTGAAAGATGACAACTTGTCAATATACAATTAAGTGTTATCGACGTCTAATCGTTATTATTAATCAAAATTTTAGAATGAAATGCAATAATGAAATTAAATGTGTATTAACAATGCAACTACAAATGAAATTTGATTTTGTTTTTGAAATTTTTTAAAAAAATGAAAACAACCAACAATGCAAAACGAATAAAAACAAGGGATAAGAGTGCAAATTTTTTTTAAGCAAGCAATTTACTTGGCAAGCAGAGCGGCAGTTTTCAGCAAACTATTCTTCTCCTTGCGATTTTCTGCTCTAGCAACCTGAAAATAAAAACAAGATATATATACAGTTTTTTTTATATCAAAGAGGAAACCAAAATAAATGAAAAACAAAACAAATTAACCTAAAAAATAAAAACAATTAAAAACACAACACAAATGAAAACAGAACCAAACCCTTTTTTTTGTTTTTTTTAATATAAAATAAAATATCAAATGCAAGACAACACAATTTAACTAAAAAAACAAAAAAAAAATCAACATTCAAAAACCAAAATGAAAACAGAATTTTTTTTAAAGTAAGAATAAAACAAAAACAAAGGAAATTATATATATATACACACACACACTTAAAATTGCCCATACATGTTAAAACAAAAACCCGTAACTGTTAAAACCCGGCCCAATTAAAGCAATCAGCAAAAATAAGAAAGAATAAAACGCCCAGAGAAACTTTTGCAAATCAACGACCAAACTAATTAAAATCAATCTCGAATCAACTACAAAATGAAATATGCTAAAAAAATTTGCACCCAATTTCCTTCATCAAAATACCAAACAAAGGTCTGCCTATCTCGAATTGCTGCGTGGTTGGTGGGTTCGAATTGTAGTTTGTCGCGATTGACTGTTGTTGTCAGGGATAGTGAAGAGTTGCCAGGTAACTGGAGTTGAGTTCGCAGGGTTTATAGAGGTAGGACGATGGCCGCGGTTGGATTGGAGTCGATTGGATTGAACTGGATGGTCGAGATTGGATTGGGCAGTGAATTAGTTGCGGTAGTTGGTCAGTTTGAAGGGTTGGAATGGATGGTATCTATGGAGGGAGGCTGTTGTTTGTTTCGAACTCTGGGTTTCGGGTAATTACGAATCGATGTCTGCAGTTGTATGCAGTGAGAGGTCTTTTATGCAACCAGGGATGGATGTGCAGGCTGGTCGCAGTAGAGGTGGTCAGGCAAATTGTGTTTCAGCGGTGTTGTTTGAATGCAAATGGGTTATGGGAGAAGCTGAAATAGCGGTTGTCGTTCAGGTATGTTTGTCGGAATGTAGCGGTGATATGGTGATACAGTGTGCGGTAAAGCAATGGACAGTAGTTTTAATGATGATGAGAAATAGGTAATGTATGGTTCAGGTTATATGGCAGGAGAAGTGAATGAAGAACTATGTTATTGTCAGCAGTGGTTATGGGGCACAGATGATGGATGATCAGTGCTCTGGTTGGTTGTTGATGTTTGAAGGCAAGCAGTATATGACAGTGGGTTGTAGCAGAGTTGTAGAGAAGTAAGATTGTATGAAGATGGTTTGATGGTAGTTAGGAAACTGTAATGGTATAGCAAAGGGATGGCTTGAAGTAGTGACTGTTGGGAATGCAGTGGCATGAGTGATTGTTAAGTGATGTTGCAGTCATCAAGAGGTATGGCCGGTCAGGTGTGGGTGGTTTGAGATAGTGTGAGGCAGTTTTCTGATGAAGGGGTGGTGTTTGAAGGTAACAAGGCTGTAGAAGGAAGTAAAAGCAGTAGGGGAGGATTGTTTTCTGTTGTAACAGTAAGGCAGTGAACATGCACAGTGCAGAAGTGGTTTAACAATGTATGTTTTACAAATGAACAGTAATTGTAAAATTAAAACAGAAATTGCAAAATGAAAACGAAAATGCAATCAAAAAAACTTTCTTTTTAATTGTGTATGTTATTTTTTTAGTAGAGTTGCAAATAGAACTAGAAAACAAACACATAAACACAAGGCAAACAAAAATCACACACAAACACACACACAAAAAATTTATGCCAGACAAACACACAATAATTAAACGAAAAATAATTCGAAGAACAGAAAATAAAAATCAAAGCAAATCCCCGCTAACTGTGCCAAAAACTTATTCAAAACCGGCTAAATTTCCATCGAAAATTGTGAGGTATTTTTAAGCTAAAAAATGTAAATAAACTAACAAAAGAAAATGGATAAAAATATGAGAGTTTGAAAGCAATTTAGAGATAAATCCACTCTCTTGATCACATAAATCAACACAACATGAAATTATGATCTCTTTTTTGGTCATTAGTGAATTTAATTGATGTGTTTATCATAAGTATGGAATATTTGTGCTATTAATTAGCCCAATATATGCCATCAAACTATAACACACCCATTAAACCGCTTTTAACTCTTATGAAAATTGCAATGAAATTGAACATAAAATCTATTCTAAGCATGGCCTATTAACTATTGATTAGAAATATGGACCATCAAATTTCGATTTCAAAATTCACTTCATTACCGTAATCATATGTTGATGAAGAGGTAATTTGTGTTTGTTGTTTGTTTAAGCATAGCCTATTTGGTGTCAACAATATAGGCTATCAAATTCAAAGCTAAAACAACAAGTTAACCCATTCAACATTTCCATTAAGCACAAAATGAGCAAATAAATGATCAAAATGTTGAAGATACATTATAAGAGAGCTTCATTACCCCTAAATTAAAGGGGTTTAGCCTCTCATATTTGTTATCATATCAACAAATGTAGAATTCAACATAAAACAAAAACAAGAGGAAAAAAAGAGCTACATAAAAAGAGAGCTGATTAAAATGAAATAAAAACTAATCTTCTTGCATAAGAAATGAAACTAAGCTACTATCATAAGAAGAAAGAGGGCATGTAAGTAGAAAAGAACATTAATTAACACTGTATAAAAAAGAAAAATAAATGAAAGAAAAATGGCTAAGTAGCCATGAAAAAGAAAAGAGAACTTTGATTTATTTGTGAGCCTCCAACTAAACTAAATGGAGGCTAAGAGACTAAGAGGAGGAGACTAATTACATGAACATAATGGGTATTTATACAAGCTTGAAACCCTAATCCATATTTTTGGGAACTATCCAAAACACCCTTTAGGAAGTATGGCCACCAAGTTATCATTAGCATGAGATAATCCTCCATTAAGCGTGCATGAAACTCTAATAGCCATTAGCATGTGCATTGGCTCCTAATTTGTACATCAAGGTAAGTGAGTAGGTGGGGGTCCTCCATGATACATTAAATAAATTATTTCCATCTTTATTTATTTCTCTTCACTCTTGTGCATGCATATTTCTTCATGAAATCCTCTTTCATTTGAATCCAAATTCCTACAAAACAATATCAAAATATCCAAGTAATTTTTCTCAAATTAATATATAACAAAAATGACCATTTGCCTCTATGTGAAGATGAATAAATGATGATTTGAAAATAATATGAATTTTGGTTTAAACATGTCAAAACATCCTATATGATCATTTATTTAATTAAATTCGGTAAAATATGGAAGTAAAAATATGCACATTTACGTGCACATCAAGTAATATGACAATGAGGTCATGCATTCCATTTAGATGCGATTTGGGATAGTACGAGGTGTTGTTAGAGTTGTCTGGTGGATTTTTAGGCTGTGGCGGCTGGAGCTAGACGTGGCGATTTCATACATTATATACGGAGTAAGCCTGTACTCAAAGGTTTGTTCTTAGAGTAATATACAATTTATTGGTGTTGACTTATTGTGACACGCCAAGGGTATGAACTTATGTGACCTACCTAGGTATTCACCTTGTTGTGGTGTACCTACAGTGTTATTGATGACCATGATATACTTGACACGGTCTTAGAGAGACTGTGAATAGCTTTATCTTATTATGATCGCTTGAACTTTTTGGATCCTATGTTCGTAATCTAACGAATGTTTGGTCTTAGCGGTAGTAACCATACGTGTTGTGGCATACCTATTTGGTCTTAGCAGTAGTGACCATACATATTGCGGCGTACCAATTTGATCTTAGTAGTAGTGACCATATGCATTATGGCATACCTATTCGATCTTAGCAGTAGTGACCGTACGTGTTGAGGCATATCGTATCGATCTTAGCTATAGTGATCGTTGTTTTCGGATCACGATTTTATCATGGTATATTTGTACTATATTATTAGTAGTTTTGGGCTAGTGTAGTGCAATAGAGGATATTATGCTAACTTGTTGTTACAAGAGAATAGCAGGTTATGATATGATCCCCTACTTTTGAGATGGATTTACTGTACTTGTTTATAGGCTGCACAAATTTTCCTTGAACTAGTTTGTGAAGAGGGTCGGCTGTGATTTAGTAGTTCATGTTTATTTGTATATAGTTTTAATATATGCTATTTTGAGACAATTCTTCTCACACCAGACTTTATGTCTGGCCCAAGTTTTTGTTTTTGTCTGCTTATGTCATGACAACTTTTGGGTACTCGATTGAGTAGTTCGCGAGTCAGGTGCTTTTGGGAATATGCTAGCAAAGTGCACAGTTGGAGCATTTTTGGGGCGTGGCATCGATGTTTTGAGATATATACACTTGTTATTTTATTATACATGACAGACGTGTTATTTATATATAAGACTGTTGTATCATATATTTATTCAGAACTCCGTGTTTATCTTGGATTGATGTATTTTGACTATTTTGTACTGATATTTATTTATTAGTTGCTTTTACTAGTGCGATCTCTTATATATTGTTGGTCAATTCTATTCATGTATATTCAATATTATATATTTTCATCGTGTTGTGAGATCTAATCGATGTCTTTGTTTAATGTTTTGTTCTACTTTTACTACGACGATCTAACTTTTGTAGTATTCGAAAGTCATACTATGATGTAAGGCGCATACTTTTGGGTATTACGAAGGACGGGTTGTTACCGTTGGTATCAGATCTTAGGCTCAATACTCAGACTAAGTAGATCAGTTTGAGTTAATCAATCTGGTAGTAGGACATATGCTAATAGTGCATACTTGTATTTTTCTACTATATAATAATGTATACACCGCTTGTCTTCATAACTTAAATTGTTTCTGTAGCTGTTTGCTAAGGTATTTTCGTTAGGCTATCCTATGAGCAAACGAAATACAGGAGCGACTGCGGATAGGTAGTCTGAGATGCCTGATTAGTTCAGAGACTATCTAGCCAGTGCAAAAGATGTTCCATCACCCGTGAACATTTCCAGCTAATTGCAGTTAGTGCCAAAAGTTGTATGGCCTTTTGGGCATCCGTATTTTTAGCTCCATCAGCTTTAGACTCTTCGAAACAGTGCTAGAATTTCCTTAGCCTTGGAGGGGACTATATTTGGGTCCTAAGACCGTTGCTGAGACATAGTCTTGGACACATGCATAAGAAGGTTTCCATCGATATAAGTCCAGGGAATGTTCTCGTATGTGCGATTGTTTCTTGGCAATTTGGAGAAGGGATATTTTGGCTGGGTAGGATGCAGTGTTTTTGTGGCTGATAAGCAGACCCCGTGATTCAAAATTTATTCAGGCGTCACTATAAGTTCTCAATTCATTTTTTAGAATGAGAAGAGCATGTAGCTTGAGTACTCCATCCATCTTGAACATGACAGCTTGTCTGTGAAGGAGTGTTGACCGGTTCGACCTTTTTATTTTTGAGGTTTTGAGTTGGTCAATACTCCATTGTTGTGGCAAAGAGATTTGCCTTAGGTCTTAAGCATTGGTTGGGGGTTCATTGCTTAGCCTTATCCCTGTTAGGGTCCACTTTTAAAATTTCGTTGGGATGGTTCTCCTATGAGAGAATGACCATGAGACACCATTTAGGTAATAAAAGTGGAAAGCAACCGAAACTCTAACTGAAGCGTAATGACCATGATATAAGGAAGATCAAGCTTGTTCGAAAAAGAAAAGTTGGCCTAGTATGTCACTCTTGTTACATATGAGAGGCGTTTCGCTATGAAATGTCATCCAGCTAGAGTGAAGCGTAAGTGCTTCATTTGCGATCGGCTTGATCACTTAAAGAAGGACTGTCCTACATTTTTGAAGGGTGTGTAAGTGATGAGGACTTGTGCCTCTTAGGCATTACAGGGTCCTAGCATCTTATGGCTCAAGAAAAATCAAAAGGAGCTTATCTAGTGAGGATGCTCTATTTTTAGGAACTCACTTCTATTCCATCTGATACTTGAGCAGAGTACTTTAGCTGTTGCTAGTTACTCGGTAGATGGGCTCAGCTTAACACCTTTTATAGTAGGTAAATCCTTCGGTAGAGATAAACTTTCTACGTGTCACCTTAGTTGCAATGCTGAGGTGAAGCGACTGAAGTGTCACCATTCTAACTTGATGCACGAGCTTTCAAGTTAAGTGGGTTTGGTCGATGAAGTGTGACCTGGATTTATATCCAGGTAGGGTTCGGTGGATGCCTAGTAATGAACAGAGACTGAGCGGATGACTTATAGGCGTTTGTCTAGAGTCGTTCGAGTTATCATTGTTTTCCTTTGTGTAAGTAAACCTCACGTGATGGGAGTAATCTAATGTGCCGAAAGGGACATTTTCTAAAGATTTTCCTATTTACTTGCCTGTTCTTAACCTATAGTTCGAGCATAGATTTTCCATGTGATTTGCACCAGTTAGGGTAGAGTTTTTCACTTGATTCTAATAAGCGAGCACTTGAGTCAGATTATTTGGATGACTGAGAGATTTCTGAAGCACGATCTTATTCATGCAAGGAGATTTATATAGTTGGATCAAGGAATCAAATCAGAGTTCGCAGGGATGGAGTTTGGTGGCAGACCCTGATTTAACAAAGAAAACTTGCGAGCAAACGAAGGGTAAGTGACAAGATAATGCTTGCCTAGGCAAGCGTCATGGTGCACTTATTATCTTATCCATATTAATATTATGCGATCATGTGGGACCCAAGCAAAACTAGGCAACTGTAAATCTTCATTTTTGATGATGATGTAATTAGTATAATTTTCCGTCTTTGAGATTGAATTTTTTTTGAAAGAAAAGGAAAGTAAAAGCATTGATTGCTGGATTTATTCGAGAGTTTAGAGATGGTCTTGCATAGTGTATAGGTTTTCCTCTTTGCAGCCGAGAGGTGTAGTAGTCATTCATGTGTTATATTCATGAAAGGAGTTGCACCACTTAGGCAATTATTCCTCTTGAATGTCGAACAGGCTCATTGGAGTTTATGGCTAAACATGCGCGTTTGACTCTTGATGGTTACCGAACATGTTGGTGTATACCCTTTCAAATATTTCATTGTTTGTATTCTTTTTTGTTGCTTGTTATTGTTTGTGCTTGCTATTGTTTGTTGTCTATTATTACTTATTGCTTGCTATTATTGCTACTTCTTGTGTTTTCTTGCTATTGTTTGTTACTTGCTATTGCTTGTTGCTTGCTTTTGTTGTGACTGTTTGATCTTGGTTGTTGTTGTTGTTTGACTTTGATGCTAGCTGATTTTTATTGTTGCTATTTTGTTGCTTCAATGTTTGATAATTTGAATGTTAGTTACTATTGCTTATCATTATCGGCTATTGTTTGATGGTTTCTTGCCGCTTATAGTCATTGATTGATTGGGGTTAATTATATGAGATAATTAAGTGCATGTCATTTGATTGACAATGATGGATTCCTAACTTCGGGAGTTTAATCCAGGGTACGTATAGTTATATAAATTGTATCGGTCTTATATTAGTGACAATACATAATATCGGTCTTATATTAGTGAGCGTGTATAGTATTGGTCTTATATTAGTGATCATACATTGTATTTGCCTTATATAGGTGGCCTTGTAGATCATTGGCCTTATATTAGTGGTCATGCCTATTATGGATTGAGATAGATGTTTGAGTATGTTACTGTACTGGCCCTGTTTATCTGGAATCCTTGGATCGTGATAAGTGTCCATTGTTGACTCCACTCGTCAGTAATAACGAGTATCATTTTGTATTCCTTAGCTATCTATAATAGACTGTATATCATCCATGCTCGCTATGGGCGCGAGATGGGATCTATACGAGTTCACTACCATATGATGTGACTCGAAGTTAGTGATATATTTTGAGACTAACTTAGTTGAGCTTACTCTCTAATTGATTGTCGTGTATGACTATAGTAGTACCGGTTACTACACCGAGGTTATACATGTTTGAATTTTTGCTTATGCAGTCCTCTTGGTATAATACAACTAGGTAGTTAAGAGCTTATATATAGCTATTTAAATGCTTATTTGCTTAGATTGGCATTTAAATTGTGAGAAACTTTTTTAAAATAGGTATGGATTTTTCGAGAATGCGGGATGATGTGAGTCGTCACATATTTTCTTATGTGTGATTCATTCCAATTTGGAAGTTCCGAGATGCTGATAGCATAAGGGATGGTACTGTTGGAATTTTCCAAAATTGAGATTCGGGAAGTTTGGTCGGTCCTGTTACTTTCTCGTACTCATGTGAATTTCGAGGATGAAATTTTTTTAAGGAGGTGAGAATGTAACAACCCACATATCTAACGATAATATACTTAAATAGTTAATTTAAATATTAAGTCGATATTGCATTGGAAGTCTAAAATGTGACTTTTCGCATATAGTCGAATTAGGACTTGAGACCACTTTCGCTGAGTTCGGATCGACGTTGCGAATCAAAATGAGTATAAGCATCGATATATTTAAACCGACGAATTTTTAGCTAGTAGCCTCCATTCGATTGGTAAATAGATGCAAAATGCTAACTTTTGTATATGATGAAGTTGTCCCGAAATCTTTTTCATTGAGTTCGGAATGGCATCCAGAATTTGGATGATTATAAGGTTTGATATGTTTGGAGTTTGGAATTTTGGACGATGAATAGTGTTTTGAGGGGTAAAAATGGAATTGGGGCTAAATGAACTTGAGTTGGGTACTTAGCCTACTTTGGGCTATGCTATTTTATTTTCCTCGTCATTCCAATTCACGTTCATTTTCTCATTCTCCTCAAACCCAAAAATTCCATAGCTCCAAAACTAAAAAGATTCATCTTTGTACCCAAATAAAATTCCTAAATTCACGGAAAAAATCAGTACAATTCTAATTAGGGGAAGACTTACCAACTCTCAAAGTATTGGAGCTCGATTCAAAGTAGAGAGCTTCATCCAAATTTTCCAGAGAAGCAAAATTAGGATTTTGATGATTCTTGTTACTTCCTCTTGTTCGTAAGGTGAGTGGGATGATTCTCTTATCTAATCTAAGTGTTTTACTTCATATTTATTTAATGATGATTATGAAGTTTCATGAAATAATTTGGAGAATGTTAATAATAATTAGGCTTATATCTATGCCTTAAACATGTTTATATCATCACATAATTTATTAGAGACCCTAATTGCTATATTTTGAAATAGTTAGTAAGCCCCAACATTGATTTGTGAAATTTACACTTATTTTTAAAGTGATTAGAGACTAATGAAGCTTAATTAGTATTTATAAATGTTTTTATGATTTTATAAATGAAGAATATATTTTATAAAATAGATATGAGATTTTATGGTCTAAAGTGATATTTTATTTTTATTGAAAAATTAGTAAGTAAAAGTAATATTTGATCTAGTTATGGTTGATTAGCTCATTTGGATGTACGTGTGTGTATTTGTGCACGACCAGGTATACGTATATGTACATTTGGAGCTAAGTGACAATTAAAAACCAATATTATATTGTAGTTATAATTGTTGTGTGGTTTTTTGTTAATATAGACATGTAATTGTTTGATTATATAGAAATATAATTGATTACAAGTCCGTGACGGGCATTTCACATAGCCACAGTGACTATGTGCGCTAAGTTGAATGAGAGTATACCGGGCTGAGCAATCGTCCCGGTGAAGTCCAAAATGTAAATTATGTTTAGTTGTGTGTTGCATAAACGTGTGTGCATAGGCATGCAAAAATAAGTTCATCGACACACGTATAGGCAGCGCACAAGGTCGGGTATGTCGTTTTGGTGTGTCAGAGAAAGTCGGGTCGCCATCATCGCCCGTAGAACTCTACCCGTGCAAAGAGTGGATTTTTGTATCGAAATCTATTTTCGATTACTTATGGAATTCACTTCCAAAGCATCAAAAAATAAACCCCGGATGTCCAATGGGATGGAGGCAGGCTCTGATAGCACGACTCACCGGGCGAAGTGTCAGAGGAAACGGCGTGCGAGTCGACATCCGTTCGGGCAATTTACTCCCTGTCTAGGCTCACTGCCTGGAAACTGTCAGTTTAGTTGGCTGGCATGGTCCATTCAGTCGATTGGTCGAGAGGAAAAAGTCCCATGTCGGCCCTGGTTCAGTTGATTGAATGGCTCTTTAGTCGGCTGACCTGTTGTGTTTTTTGAAAACTTCAAAATGCGATAACTTTCACATACGAAGTCGGATTAAGGTGAGATTCAGACCATTGTTCATAATTTTTCGAGGGCTATAAACTATAAAATTTTGATGGGTTTCAAAGTATTTTGATTTTGGGGTCCACATGGGACCCACCCCGACACGTATTCCAAAACCGTAGATTTTGAGGTAGACCGAGAGGGTATATCTGAGAAGTACTATGATATTGAGGTCATGCAGTCCATTTGGAATGTGATTTGGGATAGTATGAGATTTTGTTAGAGTTGTCCGGTGGAATTTTAGACCGTGGCAATTGGAGTCGTGCGTAGTGATTCCATAAGTTATATATGGAGTGCATCCGTACTTTAAGGTTTAGACCTTAGGGTAACATACGATTTGTTCATGTTGACTTGTTGTGGCACACCAAGGGTATGGACTTATGTGACATACCCAAGAGTATGGACTTATATGACCTGCCTAGATCGACCTTGTTGTGGTGTACCTAGAGTATTTTTGATGGCCATTATACACTCGACATGGTCTTAGATGGACTGAATAGCTTTATCTTGTTGTGATCGCTAGGATGTTTTTGTGTCCTACGTTCGTAATCTTACGAACATTTGGTCTTAGCAGTAGTGACGTACGCATTGTGGCACACCTATTTGATCTTAGTAGTGGTGACAATACGCATTGCGGCGTACCTATTTGGTTTTAGCAGTAGTAAACATATGCATTGTGACGTACCTATTCGGTCTTAGCAGTAGTGACCATACGCGTTCAGGCATATCGTATTGATCTTAGTAGTAGTGATTGTTGTTTTCGGATCACGGTTTGGTCATGGTATATTTATACTATATTATTAGTAGTTTGGGCTAGTATAGTATAATAAAAGATATTGTGCTAACTTGTTGTTACAGGAGAAGAGCAGATTATGGTATGATCCCTTACTTTTGAGATAGATTTATTATACTTGTTTATATGCTGTCTAGATTTCCCTTGAGCCACGATTGTGGAGTGAGCCGGTTGTGATTTAGTAGTTTATATTTATTTGTATATAGTTTTAATATACAGTATTTTGAGACAGTTCACCTCACACCAGAATTTATGTCTGACCTGAGTTTTTGTCTTTTCCTGCTTATATCATGACAACTCTCAGGTACTCAATTGAGTAGTTCGGGAGTCATGTGCTTTTGGGGATATGCTAGCAGAGTGCGAGCTAGAGCATTTTGGAGGCATGACATCGATATTTTGAGATACACACACACTTGTTATTTTATTGTACACGAAAGACCTGTTATTTATATATGAGACTGTTGTATCAGATATTTATTCAGAACTCCGTGTTAATTTCGAAGTTGATGTAATCTGACTATTTTGTACTGATATTTATTTGCCAGTTGTTTCCACTAGTACTGTCTCTTATATATTGTTGTTTTATGTTGTTCATGTATATTCAATATATTATATGTTATCATTCCGTTGCGAGGTCTTATCGATGTCTTAGTTTACTTTTCTGTTCCAATTTTACCCGACGGTCTGTCTTTTGTGGTATTCGGAAGTCGTGCGATAATGTAAAACACATACTTTTGGGTATTACGAAGGGCGGGTTGTTGCATAGATGACATATCTGAAATGAAAAGGTATTTTTATTTTACTAAACAGTGATTTAGAATGGTGTAATCATATTGAAACAATGCTTGCTCACCCAAAATGTCATTGTGTACGCTTCTAGCAAAATCTAACAAATTAAATACCATGGACAAATTTTGCAAATGGAACAATGAAATTGATCAAAAGTGCAGGTTATGGAAGCAAGTAACAACTGCAGCATTAAATCAAGAACAGCAATCCGCTACTCAAGTTTAATGCCATTTAATTTTCGTTCCTCGGTCTTATTAGGCTTTAGCTGGGCTTAAGGCTTAAACTGTATACATAATATTATAATAGCGATAAACTATATCACATTTTTCCTTTACTCTTTCAGAAAATAAACAAAATAAAGACTAACTAATTTCAAACGGAAATCCTTTTATGTGTAAGTTAAATACCGAAGCATTTTTATATAAGAAGCTTTAGCTGCGTTGGTTTGAAATTATAATTAGCAAGCATAGGTCAAACCCAATCCACTAACAAGTGCTAATTGCTTTTTTAAAATGTTCTTATCTAATGCCTTTTTTTTTTTAAATAAGGGAATATGTGTCACCAATCCATTATATTATTTAATGCTCGGCTTTATTAAAGCATTGTGGGTTGACAAGATGACGTGGAAACTTTATCAGGCACAAAACAGACTATGAAATAAACAAATTATTGGTAAGTAAGGACACATGATTAGGACAACATATTAGGCACAACCAAATCATGATTAAGGTGACTTATTTATTTGATCATAATTTATGTGTAATTATGTCTGGAATTTTCCCTTTAGTGTCTTTTTTTTCCCAACTTGACAGTGAACGCATTTTTTCCCGCTAGATGGAAACAAAATAAAACAAAATTAGTTGCACAATATATTTGTTTATATTGAAGGTAGAAATATGAAGGTGGTGATCCATGATTAAGATTCACTATTTCATCAACTGTGTCAACATTTTGTGTGCACACGTGTGTATATATACGCACGTGCATGTAGACGTATGTATATATGTATGTAAATATAGATACTAGACACACACGCGCTCGCACAAAACATTTCTGTTTTGCAGTACCTCTGTATCTTTCTGTTTTCCATCATACAATTCGAATTAAATAATATAGTTAAAGAAAATTATATTATTTAATTCAGATTGTGTAGTGAAAATCAGGGGCGACGGAGGTGTTGCACTATTTGAAGTGTTATTAAAACGCTCCTCATACTTATATATGTATACGTGTGTGTATATATCCTAGCTTCTAAGTCAAGTTGTCCTAGACTTGTATTATATTTTATTGGTATGAACTGTATGCAACCTACTTATATTTTATGCCAAACTCATCCAAGACAAGACTTGTTACCTAGATTAGATGAACCCATTTCTAAATGGGGCTTTGCACGAAAGGTCCCTATTTTTTATGGTGTTACAAGAAAAGTCCCTGTAGAAATAAGTATGTAAATCAAGTCCCTGTTTTTTCTAAATAAGAAAACGCAAGTTAGCTTGCGCTTTTTCAATTTTCAAAATTTTCAAAATCAAAAAGCGCAAACTAGCTTGCGCTTTCCTGATAGAAAGCGCAAGTTACCTTGCGTTTTTCAAAAATTTTAAAAGTTTTAAAATTTTCAAAAAAATTTCAAAATTAGAAAGCGCAAACTAGCTTGCGCTTTTTTGATAAAAAGTGAAAGTTAATTTGCGCTTTTCAAAATTTTCGAAATTTTCGAAAATTTTGAAAAATAATCCAAAATTAGAAAAGTACAAGTTATCTTGCATTTTCTGTCAGAAAAGTGCAAGACACTTTGCGTTTTTTTATTTTTGAAAAATAGGGATCAAATTTACATATTCATTTCTGCAGGGACTTTTTGTATAACAACATCAAAAACAGGGACCTGTGACTCTTTTCTTGTATCTAAATTGTAACGTAAGCTTCTTTTTTTTAAAATAAAATGGCAACAAGATTGTCAACTTTCAGTTCAATTCTAGAACGTAACCCCTGGATACAAACAGTAGCATATTTGCAACTTGAATCTTTACATGTTGAAAGGATAGATCGTTACACACCCTTTCTGAAACTTTTTTATTTTTAGCGCCCATTTGCTTCCTAAGCATAGATATTATTGAAGAAAAAAAATGGTGGATAATACCATGTTTAGAGCACAACCAACAACGACCTATCCAGTTGCTAAACAAGCCATAAAGCAATCATATGTAGCTTGTTCATTTCCCCGTAGCTAATTTGAGCTGATCTCGTGACTAGCTGAGTGAACAGAGACCAGTGAGTATAACAGCAAACCAAAGACTTCGCTGTTATAAATTTATAAAGGCGAAGTCTTCGTCGTTATAAATTTACAAAGACGAAGCCTTCGCCGTTATAAATTTGTAAAGGCGAAGAATAAAACGTGGACGTTATATATTTATAACGACGAAGTCGGCGAAGACTTCGCCGTTATAAATTTAAACTTCGCCGTTATAAACAAAGTGAATATTTTTTTTTTACTAATCCGTAGCTAGTTTGTACCTTATCCAATTGCAGAACTCCTTCGGTCAGTTCAAAAGTATGAGAGAGTGTGAAGTGAACAAACCATATTGTTGGTAATGGTCTTACTATATAATTTTCAATACTTTTTTCAAAGAAAATTTTAAAACCACGAAACTCCACCCGCCGTTCGTAGCTCGGTTGGTTTGGAAGCTAGGAGAGGGAACCAAAGGACTGTGTCCGGACAGATTCGAATCCCAGCGTCAAACCATCAGTGGGAGTTTCAACGTTAAACGTCTGTGTGCGACGACTAAATAAAAGCAGGTTAGACACACGGTGTGGGGTTTACTTAAGTGAATATCAATGAATACCGTGATCTTAAGGTTCTCCATGATCTAAAAAAAAACCACGAAACTCCTAGTAAGATTAGTACCTCTATGTACATGCATCATTAGCCCAGAGCATGAATACGCTTCTGCGTGTGGACCACATGGTGATTAAAATGTACTTGTCTTGTTAATATGTGTCGGTCCATGCACTAAAGAATATCCTTCAAATACATACATGATCTGCATGCATTAATATGGTTTACTTAATAAAATGGTCCCTAAATTCGGTCTCTATTTTTTTAGAAACAAAGAAAAATTATTGCTGAAATGTCAGCAACTTTTATAAATAAGTGCTAATATTTCAGCAACTTTCCATTTTAAAGTTTCATTGTAAATCTGGTCCCTATTTGCTAGAAACAAAGAAAAATTATTGCTGAAGCAACTTTATAAATAAGTGCTGATATTTCAGCAACTTTCATACACTGTGTTCACCGTGTATATAAATGTTGCTGAAATGTCAGCAACTTTTATAAATAAGTGCTGATATTTTAGCAACTTTCATGCACTATGTTAACAGTGTACAGAAAAGTTGCGGAAATATCAACAATTTTTATAAAAAGTTACATCATGCTCTGCAATAATCGTGAATAAAAAACAGAGACCTAATTTACACTGAAATTTAGTTAATGACTTTTCGTGTATTTTGAATCTTAATAAGGACCAAAATTACATTTTTTTAAAAACAAGGGAATATGTGCCACCAATCCATTATATTATTTAATGCTCTGCTTTATTAAAGCATTGTTGGTTGACAAGATGATGTGGAAACTTTTATCAGGCACAAAACAGATTGTGAATTAAATATTTTATTGGTAAGTAAGGACACATGATTATAACTTCCTACTTATACTTTTCTAAAAGGTAATGAGCGCATTTTTTCAACTAGATGGAAACAAAATAAAACAATTTGATTACACAGTATATTTGTTTACATTGGAGGTGAAAATCAGAAGATAATTTATCGTTCCAACCATGCCAATATTTTGTGTCTACACACACATCAGTACGTATGTCACGTCCGATTGAACGTGTAAAAGAAAAAATGCATTAGTTTTACTTTTAGCAAAGGACGAAACCATTCTTCTGTTGCCTTATTTTTAATAAATGTATAGCAACGATATTAACGTAAAATTTTCAAAGCTTCAAATAATATTCTCATTATGTATAAACCATTCTTTTATTTCCTTAATTTTAATTAACGTATAGCAAGAATATTAACGTAATTTTCATAGCTTCAAACGAAGGTATTCTTATATATATATATAACGTTCATTGTCACTCCTATTTTGTAGAACAGTTGTAGCCCTTCGATTTCCAACACATATTCTAATTTAAATAACAACATGTTTTCTCCTTTACACGTCATGAAAATAAAAAGCGCGCACATACATATATATACACACACACATATATGTATGTATATATACACGCATGCGAGGGAGAAGAAAGGGTGAGCGATAGGGAGCTCATATATATAACACCGAACTTCTAAGTCAAGTTGTCCTAGACTTATTATATTTTATTGATATGAATTGTATGCAACCGTTATATTTTATGCCAAACTCATCATAGACAAGACTTGTTACCTAGATTAGATGAACCCATTTATTAATTGTAACGTAAGCTTTTGTTAAAAATAAAATAGCAAGAAGATTGTCAACTTTCAGTTCTAATTCTAGAACATAACTCCTGGATACAAACAGTAGCATAGTTGCAACTTGAATCTTTACATGTTGAAAGAACAGATCCCTACACACCCTTTGTCAACCTTTTTTTTTTCCGCACATTTGCTTCCTAAACATAAATATTATTTATTGAAATAAAAAAAATGGAGGCCAATACCATGTTTACCATCTAATTTTTAATATTTTTTTTTTTGAAACCCAGAAGAGCCCGGCGAACCGGTAAACTCCTGAGGAGGGTATAGTAAAGCCGCCCGCTGATCCAAGCTCCTATACCTCCGGGTAAATTTATATATGATAGAGAAGCGTGTGGAAGGAATCGAATCTGGGTCTTGTTATCAGAAACCAAACCTCATTTCCACTGCGCCGCACACGCGGACTAATTTTCAATACTTTCTTCAAAGAAAATTTTAAAACCTGGAAACTCCTGGTAAGATTAGCACACTATACAAGCTCTATGTACATGCATCATTAGCCCAAAGCATGAATACGCTTCTGCGTGTGGACCACATGGTGATTAAAATGTACTTGTCTTGCTAATATGTGTCGGTCCATGCACTAAAGAATATCCTCCAAATACATACATGATCTGCATGCATTAATATGGTTTACTTAACAAAATGGTCCCTAAATCAATCAGTTGTGTTCATCTAAGCCATTGGGATCCTAATGATTTTTATATATGTTTTTAAAAGGTATACAAATACGTGTTGTAATTGCATCATATTTGTTGGAATATTCGACGATTCGAATGCGATTATTGTAATTCTGACTTCAAGGTACTTCGTAGTAAATTATTTTAAACAATAATTCAATCCAATAGGTACAAACGGCTTATAGAATTATTGAATTTCAGGATTTAATAGTGGCTTTTAAAAGTCTTGATTCGGCCAAAAACACACTATATCTTCAAGTCCGGTGATGCAAAAAGTGAAGACAAGAAGAAGAAAGCTGGTTTCAGAATGATTTTCGTATGCCTTTATATAGGCAGTGAAAAGAAGCTTTTAACGATTGCATGTGTCCGTCTGCAACAGTCACGTCCGTTTAGAATTTCTACATTCAACGATGCGTCTCCCCCTTCCAGTTTCCCACCTTATTCTTGTTTTCGAACTTCTAGGCTTGTTAACGGACCATAAAATGATCTGTTAGAAATCTATCCAAAATATATTCTAAATCAAATCCATACGCGTACCAACGCGATCGGTCGATCGGACAGCGACGGGGGCGTGCATGTGCGTTGACATGCATAGCCTCCCTCTTCAACCAAAATGAAAACATTTGAATGTCCCAAGGGTCCAACTCCCTCTTAAGAAACCACTACATATAGACAATTGTTTTTGTTTATCTAAATATATGGGACCGAATTCCCTACATCTCTACTTCCTTCTAAAGCGAAACCCCAAACCCAAAAATGTTTTGAAAATTTCCAACATATTCCTCCATTTTCATAAAAAAAAGCCTTCATTACTTAGGCGACTGTCTACGTAATCAAGTGGGATCAAGCCGTCATGGTTCAAAGATCAATAATTTACATCATCGTTGAAACAAATACCTATTTGTGAGGTCAAAAGAGTTACACAACAGACGTTCGTCCTTCACCTAAAAGCTACTATCAGTTCTGTATAGTTACTACTGATGTGTAACATTGCAACCGTAGGACCCGTGGGAAAGGGATATGTGTTGTGGATAGGTAGGAGAAAATATACCAACGGTTCGCCACATATTTGAAGTGCTAAATGGTTTAGTACTTTTAAGAAAATGTGATCTGCTTCATATAACACCCTGTAATTTTAACCATAATTAAATTAATAATGCTGAAAATAGAATTTGTACAAACGTCAAAATTTGGCTACGAAACTTGCACTATTGGGTTCTTGATGATTTTCTAATCAATTTTCATACATAATGTTCTACGATGGAAGTTCAAACGAAAAAGTTATTAACGTTGAATAATTCGAGTCGGAAATAGTTATATATGTAACTAAGAAAATAAAAAGTAATTATGGAAATTAATTGACTAATTAGCGATAATTGTTCCATTAACCAACCTTAAGAAGAATTAACGTTAACAATATCGAATTAAATAAACAAAATCAGGAAAGTAATAAGAATAAGCAGGCAACAAAAATAAATGCCCACCAGTCGACACCCCAGATTCGACCTGCCGAACGTTAGCGATCGACCGATGGAACCAAGGTGGTCGACTAGTTGGGACGTCAATTGTGACATTCCGATGTGGCCAAACAACTCGGATTTAAAATAAAAGAATCTGACAGCTGATATTGATTCGTACCCCTATAAATACGGACATAAACCCTCGTTTTTCTTCTCATATTTCCTGAGCGAGGCCGCATCTCTACCATTTTCTCTTCTCCAAAAAATCCTTAATTTTGAAAAATAGTTATATTTTATGCGTATATACAACTGGAAAATTTTAGAAGATGATTGAGAAGAAGAATAGAGTCGAATCAAATCGTCAAAGGCAAGGTAAATTATAAATCCGGATCTAGAATTTAAATTAATTTCAACTATGTTCTTTGATCTAGATTTCTGATGGGTATATGTATGCTTGCAGTGTATGTATTCAAATAGAGAGTCACAATGAATAACATGGATTAGATCTGGAGATTTGAAAAACTAAAAAGGTGATTGGAAAATTATATATTTTTATACAATATTGGATTTATATCATTGTAAATCTATCCCTATATGCCTAAAATGTAAATAGGAGTTATACGGGTTATAGAATTATTGAAATTACAGGATTTAACATAGGCTTTTAAGAGTGTATCCATACCAGCGCGATCAGTCGATTGAACGGGGAAGCGGCGTGCGTGTGCGTTGACATGTATCGCGTCCCTCTTCAACTAAAGGGAAAATATTAAAGTGTCAAAAAGATCCAACCCTCTCTTGAGAAACCACTACATACAAAATTATTTTTGTTTATCTCAATGTATGGGACTAAAGTCCATACATCTCCTCCTCCTTTTAAAACGAAATCTCAAACCCAAAAATATTTTGAAAATTTCCAGCATTTTCCCTCTTTTTTTTTAAATCCTTCATTGCTTAGGCGACTGTCTACATACCCAAGTGAAATCAAACCGACATAGTTCAAAAATCAT
Source organism: Allium fistulosum (assembly GCA_030737815.1). Classification (NCBI taxonomy): domain Eukaryota; kingdom Viridiplantae; phylum Streptophyta; class Magnoliopsida; order Asparagales; family Amaryllidaceae; genus Allium; species Allium fistulosum. Next base: position 195,552,676 of record CM060906.1, on the reverse strand, counting down.
GAATTTACATCATCGAGGAAACCAATACCTATTTGCGAAGTCAGTAGAGTTACACAACAAAAGTCTGCCCTTCACCAAGAGGCTACCAGAAGTTGTATATATTTACAATTGATTTGGGACGTCTCTAACTGTAGGACCCATGGGAAAGGGATATGCGTTGCGGATAGGTAGTGGAAAATATATCAAAGTTTCGTCTCGAATTTAAAGTATTAAACAGCCAGGTACTTTTAAGAAAATGAGGTCTGCTTCATTTCTAATAAAAGATATTAAGTCTAAAGGTACATTTTCCTTGACTTACATCAGGTTTGTCTAACTGGGATGTCAGCTATTGGAAGATCGACGGACTATGTTAGTATTTTTGTCCGATCGATATTTAGTAGTAGGGCTAACATATAGGATATGACCACCATCAGTCTCGAACGGTCGGTAGTGAAAGCTCGAATTATGTCTTGACGGATTTCGCTCCCTGCTAATGTAGAACCCGATACGCACAGACCTCAAAGCTGGTTGGTTAGATGTTTGTTTGTCGGAGGTGGCCTAGTTAATTCTTAGACGAGTCTTTGAGTTGCATTGCTATTACGGCAATCAAATTATATATTATAAAGCCGTATATAGGGGTCATCGGTCTTTATAGTTATGACCGATTGACTAGCGTTTACATTGCAGAAGCCCCGCTTTGGGGTTGAGGTATTAAATGGCCGTTGGATTTGCTTCTTCCCGATTTAAGAAGTATTAAGTTGTCAGGGTTATTTGGTAGTACATCGTTTAGATATATATGTATATAGGCATATATAGAATGTCGTACACGCACTTAGGATTAAATTGATTAGCCGTAAATAATAGGCACAACACTTAAATAGAAATTAATCGGTATAAGTTAGTGTTATGGGTAAGGTATGTAATTTTTCCAATCACCAAAGCATTGTTTTGACCTCCTTTTCATTACAACCCATTGGATAGATTTAAAGGAACAACCTACTAGTGCAAGTCGGGAACGGTTGATGGTGAAGTCTTCGTATTCATGCTTGGTGTTGATAAGGCAATTAGATATTTCAAGAATATTATCGATTCCAAGGTAGTGGCCTCGGTCAGTATTTATACTCAATTATATTTCAATCCCGCTGCGAGTTTATGTTGATTGGACTCTGGTATACTAGTGTTTATTACAGGTTACCAAAACGAACGACCTGTATCCTAATGGACTTGCATTTCGATTTGGTCGAAATTCAGGGCACATTAAAGTGTGGATTGTTACAGACAACTTACCATCGACAACCGTTAGTATAATACCGACGACTTGTTTTTAGACGACTTGCCAAGGACCACATTACCGATGACTTGTAGATGCCTAACCTGAAATGTGAAATCTAGATTTTCTGACGATTTGCCAAAACCAAATTTTCAGCATTTTTGCTACTCTTCTTTCCATTAAACCACTATATAAAATAAGTCATTCCGGTAATACCACACAGGCAAATATAACACCAAACTAACACAATATCATAACCAAAATACGTAAAACTAACAAAAAATCATAGAAAAAAAATAAAATAACACCATCAAAATTCCATTAAGACAATACAAATATGTCCAAACACAACATCGTATCCATATCACATCATGTTCATACATAACATCTCATACCACAACATGTCCATAAAGTAAACAATATCATATACATCATATATCATGTCCATACAAAAAAATCACGATTGCGGCGGTGGCGGTGGCGCATTTCAAATTATTGGCTGAACGTTTGGTACAAGGCTTCGACTTGCAATGGGGAAGTGCTGCTGGTGATATTGTTACCACTGGTAGCGACAACCGTCTAGAACATAATCATGTATTTTAACTTGTCTATTAATTTTTATAACTTGTCCATACGATAATGCATTCATCACTGGTACTACAATCATCTAGAACATATCATGTACATCTATTCATCTAAAACTAGTAAGAAATCCGAACTCAGAATATACATGTTAATAAATGTATTAATTATTTTAAAGATAAACACCAAAACTGAAAACTTAATCGACGTCTTACTACTGAAAATAAAGTATAGTTCATGTATTAATTAGTTTATTCACAAATTCATGTATTAATTATAAGTTAATTAACTTCTGAGTTTTGAAAGTGTGTGTTCAACAATGCTGCAAGTGTTAGGGTTAAGGTGAAGAGCTTGAATATATGGCAGATGAGTTCTACTTGTAACCATCAATTTTCTAGTTATTAAACTACGTGAACAATTTTTATTTTGGTTAAATATAAATAATATACTTTAAAAAACTTCAAAACAATCTCATTTTACAAAACTGGATGGAGATAATATAAACCTAAGGATCTGATGCTACTCGGGTTGGAGATGTTTGCACAGTTCTGAAGCCTGGAGTCATGGTCGGGTCTGAAGCCTTAAATCATCATGGTGGAGTGGAGACTAAATTACACCAGTACCTTTTTCCAATAATATATACCACTAGTGGAACGATGTCGATGGATGCTTGGGGGCATCGACGATGATCTGGCGGCGTTGATGGAGGCTTATGGGTGGATTCACTAGCGGTTAGGAGTGTAACGGTCCACCATTTCGACTCCCAAATGTCAACACTAATACATTCACAGTATTTACGTGCCGAGCACATAAGTGTTGAAAAGACAGAACGTTAGGATAAAAGAAAATGAAAAGAAAATATACCAAGGAATAAGAACACAATATCAGAATCTCACATGCGGAATGATAATATATAATATCTCAAAAGATCTTTACCAAACAAAAACTTTGATATACATACATCAATCAGAGTAAACTAACCTATAATTAGCCTGGACAGTTATAACATCATATCCTCAAAAATTCTAATAGATACAAAAAAGTAATGCAGCGGAAAATAAATTCGATAAGAAATCATCCAGCTCCTCTTCAAGAGCTTCAATGAACCATAACTAAATCCAGAAATATACACGGGCTAACTCGAACATTATAAGCAAATAACACCCGGATCAGTCTGGTAAACTGTGACGCCCCACCTCTATACTCACGCTAGCCAAGGACACTACTAAGTAATGCCGTCGATTAGCACGAAGAATAAGGCTGTTGAGGAGCGACCATCTGTGTAATTGCTTTGTGCGAGTATCGATATGTCAGATGATATAACTTACATTTCATTTCTGAAAGAAATCCGACATATCTAATACAAACTCAAAGCTACCACACAGTGGCTAAATAGTCTCCGGAAACAAATATAGAAATAAACATAACGCAAATCAGTCACGGATATTCATATCACAAAGGCGGAAACAGATATGAATATAACACATAAAAGTGTACATCAAAGTAGTGGTCAAACAAGATCCACTACATCACAAAAGAATAGATACAAGTACTAGACAAGCGAATAATTATACATCAAGGAGTCTATATCTCAAATGTATAATATCAAAAACTACTAAGCTAAAGTAGTTAGCCAAAAGTCAGGAGACAAGCCCTGATGAGAAGTCAAGAAGAAGCACCTGAAATATCTCGGTCTGACCCGAGTATTATTTAAGAAGAAAAATAATAAACGGATCAGTCTAGCTATAAATATCAGATAAAGGAATGAAATATAAGCAGAGATATAATAAGAACGTATGATAACAATAATGTCATACGAGAACAAATATGATTTAAACAACAACAAAATCATACAATATCTCAAAAATCTCAAAGCACCAAAAAGAATATCATATTCTTTATTTTATTCACCAAACTATAAATATTGACAAACATATTAATGCCAATCGCAAAAGTTGGTGAAACACAAATTCTAGAAATCACAACGAGAAATCCAGAAATCAAAAAAGAGGGGAGGCCTATTACAAACGGGAGCATGAAAACTCCCAACACGCGTATCACAAACGAGACGCTATCCCATAAACTGAACATCGACGCACCTAGAAAGATACGCCCCATGCACAGTCGAACATCGACGCACCTAGACAGATACGCCCCATGCATAAATAAACATCGACGCACCTAGAAAGATACGCCCCATGTAAAGTCTATCATCGACGCACCTAGAAAGGTACGCCCTATGCAAAGTCGAACATTGACGCACCTAGAAAGATACGCCCCATGCATAGACGAACATCGACGCACCTAGAAAGATACGCCCCATGCTCCGACTTATTGAGCCGATTGCTCCACGAACGGTCCAAAGACCATGGGTCGCTAGCCCATAAAAATGAGATGAAGCTCATTAGGACGAGGTACTATCCCCGACGTGGACAAAGAGACATCGCACATTGCTAGTCTAAACCATAAAATGATCATCATCGATCATCAAGAAGTGTCAATTACACTAAGCTAGTAAATATAAGAGTTTAGCTTCATGTCACATAACCACTTGCTTAACTCAAATATTTACGAACAGATTGTAGATTTCCACTCGAAAGTTGTCACAAGAGTTTCAATCAAACAAGTCAAAGAATTAACCGACGAAGTAAACGCAAGCGTTTCATACCACTTGTTTTGCTAAGCCGTTTAATTAGATTTTCTCATACGAATGAGGTAAAGGTTTGTATATAATAATAGAGTGGAAAACGGTTTTATAAACGAGCTTTGTATTAAAAATAGAGTTGAAATCGTCTTTGTGAAAGAGTTTGAATATTTACTACTAGTATAGAAACCTTTTTATTTAGAAGTGACAAGTCACAAAAATGATTATAGAAACAATCAACCATCAAAAATTCACATACGAAGACGTGAATCAAATCCATAGAAATCGATGCCGAATCCATCAAAATGGATATACCAAAAATCCCGAAATAGAAGTCACCAAAATCTATAATAAATGATAACAACAAATCAGATAAATCACGAATCGATTAACATTAGAATCTCGAGCAAAGTAATCAAATGGGGCTGGAGCAAGCAGGTCAGTCGACTGAACCAGGTGGTCAATCGACTGACACAGGGATACATATTTTGTATCCCCAGGGTCAGTCGACTGACCCAGATGGTCAGTCGACTGACACAGACCCAGGCAATTTCCTTGGTCTGGTTCAGTCGACTGAACCTGCTCCGAAGCATTTTCCAGGTTCTAGTTCAGTCGACTGACCTTCTGGTTCAGTCGACTGAACCTGCTTTAGGAGCATATTCAGTCTAGCCCCCCTTGTGGGGCAAAGATCCGACAAACGACGATCGAACGAGCAACGGGCACTAAGGGTTTACGCCAATCGGCAACCCAGCCCTATAGGCTCTTCGATGCTTCACCGAAAACATGTTCAAACATCCATAAAAGGATTTTCTCCAAAATTGGACTTTAAAACCAAAAAGTGGAATATTCACCAAATCAATCCAAATCAAAATCAAATGAACATGTAAAGGTGTTAGGAATTCATACCTAACAATCAAAGATAGTATAGACATAGATGTGAGATAAAAATCTCACCTTAATCCCAAAAACAATGAATGAGAAGCTTGAAAGCAAAGGAAGATCAACCAATCAACCACTTCAACTCTAGAAGCTTGAATCTAAGCTCAAAAGAAGAACATTTCCTAAGTTAGGTTTAGGAAATTTCTGAAATCAAAGAGAGAATGAGTTGGAGAAGAAGAAGGAGATACTTACCAAAGCTTTGCCTTGATTTTGGAGCAAGAATTGAAGCTTGCAAAAGGAAACTAGGGTTTGAATTTCTATTTCCAATTCTCTTCCCCCATTTTTACAAAAGCTTGAAAGTGTTAGGAAAATGAGAGTGAATGAAGAGAAGAGTGGGGACTGAGCTAGGGGGTTATGTTAGATTATTGGGTTAAAACCCAAAGCCCTAAGTGAAAAATAGCAAAATTCACTCAACTCCAAACATATCGATGCTTATACTTAAAAAAGTCGCAAATGTCATTTTGAACTCAATGGAAGTGGTCTCGAGTCTCAATTCGACTATTTGCAAAAAGTAGTTTTTCGGACTTTAATCCGACTAACGATTCTATATTTAAATAAAATATTTAAATATTAAATCGTAAAATATGCGGGTTGTTACAGACTCCCCTTCTTAAAGAAATTACGTCCTAGCAATAATTAGGAGGAAAATAAAAGTAACAACCATAAAAGCATATCAACACAAAAGGAAATTTGAAATAAGAAGTTCACCATAAAGAGCACGAAAGAGTAAGTCCGAATGTGTTTGCTCGATGAATTCTCAAGATTCCCAATAGAAATTCTTAGGATTTGAGGACCATTGAACTTTCACAAGAAGAATATCTTTATTTCGAAGGCGTTTAATCTCCGAAGTAATGATACGAATAGAATGTTGCTCATAAGTCAAATTTGGTGAAACTTCAATTTCTTCAACAACACCGGGCTCAAGAATAAAACCGGAATCTCTAAGGTATTTCCGTAGTTGAGAGACGTTGAAAGCGTCAAGAATAGCAAAAGAATTGAGTCGGTAATAAAAAAAATGATAAGCCACGGAACAATGCATTTAGTGATGGGAAATGGACCAAAATATCGAGGTGCTACCTTTCCCGATCGACTGAAACGCACATCACCCATCAAAGGTGAAACATGAATGAACACCAATAAGATCTGGACCTAAAACCAGCCTCTCACCGGCTTCAACCCAATACAAAGAGAATCGGCATGGCCTTCCGTAGAGTGCCTCGAAAGGTACCATACCAATACAAGATTGGAAGCTATTATAGGAAGAAAACTCAACAAGAGAAATATGATCTTCCCAACTTCCACCAAAAACAAGAACACATGCACGAAAGAGATCTTCAAGAGTTGATTCACACGCTCTATTTGTCCATCGGATTGAGGACGATAAGCGGTGCTAAAAATTAAGCTCTGTTCCCAAAGCTTTTGAAGATCTTTCCAAAATCCACTAGTAAAATAATGGATCATGATTTCTAACAATAAAAGTGGGAACTCCATGCAATGTAGTTTGACATAGAGTTTAGCCAAAAGAGGTATGGTCCAAAAGAGAAGGACGAGCCTCGAGGCTACACAAAACAAGATATGAAAATGAATTGGATTCATGATCTCGAATCTCTCAAGTGGATAAGTCTCGAGATCATTCCATTCAGATATCATCAAAGAAACAACTGCTTGTTGTTTACGGCTAAGGGCATCGACAACTCGATTACCCTTTTCCGAAGTACAAAGAATATCAAGATCATAAGATGCAAGGAACTCGAGCCAACATTAAGTTCCTTATGAGGAAATAAACATTTCAAAGATTTATGATCGGAGTGGAGAACGAATTTCTCCCCCAAAATAATGATGCCAAACTCTAAAAGCGAAAACAATAGCCGCGAGCACTAGATCATAAGTGGGATATCTAGTCTCGATAGGCTTTAATGATTTAGAAACAAAAGTGATAGCGCGTTCTCTTTTGCAAGAGAACGGCACCCAAACCAATACGACTAGCATCGGTATAAACAATAAAGTCTTGGTTCCCTTCGGGAATACAAGAATAAGAGTATCGGAAAAGAGTTCTTTTAATTAACCTTCCTTCCCGAAAAGCTAAAACTTTCAAAATTACAATTTTCTTTACATAATAATCTTTTCAGAAAAATTTACATTTTACAAGTCAATTTACTGTGTCTGATTGTCTCATCATAGCGTTTAGGAGATTCCTATCGATAACGTTGATCAAGCGCATCGACCAGAATTCTTAAAGCACTCAATGGGCAATACAATCACAAAATCATCTTTTATATGATAAACAAGTCTCTTATAAAATTTACAAATACTCTTTGCTCGTTTTGAGAATAAAACCCAAACATACTTATAAATATCTTATTAAAAAGATTTGCAAATTTTCAATTTGTTATTTTCATCCATAATCAATAAATACAAGAATGGAGTCATCGAGATATTCGTATAATTCTCGATTCATAAAATGGATGAAATAAGCTGGACAAACTGAATGACATAATAAGTTATTCGTAAGAATCATAACGAGTGTGGAATGCTAACTTCCGCAACTCGTAGCAAATGAAAACCAATGGCAGGGTCAAGCTGAAAAGACCTTAACACCACTCAAAAGACTGCTTAGGTGATAATCCTAAGACAAGCTCAAAAATACCGGAAAATTCCACAAACTACCCGAATGAGAAAAATAACACTTTCCTCATCAAGTGATTTTAAAGAACTAAAATGATATCACCGAATTTGAAAATCAAAATCATTAAGAACAAAAGAAATCTGCTTAACAGATTGAAAATGTCGAAGATAAATAGTCCACTCGAGACATAGGATATGGCTTCATAATGATTAAGCCAACCCTTTTAAAATAAAAATTAATTCTGAAGCCTAAGTAACGCATAACATGCAAATCGGCTTGAAAAGAATAATCACATAAAATAATCTTGACATTTTCACAAAGAAAATTGAGTGTTGCGGATCCATCAATCGAATTTGCAATTCTCAATGAAGTCATCAAGCCCAAAAAAAATTTAAAAAGAGAAAGAATCATCAAGTTCTTTTGATATAAAATAACGAGGTGAACCCAAATCAAAAAGAACTCAACTAAGATAATCTCAAAACAAATATCGTCAAGGATAGAAAATACCTTGACCAAGAGAAGTGTTAGTAGAGGCTTGCACAACCTTTAGCTTTCCCTCCTTCTTTCTTGAAGTATGGGACACGCAGATATATGATGACTCAGACTTTTGCAATAGCGACAATAGAGGGGTTGCGGACACTCCTTTGCATAGTGGTCCATAAAATCACAATTGTAGCATCGTCCACGACTAGTGGTAGGAGTCTTTGCTACAGAAGTTTCTTGCTTCCCTTTCTTGTCGGGATTGGGGCCTTTGAACTTAATAGGCCTCTTCATGTTATTGTTGAAGTTCTGTTTGGCACCCACAACTTCAACATTACTTTCATTATCGGCCTCTTCAAGTCGAAGAGCGATATCAACAAACTGATCAAAAGAAACTTCTAGTTTCAGAAGCAAAGGCTTTTTAAGGTTCTTATTCAACCCATAGACAAATCTTTGATTTTTCTTCAATGGGGTATTAATATATTTGACCCCATATTTAGATAGAGATTCAAAAGATGCGACGTAATCCATCATAGAAGATTCACCTTGAACAAGGTCAATAAAGCGTCGGGCTAAAGTTACTTTTTCAGCCTTCGGCACAAACTTCAATTCGAATCTTTCCTGGAATTGCTCCTAAGTAAGATCCGCTTCGATAATTTCAGAAATCAAAAGCTCATACCAATCTAATGCTCTTTCTTGGAGCATGGTAGAAGCCACTTGGACTCGAAGTGAATCAATAAGATCCATGCGGGAAAAGATGCGATCGCATGATCTAAGCCAAGCTTGAATTTCTATAACGTTTTCAGATCCCTTGAATGGCCTTTCACCCAAAGCGGTATAATCTCTGCACAATCGTGCAAACCCGGATTTGGGGGTGAGTAGGCGCTGGAGCGGGTCTGGCAGCTTGGGCATTGTTCACATGTAATGACCCGCCATTTTGGACCATTCGCATCCATTATAAGTGTATAGGTAGACACTCATGCCGGAGTTGAATTGCTCAAAATACCGCGTTGTTAATTTAAATTGGCAAAACTGAACATATACAGTAAATAAATAATCACAGATCACAGACACAGAGTAATAAGTGCAGCGGAAATAAAAGAGATAGTAGTTCATGAAGCTACTATATAAATGTATAAGTTACATCAGAGTTAAACTAGATACAACGGAAGAGTAATACGATACATCAGATACAAATCAGAGTACATCACTGGAATCATCGACTATCTGAAAGCTGGATAGATAGCTGGATCTCCAAGCGAAGCTCCAACTCCAAAGGTGAGTCTCGAAAGCTGAACCACTCAGTCTGACCCGAGCGTAAAGCAAAATACAAAACACTCGAGTCAGGATTAACATTCTTATATTAATAAATCCAACTCAAGTGAAATAGCAATTGAAATACAAGTAACTCAAAGGATGTTTGGAATAACCATCCTTTAAGGATCCGTTAAACTATCTACTAGGTAGTAATATACGCTAAGTAGATAATGTCTATCAGTAATAATAAGATATCAAAATAGCGTTAAGTCATGGCCCATTCCACCCTTAACACATTTTTATTCCCAAAAGCATATACAAGACCATTGTAACGACCCGCTATTTTGGACCATTCAAATCGACAATAATCCACACATGTCTGACTTGAATAATTCAAAATATCAGATTGTTAATTTAAATTTTGGCAAAACTCAGAATATACAGTAAATAAATCAATCATAGAATCACAGACACAGAGTAATACAATAATACGCAGCGGAATAGATAAAATAGTAGTTCATGAAGCTACTATATAAACACCAGAGTTAAAAATAAAATACAACAGAATATCTCAAATACAGTGAAGTCTTCAGTACAACAGATGACTTCTCTGAACAGATCAACTAGAAGAGCTGAAAGCTGAATCGATAGTTGGATCTCCAAATAAAGCTCCAAACTCCAAAGGTGAGCCTCAAATGCTGTATCACTCGGTCTGACCCGAGCGTAAAGCAAAACACAAAACACTCAAGTCAGGATTAACATTCTTATATCAATAAATCCAACTCAAGTGAAATATCAACTGAAATACAAGTAACTTAAAGGATGTTTGGGATAACCATCCTCTAAGGATCTTCAGAACTATCTACGAGGTGGAAATATACACTATAACACCGTGGTCAATCTAAATTAATTTATACTTCAAAACCAAAATATCATTTCATTTCAAATATATCTATTTTCCAAAATAGTATATATATATATATATAGGTTAAATAATTTAAAATCAAAGTATTTAATTTCCTCAAGTCTGGCAAATCGATTCAAATCAACTTCAAATTCCAGATTCAAATTTATTCAAAGCTCAATTCATCAATTTAATTCAGTTCTAAATATACCATTTATTTTTCAATATATTTCAAAGCTTTAATACTCAACATTTTCCAAAGTTAGATTTAACAGTTTCATATAGCTCTTGATTTAACTTCATTATTATTTAATAAGGGAATATTCACTTAATAACTCAATATCATCTAACTAGCCTTACATTTCATTTTTTTCTAAATATTTTCTTAAATTTATTTAAGCAAGAATTATTCATTAAATTATTTAAATAAAACCCAAGTTATAAATCATATCTTAAATCTCAATTTCAATAAGTTTCAAATTGGTTTAATTAATAAATTATCTTTCCAACCTTAACTTATTCAAATTATTACCAAAATCTATTTTGAAAAATATAATTTTTTATACTTAAACATCTCATAAGTATCAAATCCATCCTAATTTAAATTAAATAATTTAAGGCTCAACATTTATTAAAACCATATATTTCTTTCCAAAACCATAAAATTCATTTTCAAAATATTTATATATATGGACCAACGGTGTCTGTATATATACATCATATGGTTAAGTGATACGGATATTTATCATTTCAATCCGAAATTTAAATATATACGGGTAGATATCATTTCGACCCGTAATCCTAATTTCAATTCAAATGAAAATCGCTTGGGTTTATCATTTCAACCCATAACGATTTTCTCCTATTCTAAAGTCCGTTCGGGTATGTATCATTTCAACCCATAGTGAATTCTATACTAACAGGGGACTTGCAGAGTGATAACAGATACTAAAAATATAACAACAGGCATATATCATCAATATAAATAACAGATACGGGTGTCAGATGTCACAGGTGAACAGATACAAATAATAGTAATAACAGGCATATACTACTAGATACTGGTGTCAAATGTCACAGGTGAACAGTTACAAATAATAGTAATAACAATGTAAATAACTACAGCAGCATATTTCAATTGCTATTTCAATTGAAATCAAATTTAAATAATAAAAGAACGTTAATCGTGAGTGATTGCTCACCTTTCGAGGCTAGAGATGATGGATGGGAATGGAAGCGAATTGTAAACCCAACACAAATTTCAAAGCGAACAAGATGGACATGAGTGCGACGGATAGCTGAGTAGATAGAAATTGATGAGAATGGATCAAATTAACTTAACAAAAATTGAAACGAATAATATATTATTATTTATTTCAATTCAAGGCAAATATTAAAATAATGTAACTTCCAAATCATTGTTAAATCAAACCCATATATATTATCACAAAATCATCCCAAGTTTAGTGTAAACAGATCAAAACATAAGCTATATATAAACTTATATTCAAAAATTTATATTCATATATCATATATAAATATATATATCTTAAATCTTACTATATATATAAATACACGTACTAATCATAAATACATAAATATATATATATATAATTTCAAATCACTGTTAAATTTAACACCTAAAATCTCTAAAATATATAAAGACTAGACTCGGGTATAAATATATAGACTAGTACATAGATTATGCACACATTATCAAAATGGCTTTATATATATTATACTGTAACACTAAATAAAATACGGCTATCATTTTTATAACTAACAGTTAAACAATAGGCAGATTAGTAACGTATAACTGAAATATAAACATATATATTTAAATTAAAATCAGTATAACTAACCAAAAAAAATCTTACCTTATAAATTCATATATATATAACATACAATAGATTCCCAGGCAAAACTTACGAAACATATCATCATACATATAAAAGAAACAGTACTCAAAATATACTTCCAAACATATACAAACAATAAAATAAATCTTTGTATAAATATACTTTATCAACTCCACTTCCATATATAACTAAATTAGAATATAAACCAGAAATCATAACATACTTCTTAATATAAATTGTAATAAAAGATTTGAATATACAACACGTGTGTTAAATCACATATATATTTAAAACTGTAAATATATAAATACTTAATAATAATAAAAGAAATTAAAGGTGAAGAATGAAAGATTTAAACAGGCAGGTAGAGATGCCACATGATTACAAAAATATACATAGTAGACATACTTTTTTTATAAAAAAAATGAAGGCTTACGGCAATGGGCAGGCTGGAGTGACTTTGTGGAGGTGGAGGTCGCTGTTGCTGGAGTCGGCGTGGGAGAAGGATGCAGGTCAGATGAACGTGGGTTGGGCGAGGCATGGGTGCTCTCGGTTGGGCAGTGGTGGATGGTTGCACTGGCAAGGGGCTGCGGGTTAGCTGACTGGGCGGAGGTGGTTTTGGTTGGTGGGAAGGAAGGCCGGTTAGTAGGGAGGAGACCGAGGCCGTGGGTAGGGTGTTCGGCGGAAGAGGGTAAGCTGGAGGTGGAGCCGAGTGTGGTGGTAGGAGGCCTTCGGCCCTGGCTCGTGATAGTGGCACGGTGGCTGGAGTGCTGTCACGTGTGGATCCGGGCTTGGGTAAATGGGAGGACCTAATTGGCTTTGGAGAGGGACAAGGTGATGGAGTGAGGCGTTCGACAATTGTTCCAGTGGTGGAAGGCTGCAAAATGGTGGAGCTGGAGAAATGGACAGGTTGTACCAAAAGCAAACATTTATTTTAGGAAAAATATATACATAAACTTTGGTTTCGGTTTGAGATGCAGGTGGGGAATGAAAAGGAGGAAGGTGTGGAAGAATGAGATCCAGAAGAAGGAGAAATAATAGGCAAAATGAATGGAAGAAGAATTCAAAGCAACGATTTGCTCGAGTACAGAAAACGTATTAAATTAAAGCAACGAATTTAAAGCAAATAAAAAGGCTACAGAAAACGAATGGTTTCTTTTCTCTTTGAAATAAATAGCCCAATTTTAAGCAAATGTATCAAATACCGGGGATGGAAAGGTGGAAGTCGGATCCAAATAAGGTTCAGGCGAAATAAAGGGAATAGAAACGAACGCGAATTAATAAAGGTGGAACGGCAATAAATTTAGCAAGCAGAGAAACGACGTTAGAGCTTGAGTAAATTCAGGAAAAGAAAAGATCACGCTGGGAATAATAAATGCTAATTGCCATTACAACTCAGGTGATTGAAAATTTTGAATGGACACCACTAATAAAGTGTAAAAGTGGTATGCTACGACGAGCTGCTTTATCCTTACCGTCGTGTACCGAAATCTCAAAATACAGAAATGGATACACTACGAAGATCAGCACGATGAGGCGATCAAACGGTATACAGATATTGGTGGTACGATCATCCGATTAAAAGTCGATAATCGGTACCGAAAATGCTGCTATTTGTCCAGAATTAAGATAAACGGAGCAGTAGAAGTCCAAATTTGGAAAAACGAATTTCGCAGTCTGATTCAGAAAAATCTGAATAAATTTTCTCCTGTTGACATATTTTGGTTTCGGAAAACTTTTAAATTCACTGTTATTAACCGGTTTGATTTGAAATGAAATTTCACAGGAAAATAAACTTCAATATTATCAGATGAAAATTTACCAGTTGCTATATTAAAATAGACGTATTCCAAATAATAAATTTTTATTTCCAAATTTTATTGTTTAAAATTTCACAAAATTTCAATTAATTATCTAAATAAAACGATTAAAATTTTGGGTCGTTACAACCGTAGTTTCCCCAAAACCGGAAGTCACCAGAGGGCAATCCATATACTAAAGGTACAAATCAAAATCGTAGTGGTCGCGTATAAATGGAATACAAGTATGACAAGGCACATGAGGCAATACCCAAGGTAGTGACACTACCGTTCGCCTGATCCGGACTGGTGAGAACGCAACGCCGCAGCGCCCGCAACACCGTGAAACAACACTCCCAAAATCAAGGGTGCACCAATCGACAACAAGTAATGAGTAGTTCGAAGAAGTGTGTCCACTTGAGGTAGCTAATCCTCCATTGGCCCGGCACAGCTCCTGTTTTAGTCATTTCCAATTTGACACAAGTGTCAAGGCTATCCATTATCGTTCTCTTTCTTCAGTCATCACGTACATCATTCCAACCACTTCATTCTGGATCATCACTCCGCGTATAGTTATTAAAGTGGTTTTCGGTTTAGATAGAGAGTATATCCATAACCGAATTCCGGTCTCTTTAATAACTTCCGTAATTATTACACCGATTGGTCGTTTATTTATTTCAAAACCAAATCAATTTCAATTTCAATTTCAATTCGTAAACCAACATTTCATTTGTCTTTCTAAATCAATTCCCAATATTTACGTTTCAAAACTTCCAAATTCACAATTTCAAAATCTTATAATTCAATTTCAATCTTTATTTAAACAATTCAAATATCAATTTAAATTCGAATACAAGTTTCATTTCGAAAACATTTAAATCAAATCTTATTTAACATTCAAATCAATTTAAAATCATTTATCGGTTTCATTCAATATTCGTTAAGTTACTATGCCATTCAAAACAATTTCCATTAAATTTCCAATTCATTAAATCCATTATTTAAATTCAACTTCATTATATCAAAACCTACAAATTTAATTAAATTAAATTCATCAAATCAAATTCTTTACATTTCAAGTCTTACATTAATTCCAAAATATCACATTTCATTTCTTGTTAAAGAAAATTCAATTTCAATTATTTATTTACTTACTTTAAATAATTTCCAAAACTTAATTAATAAAGAAATCTCAATTTCAATTATTACGAAGTAAAATTCACTTATTCAAAAATTCAATTTAATTTAATCATTAAATAATTCAATCTTATTTAATTATTAAATAATTCAAAACTTAATTATTAAATACACTACAAGAAGATTAATGATTTCCGACGGCTGAAAACCGTCGGCGGCCGTCGGAAGCCGTCGGCGGCCGTCGGAAAAAGCCGTCGGAAACTACTGCGTCGGGAAGCAGTATTTCCGACGGCTTCCGACATAGGGTGTCGTGTGATTTTCCGACGGCTTCCGACGGCAGCCGTCGGAAGCCGTCGGAAATCTGCTATTTTTTTTTAAATTTTTCTGCAAATGTAGCCTTCCATCCAAATTTCTCTTCCAAACACAATTATATCAACATTGCACAATCATCCAGTATACAATATTTCAATCAAATATCGAAACTCAAACTACACAATATTTAATAAACACACAAATAAATAAAATTAAATCAACATAAAATATACATATATACAAGTTCGCTTTGAAAGTGAGCAAAGCATGAGTTTATAAACATACCGCCTTTAGAAGAGCCTTGAATGGGTTTCAATGCAGACAACATTTCTGATCTGTATCCTGATATAAACAAGTTTAACACAAGATCAATGATAGGTCATCTAGGCTTTAATTTTATACATGGATTTTAAATTTTTAACAATGTAAAAGGGTAAAATAAACTATGAGTGTGCTCCTAAGTACCACTCTTGCTATAAAAAAAAGTAAAATAAACTAACCATGAAGGTGGAGAAACAACAACAACAATAGACCAAAATGACAAATATGTGAGAAATTATGTCATACAGCAATGAAATGCTACTTCAGAAATGCAGCTTAGCAGACATGTTGTTTTTAATAAGCAGGTATTTCCTTTCAGCAATTCCGCAATAAAAACAAGAAGAAAGATTTATAATCCAAATTTAACCATACCTGACATACCTATATATGCTGATGATCTGCAAACATGGAAGACTGAAAGGACTGTTGGAGCTGATGATTCTCAACACATAGTTCTTGATCAACCAGGTCATGAATCATCTGAGCAGTCCAACTATCACAGCCAACCTCCTGCAAATTCAAATATACAATCACAACAAGTAAGTGAAAGCTACACAGAAAATCAGGAAGATTAATCAGAAAATAGCAATACAAATAAAGAAGTACAACCATAAGCAAGAGCAGGTCATCCCATGATCACAAGAGCAAAAAGTGGTATTTTCGAACCGAAATTATTTACTGCTGTAACTAGTATAGAAGAGCCTGAAACTTTTGACCAAGCTATTGTTGACCAGAACTGGAAAGCAGCTATGGATAAGGAGTATAATGCTCTCATGAAAAACAAAACATGGAGTTTAGTATATCCTCCAGAGAATAAAAATATAATTGGATGCAAATGGATCTTCAAAATAAAAAAAATCCAAATGGAACAGTAGCTAGATATAAGGCCAAACTTGTGGCTAAGGGTTACACATAGGAGTATGGATTTGACTACAATGAAACCTTTTCTACTGTAGTCAAACCCACAACCATAACAATTATTTTGACTATTGCTTTATATGAACATTAGAATATTATACAACTTGATGTTAATAATGCTTTTTTGAATGGCGCTTTGCAGGAAGAAATATTTATGGAGCAACCTCAAGGGTATAACCAAGATATGAATCTTGTCTGTAAATTGAATAAGGCCAAATTAAACATGTTATTCACAATTTCACGCTAAAAGATGAAATAAGTATATCATTGAATGCTAGAAACTATTGTAACACAATTAGAAACAATTTCAATCATCAATTAACCCTAATCTATCAATTTATGCAAATCTAGAATTAGGGTAAAAACTCAATTTTTCTCGAAAATAAGAGATTATACCTTAGCTGGAGAGCAATATACGTTGATTATGCAGCTGGGGAGGATCCGAATGCTCGAAATTGATGATTGGAAGTTTGGGGAAGAGGTTTGGGGATTTAGGAATTTTGATTTTCGTATGAAAAGTGAGGAGGAAGAAGGCTCGGCTGAGCCTGTAAATCGATAATTTCCGACGGCTTCCGACGGCCGCCGACGGCCCGTCGGAAACCGTCGGAAATAGGCCGTCGGAAGCCGTCGCCCCCCTCCGTCGGTATTTAGCTTTTTTCTAGTAGTGATAATTTCAAAGTTTAATAATTTCAAACTTACTTATAATTTCAAACTTAATTCAATCATCTCTCAAATTTAACAACATTCTTTTATCAATTACATTGTTAATATTTTGTTTCAGATTATTACATATTAACATTTTCCTTTCATTAAAATTCAAATTTCAACTTCATTTCAAAACCATATTATTTATTCAAATAAAATCTTCGTTTATTTATAAATCAAATTATTGACCAATCGGGTTTTTATTTAATTCTCTATCCTAGGTCAAAGTTCAATTTGGGTATTTATCATTTCAACCCGATTCCAATTTAATTCAAAATCAAAACATAACAAAGGGAACTTGCAGTGTGATAACTGGGATGGTGTCAAAGTAAATAAACAAGCAATAACAACAACCAATATCAATCCAATAATCAATTCAAATAATCCCGAAATAACCGTATTAATTCGCATTGTTATTTGTGCGAATTAATATAATTATTTCTAGAATCTACACTATCATTTCATGTAGATTAAAGATTATTACACTAATTATTTATACGGTTTTTCACTTGTCATTCAATTTCAATTTTATACTACAACAATTAATTCAATATACGTTGATGATTCAAAGTGTAATTATCACTATTCTACAAGTCAATAAATTTAACAATTAAAAGGGGTCATGTTCAACTAATCAAATTTAACATATAAATCAATTTTAAAATTGTTAACTATCCTATATCCGTTTCAATTTTGCATACTATTTATCATTTAACACTAACAATTTAACGTCCAATATAAACATCAACAATCAATCAAATATCAGCCAAACTGTATTATCATCACATAAATAATTAACAGATAATGGTGTCAAATGTCACAGGTGAACTAATACAGGCAATAGCATATATAACAGTGTAATTAACTAACAGCAGCATATTCAATTGTCGTTTCAATTGAAATCAAATTTAATAAATAAAAGAACGTTAATCGTGAGTGAGTGCTCACCTTTCGAGGCTAGTGATAATTTGATAAAGCAATGAGCTACGAATTCCAAAGCAACGTTGGATTGACATGATTCGACAGAGAAAACGGGCACGACGGACAAAGCTGATACAGGGATCGATAAAACGAATCAGAACCGGATTGATAAGGATAACTGGTATAAATATAATTATGTGTATAACTATATATAACTATTTACATAAAATCATATTTTCAAACACATATCTCTACTATTAATAAAGAAAATTCGTTAAACTAATTTACTCGGTGTCTTTTTGAAATTCCAAAAATACACTTGTCAGTCATAACAAAACATGTGCGGGTTATGCGAATATTACAAATAAATATAAAAATCGAAAAATGATTACACAAAAGTATCTATGTTTGTCTAACTAAATCTTAGTGTTATGGTTTACAAATTTAATTTTATACGTGAAATGCTCATGTTGTAACTTATGCTTGCAATTGGGTAATCAAAACCATCAAATAACGTATTGGTTACCATAAGAAAATATAGGAGCTGAAGAAAATATATTTAACGTAAGAAAATATAGTTACCATAAGGAGTGTCGATATAAAGAAGCTGAGTAAAATGGAATATGGTTTACAATATTTTTGAACAGAGACAGAACTTGTTTTGTATTTCATTGTTTTGCGAAACTTATGACACAGGTATTTGTAAAACATAAAGTAGCGGTCCTTTAATTTAGCTTATTGGGTCGGATAACTTATATCTCATTATGCAACTGATATTTTAAATCTAAAAAAAATGTTTACATAGACTATAATTTATGTAACTAACATATTTTGAAATTTAAATAAACTAGTACAGTATAAACCTGTAACCTATATATATGAAATATCGCGAGCATACAAAACATATAAGGTTTATATGTGTAGGCAATATGAAACTGGACATACATACTTAACAATATATAACGTATAAAACTAGAATATTTCAGCTGAAACTATTTAAAAGAACTATATATATATCAATATCATAAACAAGTATACTTCTTTTAGAAAAGAATATATCCCATAACCCAATTTTAAACCTCTTTATAAATCAACAGATTTCCAACTTATACATATAGCAGACTATACAGTAAAAAAAACAAACTGATTATATAAAGGTATATAACTAAGTATAGTAATAACGTGAACAACAATATATAAAATAGCAATTTACCTATACGATAAAAGGAGCTCGGCAAGCAAGATCAGGAGTGCATCTAGGCTGGGTAGCATGGCACACCGCTGGGTTTCTCGGCCATGCGGTAGCCTGAGTTGCCAGTGGCCATGGCATCGTGTTGCGTGGGTGAGGGAACAAGGCGCTGGAATTGACGGTGGGAGGCGCTTGGCTGAGGGCGAAGCAGTGGCGGATGTGACGGTGACTGGGTGCTCGGAGTTGGAAGGGGGAGGCGGTTCTCGGTTGATGGTGATGGAAGAAAATTTGTCAGGGGAAGAGGTTCAACGGCAGGTAGGAGATGAACGGGATGTTTGACTGGGTCAAGCAGGGCGAGGTTGGCCTCGGGGTAGGTGAACGAAGGGGAAAACAAGAGGCTATGGGTTTCTAGGTGTTCGGCATGGATTGCTACATGAGGGTCGTTACAGTTGTGTGTCGTGTAGTTTGATGGTAAGTGAATTTGAAATAGCGTTAGGTGATGTAGGTTCAAAGCTGGTATGAGGCTACAACTTTATTCGGAAGGTGGACAAAGGCCGGTCGGGTATTCACGTGCGGGGAAGCTGCTTCGATGATGGTGGAGCATGGGTTAGGGAGAGGGGCTGTGATGTCGGGTTTTCATGGCATTGATGGGAAGGTGACACGTGGAGTCTCGGAGGCAGGAAGGGAAGGAGATGGGGTAAAGCTTCGGCCATAAAGGGTTGGAGGCATAGGCAATAATCGCTTCAGCAAAATAATATATGTAAGCTTTAAGCTTTTAAAATTTTTTTTATAAACAAATGACAGAGCAAAGTGAAAGGAAATAGTAGATGCAAATGGAGGAGGCAGAACGAATAGAAATGCAGAGCAAAAGGAAGTGAACAGACAAACCAACATGAATAATAAAATCAGAGAATAGAAAAAGTCGAATTATTAAATTTTTGGGAATACGAAAAACAGATAGTTGTTTAGATTCTCCAGGAGGATATACGAATGGACACAAGAACCAAGAGGTTCGAAATAAATACCGATACGGAAAAATCGTTCCGTAAATTTCGCTGTTTCCCGGACTTCGAAATTTACGATTGAATATACTGCGGAGATCAGCACGACGAGACGATCAACGGCATACAGATATCAGTGGTACGATCGAATTGTAAAATTTCGAATTTTCTACTGGCGGAAAATGCAAGAAAAACGCTGAAAAATAAGATCGACGGAGCCAAAAATGTCCGAATTTGGAAAAACGACAAACTGATATCTTGCTCAGAAGATGGTTTAGAATTTTTCTATGTAAAAATATTTAAGTTTCGGAAACATTTTATTTCCATCGCTTTTTAACTGATTAAATTGAAGTGAATTTACGCGAGAAATAAACTTTCGTATTTTCGGACGAAAATTTACCAGTTGCTATGTTTAACTAGACGTATTCCAAATATTGAATTTTTATTTCAAAATTTTATCGTTTAAAATTTCACAAAATTTCAACTAATTACGTTATTAAAACAGTTGAAATTTACGGGTCGTTACATCACAAGATCTAAAAGTTGTTGAGCTGACATAAATACTCCATCCTGAGGAGTAGCACTAGATTGACCGGCGCTGGGATGGCCAGGTCTAACCATTTCTCTTCTCTAAGAAAGAAAGAAAGAAAGAAGAGGAAAAAGGTTATTTTCAAAATGAATATCAAATAACCTTGACTGATGAAACAAGGCATCACAAAAGAAAATAGGATAGAACGGTAAGAAGACTCGAATCAAATCCTACGGCATGATTCCTAAGAAAGACTTAGGACAATGATCCTTGCTAGATTATTCTACATTGTTCCAAAGTTTGGCTCTGATACCATGCTGTGACGCCCCACCTCTATACTCACGCTAGACAAGGACATTACTAAGTAATGCCGTCGATTAGCACGAAGAATAAGGCTGTTGAGGAGCAACCATCTGTGTAATTGCTTTGTGCGAGTACCGATATGTCAGATGATATAACTTACATTTCATTTCCGAAGGAAATCCGACATATCTAATACAAACTCAAAGCTACCACACAGTGACTAAATAGTCTTCGGAAACAAATATAGAAATAAACATAACGCAAATCAGTCACGGATATTCATATCACAAAGGCGGAAACAGATATGAATATAACACATAAAAGTGTACATCAAAGTAGTGGCCAAACAAGATCCACTACATCACAAAAGAATAGATACAAGTACTAGACAAGCGAATAATTATACATCAAGGAGTCTATATCTCAAATGTATAATATCAAAAACTACTAAGCTAAAGTAGTTAGCCAAAAGTCAGGAGACAAGCCCTGATGAGAAGTCAAGAAGAAGCACCTGAAATATCTCGGTCTGACCCGAGTATTATTTAAGAAGAAAAATAATAAACGGATCAGTCTAGCTATAAATATCAGATAAAGGAATGAGATATAAGCAGAGATATAATAAGAATGTATGATAACAATAATGTCATACGAGAACAAATATGATTTAAACAACAACAAAATCATACAATATCTCAAAAATCTCAAAGCACCAAAAAGAATATCTTATTCTTTATTTTATTCACCAAACTATAAATATTGACAAACATATTAATGCCAATCGCAAAAGTTGGTGAAACACAAATTCTAGAAATCACAACGAGAAATCCAAAAATCACAAAAAGGGGGGAGGCCTATTACAAACGGGAGCATGAAAACTCCCAACACGTGTATCACAAACGAGACGCTATCCCATAAACTGAACATCGATGCACCTAGAAAGATACGCCCCATGCACAGTCGAACATCGACGCACCTAGAAAGATACGCCCCATGTATAAATAAACATCGACGCACCTAGAAAGATACGCCCCATGTAAAGTCTAACATCGACGCACCTAGAAAGGTACGCCCTATGCAAAGTCGAACATTGACGCACCTAGAAAGATACGCCCCATGCATAGATGAACATCGACGCACCTAGAAAGATACGCCCCAGGCTTCGACTTATTGAGCCGATTGCTCCACAAACGGTCCAAAGACCATGGGTCGCTAGCCCATAAAAATGAGACGAAGCTCATTAGGACGAGGTACTATCCCCGACGTGGACAAAGAGACATCGCACATTGCTAGTCTAAACCATAAAATGATCATCATCGATCATCAAGAAGTGTCAATTACACTAAGCTAGTAAATATAAGAGTTTAGCTTCATGTCCCACAACCACTTGATTAACTCAAATATTTACGAACAGATTGTAGATTTCCACTCGAAAGTTGTCACAAGAGTTTCAATCGAACAAGTCAAAGAATTAACCGACGAAGTAAACGCAAGCGTTTCATACCACTTGTTTTGCTAAGCCGTTTAATTAGATTTTCTCATACGAATGAGGTAAAGATTTGTATATACTAATAGAGTGGAAAACGATTTTATAAACGAGCTTTGTATTAAAAATAGAGTTGAAATCGTCTTTGTGAAAGAGTTTGAATATTTACTACTAGTATAGAAACCTTTGTATTTAGAAGTGACAAGTCACAAAAATGATTGTAGAAACAATCAACCATCAAAAATTCACATACGAAGACGTGAATCAAATCCATAGAAATCGATGCTGAATCCATCAAAATGGAAATACCAAAAATCCCGAAATAGAAGTCACCAAAAATGATAATAAATGATAACAACAAATCGGATAAATCACGAATCGATTAACATTGGAATCTCGAGCAAAGTAATTAAATGGGGCTGGAGCAAGCAGGTCAGTCGACTAAACTAGGTGGTCAGTCGACTGACACAGGGATACATATTTTGTATCCCCAGGGTCAGTCGATTGACACAGACCCAGGAAATTTCCTGGGTCTGGTTCAGTCGACTGAACCACTGGTTCAGTCGACTGAACCTGCTCCGAAGAATTTTCCAGGTTCTGGTTCAGTCGACTGACCTTCTGGTTCAGTCGATTGAACCTGCTTCAGGAGCATATTCAGTCTAGCCCCCCTTTTGGGGCAAAGATCCGACAAACGGCGATCAGACGAGCAACTGGCGCTAAGGGTTTACGCCAATCAGCAACCCAGCCCTATAGGCTCTTCGATGCTTCACCGAAAACATGTTCAAACATCCATAAAAGGATTTTCCCCAAAATTGGACTTTAAAACCAAAAAGTGGAATATTCACCAAATCAATCCAAATCAAAATCAAATGAACATGTAAAGGTGTTAGGAATTCATACCTAACAATCAAAGATAGTATAGACATAGATGTGAGATAAAAATCTCACCTTTAATCCCAAAAACAATGAATGAGAAGCTTGAAAGCAAAGGAAGATCAACCACTTCAACTCTAGAAGCTTGAATCTAAGCTCAAAAGAAGAACATTTCCTAAGTTAGGTTTAGGAAATTTCTGAAATCAAAGAGAGAATGAGTTGGAGAAGAAGAAGGAGATACTTACCAAAGCTTTGCCTTGATTTTGGAGCAAGAATTGAAGCTTGCAAAAGGAAACTAGGGTTTTGAATTTCTATTTCCAATTCTCTTCCCCCATTTTTACAAAAACTTGAAAGTGTTAGGAAAATGAGAGTGAATGAAGAGAAGAGTGGGGACTGAGCTAGGGGGTTATGTTAGGTTAATGGGCTAAAACCCAAACCCAAAGCCCTAAGTGAAAAATAACAAAATTCACTCAACTCCAAACATATCGATGCTTATACTTAAAAAAGTCGCAAACGCCATTTTGGACTCAATGGAAGTGGTCTCGAGTCCCAATTCGACTGTTTGCAAAAAGTAGCTTTTCGGACTATAATCCGATTAACGATTCTATATTTAAATAAAATATTTAAATATTAAATCGTAAAATATGCGGGTTGTTACATAAACCGTTTGAGAAACTCAAACCACATGGATTGCTATGTTTATAAACTCCTTCAAAATAAAGGTATATCGTAAGACCACACCATAAATAAGCACGGATGAGGTTTTATCTTACAACAACTAAACCATCTCTATTAGAAAATCCAGTGATACTAAAGTAATGTCTAGGGTGTGAAATATAGATAATCAAGTAACTATAATGCATGTGAGTGTACATCACAACAATAACAGGCATACAATCGCAATCGCTAAGGCGCATTTGCTATTTTTGTAGGATTTCACGGAGGTGCACTCAGTACTTCGAGAATGGTCCCCTTGCATAAGAATCAGAGATATCCTTCTGAGCATCGTATATCTCTAGATAAAATATAACATAAAAACATAGCTGGTCCACACCCAAACACTTGGCATTGGGTCACATCACTGCCACATGTATATCCGTAATTAACACTAGAATGGAGTGCCGCACCCTTTAAGTTAGCTAAACCCCATAGGATATGCCTCATACCTCTGGTTTCTGCCATTATCGATGGTGAAGTCATGTTCAGCATCCCAGCACACGAGTCACAACTCAAATAGATCTTCCACATGAGCTCCAACTCGAACAGATCTCGGAACCACACAAGGTTTCCCATACCTCAACAGATCTCGGAATCACACATGGATTCCCATATCTCAAAATAGATCACGAACCTCAACATTGGTTTGAGCATCTCAAACAAATCTCAAATCTCCACATAGATTCCAACAGCTTGAACCAATAACGAACCTCTTCCAAAGTATAGAACACGTTATGGTTTTAGAGTGGTTACGGTTTTGAGTCATCTCATATAAGTACACTCTTCCGCTTATTGGACGCTCCAAAATCAATCGATCGATTTCCGATAAACTCAATACTCCGGTTCTATGGGAAATAAACAAACAATACATAAGAGCGAAGATCACCTCCTAACCGTTTAAGCGAATGAATTTCCTTATCATTTGTCCTAGAAAAGCAAAATGAGATTATATGTACAGTATAGCGTCACCGAAGACAACTGTCTCGTATAATTCATGTGTTTCTTCAAGATATTTCAAGAGTTATATTTTGGTCAATTTCAACAATAATAAGAATGATCACATAAGGGAAACTAAGTCTCGTACACTATCCATAAGTAGGTAACATATAAAACACGATCGACAAACATAAGCATGATCAAGTCATACAAACAACATCAAATCCCCTTTCTAATTGATCTTCCTTTATTATTAAAACCTCTTTCTATAAGTAAAACTCATTTTTACTTAATAAACTTCTTTATAAATGAAACTTCACTTATTAATTAAACTTCACTATTAAATTAAAACTTCACTATCCATTTCTCCACATTTCAATACTTTCAAAAGTATTTATATACTTACCTCAATGGTATAAGTATTTTTCACATATCCATAACAAGTTTTACTTACTTAAATCACATTCAAAGAGGTTAAAAACGAATGTCACTCAAACATTGTTACTATAAACCCCTTCGCTCCTTTATACTTTAAAACTTATACTATCTTTTTCCAAAGATCTCATACATGTTATTATCTTTAAAATTCCATTATTAAAAATCTAAGTATTTCCCGAAATCATTTAACAACATTTTAACACTTTAAAATATTATTCAAGGATTTAAAAACAAATTTTACTAAAACATTGTTTACAACGAATCGAAATCACTTCCCACTTAATCATTATCTTTAAAACTCTCTTTTAAATATTATATTCCTCTTATACGGGTTTAAGACAATTGTTATTCAAACAATGTTACAACAATCCTAAATCATCTCTTTTTAATTTTCACTTAAAAACATTCTCTTTTAAAAGATCCAATTATATCCCAAATTTGACAAGTTAGTACTGTTACTAAACTTTACCAAATTATTCATTATAACTTAAGTGTTATAATCCAATTCTTCCCTTATCTCTTCATTCGAGATTTAACTTACTTTTCCAAGCTTACATAAACATTTTAGTATATTGAAATTAATTTGAAGGGCATTATTTTATATAAACTTTAAAATACTTTAATAAAATATTAAACTAACTTTATAAAAAACTATTTATAATTTAAAATACTTAAAAATACTTAAAAATACTTATACTTTGGTTTAAAACATTCATTTAAAATACCACTCAAAATTACTTATTTGATACTTTAATAAAGACCATAAAAAGCTAATTTTATAACTTAAAACCATTTATTGAAATTCATAATTAACTTCAGCGATATATTAAACCTTCGTACTTTTTCGAAAATAACTATGCTTATAGTTCTTATTAAAAATACGAAGAAGTCCTTGTATGTCTTTCAAATATAACTTTAAAATCACCGAACACAAAGCGATTTTAAAGTGCATCCATAGCGACCTTGTCGCTTCAGCTATCACAACTTCTATTCACAATTTCTCTATCTTTCCAAATGAATTCATTGTGTCAAACACAACCAAACATGTGTATAGAACCATCCAATATATACAATATATTCACATTTAACCAATGTAACAATTATTAAATACAGGGGATTTCAAGTGCATTTATAACGACAATTTCGCTTCAACCATTCACACACAATTTCCAACTTAATCAAATAATAATATCAAACATGTAAACACGTAGTCTGAGCCATGATGCATGTTATAGATGATTAAAAGAGATATTATACTGCATAATAATGTTGTCACTTGTTTTACAAAATAAAGATAGGGGTCCAAAAGTAATAACTTGCATTGTTCGTTATACTATTCATATTTTAATACAACAACAATTTATATGCACAACAATATACAATCAACTGGTGAGTAAATACACCCAGGCCCAAACCAATCCTAGAGATAAAAATCCCGATACGAGTGCAATGGAGAAAACGGCGTCTCGATTGGACCTCATATGCAAATGTTACAGGTTATATAAGAACTGAGATTACAAATAATTATTTAACTTAATTAATTAACAAATTAGCTAATTACCCCTCTAATACTTCTTCCCCATCCCCAAATTGAAGCACATGCACACAAACAAAAATGCACATCACCATTGTCATGCATGACCACCATTGACACGGAACATCGCTCCACTAAATCACGAACCGACAACTCCACCGCACCATACTTCACATGCTCTTCATGATGATGCCAATCGCCACTCGACCGTTACCCCTAATCAAAAAGCAAATGAAGCTTCCCCATTCGATCCTACAGGTCGCACTTTGACTCCGACCACTAGAACGCTAACCACCATTACCAAAATACTCCCCTAGCCCTCACGAGTTCAACCATACCCTCGAAATCACCTTCATCTCCCCCTACACGAATGCAACACCCAACTCCAGTACATGACAAAGAAAGTTTGTACGTCACCATCGATGATTGGAGGGGCTGCCAATTAGGGGAAAGATGCTCCTCGATCCAAGCAACACAATGACGACCTCCAATTCGCCCCTCGCCTCCTCAAACACCACCCAATGCTAACCCTAGCTCTATTGTAAAAACTTGAGCAATCCTAAACCTCATCGCACACAAATCTACACACACCAACATGAAGCTCTCGCCAATACGAAGCATATGGATCCAACATTCTCCCCAATCGACATATCTAGCTCCGGGAACAATTTAAACTATGGCGGCGACTACTTTTTGTTTCCAGATAAAAGAAAAGAGAGAGAGAAGAAGTTAATGAAAATAGGTTAAGTTTAAGATGTATTTATAGTGAAAATAATAATAAAATTAATTCTCTTAATTAAATCGTCGAAATTCCCAAGCTCGCACGATCGCACGTGTAGTCTGATCGCCACAAAACTCATCGGCGCACAACTCAATATTCCGGTCCCAATGCACTAGTTTCATTAAATTTTGAGACAGTGCCATGGGATGATAAGTTTATGCCTCGATTAGAAAGAATTATTATTAGAACACGTTTATCACTTTAATTATAAATAAAAGTTTACCATCACTCTTTATTATTTAAAAAGAATTTAAATAAGCTTTCGAAATCATTTTTATTCACGTTAAATCAACGATTTAAATATTTAAATAATTCCGATATTTAAATATATAAAATTCAAAATTCTGAGTCGTTACATTCTCTCTCCTTAAAAGAATTTCGTCCCTGAAATACTAACATGAGCAACAAAGCAACAATCACACACAATACCTAACGGTATTGCAATCACTAACAACCAAAGAACAATCACATAATAGTATTACACGGTGCTGCAATCACTAGAAACCAAAGCTCATGGCTTGCCCAGGTTCAGAAACCTCTCATCGCACAAAGATGACAATCAACCCACTGGGCGTTGCCTTAAGCTCAAAAGCCTCGGTTATTACTCATTTAATCACTCATGCTACCTCAATCAATTCAAAGAGTCATTCCCCAAACTCTCTACAAGCTAACAAACACAGTATATAATTGTACTAAAACCCATACGATACACATATATCATCCGTACGCAATATCAAATCTAATCACGAGCTCGATCGCATAAATTTCACTTCCGAACTAGTACATCTCCCCTGACCTCTATAGTGCGGACTGTCATATACTATGATAGAAAACTTTAGAATCATATTAAGAATCTGTATCAAGTATTCACCATCAAGAATTTAGTGAAAAATCCAAACTTGGACCGAAGTGAATCACCTCCAAATCATGTACTCGAATCCTAGATCAAGAACTTCCAAGTGAATAAAATGATCTACATACAACTTACATACTTTATTCAATTGGTTTCTATAATTACACCAATTTCTTTCATTTTTATTTCACATTCATTATCACTTATAGTATTTCTCCTTTAATACTAAAATCACTTATGAATCATTTTATAAACTTTATTTCAAGTCATTAAACATTATATAACTTAAGTTCATATTGTGTATCAACCCACTACATCCTAAGAGTATATACAAATCAATCTTATTCACTTTACTTGACAAGTATGTTCAATAATTTAAAACTTGCTTAAATTCTACTCTTTCAATTTAAGAGTTACCAAAAACTCAACTTTTTATAAACACTTAGCTTCAATTTTTATATCAATTCAGAAATTTTCGATTGTCCAAAATCGCCGAAAATTCCGTTTCATTCAAATAATTGGAAACTACTAAACAACAGATCGAACAGGATGTACAACCAAACTTACCCTAATGATATGATACATGCATCCATAATATAACTCAATCGAAAACTTTCAAAGCTGAACATCCGATTTCCGTTTCGAATCATTTTGGAATAATATATACTTATAACTTTTGTATATCAAATTATACTTTCGAAATTTCAATCAAAATCTGTTTTACCAAAACAACTTTGTAACAAAGCTAATATAGTAGCATCCACACTTAGAAACTTGAAAGATAAATGCCAATGAAGTTGTGTCATCACCAGAATTATTTTTCGGTGACAGAATTGAGTTCGGTACTTCTAAATCATGTCTTTCGGACTTAACCAAAAATCATTTTCAAAGCAGTATCAAATACTTTGTAAATATTACCAAGTACCATGATATCTATTTCATAAACCAATTTTCCAAATATTTACTTTTAAATAATAAAATTATTATTTTCCAAAACCTTAGAAAACCAATTTCAAAACTTCGGGATTTAAATTTTCAAATTCTCAGTTTAAATCCTTTTTATTTATAAATCATATTTTAAAAAGCATACTTATATACATTCACTTTCTTATATAAAACTATCATACAAGTGTTTATCTTTAAAATGTCTTACTTTTCATTAAGACTATAATAAACAACTTTTATTAAAAATTAAATTTTAACCCAAAATTGTCACCGAACGTCTTATAGTCAAACTATAAAACTTAATCATAAGATGTTCATTTCAATGTTCTCACGAGTTACTATCTACCCAGCCAATGCAGTGAAAAGCTAAAATTGCTCATAAACTGGTCGAGCACAACTAATCAAACAATGAATTATAATAATTGAATATTATCATTTCCTAACAAACAAACACATCATAAATAACTATATCAATTTTTGAAAATTATTCTTTTACATACAAAATATAATCTTGGGTAAAATTATTTCGTTTACCAATTTCAAGAACAATACTATGTCGGTTTGTCCTGTTTAAGTATATAGAGATCCCTTACAATAACGTTAGCAACACATATTGACGAGACTCTATAAATCACTCAAAAGTCTAATTAATATAATACAAAACATTTTATAATAATAACAAATATGCACTCTCATATATATAATACACTCAACTCATAATAAGGCATTCCATTATCATATCTCTTAATGAGTTGTACTCACCAAAGCCAAATGTTCTCACTTAACCTTTAGCTCTAATACCACCTATAACGGTCCGTCTTTTCGACCCCCGAATTTCGACACTAATATATCCATGGTATTCACATGCCGATCACCCAAGTGCTGGAAAGACATAATGTTAGGATAAAAGAAAATGAAAAGGAAACATAATAAGGAAGAAGAACACAATATCAAAATCTCACATACAGAACTATAATACATAATATCTCAAAAGAGCTTTACCAAACATAAAAATTTGATATACATACATCAATCAGAGTAAACTAGCTTATTATCAGCTGTTTGCGCCAAAATTGGTCACAAACACCCAATTGTCGATGAAAGCACCCGTTCACAATCACAGATCACAGATAACAAGTATGTAGAGAATTAAAAATGAAGAACACTCAGAGAAGTAAGAGGAAAGCAGTAAAGAACACAGAGTTTATAGTGGTTCGGCAATCCGGCCTAAATCCACTTTGAATTTGATGACTTTACTGATGTTTGCTTGCTGATTACAACGAGTTACCACTGATTACAATGGCCAATTTCGAGTGCAATGATGATTCTGGCAGAGTCTGGACGTAGAAGAGCCAAAAGTCCCCTTTTCTGTAGGCTTTAAGATGCTATTTATAGGCGTAGGATGCAAATATCTCGCTCAGATCTTGGGAGACCTCTTGTGGCACGTGCACGGGCCCACGCGATCGATCCCATGCGATTTTGACTCGATCCGTGATCGATACGAATGAATTTCATATCGATCAAAATCTTTCTGATCGAGTCGAGATCGATCATGAACATTCTTTAGGTTGTACGCAAGCTCCTGTGAAAATTTGGTGACATTTGGACTTGTAGATTGTGAGATATGATCGATGCAAGTTCGTGTTTTTCAAAGGCTGTCTTCTTCGCATCGACCACCTCTGCCTTGTTCGTATCGATCACCATTGCACTGTTCGTATCAATCACCTCTGCCTTGTTCGTATCGATCACCATTGCACTGTTCGTATCGATCGTGATGGATACGAAATGACAACCACTTGATGGATATGAACCAATATAGCCGATGGATATGAACTGTAGAGGATTGATGGATACGAACAGTAGAGGATTGATGGATATGAACAGTTGAGGCCTGATGGATACGAACAGTAGAGGATTGATGGATACGAATAGTTGATGATTGATGGATACGAATAGTTGATTCCCAAGTTTGCATCGATCATATCTTGAGCATAAGAACTCGGATTGACTTCAAATTTGAAACGTCGGCTTTTATAGCTTTGCTTGTCATGTCTTGTCAATTGCAGCTCGATCTGGACTTGAAAATTTTTTACCGATATCCATAGTGAAACAGTGTATAACCAATCTTTGGGACGAACTGTTCTTGATTTCCAGTCAACTTTTTGGTGTCACGGCCTTGCCAAAAGACGGGATAACACTTGCCCCCCAAAACATGCCTTGCGATAGGAAGGTGTGTTTTGTAGTTTGATAAGCTGAATGTTCGTATCCTATTAATGACCTGCAAAGAAATTGATAATCTTATCTGACTGTGAATAGTGATCGTTCGCGATCGTATGCCGTTCGGGGCGGTATGTGACCGTTTGCGGTCGGGTGCCGTTCGAGGCGAATTGTGACGTTCACGGTCGGATGCCGTTCGCGGCGAGTTGTGACCGTTCGTGGTCGGGTGCCGTTCGAGACGAATTGTGACCATTCGCGGTCGGATGCCGTTCGCGGTGAGTTGTGACCGTTCGCGGTCGAGTGCCATTCGCGGCGAGTTATGACCGTTCGCGGTCGAGTGCCGTTCGCGGCGAATTATGTGTGCCCGGGGGGGAGGGGGACTTGGAATCATTAACGTCAGATTTCACGTTCGAGTGAGTCTCTGAGTTGCTTGTTATGGCGGTTTATCGCCATCTCAGAGCATGCCTAAGGATCGTTCGCGGTCCCGTACATGTGTAAGCAGCTTAGCCGTTATGGAATCACAAATAGTGGATTTTCATTCAAAATAAGTATTTCAATAGAAATGTTCAACAAAATCAAGTTCAAACATGCGAAATAGAAAACAAAAGCAAAACAGGGACGTCAAAGTGCAAACACCTACACCGACGCGATTGGCAATCGTATCAGAGCATGCCTGAGGATCGTTCGCGATCTTGTACATGTGTAAATGACTTAATCATGTTGGTGTGGAGTTTGCTACTTATTCGTCATTATATCAATCAGTTGATGACAAGCTGATGCCTCGATCCTAAGCCATTCCCAGTTGGTGCAGGTGGTGGTTGTTCTTGCTCCACCGTTGTGGCTCGCCTCCTTACATATTGCGATAGCAGGTCATTCCGGATATGTCCCTCTATTTCATCCCTCAAGTGCTTGCAATCATTGGTACTGGGCTACTTAGCTCGTGGAATAAGCAGTACTTGTCTGATTTCCTCTCATTGCTGGTCGGGTTCCTTCTCATTGGCTTCCGATAAGGAATCTGCCCCCGGTGTCCTGGTAGATCCGTTCCAAGGTTTCGCTCGGCTTTGAATAGGAAGTAAATCTCGGTTCTTTTCGTGATCGCTTTGGTCCATTATCGCTATCCTCGGCTTTTCGTTTTCCTTTATCCTTGCCTGAATCTCTTTCGGGAGGATTTCCGCCTTTGACTGCATAAACTTCTGTTCCCACTCCTTCCTGTCTTTCAACATTTGCGTCCTCTAATCGCAGGAATACTTCGGCCTCATGATAAAATTCTCCTAGATCCATCGGCGAATCCCTTGTCAGTGAATTTTTAAATTCTGTTCCATCAACTATGCCAGATACGGCTGCCATCAGAACCATGGATGGATCTGGGCGATCCACCGATGCCACTGCTGCATTAAATCGTGTTAGAAAATTCCTCAAAGATTCTCAGTTTTCTGTTTCAGTGTTACCAAACTCATCGCATTCTTTGGTCTCGAAATGTGAACTCTGAACTGCCTCATAAACTCCTCAATCAAATCGGTCCATGTCCCAATGGAGCCGCTCTCCAGTTGTCTAAACCATAGTGCTGCAATGTCCGTCAACTACAATGGGAAGCACCGGGCCATGACCTCCTCCGATGCCCCCAGTACCTCCATATGCCTCATATACCTTGTCAGATGAACCGCAGGATTCGTCCTCCCGTCGTACGTCTCCAATGTTGGTAGCTTGAATTCTGGTGGATTCCTAGCCTGTCTAATTGCGGGAGCGAAGGGGCTCCTGTTCACGTCTTCCAAATCTCTATTTACTAGTCCGCCTTTCATGGCTCGTCTAACCATCTCCGCCAATCTGTCACTGTCGCCAAGTTGTGGTCCTTGTTCGTTGCCTTTGATCTTCCCCCTGAGTTCACGATGGTGTTCTGGAATCTGCTCTCTTGGACGAGCATCCGTTCCTCTATCAATGTCGTGTTGAACAGCTCCACCTGGTACTCTGCCCGGGGTTGGATTAGCATGCTCCGGGTGATTGCCCCTAGATCTGGTGCTGCTCCTAATGGTCCTGCCGTATTCTGAACTCTGGTTGCTCCATGCTCTTGATCTCTATCTCCAGCATCTCCTACAACAGTGTTCCCTTGATTTTGCATTCTAGCTTGTCTAGCTTGTTGGAGTAGGTTCTACATCATCTCCTCTTGTCTTCTCAACGTTCCTTCCTGCATAGCTTCCATCATCATCTCCATCTCGTCCCGAGTGATGAAGATTGAGGTGTGATTTGCTCCAGAGGAAGCCTCCTGGCTCCCTTCATGCTGACTCCTTCCAGCTCTTTGTCTTCTTGTTGATTGTCTTGCCATAGCTTTCCAGATCCAAGTCTTTAAGCTTTCAGATCCAAAGTCCTGGTTGTAGAATTCCCGAGCGCTAGCATTCTCAATGAAAGCACCAAAATGTTTGCGCCAAAATTGGTCACAAACACCCAATTGTCGATGAAAGCACCCGTTCACAATCATAGATCACAGATAACAAGTATGTAGAGAATTAAAAATGAAGAACACTCAGAGAAGTAAGAGGAAAGCAGTAAAGAACATAGAGTTTATAGTGGTTCGACAATCCGGCCTACGTCCACTTTGAATTTGATGACTTTATTGATGTTTGCTTGCTGATTACAACGAGTTAGCACTGATTACAACGGCCAATTTCGAGTATAATGATGATTCCGGCAGAGTTTGGACGTAGAAGAGCCAAAAGTCCCCTTTTCTATAGGCTTTAGGATGCTATTTATAGGCGTAGGATGCAAATATCTCGCTCAGATCTCGGGAGACCTCTTGTGGCACGTGCACGGGCCCACGCGACCGATCCCATGCGATTTTGACTCGATCCGTAGTCGATACGAATGAATTTCGTATCGATCAAGATCTTACCCGATCGAGTCGAGATCGATCATGAACATTCTTTAGGTTGTACGCAAGCTCCTGTGAAAATTTGGTGGCATTTGGACTTGTAGATTGTGAGATATGATCGTTGCAAGTTCGTGTTTTTCAAAGGCTGTCTTCTTCGCATCGATCACCTCTGCCTTGTTCGTATCGATCGCCTCTGCCTTGTTCGTATCGATCACCATTGCACTGTTCGTATCGATCGCCTCTGCCTTGTTCGTATCGATCACCATTGCAATGTTCGTATCGATCGTGATGGATACAAAATGACGACCACTTGATGGATATGAACCAATATAGCTGATGGATACGAACAGTAGAGGATTGATGGATACGAACAGTATAGGATTGATGGATACGAACGGTTGAGGCCTGATGGATACGAACAGTAGAGGATTGATGGATACGAACAGTTGATGATTGATGGATATGAATAGTTGATGATTGATGGATACGAACAGTTTATTCCCAAGTTTGCATCGATCGTATCTTGAGCATACAAACTCGGATTGACTTGAAATTTGAAACGTCGGCTTTTATAGCTTTGCTTGTCATGTCTTGTCAATTGCAGCTCGATCCAGACTTGGACAAAATTTACCGATATCCATAGTGAAACAGTGTATAACCAATCTTTGGGACGAACTGTTCTTGATTTCCAGCCAACTTTTTGGTGTCACGGCCTTGCCAAAAGACGGGATAACATTAGCATAGACAGTTATAATATCTCGTCCTCACAAATGCTGATATATACAAAACAAATAATGCAGCGGAAAATAAATACGGTAAAAAACCATCCAGCTCCTCTCCAAGAGCTTCAATAAACCACAAATAAATCTAGAAATATACACGAGCTGACTCGAACATTAAAAAAAATAACATTCGAATTTGTTTGGTAAACTAGCATGAGAAATCAAATCACATGGATTGTTATATTTATAAAACCCTTCAAAATAAAGGTATATT
This sequence comes from Allium fistulosum, assembly GCA_030737815.1. Lineage (NCBI taxonomy): Eukaryota > Viridiplantae > Streptophyta > Magnoliopsida > Asparagales > Amaryllidaceae > Allium > Allium fistulosum. The sequence continues at coordinate 195,516,365 of CM060906.1, read as the reverse complement.
GTAAGACCATGCTACAAATAAACACGGACAGGTTTTTATCTTACGATAACCAAAACCATTTCTATTAGAAAATTTAGTGGCACTAAAATAATGTCTAGGGTGTCAAATATAATAATCAAGTAGTTACGATGCATGTGAGTGTACATCACAACAATAATAGGTATACAATCACAACCGCTAAGGTGCGTTCTCTAATTGTGTAGGATTTCACGGAGGTGCACTCGGTACTTCGAGAACGGTCCCCTTGCATAACGATCAGAGATATCTCTCAGAGCATCGTATATCTCTAGATAAAATATACATAGAAATACATAGCTCGTCCACGTCCGAACATGTGGCACCGGATCACATCACTTTTCATGCATATCCGTAAGTAACACTAGAATGGAGTGCCTACACATTTTAAGTTAGCTAAACCTCATAGGATATGCCTCTTATCTTTGGTTTCTGCCGTTACCGATAGTGAAGTCATGTTCAACATCCCAGCACACGAGTCACAACTCAAACAAATCTTCCACACGAGCACCAACTTGAACAGATGTCAGAACCACACATGGATTCCCATACCTCAATAGGTCTCGGAATCATATATGGATTCCCACATCTCAAAATAGATCATAAACCTCTACATAGGTTCGAGCATCTCAAACAGATCTCGAATCTCCATATAGATTCCAACATCTCGAACCAATCACGAACTTCTTCCAAAGAATAGAACATGTATATGGTTTTGGAGTGGTTATGGTTTCAAGTCATCTCATATAAGTTCACTCTCCCGCTTACTGAACACTCTAAAACTAATCGATCGATTTCCAGTAAACTCAATTTCGGTTGTGTTGGAAATAAATAGACAATGCATAAGAGCGGAAATCACCTACTGACCATTTAAGTGGATGGATTTCCTTATCATTTGTCCTAGAAGAGTAAAACGAGATTATACATAGAGTATAACATTATTGAAAATAATTGTTTCGTATAATTCCCATGTTTCTTCTAAATATTTCCAAAGTTATATTTTGGTCAATTTCAACAACGGTGAGAATGATAACATAAGGAAAACTAAGTCCCGTACACTGTCCATAAGCAGGTAACACATAAAACATGATCGACACACATATGCACGATCAAGTCATATAAACAACTTCAAATCCCTTTTTTAATTAATCTTTGTTTATTAATTAAAATCTTTTTTATTAGTAGAACACATTTTTAATTAAAAAACTTCTTTATAAATGAAACTTCACTTATTAATTAAACTTCACTATTTAATTAAAACTTCACTGTCCATTTCTGCACATTTCAATACTTTCAAAAGTATTCATATACTTATCTCAACGCTATAAGTGTTTTCACATATCCATAACAAGTTTTACTTGCTTAAATTATAGTCAAAGAGGATAAAAATGAATGTCACTCAAACATCATTACTATAAACCCCTTCACTCTTTTTTTTGAAATGGTACTTAGATACAACATGTCACTGGGACAACAAACCATAAATCATGTGTCAATAAATGTTCAAATCACGCTACGCAAATTTCGAACTTATGACCTCTCGCATCAAAGTCGAATCAGCTAACCACTAGGACAATGGTGTTTGTCGCCTTCACTCTTTTATAGTTTAAAACTTATACTTTATTTTTTCAAAGATTCCATACTTGTTATTATCTTTAAAATTCCATTATTAAAGACCTAAGTATTTTCCAAAATCATTTAACTATATTTCACCACTTTAAAATATTATTCAAGGATGTAAAAACAAATGTTACTAAAACATTATTTACAATGAACCCAAATCACTTCCCACTTAATCATTATCTTTAAAACTCTCTTTTAAAGATTATATTCCCCTTATATGGGTTAGAATCATTATTCAAATAATGTCACAACAATCCTAAATCATTCCTTTTTAATTATCTCTTAAAAATAGTCTCTTTTAAAAGATCCAATTATATCCCGAATTTGACAAGTTGGTAATTTTATCTAACTTTACTAATTTATTCATTATAACTTAAGTGTTATAATCCAATTCTTCCTTTATCTCTTCATTCGAGACTTAACTTACTTTTCCAAGCTTACATAAACACTTTAGAATACTGAAATCAATTAATAGGACAATATTTTACATAAATTCTAAACACTTTAATAAAATATTTAACTAATTTTCTAAAAACTATTTATACTTTAAAATACTTATACTATGGTTTAAAACATTATTTAAAATACCACTTAAAATTACTTATTTATACTTTAATAAAAACCATAGAAAACCAGTTTTATAACTTAAAACCATTTATTAAAAATACATAATTAACTTCAGCAATATATTAAACCTTGGTATTGGTAGAATTAGGGGTATGCCCTTGGAGAAATTATGTAATTTGTTACATATATCTAACTCGTTGACCAATCTTGTTCGAAATAAAAGGTATTTTCTTCCTATTATATACTTGATATAATGTGATTATATTAACTAATTAACTTAATTAAAAGTATATTAAATAGAAAAATCCATAAATGGTACATTTTGTGATAGTAGTTACAAAGTGTTGTAACCGTGAGTAATTTATCACAACAAAACAAATATATCATTTTAAATGTTCATAGTCAAGATGCATCGAGATTGGATATCAATGTATCCATTGAGACTGGAGTACGTAACGCTCTCTAAATGTTAGGCAGTGTATTACTCATGACTGCTGGGGGGCACCTAGGGGTTACGTACTGATAGTTATTAGATAGCTATGAAACAACTCACTCGATAGTTTTATGTTGGTTAATATAACTAAGGTCAAACAGAAAATATCGATGTGACTGATTTACACAGTTCGCTCGACTTGAGAATACTATGGATCTTCAATATAAAAGCTCCACTTTGATTATAGCCAAATCATGGCATGGCATACATCTAGTGACCATAGTTGGGTCGAGTGGAAGTATTGGAAGTAAATCACTATTCAAGAGAGGGTTCGTCTCCTCGGTTATAAGCGGTTAGTATCACAGTCAAGTCAAGTCAACTAAAAGTTAAAGTCTCTGGTCAAAGCATTTCAGTTAATAATAATTGTTATTATTGAACCAAAGACTTTGTATTTGGACTATAAAGTTGAATGTGGATGAGGTTGGAATTTTGACCATTATCAAATTCCATAAGTCCAAAGTGATATAGTTTTGACGAAGAGAATTGGTGTAAACAAATGTCACAACCGGGTAACGCTAGTTAAACTAAAATTGGATTTTTACCGAAAATGAGTAAACGATAAATTTGGCCATAACATCACACTACCTACTATGTGAAGTGTGAACGTTAATATTAGAATAGTTCGATGTTAATCACTGACCAAATTTACACCTAAGAGTTACACAGCCGAAATGATGAATTCCCTTAAGACCGAACGATTTAATTAGTTTATAATTGTTATAAATTAATTAATATTTATGAAATATTAATTATAAAATTTGAATATGATTTGAGAAATAAATAATGTTATATATATTTATAACAGTTATAAATATATCGATCGATATACAATATTGACAAGCAATTAAATTAGATTTAATTGCATAGTATTTTGGTTTGGGCTTAGATGGGTTTAAGGCCCATCATTAGGGCTGCAAAATTTTGGTTTTGGAAAGGTCTAGGGGTGGCTAAAACATAGGGAATTGGCTTGGAGATAATGGGTTGAGATCAAGTGAGAATGGGTAAAAAGGTTTTCCTCATTTCTTTAATACAACATATGACTAACCTTTTTGGCTACCACTGCCTTCTACGTTGCTGGTTAAAACATAGCTCTCAATCCACTCTAAAATTCTAAAATATATTTCAAATTAAAACAATACTATTCGATAGTTAAATGTCGGTGATTTCGGACTTGCAATCTGACAAATCAAGAACAGTAAAAGGAAGGGAAATCATTGCTTCAACGTGGATTCAAAGGAAGCATTAAATTGTTAATTTTAATTCATATTACAGTAATTAAATTATATTCTATGATCCTATAATGAGCAATTTCATATTTGTTTAAATATATTGCTACTATATGTTTAGTTTGGTGAGATTTTGTAAGTAGATGTAGTTATCACAAATCAGTTTGGTTATGTGCATAATTTGTTTATTATACTATTTGATTTATGTATAGACAAATGTTGTTTACTGTAAAAAATCAATTTTTGTCATTAATAATTGTTATATATATATTTATTAATAAATTCATATATATATATATATATTAGTGTATATTTCTCTCTCATAATAGCATTTATGCATATATAAGATATATATATTTCAAAATTTTAGTACATTTATTTACAAATTCAAAAATTAATTATCATTTATATTTTCATATTTTTAAATAAACATTATTGAATTTTGAATTGTTTATTATATATAAAATAACTATTACATTAAAAATTCAATTTTATATTTTCTAAAATTATTATATCATTCCAAAAACGTATAGAAAAAAACTAGGATTTTTTCAATAAAGTTTATTATTTTTAATAATTAATATTATTTCGGAAAAACTATTTATGATTTATAAAAAATAATAATTTAATTTATAAATTCTTCAAAAATTTTCATATCCTTTCATTCATGATCCTAGAATTTCTAAAATTTTAAAATTTGAATTTTTAATAATATATTGTTTTATATTAAATAATTATTGCCAAAATCAATGTATTTGTTTTAAAAATAATATTTCAACTTTGAAAAATCTCCAGATTTTTTCTAAACTCTATTTTATAATCCTAGATTTTTGAAAATTATAAAATTTGAATTTTCATTAATAGATTATTTTATGTCAATTATTTATGGATGTAAACATTATTTTATTCATAATATATATAAATTAAAATACTAAAATATTATGTTTGCAAAACTAAGTTAATCTTGAATTATAAATAATTTTAAAAATTGTTCTCTCTCTCTTTCTATATATATATTTATCTATATATAAATGTTTTAAGTTCATATATTATATATAATATATTTATACATACATATGTGTTTATATATATATATATATATATATATATATTGTAACACATATACATGCACATGTTTGGACAACTTACATAACATACAAAATGAACTAATATGTCTGTTGCGATGTAAATCGCAACATCTACATATGGCCATATTATACCTTTCACGGATTATCATATTACACATGCACTCGCACATATATGTATATGCTACATTTGTATATAAACTAAATCAAATAAAATTAATTTCATATCTTAAGATATTTGAATTTAAATAAAATTAATGATTTTATTTAAATGAAATTTAGAAATGTTCTAATTAGTTAGACTTCATAGGCCCAATAAAAGATCCAATAGGGCAAAAATTTTGAAATTCACCCATAACTTCCACTGTGGGCTAGTCTAGTTCCAACAATGGTATCAAAACCCAATAGCTTATGCGGTCTAAATTAGCCATAATAGGGCTAACTAATTAAGCTTGCCCACTTAGTATGGTGTCTATAAAGGTAATGTCTAGGATTGAAATTAGGTAATCAAGTACCCTGTCCTACCTGGCTACCGGCTGGCCCGAAAGGTGAAGTGAGCCTAAAGGTTGCCCCTAATAGAAAAAGCCCAACTTAATTTGGGCCTTGGGCTAATTTTCAAAATCGTTTTGAAAATTATTGTTAGAGATTTTAAATTTAATAGTTAAATTTAAAATAAAACATGTTTATTATAAAAATTATAATGCTATATAAGTTTTCAAAATGTTTGAAAGGATAATGATATTTTCAAAATGTTTGAAAATATTTATATAATAAATTCAAATTTTAAATTTATTAATAAAATTAATTAATTAATTAAATATGTTAATTAATTAATGCATATATGCATGTATTATATATGTTGATATATGTTATGTTATTTTAAAATGTTTAAGGTAACATAAGTATACATTTATGTATACAAGATAAATTTTGAAATTAATAAATTTTAATAAAAATTATTTAATTGAATAAATTAATTAAAGGTTAATTAATTGAATAAAATACACATATATATGATACATGTGTGTCACACTATAAAGGTTATAGTATACACTATAAATGTTGTAGTAGATATGTCCAATATAAAAGTTATATTGGAATATCAATTTAAAATTAATTAAAGAGTTAATCGATTAAAATTAATTAGATAAGATTAAATTAATGATATATTATACGTAAGACTATCATATAAGTAATATGAAATATAAAAGTTATATAACAATAAAACTTATATGATATGTGTATAAACTAAATGTGGAATATTAAAGAAACCAAATAGACTTGAGAAATAAATAAATATGTAAATGTACATATACCGTGATTTCTGATGTGTCTAACACTTGAATCGCCGAGGTATTTCATAAGAAATATATTATTCTATAAGTCGATATCACTCAATATATATATTGAAGATTATGAATCTTCAATATAATGTTGTCCTCTACCATATATATTACTAAATTAATTACATACTCCTTAATTGTTGAGCAAACTCAAGTTAGGGATGTTATGCGTAGTATTATTAATATATTGAACAGATGAGGTAAGATAACCATATGTATTTGTTGAGCAAACTCAAGGTCATATACTATACTTAGGCCATCACGATATGGTAGGTATGAGTGAATAATCTCTTTCGATTTGTTGAGCAAACTCAAGGTCGAAATGAGATTAGAACAAGGAAAAATGGGTTAGGGGTTGTATGTGATACAACCGATAAGGAGTTATCCATCGTTTGTTGGGCTATGATTTGTTGAGCAAACTCAAGGTCAGAATACCAAAACAAACAAGTCCTAACACCCACTAGTGAAGTTGTATGACTTCTATGTTTCATCTTAGGGTTTGGAGAAACATAAAAGATTAGTGGGAGCTTTATTAGAAAAATGATTTGGTAACATTTAACTTTTCTAATATTGTAAGAACATATGCTATATAATGTTATAATTATCTAAAATGATAAATTTGTGCATTTAATATGATTGATAAAATGTTTATCAATTAACGTATATATACAAACTGAATTGAAAGTTGACAAATAGAAATATAATATATACTTACTAATAATTCTAATTGCATGTTATATAATGTTTCTATACCCATGCAAGTGCCTAATTTCAACTACTTAATACATTCGTAAATTGGTCACTTATATGTTTATTTGGTTTAGACCGTGTATTGCATTTCATGAGTTTTTGAACTCTAAATGCAATTCAAGACAATGGATATTTGATCCATGTACTTTCATATATAAATGTTATATGGTGAACAATCATAGTTTGTGGGGTACAATATTTCGATGAAGTTAGTTCATTCGAAGTAAGCCAATAAACAGTATTTTAAGATCATGTATTCAACTTGAATGATTTCAAAAGGATCACATTGTGTTAATGTAACACAAGACCATAAACTACGAGATACATCTAAGAACTCGATCGTTGAAATGCCATCTTGATCGGTTTACATAAAGTGCAACATATTTGATGTCTTAAATGTTAAGAATAATCGAATGCGCTTTTGTAAAAGGTCTGTTATGATATTATAGTAAGGTTTTCTTTTGAATAGTTTGACCATTTGAAAGAAAAACGAATGTATAAGAATAGATGTGATTTAAGGTAAAGTTGGAATGAAGAGAATGAATAGTCACTTCTGCTTCATAGAGAAACATTGAAAACAAGAATTGTAAAAATAACTGATACTTAATATTGGAATATGAAATATGATTTTTATTCCGAAATGTATTTTCATATAGAAAATTGTTTTCTATAACATTTATTTCTTTGAGTTCAAGATATTTGATCAAAGAACTCTCCTCTGTTAACTAGTTACAGCATATGAAATAAGTAAACAATATTGTCAATATTAAGTGAATGGTAGACCTCTAAATTTAGTACGGTATTATAGTAATGGCGGAAATAGTGGGAGCATGCCATATAGCACCTAACGATTGCATCAAATTACGAAAATTGTTTTCGTAAAATGTACCGAACATTATTTGTGAAATAATTTTTATTTTTTTGTATTAACTAAAAAAATATATAACTATATTTCAATATGAGTATTATGAATATTCATTATGAAATAGAACTATATTATGGAATTTGTTTTCACAGTAAAAGTGATGCAACAAAAATTCATATGTATCTAATATTATTTACAGTTGTTTTGGAATTATAGACTAAGTCGTAGTTTTGAGAAATAATTTTACTATATGATTATGAATCATGTGATACAAGTTAATTATATCTCAAACAATTAATGGCTATGCACCCATTCAGTGAGTGCATCATAAGAGTTGATGAACTCTTTGAATTAATACATAATGATGTATGCAATCACAAGTCTATTAATACCAAAAGGGTTTCACATACTTTGTTATATTCATTGATGATTGATTACCAACATGAACATGTGTATTAGATACACATGTAGTAAGTTTATGATAAAATCATATAATATAAAAGAAAAGTAGATAAAATAACATGCAATAGAATAAAATGATTTGATTTGGTCAAATAAGTGAGTATATTGGAAAGAGTTCCAAATGTACATAAAAATGAATATAGATTCAATCTCAAAATCACTCCTCCATGTGATACATAATGATGCATCGATAAGGAGTAATTTGACATTGTTGGACAATTTATGATTAATTGTGAGTGAAGTTGAGTTAGTTTCTTTCTATAAAGTCATATACGTAAGATTAGTACACAAGGTTGATATCATTTCATCTAAACAACAGTTTACAAAATCATATAAGATAAGGGTTTGTAAGAAATCCCAACATATCATAGGCCAAGGACTTGGCAGGTTGTGCGAGTCGAAAGATTGCACGTAAGAATTGTTCATGAGGGATCTTGTATGAATCTCCAAAAGGTTTTTTGGAAAGGTCTGTCATCAAATGACATATTTATGTTTTGAACATAATTTTTGTAAACTAAAATCAGTTTTATAAATAAAAAGGTTCATAAAGCGTTTATGAATCTCCGTTCTATTTACACTAAGAAACAATTGTTGTTTTAAGATATATCAACTTCATTGTGAAGGAATTTCTTTGAGAAATTTTGGATAGTTAAATGGAATTGGATCCGATCTATAGATAGAACTGATTATATGAGATGAAGTGAAATTAACTAACCTAAATGAACACATAACATTAGAATGTCTAATAAGTATTCTCATACATCGAAAAGAAACTATGAGTTTCTTATTAACGTCGAAAATATACATTACCCTCGGTTGTTCAATTAAACCATTAAGATTGTTGACTCTATATGGTATAATGCGCAGATCTGAAAGAATTCCAAGTATGCTATCAAAATATGATTTTGGTGATCGTAACCAAAGAGATGTGATCCATCTGCCGAGATTGTGTCTTTATTGGAAAGAATAATGTGCTTGGAATTAAATAAGCAATGTTGATAAGAATAATATGGCAAAATTTAGATTGTTGAAAATAACATAATAGATTCGGTATTCAACATGCTCAAGTTAATTCAGATTTACTCACAAAATTATCGCTCGATAAGGCTTAGTGTTTGGTACTTATGTATTGAAATAGAAAATTCTAAATAATGATTTAGAGTAAGCCGTTTACACATATTAACCAAAAATGCCTCGAAGTCAGTGGGAGCGATATTGGGTTTGTGAGTCTTTGGATATGATCCAAGAAATGATACGAATGTATCATTTTATAAGCATCAAGTTTGAATAAGTATTTTGATAGAAATATCAAATAGTTTGATTTTCAATCAAAGTGCAGATGAAGCGTGTGTTCATAGGAAAGAACATTAAAAGGTACATTGATATTTCTAAACTATAAGTAAACAACACGTTGTTGATTTTAACAATATGCTTGTACTAAAATAAACTTTAGTTGCTTTAATACTCAATTTTGGATTGTAAATGATGTCTTGAGTATAAAAGATATAGGGACCAAAATTATATACAAGAGAACCCTATTAAAAGGAGAACATGTAAGTTGAATTCCTTATGCATTAGTAATAGGAATTATCATACAGGTTATGTTGTGTATGATATTGTGTTTTGTTTATGTATTTGATACATGGAGCAAATATAAAATCCAAATTGATATCACTAAATGGTTGTTTGAGGTATTCTCGCGTATTTATGAAATACTAGAGAATTGTTTATAGAAACAACGAACTCGTTATGATGGAACGTTTGGACACAAACTTTTATAAGTGATATTGAGTATAACATGTCAATGATAAAATTAAAGTTAAAATCTTTAATTTGAAAATGTTTCAAAATAAAAGTGATTGTGGTCGGTTCAATGAAATGTTGAGAACATTAACTTGAATAGCGCTACAATAAACCAATGTATATAGATATAAATGCACAAATTTATAATTGAGCCAAAGGTGATTCCAAATGTTGAGAATCCCATAATATTGTTATAAGATAACAATGTTATGAAATTGGTCATGATAAAACTTAAAGCTCATTAGAAGTCGAAAGACATACTTCGAATCGTTCCACATGATAAAGACAGTTTATTAGTGTTAAAGAGAGTTAATCGATAAAGTAGATAATTAAAACATAATAGAATACTCATTCACTAAGGGACTGACCTAATTGGTTTTGAGAAAACTAATTGGAGAAGTTGGAATTAGATTCCATAATTGATCCCAAGTGCAAGTGGGAGATTGATGGAGTTAGGGGTATGCCCTAGGGGCAATTATATAATTTGTTACATATATCTAACTCATTGACCAATCTTGTTCGAAATAAAAGGTATTTTCTTCCTATTATATACTTGATATAATGTGATTGTATTAATTAATTAACTTAATTAAAAGTATATTTAATATAAAAACCCATAAATGGTATATTTTGTGGTAGTAGTTACAAAGTGATGTAACCATGAGTAATTTATCACAACGAAACAAATATACCATTTTAAATGTTCCTAGTCAAGATGTATCGAGACTAGATATCGATGTATCCGTTGAGTCTGGAGTACGTAATGCTCTCCAAATGTTGGGCAGTGTATTACTCATGACTACTGGGGGCACCTAGGGGTTACGTACTAATAGTTATTGGATAACTATGGAACGAGTCACTCGATAGTTTTCTGTTGGTTAATATAACTAAGGTCAAACAGAAAATATCAATGTAACTGATTTACACAGCTCTCTCGACTTGAGAATACTGTGGATCTTCAATATGAAAGCTCCGCTTTGATTATAGCCAAATCATGGCATGGCGCCCATCGAGTGACTATAGTTGGGTCGAGTGAAAGTATTGGAAGTGAAGCACTATTCAAGAGAGGATTCGTCTCCTCAGTTATATGCGGTTAGTATCACAGTCAACTCAAAGTCAAAGTCTCTGCCAGAGCATTTCGGTTAAAAATAATTGTTATTATTGAACCAAGGACTTTGTATTTGGACTATAAAGTTGAATGTGGATGAGGTTGGAATTTTGACCATTACCAAATTCCATAAGTCCAAAGTGATATAGTTTTGACGAAGAGAATTGGTGTAAACAAATGTCACAACCGGGAAAAGCTTATTAAACTAAAATTGGATTTTTACCGAAAATGAGTAAGTGATAAATTTGGCCATAACGTCACACCACCTGCTAAGTGACGTATGGACGTTAACATTAGAATAGTTCGATATTAATCGCTGACCAAATTTACACCCAAGAGTTACACAGTCGAAATGATGAATTTCCTTAAGACCGAACGATTTAATTAGTTTATAATTGTTATAAATTAATTAATATTTATGAAATATTAATTATAAAATTTGAATATGATTGAGAAATAAATAATGTTATATATTTATAACAGTTATAAATATATCGATCGATATACAATATCGACAAGCGATTAAATTAGATTTAATTGCATAGTATTTTGGCTTAGGCTTAGATGGGTTTAAGGCCCATCATTAGGGCTGAAAAATTTCGGTTTTGGGAAGGTCTAGGGGTGGTTAAAACATAGGGAATTGGCTTGGAGATAATGGGTTGAGATCAAGTGAGAATGGTAAAAAGGTTTTCCTCATTTCTCTCCAATACAACCCTCTACACACACACATCTAAAATAACGACTAACCTTTTTTGATGGCCATTACCTTCTACATTGCTGGTTAAAACATAGCTCTCAATCCATTCCAAAATTCTAAATTATATTTCAAGTTAAAATAATACTATTCGATAGTTAGAGGTCGGTGATTTCGGACTTGCAATCTGACGAATCAAGAACGGTAAAAGGAAGGGAAGTCATTGCTTCAACGTGGATTCAAAGACATCATTAAATTGGTAATTTTAATTCATATTACAGTAATTAAATTATATTCTATGATCTTATAATGAGCAATTTCATATCTATTTAAATATATTACTACTATATGTTTAGTTAGGTGAGATTTTGTAAGTAGATGTAGTTGTCACAAATCAGTTTGGCTATGTGCGTATTATTTATTATACTATTTGATTTATGTATAGAAAAATGTTGTTTGCTGTACAAAATCAATTTTTGCCATTAATAATTGTATTTATATATATATTTATTAATAAATTCATATATATATATTAGTGTATATTTCTCTCTCATAATAGCATATATGCATATATAAGATATATATATGATTTAAAAATTTTAGTACACTTATTTATATATAATATGAATTTAAAAATTCGTAAATTAATTATCATACATATTTTCATATTTTTAAATTAACATTTATTGAATTTTGAATTGTTTATTATTTATAAAATAATTATTACATTAAAAATTAAATTTTATATTTTTTAAAAATATTAAATCATTCTAGAAACGTATAGAAATTTTTTAAGGTTTTTTCAATAAAGCTTATTATTTTTAATAATTAATATTATTTCGGAAAATCTGTTTATGATTTAGTAAAAATAATAATTTAATTGAATAATTCTTCAAAAATTTTGTAACCTTTCATTTATGATCCTAGAATTTCTAAAATTTTAAAATTTGAATTTTTAGTAATATATTATTTTATATTAAATAATCATTGCTGAAATCAATGTACTTGTTTTAAGTACAATATTTCAACTTTGAAAAATCTCTAGATTTTTTCTAAGCTCTATTTTATGATCCTAGATTTTCAAAAATTGTAAAATTTTAATTTTCTTCAATAAATTATTTTATGTTAATTATTTATGGATGAAAACATTATTTTATTCATAATATATACAAATTTTTTTTTTGAGCAACACGGTTGTGTAGCGTGGCACTACACAGCCGATTAGATATTATATAAATTAGTAAATATTGCGATCAACAAGCCTGATCGCTGGCCAAAAAGTATTGAGTAGCAGACAGAGTTATATAAACAAAATACATATAGTGGAAAAAAGCACAGTGATGAAAAGGCCGGAGCTAAGTCGCGGTTTAGTGGTGCCCACGATGCCTGTCAGGAGGAACTGCTGATGTGCTGCCCGAGGATTCCGCCTGTGGGGAGCTGGGGTGAGGAAGTCTCAGCCTGAACGGAGCGGAGAAGCTACGACCTGATATAGATGAGAAATGGTGAGTAATACGTCTACAGGTTTCTTCAAGGCTGGATATGGGCTTGCAGAATACACGTGCATTGCGCTCGGCCCAGATCCACCAACTGAAAATAGCAACCGTGAGATCTATGTGGTAGTTGGGGGGGTTGTTCTGCCAGTGGTCGAAAAATGAGGTGAACGTGGGGATATGTCCGAGGATGTGAGCAGTTGTCGCCGCCCAGACCCTGACAGCAAAATCACACTCGAAGAAGAGATGTTGCAAACTTTCTGTTGAGGTGGAACATAGGACGCAGCTGGGGTCTACTACAATGTTATGGCGGAGGAGTCTGTCTCTTGTGTTAATTCGCCCATGGATGAGGCACCACTGCAGGAAAGCAAAGCGGGGCTGAATCCTGCACTTCCAGAGTCTGGGGAAGGTGAATAGTCGTCCAGGGTTGTTTAGGTGGGCGTAGCAGGAGGCAACGGAGAAGCCGGATGAGGGGTTGGGTGCCCAGGTGAAGGAATCTGGTCGGGAGTTGAGATGGGTGTTGCGGAGAATTGAGGAGGCGAGGTGAATCTCGTTGAGGGTAGAGAGGTCAAAGTATGAAGCCGGGAGAAGCTGGGCTGGGCCCGAAGTGGAAATGTCGGAGATGGAGGTGAAGATATTAGTTGTGTGAGCGAAGAGGTTGGGGAGGATGGAGGAGAGTGGAAGTTGATTGTGCCATGTGTCTAACCAGAAGAGACAATTAGCCCCGTTTCCCGGGTTGACGTGGAAAAGCCTTTTGACGCGTGGTAGGGTCGAAACTACTCCAGACCAGAAGGGGGATGGTTTTATGCCGTTGGGGGCGTGGAGGACAAGGTGAGGGTTAGAGTGATAGTGTAGGGTGGTGATCCATGATTTCCAGAGGGTGGGCCCAGGGGTTAGGAATCGCCAGAGCCATTTGGCGAGGAGCGATAAGTTGAAGTCAATTAGATTAGTGATTCCAAGGCCACCGTTTGTCAGGGGAAGGCAGGCAGTTTGCCAGTTTACGAGCCTCTTTATGTTGCTACCGTTCCACAGAAAGGAACTTCTGATTGAATCGATTTTTTTGATTATCCAGGAAGGGAGTTTGTATAGTGACATCCAGTAAGTGGGGATCGATGATAGAACGGATTTAACGAGGACTAGGCGCCCTGCTGAGGACAAGGAATGGGCTTTCCATGAGTGGAGTCTTTTTTCTATCTTGGCGATGAGGGGGGACCAATCGGATCTATGCAATTTGGTTGGACGGATAGGGACACCGAGGTAGGAGATGGGGAAGTGTGTAATCTTACAGTTGAGCAGGCTGGAACAGGTTGGCCCGAGGTTATCAGCTTTACCGAGCATGATGATGGAACTTTTGCTAAAGTTAATGGACAAGCCTGATATGAGTTCGAATGAATATAGTGCTACTTTGAGGCAGTGGATGTGGTTGATCGTGGGTGATGCGAATAGGATGGTGTCGTCCGCGAATTGGAGGTTGGATATGGTTAGGTTAGAGTTGGGGAGGTTGATACCCTGAAAGATGTTGTTCGAAATTGCTAATTTGATCATGCGATTGAACACATCGGCCACCAGAACGAAGAGCAGGGGAGAAAGTGGGTCACCTTGTCGCAGTCCGCGGGCCGATTTGATTAGGCCCCCCGAGATCCCATTGATGGCTATCGAGGACATGCTTGAGTTGAGTATAGAGGATATCCAGTTACACCATTTTGTGGGGAAGCCTCTGTGTGCCATTAGCTCCCCTATGAATTGCCAGTTAACAGAGTCGAACGCTTTTGAGTAATCTAGTTTGAGTAGCATTCCTGGTGTTGAGGTCAAGTGGCAAAAGGAAATGATCTCCTGGGTCATTGCTACGCAGTCCATGATGTTACGGCCCGAGATGAATGCAGATTGCTCGATTCCAATAAGGGGGGCTATGACGCTCTGGAGGCGGTTGGCTAGGACCTTGGTTATGATCTTAAAGGTTGTGTTCAGGAGGCTAATGGGGCGAAAGGACGAGAGGGAGGTGGCGCCTGGGGATTTTGGGAGAAGAATGATATTTGCGTAGTTGATGCGGTCCACAGAATTTGGATTGGTATGGAATTCAGAGCACATTTCGATGATGTCGTACTTGACGATTTCCCAGTAGTGTTTGAAGAAGAGAGGCCCGAAACCATCTGGGCCAGGAGCCTTATCGTCCGACATGCTTTTAAGCGCTGCCCAAATTTCTTCTTCAGTGAAGGGCTGGTCAATGGGGATGAGGGGGTTAACCGGGTAGATCAGATTCCAATCGATTGGGGGGAGAGGAGGGGGGTGAAGGCCAAGAATGGATCGGTAATGGTCGGTGAAGAGTTTGAGGATGGTCGATTGATCAGTGGTAGTGATGTTGTCGTGAGTGATTTCGGGGATGTGATTGGATCTACGTCTGCCGTTGGCAAGACGGTGGAAGTAGGCAGTGTTCTTGTCTCCGTCTTCGATCCATTTCGCTTTGGACCGTTGCTTCCAGCCAATTTCTTCTTGCAGTAGCAACCTGTCAAGGTCCGCTTCCAGCTCTCTCAGACGAGAGCGGTCCGGATCAGGGAGCGGGGAGGTTTCTTCCAGGATATTAAGGTCAAGAATCTCATCTTGGATGGCTGAGATGCGCAAACGAATGGAGCCCCAAACTGATTTGGCCCAGGGTTTGATGATTTTTCGGAGAGAGCGGAGCTTGGAGACTACCCTGGCTGTGGCAGATTGTATGGGGGAGGGCTGAGTCCAGATTTCTCTGATGAAGTTGTCGAAAGATGGCTCGAGGAGCCAGAGACGTTCGAACCTGAAGGGTCTGTTGTGGCAAGCTAGGGAACCCGTGTCTAGGAGGAGTGGGCAATGGTCGGAGATAACAGTGGCTAGGCCCGAGACGATGGAGAGGGGAAATAAGTCCTCCCAGGCTGGGTTGAAAAGGAAGCGGTCTAGTTTTGCGAGGGATGGGTCAGATCTGCGGTTTGACCAGGTGTAAAGGCGATTATTAATGGGTGGGTCAATTAGGGAGCACTGGTTGATGAACTGATTAAAGGCTTCGGAGTCTTGGGAAAGGTTGCCAAAGTTCCTTTCTGTTGGGGATTTGGTGGTGTTGAAATCTCCTCCAACGACCCAGGGGCCATTGATGTGTGAGGAGAAGGAGAGACAGTTTGTCCAGAGGTCGTTTCTATTTCGAGGGTTGTGTGGGCCATAGATATTTGTGAAGAAGAAGATTGTGTTAGTTTGTAAGTGTCGAAGGGCTACATGTAGGGCTGAAGTGTGGTAGAAAGTTTGGCAGTGGGACCACACGGATTCATTCCAGGCTGTCATTATACCGCCGCACGAGCCGACAGCATTAATGTGGGCCCACCCAGTTAGGAATGGCCCACCGATCTGTCTGAGTATGTTGGGGTTTGGGTCTGATAGTTTGGATTCTTGCAGGAAAAGAATGTCTACTTTGTGAGGGGATATGACAAGGCTAACAGCGTGTCTTTTGCTGGGGTCCCCCAACCCCCGTGTATTCCAGGATATTAGCTTCATTGGGAGAATGATAAGCGCTCCGATTCTAGTGCCTGCATGGAGGAGTAATGCTCTCCATGCAGGTTAACTCCCATGCAACGTGCCATTTTTTTATTTAAGCTTTTATTAAGTGACGAAAAGACAACGTGTTTAAAGAAACTACCAGGATGCGATGCTGCTCTGTCCAGTCTGGAGCTACGACGCACCGCTGTCGGTGTGATTGGCTGAGACCACTGTGCTACCGCTTGAGTGTCGGGCTGAAGCTCTTGATTTGTTCTAGGAGGGGCCACTTGACTGAGTTCCTCTGGGCTGTGGATAGGGAATTGAAGAGTGGGAGAGGGGGGGTCAGCTTGGAGTGGGGAGTGGAGGATCTGCACCGGAAGAGATTGGGTGTTTGTATGAGGGGCATGGTTGGGGGGAGGATGAGGAGGGACGGATGGGGGCGGAGTGGTTGGAATTTGCTGGAAGAGCGGGGATGAGAGGTCCAGGTAAGAGAAGGGGTCCCACCTGTGTTCCTGGACTGGCCATGGGTCCCAACCTCTTGGGCCCACCACCTCGAAGGATTGGTCGTAAATAGGGCCAGGCGCTGGTGGGGAGCCTGAGAAGATGGGGGAGTAGTTCAGGACGTCAAATCTTTCGTCTGACTCTAGGTCGTCTATCTGGATGTGTTGCTCGAAGATAGGGAAGTGCCTTTCGTAGTCGAAACCTAGCAGGTGGTTCTCTGGGCGCCTGTTCGGGTGCTCGTGTTCCCATCTTTCTATACGAAGGAGGTATTCAGTGTTGTTAAGGACCGAGACATAGGAAGATGGGGAGATGATGCCACTATAGAACTGGATTTGGATGTATAGAAAACGGTGGTCAAGCTCAGCCCATTCGCAATCGTCTTGAGCCAGGAATCTACCTACTGGCTTAACAGCTTTCGAAATGGCTTCTGAGTTGAAACGGAGTAGTTCAGGGAACCCAGAGATTCTTGCCCATGAAGGTGGGTCCAATGTCGGCGCGGGGCGGTCCAGCTCAGACCAGGGGTGGAATTGTATAGTTCCCGCGGTTGTAGGGATGGTCGATCTTTGGAGGATTTGGTCTCTGATAAGGAATGAGGGGCAGTAGAAGATGAAGCTGTTGTCGGATTGAAGCCAGAGAGGCCAGTCTCTGTGTTGGAATGTAGAGGATAGCGTGTGGCGGAGGGAGTCTAGGGACCAGGTGCCAGAGATAATGTTTGCGACGAGAAGTAGTGAAGGGTCTGCCATTGCGAAAGTTTTAGGGTTTGGAGATGAATAATGATGCTGTTTAGGGGTATGAGGTGGGCTATGAGGAGATGCAGGGGAAATGATTTGTCTAGGGGAGCTGAAGGGTTTCGTACGATCTGAGAGGGGATTGGACATTGGAGCCCAGCCGGCAGAGGGTTGTTTGTCCTTATTGGAAGAGGAGGGGACTTTGCTAGTTATTCGAGCCTGAGGCTGACTAGGGATTTTATTGGGACAGTGAGATTGTGGATGCCCGAAAAATCCGCACTTATAGCAAATCTTTGCATCTCTGCAAGACTGCGCCACGTGTCGGAGGCCTGCACAGCGAAGGCAACGGTTTTCTTTTTTTAGAAATTCAACCGTATGGCGCACATTTTTGAACTGAGGCAGTGGGTGACGTCTTCTGGCCGGGGGGTTGGGTAGGAGGGGGGAACGAGGAGCAGAGCTCGCAACCTGAGCATACGTTTTGGCAGGTATCTCGATGCATAGCGGCTGTTTGGATCCGGGTGGAGGCGGAGGGACGCGGGGTGGGAACTCTTGTTGGGTGGGGGCGCCAGGGGAGTTGGGGGATGAAGGGGACAGAATGGAATTGTATTTGCTGGGGACGAAGGAGATGGGGGGTGCGACAGGGAGGACTGAGGACGCCATTAAATAAAAATATTTTTTATAGTGAAAACCTATAATATATACAAATTAAAATACTAAAATTATAATGTTTGCAAAACTAAGTTAATTTTGAATTATAAATAATTTTTCTCTCTCTTTCTATATATATATATATTTATCTATATATAAATGTTTTATGTTCATATATTATATATAATATAGTGGAAATTAGCCAAAGGGCCTCTTTAGCAAGTGGGATTAGTTTCTAGGACACACAACTGAAATAATAACTTTCAAGGACAAAACATAAAATAATTAGTTTCTAGGGCCTAAAAACCTATAAAATTATGTCCCTGAAAGTAATTGGACTGCTGACTTTGTCCTTGAAAGTAATTATTCTGTGATTTTGACCTTGAAAGTAATTTCTTTGAATGTGTGTCCTAGAAACTAATTGGACTGCAAAGTTTGTCCTTCTGGTGAAATGCCCCTATAATATATTTATACATACATATGTGTGTGTGTATTTTGTAAAACATATACATGCACATATTTGGACAACATACATGACATACAAAATGAGCTAATATATCTGTTGCGGTGTAAATCCCAACATCTACATATGAGCATTTATATCTTTCACGGATTATTTTGTTACACATGCACTCACACATACATGTATATGATACATTTATGTATAAACTAAATCAAATAAAATTAATTTCATATCTTAATATATTTGAATTTAAATAAGATAAATGATTTTATTTAAATGAAATTTAGAAATGTTCTAATTCAGTTAGACTTCATAGGCCCAATAAAAGGTTCAATAGGGTAAATTTTTTGAAATTCCCCCATAACTTCTGCTGCGGACTAGTCCAGTTCCAACAGGAATTTTTTCAGAAATAAATACACTTATAGTACTTATTAAAAATATGAAGAACCCTGGGATGTCTTTCAAAGTTAACTTTAAAATCGTTGAACCCAAAGCGATTGCAAAGTGCATCAATAATGACTTTTTGCTTCAACTATTACAATTTCCATTCATAATTTCTATAACTTTTCAAACCAATTCCTTTATGTCAAACACAACCAAACATGTATATAGAACCATCCAATATATATTTCATAATATATTCACATTTAACCAATTTAACAAGTGTTAAATACAGAGGATTTCAAGTGCGTTTATAGCGATAGTTTCTCTTCAACCATTAACACACAATTTTCAACTTAATCAAATAATAATGGCAAACATGTAAACAAGTAGTTTGGGGCATGATACATGTTGTAGATGATCAAAAGGGAGATTATACTGTATAATAATGTTATCACTTGTTTTACAAAACAAGGAGGGGTCCAGAGTAAATAACTTACATTGTTTTTGTTATACTATTCATATTTTAATACAACAACAATTTATATACACAACAATATACAATCAACTGGTGAGTAAACTCACCCAAACTCAAACCAATCCCAGATGTAGAAAATCCCGATATGAGTGCAATGTCGAAAACGATGTCTCGATTGGACATTGTATGCAAAAGTTAGGGATTATATAAGAATTGAGATTAAACAAATGATTATTTTACTTAATTAACTAACAAATTAGCTAATTACCCCTCTAATACTTCTTTCCCATCCCCAAATTGAAGCACCTGCACACGAATAAAAATGCATATCACCACTGCATTAATTTTGCTTAATGTTTGTACCTTTTCATAAATAACGGTGTATTATTTTTGGGGAGGAGATCACATGTTCTCAAAATCTCCTGTCTCGGTGTGCCCAACCAATCAACACATAGAGTTTTTCATAAATATCATCTCTTGGGCATTATCATCCAATTACAAGATGAACAATTAGTAATATAATAATCCACAACTTCTTTTAAAGTTTCGCAAGTTGAAGCATCAAAAGGACATGCATAGAAGTCCCAATATTGATTGATTTCTGCTAGAATAATTTTTCTTGCTTGAATCTAGTCATCATGAAATTTGTCTGCTTACTCTACTACGCAACTAAACCCAAAGTTACTATCGCGTGCTATATCTTGAATATTAACAATGTATTTGTGCAAAAAGCAGGGTATGAAAGCTAACAAATGAAAAATCACCATTCAATGACGGTAGTACCTTTGCTTCAAATTCTACCCGAGGCTTAGGAGTCACCGCCTCGGTATCAATTTCTTGTACTTAACACTTGATTGAGATAGTTTTTCTTTCTTAGTTGTTGCTAATTCAAAAGATGATGGTTCTTGTTTTGTCGATCGAGATTGTTTCTTTGTTTCGCAGTTAACTTGTTTTTACTCCTGGATGGTCTTCCTTTGTGTTGAGTGTTTTTAGGCTCCAACGTAGAAGTTGTTGATGGTAAAGCTATTTCTTTTAATTTCACTAACAACACTTTCTTCTCTTCCTCTGTAGAAGAATCAAACAATTTTTTAAAATAAATGAATTCCGGAGTATGAAGCAATTTCGTTGACCCTTCAACATGTGGAATATAGTTCAACTTCGTTCAATGTTCGTCTATCATTTCAAGTGGTAACGGACGGCCTTCGTTGTAAAACTCAAACATTTCATGGGCACAAAGAAGACCATGTGTCACTTGATTAAGATGATCACAAACAGACGAATCTATATTAACGGCTTTGATGTACCAATTCATTAACGATTAAATCCAAAGCATAAAACGAAACTCTGCCTTGTAGATGTCTAAACAATGGAATTTGATAACACATTTTTGTTGCTCCTAAACTTCTTTCGAATGACGTTTTAATCTGCTTATGTTGTATGCACAACATATTATTTATTTTTGACCAAACTATCGTGGATGTTGCCTTTGAGGTACCAAGATGCTTTTTCAATTGAGCATGTGTAGACTCCGCTTTAGTGGTTGTTCTATTGCCCCGATGTTTAATCTTGTCTATCCAAGCTAAACTTACATGCTCTTTATATGGAATCCATTCCTTTGAAGATAATTTATACTTTTGGGGAATTCTGTCCAATCGTGTTGAAGATCACACCAACTAATCCAAAATTCTTCTTCCGTTGGTGCATGAACAACATTTTTTTAACTTTGTAAAAACATCTCAAAGAGGTCATTTGTTTTAAATCCGGGTTTGCAATTTGTTATAATATTATTCCCATATGCCATAGACACATAATTTGCTTTGGAAAAAACTTTCTTCATTAAATCTCATTCTCTATCCGTGATTATCACTTCGGGTAGTTTATCGGGCATATATAAATGTTTAAGCTTTGATAGAGCCCATTCATAATTTTCTTCCCTTTCATGTGCTAAAAAAGCATGCGTAGTACTAAATGTTCGTTCCGTTGAAATCATCCCAACCATTTTCAGTAAAGCCATGTTACAACGGTTTGTTTTATAGGTGCTTCAAGTAATAAAATTGGCGGAAAACAATTCATAAACTTGCAGATTCGGGATGAGACCACATTAAATCAATCAAATGATCACTTGATGGATCAAGTCTATCATAATAAACGCAATGTTTCTCCATAAGCAATTTCATTAGTTGTTGCATCACGAATCTACATTCCATGGCTGAAAGTTGCATCTTATATTTTGCATTATAAATTTTTTTCAAAGTAGAAGTATTTTCAGGAAATGGATTTTCAATAGTAGTCAGTACTTCCCATGGTTGCACTCTCGCAAGTGTCATATCAGATAAAAAAATTTCCTCTTCGTCTAATAATCTACCGGCGTACAGATGGTCCACTAATATATGTGGAAGCTCGTGATTATTTGTCGTTTTCTATTGTAACCTTCCATTTGTCTTCCGTAATATACCCTTGGTCAAAAATGAACAATTGCACTTTCTAGTAGCACTATCTCGAGGACGCTTTACATTTAGAAATTTTTCTTCATTTTTTAGAGTGATGACTTCGATATGTGCATCTTCTTTTACAACCCAAATGCAATCTATAGTTTTTTTTGGGAGCTAATTTATCCGATTTGATTATTACTACAACGACGTTCAGCTTTTTAGCTTACACTTTACACCAATGAATTAAGGCACTACATGAAGCAAAAACCCAAAATTATTACAATAATTTAAAAATCAATACAATTCAATTTTTTTCCACCATTTAAAAATTTTAATCCGAAATACTTACTTCATTTATTACAAAGCTATTTGTTACATCAACTTCAACGTTTTCATCAATAATTGATTCATTATTTTGAATATTAGTTTGACCGTCAATCGTCATATCATCAATACTTTCTCCCACATTTAACTCGTTCTCCATTGCGTATAAAACAGTTTTATCAAAAACATGTAAATGAAAATGTAATGTCCATGTCATAGTATCATACTATCATACTTACATGAACATTATCAATAAAGACGTCATCAACTTTGATATCTTCAACCATGTTTTTGTTCGTAAAAGCATTCGCCGAATCCTAATAAATATAGCTGCAAGATATACCTAGTACTATATTTTTTTTTCATCTTTTTTGAAAATAAAACATAAATAATGACAAACATAAAACAAACCTCATTCGATATTTCACTTCCATAATCTTTCGCTTCATTGTTGTCCTCCATTACTCTTTAGGGCTTCTCAACAACTAGGGTTTTCATGATTAGCTACAATCAGTGTTAAGAGTCGTAGGGAAGAGTCACCGACGTTAAACGGGTGGCGGGGATGACGAGTGAAGGCGAGGAACGGACGAACGCGTTTTGGTCCCGACAACGAGGAACGACGACAAATATGGGTTGAAGGGTTTTAGCGTTGTTTTGATTCAGTGGTAAATGGTTGAGTGAATGATTAGGTATAATGGTAGTGTGGTATTTGACAGCACAATAAAATTTACGTTTTTTTTGGTATTAGGAAGAGTAAACAGTGGTGCCCTTAGCACCACACTTTAGTTATAACATGGTAGCACAACATGTACAATACCGATTTGTGGTTGAGTTTCTTCCCTTATAAAATATGAGTGAAACGATACAATTTACTGTAAGTACCAAAAGGCTAAAATGGTAAACAAAATTTTATTATTTTCGATGGGTTGTGTAAGGGAAACATTAGGGGTTTAATAGAAATGCGTAACAAATTTAAATTGTACCAATTTTCGCTTAATGTTTATACCTTTTCATATATAACGGTGTATTATTTTTGGGGAGGAGATGTTCTTACAATCCTCTGTCTCGATGTGCCCAATCAATCAGCTCATATAGTTTATCATAAAAAATACTCTCTCTCTTCCGGTGAAGGTTTTTTTTGTAAGAATTATTAAAAAAATTATGTTCTGATTGGTTGGACACACGGGGACATAAGCTTATGGTCGGTAAAAGACAAAGCATGGGTTCACGATAAAACGGAAAAGACAACTATGCACCAATGAGTTCACTGAACTGTGCAACAACGTACACCAAATAATATGTCACTAATTGTGGTTGTCAATGAAAGAGTTGTTCCCTAAATGGGCTCCACTTTGATTTTGATGTGGCAGCTGCCGTTACATCTTTGTGCACAAGGCCAACAACAGCTAGCATTTCATATATGTAGATGTACCTTAAGGATTAACTAAATGCATTTCATATTGAATTATGATATTCTTAGAATTTGATGTACGAAATTATTTGATTAATGCATGTGCTTTATTGGAAAACTAGTAAGAAGTAACTTAATATGAATACATTATTTTTTAGGAAAATTAATAAGTACATGAAAATATTATAATTTATACGCAAAAGTATTTCTTTTATATAACTAGTATATTTAATGAAAAGAAAAGATTTCATTTGTGGCTAATTTTTTTTTATTGTTTAAAGTTATTGTGTTATAGCTTGGGTAGGTGAGTCAAGTTCATGTGTTTAGGCTTGTCAACGGATGCCTTCGGATCCGCATCCGAAATTATTTTAGAATATCGGATATCCACATCCACGGGTACGGACGAATATCGAATAATTATCTCATCCGCTAACGACCAACAAATCAAGAGTTATAAAAAGAAAATTTAGTTTAACATAAATATTTTTCAATTTCATTAATTATAAAAGTTTTAAAAATTAACAAATATGATGATAATAAATAGTTTCAAGCAGTTAATAAGTATTAAGCGTATATAATATAAACTACCAACTTAACAAAATAATGAATGAATATCTTTCACTACACCAAAATACACATAATTTAAACTATAATTTTGACAAAAACCGGACGGATAATTTTTGAATGCGGATGTTTTCGTATCCGCATCCCCATCCTTTTTTCGAATATCGAATATTTATACGCTTTTCGGATGCAGATGCGAACGTATTTCAGATTTTTCGGGTACCCATTGACATCCCTACATGTGTTATATCTTATGTTGTTCAAACTTTTCAGTTTATTTTTTCTATCATAATATAACATGCTAGTTCAAGGGGTGCTAATTTGACCCTACGCAACGAATCCGGATCCGACCGGACAGATCTCTATTATAAACTGTCCGGTTTTGTCGATCTAAATTTTACGTTTTAAAACATAGATCCAACTCAACCCGAGATTTTGGTTAGATCAGATCGGATTGCATTGGCTTCGGTTAGGCAATTACACTGAAAATGCATATATCTTAATATTTTTTCGTTAGGTCTTTCAGATCGGGTTTTTCGGGTCAAGTCGGTTTGAATTTGATCGGCTCTTTGTGGTATTTTTCATCACATAGACCGGATCCGAGACCCATCGAACTCTATTGCGATTCGGATCTTCTCAGCTCGGTTCGATTTGAATTTGCGGTCCTTGGTTCTAATTGACAGCCCAAGTTCAAGAAATGACTTTCTGTCCATATTCTAAATGTTGCAATAAATTATTGGTTGACAAAATATGTATTTTAAATCCTTATTTAGGTTTCTTTGTTTTTCCTCTAAATTTTTGTTTGCGTAAAATACTAGAAAGTATATATTGTTAACTTTATTTTTCCAATTTAAACCCTTTTACATCTATTATTTTCGTGAATCGGACTCGATCATAAACATATAATAAAAAAAATGTTGAATGGAGCTCTCCTACACTTGCATTGACAATAAGAACATAATAGTAAAAGTGTGGGATAATGTCCTTTTAGTTGAAACATTGTTGTCACAATCAATTATAATATAAAATTATATAAATGGAATACGTTCAATAAATTATAATGGTTATCAAGTCCCTACACACCATATTGTGGTACAATAAACATAGATTATATTTTTGGTCCTTATTGTTGCCTTAATGTAAAACCAAAACTTTAATGCAATATTTTAGCCATAACAAAAAAAAGGCTTATTTATTCATCCCATTAATCATTTACAAATCATGATTTTATGTGGCATATGTAAAATGGATAAAAATTAGGGACTTACATTGAATACACGTGCTAAATATTACTAATTTTTTTTAATTATTAAATAAATATATATATATATATATATATATATATATATATATATATATATATATATATATATATATATATATATATATATTGGGCATATGTTTGTTAGGACATTACCAGACCACTATTGAATAAATTTTCCCACCAGCTATATTACTCATCTCTGCTCGACGCTAATATATTCTAGTTCTCTGCTTTTAGTTCTCCTCCCCTACTTTATCGATTGCAATCAATTTGATACTTAAGTTAGCCACAATACGAATCTTTAAAGAAAGAAAGTTTGGATTTTTACTTCATCTCTTTCTTTGCGACATCTCTTTCTTATTTTTATTCCATATTTTGCTTCTCCCAATTAAAAATAGAGAGGAAGCAAATATCATTATTCGATGGCTGTGATTAGCACTTTCGATCAATGGCAGAAAGATGTTTTCTTTTCAGCGGCAGAAGAGGTCCAAGAATCAGCTGATTTGTATGTCGAATTTTACCCTTTCTAATTTATTTTGTTTAGCGGTTGCTTTGAAATTTGATTATATTCTGGGTATTTGAATACCGTCTGAATGAGATTATTTTATAGAACCATCATTGTTATTAGTGCGAATTCGTGAGGTGGGTTAGTTTTTAAACTTCATCTTAATTTTTGGATTTTTATGGCGTTTTTGAAGTGGATTGCTTCACATGATGGGCTGGATGACAATACTTTTGGAATTTTTTTAACAGCATGTCTTGTTTAGGTTTCATATTTTCATTGTAGACCGAATATATCAGTTGTTTGAGTTTATGTCTCTAAGAGTTCAAGTTTAGTTATTTGTTATGACTTATTTATGCAGAATGGAATCGGTTTATAGAATTTGGATTCGAGAATATAATGATAATTTTGAGCCACAAATTTTGGATGATTTGAGAAGGGAGCTGCAAACTACTCTTGGAACTGCAAAATGGCAGGTAAAATTCTTCTTAGTAAACACCTAATTCAGTTATAGATTGTTTATCGTTTATTCTAATTTTAATATTGTAATATATTCTAAAATGAAGTTAGAGGAATTCGAGAGAGCGGTTAACCAGAGCTACGAGAAATGTTTATCTAACGACAGCACAATCAAAAGGCATAGCGAATTTGTAGTGGCTATAAGAAGTAAGATATATCTTGTCGAAAAAGCAATAAACGAATCACTTTGCAGAGAAGGAAAACAACCTCTTTTGCAGGTGCAATTTAATGAAGAAGACAGGGATGAATTTGAAAATTTTCTCCTAAGCACTTCTCATAAGTTTCAAGAGAGCAAAGATAAACATGTTAACCGTGAGTCGGTAAAAAAGTTCAAAGATACATCAAGTGTAAATAAGGATATCAAGTATGTAGTAGAAGTTGAGGCTGATGATCCTTGTAAAGTTCAAAATGGAAATGGAGAAAATGAAAAAACAATTTATGGTTCTGGTGCTTGGAAAATTAAAATTGATGGTGAAGTAGAATCAGGTAAAAAATTGGTAGAGTTGCAAAGTCCTGCACCTAGTCATTCGTTTAGAAGTCTAGAATTTGTTTCGTCTAAGTTTAAGTTATTTAAGAATAGCTTTGGAAAGGTCAAGTGTGAAGAAGATTGTATTCGTTCAAGACGCGGAATATCAGATTGGCTTGGTTTGAAGAATATATCATTGTTTACTCAGGTGAAATCATGTTCTCTTAAATATAGATTAGTGTTTGTTTTGAAGTTACCTTTTGAGAATTGGTGACATATGCCTAAATAAACTAGCCTTTCAGATAGTTGAGAACTTGTTTATTGTTTACAATCACATTACTCCATCATGAATTAAATATGCTTACTGTATTTTCTCACAGACATCACACATTCATGCGAACAAATTAATTTAGGCATGGATTTGTATGTGTTTAAGCTAGTCCAGGCATGGCTTATATATTATATTCTTGAAAGTTGAATAAAATTTAATGAATTTATTATGGTACTGATAGTGATATGTTTTATATATTCTAGGTTGTAATTGAACCATAACCAACTAAAAGAATTCAGTGTATACCAATATTATATCTAATAATTCATACACACACACACACACATATATAATTTGACCAAAGTATAAAAATGTAATTTTATTCTAGTGGGAAATGATTATTAACATAAATCAAATGTTTGACAAGTCTAATTATTACAAATAATAAATATTGATGATATGTTCCGTGTAAGTTTTATATATATTTAGCATGTTTATGATGTATATCATTTTTATAAATCTGTATGCTTGCATAACATTAGGCAAAAGAATGTTTATTAGTATAAAAATATAGACCTTAATATCTTACATTGTTTTATCCATCTGATCAGGGTATTAACAGAATTAGTGAAAGAAGCAGAATGCATTTCACTAATTACAAAGAAAGTTCAAAAGATTCTTCTCTTCAAAAAATTAGAAGATTTGGTGGACTCCAAGGAGATTTTCCTGTCTCTCAGTCTAGTAAACGTTCTCTTCAAGTCACCTTATTGCTTCTGGTGACTATTTTCTTACTTGGTAAGCTTTAAAGAAAATGATTAGCCCAAAAGAAGGCATGTCCTTTCAATCAGTGTGGATTTTTATCCTTGTCTTTGGTTTTATAGTAGCAAACCATAGATAAGTCACTCAATAGTACTAAATCCCATGAAAATTGGTTAAAAATATGAATCCAGTACGTGTCAAATTGGAACATATTTTCTTTCTTGTTACCGTGATCAATAATTTAATGAGAATTTGAGAATCAAGTCCTTATTTTTGATGTTGTTTTACTTTTTTTTTTTGCCAAATTGAACTTCTACATTAGGATCTTTTTGAATAACAGAAAACTAAAAAGCAGAAACTAGCTTGCATTCTTTTCACTCTTTTCAAACAAACTAAAATTAGATTAAAAAAAACTTCTGTTTGATATTTAAAAAGAAACATTTCTTTTTGATAACGAATAAGTTTATTGTGAATGTAAATTGATTTACATTTTAAAATACATGCAATGTGTGGGAAATGCAAATCGATTTCTTATAAATATGTAACTTAGGTTAATTTTTTCCCATATATATTGAAATTGAAGGGAAAAATTAAATATGAGTGGTTTCAATCATATCAAATGACGCCAATCAGTTAGTATTGTAAAGAAATGCAACAGATGGAAAATAAAGTAATTAAAAAGCGTAAAGGAGTTTGCATTTTTACAGTCGATGAATGTGTGAATTGTGATGTTAATGACGAAGATAGACGAATTATGTTGAAAAGTTGACACTTATGAAAACTGAAAATAGCGTACACACATATACATATGTACATATACACATACACATTATACACTTGCGTACACACATACGTATATTTGCTGTCCATATACTCTACCAAATAATTTGGATTGTTTGGAAACTTCCAAGTTCTTCTAAAGTTACATTTCCAATCAACCGTTAACACACACGTGTATGTATGTATTTATGTATATGTATATGTATGGATGTATATACATACACATAGACATACATACTTACACACAGACATACATACATACATACACACGTATGCATACACACACGTATGCATATTGCGTGCTTGTAATATTTTTTGCGCTTTTGTTACGGATGCATAAGAAATAGGGATCTAATATTTCATACTCATTTCCTTAATCTTCTCATTGTTTATTGCCCTTAATGTATAAATTAGAATCCTTTTGAGCATATCAAAAATTTCAGATTGTGCGCATTTTATTTTTGATACCTGGGTTGAAGCTTTCAAGATGTCATGCACATATAGACATGTTTCTTCTTTGTTCGTCTACCTTATCCACTCTTTTACCTTTTATGGAAAATTTTGTATTGCATATTTCTTTAGAGTTTACGAACAAAATTTGTTTCTCCGGATATTTGGAAAATGTATTTCATTCCTACGGTTTCTCGAATATGCATTCTTGAAAAAAACCACTGTTAAAATGGATAAGTGAGAAAATCATGAATTTTTCAGTTCAGTTTAAAGATTTTAAGTTTGAAAGGGAATAATGGATATAAAATACGAACTTGAGTTGATAGATGGATTAACATACGATAAATGATGACATCTTTCTTAATATAATCATTCACTACTTAAGAAAAAGTAAATTGTTTTCTGGTCTATTGACGTTCTAACATAATTGTCTAAGTGGTAGATGCGTTTTATTATTAAACAAAAATTTGTTTTTTGACAAACTTCTGTACTGTAAACTGATGAAAAATTGAAGTTGGATCTCCTTATACACACACACATACATATATGTATGTGTGTGTATGTAAAAGGTCGGTTACGACTCATTTTTGCTACACCTCAAATCCTCCGATTTCAACCACATGTTCCGAATTAAAGAAGGTTTTAATTAAATATTAGATGTTTCTCTTTCTTGCCATGTCATACTATTAAGTCTGCCTTAGGATCTGCCAACTGCAGTTAAGCTACACCAGTCACGGCTAGATTATTGTGTGTAGATTGTGCATTGTTTATATTTAGAAGATGGGAAATGCCAGTACAGCGTAAATTTCTACCATAGTTAAAGAAATTTTATTGCCTATCTTTTTGTGATACTTTTTTGTGCCATCTTCCACAGAATTACAATCAACCTGATTTACAGCCTGGATGTTATTATTAAACATCAATACCTTAAAAATATAAAAAATGTATTTATCCAGCCGTTTTTGTTGCCCATTTGTCCTTTTTACACTTTTTGTTTATGAATCGAATGTGCCCCGGAACTATTATTTATGTATACTAAATACTACCCGTTTATAGTGCAAATATTTATCATGCATCATAATTGCCGTAATATGCAAAATAATTGCATTTGCCATGCAAAAAATTGCAGTGTACAAATATTTGAAATATCAATAAATGTTGATATGCAATAATGCAAAATAAATGCAATTTTTTGTATATCCATAATGCTTGCTTTGCAAAATATATGAGTGTTGTTGTGCAACAATACCCACTTCGATGATTCGGTTTGACGTATTTGAGGACGATGAAGGATTTCATTAGATGCAGCTCTCGACGTGAGTAGACCAGTGGTAGTCCCGTTGCATAACAATATCTCAGGTAGTGGTAGTCCCATTGCATAACAGTATCTATGGTGACTGGAAATAGCAATTCTGATCAAAGATGATGAAATTTGATCATCTACAAACTGGGACCGAAAGAGCTTAGGTGGATGCTGGAGGTACGAATTCTGGCGATAAACCAGTTGTTGGTGATTGGAGCGGCTATACATGACTGTGGTATTAGAAATAAATGATCAAAAATTGATTAAAATTAGGGTTTAAGGCGGCGTTAATTGCAGAGATTTGGAAAATAGGTACGATGGTAGAGATATTTTAAGGAGTGATTTTTGGAAAGAAGAATGCGTGCCAAATACTCGCTATAAACAAATCTAGAAATAAAGATGAAAGTAAAAGACTATTGTTTGACAACTTTTGCAAGATACCGGAGGATGTCTCTCATCATTATAAAGATTACTTTATGTGATATGATATATTACTAATAGTGTGTAACTTGAGCGTCGCACAAGATAGTATTGTAAAATATAGTATTTATACTTTTGGTGTTCAAATTACAATTTTGTTACGTAACGAATGCTAAATTTAGTGAAATAAATGAACTATAAATTAATTTTTTTTATTTATGTATAATTTATGTTATGTAGTTTATACATCTTTATATTTGAGTAAAAAAATGATTTTTTCGTTTTGTTCGTATGAATGTGGTATACATATTGAAACTGATATGTTTTAATGATTTATTAAATGAATTAACAAATATTATTTAATCGAATTTTTTAAAATATGTCAAGTTCAAAATTATATAATTAGTTTAATTATATGGACTTAAAAGTAAATAACATGAAAGAATTGAGAAGGATTTTTGTAATTTTTTTTTGTAGAAACCTTAATTCTGATATTTGCAGAATTTTGTAATGCAGTATATGATAAAATTTTGAAATAAATGATTATAATCGATTTAGAAATTAACTTGGTCATTATTGTTTATGTGTATAATTTAATGTATGCGATATGCGTGTGTGTATGTGTATGTATACATACATACATATATAATCACTATTTTTAGGATTTGTTAGAAGAATACTGTAACTATTGATTGAGATTATTTAAATAGTTTGAATCCGAAATTCCATAAGAAATTAAATACATAGAATTAAATATAAAATGTTAGGAAAGAACTGAGAGAGGGGGTTGTAAATAATTATAAAAATGTTGAAATGTAGGTAACTGAGGATAAAAACTGAATTTTATAATGCAATGTATGATAAATTTATTGAGATAAATGAATAATAAATTAAATTTGTTAATATTATTTGAGTGTATTATTTATGATATGTGATTTACATATTATTATATTTGAATGAAAAAAAATAGTTTTGCCATTTTTGTTGATAAGAATATAGTTTACATATTGAAATTGTCATATTTTTGGATCTATTGGATGAATTGACGAATATTTGTTAATTGAATTTATTCAAATAGTTCAAATTCAAGATTACATAATTAATAAACATATATTGATTTAAACATACAATATTAGGCGATATTAAGGAGGATTTTGTATACAGTTGTAGAAGTTTCAAATTGTAGGTACTTTAACGTTAAAAAATGAATTTTACAATGCAATGCATGATTAATATATTGATATATTCAATGTATATATTTACATTATATGATTGATGTATTTATACATCTAAATGAATTTTATCTCGTTTTCATTAATATGAACATGATATAAATATTGAAAATTTTCATATTTTTATGATCATTTGACAAAATCAACGAATAATAGTTTATTGAATTATTGAAGTAGTTTTAAGATCACATGATTAATTCTAATATATGGAGTTAAACATAAAGTAATAGAAGGGAACCATGTGGGATTTTGTAAATAGTTATAGAAAATTTAGAATGAAGGTGTCTGAAATAAAAACAAAATTTTGTAATGCATTGTATGATGAATTCATTCAGATAAATGAATTATAAATTGAATTTGTTATTCTTATTTATGTAAGAACTGTATGTGAATATATCTTAATTTAGTGAAAAAGTACTTTTACTTTTTTCTTTTCTTAATATGATTATGGTGTACATATTGAAATTTTCATATGTTCATAATTTGGTAGACGAACTAACGATCATCATTTTATTGTATTTATCTAATTAGTTTAAATTTAATATTGCATAATTAATTTTAAATATATGGACTGAAACATAAACTATAAGTAGAAAAGTGACGTAAGTTTTATAAAATGTAGTAATTTTAAATTTAGGTATTTGAAGTTAAAAGTAAAATTTTACAATGCACTAAGATAAATGAATTACAAACTAAATGTATATTATTATTTTATGTGATTTATATATCGTAATCGAATATAAAAAACCAGTTTTACAATTTTGGTTGGTATAATAGTGATATACATATTGAAATTGTCATTTTTAGTATTTATTAAAAATATTAGTAAATATTAGTTAATTGAGTTTATTTAAATGGTTCAAATTTCGTTTATGTAATTACCTAAATATATGGATTGTTAGGAGGTAATTGATGAGTTATTTGTAAATTATTTTATAAAATTTTAAATATACATCTGAAAATGTAAAATGATGGAATTTTTTTAGTAAAGTAAGTATAAATAGATAAATTGAAAGATTTAAAAATGTAAAATGATGGAAAAGATTTAGTAAAGTAAGTGTAAATAGATAAATTGAAAGATTTAAAAGTAAAATATCAAGAGAGAATTAAGAAGAGGAGAGAAAACTCCTAAAATCAATGAGAGAGCTAGAAATTCTGCTTTACTATTATTTAATAGATAAATTGGTACTATACATATTCTAATTTTGTTGTCTATATTTAGGGTTATTTTGGTTCACATCTATTTATTTATTTTAAATATAAAATAAGATACTTACATTCTCATTAGAACACTATAAGGTACATTTCTGCTTTTATACTTATAATTGTTGTAAATTGATGTAAAATCTATAATGTACTGAATCTAATATTTATAATGATATTTTAACTGATGTGCTGAAAACTGGAAATTAAATTTTTGGAAAAGTTCTATTCAGTGCACTACAAATATTGTTAGTTCTGATATTTGTTGTACAACATAATAAAATAATGCAAAAATTAAATATAATAAATTTTCTTCTTCTTTAAAATCACAAATGCTTAAGGTAGAAATGTTTGTTTTTTGATAGTAAAAAAAAGGGAAAAAAAATTAAACCTTAACATTTGTGATTGTAAACAAGACAATAATTATTTCCACAAAGAATGCTTAGAGAATACTATTATTTCCTTTTATTTTACCGTGTAAATAGTTGTAATACAAAAAAAATAAGGGAGAGGTGAAGCCTTGGCGCAACAGTTAGGTCATCCACATGGTGATCTAAACGTCCAGATTTGAGTTTGGAAACAGCCTCTTCGTAATGCGAGGGAAATGCTGCATATATTATCTACCTTTCCAAAGCCCGCTATTGTGCGAGAGTCTTGTGCACTGGGTTTCACCTTTTACAAAAAAGAAAAAGAAAAAAACAAGGGACTTAGAAAGTAGAGGCAAAAAAAAAGAGATTTGGTTTTTTTTTCCAAAGGACGTGGAGCGAATTTTCATTTTTTTTTATTAGCTTGCATCAGTGAATATTTGTGGCTTCACCTATGTTTTGTACGTGTATATATATGTCTGATACAGTTGCTTGACAAATCATCAAGATGTTTGATTTTCTAATACGTTTTACGCTAATTGCTTCCGTGCATTAACACATTTTTTTCTTCTTCCTATTTTGCAGTACCCTTTATTCTATATTCCGCTTAAAACGCAGCTCCTCGTTGAAGTAACAGGTACTCAACTATTCCAAATAAAAACTCCATCAGAACATTGAATCTGTAATACATGTTTGCTGCTTCATTATGACTATATCACCATATATTCTTCCTAGGAGCATAATGTTTTTACATTTATTTAAACCATTATATTCAATCGATCAATGATTACTAAACATCTTGACATGGACCATGTTTCAAACCTTGAAATTTTCGTTCATAATCAATTTATGAACCATGGTGGCTGTAATTATTGGGGAATGTCATAGTTTATCCATGTGCGTGTATAGAGGAGCCTTCAATGACACCCCAAATAGTGCATCATCCCATTAGCCCCTTGATTTCCATCGCAAGCTCCGAATTAAATAACATTGCATTCTCTTTTTTCTCACTAGCCATATTATTCAATTCGGAGTTTGTTGTGAAAATCATGGAACTAATGGAGGTGCTGCACTGTTTGGGGTGCATTGAACGCGCATATATATATATATATATATATATATATATATATATATATATATAGATAGAGAGAGAGAGAGAACATGGATCAGTTGTGTCTACACACACACAGCAAAGAGCAATGTTCGACTACACCTAATTTGAGTTACACCTAAAATCCCCTGATTTCAACCACATGTTCACATCTAAATAATTATAGTTTCTCTCTCTTGGTACTTCAACCTATTTGGAACATGGGATTGAATTTAGGGGATTAGAGGTGCCTCAAGAATGAGGTGGCAAGGGAGAAAGTTTATTATTTAAATGGGAATGTGCGGTTGAAGTCGGGGGAATAAAGTATACACATATATATGCAGATATGTATGTATGTATGAAAGAAATCATTTGTGGATATAGGTTTCACTTAAATTTTCTTCTTTTGCTGCTCTCTATATGCAGATCCAAGATGCCAGCCAATTCATGATCTTTGAATACACATTGTGAATATACAATCTTGACCTCTGGCGCAAAGACAGCAAAAGCTTCAGAAGCTGCAACAAATAGTGGTTTTGGAGTTCATGATTCAATATTTTGGTTGCCACACCATGTGTTTTTCCTTCTTTTTCCCTTATATTCAATTCGGTTTAGTTAGAACTGTGATACTTGTTTTAGTCATATAAACACTGGCCTTAAAAAAGAAAGGGTTGAATATTCTCTCTTTGATTGATAAAAATAATCTCATGTTTATTATTATTTCAATAAGTGGTTTAAATGTTCATCATTTTAACCAATCATAGAAGAAGCATTCCAACACTTTTTTTATAGAGATTTTTGCTAGCATTGCTGTTGTACCTGCTTTCCTTGTAACCGCAGGGAATTTGTAATGTTTTAATTTGACAATTGTGCAACAACTTAGAGAAGAGAGAATTGTTGAATGATATAACCTAGGGCTGCACACAACCCATATCCAATCCGACCCAACCCACCAACCCGATCCAACCCACATAAACCCAACCCAACCCAACCCATCCTAGTTCGGGTCGGATATGGGTTACAATTTGTAACCCATATTATATATGGGTCGGGTGTGTTATTTTGTTCAACCCAATCCTACTTTAACCCAACCCAATCCTATATTAAAAATCTAATTTAATATCAATACACTTAAAATTAGAAGTCTAATCCTAGAATAATGTTTATGTATTCTACAGTAAATATACGAAAAAACATATTTTATGTCAACCCAAACAAGATAGAATTTGGCAAAGATATTCCAAAGGGCATTTTAATGTATTTTAAAATGAAACACTTGTTCTACTATGTAGTGAACTAATTTCATATGATGTGTTTTACAATGAAATTTTAATAAAATATATGTTATAATGAATTAGTTAGTTTAAGTGCGTTATGCTAGCTAAAATCTAATATATTATGTTGAACATTTTAATGTTATTTTTTGAAAATATTCCCTTATATTCTCATTTTTATTAGATTCATGCAACCCAACCCAACCCTACTAAACCCGACCCAACCCATACTTCGACCCAACCCATATCCAACCTCATATAGGGTCGGATACGGGTTGAGCTACCTTAAACCCATACTTATGCGGGTCGGATGAAATATTTGGTCTGACTCGACCCAACCCATACTTTGTGCAGCCCTAATATAACCGATAATTAATCGAAAAGTTGACTGGCGATGGAAATCGCAGATAAGAAGCTCCACGCGAAAGCGAAAAGTTAGACGCATAGATGCATTGTCCTATTTTTTTCATTTTCTTTTATAACATGTACATCGACTTTGTAGGCTTGTTGTAATTACTTTATTTAACTACGGGTGGTACGGCACGTGCTTTGCGCGTGATAATGACACGCGCTTTGCGTGTGAATTGTTTTTCTATGAATTATATGTTTAACTCGTTCGAAAAATATGATTTGTACAAATATTTAACCGTATTTTTTACGTTGAAATGATATGCAACTAGTTTTAATTTTACTTTTTAAATTGCAACATCTAATTTTTTGTTAATTTGAATTTTTATTTCTATTAGGGCATCTCCAGTTGTTGAAGAATTAACTGAATTTGGTCAAAAAAAATCTCCAGTTGTGAAATTAAGGGGGGGAATTCAGCTGAAAGTTCAGGATCCAGTTAAGGATCCTGAACTGGGCTTGGGCGAATGGGCGCCCAAGCCCCCCCTCCTTTGCCCCACCCCATCCCTGTTGCAGAATGCCTTCTTCCAACCTGCAACGGCTATAAACGACCGTATTTTGAACTTCAACGACTAAAAAGGTCATATTTAAAATTACAACGGCTATAAACGGTCATATTTGTGATTTCATTACAAATATCGGATTTTTTTCCAGATTGTAATACACACATCTCTTCTTTTATTACAATTATATTCTCAATTCCAAAATATTGAAAGTATGTTTCATCCGTTTTAATCATATACCGAAGCGATGGATATGGATAGTTAGGATTTTGATTCCCAACCCTTTCAAAATGTTCATCCCCAGACTGCTCCCCCTCTATCCTTCCATTCTTCTGCTCCATGGTCAGGCGATGAAGATAAAGATTTGTGTTATATTTACTGTCATTTTTCTAACGACTCGGTAAAGGGGAATGATCAAAGTGGAGAGGCGTTTTGGGCAAAAGTCATGACTGCGTACAATAAAAAGCATGTTGAAAAGACGAGGTCAATGTCTGCAATCACGAGTCGTTTTGGAAAGATTAATCGACAAACACAATTCTACGAGTCTCAAATTCACAAAATAAGAACTGCAAATCCAAGTGGAATGGGTGGCGAAGCTGAATTGGTAGCGTTTTGAAAAATATCATTTTTAATTTATATTCATTTCTGATCACTTTGTTAATATATCATTTAGTGTTTCTGTTTTTTTATAAGAGAATGACAAACGATCAATTCTTGAAATTATTTCCAAGAGAAAATAGTACAAAGAAACCCCACTACTATCAGTTTGCAAACTGCTATGACTTGCTTGTTAGTCAACAAAAATGGAGCTCAAACACCGCAAAAAGCTTAAGAGATGTCCAGACGAAGTCGAAGGGCAAGAAAAAAACAAGTCGAACTAATTATAGTTCTAGCCTGGGCAATTCTTCTTATATGGACTCCAATGTATGCTCAGATAACGGAGACGAAGAAGCAGAACCCGCATTTGATGAAGATGCTAGACCGATGAGGCAACGAGCAGCTAAGAAGAAAATTGTTGTTCAATCTCAAATCGATTCTCGTTTAGCCCTAATGCATGAAAAACATGCGAGAGAAAATGCAGAACGTCAAAGAGGGAGTGCAGAAAAGCTTGCCGTGTTAAAAGAACTGACCGAGATTGAGAAGGGCCGGTTTGAGTTAGAGCGGCAACGCCAAGAGACCTTAGTAATGGAAAAGGATGTCACCGGAATGAACCCAATTACAATGCAATATTGGATGGAGTACAAACAACGCATTGTTGAGAGTAGATCAGGAACAAAACATATGTAGTTCAAATATTCATATGATATTTTTAGTTATTGCAGTTTAAATATCCATGTACCTTCAGTTTATATTTTCAATCATGTGCTATTTTCAGTTTTAAAATATTCAATGGTATATCATTTTTTTTCGATGCATTCTGTAGATATCAATATAGATTTACTTCACCAAACATAAACGATATTACAAACATAAAAATTATAGCATTCTACACTTCGTTACACAAATAAAAAAAATAAACAGATGTAATTAAACAAAGATCCACCATCCCGAACTACTGATTTCCATGAGAATTCCAAATATGCTCCATTAAATCCCTTTGGAGCCTATTATGAATAGCTGCATTACGATATACTTCATGATTATCGTCATGAATTGCGTACTGTCCTTCATTTTGTAAAGTGGCTGTGCGAAACAATTCGGGGGGTTGTCTTGCCCCATCATACTCGAAATCGGGATAGTCCATACCGTGTTCATCTTCAATGATCATGTTATGCAAAATTATACAACAAAACATAATTGTAGCCATTTTTGATCTCTTCCATAATCTACATGGATTGCTGACCATTGGAAACCTTGCCTGAAGGACTCCAAATGCCCTTTCTATGTCCTTCCTGCATTGAAGCAAATTGTTTCTGTTTTGCTGTCATTGGGTTTGCAAATGTCTTTACAATCGTACTCCATTTGGGATAAATTCCATCTCCTAGATAGTATCCATGCTCATATGTGTTATGACCAAGAGTAAATGATACCGGAGTTGACTTACCTTGCACCAAATTATTAAACAAATGAGATCGTTCGACAATGTTTAAGTCGTTAAGAGAACCTGGCATTCCAAAGAAAGCATGCCAAATCCACAAATCATGAGAGGCAACTGCTTCTAAGATAATAATTGATTTTTTTTCTTTGCCGTTATATGCTCCATGAAAAGCTTTTGGACAGTTCTTCCACTTCCAATGCATACAGTCTAGACTTCCAAGCATGCCAGGCCAGCCTTTGCTTTCATGCATTTCACGCAAGAGCGTTACATCTGCCTCGTTTGGAGAATGAAGATATTCAGTCCCGTAAATGTCCACAACTAACTGACAGAAGTGATCTAGGTTTTCCAATGCCGTACTCTCTGCAATACGATATGCGTCGTCAAGGGCATCGGCGGATGTACCGTATGCTAACATCCTCAAAGCTGCGGTCAACTTTTGATGTCCACTCAAACCTTGTTTTTTTGCAGCGTCCTGCTTGTAAACAAAATAATTATTATTCTGCTGAATACTTTCGATAATTCTTAAAAACAATGGACGACTCATTCTGAATCGTCGTCTAAACATCTCTGGACCATAAGTTGGATCACGAGCAAAGTAATCTTGCATAAGTGTTTTGTGAAATGCTTGCTGGTTACGGTTGATGTATTTCCGACCCACAACTGAGCCGCCGTGT
The DNA here is from genome assembly GCA_030737815.1 of Allium fistulosum. Taxonomy (NCBI): domain Eukaryota; kingdom Viridiplantae; phylum Streptophyta; class Magnoliopsida; order Asparagales; family Amaryllidaceae; genus Allium; species Allium fistulosum. Next base: position 195,475,901 of record CM060906.1, on the reverse strand, counting down.
TTTCCAGAAGTTGAACCGTATGCTTCACGGTATATCTCCATCAGTTCCTCCTCCTCTTGTTGATGCGCTAACGCATACGCTTCTTCTTTAGAGTCATTGTCGCATAGCAATATAGCTTTTAGTAAATTTCCAGACATTGTTATTGAGGATAGTTGTGTGATATTTGAATGTTTTGTTAGACTGAATTGTGGTGAACAAGTATGAGATCCATATGGTTATAAATATAGGACTAATTCTTGAGTGGAGACAAGGTGGCTCAGTGTGCGGTCAAATCACGTACTGTAGCCACGTTCATTTGCCGGTCAAGATTCCCTGCTTTATTGAGTGGAGATAAGGTGGCTCAGCGTGCGGTCAATTTTACAAACTAAATGTATATTATTATTTTATGTGATTTATATATCGTAATCGAATATAAAAAACCAGTTTTACAATTTTGGTTCGTATAATAGTGATATACATATATTGAAATTGTCATTTTTAGTATTTATTAAAAATATTAGTAAATATTAGTTAATTGAGTTTATTTAAATGGTTCAAATTTCGTTTATGTAATTAACCTAAATATATGGATTGTTAGGAGGTGATTGATGAGTTATTTGTAAATTATTTTATAAAATTTTAAATATACATATGAAAATGTAAAATGATGGAATTTATTTAGTAAAGTAAGTATAAATAGATAAACTGAAAGATTTAAAAATGTAAAATGATGGAAAAGATTTAGTAAAGTAAGTGTAAATAGATAAATCGAAAGATTTAAAAGTAAAACATCAAGAGAGAATTAAGAAGAGGAGAGAAAACTCCTAAAATCAATGAGAGAGCTAGAAATTCTGCTTTACTATTATTTAATAGATAAATTGGTACTATACGTATCCTAATTTTGTTGTCTATATTTAGGGTTATTTTGGTTCACATCTATTTATTTATTTTAAATATAAAATAAGAGACTTACATTCTCATTAGAACACTATAAGGTACATTTATGCTTTTATACTTATAATTGTTGTAAAATTGATGTAAAATCTGTAATGTACCGAATCTAATATTTATAATGATATTTTAACTGATGTGCTGAAAACTGGAAATTAAATTTTTGGAAAAGTTCTATTCAGTGCACTACAAATATTGTTAGTTCTGATATTTGTTGTACAACATAATAAAATAATGCAAAAATTAAATATAATAAATTTTCTTCTTCTTTAAAATCACAAATGCTTAAGGTAGAAATGTTTGTTTTTTGATAGTAAAAAAAGGGAAGAAAAAAATTAAACCTTAAACATTTGTGATTGTAAACATGACAATAATTATTTCCACGAAGAATGCTTAGAGAATACTATTATTTCCTTTTATTTTACCGTGTAAATAGTTGTAATACAAAAAAAAATAAGGGAGAGGTGGAGCCTTGGCGCAACGGTTAGATCACCCACACAGTGATCTGAACGTCCAGATTTGAGTTCAGAAACAACCTCTTCGTAATGCGAGGGAAATGCTGCATATATTATCTGCCTTTCCAAAGCCCGCTATCGTGCGAGAGTCTTGTGCACTGGGTTTCACCTTTTACAAAAAAGAAAATGACAAAAACAAGGGACTTAGAAAATAGAGGCAAAAAAAAGAGATTTGGTTTTTTTTCCAAAGGACGTGGAGCGAATTTTCATTTTTTTTATTAGCTTGCATCAGTGAATATTTATGGCTTCACCTATGTTTTGTACGTGTATATATATGTCTGATACAGTTGGTTTGTTAGCTTAGCTTGACAAATCATCAAGATGTTTGATTTTCTAATACGTTTTATGCTAATTGCTTCCGTGCATTAACACATTTTTTTCTTCTTCCTATTTTGCAGTACCCTTTATTCTATATTCCGCTTAAAACGCAGCTCCTCGTTGAAGTAACAGGTACTCAACTATTCCAAATAAAAACTCCATCAGAACATTGAATCTGTATTACAGTGTTTGCTGCTTCATTATGACTATATCACCATATATTCTTCCTAGGAGCATAATGTTTTTACATTTATTTAAACCATCATATTCAATCGATCAATGATTACTAAACATCTTGACATGGACCATGTTTCAAACCTTGAAATTTTCGTTCATAATCAATTTATGAACCATGGTGGCTGTAATTATTGTGGAATGTCATAGTTTATCCATGTGCGTGTATAGAGGAGCCTTCAATGACACCTCAAATAGTGCAGCATCCCATTAGCCCCTTGATTTCCATCGCAAGCTCCGAATTAAATAACATTGCATTCTCTTTTTTCTCACTAGCCATATTATTCAATTCGGAGTTTGTTGTGAAAATCATGGAACTAATGGAGGTGCTGCACTGTTTGGGGTGCATTGAACGCGCATATATATTGTACAAATATACATCCCTGTAAACTCTCCTATATTATCACCTTCCTCACTTCAGTTTCATCCATTCTAAGTAAAAGAAAACTGAGAAAACAAAAATGTGAAATAAAAAAATCATCTTACAATTTCAAACTCAAGATCAACAAGAAAATTAGAGGAAAAAGGTTTTCAGCTTGCATTTTCAAAACTGTTTCAACATGAAGCTCTGTTTCTTTTTCTCTGAAAACAGGTGAGTAACTTCACCTTTAATCTTTAAGTATAATTTCTGGTTGCAAGTCATTGCTCTGTCCATCTCTTAATCAAGTGAGCAAGTTCACTTATCTACCTATGTGCATTTGATATTATGTTTGACACTTGAAGTATGATGGTTTAAATGACTGTGAGCAAACTTTCATCTTTAAACTTAATCTGTTTATATATAGGTTTGCATGTTAACAGGCTTCTCTGTTTCAATATCCTGTGAGTAACAGTTAGTAATTTAAACTTAAGTATATATATCTTGAAAGTGTTCTGTATTTATATACATATGCTAGTATTTCTTCTTCTCTGTATAGTTACAGGGTATGAAACAACAAAGAAAATTCGATTTCTTCTTTTCTAACCAATATTAGGCTTTGGTTTTAGAACAAAATTGTCGTATTTAAGAATAAACTATAAACTAAAAATGGTTTCATGAAGTACAAATGGATATAGAATGAAAAAAATCAAGTTTTTACAGTGAAACTTTAAAAATCTGGAAATTTCGAATCTCGCAAAATATTGATACGAGTATACAACTCAAATCCTTACTGAAGACTATGATTTTTAAGATGGGTTTAGTGATTTTTAGTGTGGGATTTTAAGGGCAGTTTGTAGGTGAACCGAAGTTGCATTTTCCCCATTTTCGAATCATTTAATCAATTATAAATGTTGAAAATCGTGTTGAAGCTAGTGTGAACATCATTGATCTTAGGAAAATTATCAAATAATTTTTCAATTGGGTATATTGTTGTATTGAAGCAACTCTAGGGTTCGAATTTTCTTTTGAGACGCTGAGATTAGTGAAGCCGCCGCGATCTCTCTAGTAAATCGAGTGGTACGAAACTCGGGGAAATGAAGCGTCAATGGCCAGGGAACGCATGGTCGAAGTAGCGTGACTTCTGGTGGTCGGGGTGTGGAAAACGTGGTGTTGATAGGTTGGAGGTGGGTGCTTTCGTTTGTTCCAGGTTTCGACTTTTTGGCTTGAATTTCGATTTCTAGCTGATGATGATGGTTTGAGGGCCGAAGTGTGTTGCGGTGATGAAGAGGGAAGTGCTGGAGGGTGTGGCGAAGACCAGTGGTGATGGTCGACGATGTACACGTGCACCGTGCACGGTTTCGTGCATCAGGTTTGGGTTTGGGAGAAGAAGGGTGCAAGCTCGAAGTTTACTTCGAGTATGGGATGTTTTGGCTCGAAGAATTTTAGGTAGGGCTTGGGTATGTTTGGGTAGCAGGTTTTAATAACCTGTTTTGTTTCTAAACAAAAAAAAATTGAATTTAAATTTGTCAAGCAAAGTTAAAACAAGTTTAAATCTAAGTTTGGATCTGAATTCAAGATAGTTTGAATCTGAGTTTAAAATAAAATAAGTTTTTAAATTTAAATTTGTTTAACAACCTAAAATATGTAAGTGGGTTGAATTTTAAGGATGAAAATCTAAATTTGAAATGTAATGTTTAAATCCACTTTAATGAAGTCATTAATAAAGAAATAGATTACCTTAGAGATAATTAAGGCAATTAAGGGATTTAATTAATAAGATAATTAAAGAATAAATTATTTAAAATTTTAAATTAATGATTAAGATTAATTTAAAATTAGAGATAAATAAAAAGTAATTAAAGGTTTAAATTAATTAATTGAGGTTTAAAGATTTATTTATTAAGGAATAATAAATTTGTGAATTAAGGATTTTTAATAAAATATTAATCAATAATTTAAGTTGATTTATCAAGTGATTAAGCAATAATTAATTTAAGGATAATGTGATAAATTGATTTGGTAATTAATTTGAGAATAATTAAATTATTAAAGTAATTAATTTATTTAAAGGTTAATTAAATTAATGTGATGAATTAAGAATAGTTTTATTTATTAAAGTGTTTGATAAATAAATTTATATCAAATGATTGGTAATTAATTAATTAGAATTTGATAATTAATTCATAAGTAATTAATTTACTTGGGAATAAATTGAATTAATTAGGATTAAACGATTAATTAATCCTACCTATAAATGATTTTAAATGCTTGACCTTACTTATGGATGTTTATATTATATGAGATGCCTTGAATTGATTGTCCTATCTGATCTGTGATATTTTGTTCTGTGGATTGTGCCATGTATAATTTATTCATTTATTGATGATACATCTGTATAATACCTGTGAATCTGTGAATGGACGATAAGCGTTATAGTTTATATCGCTTATCAACTATATTTCTGTGTTTTAATCTGTGATGATTAAATGATGTTGCACTATTTTGTTAAACCCCTGGACCACACTTTTACACACACAAATATGGATTTCACGTGGAAATCGGTTAAGTCACAGATAATTTAAATTTGATGTTTTGAAATTGAAATTTTAATTTCAATTGATTTTGAAATTAGAAATTTGGGTTTAAAGTGAAAAGCTTTTGAAATGGAATTTCAAAGATGAAATTTATTTTGAGTAACTTGATTGGGTTTTGAAATTTAAATATTTGATTTAAATTTGAATTCAATATTTGAAATTGAATTCTGTGATTTGAAACTAGGGATTAAAGATGTTATACTAGTTATATATGGGTTAAACCATTTTAAAAGCATGGTTTCGAGAATTTAAATTTAACCCAAGGATTTTAATTTGTCTAAAATGAATCAGATTTCCAAAATGAAAACTGTTTGTTTTCAAATGATAAAAGCTTTCATATATATAAGAAATGAAATTCCAATTTAAAGGAATTTCAAGTATGAATTGAAAAAATGGTTTTCCAAGTTATAAATGAATTCTTTTTGAAAGCTATGAATTTAATCTGTTATCTTTAACATATTTAAAATGATGAATTGTTTAAACCATTTGAAATGGAATTATTTTGAAAGCTATAAGTTAAATCTTTGTTTTAAAGATTTAACGAGTTAATCAAATTGAAATGGAAATTGATTTGGAAAAATCTGTAAATGAATCTTTTTGTTTAAAAGATTTGAAATGGTAATTGGTTTAAACCATTTGAAAGAAATTTTGGAATTATTAAGTTGTGACTTAATTGAAAACCCCAGATCCATATGTTTTAAATATTGCGCTCATTATTCGGGTTAGCCGGGAAAAGACCTTTGTGTCATATAACCCATTCCGAATAAATGATACGTCGTATATGGATAACATTTGAAGACCGGTGTTAAAGACCGGGTATTTGCAAAAACGATAGGATGACCTATCGATTGTCTCTGCACCGAGTAGCTACGGTATAGAGATTCCCTAAGTGATGGGAAGTTCGATCGGGATTGTGAATACCCGGATTGCAAGGACTTCTTTTGAAGTGCCTTCGGTTCTGTTCAAACCCAGAACAGACTTGTATGGATTGTATGTCTGACATTACAATTTGAGATATAAAGCTGATTTCTTTAAAATACATTTCTGTTGGTGGTGGAGAATTTATTCTCTTAGCTTAACACCCTTCTCTGAGACGTACGAGCTCAGAGGTTATGTAGTTGAAGTTTATCAGCGATATATTCCCAATTTGGTAATGTGACATGCTGAGTGTTGCTGTGTGATGATCATTGTTTGATCATTTGTGATATGATCATTTGTTTGATCATTTATCTTTGTGATCATTACTTTGATCATCTGTTGACCCAAAGCATGGCTTTGTGACAAAGCGTAGCTTTGTGGACGAGACTTTTTTGGACCTCACACCCCTGAATGGTCGAAACAGGAAAGATGCATCAAGGTTATTGGGGGTAGCGCCCCTTAGGGTATGTTCATTTCCTTCTGGATAGAAGTGGTATCATGGTATGGAGCCCAGATACTTAACTTATGTGGATATCGCAAACATATTTATATCTTTGTCATTTGTTGCTGGGGCCCCGGTTAAAGGTTGGTTACAACCGGGAGATGGCATACTCGTGTCAGTAGTTATCCAGTTAGAGGTAACTCGGCCTTGTGTTGGCAGAGATCCGGTTAGGTTCTCGGGACGTCCTTCCAGAGGCGTTTCCATGTGGCAATGGGAAGTTCCTTGGCTTGACCATTTGTTGGAAATCCAAAGAAACAATATGAGCCCTTTACAATTTCAATTGTATAACCTGTCTCCTCAGGAGGCAGCTATAGCAGGCATAATATAATGGTACCTATGCTGGCTAAGATTTATATTCTACTTTCGAAATGTTTTCCACTATGCACTAATAATAATATCAAAAACGATTTGATTTGATTTTGCATAGTAAGCATCTTTGACTAACATAAGAAGAAATCTCCTCCAAGTCTGCGTTTGCATTGTGTGTGTGGTGGGAGGTCTTATGGTAGTTCCATTTTCTAAAAGCATTGCGAATTGACTTTAAAATTTTCTTGCTATTTGTGTTTAAAGATAAACTTTTTTTGTTGCTCACACCAGTCCCATGACTGATCCGGAGTTTATTGTTTCTTTCCTAAACTCTGGATGCTCAAAATTTTTCTACACGGGCAGTCTAGAGTTGGGTTTTTCAGATAGTCAGAATTAGTAGATTTTCTGGAGCTAGTTCAGTCTTTGGATATGGACTGCACTTGCTTATCTTGGTGTATCGTTATTGGGAGTTCGAGCTATTTCTGAATTGGTGCTTTGAAGATGGAGATTATCCGCTGTTGGTGTTATCTATTTTCTTTCCACTGCTATTTGTTGTATCATATCTCTGATGTATATTGATATTCATTTTATCATTCTGTTGTATCAGATATTGTATCAGTGTTGTATATCAATGTATTATTCATTTCTTCCGCTGTGTTGTTATACTTAATTGTGTTATAAGCTCCGGGGACTCGGATTTGAACGGTCGAATCTATGGCATTCGAGTACGATGTAAAGTATGGATGTCGATTTTCGAGCGCGAAAAATCTTACTCGTTACACAATTGCTATTAGCATTCTTATTGATGTTATTCTAATTACTGGAGATATGTGTCAAAATAGTCCAGGTCTTCTTTTTGTCTGAATCCTTGAACCAAAATTCAAGCTTTATACTTGTCTATCGAACTATCAGGTTTCAATTTCTTCTTAAAGATCCATTTATTACCTAAGATCTTGCATCCTTGAGGTAAATCAACTAACTCCCATGTGTGGTTTGCCATAATGGATTCGATCTCATGGTTAATGGCCTCCTTTTAGTAAGGAGAATCGGCAGAGGACACAACTTGTTTGTATGTTAATGGATCGTCTTCTAACATAAATGTGTAGAAGTCTGGTCCAAACGTTTTTGAGGTCCTTGATCTTTTGCTTCTCCTTGGTTCCTCCACTTGTTGATTAGCACTGTTTTGCTTAACATTATCAATATTTTTTTAAGTATCCTCAAGAGAATTGGAGATTTCAGTTTCCCTTGGTTTCTCTTGAGTATAATTTTCAATACCATATTTTAAAGGGTATACGTGTTCGAAAAATCTAGCATTTTTTGGCTTAATGATGGTATTTACGTGAATATCATCAATTTCAGATTTCTGTACCAAAAATCATTAAGCGGCTAGTTTGTGCATATCCAATGAATACACAATCAATTGTTTTTGGTCCAATTTTGATTTTCTTTGGTTTAGGTACCTCTACTTTCGCATGACACCCCCACACTTTTAAGTATTTGTAGGATGGTGGTCTATTTTTTCAAAGTCCGTAGGGAGATTTAGATATTTTCTTTCGTGGTATCTTATTCAAAATATGATTTGCAGAATGAATAGCTTCTCCCTAGAAGTTATCTGGCAAGACAAAACTAATTAGTAAGGCATTCATCATTTCTTTAAGAGTCATATTTTTCCGTTCGGCTATACCGTTGGATAGAGGTGAATACAGGGCTGCAGTCTGGTGTATAATACCATGCTCGGCGCATAATTCCTCACAGGGAAATTCATATTCTCCTCCTCTATCACTTCTTAAAGCTTTTATTTTCTTGTTGGGTGATTCTCAACTTCTACTTTATACTGTTTAAACATGTCGAATGCCTCGTCCTTGCTTCTAAGGAGATACACATAACAGTACCTTATACAATCATCAATGAACATAATGAAATACCTTTTTCCACCTCTAGTTTGATACATTTTTAAGTTTCATACATCCGTGTGTATTAGGTCTAGAGGTTCAGTTTCTCGTTGAACATGGTCAAACGAGGTTCTTGTCAATTTTGCTTCTGCACAAACTTGACATATATAGTTGGAATCTACTTTGCATTTTAGTGTAAAGTCTAGATTAATCAATTTTCTTAAGGTATCAAAATTTACATGGCCTAATCTAGAATGCCATATGTTAGAAGAGTCAATAATATAAGCAGAAGATTCAGTTTTATTCATACCATTGTTTGGTACAATAGTGGTTATATTTGCTTTAAATAAACCATCACACACATATCCTCTTCCTACATACACTCCATTCTTTGAAAGCACAAATTTATCAGCCACAAAGGTGAGTTTGAAGCTATGCTTGCTCAGCAACAACCCTGAAATCAGATTCTTGCGGATTTCTGGAACATGAAGAACATCACTCAAGGTAAGTTCCTTTCCAGAGGTCTATTTTAATACAATCTTTCCCTTTCCTTCAACCTTTGATGCAGATGAATTGCCCATGAATAGTTGTTCATCCTCAGTTGCAGTTTTGTAGGTTGTGAACATCCACTTATTTGCACATATGTGTCGAATGATTCCTGTGTCTACAAACTATTCCTTTGAGTTACCAACAAGGTTGCATTTGGACACTACTGCACATAACTCCATATCAGAAATGCCATCTGAAGTTTCAGCCATATTCACTTCCGATTTCTTCTTTTCGGGTGCGCGACATTCAGTGGCTTTGTGCTATTTCTTTCCATAGTTATGACATGAACCCTGAAATTTCTTTGACTTAGATGCATGCTCACGTTTTTATTGTTAGTTTTGTCTGACTCAACTACATTTGCCTTGGCAATCATGGTATGTGAAGTCTTCTTCTTAGATTTTCTGCTATCTTCCTCGATTCTTAACCGAACTATAAGTTCCTCCATTGTCATCTCCTTGCGCTTGTGCTTAAGGTAGTTTTTGAAATCCTTCGATGATGGAGGAAAATTTTCAATTGCAGCGGCAACCTAAAATGATTCGCTAAGAGTCATTCCTTCATCGTGTAGTTCGTGGATGATGACTTGTAACTCTTGAATTTGGTTGATAACAGTCTTTGCGTCAATCATTTTGAAGTCAAGAAATTTTTCTGCTATGAATTTCTTCATGCCCGCATCTTCGGTTTTGTACTTTTTATCCAATGCCGTCCATAGTTCTTTGGAAGTTCGAGCAATACAATATACATTGTATAGGTTGTTGTCGAGTCCATTTAAGATGTAATTCTTGCACATGAATTTTCAGAACTCTTCCAAACATTTAAGGCTTCAACTTTTATTACATCGGGTTCCAGTTCTTTAACTATGGAGCATCTTCTGTAAGAAACTTTGCAAGGCCCAAAGTCGTCAAATAGAACAACATCTTTTACCGCCAGTGTTTGAAGTCCACCCCTATGAACTTTTTTGGCCTTTCTCCATGAGACATCACCATCGTTGGAAACACGGTTGCATACTGAGTAGTAATCACAGCCTGTGTTGGTGCAGAATTGTTACTTTCATGAGACATTGTCGTCTACAGAAACAACCAACAATAAATAAATATTTTTTCAAGATTGTTAACAGAACGTTACAAAAGTGTTACAAAAATATTACGATAATGTTGCAAAACTATTACTACTACAGAACTGTTTCAACTATGTCGTAAAACTGTTATAAATAGAACTGTGCAGCAAACAGATTATACAATAGATATAATACCGATTAGATTGTTCAAGTCCGGTGAAAACTATTTTCTTGAAACAATATTGCTCCATCTTTGGCGTAGAAAGATGAAGAGCAACTGTTCCCCAAGATAAAATGGACCAAACTCTACAATGTTGCGCTGCAAATTGCAGAGAATCGACGAACTCAAGAGATATTTAAGAATAGAGCTTCGAGAGAGAAGGAGAAGAACAAATTAAAAAGTTGATGAATTGTAACGACCCAGTTTTTCAGTCGTTCGAATTTAGGATATTTAATTGATTTTAAATATTCAAAAGTTAATTTTATAAGTTGAATAACTTATATTTCAAATATAATGATTAATTGATAATTTAATTGTTAATTTAATATTTGAAATGGTGAAAATAATTGAATGTTGAATTTAATATAAGTGAAGATGATTTCTAAAGTTGATTTAAATTCTATTTGAATTAGAATGAAGTTAGTAAAATTTTAAAATTGATTTAAAAGTGAATAAATAGAAATTAGAATTTATTTGATTTAATTGACATGTGAAAATAGTCATTTTTGACGCTGTCTCGAATTTCAACAAAACCAGTTTCATTGGATCCGTAATAGTGAGTTATTAAAGGATTTCGAGTTTCATAGCGACCAGACTTACTATTTGGTCGTGCGAGCTCGAAACGTACATAAATTAATTAAAGGAAATTTAATTAAAATAATTCGATTTGAAAACCTATCTTCTGTATATGATGGAATTGGCCTCTGATATATATATATTCCATTGCATTCGGAATAGGGGTAAACATTAGGAACGCCAGGCGGCACGCTTCGTTGGGAGTTTGGAATTTTTTTGGGTGAATAGTGTTTTGTAGTTGTCTATATAAAGACTTTCATTTGCTAAAACCCTTGAGCAATTAGGGCTAGCCGCCACTAATGATTTCAATGGCCAAGAAAGCTCGAATCTTCTTCCTTAATTTTCTTTCAATCTGTAAACAATTATCGAAAACTTCCAACTACAATATTGTAGAGCGTAATGAGATCTTTACATCTAACGGTGGAGATTGGAAATAGAGCGTCGTGGTGGCCTAGATCTGGCCGTGAATGATGCACGTTCGAGGGGGTGTTGCGAGGTGTGGGGACGACCAAGCTCGTCGTGGTCGTGGGCGGTGGTGCATAGGGCCATGGGCTTCGATGTAGTGGTCTCCGATCAACTTCTAGGTGAATGTGAAGGGAGCGGCAATCAAGGGTTAGCACGTGTAGTTGGGTTTGAATGAAACCTGTAAACGTGAAGAGGGAGATAGATTAAAACGTTAATGAAGGTAATTAATTAGCGCTAATGACTGTTATTAATTATATTATAAAATCGTGTAACTTATAAAATGCATAACTATTTCATACGAGGTCTGTTTCACACGAAACGAATTGCATTGGATTCGTATTGACTAGTACTATATTTTAGAGTTGAATTAGATGGATTTGGAGCTAGATATAATTTTAGTTAAATTTGAACGCCTATTCGTTTTTAATTAAAACGAATCGCTATTGCGACAACTGCTACCAAAGTGAGTAAAACTTACCTCTTTGGCTCGCTTATATTTTTATATAAGTGAGAATAAATTTATTTATAATGATTGATGCTTGTTTGGATGAGATATGATATATTATATATATATATTAGTTGGTTGGATATATTCCTACATATTTTAGCGGATGAGACCCTATACATTCCCGTGTATGAGCGGATGACCCTTTGTACGCGCGTCTGCCTCGAAGCAGACATTGTACATATTCTCATATGCATATTTGTTGCAGGTTATATGTTGGAGGGATCCAACATGATTCCTCACCACTGTTGATTTATTTTCATATATATGATGATATATGATTGTTTGGATGTCATAATGATGTTTTGATATGATTTGACTTATTTAGTGCTATGGTAGCACTGGGCCTTGTTTTCAATATTTTGGAAATATTTAAATTGATGATTTTGAATTGAAAAGGTTTTAGAAGTGATTTTGGTAGTAAAAATGCTTTAATGGTTTTTGATTTATTTAAAATGGAATGGAATTTCTTTTTAAATAAAAAGTTATAATTTTTTATGTTATAAAAATATAGTTTTGAGAAATACGTTAAAAATGGATTTTTTTTGAATAAGTATATATAAAAAGATATAAAGGTGATATTTTTATATATAAGGAAACTGATTTATAAATGAAATTTATAACTGTTTGGTAAATGGACTTGAAGTTATTTTATAAGTGGATTTGAAGCTATTAGTAAATTGGTTTGGAGTTGTTTTATAAATGGATTTATAAATAAATTAGTTTTTTAAAGAAATGGATTTTATAAATCGGATTTGATAATAAAAGGAGTTTTAAATTAAGAATGGATGTATAAATAGAATTTTGGAAATAAAGGAATATTATAAAATAGAAGTTTTATAAAATTTAAAGAAGATTTATAAAAATGGTTTTATAAATATGGAGGTGTTTTATATTGATATTTAAATATGGGTTTTTATTTAAAGGAGTTTTGGAAGTAATGTTTTTGGATGAAGTAAAGGTTTTGGGAAGAATGGTTTTAAAGGGAGATTTAATGGTTTGAAGATGTTTTAAAATGTGATATGGAACGGAAACATAGATTTCAACATTTATTGTTGTAATAGACTTTTTCGGGGAAGTAAGGAAGGCATAGACTATAACACTATTGTTATAGTAAATGATTTTTGAAGGGAAATATTTTATATAGTATATGGGATTTACATATCTATTTATTTACCAAATCCCTATACTAGTATTTTGGGTTGCCATAACGATGTTTTACGCAACATTCGTTTTGACCCAAATAAAGTGAGTTTTGAAGAATAGCTTTCCTTAAATGATTGTATATATACTTATTTTTGGTTTAAGTATATGGAGATATTTTCTAAGTGTTGGAAGTGAAGTTATTTGTGAATATGCTTATACTGTAGATATAAGTATATGGAAATGTTTTCCAATATAGTAAGTTTTGAAATGATTTTGAGGATATATCTTTTTAAAAGGTAATTTGAAGTAGATGTTTGGAAAGTGATTTAATTAATAAAAAAATTAATTAAAAGGGCCTAGTGATTGCTTATGGTGCTGGATATTGTTTGTTGCTTTGATAGTTAAATAACCGACTATCAAATAAATGTTTGGTCTATTTATCGTTGTTGGTTTGAAGAGACCGGGGTCGGATTTATTCCGAGAACCACTTCGGACCAACGTATGTGCGTTCGAATGTGCAGGTTTGGAAGATATTGATATTTGGGATTTTCATAGTGAAAGACTGCTTGTTGATTATTTGGGGATAAACTCCCAATATACATATAGTAGCAGTAGTCTCTTTATTATGAAATATCCGATGCAAGGATTATTCGCTACTAATCCTAGGGTAATTCCCGACAGGATGTGGTAGGAGAGTGCCTTCGGTTTGTCCTGTTCCTGGACAACTTGTATGGATGATGTCTGACACTGCATTTTGAGATTGCATTGTTGACTTTTATAAACGTACATCTGCTTAGTGGCGGAGAAGGCAACTTCTCTTAGCTTAACACCCTTCTCTGAGACATATCAGCTCGGAGGTTGTATGTTTATGGAAGCCAATTAGTGATCAAAGGAATGGTGGTGTGGCATTCAAAGGAAAGTGATATGTGCTATGTGAAAGGTAATCGTGACCTTTGGCCTCACACCCGAAAATGACCGAAACATGGTAGATGCAGCAAGGCTATGTGGTTCGCAACCATTATGGTATGTTCATCCCCTTCTAGATATGTTTCTTCCCGCTATGACGTTCGGGATGTAAAGTAATGTGGATGTATACTATGAGGGCCCTCAGATAGGTCGGTAACGACCGGGGGATGATATATTCGATACTATCTAGTTACAGAGTTATGCCGGTCTTATGTTGGTAGGAGAGCAGATGTTCTGTGGTCCTCGGTACATTCCTCTAGAGATGTACTACCGGAAGATAGTCCCTTCACCTGGTCATTTTTATGGAATCCATTCTTTACTACGTGCCTGCCATTTTGTTTGTAGAACACACGTTTGTGGCTAGTATGCTGAAATTTAATCAATGTAACAATTACGGCTATGATTCTTATTATTTGTATAATAGACACTAGTAATAATATAACATGATTTGATATGAAAGGTTTTGGTTATCGTAAGGTAAAAACCCGTCCGTGTTTATGTGTGGGCGTGTCTTACGAGATACCTTTGTTTTGATAAAAGATGAAAGCTTTTATAACTTTAAAATAAATTCAGTTGACATGTGTTTTCTCACGCTGGTTTAGCAGACTGATCCAGGTGTTCTTCCCTTTCAATGGTCGAGTCAGACTGTCAAGACCCGATTCTTCGACTTTCGAAAATCGACATTAATACGTCCACTGTATCAACTGCCGAACAATCGAATGCCGGAAAACCGTACCCTGAGGGTTTAAAAAGAAGAGGTAGAAGAAGACAGAAGAAAAAGAAAGAAAAAGAAACAGAAACAATAACAGAATCTCACATTCGCAACAGAACAACATATAATAGATCAGTAAATAATCTTTAAATCAAGAACTATATCAGTTTATACATTACATCACATCAGAGTCAATAAACAACACAACACAACACTGGACAGTTATATAAACTTGTTCTCATACAGAATACACAGCGGAATAAATAATATCATATACAAGTGATACGTCTCGCCATCCAACTCGCCACCTGAGCTCCAAAGCATCTCGTGAATCCAGAATGACCTGAAAAACTAACTCTAGACTGCCCGTGTGGAAAATGACGGGCACCCAGAGTTTAGGAAAGGAACAATAAACTCCAGGTCAGTCATGGGACCGGTGTGAGAACTTAAAACAGTTATTATCTTTAAAACAACAACAAAGGAAGTAAAAGACATCCGCAATGCTTTTTGGAAAATGAAACTACCATAAGGCCTCCCGCCACACACACAATGCAAACATAGAATTGGAGGAGATTTCTCCTTATGATAGTCAAACATGCTTACTATGCAAAATCATTTGATATTATTATTAGTGCATAGTGCAAAAAAACATTTCGAAAGTATAATATTAATCTTAGCCAGCATAGACATTCCGAACTATGCCTACTATAGCTACCATCTAAACAGTGGTGACCACCATAAGTAAATGGCAGGTTCTACAACTAGAACCGTACAAGGTTCGTATTGGGAATTGGATTTCTAACAAATGGTCAGGCTAAGGAACTTCCTACTACCACATGGGTACGCCTCTGGTGGGACGTCCCGAGAGTCAACCTGCTCTCTGCCAACACAAGGCCGGGTTACCTCTTACACTAGGTAACTACTACACGAATATGCCACCCCCCGGTCCTTTGGGACCTTTATCCGAGGCGCCTCAACAAAACAACAATCACACAGTAAATGAGATTGGAGTAACCACATAGGTTAAATACCAGGGCTCCACACCTGATACCACCCTTTTCCAGAAGGAAATGACATACCCTAAAGGGAGCGACCCTCATAACCTTGCCGCATCATTCCTGTTTCAACCATTTTCGGGGTGTGAGGTCTGACGAAGTCTTGTCCACAAAGCTATGCTTTTTCCACAAAGCCATGCTTTGATCACAAATGATCAATAAATGATCAACACACAGCAGCACTCAGCATGTCACATTACCAAATTGGGAGTATATCACTGATAACCTTCAACTACATAACCTCTGAGCTCGTATGTCTCAGAGAAGGGTGTTAAGCTAAGAGAATAAATTCTCCGCCACCAACAAAAATGTATTTGAAAGAAATCAGCTTTATATCTCAAAATGTAATGTCAGACATGTAACCATACAAGTCTGTTCCAGGTTCGAACAGAACCGAAGGCACTTCCGAAGAAGCCCTTGCAATCCGGGTATTCACAATCCCGATCGAACTTCCCATCACAAAGGAAATCTCTATACCGTAGCTAACGGTGCAGAGACAATCGATAGGTCATTCTATCGTTTTCACAAATACCCGGTCTTCACCACCGGTCTTCAAATGTTATCCATATCGTCATATCACTTATTCGAAATGGGTTATATGACACAAAGTCCTCTCCCGGCTAAACCGAATAATGAGCGCAATATTTAAAAACATATGGATATTGGGATTTCGGTTAAGTCACAACTTATTACCCAAACTCTTTCTTTCAAATGGTTTAAACCAATTACCATTTCAAATCTTTAAACAAAAAGATTCACTTCACAAAGTTCACCTAATTTCACAAAGATTCATTCACAGATTCCTAAATCATTTCCCATTTCAATTGGATTAACCCATTAAATCTTTAAAATCAAGATTTAACTTATAGCTTTCAAAACTATTCACAATTCAAGTCTTTTATAATATAAAAGATACACCTTTTAAAATCTTCTTTGATTTCAAGATAAAGCTTAATCTTCTTCATAAAGGTTAATTCATAGTTTTTCCAAACTATTCACAATTTCATTTCAACTTGAAATGTTTCGATACAAATTGGAAATCTTTTCACTTTATGAAAGCTATTATTATTTGAAAACAGATAGTTTTCGTTTTGGGAAAAACTGGTTACAGTTACATAGGTTAAAGCCATCCAAGTAAAAATCTTGGATTTAAATTTAAATTTCCAAAACCATATTTTTAAATGGTTAAAAACCCATATAAACACCTTTTACACTTGTACAATCTTTTAGACCATAGTTCCCAAATCATTGAATTCAATTTCAAGTATTGAATTCAAAATTTAAATCAAATGATTTAAATTCCAATTTTTTTATTAAGTTATTTAAAATAACTCTTATTTTTTAATCTCATTTTCGAAAAATTTCAATTCCAATTCCAAAACTAATTTGGATTCAAAAATTCAATCTTTAGAATTGTCAAAAATCTGTGACTTAACCGATTTCCACGTGAAATCCACATTTGTGTGTGTATGGTGTAGTCCAGGGATTTAACACAATAGTGCAACAACATTCAACCATCACAGATTCAAATATAACAATGTATTTGATAAGCGGTATAAACTATAACGCTTATCTTTCATTCACAAATCACAGATATATATATCACAGATAAACGATTTATAGATCATAACACAAACCAGGATAAATCACAAAGTATCACACATTTGAGATATCAAACAATTCAACATCCAATAAAATCTAAACATCTATAGATAGGATCAATTCAATCATCTGATTAATTTAAATCGGATAAATTTCTATAAATAAATTTTACTAGTTATGGTAAATTAATAATCAATTAATTTCAAATTGATTTTCAAATTTATTTCAAAACACCAAATCAAATTTTCAACGAATTTCCAAATTATTTCCTTTTTTAAAATAAGTTTCTTTATCTCTTCAAATCTATTTAAAAATCCAAATTTTAAATAAATTCTTCAACTTATAAATAATATTATTAAAAATCCCTTTACTAAGCCCTTTTTCCCAAAATTTGAAATTTAATTCAATATAGTTCAAAAATAAGACTTTTATCTTTTTAAACTCCTTTTAAATTATCCAATTCTCAAAAATAAATTTTTTGATAAATTTTCAACTTGAATTTCGAAAATCCAATTTTATTTATTTCTGGTATCCAATGATACCAAAAATATATTCGGCTAAATTATAGCCTTCAACAATTCCAATTCACAAATATAATAACATAGAGATTATAAATAATCAACACACAACATTGAAATAAATTCAAATGTTCGAGGAATCCAGTTGGATCCCTCCAACCCGTTTCCCTACATCCACAGATGTTAGCACAATACCAATTCCACTTCGAGGTGGAATATCGCGGTATATGGGATTTATAAAATACTATCCGCTATTATGCGGCGCAATAGGGTCTCATCCACTATATAATGTGGGAAATCAACTCCAAATACATATATAATACCAATTCCACTTCGAGGTGGAATATCGCGGTATATGGGTTTAATAAATAACCTCCGCTTAATATGCGGCGTATAGGGTCTATTTCAATGCAACAAATGACAACCATCAATCCAAACACACAATCAACCAATTTTAAATTTAACTATTTAAAATTTAAATCGAAACACAATTCGATTGAGTGAGAAGTTCTCACCTTTGCTTTAAAATGTCGAGCATTCAATTTTACATTAAATCGAGCACGTTCGATTTAACACAATTTTTTTTTGTAACTTGCTTAGAACGATCCCAGATCTGCACCACAGCGTGCTGCTCGCCGCTGCGATTCCGACGCTTCCTGTTTCGTCGAATTCTGACAATGTATGAACGAGATACATTATTTCAAACTTTCGAATATAATTTATATAAAAGAATTTTTTTTATTTACTCTGAAAAAACGTGGCCGTTGGATCTGGATAAGAAATCAAGGCCACATTTTTTTTTCTCTTCTCCTTCATTTCTACGCACACGCCAGTTCGAACCCATCACGCTAACGCTGATCGAAACCACCGCCTTCAAGCGACGACCGGACCTTGATCCAACACCCCCACGAGATGCGCCTCCACGCTCCATACCTCCGGCCAAAATCTCATCGAACTCGGTGCATCATCCTTCACGAAAATCGTGAACGAACGACATCCCTACATCGCCAGATTCTGGCCTACACGCTCCATCATTTCAGATCTCCACCGTTGGATGTGAAGTACTCGGCGTGCTCTACGTTTTGCTAGTTGGAAGATTTGGATGAAATTCGATGGATGAGGAGATCGGAGGGGATGAAGTTCATAGCATTTCGGCCATTAAAAATAGCTAGGGCCGGCTGAAGCTTGAAACCCTAGTTTGTTTGCAAATGGAAAATAAAACGTCCATATATAGAAAATTTGACGAAACACTATTCATCCGAGATTTTCCGAACTCCAAACGAAGCGTGCCGGCTGACGTTTCTAAGGTTTAACCCGCATTCCGGACATAATGGAATAGGTATCGAGAGCCAATTAGATCGTATGTGAGAGTTACGGAAATAAACGATCAAATTTAAATTAAATCGGTTAAACTAATTTCTATGCGTTTTGGCTTGCTCGGACAAACCGTAAATCCGATTGACACGAAATTTGAAATCATACAATAATTTAACATTACGGATCCGATGAAACTGGTTTCGTCGAAATCCGAGACTGTTCGAAAAATGACTATTTTTACTCGTCAATTAAATATTAAAATATTCAATTTTCTACGATTTAACTTTTAATTCAATTTTAAAAGTTCTATAACATCATTCTAACTCCAATACGATTTAATATAACTTTATAAATCATTTTTAATTACATTAAACCCAATTTCCAATTATTTCTGGAATTTCAAATATTAAATTATCGATTTAATTATCCAATTAAATCACTATATTCGAATTTTAATTCATTCAGCTTACAAATTTCACTTGTTAACATTTAAAATCAATTAAATATACGAATTTCAAATGACAGAAATTCTGGGTCGTTACACAAACCGAGTATATTTACATATGTAGATTTGGATGCTTTAGAGCTTCAATAGGAGAGCTGGAAGTCTTCGGTCGTATTCCACATATATGTTTATTTTTCCGCTGCTTCGTTATTTAAATTGTCAACAATTGTAAGGACAGGTTATTATAACTGTCCAGGCTGATGATTAGTGATTGATTGTTGTACTCTGAATGGTGGATGTATGCATATGATATCACAGTTTCTGTTTTGTAAAGATCATTGATATGATATATATGTTTTTCCACTGCGATTGTGAGATTCTGTAATGGTTTTAGTTTCTTCTATTTTCTCTTTCTCTTTCTTCTCTTCTTTCCTTTCTTTCTTTTTCATTATTATTTTTATTTCCCTTTGGTTTGGGGCTGGACATGTGTGGTTATTGTCAGCTCTAAACGAGATGGATTTACGGGTCATCACAGCTCGTATCAGAGCTTAGGATTTTGCTAACACCTAGGCTTTGATGGGTACTCAGTATAGATAGGGTCAGTAGCATCCTAGATTGAGTTTGAGTGTATTATAAATATGAGCGTGTATTTCTTAGTGATTATAAAATGTTTTATATTGTGTTTACTTATCTGTTGAGTTGTTTATGAATTCTGGTCGGTGCGTGGGACGCCATGTGATCGATAGGTATTTCTAAATGCTTAAACGAGGCAAGTCGACATAATATTGTTTTAAAATGGGGTATATGAAATAATTTTACCTAAATTATATTTTATATATGAAGGAATAAATTTTCAGAAATATTATAGTTATATATGGATGTTTGGTTGCTAGTGGATGGTAATACTTGATTATTATCATTTGTTGTTTATGTACTAATAATAAAAGTTGTTGTTATTATAAATATAAACAAAGATAAATAAAGAAAGAAATGATTTTATATAACCAAAGTGAAATAAGTATAAATTATATGTAAGTATAGAATTTATAAATATGATTTATAAAAAAAAGGAATTTAAATAAATAACATTAAACTCACTTTAGTCGCTGGGAAATAACTCGGGTGATGATTGCAGCATCATCAGTATCATTTTCGAGTCTCTAAGTGATAAATTGTTACCCTTAATGATTTCCTATTGAAGTTATGTTTTGATAAAATAAGTTTTGTTTTGATAAAACAAGTTTTGATTTTATAAAATTCCAAGTATGTTTTGATAAATATGAGAAAAAGGTTTTTGAACTTATAAATTGGAAATAGTGTAAATAATAAATAAGTTTACAACTTATGAATTTGAATTGGATAAGTGAACCTAAATTTTAAAATGGTTAAATATTTTGGTTAAGCAAGTAAAATAAAATTTGAATTTGAGATATATGAAATATTAAAAGAATTAACTTAAGTGAAGTTAAATAAATTGAATTAGTGTGATGAAGTAAATGAAATGAATTTTAACTTAAGAAAAGTTAAATGAAAGTGAATTGAATTCGAGTTGAAATGAATTAGATAAAATAATGAAATGAAATTTTAAGTAAATAAATTTGTATAACTTATGGATTTGAATATGTTAAGCTAAAAAACATATGTATAATTTGTTGAATGTGAATACTAAGAAGAAAATAAATCTAATTTTGAAATTGAATTATGAATAATGAAATTTAACTTAAGTAAAGTGGGATGAAAGAAAGTTGAATTTGTAATGAATTAATGAAACGAGTTAAATAAATTAGAATTAGAATTTTGAATCGAAGATGAACATAAGTTATAATGCAATTAAACTTGAGTTGTGAAAAATAAGTGAATGTACTTTCGATTGTTGTTTGATAGAAATTGAATATGAATGTTAAGAAAAGTGAATTTGGTGATGGAGCTAAGAAATGGAAGTTTACTTAAGTAGTAAAGTGAAGTAATAATAAAAATAAGAAGTGTTGTGTAAAATGTTTATAAACTTAAGTAAATAACTTTATGGAATGGTTATTACGTGTTGTTAGTATTAAAAAGAATATATACTAAGTAAACTATATATGGATTGAAATGTTGTTAAACATAAATTGTATTTGAAGTGAAGATTAATAGTGAATATTAATGAATTGAATGTAAGTGAAACTAATAGGAATAACTGAATTTGATTTTAAAGTGAATGCGGATTAAATGAATGTAAAAGGATTTGAATGCAAATAAAAGAATCAGAATAAGAATGAGATAAAATAAGAAACCAATTTGGAATAAATACGTAAGTTGTACATATATTGTTTTATTCGCATAACTGTTTGATCCAGATTCAAGTATATGATTTCGAGGTGATTTACACCGATCCGAGTTAGAATTTTTCACTCGATTTCTTAAAGGTGAACCCTGGATGTGGATTTTTGATTGATTCTGATGTTCTCTATCATAGTATATGACTATGCAAAGAGGATGATGGTTTTCTGATTAAGGAACCAGATCTGAGTCTGCACTAGATTGGTCGTATGAACGATACTAGTTCGGAAGTGAAATTGTGTGATCGAGTGAGTGGTCGGTTGTGGTTTTACGTACGGATGATATATGTACATCGTACGGGCTTTAATAATTAAATGTTGACATTAGAAAATGTATGTTAACAAATAAGTGTTAATAAATGAATTGGAATGAATATAAATTTGTAGAATGTAATTAATTGATGGGAATAAATTGAATATTAGTAAACAAATTGAAGGGTGAATGCAAACTAATTTGATGAGAATCAAATGAACATAAAATGAGAATGAATGTAATAAACTGATTGTTTGTTAACTTGAACGTGAATTAGTTGGATGAAAACTAAATAGTAAACGAATGAATTGGTTTGTTGGATGTTTGTTGTTTGATGATTGCTTATGTTGCATGTGTTTCAATTTCATATGATTTTAGTATATGTCATATATTGATATTACGTTCTATATACATGTTCTCATTTTGTTGTTGAGTGTTTAGTAGGTGCGGATGACGTATGCTTTGCATTTGGAGCTCGCTTTCACGCTATATTAGTTGTATATGCTCGCTAATATAATAAAGGTACATATCTCAGATTACAAATCATACTTTTTATATTTTTTCCCCTACGGGACGCCTCATCCTCGAAGATGAGATGTATATTTTTGATATATATATATATAGTGATTTTACTATGATCGAACAGCGCAAAGGAGACGCTGGAATTTTTTTTCGTAAATTTAAGGTGTTAGAAATTTTTTGATAACTAAAAATTTGATTTTGAGCGAGAAGTTGAAACGGTATTAGTTGATTTTTAAAAAGAGTATTAGTTATTAGCTATGAATGAAACGATGTTAGTTGGTTTTGAAAAGATAACTATGAATGGATTTGAAAATTTAGAAAAGTTCTTATGAGAAGTTTAACTAATTGATTTTGAGAAATTAAACACTTTAGATGAATTTGATAATCTATTTTAACTATTTTTTTTGAAAAGTTAATGGATTTTGTGATATTTTCTTACTTGGTAATTTCGGGGATGAAATTTTTTTAAGGGAGGAAGTATGTAATGACCTAGTTTTTCAATCGTCGGAATTTAGGATATTTAATTGATTTTAAATATTTAGAAGTTAATTTTATAAGTTGAATAATTTATATTTCAAATATAATGATTAAGTTGATAATTTAATTGTTAATTTAATATTTGAAATGGTGAAAATAATTGAATGTTGAATTTAATATAAGTGAAAATGATTTCTAAAGTTGATTTAAATTCTATTTGAATTAGAATGAAGTTAGTAAACTTTTAAAGTTGATTTAAAGTGAATAAATAGAAATTGGAATTTATTTGATTTAATTGACATGTATTGACACTGCCTCGGATTTCGACGAAACTAGTTTCATTGGATCCGCAATAGTGAGTTATTATAGGATTTCGAGTTTCGTAGCGATCGGACTTACCATTTGATCGTGCGAGCTCGAAACGCACATAAATTAATTAAAATAATTCGATTTGAAAACCTATCTTCTTTATATGATGGAATTGGCCACCAATATATATTTCATTGTGTTTGGAATAGGAGTAAAACTTTAGGAACACCAGGCGGCACGCTTCGTTTGGAGTTCAGAATTTTTTTGGGTAAATAGTGTTTTATAGTTGTCTACATAAGGACCTTCATTTGCTAAAACCCTAGAGCAATTAGGGCTAGCCGCCACTAATGATTTCTACGACCAAGAAATCTCGATTCTTCTTCCTCAATTTTCTTTTAATCCATAAACAGTTATCAAAAACTTCCAACTACAATATTGTAGAGCACAGCGAGATCTTCACATCCAATGGTGGAGATTGGAAATGGAGCGTCATGGTGGTCTAGATCTGGCCGTGAATGATGCGCGTTCGAGGGGGTGCTGCAAGGCGTGGGGATGGCCGAGCTCGTCATGGTCGTTGGTGGTGGTGCGTGGGGCCATAGGCTTCGATGTGGTGGTCTCCGATCAACTTAAGGTGATCGTGGAGGGAGCGACAATCAATGGTTCGCGCATGTAGTTGGTTTCGAACGGAACCTGTAGACGTGAAGAGGGAGATAGATTAAAACATTAATGAAGGTAATTAATTAGCTTATATGACTGTTATTATTTATATTATAAAATCGCGTAATTTATAAAATGCATAACTATTTCATACGAGGTCCGTTTCACATGAAACGAATTGCGTTGGATGCGTATTGACGGGCACTATATTTTAGAGTTGGATTGGATGGATTTGGATCTAGATAGAATTTTAGTTAAATTTGAACGCCTGTTCATTTTTAATTAAAACGAATCGCTATTGCGACGACTGCTACCAAAGTGAGTAAAACTTACCTCTCTGGCTCGCTTATATTTTTATATTAGTGAGAATAAATTTATATATGATGATTGATGCTTGTTTGGATGAGATATGATATATTATATATATTAGTTGGTTGGATATATTCCCGCATATTTTAGCGGATGAGAAATTTGACCACATATAAGCATGAAAATGTCCACCGTGTGGTAACGCACCATAGACATGATCACCTACCATGTAACGACCCAATATTTTCAACCATTCGCATCCGCACATGCCGGACTTGAATTGTTCAAAATACCGAATTGTAAATATAAATTTGGCAAAACTTAAAATATACAGCAAATAAATCACAGATCACAAACACAGAGTAATATAACAATGCAGCGGAAGCAAAGAAATAGTAGTTCATGAAGCTACTATATATATATAGAGTTAAACAAGATACAACAGAATTTACGAATACAAAGATGTCTCAATACAATAATCAAGTACAAATCAGAATACATCACAGGAATCAGCTGGATAACTAAAAGCAGAATCAATAGATGGATCCAAGCGGAACTCCAGCTCCAAAGGTGAGTCTTGAATACTGGTACAACTCAGTCTGACCCAAGCGTAAAGCAAAACAAAAAACACTCAAGTCGGGACAAACATACTTATACAATGTAAACCAACTCAAGTGAACTGTAATAAAATGCACAAGTAACTTAAAGAATGCTTGGGATCGCCCATCCTTTAAGGATCCATTAAACTATCTACTATGTAGTAATATACGCTATTATAATAGTACAAGTAAATTAAAGGATGCTTGGGATCGCCCATCCTTTACGGAGTTTTACATCTCTTATCCGGTGTATAATGTGCTGCAATAACTCAAGAGATGTTACGAGATTTTCCATCTTTTAAGGATCCGTCAAAATATTTATATATAGTAGAATACGCTACATATATAATGTCTAGTCGGTAAAATAAATATTAAAATAGCGTTAAGGCTTTACATCGATCCCCCTTAACGCATTTTTAAGCATTGTCGTACAGTTTGCAAATAAAACACTAGTAAACCGTCGGTGGATAGGGATGCGCCGTGATACGACAACACTAAACCAAAATCGTAGGGGTCTTGTATAAGGATAAAAGTATGACAAGGCACGTGAGGCAATGCCTAAGGTAGGATACTACCAGTTTACCCTTCCCGGCTTGTGGTAACGCACCATAGACATGATCGCCTACCGTGTAACGACCCAATATTTTCAACCATTCGCATCCGCACATGCCGGACTTGAATTGCTCAAAATACCGAATTTTAAATATAAATTTGGAAAAACTTAAAATATACAGTAAATAAATTACAGATCATAGACACAGAGTAATATAACAATGCAGCGGAAGCAAAGAAATAGTAGTTCATGAAGCTAATATATATATACAGAGTTAAACAAGATACAACAGAATTTACGAATACAAAGATATCTCAATACAATAATCAAGTACAAATTAGAGTACATCACTGGAATCAACTGGATAACTGAAAGCAGAATCAATAGATGGATCCAAGCGGAACTCCAGCTCCAAAGGTGAGTCTTGAATACTGGTACAACTCAGTCTGACCCGAGCGTAAAGTAAAACACAAAACACTCGAGTCAGGACATACATACTTATACAATGTAACACAAGTGAACTGTAATAAAATGCACAAGTAACTTAAAGGATGCTTGGGATCGCCCATCCTTTAAGGATCCATTAAACTATCAACTA
The DNA here is from genome assembly GCA_030737815.1 of Allium fistulosum. Lineage (NCBI taxonomy): Eukaryota > Viridiplantae > Streptophyta > Magnoliopsida > Asparagales > Amaryllidaceae > Allium > Allium fistulosum. The sequence continues at coordinate 195,449,606 of CM060906.1, read as the reverse complement.
TGTAGTAATATACGCCATTATAATAGTACAAGTAACTTAAAGGATGCTTGGGATCGCCCATCCTTTACGGAGTTTTACATCTCTTATCTGGTGTATAACGTGCTGCAATAACTCAAGAGATGTTACGAGATTTTCCATCTCTTAAGGATCCGTCAAAATATTTATATATAGTAGAATACACTACATATATAATGTCTAGTCGGTAAAATAAATATTAAAATAGCGTTAAGGCTTTACATCGATCCCCCTTAACGCGTTTTTAAGCATTGTCGTACCGTTTGCAAATAAAACACCAGTAAACCGTCGGTGGATAGGGATGCGCCGTGATACGACAACACTAAACCAAAATCGTAGGGGTCTCGTATAAGGATAAAAGTATGACAAGACACGTGAGGCAATGCCCAAGGTAGGATACTACCAGTTTACCCTTCCCGGCTTGTGGTAACGCACAATAGACATGATCGCCTACCGTGTAACGACCCAATATTTTCAACCATTCGCATCCGCACATGCCGGACTTGAATTGCTCAAAATACCGAATTGTGAATATAAATTTGGCAAAACTTAAAATATACAGTAAATAAATCACAGATCACAGACACAGAGTAATATAACAATGCAGCGGAAGCAAAGAAATAGTAGTTCATTAAGCTACTATATATACAGAGTTAAACAAGATACAACAGAATTTACGAATACAAAGATGTCTCAATACAATAATCAAGTACAAATCAGAATACATCATTGGAATCAACTGGATAACTGAAAGCAGAATCAATAGATGGATCCAAGCGGAACTCCAGCTCCAAAGGTGAGCCTTGGATACTGGTACAACTCAGTCTGACCCGAGCGTAAAGCAAAACACAAAACACTCGAGTCAGGACATACATACTTATACAATGTAAACCAACTCAAGTGAACTGTAATAAAATGCACAAGTAACTTAAAGGATGCTTGGGATCGCCCATCCTTTAAGGATCCATTAAACTATCTACTATGTAGTAATATACGCTATTATAATAGTACAAGTAACTTAAAGGATGGTTGGGATCGCCCATCCTTTACGGAGTTTTACATCTCTTATCCGGTGTATAACGTGCTGCAATAACTCAAGAGGTGTTACGAGATTTTCCATCTCTTAAGGATGCGTCAAAATATTGATATATAGTAGAATACGCTACATATATAATGTCTAGTCGGTAAAATAAATATTAAAATAGCGTTAAGGCTTTACATCGATCCCCTTAACGCGTTTTTAAGCATTGTCATACAGTTTGCAAATAAAACACCAGTAAACCGTCGGTGGATAGGGATGCACCGTGATACGACAACATTAAACCAAAATCGTAGGGGTCTCGTATAAGGATAAAAGTATGACAAGGCACGTGAGGCAATGCTCAAGGTAGGATACTACCAGTTTACCCTTCCCGGCTTGTGGTAACGCACCATAGACATGATCGCCTACCGTGTAACGACCCAATATTTTCAACCATTCGCATCCGCACATGTCGGACTTGAATTGCTCAAAATACCGAATTGTAAATATAAATTTGGAAAAACTTAAAATATATAGTAAATAAATCACAGATCACAGATCACAGACACAGAGTAATATAACAATGCAGCAGAAGCAAAGAAATAGTAGTTCATGAATCTACTATATATATACAGAGTTAAACAAGATACAACAGAATTTACGAATACAAAGATGTCTCATTACAATAATCAAGTATAAATCAGAATACATATGTAACGACCCATAAATTTTAACTGTTTTAATAACATAATTCGTTGAAATTTTGTGAAATTTTAAACGATAAAATTTTGAAATAAAAATTTGATATTTGGAATGCGTCTAATTAATCTTAGCAACCGATAAATTTTCATCAGATAATTTGGAAATTATTTTCTAATGAAATTTTATTTCAATTTATATCGGTTAAAATTGATGATAATAAAATGTTTTCCAAACGTGAATATTTTTACATAGAAAAATTCTAATTCATTTTCTGACAAAGACGTCATTTTTCGTTTTTCCAAATTCGGACTTCTTTAGCTCCGTCGATCTTATTTTCTGCGTTTTTGCTGCATTTTTCGCTAGTAGAAAATTCGAATTTTGCTGCATATTCCATATTAATATGTATACATGTAAGTTTTGCTTATCCTATTTATATATATATATATATATAAGTTACAGCAAATGTATATATAACATGTTTAAAGTGATAGTTAAATGGTTGTGTAATATATATGAAAGGCTATATATATAAGCTATATTATATATATATCATTTGTTAGTTTATGCATACATACTTAGGTAGTTTTATATAGTTACAATAATTTTGGTGTGTTGGATTTCAAAAGGAATTTTATGTATTTTGTGAATATCTATTTTCAATATGACAAGAAGGTGTTTCATTTAGATTTGTATTTTTTTTTGTTGTATATTGATTTAACTGTATATATATATATATATTTATATGTTTTCAATATAAAGGTTATATGTGTCTAAATATACATATTGGTCCAATGCGTTGGTTTACACATAAGTTTGCCTTAGATTATAACATATTAGATTTGGATATAATAGTTGGATTTCAAGCTACAGGTTGTATATGTAGTTATATACTTTAGCCTGTAAATTTTTAAGTATATAACAGTTTGTTTAAAACATATATATAGGATATATATTACTTGTTATGTTTTAAAGAAAAGATTAGCATAGTTTACTTTATACATAGGGTGCTGTCAGTTGCATGCTGCATTTTACTTTCTTTCTGGCTATGTGAAAACTCATACACATTCATGCTGTTGCATGTGCCAGGCTGTCATCTTGCATAACTTTATATGTTGAAAAGTTTATAATATAAAGGCATTTAGGCTTGTCCATTTGAAACTTATTTATGCTGTGCACGTTTAATTATACATGAGACTATATGTGATATATATGTCACATATATTTTAATCTGCAAGCTTGTATGTATACGCCATACGTATATGGAAGCCATTTTCTTTTGTTCGTTTCTTTTTATTATCTTTTTTATTTTATTTTATTTTTATTTTATTTATTTTTTTATTTTATTTATTTATTGATTGATTGATTTATTTTATTTTATTTTTCTCTTTGTTTTCAAAATTGCGGTGTTGTGTAAAGGAAGGTGACGGCCTAGACAGGTGCCGTACACACATTCTGTGATAGCTATCCTTTTATATTCTATAGTTTGCTTTAGGATTTCTGTCTTGCCTATATAAAATGTATTATCTTATATTGCTTGCGTTTTATGGTGGCAGCATACATATTCCGCATCTATATTTTTATCTACTGGTTTGTTTCCATCAAATTTATCATACTAAATCGACGCTTGTTTTTCGCAGCTAATTGATTCATCGTGCCTGAATTCATGCCAGTTTCGCTGTATCGTTCTTTCTGTTGTCGTTCCATCGTTCTCTAGCCTCTAAAGGTGAGCAATCACTCACGATTAATGTTCTTTTATTTATTAAATTTGATTTCAATTGAAACGACAATTAAAATATGCTACTGCTAGTTATTCACACTGTTATATATATGCTATTACCTGTATCAGTTAACCTGTGAAATCTGACACCATTATCTGTAATTTATATTTCTATATATATGCCATTATCTGTATCTGTTCACCTATAATATCTGACACCATTATCTGTAATTTATATTTATATATATATATGTCATTATTTGTATCTGTTCACCTGTGACATCTGACGCCATTATCTGCCAATTGAAATATGCTGATGTTAGTTATTTACACTGTTATATATATGCTATTACTTGTATCAGTTCATCTGTGACATCTGACACCATTATCTAATGATATATGCCTGTTATATTTTTATCATATCTGTTATCACTCTGCAAGTTCCCTGTTAATATAGAATTCACTATGGGTTGAAATGATACATACCCGAACGATCTGTAGAATAGGAGAAAATCGTTATGGGTTGAAATGGTAAACCTAAGCGGTTTTCATTGAATTAAATTTGGGATTACGGGTTGAAAAGATATATACCCGTATATAATTTAAATTACGGATTGAAATGATAAATATCCGTATCACTTGACCATAGGATAGAAAATTTTATACAGACACCGTTGGTCCATATATAAATATTTTGAAAATGATTCCTATGATTTTGAAAAGGAATAAACGGGTTTTAATAAATATTGATTTTAAAGATTTATTAAAGTTGATTTAATAAAAGTTGATGTATAATATGTTTAAGTATTTATTTAAGATATATATTTTCAAATATAGAGTTTATATTGATTCAGGTTGGAAAGATAAATTTTAAAATTGATTTGAAATGTTATTTATTTAAGAATTTTACTTAAATAAGTTTGATTTGAAATTTATTAAATTTGAGATTTTAAAGATACATTTTATAAATTGAATTTGATTAAAAGTGACTTAAATGAATATTTCAAACTTATATAAATTTAAATGGGATATTTTGTTTATATAAATTTGTAAATTGAAGTTGGATTTAGATGTATTGAAATGATTAAATAAATATCTCAGAAACTAAATGAAATGAAATTAAATTGAGATATAAATGGAATTATCAAATTTAGTTTTGAAATGTGGAATAATTAAAGCCTTGAAATATATTGAAATTTAATGGTTTATTTTGTGTTTAAAATCTGTATTTGAAATCGTTATAATTCGAAATGATTTATTGAGAAATTGAATTGAGTTGAAATTGATGATTTCAGATTTTATTAAGTTTGAATTTGGAAGTCGAGTTAATTTGAATCGATTTGTGAATTTGTGGAAGCTATTTTATTTTAGAAAGTATTTTTAAATTATATCTACAACTATTTATATTTTACTTTATAAATTATTTTAATATAAACTATTTTATATAAATCATTTTCAATATATATTATTTTATTATAAACTATTTTAACTTATAACTATTGTATATAAACTATTTTTATTTTATAAATTATTTTATTCTATACACTAATTTTAATATCTAAACTGTTTGAGAGGAAAGTGTTATGAATTCCAAAATTGTTATGATTTCAAACTATAGTTTCAATGTGTTATGAATTTCAAGGTTTTGATTTCCAAAGTGTTTTGATTTTTAAAGACTTACGATTTCAAAAGCGATATAACTTTGGAAAGTGATATGATTTTAGAAATGGATTTATTTAAAGTGAAATTGATATCGTATGGATATGGTTTTGAAATGGCAATGATATTTCGGTTTGAAATATAAACTATTTTGAAAGTTTACTAAATGACCATCGGTGTAATTAATACGTAGTTATTAAAGAGACCGGGATCAGATATGGACATACTCTCTGTCGATATCGAAAACCACTTTAATAACTAATATACGCGGAGTGTTGATCCAGAATGAAGTGGATGGTTTGGTGAACGCGTTGACTGAAGAAAGAGAACGATATTGGATGACCCCTGACATGACTAAAATAGGAGCCGTGCCGGGCCATTGAGGTTCGCCACCTCCAGCGGACACACTTCTTCGTTACCATATCTATTACTTTTGTGATTCGATTTGGGTGCACCCCTCGATTATGGGAGTGTTGTTTCGCGGTGTTGGGGTAGTAGCTGCTATGCCCAACATCAGTCCGGATCACGCAACTACTAGTATCCTAGTTGGTATCGCCTCATGTACCTTGTCATACTGATTATCCTATTCGCGACCACTACGATTTGTTTTGTGTTATACCTATGGGGTACCCTTTGATAACCACTAGTTTACGGTGGGGTTTACGGTGCTGTATAGACTATGACATGGTAAAAATGTGTTAAGGGTGGAATGGGCCATGACTTAACGCTATTTTGGTATCGTACTTTACTGATTATACATTATCTACTTAGCGTACACTATTACATAGTAGATAGTTTAATGGATCCTTAAGGGATGGTTATCCCAAACATCCTTTGAGTTACTTGTATTTCAGTCGTTATTTCACTTGAGTTGAATTTATTGATATAAGAATGTTAATCCTGACTCGAGTGTTTTGTGTTTTCTTTACGCTTGGGTCAGACTGAGTGATACAGTATTTTATACTCACCTTTGGAGTTGGAGCTTTGCTTGGAGATCCAGCTATCTATCCAGCTTTCAGTTATTCAGTTGATTCCAGTGATGTATTCAGATCTTGTATTTGACTATTGTATTTAGATATCTATGTATTCGAGACCTCTGTTGTATCTTGTTTAATTCTGTTATATATATACTAGCTTCATGAACTACTATTCTTTTGTTTTCGCTGCATTATTGTTATATTACTCTGTGTCTGTGATTATTTTATTTACTGTATATGCTGAGTTTTGCCAATTTTATTTACAATCCATTGTTTTGAATTATTCAAGTCCGACATGTGTGGATTTATTGTCGATTTGAATGGTCCAAAATAGTGGGTCGTTATAACATCACTGGAATCAACTGGATAACTGAAAGCAGAATCAATAGATGGATCCAAGCGGAACTCCAGCTCCAAAGGTGAGTCTTGTATACTGGTACAACTCAGTCTGACCCGAGTGTAAAGCAAAACACAAAACACTCGAGTTAGGACATACATACTTATACAATGTAAACCAACTCAAGTGAACTGTAATAAAATGCACAAGTAACTTAAAGGATGCTTGGGATCGCCCATCCTTTAAGGATCCATTAAACTATCTACTATGTAGTAATATACGCTATTATAATAGTACAAGTAACTTAAAGGATGCTTGGGATCGCTCATCCTTTACGGAGTTTTACATCTCTTATCCGGTGTATAACGTGCTGCAATAACTCAAGAGATGTTACGAGATTTTCCATCTCTTAAGGATGCGTCAAAATATTTATATATAGTAGAATATGCTACATATATAATGTCTAGTCGGTAAAATAAATATTAAAATAGCGTTAAGGCTTTACACGATCCCCCTTAACGCGTTTTTAAGCATTGTCGTACAGTTTGCAAATAAAACACCAGTAAACCATCGGTGGATAGGGATGCGCCATGATACGACAACACTAAACCAAAATCGTAGGGGTCTCGTATAAGGATAAAAGTATGACAAGGCCCGTGAGGCAATGCCCAAGGTAGGATACTACCAGTTTACCCTTCCCGGCTTGTGGTAACGCACCATAGACATGATCGCCTACCGTGTAACGACCCAATATTTTCAACCATTCGCATCCGCACATGTCGGACTTGAATTGCTCAAAATAACGAATTGTAAATATAAATTTGGCAAAACTTAAAATATACAGTAAATAAATCACAGATCACAGACACAGAGTAATATAACAATGAAGCGGAAGCAAAGAAATAGTAGTTCATAAAGCTACTATATATATATATATCGAGTTAAACAAGATACAATAGAATTTACGAATACAAAGATGTCTCAATACAATAATCAAGTACAAATCAGAATACATCACTGGAATCAACTAGATAACTGAAAGCAGAATCAATAGATGGATCCAAGCGGAACTCCAGCTCCAAAGGTGAGTCTTGAATACTGGTAAAACTTAGTCTGACCCGAGCGTAAAGCAAAACACAAAACACTCGAGTCAGGACATACATACTTATACAATGTAAACCAACTCAAGTGAACTGTAATAAAATGCACAAGTAACTTAAAGGATGCTTGGGATCGCCCATCCTTTAAGGATCCATTAAACTATCTACTATGTAGTAATATACGATATTATAATAGTACAAGTAACTTAAAGGATGCTTGGGATCGCCCATCCTTTACGGAGTTTTACATCTCTTATCCGGTGTATAACGTGCTGCAATAACTCAAGAGATGTTACAATATTTTCCATCTCTTAAGGATCCGTCAAAATATTTATATATAGTAGAATACGCTACATATATAATGTCTAGTCGGTAAAATAAATATTAAAATAGCGTTAAGGCTTTACATCGATCCCCCTTAACGCGTTTTTAAGCATAGTCGTACAGTTTGCAAATAAAACACCAGTAAACCGTCGGTGGTTAGGGATGCGCCGTGATACGACAACACTAAACCAAAATCGTAGGGGTCTCGTATAAGGGTAAAAGTATGACAAGGCACGTGAGGCAATGCCCAAGGTAGGATACTACCAGTTTACCATTCCCGGCTTGTGGTAACGCACCATAGACATGATCGCCTACCGTGTAACGACCCAATATTTTCAACCATTCGCATCCGCACATGCCGGACTTGAATTGCTCAAAATACCGAATTGTAAATATAAATTTGGCAAAACTTAAAATATATAGTAAATAAATCACAGATCACAGACACAGAGTAATATAACAATGCAGCGGAAGCAAAGAAATAGTAGTTCATGAAGCTACTATATATATACAGAGTTAAACAAGGTACAACAGAATTTACGAATACGAAGTTGTCTCAATACAATAATCAAGTACAAATCAGAATACATCATTGGAATCAACTGGATAACTGAAAGCAGAATCAATAGATGGATCCAAGCGGAACTCCAGCTCCAAAGGTGAGTCTTGGATACTGGTACAACTCAGTCTGACCCGAGAGTAAAACAAAACACAAAACACTCGAGTCAGGACATACATACTTATACAATGTAAACCAACTCAAGTGAACTGTAATAAAATGCACAAGTAACTTAATGGATGCTTGGGATTGCCCATCCTTAAAGGATCCATTAAACTATCTACTATGTAGTAATATACGCTATTATAATAGTACAAGTTAATTAAAGGATGCTTGGGATCGCCCATCCTTTACGGAGTTTTACATCTCTTATCCGGTGTATAACGTGCTGCAATAACTCAAGAGATGTTACAATATTTTCCATCTCTTAAGGATCCGTCAAAATATTTATATATAGTAGAATACGCTACATATATAATGTCTAGTCGGTAAAATAAATATTAAAATAGCATTAAGGCTTTACATCGATCCCCCTTAACGCGTTTTTAAGCATTGTCGTACAGTTTGCAAATAAAACACCAGTAAACCGTTGGTGGATAGGGATGCGCCGTGATATGACAACACTAAACCAAAATCGTAGGGGTCTCGTATAAGGATAAAAGTATGACAAGGCACGTGAGGCAATGCCCAAGGTAGGATACTACCAGTTTACCCTTCCCGGCTTGTGGTAACGCACCATAGACATGATCGCCTACCGTGTAACGACCTAATATTTTCAACCATTCGCATCCGCACATGCCGAACTTAAATTGCTCAAAATACCGAATTGTAAATATAAATTTGGCAAAACTTAAAATATACAGTAAATAAATCACAGATCACAGACACAGAGTAATATAACAATGCAGCGGAAGCAAAGAAATAGTAGTTCATGAAGCTACTATATATATACAGAGTTAAACAAGGTACAGCAGAATTTACGAATACAAAGTTGTCTCAATACAATAATCAAGTACAAATCAGAATACATCATTGGAATCAACTGGATAACTGAAAGCAGAATCAATAGATGGATCCAAGCGAAACTCTAGCTCCAAAGGTGAGTCTTGGATACTGGTACAACTCAGTCTGACCCGAGCGTAAAGAAAAACACAAAACACTCGAGTAAGGACATACATACTTATACAATGTAAACCAACTCAAGTGAACTGTAATAAAATGCACAAGTAACTTAAAGGATGCTTGGGATCTCCCATCCTTTAAGGATCCATTAAACTATCTACTATGTAGTAATATACGCTATTATAATAGTACAAGTAACTTAAAGGATGCTTGGGATCGCCCATCCTTTACGGAGTTTTACATCTCTTATCCGGCGTATAACGTGCTGCAATAACTCAAGAGATGTTACGAGATTTTCCATCTCTTAAGGATAAGTCAAAATATTTATATATAGTAGAATACGCTACATATATAATGTCTAGTCGGTAAAATAAATATTAAAATAGCGTTAAGGCTTTACATCGATCCCCCTTAATGCGTTTTTAAGCATTGTCGTACAGTTTGCAAATAAAACACCAGTAAACCGTCGGTGGATAGGGATGCGCCGTGATATGACAACACTAAACCAAAATCGTAGGGGTCTCATATAAGGATAAAAGTATGACAAGGCTCGTGAGGCAATGACCAAGGTAGGATACTACCAGTTTACCCTTCCCGGCTTGTGGTAACGCACCATAGACATGATCGCCTACCGTGTAACGACCCAATATTTTCAACCATTCACATCCGCACATGCCGGACTTGAATTGCTCAAAATACCGAATTGTAAATATAAATTTGGAAAAACTTAAAATATACAGTAAATAAATTACAGATCACAGACACAGAGTAATATAACAATGCAGTGGAAGCAAAGAAATAGTAGTTCATGATGCTACTATATATATACAGAGTTAAACAAGATACAACAGAATTTACGAATACAAAGATGTCTCAATACAATAATCAAGTACAAATCAGAATACATCATTGGAATCAACTGGATAACTGAAAGCAGAATCAATAGATGGATCCAAGCGGAACTCCAGCTCCAAAGGTGAGTCTTGGATACTGGTACAACTCAGTCTGACCCGAGCGTAAAGCAAAACACAAAACACTCGAGTCAGAACATACATACTTATACAATGTAAACCAACTCAAGTGAACTGTAATAAAATGCACAAGTAACTTAAAGGATGCTTGGGATCGCCCATCCTTTAAGGATCCATTAAACTATCTACTATGTAGTAATATACGCTATTATAATAGTACAAGTAACTTAAAGGATGCTTGGGATCGCCCATCCTTTACGGAGTTTTACATCTCTTATCCGGTGTATAACGTGCTGCAATAACTCAAGAGATGTTACGAGATTTTCCATCTCTTAAGGATGCGTAAAAATATTTATATATAGTAGAATACGCTACATATATAATGTCTAGTCGGTAAAATAAATATTAAAATAGCGTTAAGACTTTACATCGATCCCCCTTAATGCGTTTTTAAGCATTGTCGTATAGTTTGCAAATAAAACACCAGTAAACCGTCGGTGGATAGGGATGCGCCGTGATACGACAACACTAAACCAAAATCATAGGGGTCTCGTATAAGGATAAAAGTATGACAAGGCATGTGAGGCAATGCCCAAGGTAGGATACTACCAGTTTACCCTTCCCGGCATGTGGTAACGCACCATAGACATGATCGCCTACCGTGTAACGATCCAAAATTTTCAACCATTCGTATCCGCACATGCCGGACTTGAATTGCTCAAAATACCGAATTGTAAATATAAATTTGGCAAAACTTAAAATATACAGTAAATAAATCACAGATCACAGACACAGAGTAATATAACAATGCAGCGGAAGCAAAGAAATAGTAGTTCATGAAGCTACTATATATATACCGAGTTAAACAAGATACAACAGAATTTACGAATACAAAGATGTCTCAATACAATAATCAAGTACAAATCAGAATACATCACTGAAATCAACTGGATAACTGAAAGCAGAATCAATAGATGGATCCAAGCGGAACTCCAGCTCCAAAGGTGAGTCTTGAATACTGGTACAACTCAGTCTGACCCGAGCGTAAAGCAAAACACAAAACACTCGAGTCAAGACATACATACTTATACAATGTAAATCAACTCAAGTGAACTGTAATAAAATGCACAAGTAACTTAAAGGATGCTTGGGATCGCCCATCCTTTAAGGATCCATTAAACTATCTACTATGTAGTAATATACGCTATTATAATAGTACAAGTAACTTAAAGGATGCTTGGGATCGCCCATCCTTTACAGAGTTTTACATCTCTTATCCAGTGTATAACGTGCTGCAATAACTCAAGAGATGTTACGAGATTTTTCCATCTCTTAAGGATCCGTCAAAATATTTATATATAGTAGAATACGCTAAATATATATTGTCTAGTCGGTAAAATAAATTTTAAAATAGCGTTAAGGCTTTACATCGATCCCTCTTAACGCGTTTTTAAGCATTGTCGTACAGTTTGCAAATAAAACACCAGTAAACCGTCGGTGAATAGTGATGCAGTCCAAGCTATAATTTTCCAAGGCTTAAGTCGTGACCGACTTAACAAAGTTGAAGGCATAAGTCGTGACCGACCTAACGTAGCCATAAGTCGTGACCGACTTAGCGAAGACCTTAAGTCGCCCCAACGACCTAGTGTAACTCGGCAGCGACTTGGTGAAGACTTGCGAGTTAACGAGTCCCTTAAGTTGCCTGAACGACCTACCGAGTTACGCAATGAGAAAACAGAGCAAATTGGTTAAGTGTTAGGTCGTGAACGACCTAACGAGTCAAGAGATAAGTCGTTGAAGCTGAAGCCGTGAATTCTTATGCCGCTTTAATCCAGACCACTGATTCTGCAAAGCCGCTTGAGATAGATCGCTACTGGAGTATAAGTCGTAAGTCGTTTGTTTAAGGTCGCGTACGACCTAAGTTGAGTCGTGAGAAGTTGATAGGTCGGCAACGACCTAAGTGATGTATTTTCTGTTTGTATTTTCTGTTTGTTAAGTCGTAGGTCGCATTGGTTTTAAGTCGTCTGTTTTGAGTCGCTACTGTTTAAATCGAGAATCGTTGAATGTAAGTGTTGAGTCGTCACCGACTTATGTTAAGTCGTATCTTTTAGGTCGTGTGCTTTGTTGAGTCGTGGTCTTTGTTAAGTCGGAGACGACCTAAGAGTTGTACAGATTTTTGTTTTGATTAGTAACTTCTATAAATAGGCCGGTGGTGCTATTTGTAATAGTTTAGTTGATTTGAAATAAAACTCTTGTTTTATTAGCTTTGTGCTTTCACCAAATTGGTAGTTGAGTGTAATCTCCTATCTCCTCTTTCGGTTAATCGAGTGCGCTCGATTCAACGACTGCAGAAGCCGATTCACGGAATCTAGTGCGCTAGATCAACGTGCGAACAATCGCAGATCTTTGAACCCAGTATCGTGCGCGATCAACGTGTTCGGGATAGCTAGAATTCGGTATCTTCGGATCAACGAATTTGGGCATTTCAGTATTCTTCAATCCATCGATCGCTACTTTCACAGAATCATCATTTTGTTATTTCCGCTGCTGCACCATTTGGTATCAGAGCTCGTTTTAGCCAATCATAGCTAAATCGAGTCTTGGAGCCAATCATCTTGAAGAATTTGAAGTCGAAGTGTAGGTTTGATCAAGGCCGAGAGCAACTAGTTGAAGTGTGTGCATACTTTTGAAGTTTGGAGATCGGATCTATATCTTTTGGGAGAAGTTGTGTTCATCGTGTTCATCGTCGATTACAATAAGGTGGGAGGTTTTGATCCATATCAATTTGGATCGAAAGAAGAAAAGTGTTTGAATTTGGCCGTAGTTGTTTTGCGCGCCAAACCCATTTGATTTGAGTCGACCGCGAGTCAAGGAGAACCGGCGAGTAAGGTTAAGTCGTGAACCATCATTTCCGAGCTATTGAGCTTGTGCGAGCTTGAGTTAGGTCGTTCATGGGCCAAACCGAGCTAGAGTTGAAGTTTTTGAAGTTTTGAAGTTTGAATTTGTTGGATTATTTGTACAATTTCGAATCATGCCACCAAGGAGAGCTAATCGACATCAAAACATTGAAGCATTATATCGAAGAGAAGAGGCCGATGAGATGGAGCAAAGAATTAATGAAAACTTTAGTGAGAAACTTAATGAAGGAATTGGACGACTAGAGAAGATGATGTTGGAGATGAATCAAAATCAGAGACGGGTTTCACCTGAATCTAACCATGGAGGAAGTAGAATTTTGCCACATTCAAATCGAGGGAGAAGTATCGATAGTAATCATAGAAGTATGGATCGAGATTCTTATAGGAATGTTGGTGATCGGAATGTAAGTGGTCAAGATCGGAGGGATGGAGATCGAAGGGATGTTGGTGGTAGACGTGATGGTAGTAGAGATGTTGGTGGTCAGGATCGACATCGATATACATCTGATTTTGAAGAGGAATATGACGGTGGTAGTGTTAGAAGACAAGGACGAGGCCAAAGAAGAAATTACTCTGAGTATGATCACAAGTGGGAGTCAGGGATGAAAACTGAAATTCCTGAATTCAAGGGTGGTATGCAAGCGGAGGAGTTTCTAGATTGGGTGGCTAATGTTGAAGAAATTTTTGACTTCAAGGAAGTTCCAGAACATTGTAGAGTGAAGTTGGTTGCTACAAGGTTGAGGGGTAGGGCTTTGGCATGGTGGCAGCAAACCAAACTTACACGTGAACGGATGGGGAAGTCAAAGGTTGAATCATGGGAGAAGATGAAGAAATTGATGAAAGCAACGTTCTTACCTTACAATTATCAATCTCTGATGTATCAACGTCTGCAAAACTTGAGGCAAGGAACGAAGTCTGTGAATGACTATGCTGACGAATTTTATCAACTGATTGCAAGGAATGATATTATGGAGACAGAGGAACAATTGACAGCTAGATTTGTTGGGGGGTTGCGAATGCAGATTCAAGATATGGTTAACATGTTTGATCCTAGATCTGTGGCAGAAGCACACCAGAAAGCGTTGGCTTGGGAAAAACAGGGAAGACGAGGTGGTGGTGTGTTTACAAATTCCAACAATCCAGTGAAGGGTGTTAGTGGAAGTTCTAATGTTTCAAAAGCTGTTGCAAAGCCAGTTGTGAATGAGGTTGGGAAGATGAAAGCCAATAATGGTTTCAAGTGTTATAATTGTCAAGAAGTGGGCCACAAAAGTAATGAATGTCCAAAGCCGAAGAAGAGAACTATGATAGTGGAGGTTGAGGATGAGGATGAAGAAGCGGAATGTTCCAATTCACCGCCTGATGAGAAGGAAGAAGAAGTGTCGGGAGACGAAGGTTGTAATCTGATGATGAGGAGGTCTTGTTTGACACCAAAGCTAGAGGAGGATTGTAGTTGGTTGAGGAGCAATATTTTTCAGTCGACATGTACTATTCTGGGAAAAGTTTGCAAATTTGTTATTGATGCTGGAAGCTGTGATAATATAATTTCTTCAGAAGCTGTGAGGAAGTTAGCATTGAAAACTGAGAAACATCCGAAACCGTACAAGTTGGCTTGGTTGAGAAAAGGCGGGGAGGTGAAGGTTGGACGAAGGGCTAGTGTGAAATTTTCAATTGGGAAGAAATATAAAGACGAAATCTGGTGCGATGTGGTAGACATGGACGTATGTCATTTGTTGCTGGGAAGACCATGGCAGTATGATAGGGCGGTGCAACATGATGGACGTACCAACAGTTATAGCTTTATGTTTGAAGGCACGAAGATTACTCTAGTTCCGAAGAAGCGACAACAGGAAGAAAACAAACTGGAGGAAATTGAAGAGCTGAAAACTTTATTAACCTTGAAGGAGTTTGTTAAAGAAGTTGAAGAGGAGCCAGAAGTGTTTTTGATGATTGGGCGAGAGAGCAATGAAGTGGTTGAGATTCCAGAAGAAGCAAAGTCAGTTTTGAAAGAATTTGAGGATGTATTTCCAGAGGAGTTACCAACGGAGTTACCGCCGTTGAGGGACATTCAACATCAAATTGATCTTGTTCCAGGAACTGTGTTACCTCACAGACCACACTACAGAATGAGTCCAAAAGAGCATGAGGAGTTGCGAAGGCAAGTGGAAGAGTTGCTTGAACAGGGGCGCGTGCAGGAGAGTCTAAGTCCTTGTGCTGTACCAGCTTTATTGGTACCCAAGAAGGATGGGACGTGGAGAATGTGCACTGACAGTCGAGCATTGAATAAGATTACTGTGAGATATAGATTTCCAATGCCAAGGTTGGATGACTTGCTAGATCAAATAAGCGGAGCTACTATCTTTTCAAAGATTGATTTGAAGAGCAGATATCATCAGATTCGTATCAGGCCAGGTGATGAGTGGAAGACTGCTTTTAAAACCAGGGAGGGTCTATACGAATGGTTGGTAATGCCATTTGGCTTATCAAATGCACCGAGTACATTCATGCGGGTGATGAACCAGATTTTCAGACCATTTATCGGGAAGTTTGTGGTAGTGTATTTCGATGATATTCTGATATATAGTGGAAGTCCAGAGGAACATTTAAATCATCTGAGAGAAGTGCTGATGGTACTGCGACAAGAACAATTCTATGGCGCAACAAAGAAATGCGTGTTCATGATGCATAATGTTTTATTCTTGGGATATGTTATTTCGGGAAGGGGAATACAGGTTGATCAGAATAAAGTTGAAGCAGTCAGAAATTGGCCACAACCCAGAACGATAACCGATGTTAGAAGTTTTCATGGTTTGGCATCATTCTACCGAAGGTTTATTCCACACTTCAGTAGTGTGATGGCACCAGTAACTGATTGTATGAAAGGGAAACAGTTTGCATGGACGAAGGAAGCCGGATTCACTTTTGATAGGATCAAAGAACTTTTGACGACAGCACCAATTCTAGTGTTGCCGGATTTTCAGTTGTTGTTTGAGCTACACACTGATGTGTCAAAGGTTGGGATTGGAGGAGCGTTGAGTCAGAAAGGACGTCCTATTGCATATTTCAGTGAGAAGCTATCAGGAGCAAAAATGAGATATAGTACATATGATATGGAATTTTATGCCATCGTGCAAGCTATCAAACATTGGAGACATTATTTGTTTCATAAAGAATTTGTTTTATATACTGATCATGTGGCATTGAAGCATATGCAGGGACAAGATAAGATTGCAGCAAGGCATGCTTCGTGGATCGCATACTTACAACAATTTACATTTGTGGTGAAGCATAAATCGAGAATTACAAATCGAGTTGCTGATGCATTGAGCCGAAAAAATCATTTGTTAACAACAATGAAGGTTGAAGTAACGGGTTTTGTTGTGTTGCCAGAATTATTTGTTGATGATCCTTACTTTGCAAAGTTTGTTGAAAAAGTCAAGGAGAGAGAGACGGATGAGTTTATAATGATAGATGGTTTTCTGTTCAAAGGAAATCGATTGTGCATACCTGATTGTAGTTTGAGAATGAAGATTGTGAAGGAGCTACATGAAGAAGGCCACGTGGGTAGAGACCGTACATTACAGCTGATTTCTCAATCTTATTTTTGGCCATCAATGAGGAAAGAAGTGGAAAGGTTTGTGGAGCGATGTCATATCTGTCAGGTTTCGAAGGGAACTGCGACCAATGCAGGATTATATATGCCGTTACCTATACCAACTAAACCTTGGGTTGATGTGAGTATGGACTTTGTGTTAGGATTGCCGAGAACGCAGCGTGGTAATGATTCCATTTATGTGGTGGTTGACCGATTTTCGAAAATGGTACATTTTATTGCCTGTAAGAAGACAGCAGATGCAGTTCATGTAGCACAATTATTCTTTAGGGAGATATATCGTTTGCATGGTTTGCCGGAGTCCATTGTTTTTGATCAGGATGCTAGATTTCTGAGTCATTTTTGGCTAAGTTTGTGGAAGATGGTCGGAACGAAGTTGAATTTTAGTAGTGCCTACCATCCGCAAACAGATGGACAAACAGAAGTGGTTAACAGATCGCTGGGAAACTTGTTGAGGTGTCTTGTGAAAGATAATCTGAAGAGTTGGGACATAAAGTTATGCCAGGCAGAGTTTGCTCATAATCATGCGGTGAATCGAAGCACAGGTTTCAGTCCATTTCAGATAGTGTATTCGAGCTTACCAAAGGGCCCGTTGAGTTTAACGGTAATACCACACTCGAAGGGGACAGTTAAGAAGGCTGCTGATTTTGTTGATGAATTGACTGAATGTCACAAAATCGTTCAGGAACGATTGGAGAAAGGAAATGAAAAGTATAAACGATCTGCAGATCTAAAGCGAAGAAATGTTGAGTTTAATGAAGGAGACATGGTATATGCTGTGTTAACAAAGGATCGTTTTCCAATAGGCGCTTATAACAAATTGAAAGCCAGGAAAATTGGTCCTGTAGAAATCGTCAAACGGATTAATGAAAATGCTTATAAATTGAAGCTGCCGGAGGGTGTGTACACGTCGGACGTATTCAATGTTAAGCATCTCGTACCTTATCATGGGGATGAACGTATTGCGGAGGAGGAAAGTGCAAATTCGAGGACGAATTTCTTTCAACCAGGGGAGGATGATGCAGGCCAAGCTATAATTTTCCAAGGCTTAAGTCGTGACCGACTTAACAAAGTTGAAGGCATAAGTCGTGACCGACCTAACATAGCCATAAGTCGTGACCGACTTAGCGAAGACCTTACGTCGCCCCAACGACCTAGTGTAACTCGGCAGCGACTTGGTGAAGACTTGCAAGTTAACGAGTCCCTTAAGTTGCCTGAACAACCTACCGAGTTACGCAATGAGAAAACAGAGCAAATTGGTGAAGTGTTAGGTCGTGAACGACCTAACAAGTCGAGAGATAAGTCGTTGAAGCTGAAGCCGTGAATTCTTATGCCGCTTTAATCCAGACCACTGATTCTGCAAAGCCGCTTGAGATAGATCGCTACTGGAGTATAAGTCGTAAGTCATTTGTTTTAGGTCGCGTACGACCGTTGAGTCATGAGAAGTTGATAGGTCGGCAACGACCTAAGTGATGTATTTTCTGTTTGTATTTTCTGTTTGTTAAGTCGTAGGTCGCATTGGTTTTAAGTCGTCTGTTTTGAGTCGCTACTATTTAAATCGAGAATCGTTGAATGTAAGTGTTGAGTCATCACCGAGTTATCTTAAGTCGTATCTTTTAGGTCGTGTGCTTTGTTGAGTCGTGGTCTTTGTTAAGTCGGAGACGACCTAAGAGTTGTACAGATTTTTGTTTTGATTTGTAACTTCTATAAATAGGCCGGTGGTGCCATTTGTAATAGTTTAGTTGATTTGAAATAAAAATCTTGTTTTGTTAGCTTTGTGCTTTCACCAAATTGGTAGTTGAGTGTAATCTCCTATCTCCTCTTTCGGTTAATCGAGTGCGCTCGATTCAACGACTGCAGAAGCCGATTCACGGAATCTAGTGCGCTAGATCAACGTGCGAAGAATCGCAGATCTTTGAACCCGGTATCGTGCGCGATCAACGTGTTCGGGATAGCTAGAATTCGGTATCTTCGGATCAACGAATTTGGGCATTTCAGTATTCTTCAATCCATCGATCGCTACTTTCAAAGAATCATCATTTTGTTATTTCCAGCTCTTAAGGATCCATCAAAATATTTATATATAGTAGAATACGCTACATATATAATGTCTAGTCGGTAAAATAAATATTAAAATAGCGTTAAGGCTTTACATCGATCCCCCTTAACGCGTTTTTAAGCATCGTCGTACAGTTTGCAAATAAAACACCAGTAAACCGTCGGTGGATAGGGATGCGCCGTGATACGACAACACTAAACCATAATCGTAGGGGTCTCGTATAACGATAAAAGTATGACAAGGCACGTGAGGCAATGCCCAAGGTAGGATACTACCAGTTTACCCTTCCCGGCTTGTGGTAACGCACCATAGACATGATCGCCTACCGTGTAACGACCCAATATTTTCAACCATTCACATCCGCACATGCCGGACTTGAATTGCTCAAAATACCGAATTGTAAATATAAATTTGGAAAAACTTAAAATATACAGTAAATAAATCACAGATCACAAACACAGAGTAATATAACAATGCAGCGGAAGCAAAGAAATAATAGTTCATGAAGCTACTATATACATACCGAGTTAAACAAGATACAACAGAATTTACGAATACAAAGATGTCTCAATACAATAATAAAGTACAAATCAGAATACATCACTGGAATCAACTAGATAACTGAAAGCCGAATCAATAGATGGATCCAAGCGGAACTCCAGCTCCAAAGGTGAGTCTTGGATACTGGTACAACTCAGTCTGACCCGAGCGTAAAGCAAAACACAAAACACTCGAGTCAGGACATACATACTTATACAATGTAAACCAACTCAAGTGAACTGTAATAAAATGCACAAGTAACTTAAAGGATGCTTGGGATTGCCCATCCTTTAAGGATCCATTAAACTATCTACTATGTAGTAATATACGCTATTATAATAGTACAAGTAACTTAAAGGATGCTTGGGATCGCCCATCCTTTACGGAGTTTTACATCTCTTATTTGGTGTATAACGTGCTGCGATAACTCAAGAGATGTTACGAGATTTTCCATCTCTTAAGGATGCGTCAAAATATTTATATATAGTAGAATACGCTAC
This sequence comes from Allium fistulosum, assembly GCA_030737815.1. NCBI lineage: Eukaryota > Viridiplantae > Streptophyta > Magnoliopsida > Asparagales > Amaryllidaceae > Allium > Allium fistulosum. The sequence continues at coordinate 195,429,475 of CM060906.1, read as the reverse complement.
ATATATAATGTCTAGTCGATAAAATAAATATTAAAATAGCGTTAAGGCTTTACATCGATCCCCCTTAACCCGTTTTTAAGCATTGTCATACAGTTTGCAAATAAAACACCAGTAAACCGTCGGTGGATAGGGATGCGCCGTGATACGACAACACTAAACCATAATCGTAGGGGTCTCGTATAACGATAAAAGTATGACAAGGTACGTGAGGCAATGCCCAAGGTAGGATACTACGAGTTTACCCTTCCCGGCTTGTGGTAACGCACCATAGACATGATCGCCTACCGTGTAACGACCCAATATTTTCAACCATTCGCATCCGCACATGCCGGACTTGAATTGCTCAAAATACCGAATTGTAAATATAAATTTGGCAAAACTTAAAATATACAGTAAATAAATCACAGATCACAAACACAGAGTAATATAACAATGCAGCGGAAGCAAAGAAATAGTAGTTCATGAAGCTACTATATATATAATGAGTTAAACAAGATACAATAGAATTTACGAATACAAAGATGTCTCAATACAATAATAAAGTACAAATCAGAATACATCACTGGAATCAACTAGATAACTGAAAGCAGAATCAATAGATGGATCCAAGCGGAACTCCAGCTCCAAAGGTGAGTCTTGAATACTGGTACAACTCAGTCTGACCCGAGCGTAAATCAAAACACAAAACACTCGAGTCAGGACATACATACTTATACAATGTAAACCAACTCAAGTGAACTGTAATAAAATGCACAAGTAACTTAAAGGATGCTTGGGATTGCCCATCCTTTAAGGATCCATTAAACTATCTACTATGTAGTAATATACGCTATTATAATAGTACAAGTAACTTAAAGGATGCTTGGGATCGCCCATCCTTTACGGAGTTTTACATCTCTTATTTGGTGTATAACGTGCTGCAATAACTCAAGAGATGTTACGAGATTTTCCATCTCTTAAGGATGCGTCAAAATATTTATATATAGTAGAATACGCTATATATATAATGTCTAGTCCGTAAAATAAATATTAAAATAGCGTTAAGGCTTTACATCGATCCCCCTTAACACGTTTTTAAGCATTGTCGTACAGTTTGAAAATAAAACACCAGTAAACCGTCGGTGAATAGGGATGCGCCGTGATACGATAACACTAAACCAAAATCGTAGGGGTCTCGTATAAGGATAAAAGTATGACAAGGCACTTGAGGCAATACCCAAGGTAGGATACTACCAGTTTACCCTTCCCGGCTTATGGTAACGCACCATAGATATGATCGCATACCGTGTAACGATCCAATATTTTCAACCATTCGCATCCGCACATGCCGGACTTGAATTACTCAAAATACCGAATTGTAAATATAAATTTGGCAAAACTTAAAATATACAGTAAATAAATCACAGATCATAAACACAGAGTAATATAACAATGCAGCGGAAGCAAAGAAATAGTAGTTCATGAAGCTACTATATATATACCGAGTTAAACAAGATACAACTGAATTTACGAATACAAAGATGTCTCAATACAATAATAAAGTACAAATCAGAATACATCACTGGAATCAACTAGATAACTGAAAGCAGAATCAATAGATGGATCCAAGCGGAACTCCAGCTCCAAAGGTGAGTCTTGAATACTGGTACAACTCAGTCTAAACCGAGCGTAAAGCAAAACACAAAACACTCGAGTCAGGACATACATACTTATACAATGTAAACCAACTCAAGTGAACTGTAATAAAATGCACAAGTAACTTAAAGGATGCTTGGGATTGCCCATCCTTTAAGGATCCATTAAACTATCTACTATGTAGTAATATACGCTATTATAATAGTACAAGTACCTTAAAGGATGCTTGGGATCGCCCATCCTTTACGGAGTTTTACATCTCTTATTCGGTGTATAACGTGCTGCAATAACTCAAGAGATGTTACGAGATTTTCGATCTCTTAAGGATGCGTCAAAATATTTATATATAGTAGAATACGCTACATATATAATGTCTAGTCGGTAAAATAAATAGTAAATAGCGTTAAGGCTATACATCGATCCCCCTTAACGCGTTTTTAAGCATTGTCATACAGTTTGCAAATAAAACACCAGTAAACCATCGGTGGATAGGGATGCGCCGTGATACGACAACACTAAACCAAAATCGTAGGGGTCTCGTATAAGGATAAAAGTATGACAAGGCACGTGAGGCAACCCCCAAGGTAGGATACTACCAGTTTACCCTTCCCAGCTTGTGGTAACGCACCATAGACATGATCGCCTACCGTGTAACGACCCAATATTTTCAACCATTCGCATCCGCACATGCCGGACTTGAATTGCTCAAAATACCGAATTGTAAATATAAATTAGGAAAAACTTAAAATATACAGTAAATAAATCACAGATCACACACATAGAGTAATATAACAATGCAGCGGAAGCAAAGAAATAGTAGTTCATAAAGCTACTATATATATACCGAGTTAAACAAGATACAACAGAATTTACGAATACAAAGATGTCTCAATACAATAATCAAGTACAAATCAGAATACATCACTGGAATCAACTGGATAACTGAAAGCAGAATCAATAGATGAATCCAAGCGGAACTCCAGCTCCAAAGGTGTGTCTTGAATACTGGTGCAACTCAGTCTGACCCGAGCGTAAAGCAAAACACAAAACACTCGAGTCAGGACATACATACTTATACAATGTAAACCAACTCAAGTGAACTGTAATAAAATGCACAAGTAACTTAAAGGATGCTTGGGATCGCCCATCCTTTAAGGATCCATTAAACTATCTACTATGTAGTAATATACACTATTATAATAGTACAAGTAACTTAAAGGATGCTTGGGATCGCCCATCCTTTACGGAGTTTTACATCTGTTATCCGGTGTATAACGTGCTGCAATAACTCAAGAGATGTTACGAGATTTTCCATCTCTTAAGGATCCATCAAAATATTTATATATAGTAGAATACGCTACATATATAATGTCTAGTCGGTAAAATAAATATTAAAATAGCATTAAGGCTTTACATCGATCCCCCTTAACGCGTTTCTAAGCATTGTCGTACAGTTTGCAAATAAAACACCAGTAAACTATCGGTGGATAGGGATGCGCCATGATACGACAACACTAAACCAAAATCGTAGGGGTCTCGTATAAGGATAAAAGTATGACAAGGCACGTGAGGCAATGCCCAAGGTAGAATACTACCAGTTTACCCTTCCCGGCTTGTGGTAACGCACCATAGACATGATCGCCTACCGTGTAACGACCCAATATTTTCAACCATTCGCATCCGCACATGCCGGACTTGAATTGCTCAAAATACCGAATTGTAAATATAAATTTGGAAAAACTTAAAATATACAGTAAATAAATCACAGATCACACACATAGAGTAATATAACAATGCAGCGAAAGCAAAGAAATAGTAGTTCATAAAGCTACTATATATATACCGAGTTAAACAAGATACAACAGAATTTACGAATACAAAGATGTCTCAATACAATAATCAAGTACAAATCAAAATACATCATTGGAATCAACTGGATAACTGAAAGCAGAATCAATAAATGGATCCAAGCGGAACTCCAGCTCCAAAGGTGAGTCTTGGATACTGGTACAACTCAGTCTGACCCGAGCGTAAAGCAAAACAAAAAACACTCGAGTCAGGACATACATACTTATACAATGTAAACCAACTCAAGTGAACTGTAATAAAATGCACAAGTAACTTAAAGGATGCTTGGGATCGCCCATCCTTTAAGGACCCATTAAACTATCTACTATGTAGTAATATACGCTATTATAATAGTACAAGTAACTTAAAGGATGCTTGGGATCGCCCATCCTTTATGGAGTTTTACATCTCTTATCCGGTGTATAACGTGTTGCAATAACTCAAGAGATGTTACGAGATTTTCCATCTCTTAAGGATCCGTCAAAATATTTATATATAGTAGAATACGCTACATATATAATGTCTAGTCGGTAAAATAAATATTAAAATAGCGTTAAGGCTTTACATCGATCCCCCTTAACGCGTTTTTAAGCATTGTCATACAGTTTGCAAATAAAACACCAGTAAACTATCGGTGGATAGGGATGCGCCGTGATACGACAACACTAAACCAAAATCGTAGGGGTCTCGTATAAGGATAAAAGTATGACAAGGCACGTGAGGCAATGCCCAAGGTAGGATACTACCAGTTTACCCTTCCCAGCTTGTGGTAACGCACCATAGACATGATCGCCTACCGTGTAACGACCCAATATTTTCAACCATTCGCATTCGCACATGCCGGACTTGAATTGCTCAAAATATCGAATTGTAAATATAAATTTGGCAACACTTAAAATATACAGTAAATAAATCACAGATCACAGACACAGAGTAATATAACAATGCAGCGGAAGCAAAGAAATAGTAGTTCATGAAGCTACTATATATATACCGAGTTAAACAAGATACAACAGAATTTACGAATACAAAGATGTCTCAATACAATAATCAAGTACAAATCAAAATACATCACTGGAATCAACTGGATAACTGAAAGCAGAATCAATAGATGGATCCAAGCGGAACTCCAGCTCCAAAGGTGAGTCTTGGATACTAGTACAACTCAGTCTGACCCGAGCGTAAAGCAAAACACAAAACACTCAAGTCAGGACATACATACTTATACAATGTAAACCAACTCAAGTGAACTGTAATAAAATGCACAAGTAACTTAAAGGATGCTTGGGATCGCCCATCCTTTAAGGATCCATTAAACTATCTACTATGTAGTAATATACGCTATTATAATAGTACAAGTAACTTAAAGGATGCTTGGGATCGCCCATTCTTTATGGAGTTTTACATCTCTTATCCGGTGTATAACGTGCTGCAATAACTCAAGAGATGTTACAAGATTTTCCAGCTCTTAAGGATCCATCAAAATATTTATATATAGTAGAATACGCTAAATATATAATGTCTAGTCGGTAAAATAAATATTAAAATAGCGTTAAGGCTTTACATCGATCCCCCTTAACGCGTTTTTAAGCATTGTCGTACAGTTTGCAAATAAAACACCAGTAAACCGTCGGTGAATAGGGATGCGCCGTGATACGACAACACTAAACCAAAATCGTAGGGGTCTCGTATAAGGATAAAAGTATGACAAGGCACGTGAGGCAATGCCCAAGGTAGGATACTACCAGTTTACCCTTCCCGGCTTGTGGTAACGCACTATAGACATGATCGCATACCGTGTAACGACCCAATATTTTCAACCATTCGCATCCGCACATGCCGGACTTGAATTGCTCAAAATACCGAATTGTAAATATAAATTTGGCAAAACTTAAAATATACAGTAAATAAATCACAGATTAGAGACACGTAGTAATATAACAATGCAGCGGAAGCAAAGAAATAGTAGTTCATGAAGCTACTATATATATACAGAGTTAAACAAGATACAACAGAATTTATTAATACAAAGATGTCTCAATACAATAATCAAGTACAAATCAGAATACATCACTGGAATCAACTGGATAACTGAAAGCAGAATCAATAGATGGATCCAAGCGGAACTCCAGCTCCAAAGGTGAGTCTTGAATACTGGTACAACTCAGTCTGACCCGAGCGTAAAGCAAAACACAAAACACTCGAGTCAGGACATACATACTTATACAATGTAAACCAACTTAAGTGAACTGTAATAAAATGCACAAGTAACTTAAAGGATGCTTGGGATCGCCCATCCTTTAAGGATCCATTAAACTATCTACTATGTAGTAATATACGCTATTATAATAGTACAAGTAACTTAAAGGATGCTTGGGATCGCCCTTCCTTTACGGAGTTTTACATCTCTTATCCGGTGTATAACGTGCTGCAATAACTCAAGAGATGTTACGAGATTTTCCATCTCTTAAGGATGCATCAAAATATTTATATATAGTAGAATACGCTACATATATAATGTCTAGTCGGTAAAATAAATATTAAAATAGCGTTAAGGCTTTACATCGATCCCCCTTAACGCGTTTTTAAGCATTGTCGTACAGTTTGCAAATAAAACACCAGTAAACCGTCGGTGGATAGGGATGCGCCGTGATACGACAACACTAAACCAAAATCGTAGGGGTTTCGTATAAGGATAAAAGTATGACAAGGCACATGAGGCAATGCCCAAGGTAGGATACTACCAGTTTACCCTTCCCGGCTTGTGGTAACGCACCATAGACATGATCGCCTACTGTGTAACGACCCAATATTTTCAACCATTCGCATCCGCACATGCCGGACTTGAATTGCTCAAAATATCGAATTATGAATATAAATTTGGCAAAACTTAAAATATACAGTAAATAAATCACAGATCGCAGACACGTAGTAATATAACAATGCAGCGGAAGCAAAGAAATAGTAGTTCATTAAGCTACTATATATATATAGAGTTAAACAAGATACAACAGAATTTACGAATACAAAGATGACTCAATACAATAATCAAGTACAAATCAGAATACATCACTGGAATCAACTGGATAACTGAAAGCAGAATCAAAAGATGGATCCAAGCGGAACTCCAGCTCCAAAGGTGAGTCTTGAATACTGGTACAACTCAGTCTGACCCGAGCGTAAAGCAAAACACAAAACACTCGAGTCAGGACATACATACTTATACAATTTAAACCAACTCAAGTGAACTGTAATAAAATGCGCAAGTAACTTAAAGGATGCTTGGGATCGCCCATCCTTTAAGGATCCATTAAACTATCTACTATGTAGTAATATACGCTATTATAATAATACAAGTGACTTAAAGGATGCTTGGGATCGCCCATCCTTTACGGAGTTTTACATCTCTTATTCGGTGTATAACGTGCTGTAATAACTCAAGAGATGTTACGAGATTTTCCATCTCTTAAGGATGCGTCAAAATATTTATATATAGTAGAATACGCTACATATATAATGTTTGCACAAAAAAATGGACAAACACCTCATAGTCGTATGATTTAATAGATTTTATGTTGTTCTTAGTGATTTGGGTGATTTATGCAAATATATGAAAAGCAGGGGCTAAGCTGTAAAAGACACGCAGATTTATAGTGGTTCAGCCAGAATGTGCCTACATCCACTTTATATGTTATTTCTCTTTTCTTGTTTAGATTACAAGTACAAAGCTTTGATACAAGTAAAAGAAAGTTGTTTGAAAGTTCTCTCCATGCTTGAGCTCTCAAACTTGTCCCCCATTGTTGTACCCCTGCCCCTATATTTATAGAATGAGGCTGGGGGCAGGGGTCTATAGCTGCTGGTGGGCCTGGGCTGATGCAATCTGGCCTGGCAACTTTGGTTTGGCAATGCCTTGGTTCGGTAGTACTTTGGCTCAGCGGGACTTTGGTCCGGTGGTAGGTGGAGTGGTTTTGGTTTGCGTTGGTTCGGCGTTGAATTGGTGATCTGGTTCGGTGGTTTTGGATCGGTAGTGGATGGAGGGTGGCTGGTTCGGTAGCACTCTAATTCGGTAGCAGGTGGATGGAGTCGGTTCGGTGGTGTTAGACCAGTAGTGGATGGAGGGTGGTTGGTTCGGTAGCACTCTGATTCGGTAGCAGGTGGATGGAGTCGGTTCGGTGGTGTTAGACCAGTAGTGGATGGAGGGTGGTTGGTTCGGTAGCAGGTGGATGGAGTTGGTTCGGCAGTGCTTGGATGTGGAGTTTGGACCGGCCGTGCCTGGAGGAAAGATGGTTCGGCAGTGTTCTCCTTCTCCTTGGTTCGGTGGTGGTGGAAATGCACCCAACATTTGCCCCCCAAAGTGGGGCATATGTTAGCATAATGCCGCGCTTTGTTTTAGCTCGGACACCCTTATTCGGACCTATACGCCGAACCATTTGGTCCGGTCATCCACGTTTGCTTATAAGTATGGACCTTGTGTCTCCGTTATCCCTTACTTGCCGAATCAATTGTAGTGTCAAATTATCTGTTGTGCCGAATCAACTGTAGTGCCGAATCAACTTTAGTGCCGAATCAACTGTAGTGCCGAACCAGGTGAGTCTTGCTTTTGCCGAATGAACTTTTATATACTTGAATTTTTATGTTTTGAATTACAAGTGAAACTTAGGCTAGAATCGCTGAATGAGCTTTCGTATGCCGAATGAGCTTTTGGTTTGGGCCTTACTGAATGAATTCGGGGATTCCGAGTGTTGAACGAACCCTTTACCAGATGGACTTTTATACCTGAATCACCAGTGAAACTCTAGATTACATAGTTTATGTGTCTTAACGATATACTTTCTTGTGTCTGCAGATAAATGTCTCAAAGAGTGGAAACCCGATCAGAGAAAAAGAGATCTCAGGATAGAGAAGAGCCTTCCTCAGTGCCCCCAGCTCAGCCAGGATCTACCCGTCATGGGCCCACCCCGAGATCATTGGTGGATGGATACGGTCCTCAGGAACTTCTTAACTTGCCTCCTGATTGCTTCCCTAGCTCACTCAAGGGCGAGCAACTTGATGTTATATCTCGCTCCTTCGGGATCGACCGAGCGCGCATGTTATTGCCGAATGCGGGAGTGATGCCGTATGATCCTCCTGAAGGATACTTTGCCTACAGCAGATACCATTGCATGTGTGGTTCCATCCCGCCTCTCAACGCCTGGGTAGTCAGCTTTCTCACATATCTAAAGGTAGCTCCATTCCAGCTTCAGCCCAACTCCTATGCTATTCTGGTGAGTCTCTTCGTCATCTTCCAGAGGATATATGGGCATCCTCCTTCCAACCGGGAGATCCGGTATTTGTACAACTTGAGAGGCTATAAGAAGGGGTCTCCCTACATCAGTTTGGAATCGGCCGTATCCTTTAAGCCGGTCCTGGATTTATACTCCAAGTACATCATGTTTAAAAAGGAATGGTTTTTTATCAGGGATGATTCCGTTTCTATTCGGCGCTTCACCTCTGGATGTAAGTCAAAGCTTTATTTTTAATTCCCGTTCTGGTTGCAATGCTCTTTCTTATGTGTTTTTATTTTTTGCTAGCGACAGGTGGTTTTGCGGCCGTGGAGAATGATCGCCTGGTTCAGATGGCAGCAGAAGTAGAAGCTATTACTGGGAGAGACAGGTCGGCTGCTTACCTGATCAGGAACGCTATACTTTTGGAGTTCAACTTGATCCTTCCACAACAGTCCGTGGTCAAGCAGAGGGATATGGCTGAAGAGAAGGCTGCCCAAGCTAAATAAGGGACCGAGTCGAAGAGCAGTAAAAGGAGGCCCTTTCCGAAACACCCGGTTGCTGGGGGGAAGAAGCTTAAAAAGTCGGACGGTCCCTCTCCCAGCACATGTCCAGATATCTCGGAGGAGGGAGATGTGGAGGAGGAGCAAGGCGAAGATGGAGGAGAAGGTGCTGGAGGTGGCGACTGTGTCGGGGCTTTGTCTTCTGGGCAAGTAGGCGAGATGCAAGAGTGGACGGATGACGCTTTCCGCCAAGCCTTCGAAGGTTTGGAAGGGACGGAGAAGTCCAAGAGAGCCGATAAAGTTGGGACCGGCGTTGATTTATCTTCCGGGAGTGCCTCTACTGAAGCAACTCCGGCGGTTCAAGGTGAATTTCTCTTTACTCTTTTAATTCTTGAATGATGGCTTAATACATCTTGGTGACACTTGGTTTTCATATCAGGAGCGGGTATAACGGCCAAGACCTCAGATCTTCGGCACAGGCTTGAACAATACAAGCTCTCCAAAGCTTCCGCCAAGCCGAAGCCTTTTACTAACCGCCCGGGAGACATAGTCGGCTATCGTCCTCTTCTCGGAGTTATCGAAGAAGATATACAGAAGAGGAAGAGGAGTCGATCTTCGTCTGAACCTCTTCTTGAACCCCCGGCCCCATTCCAGCCTATTCACGACATTACAGAGGAGGATACCGAGCTTATGCCCTCTCCCCATATGTCTGAGAACCCAACCGTCATCCCAATAGATCATCCCGGCTTAGTACGCAATCCGTTTGCGGGTCATCCGGACCTGGACCCGGCATCTCATGACATCTCTTTTGATGAGGTTACTGGCGAGCATCTTCTTCCTCGCAATCCTATGGTAAGGGTGCTTGATGAGGCCAAGTCCCTGGACCTCGATTTGCTCACTACTCGGGTTGTCGCTATGGGGAACGAAGCTAAAGCAAATATCGACCGGGTTGCTGAGGAGACCAAGAAGTTGATGGGGCATCATGCCCGACTGGTCAAGGCCGGGGAGGAAATTGGGAGTGCCAACATAAGATTGCGGTTAGTGGTTTTCGACCAGGCCAAGCAACTCGCTGATTAGGCCATCCAGATCTCTCAGCACGAGGCCGCCTCCGGACGTCTAAAGAAAACTATGGAAGAGGCCAGCTGGGCCGAACTATGGAAAATGGAGGCTACTTGCAAGGAACGGATCGATATGGCCATTGCCACGGTGGACGAGGTTCGGAAAGCGGATCTTGAGCAGATAGAGGAGTTATCTGGGAAGCTTGAGGCTGCAGAGCTTGCTCAAGCCAAGTTGAGGGAGGAGATGGAGGCGATGCGGAAATCACTTCAGGATGACTGCTCGAGATACCAATTGGAGAGAGATGCCGCCGTCGTAAGGTTGTCAGATTCCGAGGCCCGGATGAGGGAGTTTGAAGAGAACGAGGGGCTGATGGAGGGGATGCTTCAGGATATGTACTTCCGTACTTGGAGGCAGGGTAACTTGTCCTGGATGGATGATTACCCCCGAGTTATGGCTAGGATCTATCTCAGGGCCCTAGAGGAGGCCCAGGCTGAGGCAGATAAGGAGGGTGGTGTGGCCTTTAGGATGGATGCTGTTACTGCCCAGTTTACCAAGTAGGAGAAGGTGGCGGTGAAGGAGGGCATGCGGTTGCTTGCAGCTGAGGAGGCAGGTGTGCAAGTGGAGGATGATGATCACGATGATCAAGGAGCAGATGTTGGTAAGTTTTCCTTTCTAGTCTTTCCGTTAACTTGGTCGCTTATCACTAATGAATTTTTTCTCTGATCAGACAGGCGGGCAACAGGACAAGGATAAGACTCCGACGCAGCCGGCTCCTTGATTAGACCTGGATATCTTTTTGTAGACTTGACATTGTTGTATATGTTAGTCTTAAAACAGTAACGTAACTCTTGGGTTGTAATTATTGCTACTTGTAATAAATAGCTCTATTCTTGACGTGTAATTCTTTAACTTAAGCTGATTCTGTTGTCTTTTGAATGTTTTTGCTATTTTGACATGTTGTATGAGAAATATAGTTATGCATATTCTTGTAATTAAACTGTGTTTGATGTTAGGTTCTTGTTTAAAACATAATTTCATGACTTGCAATGTTAGCGTGAGGTGTGAATAAATTATAGCCACGTGTTTACTCATGAAAGAAGGAAATACCGCCCTTTATATTTTGCTGGTGGATGGCAGCTTTGAATGTCTTGTGTAACCAAGTACGGAATGCAGTCCAGTATCTTGTCGTGAGCGTCCGCTTCCATTAGCGAATGTCTCTTGTTCTGTGTCCTGTACTTCAGGGATTGTTACAGAGGATAGGAGAAAAGTTTCTTAAATAAAATTGAAATATGTGAAATAGTAAAACTTCCAATCACGGAAGGCCTTCGATGTGCTTAAGTTCGTGGCAAACGGGCTTTGTAATCACTTTCCCTAGCTGTGGGTCTTGGAGACATTTGTCACCCATCTTACGCCTCCACAGGGAGTTAATTCTTTTTTACCATAGCCGCACTTAAGACACATCGGAGCCGATATCGCGCACAGTAACTACCCGGGCCATTATGGCCCGTAACCGTGGGTATTATTCGATTTACTATGGCCGGCTAGCGTGGGTGCCGATCGTCAACCGTGAACTGCCCCTGGCAGGCCACACCTTATATTGGGGCTTATAGTCGGTTCACAGTTGCCGGCGAGCCGAACGCCGTAATGAGCTGCCTCGGCTATAGTCGGCCTTCTCGGTGGCTTATAATCGGCTCATTACAGTTGGCTTTAAGGGCCGTCACGAGCAATGAGTTAACCCGCAGCAGAGGGATGCCAGAGCAAAAGTGTCTCATTGGCGAGGGCATAGATTCGCATAGTACCTGTTAGGTCTTGTCTAGGTGAAGTTGCGCTGTGGAGTGCTTTGAGTGGAAATGCTACAGGATTTTGTTCAACAGAAAAGGATAAAGTTTAACAAGCAGCCAAGATATAAAGGAACAAGTTAAAAAAGAGACAAGGTTTTTTAAAGTGGTTCGGCACGAAAAGGCCTACGTCCACTGATTCTCTTTATTAATTCACTTCATATGGGCAGTACAAGTTAAGAAAAGTATCGACGGAGGTGTTGGATGTTCCATGCCCTCTGGAACACCTCTCCGTCCACTGTTGACAAAATATAAGCTCCATTATGGAGATCTTTATGAATTACATATGGTCCATCCCAGATTGGATCTAGTGCTCCGGGGCGAGGGAAAATTCATTTGAGGACAAGATCCCCTTCTTGTAAGGTACGATGCTTGACTTTGGAGTTGTATTGTGCTGCCACTTTTTGCTTGTGGGCCGCTGCTTTAAGGACTGCATCATTTCTTCTCTCCTCAACTAGATCCAAAGACATGTGAAGGAGTTCTTCGTTCTCTTCTGGGTTATAGTGGATCCTACGATGGGAAGGCACAATGGTTTCAACTGGGAGCATAGCCTCCGATCCGTATGCCAAAGAGAAAGGAGTATGCCCCGTTGATGTTCTGAAGGATGTGCGATAGGCCCACAGTGCCGTAGGGAGTTCATCCACCCAAGCGCCCTTTGACTTTTCGAGTTTCTTTTTTATTAGAGTTTTCAGAATTTTGTTGACGGCTTCGACTTGTCCGTTTGCCTGGGGATACGCTACGGATGAGAAGCTTTTGTGAATTCCGTGCTCTTGGCACCAGTTGGCGAATTCCTCGCTGTCAAACTGAAGTCCATTGTCTGATATGATTTTGAGTGGGACTCCGTACCTGCACAGAACATTTTTGATCAAGAAGTTAATAACTTTTGCTGAAGATAGTTTATTCAGAGGTTCCGCTTCCACCCATTTGGTGAAATAGTCGACTGCCACTATAGCATATTTGGCCCCGCCTCAGCCCATTGGTAGCTCGCCGATTAAGTCAATTCCCCATATTGCGAAGGGCCAAGGGCTGGTCATTTGAGTAATCTCAGTTGTTGGTAGCCGCGGAATCTTAGCAAACTTTTGGCATCTGTCACACTTTTTGATGAAATCTAAGGCGTCTTTGCTTAAAGTGGGCCAGAAATATCCATATCGGAGTATCTTTTTTGCTAATGTTTGCCCTCCGATGTGATCTCCGCAGCTTCCCTGATGAACGTTGGATAAGATTTCCTTGGCTTCCCTCCCAGCGACACACCTTAATAATGGGTTAGAGAATCCGCACCGATAGAGGATGTCTTCTTGTATTGTGTAGCGGGAAGCTTTCCTCAAGATTTTCTTGACTTCGTTACGCCCGTTGGGTAGTGTGCCGCTTTGTAGGTAGTCTCGAATGGGAGTCATCCAAGTTGCTTCTTCGGTTGCAGCTATCAGATTCACTTGCTCAAAACTTGGGGTCAGTTGCTTTGAGATGGTTACTGCTCCGAAGATGGCGCTGTCTCTCACACTTGCTTGCTTTGCCAATTCGTCGGCCTCTTGGTTCTCTTCCCGAGGGATGTGTTTGACTAAGTAGTGGTCCAATCGGCTGAGAAGTAACTTGATCTTCTTTAAATATGCTATGAGTTGTTCTTCTCGAGCTTGGAATTCTCCTAGTATTTGATTAACAATAAGTTGAGAATCGCTACGAAGACACAAAGAATTAGCTCTGATTTCTATGGCCAGTTCTAATCCAGCTATCACTGCTTCATATTCTGCATCGTTGTTGGTGGCAGCGAACTCCAACCTTATAACATAGTGCAACTTATTTCCCCTGAGAGTGATTATTACCACACCTGCCCCCGAGCCTTGTTTGTTTGATACACCATCCACAAAGAGATTCCACTTGATGTCTTCTGCTATTTCCAATTGCTCCTTATCTTCATTGGTAGTGAATTCTGCAATGAAATCAGCCATGGCTTGTCCCTTGATGGCGGTGCGAGGGTGATAGGTGATATCATACTGACTTAGTTCAATGCACCATTTAAGTAGTCGCCCAGAAGTGTCGGGACGATGGAGTACCTGCCTCAGTGGTTGATCGGTCAGAACTTTGATGGAATGGGACTGGAAGTAGTGATGCAGTTTCCGTGATGTGATTAGTAAACAGTATGCTAGCTTCTCAAGTTTAGGATATCTGACTTCTGCCCCCGTAAACCTCTTACTTACGAAGTAAACTGGCCGTTGTGTGCGGTTGTCTTCCCTTACCAAGGCAGCGCTTAGGGCGTGAGATGACAAAGCAAGGTATAGGTATAACTCTTCGCCTTCGCTTGGAGTCGAGAGTACCGGTGGTTTCTGGAGGTGTTCGATTAAGTTAAGGAAAGCGGTTAAGCATTCGTCAGTCCATTCGAACTTTCCTTTGTCTTTCTTTAGAGTTTCGAAAAAGGGGACGCACTTGTCCGTTGCTTTGGAGATGAATCGGCTTAGGGCGACCATTTTTCCATTCAGGCTTTGCATTTCCTTTCTAGTGGAAGGTATCTTGATATCCCTTAGCGCTCGGACTTGTTCAGGGTTCGCTTCAATCCCTCTGGCATGGACGATGAATCCTAAGAACTTTCCTGATGATACTCCAAAGGAGCATTTTAGAGGATTCAACTTCATTCCATACTAGCGAAGTACTTGAAACATCTCGCCTAGGTGGCTTACGTGATCGTTGGCTTTCCTTGACTTTACCAGCATGTCATCCACGTATACTTCCATAGTTTTCCCTATTAGCCCTGCAAACATCTTGTTGACGAGGCGCTGGTAGGTAGCTCCTGCATTTTTAAGCCCGAAAGGCATTACCTTATAGCAGTATAAACCCCGGTCAGTGATGAAACTAGTGTGGTCTTGATCGGGAGCATGCATAGGAATTTTCTTATATCCTGAGTATGCGTCCATAAAAGATAAGAGCTCGTGCCCGGTTGTGCTGTCTACAAGTTGGTCGATTCGGGGAAGTGGGAAGCAATCCTTTGGGCAGGCGTCGTTTAGGTTGGAGAAGTCAATGCATGTTCGCCACTTCCCATTAGCCTTCTTTACCAGCACCGGGTTAGCGATCCATTCCGGGTAGATGGCTTCTCGTATGAAGTCATTGGCCAGTAGATTTTTTACTTCTTCATCGAGGGCTGCTGATCGCTCTACCTCCATAGTTCTCTTTCTTTGTTTTACGGGCACCTTGGTAGGATCAATGTTTAGTACGTGGCATGCTACGTCGGGGGAGATTCCGGTCATGTCAGCGTGTGACCATGCGAATACATCCAAGTTGTGGCGGAGAAAGTCGATGAGTTGCTCCTTCAACTCTGCTTTTAGTTGGGACCTAATTTTCAATAGTCTACTCGAGTCGTGCTTGTCTACAGATACAAATTCCATAGCCTCTGCAGGCTCGGCGGTAGCCTCCTCCTCTTTGTCCCTGGGGTCTAATTCATTGAAAGGGTCGTTGGTATATCGAAGAGGAGGGGCTTTATTTAGTTGCTACGCTTCTAGACTTTTCGTGCAGAGGGCAACCTCTACACCCTTCCCTTTATCCTTCCTGAGGTTGTTGCGAAGTTCAGTCACATAGCAGTCTCGAGCGACGTCCTGATCTCCTTCTACTTCCCCTACTCCATTGTCCATTGGAAATTTCATCTTTAGGCACCATGGGGCTAGGACAATTTGGAAGTCAGACAAGGCCGGCCTTCCTAAGAAGGCGTTGTAGGCCGAGTGGTTTTCTATTAGCACAAACGTCTGTTTTCGTACAACGGAGCGGTGATGACTTCCAATTTCAACAAAGAGGTCTAGTTGCCCGAGGGGCATCTTCGCATCTCCAATGAAACCGTGTAGTGGTTTATTGCAGGGAGATACATTCTTCATTGATAGTTTCATTTTGTCGAATGCATGTTTGAACAGGATATTCACTGAGCTTCCAGTGTCTACTAGAATTCGGTAAACTTCGGCGGGACCGAGCCGGGCAGAGATAACCATGGGATCCATGTGAGGGTATCGCCTTCCTTCTAGGTCACGCTTACCGAATGTGATGTCATCACTTTCTTTCCGCTTCGGGTGGCGCTCTTCTATAACCGAATTAACACAGTCTTTATTGTCTCTAAGCGACTTTCCATACCTTTCCATCTCCTTCCAGCTTCTGTCTGCGATGTGCGGTCCTCCTGAGATGGTATGTACCACTATTTTTTCTTGACTAGAGCCGCTAGTGTTGCGGTTTTCTCTGTCGATCTCCGGTGAGGGTAGCCTTGGGTTCTCATTGGCAGGAGCTAGAGTCCTGTCCTGACCTTTTACATAGCGTTCCAGTTTCTTTCTTCTGATGTGTTCTTCAATCAAGTCCCGGAGGTGATGGCACTCATTGGTATCATGCCCATGAGATTCGTGGAAGCGGCAGAACTTTTCAGACTTCTGCGCGTTATCTGATTCCTTCTTGTATGGTGGGCGTTTGTATCTAACTTCGCCTTGGGTGGCAAGAAAGATGTTTTCGATGGTTTCGTTCAAAGGAGTGTAAGTGTCGAATCTCGGTCCTGGCCGATATAGGCGCTTTTCTCCTTTCTTGCCCCCAGCATTGTCTTTGGAATCATTTCTTCGAACGTCCCTTGCCACAGCAGGTGCGTTGCTGTGAGTTGCCTTATTTTGCTGTCCTGACTGTCCCTCAACGGTAGCATCCTCAAGCCTCATATATTTCCCGGCTTCATGGAAGAAATCGGGTAAAGTAGCTGGTTTTTCTTTTGTCAACCTTCTAGCAAATTTAGTGTCCGGATGCACACCACTACAGAGGGCCATTAGGATAAGCTTCTCATCAACATCTTGGACTGCGGCCGCTGTGGCATTGAATCGGGTTAGGTATTGCTGCAGTTTCTCTCCAGGTTTCTGTTTGACGTTGGATAAGGAATAAGCGTCCTTAGGTTGTTCCACATGAATGCGGAACTGACTGATAAACTTTTCTTTCAACATTTCCCACGAGCTGATGGATCCCTGGGGTAGATGACAGAACCAGGAGGTAGAGAGATCTGCTAAAAATAGTGGAAAGCATTTGCACAGGACTCCCTCTATCGCTCCACTCATGAGCATATGTTGTATGTATCTCTGTAAGTGTACAACGGGGTCGGAGGTTCCTTTGTAAGGTTCCATTGTTGGCATCTTCCATTCTCGGGGGGTGATAGCAATTTCGATATTGCGGGCGAAAGGGCTGGTTACTCTAGTGCCTATCCCTCGATCTCTTTGCTCCCATTGGACGCACTCTCCGAATAAGTGTGCCATCCTTTCATCAGAATTCGGAGCAGATAGAAACGAGTTTGGTTCTGTTCTGTGGGATTGATTCCGTCCAGATGACCTGTAGGGATGGTATCGTCTATCATTCCTCATATTTTCCAGTGGCTGCCTTTGGTCTTCTGGGAGCATGCTAGGGTCAGCTACAGTTGGCCCTTGCCTTGATCTTCCCCTACTGGGTTCTGATCTAAGCACTTCCTCGGGCCCAACTTCGGGCTGGACTCTAGCTCGGCCCCGTTCACTGGCGTTTCCGTGGTTAGGCAGCATGAAAGGCTCAGTTACAGTTGACTTCCGCCCGGTACCTCCCCTGTTGGGTTCGGTTCCAAACGTTTCCTCAGGCCTAACTTTGGGCTGTGCTCGATCTCGGCTCCTACCATGGCTGCTTCTGCCGTTAGCTCCTTCGAAGAAGGAAGATCTTTGTTGTCTCTGAGATCCTCCAGACTGGGACTCGCCCCATGATTCAGTGTTGCGGTTGGACTCTTCAGCATCCCTTAAGCATGACATGAGATGGTCCACCAAGGCTTCCTGCTGGGACGTGAAGCGGTTAGTTACTTCAACCACAACCCTGTCTAAATCTTCCCTAGTAATTGCTGTGGGCTGTTCTGTGGCAGGAGTGGTCGGATTAGCCTGTCCTTCATTTGGTACTACTGCTAGAGGAGGACGATTTACTTGGTCCGTGACCGTTGGATCTGGAAGACTGCTGGATGCGATGTTTTTTCCTTTGTTAACATCTTTTTTCTGCTTGGGAGGCATGTTTTCCAAACGATGAATGATGCTGTTAGGAAAAAGGTTAAGTGGAAGAAGCTGAAGCTTCAAGCTTCTAGCTCTCAGTGAAAGCACCAAAAATGTTTGCACAAAAAATGGACAAACACCTCAAAGTCGTATAATTTAATAGATTTTATATTGTTCTTAGTGATTTGGGTGATTTATGCAAATATATGAAAAGTAGGGGCTAAGCTGTAAAAGACATGCGGATTTATAGTGGTTCAGCCAGAATGTGCCTACGTCCACTTTATATGTTATTTCTCTTTTCTTGTTTAGATTACAAGTACAAAGCTTTGATACAAGTAAAAGAAAGTTGTTTGAAAGTTCTCTCCGTGCTTGAGCTCTCAAACTTGTCCCCCATTATTGTACCCCTGCCCCTATATTTATAGAATGAGGCTGGGGGCAGGGGTCTATAGCTGCTGGTGGGCCTGGGCTGATGCAATCTGGCCTGGCAACTTTGGTTCGGCAATGCCTTGGTTCGGTAGTACTTTGGCTCAGCGGGACTTTGGTCCGGTGGTAGGTGGAGTGGTTTTGGTTTGCGTTGGTTTGGCGTTGAATTGTTGATCTGGTTCGGTGGTGTTGGACCGGTAGTGGATGGAGGGTGGCTGGTTCTGTAGCACTCTGATTCGGTAGCAGGTGGATGGAGTCGGTTCGGTGGTGTTAGACCGGTAGTGGATGGAGGGTGGTTGGTTCGGTAGCACTCTGATTCGGTAGCAGGTGGAAGGAGTCGGTTCGGTGGTGTTAGACCGGTAGTGGATGGAGGGTGGTTGGTTCGGTAGCAGGTGGATGGAGTTGGTTCGGCAGTGCTTGGATGTGGAGTTTGGACCGGCCGTGCCTGGAGGAAAGATGGTTCGGCAGTGCTCTCCTTCTCCTTGGTTCGGTGGTGGTGGAAACGCACCCAACATATAATGTCTAGTCGGTAAAATAAATATTAAAATAGCATTAAGGCTTTACATCGATCCCCCTTAACGCTTTTTTTAAGCATTGTCATACAGTTTGCAAATAAAACACCAGCAAACCGTCGGTGGATAGAAATGCGCCGTGATACGACAGCACTAAACTAAAATCGTAGGGGTCTCGTATAAGGATAAAAGTATGACAAGGCACGTGAGGCAATGCCCAAGGAAGGATACTACCAGTTTACCCTTCCCGGCTTGTGGTAACGCACCATAGACATGATCGCCTACCGTGTAACGACCCAATATTTTCAACCATTCGCATCCGCACATGCCAGACTTGAATTGCTCAAAATACCGAATTGTAAATATAAATTTGGCAAAACTTAAAATATACAGTAAATAAATCATAGATCACAGACACGCAGTAATATAACAATGCAGCGGAAGCAAAAAAATAGTAGTTCATGGAGCTACTATATATATACAGAGTTAAACAAGATACAACAGAATTTACGAATACAAAGATGTCTCAATACAATAATCAAGTACAAATCAGAATACATCACTGGAATCAACTGGATAACTGAAAGCAGAATCAATAGATGGATCCAAGTGGAACTCCAGCTCCAAAGGTGAGTCTTGAATACTAGTACAACTCAGTCCGACCCGAGCGTAAAGCAAAACACAAAACACTCGAGTCAGGACATACATACTTATACAATGTAAACCAACTCAAGTGAACTTTAATAAAATGCACAGGTAACTTAAAGGATGCTTGGGATCGCCCATCCTTTAAGGATCCATTAAACTATCTACTATGTAGTAATATACGCTATTATAATAGTACAAGTAACTTAAAGGATGCTTGGGATCGCTCATCCTTTACGGAGTTTTACATCTCTTATCCGATGTATAACGTGCTACAATAACTCAAGAGATGTTACGAGATTTTCCATCTCTTAAGGATGCATCAAAATATTTATATATAGTAGAATACGCTACATATATAATGTCTAGTCGGTAAAATAAATATTATAATAGCGAAGGCTTTACATCGATCCCCCTTAATGCGTTTTTAAGCATTGTCGTACAGTTTGCAAATAAAACAACAGTAAACCGTTGGTGGATAGGGATGCGCCGTGATACGACAACACTAAACCAAAATCGTAGGGGTCTCGTATAAGGATAAAAGTATGACAAGGCACGTGAGGCAATGCCTAAGGTAGGATACTACCAGTTTACCTTTCCTGGCTTGTGGTAACGCACCATAGACATGATCGCCTTCCGTGTAACGACCCAATATTTTCAACCATTCGCATCCGCACATGCCGGACTTGAATTGCTCAAAATACCGAATTGTAAATATAAATTTGGTAAAACTTAAAATATACAGTAAATAAATCACAGATCACAGACATGTAGTAATATAACAATGCAGCGGAAGCAAAGAAATAGTAGTTCATGAAGCTACTATATATATACAGAGTTAAACAAGATACAACAGAATTTACGAATACAAAGATGTCTTAATACAATAATCAAGTACAAATCAGAATACATCACTGGAATCAACTGGATAACTGAAAGCAGAATTAATAGATGGATCCAAGCGAAACTCCAGCTCTAAAGGTGAGTCTTGAATACTGGTACAACTCAGTCTGACCCGAGCGTAAAGCAAAACACAAAACACTCGAGTCAGGACATACATACTTATACAATGTAAACTAACTCAAGTGAACTGTAATAAAATGCACAAGTAACTTAAAGGATGCTTGGGATCGCCCATCCTTTAAGGATAAATTAAACTATCTACTATGTAGTAATATACGCTATTATAATAGTACAAGTAACTTAAAGGATGCTTGGGATCGCCCATCCTTTACGGAGTTTTACATCTCTTTTCCGGTGTATAACGTGCTGCAATAACTCAAGAGATGTTACGAGATTTTCCATCTCTTAAGGATGCGTCAAAATATTTATATATAGTAGAATACGCTACATATATAATGTCTAGTCGGTAAAATAAATATTAAAATAGCGTTAAGGCTTTACATTGATCCCCCATAACGCGTTTGTAAGCATTGTCGTACAGTTTGCAAATAAAACACCAGTAAACCGTCGGTGGATAGGGATGCGCCGTGATACGACAACACTAAACCAAAATCGTAGGGGTCTCGTATATGGATAAAAGTATGACAAGGCACGTGAGGCAATGCGCAAGGTAGGATACTACCAGTTTACCCTTTCCGGCTTGTGGTAACGCACTATAGACATGATCGCCTACCGTGTAACGATCCAATATTTTCAACCATTCGCATTCGCACATGTCGGACTTGAATTGCTCAAAATACTGAATTGTAAATATAAATTTGGCAAAACTTAAAATATACTTTAAATAAATCACAGATCACAGAGTAATATAAAAATGCAGCGGAAGCAAAGAAATAGTAGTTCATGAAGCTACTATATATATACAGAGTTAAACAAGATACAACAGAATTTATGAATACAAAGATGTCTCAATACGATAATCAAGTACAAATCAGAATACATCACTGGAATCAACTAGATAACTGAAAGCAGAATCAATAGATGGATCTTAGCGTAACTCCAGCTCCAAAGGTGAGTCTTGAATACTGGTACAACTCAGTCTGACCCGAGCGTAAAACAAAACACAAAACACTCGAGTCAGGACATACATACTTATACAATGTAAACCAATTCAAGTGAACTGTAATAAAATGCACAAGTAACTTAAAGGATGCTTGGGATCGCCCATCCTTTAAGGATCCATTAAACTATCTACTATGTAGTAATATACGCTATTATAATAGTACAAGTAACTTAAAGGATGCTTGGGATCGCCCATCCTTTACGGAGTTTTACATCTCTTATCCGGTGTATAACGTGCTGCAATAACTCAAGAGATGTTACGAGATTTTCCATCTCTTAAGGATGCATCAAAATATTTATATATAGTAGAATACGCTACATATATAATGTCTAGTCGGTAAAATAAATATTAAAATAGCGTTAAGGCTTTACATCATCCCCCTTAACGCGTTTTTAAGCATTGTCGTACAGTTTGCAAATAAAACACCAGTAAACCGTCGGTGGATAGGGATGCGTTGTGATACGACAACACTAAACCAAAATCGTAGGGGTCTCGGTTAAGGATAAAAGTATGACAAGGCACGTGAGGCAATGCCCAAGGTAGGATACTACCAGTTTACCCTTCCCGGCTTGTGGTAACGCACCATAGACATGATCGCCTACCGTGTAACGACCCAATATTTTCAACCATTTGCATCCGCACATGCCGGACTTGAATTGCTCAAAATACCGAATTGTGAATATAAATTTGGCAAAACTTAAAATATACAGTAAATAAATCACATATCACAGACGTAGAGTAATATTACAATGCAGCGGAAGCAAAGAAATAGTAGTTCATGAAGCTACTATATAATTACAGAGTTAAACAAGATACAACAGAATTTACGAATACAAAGATGTCTCAATACACTAATCAAGTACAAATCAGAATACATCACTGGAATCAACTGGATAACTGAAAGCAGAATCAATAAATGGATCCAAGCGGAACTCTAGCTCCAAAGGTGAGTCTTGAATACTGGTACAACTCAGTCTGACCCGAGCGTAAAGAAAAACACAAAACACTCGAGTCAGGACATACATACTTATACAATGTAAACCAACTCAAGTGAACTGTAATAAAATGCACAAGTAATTTAAAGGATGCTTGGGATCGCCCATCCTTTAAGGATCCATTAAACTATCTACTATGTAGTAATATACGCTATTATAATAGTACAAGTAACTTAAAGGATGCTTGGGATCGCCCATCCTTTACTGAGTTTTGCATCTCTTATCCGGTGTATAACGTGTTGCAATAACTCAAGAGGACGAGATTTTCCATCTCTTAAGGATGCGTCAAAATATTTATATATAGTAGAATACGCTACATATATAGTGTCTAGTCGGTAAAATAAATATTAAAATAGCGTTAAGGCTTTACATCGATCCCCCTTAACGCGTTTTTAAGCATTGTCGTACAGTTTGCAATTAAAACACCAGTAAACCGTCGGTGGATAGGGATGCGCCGTGATACGACAACACTAAACCAAAATCGTAGGGGTCTCGTATAAGGATAAAAGTATGACAAGGCACGTGAGGCAATGCCCAAAGTAGGATACTACCAGTTTACCCTTCCCGGCTTGTGGTAACGCACCATAGACATGATCGCCTATCGTGCAACGACCCAATATTTTCTACCATTCGCATCCGCACATGCCGGACTTGAATTGCTCAAATTACCGAATTGTGAATATAAATTTGGCAAAATTTAAAATATACAGTAAATAAATCACAGATCATAGACACGCAGTAATATAACAATGTTGCGGAAGCAAAGAAATAGTAGTTCATGAAGCTACTATATATATACAGAGTTAAACAAGATACAACAGAATTTACGAATACAAAGATGACTCAATACAATAATCAAGTACAAATCAGAATACATCACTGGAATCAACTGGATAACTGAAAGTAGAATCAATAGATGGATCCAAGCGGAACTCCAGCTCCAAAGGTGAGTCTTGAATACTGGTACAACTCAGTCTGACCCGAGCGTAAAGCAAAACACAAAACACTCGAGTCAGGACATACATACTTATACAATGTAAACCAACTCAAGTGAACTGTAATAAAATGCACAAGTAACTTAAAAGATGCTTGGGATCGCCCATCCTTTAAGGATCCATTAAACTATCTACTATGTAGTAATATACGCTATTATAATAGTACAAGTAACTTAAAGGATGCTTGGGATTGCCCATCCTTTACGAAGTTTTACATCTCTTATCCAGTGTATAACGTGCTGCAATAACTCAAGAGATGTTACGAGATTTTCCATCTCTTAAGGATGGGTCAAAATATTTATATATAGTAGAATACGCTACATATATAATGTCTAGTCGGTAAAATAAATATTAAAATAGCATTAAGGCTTTACATCGATCCCCCTTAACGCGTTTTTAAGCATTGTCGTACAGTTTGCAAATAAAACACCAGTAAACCGTCGGTGGATAGGGATGCTCCATGATACGACAACACTAAACCAAAATCGTAGGGGTCTCGTATAGGGATAAAAGTATGACAAGGCATGTGAGGCAATGCCCAAGGAAGGATACTACCAGTTTACCCTTCTCGGCTTGTGGTAACGCACCATAGACATGATCGCCTACCGTGTAACGACCCAATATTTTCAACCATTCGCATCTGCACATGCCGGACTTGAATTGCTCAAAATACCGAATTGTAAATATAAATTTGGCAAAACTTAAAATATACAGTAAATAAATCACAGATCACAGACACGTAGTAATATAACAATGCAACGGAAGCAAAGAAATATTAGTTCATGAAGCTACTATATATATACAGAGTTAAACAAGATACAATAGAATTTACGAATACAAAGATGTCTCAATACAATAATCAAGTACAAATCAGAATACATCACTGGAATCTACTGGATAACTGAAAGCAGAATCAATAGATGGATCCAAGCGGAACTCTAGCTCCAAAGGTGAGTCTTGAATACTGGTACAACTCAGTCTAACCCGAGCGTAAAGCAAAACACAAAACACTCGAGTCAGGACATACATACTTATACAATGTAAACCAACTCAAGTGAACTGTAATAAAATGCACAAGTAACTTAAAGGATGCTTGGGATCGCCCATCCTTTAAGGATCCATTAAACTATCTACTATGTAGTAATATACGCTATTATAATAGTACAAGTAACTTCAAGGATGCTTGGGATCGCCCATCCTTTATGGAGTTTTACATCTCTTATCCGGTGTATAACGTGCTGCAATAACTCAAGAGATGTTACGAGATTTTCCATCTCTTAAGGATGCGTCAAAATATTTATATATAGTAGAATACGCTACATATATAATTTCTAGTCGGTAAAATAAATATTAAAATAGCGTTAAGGCTTTACATCGATCCCCCTTAACGCGTTTTTAAGCATTGTCGTACAGTTTGCAAATAAAACACCAGTAAACCGTCGGTGGATAGGGATGCGCCGTGATACGACAACACTAAACTAAAATCGTAGGGGTCTCGTATAAGGATAAAAGTATGACAAGGCACGTGAGGCAATGCCCAAGGTAGGATACTACCAGTTTACCCTTCCCGGCTTGTGGTAACGCACCATAGACATGATCGCCTACCGTGTAACGACCCAATATTTTCAACCATTTGCATCAGTACATGCCGGACTTGAATTGCTCAAAATACCGAATTGTGAATATAAATTTGGCAAAACTTAAAATATACAGTAAATAAATCACAGATCACAGACACGTAGTAATATAACAATGCAGCGGAAGCAAAGAAATAGTAGTTCATGAAGCTACTATATATATATAGAGTTAAACAAGATACAACAGAATTTAGGAATACAAAGATGTCTCAATACAATAATCAAGTACAAATCAGAATACATCACTGGAATCAACTGGATAACTGAAAGCAGAATCAATAGATGGATCCAAGTGGAACTCCAGCTCCAAAGGTGAGTCTTGAATACTGGTACAACTCAGTCTGACCCGAGCGTAAAGCAAAACACAAAACACTCGAGTCAGGACATACATACTTATACAATGTAAACCAACTCAAGTGAACTGTAATAAAATGCACAAGTAACTTAAAGGATGCTTGGGATCGCCCATCCTTTAAAGATCCATTAAACTATCTACTATGTAGTAATATACGCTATTATAATAGTACAAGTAACTTAAAGGATGCTTTGGATTGCCCATCCTTTACGGAGTTTTACATCTCTTATCCGGTGTATATCGTGCTGCAATAACTCAAGAGATGTTACGAGATTTTCCATCTCTTAAGGATTCAAAATTTTTATATATAGTAGAATACGCTACATATATAATTTCTAGTCGGTAAAATAAATATTAAAATAGCGTTAAGGCTTTACATCGATCCCCCTTAACGCGTTTTTAAGCATTGTCGTACAGTTTGAAAATAAAACACCAGTAAACCGTCGGTGGATAGGGATGCACCGTGATACGACAACACTAAACCAAAATCGTAGGTGTCTCGTATAAGGATAAAAGTATGACAAGGCACGTAAGGCAATGCCTAAGGTAGGATACTACCAGTTTACCCTTCCCGGCTTGTGGTAACGCACCATAGACATGATCGCCTACCGTGTAACAACCCAATATTTTCAACCATTCGCATCCGCACATGCCGGACTTGAATTGCTCAAAATACCGAATTGTGAATATAAATTTGGAAAAACTTTAAATATACAGTAAATAAATCACAGATCACAGACACAGAGTAATATAACAATGCAGCGGAAGAAAAGAAATAGTAGTTCATGAAGCTACTATATATATACAGAGTTAAACAAGATACAACAGAATTTACGAATACAAAGATGTCTCAATACAATAATCAAGTACAAATCAGAATACATCACTGGATTCAACTGGATAACTGAAAGCAGAATCAATAGATGGATCCAAGCGGAACTCCAACTCCAAAGGTGAGTCTTGAATACTGGTACAACTCAGTCTGACCCGAGCGTAAAGCAAAACACAAAACACTCGAGTCAGGACATACATACTTATACAATGTAAACTAACTCAAGTGAACTGTAATAAAATGCAAAAGTAACTTAAAGGATGCTTGGGATCGCCCATCCTTTAAGGATCCATTAAACTATCTACTATGTAGTAATATACGCTATTATAATAGTTTCTAATAGTAAAATAAATTTACTTTTAAATAGCGTTAAGGCTTTACATTTTCCACCTTAACACATAATAGTCCCAGTAGTCTATCCAGTATCAGCATACCTCCAGACCGGGAGGCTACCCTAAATACTCCACAGGCTACGGCACAAAACCAAACTCGTAGTAAAGCTTGCTATGGTAGATGACACGGCTTAACAAGGCAATGCCAGGGTAGATATACTAATTACGCACACGGGCTGGTGGAAACGCGTAGCAGCCACTACCGACCACCTCAGAACACACTCCCAAATCAAAAATCGAAGGGTGGCCACCAAATCAATCACAAAGTCATAGAATGGCATCAAAGAAATGTGTTCGATCAGAGAAGCTACCTCATTGGCCCGAGATCGCTCCTTTTTTAGCCACCTTAAGCCAACTCACGGAAGTCGAGTCCACGTTCATACCTCAATAGGATTTTCGCCACCATCCTACTTCATTTTGGAATCTCCACCGCGTACACGGTTGTTAAAGTGGTTTTCGGTATCGACAGAGAGTATGTCCATATCCGATCCCGGTCTCTTTAACAACCAATCGTTATTATAACCCGTGGTTATAAATTTAAAATGGTTTATATTTCAAATCAAAACATATTCATTTCAAACTAGTTTATACTTCAAAACCAAAATATCATATCCATTTCAAACTAGTTTATACTTCAAAACCAAAATATCATATCCATTTCAAAACTAGTTTATACTTCAAGACCAAAATATCATTTGAATAAACACAGATTTCCAATCACTGAATATGTCCTTCAATTTATTTAAACTTGAAATATTCCTTTTTAAATCATCTTAAACCAAAACCACTTTATAAAGTCATATTCTTAAATCTTCAATTGCAAATCAATATATTCAAAGAAAATTCTTAATTTAATACTATTTCAAATAAATTCATTTCCAAAAGTCATAGTACTTTCAAAGTTATAACACCTTTGAAACCAAATGCTTTGAAACCATAATACTTTGAAACCATATCAATTTAAAATGTTATCATTTGGAAATCATAATATTTAGAAAAATCATAACACCCTTAAAAATATTATTCATTACCCAAGTTATTGCATTTTTAAGTTCATTCGTTCAATTATAACAATTTCGAAAACATTGTATTAACTTATAATTTCAAAAATGGTTTATATTTCACCCCTAACATATTCATTTAAACCATTTAAATTCAATGTCAAAATCTTCCAATATAATATTCATTTCCAAAGTTCATTGTAATTTCAGCAACAACAGCACTTATAAAGTGTTACGGTAAATATATTAACATTTCAAAAACATTGTCAAATTCAAAACAGCAGCACTTATAAAGTGCTACAGTAGGTATTTTAGTGTTGCGAAACAGTTCAGTTTCAGAAACAGCAGCACTTGCAGCACTTAAAAGTGCTATAGTAAGTATATTAGTAGATTGGAAAACAGTACATTAAAATCACAGCATTTCTGAAACGCTACAATTTCTATTACAAGTTAGTTATAACACTTTAAAACAATATATCTTCAACTTTTATCATTTTTAACTTATCAAACTTATTTCACTTTTCAAAATTATTTATTTGGATATTACTTAACTTATAATTTTTAATACAATAACATTTATTTAACCAATATCCAATTTAAATTATAATTCATTTATCAAGTCAAAATACATTGATTTACCTAACTTTTATTTTAACAAATAACTTAATGCCTTATTTGAAATACCCATTTCATAAACAAAATATTCTTATCACTAAGTTAAGCTTAAAATTCCATTTAACACTAAAATTTCAATTATTAAGTCAAATCAAAATTTACATTTTCAATCATTAATTTGCTTATACACTTTAACTTACAAAGAATCACTATAAAATTTATTTAAATCATTTAAATCCAATTTAAGTTAAAATCTCAGATAATTTAAATTCCAAATACTTAAAAATTTTCAGAAAACTATGATATCAAACTTAAATTCAAAATCACATATATTTAGTATTCCAAATTACTTAAAGTTTCAGAAAACTATTATATCAAACTTAAGTTCAAAATCACATATATTTAATATCTCAAAATACTTAAAAATTTCAAAAAACTATTATTTAAAATAAACCACGGGTCTATATAATATTTTCTAGCCTAGGTCGAGTGATACAGATATGTATCATTTTAATTCGTAATTTAAAATGAAAAATCCAGGTTCTATCATTTCAAACCCGCAATCCCAAGTCAAATAAACTAAAATAAAAATCACTCGAGCCTATCATTTCAGCTCATAATGATTTTTCCTTATTCTAAAGTCCGTTCGGGTATGTATCATTTCAACCCATAGTGAAAGAGAACTTGCAGTGTGATACAGAAAATAAAATAACAGTAGAGCATATAATATCATATCAGGTGATGTAACAAATATATAAGCAGTATATAACATCATATAATCATATCACATGCATATATGAACATAGCATAACAATACTACACATCCACTTGTCATCGTTTCACAAAATATATAAGTACGAATGTCGAGAGTGATAGACTCACCTTTTGAAGCTAGAGACAACAATCAAACACAAGACAAACTACTCCAAAAAGCACGACAAAGCACGAATTAGCTCGAATGGAAGGGGAATCCAAACCCAAATCTTAACAACAAAATAAAACATATGTAAATATTTTATTCACCCTAAAATAAAATATACAAAATAGAATTTTGAAAGAAACATAAATAAAACATCAGTAAATAAAATAATTCACGCAAAGTAAAGTTTATGTAAAACACCTAACGTATCTTTAATTCAACACAACATAAGTATGCAAAGAGTAATATTTGTAAACACGTGAAAATTCTTAACTCAACACCAAACAACAAAATAAATTAAAAGTTTAACACAACACAAAGCAAAACAAAATACACAGACTATTATTTACAACCAGAAGAAAAGAAAAGTTTAACTCAACACAACCCAATCATTTCACAAAACCAGATTTGTAAAACACCTAAATTTTTTTTCAACCCAACACTAAACAGAGAAAATAAGAGCACAAAATAAGATTTATATAAATAGTTAAAATAAAAAGTTTAACTCAACAGCAACAAAATGATTTGCTGAATAACATATATACAAACGCAAAAGAAAATATATAGCCTGAAGGCCAAAATGCACGGCCACAACAAAATACTTGGCTACGAAATAACAAGCTTGGGTTTGGCCACTATGAACTGGTTCACGGCAAGGATCAGGTGGCGATTGGCCATGGCTTACAAGGACTCGGCTATGCTATTGTTCAGGCTAGGCAAAGCAAGTGGAAGAGGCAGGGGTGGTCATGACTATGGGAAGTGAAATGGTTCGGTCTGCTTTGGTTTGGTGGTGGGGTGATGCGTGCAGCCGGCTATGGAGGAGGAGGGGACGTGGTATCGGCCAGTGGAACTTTGGTGAAGGGTAGGTGATGGCCACGACAAATATTGAGGAGTGGAGGCTCGGTTTGATTTGATGATGGGAAGCCGATCATAAGATGGTGGAGATGGTGATAGTCATGGCACGACAGGTGGAGGATAAAATGGTGGTTTCAGCTTGACTGGGATGGTGATGTTGGATGAAGGTCGGTCATCATGGTGGTGATGGAGTGGAGATGAGGTCGGCAATGGCATGGTGATGGTGGAGGCCGAACAAAGAGAAAAGAAGGAATGTAAAGATGAAGAAGAAAATAATTTAACTTACTGCGTATAAATTTCTTATGGCAAAAATTGAGGAGGAAGAAAGAAATTGAGGGAGATGGGAAAAATAAAGAGCAGAAACAAATAAAGAGCAGAAAAACAATAAAAGAAACACATAAGAACCAAAGGCCAGAACGTGTCAAAATGAATGGTCATAAAGTTTGAACGGTAAAGAATTTGAGTGGTTCCTCATTTCCAAAACGAAAATTTATTTGCCACTTAACATTCTAGACTATTAGCCTACCGAAAATGAATACACCAAATACAAAATAATTTCAAACCCAAAAATCAAAATAAACCGGGAAATAATTTACGTAAAACAACCGCGTGAAATACGCTGAAAAATTACAGTTTGAAAAATATAAATCAAAAAATTTTACAAACGAAAAATATCGAGAAATACCAGCATCAAAAAAGCTTCAAAATAAAATAATAAAAGTTTTAAAAATTCAAATTTAAAAATTGTCAATAAGAAGTCAAACGTTGACCATTTTTGTCCAAAATTTGAAATTCAGGGAAAATTTTAATTTTTAAATTTTTATTTGGAAAAATAATTCACACCAAAACTCAAAATAAGTATCAATATCCCAATTTATCAATTTTAAATGATTTAAATTCAAAGTTTCAAATAAATTTAATTAAAATATTGATTAAAAATATGGGTTGTTACATACCGTGTCCAACACTCTCATAAATCCGAGGGTGCGCACCAATCAATCACAATGTAAATGATGGTAACATGAAGAAGTGTGTCCGCTCGGGGTAGCTAGCCCACTTGACCAGTATGGCTCCTGTTTTAGTCATTTCCAATTGGCACAAGTGCCAAGCTAATCCATCATCGTTCTCTTTCTTCAAATCCAGCAAACGTACTGTTTGCACAAAAAATGGGCAAACGCCTCCAAGTCGTATGATTTAGTTGATTTTATGTTGTTTTTAGCGATCTGGGTGATTTATGTAAATATGTGAAAAGCAGGGACTAAACTGTAAAGGACACACATATTTATTGTGGTTCGGCCAGAATGTGCCTACGTCCACTTTATATGTTATTCTCCTTTTCTATTCAAATTACAAGTACAAAGCTTTGATATAAGTATATGAAAGTTGTTTGAAAGTTCTATCCGTGCTTGAGCTCTCCAACTTGTCCGCCATTGTTGTACCCCTGCCCCTCTATTTATAGAGTGAGGCTGGAGGCAGGGGTCTTGGATGTATATAGCTGCTGGTGGGCCTGGACTGACGTAATCTGGCCTGGTAGCGTTGGTTCGGCATTGCTTTGGCTCGGCAGTACTTTGATTCGGCGGTAGGTGGTAGACGCTTTGGTTCGGCATCACTTGGTTCAGAGATGGTTGGAGTGTAGAGTGGACCGGTTGTAGGTGATTCGGTGCTAGGTGGTAGTATCTTGGTCTGGTTTGGAGTTGGTCCGGCAGTGCATGGAGAGGTGCTGGTCCGGTAGAGTGTTTGAGGGAGGCTGGTTCGGCTGCTTTGGTTCGGCAATGGGGAGGACGGAGCGTGGTTCGGTAGCTCTGGACCGGTAGTGGGCTGGTTCGGCTGAAACTCACCCAACACTTGCCCCCCAAAGCAGGGCATGTGTATGCACATGGCATGCTTTGTTTTTAGCTATGATATCTACTCTCGGCCCTGTATGCCGAATCAACTGGTCCGGTCTTTCGGAATTGTCTATAAGTATGGATCTCGCGTCTCTACTCTCCCCCCACCGTTTGAAACTACCGAATCGACTGAATACCGATCCAACCTTGGTTGCCCGAAATTACCGGAACTTAATTTAATACCGAATCAACTCAATAATCAGACCCGGTGGGTTTTCCTTTGCCGAATGATTTTGATTTTTTTTATGTGGGCTACCGAAAGAAATTACATGTTCTACTGAATAAGCTCGGGAGAGTACGTACCGAATGAACCTTCGGTTTCGAATATCCGAATGTGATTTGGCACCGGATGAGGTTGGGAGTATAGGGCCGAAGGAGATTTTATGTTTCAACTTTATAAATGCAACTCTAGTCTTCATGCAGTTGCTTGTTTATTTTCTTCATCCTGATGACGTGTTTTTTGCGTTTGCAGATAAATGTCTCGTAAAGTGGAAACCCGATCAGAAAAGAAAAGATCTCAGGACGGAGAAGAGCCTTCCGCTGTGCCCCCAGCCCAGTCAGGACCAGCACGTTATGGGCCCACCCCGAGATCATTGGTAGATGGATACGGTCCTCAGGAACTTCTGAACTTGCCTCCCGATTGCTTCCCTAGCTCACTCAAGGGCGAGCAGCTTGATGTCATTTCTCGCTCTTTCGGGATTGACAGAGCGCGTATGCTGTTGCCGGGGGAAGGAGTGATGCCATATAATCCCCCCGAAGGATATTTCGCTTACAGTAGGTATCACTGTATGTGCGGTGCCATCCCGCCTCTTAATGCCTGGATAGTCAGCTTTGTCACATATCTGAAGGTGGCCCCATTCCAGCTTCAGCCTAACTCCTACGCCATTCTGGTGAGCCTCTTTGTTATCTTCCAGAGGAGATACGGGCGTCCTCCTTCCAACCGGGAGATCCGGTATTTGTACAACCTGAGGGGCTATAAGAAGAGGTCTCCATACATTAGCTTGGAATCGGCCGTATCTTTCAAGCCGGTCCTGGACTTATACTCGAAGTTCAGCATGTTTAAGAAAGAATGGTTCTTTATCAAGGATGACTCTGTTTCCATCCGTCGCTTCACTTCCGGCTGTAAGTCTTAAGCTTATTTATAATTTCCGTTCTGACTGCAATACCTCTTCTTATGTGTTTTTGTTTCTTGCTAGCGACAGGTGGCTTTGCGGTCGTGGAGAATGATCGTCTGGTTCAGATGGCTGTGGAAGTAGAAGCCATTACGGGGAGGGACAGGTCGGCTTCTTACTTGATCAGGAATGCTACACTTCTAGGGCACAACCTGATCCTTCCACATCGGTCCGTGGTCAAGCAGAGAGACACGGCGGAGGAGAGGGCTGCCAAAGCCACAGAAGGGGCCACGGCGAAGAGCGGCAAAAGGAGACCCTTCTCTGCGCATCCAGTCGCTGGGGGGAAGAAACTCAAGAAGTCTGATGGCCCCTCTCCCAGCACACATCCAGATGTTCAGGAGGAGGATAAAGTGGAGGGGAAAAAAGGCGAGGATGAAGGAGGTGAGGCGGAGAGCGGAAGCGGTGGAGAAGGTGACGATGATCGTCACGGCGATGACGGTGGCAAAGGACAGGGTGGTGATGGTACCAGGGCTTTGTCTTCTGGGCAAGTAGGCGAGATGCAAGAGTGGACGGATGACGCTTTCCGCCAGGCCTTCGAAGGTTTGGAGGAAACGGAGAAGTCCAAGAAAGCTGATAAGGTTGGGACCGGTGTCGATTTATCTTCCGGGAGTGCTACTACTGAGGCAACTTCTGCGGTTCAAGGTGAATTTCTCTTTACTCTTTTTAATTCTTGAATGATGGCTCAATACATGTTGGTGACACTTGATTTTCATTCCAGGAGCGGGCAAAACGGCCAAGACCTTAGATCTTTGGCACAGGCTCAAACAATACAAACTCCTCAAAGCTTCCGCCAAGCCGAAGCTTCCTATTAACCGTCCTAGAGACGTAGTCGGTTATCGTCCTCTTCTTGGAGTTATTGAAGAAGATATACAAAAGAAGAAGAGGAGTCGATCTACATTTGAATCTCTTCCTGGTCCTCCGGCCCCACTCCATCCTATTCATGATATTGAGGAGGAGGGCACCGAGTTTCTACCTTCCCCCCATCCGTCTGAGAATCCAACCGTCATTCCGATAGATCATCCTGGCTTAGTTCGCAATCCGTTTGCGGGTCATCCGGACCTGGACCCAACATCTCACGACATCTCCTTCGATGAGGTTACTGGTGAGCATCTCCTCCCTCGTAATCCTATGGTACGGGTGCTTGACGAAGCTAAGTCCCTGGACCTTGATCTGCTTACTACCTGAGTCATAACTCTGGGGGATGAGGCTAAGGCAAATATTGACCGGGTTGCCGAGGAGACCAAGAAACTGATGGGGCACTACGCCCGACTGGTCAAGGCTGGGGAAGAGATAGGGAGCGCCAACATTCGGCTACGGTTGATGGTTTCCGACCAGGCTAAGCAACTTGCCGACCAAGCCATCCAAATCTCTCAGCATGAGGACGCATCCAGACAATTGAGGAAGACTATGGAAGAGGCCAGTAGGGCAGAGTTGCGGAAGATAGAGGCCGTCTGTAAGGAGCGGGTTGACATGGCCATTGCCACGGTGGATGAGGTTCGGCAGGCGGACCTCGAGCGGGTAGAGGAACTATCGGGGAGACTTGAGGTCGCGGAGCCTACTCAGGCTAAGTTGAAGGAGGAGATGGAGGCGATGAGGAGATCCCTTCAGGCTGACCGTTTACAGTATCGAACGAAGAGGGATGCTGTCGTTGCGAAGCTGCGGGCTTCTGAGGTCCGAATGAGGGAGTTTGAGGAGAATGAGGGGATGATGGATGGGATGCTCTAGGATATGTACTTCCGTACTTGGAGGCAGGGTAACTTGTCCTGGATGGATGATTACCCCCGGGTCATGGCTAGGATCTATCTCAGGGCTCTGGAGGAGGCCAAGGCTGAGGCAGATAAGGAGGGTGGAGCGACCTTCAGAATGGATGTGGTTACTGCCTAGTTTACCAAGGAGGAGAAGGTGGCGGTGAAGGAAGGCATGCGGTTGCTTGCAGCTGAGGAGGCAGGTGTGCAAGTAGAGGATGATGATCAAGATGATCAAGGAGCGAATGCTGGTAAGTCTTCCTTTCTAGTCTTTCCGCTAACTTGGTTGCTTATCATTAATGATTTCTTTCTTTGACCAGACAGGTGGGCAACATGACAAGGATAAAACTCCGACGCAGTCGGCTTCTTGATTTGTCCTGGATATCTTTTTGTGAACTTGACATTGTTGTGTATGTTAGTCTCAGAATAGTAACGTAACTCTTAGGCTGTAATTATGCTATTTGTAATAAACAACATGATTCTCGACGTGTAACTTTTTAACTCAAGCTGATTCTGTCGTTTTTTGAATGCTTTTGTTATTTTGACATGTTGTATGAGGAATATAGCTATGCATATGCTTGTAATTCAGTTGTGTTTAATGCCAAGTTCTTGCTTAAAACATAATTTCATGCCTTACAATGCTAGTGTGATGTATGAATAAATTATAGTCATGAATTTGTACATAAAAGAAGAAAATACCGCCTTTCATGTTCTAATTGTAGATGGCAGTTTTGAATATTTTTGTACGACCGAGGATGGAGTTCGGTTGAATGCCCTGCTATCCAACCGTGAATTCCCACTCCCGTTGGTGAGTATTTCCTACTCTGTGTCCTGTACTTCAGGGATTGTTATAGAGGATAGGAGAAAAGTTCTTTAAATAGAATTGAAATACGAAAAACAGTAAAACTTCCAATCACGGAAGGCCTTCGATGTGCTTAAGTTCGTGGCAAAAGGGCTTTGTAGTCACTTTCCCTAGCTGTGGGTCTTGGAGACATTTGTCACCCATCTTACGTCTCCACGGGGAGTTAGTCTTTTTTACCACAGCCGTACTTAAGACACATCGGTGCCGAGATCGCGCACAGTAACTACCCGGGCCATTATGGCCCGTAATCACGAGTATTATTCGATTTGCTGTGGCCGGCTAGCGTGGGTGCCGATCGTCAACCGTGAACTACCCCTGGCTGGCCACACCTTATGTTGGGGCTTAAAGTAGGTTCACATGTCGGCGAGCCGAACGCCGTAATGAGCTGCCATGGCTATAGTCGGCCTTCTTGATGGCTTATAATCGGCTCATTACAGTTGGCTTTAAGGGCCGTCGCGAGCAATGAGTTAACCCGCAGCAGAGGGATGCCGGAGCAAAAGTGTCTCATTGGCGAGGGCATAGATTCGCATTGTACCTGTTAGGTCTTGTCCAGGTGAAGTTGTGCTGTGGAGTGCCTTGAATGGAAATGCTATATACACAGGATTTTCCTCAACAGAAAAGGATAAAGTTAACAGGTAGCCAAGATATAAAGGAACAAGTTAAAAAGAGACAAGTTTTTTAAAGTGGTTCGGCACGAAAATGCCTACGTCCACTGATTCTCTTTGTTAATTCACTTCATATGGGCAGTACAAGTTAAGAAAAGTATCGACGGAGGTGCTGAATGTTCCATGCCCTCTGGAACACCTCTTCGTCCACTGTTGACAAAATATAAGCTCCATTGTGGAGATCTTTATGAATTACATACGGTCCATCCCAGATCGGATCTAGTGCCCCGGGGCGAGGGAAGATTCGCTTGAGGACAAGATCCCATTCTTGTAAGGTACGATGCTTGACTTTGGAGTTGTATTGTGCTGCCACTTTTGCTTGTGGGCTGCTGCTTTGAGGGCTGCATCATTCCTCCTCTCCTCAATTAGATCCAAAGACATGTGAAGGAGTTCTTCGTTCTCTTCTGGGTTATAGTGGATCCTACGGTGGGTAAGCACGATGGTTTCAACTAGGAGCATAGCCTCTGATCCGTATGCCAAAGAGAATGAAGTATGCCCCGTTGATGTTCTAAAAGATGTGCGATAGGCCCACAGTGCCGTAGGGAGTTCATCCACCCAAGCTCCCTTTGACTTTTCGAGTTTCTTTTTGATTAGAGTTTTTAGAATCTTGTTGATGGCTTCGACTTGTCCATTTGCCTGGGGATAAGCTACGGATGAGAAGCTTTTGTGAATTCCGTGTTCTTGGCACCAGTTGGCGAACTCCTCACTGTCAAACTGAAGTCCATTGTCTGATATAATTTTGAATGGGACTCCGTACCTGCATAGAACATTTTTGATCAAGAAGTTATTAACTTTCGCTGATGATACTTTATTTAGGGGTTCCACTTCCACCCATTTGGTGAAATAGTCGACTGCCACTATAGCATATTTGGCCCCGCCTCGGCCCATTGGCAGCTCGCCGATTAAGTCAATTCCCCATACTGCAAAGGGCCAAGGGCTGGTCATTTGAGTAATCTCAGTGGTTGGTAGCCGTGGAATCTTAGCAAACTTCTGGCATCTGTCACATTTTCTGACGAAATCTAAGGCGCCCTTGCTTAAGGTGGGCCAGAA
The DNA here is from genome assembly GCA_030737815.1 of Allium fistulosum. Lineage (NCBI taxonomy): Eukaryota > Viridiplantae > Streptophyta > Magnoliopsida > Asparagales > Amaryllidaceae > Allium > Allium fistulosum. Next base: position 195,391,765 of record CM060906.1, on the reverse strand, counting down.
ATATCCATATCGGAGTATCTTTTTTGCCTAAGTCTGCCCTTCGGTGTGATCTCCGCAGCTTCCTTGATGAATGTTGGATAGGATTTCCTTGGCTTCCCTTCCAGCGACACACCTTAATAAGGGGTTAGAGAAGCCGCGCCGATAGAGGGTGTCCTCCTGTATTGTGTAGCGGGAAGCTTTCCTTAAGATTTTCTTGACTTCGTTACGCCCGTCGGGTAGTGTGCCATTTTGTAAGTAGTCTCGGATGGGAGTCATCCAAGTTGCTTCTTCGGTTGCAGCTATCAGATTCAGTTGCTCAAAACTTGGGGTCAGTTGCTTCGAGATGGCTACTGCTCCGGAAATAGCGCCGTCTCTCACGCTAGCTTGCTTCGCCAATTCGTCGGCCTCTTGGTTCTCTTCCCGAGGGATGTGTTTGACTAAGTAGTGGTCCAATTGACTGAGAAGTAACTTGGTCTTCTTTAAATATGCTATGAGTCGTTCTTCTTGAGCCTGGAATTGTCCTAGTATTTGATTAACAACAAGTTGAGAATCGCTATGAAGACACAAAGAATTGGCTCCGATTTCTAAGGCAAGTTCTAATCCAGCTATCACTGCTTCATACTCTGCATCGTTGTTGGTGGCAGCGAATTCCAACCTTATAGCATGGAGCAGCTTATTTCCCCTAGGTGTAATTATTACCACACCTGCCCCCGAGCCTTGTTCGTTTGATGCACCATCCACAAAGAGGTTCCACTTGATGTCTTCTGCTATTTCTGATTGCTCCTCACTTTCGCTGGTAGTGAATTCGACAATGAAATCGGCCATGGCTTGCCCCTTGATGGCGGTGCGAGGATGGTAGGTAATATCATATTGACTTAGTTCAATGCACCATTTAAGTAGTCGCCCAGAAGTGTCGGGACGATGGAGTACCTGCCTCAGCGGTTGATCGGTCAGAACTCTGATGGAATGGGATTGAAAATAGTGTCGCAGTTTTCGTGATGTGATTAGTAGACAGTATGCTAGCTTCTCAAGTTTAGGATATCTGACTTCTGCCCCTGTAAACCTCTTACTTACAAAGTATACTGGCCGCTGCGTGCGGTTGTCTTTTCTTACCAAAGCAGCGCTTAGAGCATGAGATGATACAACAAGGTATAGGTATAACTCTTCGCCTTCGTTTAGAGTCGAGAGTACCGGCGGTTTCTGGAGGTGTTCGATTAAGTTAAGGAAAGCGGTTAAGCATTCATCAGTCCATTCGAACTTTCCTTTGTCTTTCTTTAGAGCTTCGAAGAATGGGACGCACTTGTCCGTTGCTTTGGAGATGAATCGGCTTAGGGTGGCCACTTTCCCATTCAGGCTTTGCATTTCCTTTCGAGTGGAAGGTATTTTGATATCTTTTAGAGCTCGGACTTGTTCAGGGTTTGCTTCAATCCCTCTGGCATGGACGATGAATCCCAAGAACTTTCCTGATGATACTCCGAAGGAGCATTTTAGAGGATTAAGTTTCATTCCATACTGGCGAAGTACTTGAAACATCTCGCCCAGGTGGCTTACATGATTGTCGGCTTTCCTTGACTTTACCAGCATGTCATCCACATACACTTCCATAGTTTGTCCTATTAGCCCTGCAAACATCTTGTTGACGAGGCGCTGGTAGGTGGCTCCTACGTTTTTAAGTCCGAAAGGCATTACCTTGTAGCAGTACAAACCCCAGTCAGTGATGAAACTAGTGTGGTCCTGATTGGGAGCATGCATAGGAATCTGGTTATATCCTGAGTATGCGTCCATAAAGGATAAGAGTTCGTGCCCGGCTGTGCTGTCTACAAGTTGATCGATTCGAGGAAGTGGGAAACAATCCTTCGGACAGGCGTCATTTAAGTTGGAGAAGTCAATGCATGTTCGCCACTTCCCATTAGCCTTCTTTACCAGCACCGGGTTGGCGATCCACTCGGGCTAGATGGCCTCTCGTATGAAGTCATTGGCAAGTAGGTTCTTTACTTCCTTATCGAGGGCGGCTGATCGTTCTGCCCACATACTTCTCTTTTTCTGTTTTACTGGCGCCTTTGTAGGATCGATGTTGAGTACGTGACATGCTATGTCAGGGGAGATTCCGGTCATGTCAGCGTGTGACCATGCAAATACATCCAAGTTGTGGCGGAGAAAATCAATGAGTTGCTCCTTCAACTCTACTCTTAGTTGGGACCCGATTTTCAATAGTTTACTCGAGTCGTGTCTGTCTACAGATACAAATTCCATGGCCTCTGCAGGCTCGGCGGTGGCCTCCTCCTCTTTGTACCTGGGGTCTAATTCATTGAAAGGGTCGCTGGTATATCGAAGAGGAGGGGCTTTCTTTAGTTGCTATGCTTCCAAACTTTTTGTGCAGAGGGCAATCTCTACACTTTTCCCTTTATCCTTCCCGTGGTTGTTGCGAAGTTCAGTTACATAGCAGTCTCGAGCGATGTCCTGGTCTCCCTCTACTTTCCCTACTCCATTGTCCGTTGGAAATTTCATCTTTAGACACCATGGGGCCAGGACAATTTGGAAGTCAGACAAGGCTGGCCTTCCTAAGAAGGCGTTGTAGGCCGAGTGGTTTTCTATCAGCACAAATGTCTGCTTCCGCACAACGGAGCGGGGATGACTTCCAATTTCAACAAAGAGGTCCAGTTGCCCGAGGGGCATCTTTGCAACTCCAGTGAAACCGTGTAGTGGTTTATTGTAGGGGGAAACATCCTTTATTGACAGTTTCATTTTGTCGAATGCATGCTTGAACATGATATTTACTAAGCTTCCAGTGTCTACCAGAATTCGGAAAACTTCGGCAGGACCGAGCCGGGCGGAGATAACCATGGGATCCATGTGAGGGTATTGCCTTCCCTCTAGGTCACGCCTACTGAATGTGATGTCATCACTCTCTTTCCGCTTCGGGTGGCGTTCTTCTATGACAGAATTAACGCAGTCTTCATTGTTTCTAAGTCACTTTCCATATCTTTCCATCTCTGCCCAGCTTCTGTCGGCGATGTGTGGTCCTCCCAAGATGGTATGGACCACGATCTTCTCTTGACTGGGTACGCCAGTGTTGTGATTCCCTCTACCTGTCTCTGGAGAGGGTAGCCTTGGATTTTCATTGGCAGGAGCTGGAGTCCTGTTCTGACTTTTTACATAGCGTTCTAGTTTCCTTCTTCTAATATGTTCTTCAATCAAGTCTCTGAGATAATGGCATTCGTTGGTATCATGCCCATGGGATTCGTGGAAGCGGCAGAATTTTCCAGACTTAATTGCGTTATCTGATTCCTTCTTGTGCGGGGGGCATTTGTATCTAACCTCGTCTTGAGTGGCCAGGAAGATGTTTTCGATTGTTTCATTCAACGGGGTGTAAGTGTCAAATCTCGGTCCTGGCCGATATAGGCGCTTTTCTCCCTTCTTGCCCCCAGCGTTGTCTCTAGAATCATTTCTTCGAACGTCCCTTGCTACAGCGGGCGTGTTGCCGTATACCGCCTTATTTTGTTGCCATGTCTGCCTCTCAGTAGCAGCATCTTCAAGTCTCATATATTTCCCAGCTTCATGGAAGAAATCGGGTAAAGTAGCTGGTTTTTCTTTGGTCAATCTTCTAGCAAATTTAGTATCCGGATGCACACCGCTACAGAGGGCCATTAAGACAAGCTTCTCATCGGCATCTTGGATTGCGGCTGCTGCGGCATTGAATCGGGTTAGGCATTGCTGCAGCTTCTCTCCAGGTTTTTGTTTGATACTGGATAAGGAATAAGCGTCCTTGGGTTGTTCCACATGAATGCGAAACTGGCTGATAAACTTTTCTTTCAGCATCTCCCACGAGCTGATAGATCCTTGGGGTAGATGACAGAACCAGTAGGTAGCTAGGTCTGCTAAGAATAGTAGAAAGCATTTGCACAGTACTCCCTCTGTTGCTCCACTCATGAGCATATGCTGTGTGTATCTCTGTAAGTGCACAACGGGGTCGGAGGTTCCTTTGTAAGGTTCCATTGTTGGCATTTTCCATTCTCGGGGGGTGATGGCAATTTCGATACTACGGGTGAAGGGGCTGGTTACCCTAGCGCCTATCCCTCGATCTCTTTGATCCCGTTGGACGCACTCTCTGAACAAGCGTGCCATGCTTTCATCAGAATTTGGAGCAGATAGAAACGAGTTCGGTTCTGTTCTGTGGGATTGATTCCGTCCAGATGACCTGTATGGATGGTATCGTCTATCATCCCTCATATTTTCCAGTGGCTGCCTTTGGTCTTCTGGGAGCATGCTAGGGTCAGCTATAGTTGGCCCTTGCCTTGATCTTCCCCTGCTGGGTTCTGATCTAAGCACCTCCTCGGGCCCAACTTCGGGCTGGACTCTAGCTCGGCCCCGTTCATTGGTGTTTCCGTGGTTAGGCAGTATGACCGGCTCAGCCACAGTTGACCTCCGCCCGGTACCTCCCCCGTTGGGTTCGGTTCCAAGCGTTTCCTCAGGCCTAACTTCGGGCTGTGCTCGATCTCGGCTCCTACCATGGCTGCTTCTGCCATTAGCTTCTTCGAAGAAGGAAGATCTTTGTTGTCTCTAAGATCCTCCAGACTGGGCTCACCCCATGATTCAGTGTTGCGGTTGGACTCTTCAGCATCCCTTAAGCGTGACATGAGATGGTCCACCAAGGCTTCCTGCTGGGACGTGAAACGGTTAGTCACTTCAGCCACAACCCTGTCTAGATCCGCCCTAGTAATTGCTGCCGGCTGTTCCGCGGCAGGGGTGGTCGGATTTTCCTGACCTTCATTCGGTACTGCTGCTGGAGGGGGACGATTTACTTGACCTGTGACCACTGGATCTAGAAGACTGCTAGTTGCGATGTTTTTTCCTTTGTTAACATCTTTCTTCTGCTTGGGAGGCATGTTTTCCAAGCAATGAACGATGCTGTTAGGAAGAAGGTTAAGTGCAAGAAGCTGAAGCTTCGAGCTTCTAGCTCTCAATGAAAGCACCAAAAATGTTTGCACAAAAAATGCCAAACGCCTCCAAGTCGTATGATTTAGTTGATTTTATGTTGTTTTTAGCGATCTGGGTGATTTATGTAAATATGTGAAAAGCAGGGACTAAACTGTAAAGGACACACAGATTTATAGTGGTTCAGCCAGAATGTGCCTACGTCCACTTTATATGTTATTCTCCTTTTCTATTCAAATTACAAGTACAAAGCTTTGATATAAGTATATGAAAGTTGTTTGAAAGTTCTATCCGTGCTTGAGCTCTCCAACTTGTCCTCCATTGTTGTACCCCTGCCCCTCTATTTATAGAGTGAGGCTGGAGGCAGGGGTCTTGGATGTATATAGCTGCTGGTGGGCCTGGGCTGACGTAATCTGGCCTGGTAGCGTTGGTTCGACATTGCTTTGGCTCGGCAGTACTTTGATTCGACGGTAGGTGGTAGACGCTTTGGTTCGGCATCACTTGGTTCGGAGATGGTTGGAGTGTAGAGTGGACCGGTTGTAGGTGATTCGGTGCTAGGTGGTAGTATCTTGGTCTGGTTTGGAGTTGGTCCGGCAGTGCATGGGGAGGTGCTGGTCCGATAGAGTGTTTGAGGGAGGCTGGTTCGGCTGCTTTGGTTCGGCAATGGGGAGGACGGAGCGTGGTTCGTAGCTCTGGACTGTAGTGGGCTGGTTCGGCTAAAACTCACCCAACACGTACGCTAAATCCAACCTCTTCGTTTTGGATCATCACTCCATGTACACAGTTGTTAAAGTGGTTCCGGTATCGACATAGAGTATGCCCATATCCGGCCCCGGTCTCTTTAACAACCAAACATCGTTTTTCACACCGGTTGGTACTTTTACATTTTGAAAACAGTTCATACTTGATACTAAAATATCATATTTGCTTCAAAATCAAATCCATTTCGAAATCATCATATTTACTCAAAATATACCATTTCACTTCAAAAATCATTTTCGCCTCAATATTTCGATTTCAGTTCCAAAATTGTTTCAAATTTCAATTTAGGTTATAACTTCAATTTAACCCAATACGTATTTAAATCTGAGATTTAAATATAAACACTCCACCCATTTGACCAGTTTGAATTTTTGAAAAATAGTTTAAATAGTTTTAAAATAGTTTAAATAATTAAAGTAGTTAAAAATAGTTAACGGTTAAAATAGTTTAAATGGTCAAAATAGTTAAAAATAGTTTAAATGGTTAAAATTGTTTAATATAAAATAGTTTATGTATTAAAATGGTTTATATAGAAAAATAGATTGGAAAATCCAAAATAATTTAAATATTTAAAAAGATAGATTTAAATAGTTTATATCAAAATAATTTATTTGAAAATAGTTTCAAAGTCAAACCGATTCAATCTCCAAATTTTCCAATTCAAATCACTTTTAAATTTCCATTTCGATTTAATCGATTCGATTCCGATTCAAGTCGAATTTTACTTCGATTCCAAATTAATTTCGATGTCAATTTCACTATCGATTTTCATTTTTTAACTTCAAATTTGATTCAACAATTCGAGTCAATGGTTTAAATTTCATTTCAATACTAATTTTAAACCAATTCAATTTATATCAATCCCAAGTTCAATTTTCAAAATATCGATTTAAATCATTTAACTTCAATATTAAATTTAAGATTCAAATCTCTTCAAATCAATTCAATTCCGAGCTCAATTTAGAAATATAGATTTAAATTACGTCTAATAAGCAATATTTCAAAGTTCGGATAAAATCCAAGTCTTTTTAAAACAAATCAATTTCCGAAACTCAGACCATATTTCAATTATAACTTTGAAATCTCAAATTTCGTTTTAAACAATTTTGTTTAACGCATTTCAATTGCACAATTTAAGCTTAAGTTCAAAATAATATTCGTTTTCCATAAATTCGAAATTTTATTCTCTAAAATCAAATCATTTAAATAATTTCAAAACAAACATTTTAATTAAAATCATTTAATTTAACCAATCTGGTTTCCGTATATAATTTTCTATCATATGGCCAAGTGAAACAGTTATTTCAATTTAATTCAAGGATGGATATATATCATTTCAATCCAAAATAAATGTCATATGTATATATCATTTCAACCTATTTCTTAATTTATTCGAAATAATTCAATTTACAGTTTTATATACTTTAAATAATTTACCAGGTGATAACATGATATATATAAAAATAAATAAACATCCAATCATCCAAATATCAATCAATTGGCATCCATCACAGTCAATCATCCAAATAGTTGAAATAATTCACAACAATCTCCTGGTTATTAATATCAAGTATTTTACTGGCAATTAAATTCCAATTTCAAATTAACTGTCAATTTTAATTTCTATAGTTAATTCAGATATCAATTAATACGTCAATTTAACCACCAAATGACAGTCAATAAAATAAATAACTTCATAATATCAATATAATGAACATCGGAAAATTTTAGTACGTTGTGAGCGTTATAAAACACTCACCTTGAGTTTTAAATTTTAAGTCAAATCGAACAACGTTCGATTTAACCTAAAATTTTAGCTATCTCTGAACGTCTCCAAACAAGTTTTAGAGTGTAGTGCTCGTCACCACGATCCCATCGCCGCTTGTTTCATCCAATTTCGACCTCGTATGACAAAGTTATGATGTTTATAAGATTTCATAATCTAAAATAAACAATTTACATTTTATTTTATTTTAAAAACCTTGGAAAAAAAATCATGGCCGTTGCTTCACTGAGACACTGATCTGGCCACCCATCTATTCTCCCTCCCATCACATTTCTTCTTTGCGCCCAGGTTGTTCACGTTTGCTTGAACCCATGCTCCAACCCTAACTCGAACGTCGATTCACCCATACATCACCGGAGAACGATCCCACGTCGCCAAACGAAGTGCCTCCCTCTGCCTCGCCTGAAGCCATGTGACACTCGGTCCCACCCTCGTCTCGAATATCGCACACGAACACTGAGCGAACGCGAGCAAATTCTGGCCAATGCGATGCTCCAATCGACGAACGAGCTATATGGATTTGAAGAGCTCGACAAGCTCGACAATATTGCAGTTGACATATTTTGCTAATTGTTAGTGGATCGGCTAGAAATCAAGGGAGAAAATGATTAAATTCTGGCCATTAATTAGAAAGCGGCAGCTAGGGATAGATTGTTAGGGTTTACTGTTGCGTAGGGGTATATATACGCATATATACATACTATTTTAATATATTTTTTCTTTCACATACTTTTCCAGACGAACTCCAAACGAAGCGTGCCGCCTGGCGTTCATAATGTTTTACCCCTATTCCGAACACAATGGAATATGTTTCGAGGCCTAATTCAATCATATTCAGAAGATAGCTTTTCGAATCGAATTATTTTAATTAAATTCTGAAATTGATTTCTACGCGTTTCAAGATCGCACGACCAAACGACAAGTCGATCGCTACAAAACTTGAAATCCTACAACACTTCACTATTACGGATCCGATGAAACTGGTTTCGTCGAAATCCGAGATAGTGGCCAAAATGGCTATTTTTTCTCGTTAATTTTTAAGTGTTGACAACCTTCATTGTTGTTTAAATAAGATTTAAATCAACTATCGACATCATTTTCATTCACTCTAAATTCAGGATTCAATTATTTGAAAATTTCAATATTAAATTCAACAATTTAATTATCCAATAAATCACTAAAATTTGAAATATAAGTCATTTAACTTATAAAATTTTCTTTTAAAACAAATTCAAATAATAAAACAAGTACTTTTTTTTTTGGCAAAGCCAGCGGGGTTAACTGGGCCCCTACCAGTTTTATTGCATGACAATAAAAAAGAAGAACAACATAAAGAAAAAGAAGAAGAAGGAAAAAAGAAAAAAACAAAAGCTACAAGAATTACAAACTCATCCCCAAGCATCAACAATTGAAATTGGGAAACCATTAGCACAATATTTCAGCTGAGTCTGAGTTCGAGACTTGACTTCATTCCAAATTAAGGCATCAGTTCTTCTAACATTATCAAAAACCATGGAATTCCTTTCTGCCCAGATCACTGACATACTAATTTTCAATACAACAGCTAATACTCTTCCTTGTAACATCCTCCACCTAGTAGCTTTAAAGATAATATGCCAGAGAGTACTAGTACCAGATCTAGTAAAATGATAACCAGTAATACAACTGATCTTGTCTAACATGAATTGCAAAGAAGGACAGTCAAAAAAAAGGTGTTCAGTAGATTCTTCATGAAGTTGACAGAACAAGCACTGCTTGGAACAAGCCATACCATATCTACTGAGAACAGTTCTTGTTAGTAATGCCTGATTTATGACTTTCCACATCATTAAATTTTCTTTTGGAGTTGAATCAGAATTCCAAATCACATTGTACCACTCAGCAGCTGGAAGCGGAACACAAGCAGTAACATTATTGTAAACAGTTTTAACAGAGTGAGCTTTCTTATCCCATGAAACACAAGCATCTTGTGGCACACTATAGTGATGCTGTTGTATATCACCCCACAACTGGGTGATCACTTGATTGCTACTGGATGGTAACAGAATTTTACCATTATGCAAAAAATCATTTGCAAATGCATTCTGGTGTATACCAGACTGATTTATCTGAGAATGATCACAAACATTGTATAAGATAAGACCCATGCTGGCCCATGCTGGCCCATGATCACAAACATTGTATAAAACAAGTACTTTCATTTCCTAGTAGTTCATTATTTTATTATTCAATCCCTATAATTGGTTATAAAACATTCAAAATATAGAATTTCATTTCATTACTCGTTTTCTCTAAAATCTCCGAAATGAGTTATTTCAAAATTTTATTCAAGTTCATATTCAATAACTTACATTAATAAATTGTTAAATTTTATTTTTAACCATTTTTATTTAATAATTACATTAAATTTAATAATCTAAAATGGCTAAAAATATGGGTCATTACATTCTCCCCTACTCAAAACTTTTCGTCCTCGAAAAGAGGATAAATAGAGAATTTAACATTTGATATATTTCTAAAAAATATCAACTTATAAAACGTAAACTCTGTTAGAAAACTTTTACTATGCTTCCGCTATGCCACTCTGATCGGCTTATGGAAATTACAAATTATTTAAGAAAATGAGTTATAAAATTTCAAAACTTGAAAAAATTTCTAACTCCCGGATTTACGAAAATTTTTGACAGAGTCTCCTTTGCGCGGCTCGGTCGGTAAAATTTCTCAATACAATATATAACACAAATAGATATCAAATATACCAAATATACATCTCATCTCAATGATGAGGCATCCCGAAGGGAAAAATATAAAATCACGGTATGTAATCCGAGATACGTACCATATTATTAATAATACGAGCGAGTTCGCTCGTATTAAGCAAGCAAAAGCATATAAAATCCGCGTATACATCCAAATGGTCTTCGTATGTACCTATCTCAACTCAATTTAGAACATTAGTTGCATATAATGACATAGAAAGCGTGTATGAGTTTTATAGAAGCATATCCATGAATTTTACATCCAAACCATAACATAAGCATTAATATACGACAAACAACAATCATATACAATAAAACAGTTATAACGACGATTTACAACAAAATAAACCATTCCGTTATTAGTGTTTATCCATTTAATTCATAATGATACGAATTTACATTATCCAATGTCAATATTTCAATTAATACACTTCATTTCTTATTAACATCCAAATTTCATCAACATTTGATTGATTTACATCCAATTTATTCACATCTACTTTTATTTACATTCAATTTATTCAATTTAATTTGTTAAATTTCAATTGTTTCATTTTACGTTTATCAACATCTCATATCAATTCATTTATTCACATTCATTCTACACTTAAGTTCATTTTCGTTTTAAATCAATGTTATTTCATTTACTCAATTTATTAATACAATTCACTAACTTTTTCCATTTGTTCATTTCGATTAGCTTTTCATAAGTTAAAGTTCATTTCATCATTCAATATGAGCTCCCTTCCTTTACTATCCATATTTAATTAATTTAACATCTTGTTTAACTAACATTTATCAAGGTTATAAACTATAAACTTTACTTTACATTTTCACGAAACATTTGAATTATAATGTTCATATCTCCATTTTTAGCATCAACGTCATTAATGAATTATTTCTTATATCCTTACTAAAGTTTCTCTTCAACTTAATTCACATTTATTTTTCACAATTTCATTTAATAACAAATTTATTTGTGAAACATTTTATTAATCACCACTTTAGTTTATAATCATTCTATAAAAGTCCAACTTCTTATATATGACTTTATCTAAGTTTATAATCTCAAGATTACAAATTCAATTTCAAGATTTCTTTGAAAATTTATATTTGATTCTATAACCAATTTACAAAGATATTATTTATTTCATTTGTCTACTTTCTTAAGTTCCACTTACTTATTCCATTTAGTCATTAATCATTTCATAGATACTAATAAAGTATAAAACATTTATTATTACAAATAATTTCCATTTATATACATTTTAATTACTTTTAAGTTTTGTTTACTTGTATAGTATCCCATTACATATCCAAATCATCATTTTAACTTTTAACATTTGGTAAGTTTTATTATATGTTATTAGAATGCAATTTGGTGTTATACATATTAATCTGATTCGTTTTACTTAATTAGATGTTCACTATTTTAACTTGTTTAAATTTTCTTTACTTTCAATTTTAGAGTTGCAAACTTCAACTCTAAACTTTCTCGATACATTTAGCTTAGATTTCCTAATTCTCTTATTTTATAAGCTCTAGTCATTCAAATATTTCATTCATTCAAATAATTTGACGATGATTAATTAACAGAACTTAAAATTTTTAAATACCGGGTTCATTTCAAATCATTTGGAATAAGTATACATACTTATCTCTTTTGTATATCAAATCATACTTTTGGTGTTTAAACCAAAATCTGTTTATCAAAACAATTTCGTAGCAACGCTTCTCAGAAGTCTCCCCCACTTTGAGACTCAAAAATGAATGTATGCTGCGCGTTCATCACCGAAATTATTTTCCAGCGACAGCAAAGGGGATTACTTAATTTATTCCATCTAAAATTTATTTGAAAACAATTTGTATTTGTATATACTTCAAAACAATGCTGATATTATTTTTCAAACCATGTAAACTTTTTCAGAAACACCGAAATTTAAATTTCTCAAATTCTAAATTTTATATTCATTTTACATGCAAATTATATTTTCTAAATCACCATTATACAGTTCCATTTTCTTCATTATGAAAAATGTTTCATTAATTTACATCTTTGTCATTTCAAGCAATTTCGATTGCAATTAGATTTCAATTCAATTTAATTATCGAATGCTTCGCAAAATAAAATTCACAAAGTATTCGCTTTATTTTTAGTTCAACCAATAATCGATGATAATTAAATATTATCACCTTTATACAAAAAACCTACTTTTAGTTGCAAATAGTTGTAGCATTTGTAAGGTAAGTGCATCCATAAGCACTAGGGCAAATGCCTATGTAAAATTTTGCTTAGCCGCCTAAAGTTTTCGTCAAAATTTTCTATGTACAAATTCAATTTTCATTTCTTTTAACTCCACTTCACAACGCTCTCAGAAATCCTAAATCGCTATCTCTTTGATTCACCTACAAAAACTCACGTCATCTCCACCAAATCGTCATCAGTCCACTAACGCATCAGAAAACCTAAATCTTCGATCCACTAAGGCTCCCAAAAACCCTAATTGCAATCAATTATTGTCGATCTACCCAGTCGCCCCAGTTTCATATGACTATTGCTGATATTACTTGTAGAGTAAAGTTGCCTAAAGGTGTGAAAATGGTGATGCCCGAAGATAACGTGACTGCTACTTTTGAACTTGAACTAGGTAACATCAATAAGTATCCACATTTGACTGAATTTATATTATTTATTGTAATTGTAATTGATTGGGCATAGATCGATTTCTGGTGCCGTTGATCTTTATTTGAATCTCCAATTACCGGCTGTGGTCGAATCCACTATATACATAAATACCGGTCTTTAGTTTTTGCTTCAATTTCAATCCAATTTCCATTGAAAATAAATAAAATTATATTTTATTAATGAGAAGAAGAAGTAGACCAGGGTATGATAACCATGTAACTGTATTTTCGCCTGGTGGCAACTTATACCAAGGTGGTAATGTAAGCTAAAATTTTGAGAAGATCTAATTAGATTTAAAACGTTTAAATATTTGTACAATATTGTTTTGTTTTGAAATAGAGTATGCATTCAAAGCTGTGAAGGCGGCTGGAAGCACTTCAATTGTTGTCAATGGAGTGAAATCTCTATGTGTTGTTGCACATAAGAATGTTCTTGTAAGATACCATCATTTAGTTTGTAAAGTCAAAGCTTATGGCTGATTTGGTATATTTGCAGTATAAGTTGTAGAATCTACTTCATATAGGATGGACTGTATTTTAAAGTTGGTTTGGCAACAAATCGTTTTAATTCTTCTTATAAGTAGTTTTGAACAGTAACTTTTAAGTAGTTTTGGGTGTATGATAAAAAGTTCAAAGCTTTTGAATAGGTAAGTAGATATTGTGACAAAATTTAGTTGTAAAACTTGAAATAAGTGAAACCAATATTACTTACTTTCTATTTCTATGTCAAAAAATTAAGTTGTTTCCAAACACTACAAGCTACAATGATGGTTTGAATTAGTACACCATTGCTTGAATCAGTACAGTATCACTTTCACATACCTTAGTATTGATAATTTTTCTATATGTTTTTAATGACAACCCATGAATATGCGCTATGCAGAAGATACTCCCACTAAATACACTGATTACCGATGGAAAAATTATAAACTGTTTTTTTCTTAGGGTATATGTTGACCATCAACGACGTTTGTACTGATATGTAGATGGCTAGTTTTGACATAACACTCATATTTGTTTTTATCCCTTCACTTGCAAGGCTGCAATTTATATTGATTTCCATTTTTTGTTGTGACTTGTGATATAGACAATGGCGAAGAAGACATTGAATTGAAAGAAGCATCTCATAGAGAGAGATGCAATATTCTTCCAGAAAGAAGAGTGCTATTTGAAAGTTTTATCTCCTAGGTTTCTTTCGTCCAAAAGCTTATGTTCTGATGTACATACATTTTTGCTGAACTGGTAAATATCTATCTTTTATTATTTCCTTTCTTAATGACTTTTGTAAATGTTCCTGCCTATAACTTATTCGAAGTAAAAAACATAACTACAAAATCAAACTGAACGTTGTTTACAGAATCTAGTAAAATGATTGTTATGATAGTTGATAGTTTGGTTCATAAGAAATATTTACATCCAAGGCACAGATTATAGCTGCAAGTTAACTTTTAGATTAAAACTAAATTCTACTACATTGCATCAAACTTGACGAGTGTGTAACAATTGAATACTGGAATCAAAACTACATTTTATCCCCAAAAATTAGCATTTCAGTTTGCGAGAACAATGTTACAATTTGATGGTCACGTTCATTTGCAATATGCAGCCACTAAAAGAAAACTTTCTATTAGATGCATTAAATAGTAGATACTCATGCCGGAGATTGAATGCTTGATAATGAAGTAGGAGAAAACGCGAGTTTCAGGTGTAGATACTTCATTCTTTGTGAATTAATACTATCCTTTCCTTAGTCACATTTGAGACTCAATACACGTTGTATGCAAAAAAATCCCTTCAACTATTACATAAAAATGAAATATATTTATCATATATGAATAGCTGGTATGGTTCTGCACCTCTGTAGGCTGGTAGCCTAGTATGGATGATTTCCTATAGTCAGTTCACTGCTTTTTTTTCTCAAATCATTACGTAATAATGGTATTCAAGAAAATGATACTAGAAAGACCATTGTGCTAAACATGATATAATTTTTTTCACAATCAAATTTTCAGGATGTATAATTGCCCTACTCAATGGCAAAAGAAGAAGCAGTTAATTAGGAACAATCATTGGTTTAGATCTTGGAACCACCTACTTATGTGTAGGTGTGTACAGAAATGGTCATTTTGAAATCATAGAAAATGATCAAGGAAACCATATCACTCCTTTGTGAGTAGCATTCACCGACATTGAAAGACTTATTGGTGAGGCAGCTAAAAATCAGGCAGCCTCAAACCCAGAACGCACCATTTTGATGTTAAAAGGCTTATTGGTCGAAAGTAAGTTCACTGCTTAGTTGATGTTTGTGGCAAGGTTATATCTTGTCCAATTTCCTTATGTTGTTTTGGTTAATATAGGTTTGAGGATAAGGAGGTCAAAGGGATATGAAGCTTGTTCCTTACAAGATAGTTAACAAAGATGGCAAGCCCTACATTCAAGTGAAAGTTAAAGGTGAAACTAAAGTTTTCAGCCCAGAAGAAATCAGTGCTAAGAACTTGACCAAAATGAAGGAGACAACTGAAGAGTTCCCTGGTAAAAAGATCAAGGATGTAGTTATCACCGTTCCAGGTACATTTTATTCACTAGAAACTCATATTCCTTAACACATACGAAGAGAAATGAGTTTTTATAATCTGAAAAACGGATGTTATTTGCAGCATACTTCAATGATGCTCAAAGGTAGGCAACAAAGGATGCTGGTGTTATAACTGGTCTAAATTTGGCTAGAATCATAAATGAACCCACAGCTGCTGCCATAGCATATGGTCTAGATAAGAAGGGTGGTGAAAAGAACATCCTTGTTTTTGACCTTGGTGGTGGGACATTCGATGTCAGTATCTTGACAATATGAACATCGAGAAACTAAATATAATAATTCATTTCAAATTTACCAGTCTTTGTAGGTGGTTGATTGGTCTTTCCCCTAAGTGGGTATGGGTATTCTTCCCAACCTCCGAGTATAGGATGAAGAATTCCTGAGTCCGGGTTACCAAGGACGTTGTAATAGGCGTAGTTGTACACTCGATCCTACTCTTGTAGTTGTCTAGTAACATCATCGCCTCTCAGATTATTAGTAATAATTAATATTCTAATAATCTCGCGGTGGTGTGGTGTGAGTTGAGTGATTAGAGCTCACGAGTTCTAGTAGTTCTCTGGGATTCAAAAAAATATTTTGAATTCTAGTTTCATGCGAGATTGTATTCTGCAACGCTAACTTGAATCGATTTGCAAGGTTTCTATATGTTGGGAAACACTTATAGCATACATAATCAAGAAATTGGTGAGTTTACATAACAATCTAAAAATACGTAGTAATTTTACAAGTTTACAAGCACAATGTATTTATACATTTATTTACAAGTTCACTGAAACTGAGGCACATGACTAGTCGACATTGATCCCTTTTTTGAGAAAGGTGGCTCAGCGGGAAGAGGGTTGTACCATGAGCAAAGCAAGGGGTCAACTGCTTCAAATATACAACATGGATTCTGGCAATGCAATGGGGTTGGACCCTCATGTCGATCCGAATGAATCAGTCTTTCCACAGAGGTCAATCTTTGCCTGCTAGGCAAGAGGGCAGCAAGTTACAAATTCTGTCTCAGTAGGACATGTATTTTCTATTACTATGAAATTCATAAATGAAAATGAAGTAGTTAGTGGTGGGGTTACCATTATTATTTTTCTTGTATGTGTTCCTAAGAAAAGGGATTTGTCCATAATAGTGCGAAAAGAAGGCCCGACTCCAAGTTGTTCAGGAATAGTGGCGTTGAGTATCACATCCGGAGGTCTTTTAGTACATTGATTAATTACTACCATCCATCTTTCTGTATGTGAAGTAAATTTATATTGTGAACTTCTTGGCTTGGTGAATAGGTTTTCCTACATATTTCATTTTTCTGCAAGAATCTTTGAAAACATAGGAA
Organism: Allium fistulosum; assembly: GCA_030737815.1. Taxonomy (NCBI): domain Eukaryota; kingdom Viridiplantae; phylum Streptophyta; class Magnoliopsida; order Asparagales; family Amaryllidaceae; genus Allium; species Allium fistulosum. Next base: position 195,374,936 of record CM060906.1, on the reverse strand, counting down.
TCAACCTAAAATAATTATGAATATGCAATGTTTTGCCTTCTATCAGTGAATTTGTTATGTCATTAACATTGACAATTTCTTTTCAATTCATTATCAATGATATATTTATGTTCTTATGAGATTTGAAATCATTCTGAAGCAAACTTATCTTGGCACTGTAAACAAATTATGCAATATCAACAAGAGGAAAACTAAGAATAACATCAAACCTGATCAACCATCTACTTATCTGCTTTGTTTGTATTTCTTAGACCGTTCGACATTATTTAGTTATATTTGGCTTACATATAATTATATTCATCAAAAGCTAAAACCAAAAAAGTTATTGCCATTACACCTTCCTCCTTAATACTGAATTAGCTGTTTTTTGTCATTAGTAGGTAAAATGTTAATGATAGGTATTATTTTGATATTAAGGATACTTAAGAACAAGTTGATGGATTCAAATTTGTCATCAGATAATATTATTGAATCAGGTTACTGAAGAAATTTCTTCTCCTCCTTGTTGGTCAAAGTGCAGAAAAAGCTTATTGTCATGTCTGAGTACACTTTCATATCTAATAGTTGATAATATTTGGAGTGATATAGATCTTAATTTAGAAATATGTGACAACATTTCAAGTCTTTTTTTCCACACCGTTGTATTTTTCTGTGCCCACATACAATTTCAAGTTGACGATCGAATGGAACAATTTTTACGCTACTGCATTTCCTTTTCTTTTCTTTCTTTCCTTCTTTTTATTATTATTATTATTTTTTCTTCGAAATTTCCTACTCCATATCTTTTTCTGCTTCCTTTTTTATGTCTCTATCCGCTGAATAAACTATTTCTCGGATAGAGCACAAACTAAATGATTAATAAAGGTATGTCATCGCTTGATCGGTTCATTTTCCTGCAGGTACAAAATATTCTGATTGTGGAGTATATTTGTAGGCAAGTTTGACCTTCCATGTTGTGAATTAGGTTTGTTTCACATTCGTGGTAATTTTTCTGAAGAATACCTTTGGATTATATGTTGTAGTTCATTGATGTATAACGGATAGAAAATGACAAAATTATTTAATATAATCATATAAAAAGCATTTAATATCTAGTAGTACAATGATATGCACATTGACCATTTCTATGGAAATTTATACAATCAAGAAGTTGAATTGCGCCATCATGGATTTATTATGCTTTTGTTTTTCAAATATCTCACACGACATTGTGTGCACACAGACGTTATATGCAAGTTGATGAATTTACTATTATTTTATATGATGAGATTTCTGCAATGAATTAGAAGCAGCTACAATGGTGGATAGGCACATCACATTTAATCTGGTACTATCTATCTACCACAGAACCGAAAATAATTATTTATAACTATTGCTTAACTTAGTTTATTATTATGCCATGGCCCGAAATAGATTTTATCGTTAAGTAAGATTAGCATTCTATATTCAATATCCATATATGGAAACCTAAATTTTATATTGCTTCTCATGATCATGTCATCCAATGCAATTGTCCTTCTTTTCTTTCTTTTTATTGGTTCAATAGGGTTACGTTATGCATACTTTGACGTGTTCTTTATGCTATTCTTTCATAGACTCGCAATCCAAAAATAAGAATATGGAAGAAAAATCCTTGAATTTATTTATTTATTTCGATGTTAAGATTATGTGTTTGAGTACTACTCTCAGTGGACCTCTGTTTATAAACAAACAATTCTTAATTTTAGGTTAGTCATACACACAATATCCATAGCCTTCAAAAAAATTGACAATATATTTAATAATCAAATGATCATTAGAAATGTTTACTTTACAATAAACCTACAAAATTAAACAAAACTTAAAATGATATGCATTTTCTTTCTCTCCTATTATCTTCTTTTGCCAGTATATTATATTATGTAAATATATTATACTAAGTTTTAGTTAACCAAAATTTATATTTTATAAATAATGATAATATAACTAATTTAACAAAGTTTTATAAATAATAATAATGAAGATGATGAATTAACTAAGTTTATAAAAATTAACTAAATTTATAATAATAATATAATTAAATTAACTAAGTTTTAATAATAATAATAATAATAAATTAACTAAGTTAACCAAGCTGACAAAAATTAACTAAAGGTTTTTTAAAATTAAACAAGTTTTATAAATTTAACTAAGTTTAAGTTAACTAAATTTTATAAATAATAATAATCATTTAACTAATTTAAAAAAAATTTATACATAATGATGATGATGATGAACTAACTAAGTTTATAAAAGTTAACTAAATTTTTATAAATAATAATACTAGTAAATCTAAGCTGAGTTTTATAAATAATAGTAGTAGTAGTAGAAGAAAACTAACCAAGTTAAACACGTTAATAAAAATTAACTAAGTTTTGTTAAAATTAAACAAGTTTTATAAAATTAACTAAGTTTAAGTTAACTAAATTTTATAAATAATAATATAACTAATTTACCAAACTTTTATAAATAATGATGTTGATGATGATGAATTCAAAGTTTACAAAAATTAACTAAGTTTATAATAATAATAATATAACTAATTTACCAAAGTGTGTTCTACTACCATCAAGAAGGAACGGATCATAGGCCTATACTATAAGAAATGCCTCCATCTTACGCATGATTAGTCACTATCTCTAATATGCATATGTGCTTGAACTATGACCCCACTTGTTCACAGATTTTGTTGGAAACTATCATCAAAATTATGCAAGTCATGTTGATGTCATTCTCACTGCCTTCGTCTCGTATGTGGATATATTTTTTAGAAATTCTTATAGTTCAAAGGTAAATTTCATTTTATAATTTTTGTAATTTTTTTAAATCTCTAAGATTCAATGTAATTATGATTTCCTACATTTCTTTGGGTACATTGCTCGAATAATATGTTACTGCCCCATAACATGGATGCTAGACTATCCCGCACAATTTGTTTCCTTTGTTAATAGTTGAGAAGTCAAAAAAATAGAATAAGAGAAAAAAATACTTAGTGTTGGTATTATCATTTTTGATATTTTTCGATCAATTTCTTGCGGACATTATAAAGATGAATTTGTAGTTAAATTACATAAAATTGATGACTTTATGATATCATAACACATTTTGTCATGTTCAGTTGTTGACAAAGATATGATTAATTTTCCCTTATGCGGCAGGCTGAAGCACTTTTGAAAGCTCAACATGATGTTGGGGAAATAATGGGAGAGTTGGGTTTCGCATTCTTCAAATTTGGAAATTTGAAACCGAGGAGGCAATATATGGTTCTTAAAGAAAACAATCTGCTGACTTCAAGCGTGTAGGCATTGCTGCTATCAGAACAAGTAGATAACATTCTCAAACAGTTAAGCATTTAGTATGATTACAAACTTGTTACCTACTTACTGGGGTGTCATGATACAAGTCCCACAAAACTCGCTTAGCCTCAAAAATTTAATATATGATTGGCAATTCTACTGATCATTTTCACAGTATCATTTAGTGGGTAAGGAGCTTAGTGTGCGTTTAGGTGAATGTTGTTGTGAGATGTGTGTTAGTGTGTGTGGGTGTGAAACAGTGTTTGTATGTGTGGAGGTATACGTACTGTTTTGTGTGTGTGTTAATGTGTATGTGCATGCATGTGTTTTCCTTTGTAAGTGCGTGTGTGGGTGTATGCCAGTCTTGGTGCGTGCGTGTGTTCTAAAGCTAGGTAATGGTTTACTATTGTATGAGCAGTGTGCATTTATATATTCCAAGTAGTGGCGTGATTGAGCACCTAAATATATATATAAATATATATGAGTGCTGCTGTTTATAGGATTCCATGTCCTTGCGTGTGCAATTATAGATGAATACTTAGCCTGTTTCTAGTTTTCTTTAGTTGCTGCTTCTTTTATTTTGGCCTGAACAAATTTTTTTAACTATTTTTTTTGCTTTATGCGTTCGTAGATTTATAGGTTTAAGTTAATTAAAATATAAGTCATGACATTTAAGTTTTACTTATTGAGATAATTTATAAGATTGAGTTAATATAAAAAATTTTATAAATAAGTTAACAAAGCATTATAAAAATTTAACTAATTTTTTAAAAAATTAACCAAAATTTTAAAAATTAACTAAGAGTTATATAATTTGACTACTTTTTATAAAAATTAAATAAATTTATACAAATTAATTAAATTTTATTAGAATTTAACGACGTAAATAAGTTTTTAGAAATTAAATTAAGTTTATTATAAAAATTAATCAAGTTTTATAAAACTTTAACTAAGTTTTATTAAAATTATTTAAATTTAAGAAAAGTTCAACTAAGGATGTTTTATATACTTTAAATATGAAACAGATTCATAATCATTTGTTGATTGTTTAACCAATCTACAGGTAATTAGGAGTAAAGACCAGCTGCAGCAATGAGTTGTGGGTAATCAAGTAATGAACATGTCTTTAATTGTTATATATACTATAACATTTTGTTAGTACATGTGTAAACTTGTTTATGAATAGTTATGGATTTTGTGTGAATTTACTCGGTTTGTCGGAAAACTATTATCAAAATGGTTATGGATATTATATTTGATTAAGTGATTAACATAGTTTTTTAATTGTTTGAATACGATAATTATGCGATTGATTGTTTGATTGTTTGAATACGACGATTATGTGATTGAATGCTTGGTGTAATAAGACTATTATGTGAGCGATGGCTGGAAATGGTACAAGCCATTAACGTGAAATAGTTGCATGTACAGTATGCTACAAAACAGTTAATAACTTTAGCGCGTTTAAAAAACACTACTAAAATAAATGTAAATAGATGCGATACGACTTTTGAGGCGTTGAAAAAATGCTACAAAATCTTTTAGTAGCGTTTCCATAAATGTTGCGATACGACATGCAACTAAAAGTCTGAAACTTTTTGTAGCGTTTGTAAAATCCTACAATTGGTCAAGTTTTGGTAGGGTTTTTTACAACGCTACAAAATGTTTCAGACTTCTAGTTGCATGTCGTATCGCAGCGTTTATCGAAATGCTACTAAAAATTTTAGTAGCGTTTTTCAGCGCTACAAAAGGCCTTTTCTGGTGTAGTGTGAAAAATGTTTCATTAATTTACATTTTTGTCATTTCAAGCAATTTCAATTGTAATTAGATTTCAATTCAATTTAATTATCGAATGCTTCGCAAAATAAAATTCACAAAGTATTTGTTTTATTTTTAATTCAACCAATAATCGATGATAACTAAATATTATCATCTCCTAACAACTACCATTCATTAAAAATTATCATTATATATATATATATGAAATGTAATTTTGGTAAAATTATTTTATTTACCATATTTAAAAACAATATTATGTCGACTTGCCTCGTTGAAGTGTTTAGAAACCCCTATCGATAACACGGCGTCCCGCGCATCACTACAAGAAAACCTACTTTTAGTTGCAAATAGTGGTAGTGTTTGTAAGGTAAGTGCATCCATCAGCCCTAGGGCAAATGCTTGTGTAAAATTTTGCTTAGCCGCCTAAAGTTTTCGTCAAAATTTTCTATGTACAAATTCAATTTTCATTTCTTTTAACTCCACTTCACAACGCTCTCAGAAACCTAAATCACCATCTCTTTGATTCACCTCCAAAAACTCACGTCATCTCCACCAAATCATCATCAGTCCGCTAACGCATCAGAAAACCTAAATCTTCGATCCACTAAGGCTCTCAAAAACCCCAATTATAATCTATTATTGTTGATCTACCTGGTCGCCCCAATTTCATATGACTATTGCTGATATCAATTGTAGAGTAAAGTTGCCCGAAGGTGTGAAAATGGTGATGCCCGAAGATAACGTGACTGCTACTTTTGAACTTGAACCAGGTAACATCCATATGTATCCACATTTGATTGAATTTATATTATTTATTGTAATTGTAATTGATTGGGATTAGATCAGTTTCTGGTGCCATTGATCTTTATTTGCATCTCCAATTACTGGCTGTAGTCGAATCCATTATATACATAAATACCGGTCTTTAGTTTGTGCTTCAATTTCAATCAAATTTCCATTGAAAATAAATAAAAATTTATTTTATTAACGAGCAGAAGAAGTAGACCAGGGTATGATAAACATGTAACTGTATTTTCTCCTGGTGGCAACTTATACCAAGTTGGTAATGTAAGCTAAAATTTTGAGAAGATCTAATTAGATTTAAAATGTTTAAATATTTGTATAATAGTTTTCATTGTTTTGTTTTGAAATTGAGTATGGATTCAAAGTCGTAAAGGCGGCTGGAAGCACTTCAATTGCTGTCAATGGAGTGGAATCTCTATGTGTTGTTGCACATAAGAATGTTCTCGTAGTCTAAGCTCATGGATGATTTGGTATGTTTGTAGTATAAGTTGTAGAATCTACTTCATATAGGATGGACTGTATTTTAAAGTCGGTTTGGCAACAACTTGTTTTAGTTCTTCTTATAAGTAGTTTTGAACAGTAACTTTTAAGTAGTTTTTGGTGTATGATAAAAAGTTCAAAGCTTTTAAATAGATAAGTAGACATTGTGACAAAATTTAGTTGTAAAACTTGAAATAAGTGAAAAAAATATTGCTTACTTTCTATTTCTATGTCAAAAAATTAAGTTGTGTCCAAACACTTCAAGCTACAATGATGGTTTGAATTAGTACACCATTACTTGAATCAGTACGGTATCACTTTCACATACCTTTGTATTGATAATTTGTCCATATGTTTTTAATGACAACCCATGAATATGCACTATGCAGAAGATACTCCCACTAAATTTACCAATTACCTGCGGAAAAATTATCAACTGTTTTTGCTTAGGGTATATATTGACCATCAACGACGTTTGTACTGATATGTAGAAGGCTAGTTATGACATAAAACTCATATTTGTTTTTATCCCTTCACTTGCAAGGTTGCAATTTACAATGAATTTTTTTGTGACTTGTGATATAGACAATGGCGAAGAAGACATGGAATTGAAAGAAGCATCTCATAGAGAGAGATGCAATATTCTTCCAGAAAGAAGACTACTATTTGAAAGTTTTATCTTCTAGATTTCTTTCATCTAAAGCTTACATTCTGATGTACATTCATTTTTGCTGAACTGGTAAATATATGTCTTGTATTATTTCCTTTCTTAATGACTTTTGTAAATGTTCTTGCCTATAACTTATTTGAAGTAAAAACATAACTACAAAATTAAACTGAACGTGGTTTGCAGAATCTAGTAAAATGATTGTTATGATAGTTGATAGTTTGGTTCATAAGAAGTATTTACATCCAAGGCACAGAGTATAGCTACAAGTTAACTTTTAGATTAAAACTAAATTCTACTACATTGCATCAAACTTGACGAGTGTGTAACAACTTAATATTGGAATCAAAACTACTTTTTATCCTAAAAAATTAGCATTTCAGTTTGTAAGAACAATGTTACAATTTGATGGTCACGTTCATTTGCAATATGCAGCCACTACAAGAAAACTTTCTATTAGATGCATTAAATAGTAGATACTCATGTCGAAGATTGAATGCCTGATAATGAAGCAGGAGAAAACGTGAGTTTCAGGTGTAGATACTGCATTCTTTATGAATTTATACTATCCTTTCATTAGTCAAATTTGAGATTCAATACACATTGTATGCTAAAAAATTCCCTTCAACTATCACATAAAAATGAAATATATTTATCGTATATGACTAGCTGGTATGGTTCTGCACCTCTGTAGGCTGGTAGCCTGGTATGGATGATTTCCTATAGTCAGTTCATTGCTTTTTTTCTCAAATCAATATGTAATAATGGTATTCAAGGAAATGATACTAGAAAGTATCATTGTGCTAAACATGATATAATTTTTTTCACAATCAAATTTTCAGGATGTATAATTGCCCTACTCAATGGCAAAAGAAGAAGCAGTTAAATTAGGAACAGCCATTGATATAGATCTTGGAACCACATACTCATGTGTAGGTGTGTACAGAAATGGTCATGTTGAAATCATAGCAAATAATCAAGGAAACCGTATCACTCCTTCGTGGGTAGCATTCACCGACACTAAAAGACTTATTGGTGAGGCATCTAAAAATCAGGCAGCATCAAACCCAGAACTTACCATTTTGATGTTAAAAGGATTATTGGTCGAAAGTAAGTTCACTGCTTAGTTGATGTTTGTGGCAAGGTTATACCTTGTACAATTTCCTTATGTTGTTTTGGTTAATATAGGTTTGAGGATAAGGAGGTCAAAGGGATATGAAGCTTGTTCCTTACAAGATAGTTAACAAAGATGGCAAGCCCTACATTCAAGTGAATGTTAAAGGTGAAACTAAGGGTTTCAGCCCAGAAGAAATCAGTGCGACGATCTTGACCAAAATGAAGGAGACAACTGAAGAGTTCCTTGGTAAAAAGATCAAGGATGCAATTATCATCGTTCTAGGTACATTTTATTCACTAGAAACTCACATTCCAACACAAACGAAGAGAAATGAGTGTTTATAATCTGCAAAACCGATGTTGTAACGACCCGAAATTTTCGAACCCGAAAATTCCAGATAGTTTGGAGAAAAAGAAAAGAGATAGAAGAAAGAAACGGAACAAGACACAGATTCTCACATTCGCAGCGGATCAAAATACAATATCAAATAATAATATCAGTTATACAAAGAAAACTGTATTTGTTAATTTCCATCAATACATCAGAGTTACAACATATACACAAATCACTGGACAAATACAATTAACATGTCCCAAACAACTACAATATATCACATCGGAATACACTCCATACGTTCCTGCCATCCAGCTCGCCTCCTGAGCTCCAGAACCTCCTTACCTAGAAATCTGTAATACTCGGTCTGACCCGAGCATTACATTAAAGTAACACCCGAGTCAGGCTGGAAACCAGCATGAGTAAACTCATTTAAATTGAAATACTAAGGTTGTAAAGCTTCCTTGAAACCCAGGGTAACTCGTACCTCACTACGAGTTCTTATCTTATTATAGTCAACAATTATTTCACAAAATAATATCTAAGTACCGTTACTTAGTTCCAATGGTCCAAATTACTCAATTTATTCCATTCTAGCCTATTGATTACACATATCAAATCTATAAAGAATTATAGATTACTAATCGAAGTGGTTCCGGATATCGCTGATATCCGATCCTGGTCTCTTCGAATTTAATACCATCTTTTAAGTCAAGTTGTTAAAGTTTAAACAATTCAATTTATATTCGGGATATCATATTCACATGGCAATTCTATCACAGATAAATAACTTACATTATCACAATTTATCCAAAGCATCTCATATCATAGAGCATTACAATCACATATCAGATATATCAAATAATCTAATGCATTCAATATTATTCAATCATCCATAAGTAAGATTAATTAGATGTACAATTCCTATTAATTTAACTTAATCTCCAAATAAATTAAATTAATTACTTTAATTTCTTTTAAATCATGCTTACTTAATATTACAAATTAATTAATCATCCTTTAATTATTCATCTTAATTAATTATTGTAAATTAATTATTTCTAAATTACATTAGTAATTAGCCTTTAATTAATTACATGAATTAATTATCCTTTAACCATTCATATTAATTATCCCTTAATTACTCTGATTAATTTCATTAATTAATGATCCTCTAATTACTTTAATTAATGAATTATCCTTTTATTAATTTCATAAATCAATTACCCTTTTAATTACATTAATTAATTATCTTATAATTACTCAAGTTAATTAATTAACCCTTAATTACTTATATAAATTAATTAACTATTAAATTAATCACATTTATTAATTATCCACTTATTTAATCAAGATCTTCATTAATTTAAGATAAACCATTATCTTAATTAATTATCATTATTAAATTTGCTTTTGAAACACTTAAGAATATAATTAGATAATTAACCTGTTATAAAATTATATTAAATCAATACGAATTAAACAAATTCATTTTAAATATCTTTCTAAACTTAGCTAAAACATTTTCTCACTTGAAAACTTGTTTCATTTTTCATTTAGCTTTGAAACTTATTAAATATTTCCTTTCCTTTTGATTTCCTTTGCTTAATATAAATCTGGGTTTTGTTTATAAAAAAAAATATGTATATGATTTATCTAGAAGCTTTTAAGTCTGGAACAAATAAAATCGACCGAGCCTAAACCCTCAAAACCCGGAGCCAACTAAAATCTTTCCCGAGTCACACGCGAATTACCTTCCATCTCGAGACCAACGCGAGGAAAACTCGAGTAAACCCCGAGCCAAGTACCTTCTTCCCCAAAACTAACACTACCCAAACACATAAGTGCACCGTGCATGTGCACGCACGATCGGAGTTGCTCCGACCTCCGTCACCACTATCACCAAATCGCCGTTGACATGCACGATTGCTTCGACCATCCAGAACCACTCGAAAACATTCGAGCTCAAAGTCGATTATCACAGCCATACCAGAAACGAAAGCTTGATCCTACATCGTCTCGCACCGCCCAACTCCGACCACCAAAGACTTCGCCATTGCGTCCAGACCTTCGCCGTAGTCCTAAGCTTCTTTTCCCCCACTTGCGAACAACTCCAGCTGACCTACGATCGAGAAATTGCCTCGACTTCAACGACGTCCAAAACTACTCCTAAAACCCTAAATCCACGTCGATACGCCACCACGGTGATCTAGAAATTCTCCGACCATTTTGCCCACGACCCTCATCACTCAAGCTTCCTCCAGCATCAAACACGTCGCTCATCCTCCCTTCGATCGTTGAGAATCGACGAAATTCCAATTCCCGTTCATCTCGTGAATTCTCCTCAACCACAAGCTTAAAAATTATAATATTACCATTAAAAATCATCATACTTAAGTACGAATCAGTTTATATAATCAAAACGTGGAATTTAATCCATCGATTTTCTGACTTGAATTAGCTTTCACTGTAATTTCTTGTTTTCAGTAAACCTACTTGTTAATTATACTTAAAAATGTTTTTAAAAATAGAATCTGGTTAATACTAACAATTTCCTTTTAAAGATCCTAACCTAAAATTTATTTGGGGAAGAGAAATGGATTTTTGAACTTATTTTAGCCTGTTGAAATCAAACCAGAGGCAAGTTTATCTATATACAGACATGCACACACATTACTTCGTATTTTTATTCATACAACATATTAATTCACACATGCAAGCATTTCCACAACATTACTTCAATCTTTATATCACATGCATCGAGATATAAATGGATTAAATTTTAAAAATGTTTACTCACATGTTTATGCAAACAGAGGGCAGAGCTACAGTTTTGATGATGATCTGGAAATACTTTTGTTTCTAAAACTTGTATTTGATTCTGATCTTAGCTTGCTTGACTGTTGAGATGATCTTTGAGTTGATTTTGAACTTGAATTTGCTGCCATACTTTACTGTATGCTTTGATTAATCTCGATCGGGTTGAAGAAAAGTACAGGCTTTGGTTTTAAATTCTTGAAAATGATTTACAGGTTATTGAATTTGATTAATTTCTGGTTTGAGGAATATTAGACTACAGATTTGTTTTGAGTTATAGGATTGAGTCTTTCTTAGCTTTTGAATTGAAGAATAGAAAAGGAATTGAAGAGAAGAATTAGATGGATATATAGGCTAGATTATGATTTATTAAAAATAAAAGAAAACTAAAATTAAAAAATGACACTTGTCTTTCTTCCTACTTAATCATCTAACACTTGTTAATAAGGAGGTTCATAATTTAACACATGTATTTTACATGCATAAATAAATTTTTAAATGTTTATAAGGCTCTTTCCTAATTAATAAATACATATCTTAATTTATAAGAATAAATCCTTTTTAAAGAAAACAAACTATATTCTAAATAAAATCATATATAATATATTTTCAAATCCAAAATATATTTAAGATATATATATATATATATATATCTACCATTTGAATTTTAAATTCAGATTCAAATACAATTTAAAATCCAAACTGAAATTAACTCACACAAATATATTTACTTAAACAAACGCAAATTCAATTTGTTTGAATATAATAATTTTTCTATTCAAAATCTTCTTATATCCATGTATATAAACAATCATTATTATTTGTTTTAAAAGAATAATTTGTCAAATATTAAGTAATTATATTAGGAGATTATCAAATATTTATCCAAATATCTATAATCCAATCTTTATTTTTATTATATTTTCAAATTCACTTACATAACCAGATATCTTTTATTATCAGAATTTTATCTGTTCAATTGAATAAACTAGTTAATTATCCAATTACCGGATGTCCAAAAATCTGGGTTATCACATTACTTCCCCCTTTGAATCTTTTTTTCCTCGAAAAGGAACGAAGCCAGAATTTATTCAATACTTAAAATCTAATAAATTTCTCTTTGATCATTTTTTTAAAACACTTTTTAAAAATCTATATAATATTTTAAAATAAAAATACTTTTTATAACTCGATGTCTCAACAAATCCATCCTCGTTCTTACAGAAATTCGGTCATACGTTGATCAGGCGTAGGACTGAAAATCTATAAGTACTTGGTAAACCCGTTTTCAACACCCAGTGAAAATACTTGGAAAATAATTTATGAAAATATAGAAAACAGTTTTGAAAATAGAGGAAATATCTTTGGTGAGAATGCTATGGAAATCATCACCCCCATCCATGGTCGTAGTTAACCCGATGGTTACATTGTCGTCCCGGCAAAATCCATAGATAACTGTAGGTCTCTGCGCCCCTCGATTACGCCATGGAACCCGTTACAGATCGCAGTTATATCCGGGCTTTACGTTGCCATCAGAGTAAAAACCCATATAACTGTAGGCATTAGCGCCACCGAATTTCGCTGCCAAAAGAATGAAACTTCTCCACTTGACCATAGATCGCAGTCTACCGATGTTACGTTGCCGTCCCGGCAAAATCAAGTGTAGACTGTTGACACTCATCCTCTACACAATTTTCGTTATGGTCCACACAGTAGATCGTAGCGACATCGAGCTACACTGTCGTCACAACATAACCCAAATGCCCCCGTAGGCATCAACGCCCTCGACTTTCGGTACCCAATAATCCTCAGGAACTAGTTTGTCCAGACTCCTCATAGGATCAACTTTAGAAACCCCCCTTGGGGCTCAAGGCAGTACCACCCTGTGGTACTCCTGAGAAGTTCATTTCAAGGGAGCGCCTTTTTCCCTAGAGCCAATCTCAAAACACTTTATACTATACACTTATAGTATCTTAAAATCATACCCTTTATGATTTTTATCAAAATCTCCTTTACACAAAATCGATATCCCAAATCGATAGTTCCAAACTTGGCTTTCCAAATTTCCAAAACTGATTTTTCTCAAAAATCAAAAGCCTTTCCAAAATCCATAGGTTCCCAAAACCTTTTCCAAAATCATTCTCATAAGATCCTTTATATATATATATATATATATAACTTTGAAAATCTTTGGATCATTTCAAACTTGTATAAAACCTCTTTTATACTTCTAATATTTCAAAACCCTTTCCTTCTGGCAATAGATTCAACAAGGGAAGATTTATCTTATATAACAAAGACAAGACATATAACTTTGTTTATTCCAAATCAAATATTCAAATTTGATTACTCTTTTATAAAGTTATTAACCATATCACTTTTTATAAAATGAGTTCTAATCACAGAAATATTCAACTCCCATTTTATTTCATCATTTATTTCTCAAAATATACCCTTCCATTCCAAAATCATTTTACAGTTTTTATTCACAATTTTCAATATCAATTTCATTCAAACCCGTACGATGTACACATATCATCCATACGCAATATAAATCTGATCGCTCACTCGATCACATAATTTCTCTTCCGAACTAGTATCTTCCACCCGACTTCCTAGTGCGGACTCAGATCTGGTTTCTTGATCAGAAACCGTCATTCTCCTTGAATAGTCACAACTATGATAGAGAATCCAGAACCAATCAAAAATCCATATCCAGGTTCGTCGTCGAAAATCGAGCAAAAAATCCCAACTCGGATCGATAATATTATCTCGAAATTCTGTGCTCGAATCTGGATCAAATCACTATGCGAATAGAATAATATACGTACATCCTACATATTTATCCTTATTGATTATTAGCAAAATCAATCTCCTTTCTGTTCACCTTCACTTTGATTTTTATTCACTTACTCATAATTGCTTAAATCCTTATTTGGATTATCACATCAATTCTTATCTCAAATGGATATTTAATCATAAACAGTTTGAACTCTGTCCCACTTAAATTTAGAAAATAGCTTAAAAAGTTTAAAATAGATAAGTAGTTGAAAAATAATTATTAGTTTGTAAAATATCTGTAAAATAGTTAAATAATTGTAAATAGTTGTAAAATAGTTAAATAGTTATAGAAATCTTAAATAATTGCAAAATAGTTGTAAAATAGTAATTAGTTATAAAGTAGTTAAAAACAGTATTTTTTTTTTGAATACGGGTTCAAACTTTTCTATTAAAACTATAATCCAAAGAACAAAATACAAGAGCCAAATGCAGGCCCAAAGCAAAGCTAACTCTACTACAAAATAAACAAGACAGGCCCGAACTTAGCTCAGCCCAAAGCCCACCAAACAACAAAAAAACATCCAGAAAATTCGAGACTCTTCTCAAAGTCAAAGAAGGCAATACGACCACTTCAATTACTTCATATCTCTTCTCAAAACGAACAAATAGAAAAGAACAAAAATGGTGGCCATCAAGGAAGAAACTTCTTCCTTAGCATCCGAAGAGATGAACAGCGGCAACCACTCAAAGAAAAGCAACTAATAGGAGATCTACAATCCATCCAGAAACAACAAAGTAAGTATTAGATCTGAAACTATCTTCTAATTAGATCTCGTGTCTTCAGACTGAAACTGATTTTGTGACCAGGACAAAGATACAAGAAACTCATAGCAACCTAAATCATTCACTGATGCTCAAAATACAGATCTGAGCTTCTTACAAAACAGATCTGAGCTTCTTACAAAACAATGGAAATAGCAACACTTCCTCAAGACGACACTTAAACAAGATAAGTCTCTAATAACCCAAAAATACAGCTTCTTTTGTCCTTATTTGAGTTGATTTCCTTTAAATCTTCTAACTAGGGAAATCAGGAATGAAAACGAAAACTTGAATCGGAGGAATTCAGCACTTAGATTCCTCCAGAAAAGGAAAGACAGATATAGAATCTGAAAGAGTTCTTCTGTTAATTACTCTAAATTCAAGCTGAACAAAGTCTTTTTTGTCCAGGACGAGAACACAATCACTCTGAGCAACCTGCAGATCTACATACTTATATACTAATTCATTAGTTATAGATAAATAAAAATTATAATGTAATTAAGAGAGAAGGAGAAATAAATCATTGTAAATAATACAGGTACTCGAAAACTGGAGCCAGAAGACATAGGAATAGAAAAATGGCAGGAGAACAGAACTTATGATAAAGCTGATGAATCCCCAATTCAGCGTTGGGAGGTATATCCCCATTTCAGTGCTATATCTTCATTCATGCCAGTGATGTTCTTAAAATGTTTTGATTTTGCCATTCTGATATTCATTGTCTGGAAAATTATTAAATAGTTAAAAACAGTAATTAGTTTATAAAATTGTTGAAAAATTATTAAATAGTTCCAAAAATAATTGTAAAACAAGTATAAGATAGTTTTAGGTTTTAAAAAGAAAAGTTGTATAGTAAATAGTTTGGAAAATAGATTTATATTAAAACAATCTATTTTGAAAATAATCCAGAGTCAAACTGTTCAATTCTCATCAATTCAATTTAAATTTCCACCTCCATTTAAATTGACTCAATTCCAATTTAAATAACTTCAATTTCCATTGAAATTGATTTAACCCCAATTCAAGTTGAATTAATCCTCAATTTCTTTCCAAATTCAAATCAAATTCCATTTGAATTTTAAACCTATTCAACTTTAATCACAATTTCAATTAATTCACATAAATTTCAAATTGAACCAATTTTAATTTATTTCAATTCCAGTTTGAATTAATCCCAATTCCCATTTGAATTTGAACTCATTCAACTTCAATTTTTATTTCAAATTATTTTAATTCAAATTTTCCATTTAAACTTATGCTTATCCATCTTCAATCACAATTTTAATTAATTCAAATTAAATTCAATTTGAACTAATTCTATTCAAATCTCAACTTAAAACTATCTTAAATTATATAAATTCGAGTTAAAATTTTTAAATGTTGATTTAATCACTTAAGTCAAATTAACCCTTACTTTTAAATCAAATCAACCTTTATTTTTTTTATTTAACAACTTAATTCTTTAAACCATTTAATTTTTGAATCCAAATTTCAAAATTCCATTTTAAAATTATCTTTACTTAACTTATTACAAAGTTCAAATAAGAATTCAAAAACAATTTAATCTTCAGATTCTAATTTATTATTCATTTCTAACTTCAAAATCAATTCTCAGTTTCATAGATTATTTATAACAATAGAATGATACCAGGATAAATAAACATCCAAATTTATCCAAACACCAATTAACAGCATCCATTTTAAATTTCCAGATCTCAAACCTATTTTGAGATTACTCATAACTCCCTTTTAACATTAACCATTTAA
Organism: Allium fistulosum; assembly: GCA_030737815.1. Taxonomy (NCBI): domain Eukaryota; kingdom Viridiplantae; phylum Streptophyta; class Magnoliopsida; order Asparagales; family Amaryllidaceae; genus Allium; species Allium fistulosum. The sequence goes on along the minus strand of CM060906.1, from coordinate 195,358,255 downwards.
CTTCCCTGGTTAAATTTCAATTTCATCTTGAAATTTTCAATTTTAACTTTCCTTAAGTTAAATTCAATTTAATCCAGTCAACTTTACCCAATTTGAATTCGAATTTCAAATTTTAAACTTTATATTAATAATCTTCCCACTTATAAGTTCAAAAACTTATCACTTTGGGTTTTCATATCACATTCTAAGGAAAAATTTAAAACTCAACACTAAGAGTTTATTTCAAAACATCTTTGATATTATGTATATCCTCATTTATACATATTTATTTCCTTTACACACCAAGTTATACCTTAAATTTTTAAACCACCTTTGGTTTTAATTCAAAATAATTTCTCTAAAACAATTTCAAGTTTTCTGGATTTAGATTTAAAATTTCACAATTTTAAATTATTTTCAATTCCAATTTATAAGTCATACTCACCTAAAAGTTTACTTCCCTAAAACATTTCATTTTGCTTAATTATTAACAACATTTCATTATTAAATACAACAACCATTTATGATAATAACCAAGATTATCATATCTGAAAACAAATTCATTATTATCTTTATTCTATTTCAATTTGGTTTTATTACTATTACACTTAATTCCCATTATTTTATTTAATTCCAATGATTTAACAACCGATTACCTTAATATTTATTAGAAAGAAATATTGCTTTATATATCAAAATATAATCTTATATAAAAGTCATTTATTTTTTTATAACCATTTAAAATCTTTATATAAGAAAATAACAAGTACGCTCTCATATATATATATATACACTCAACTCATCTTAGGGTACCATTGACCCTATCCTTAATGAGTAAACCCACCAGATCCAAGGTTCTCGCTTAACCTTCGCTCTGATACAAAATGTAACGACCCAAAATTTTCAAACCTGAAAATTCCATATAGTTAGGAGAAAAAGAAAAGAGATAGAAGAAAGAAACGGAACAAGACACAGATTCTCACATTCACAGCGGATCAAAATACAATATCAAATAATAATATCAGTTATACAAAGAAAACTGTATTTGTTAATTTCCATCAATACATCAGAGTTACAACATATACACAAATCATTGGACAGATACAATTAACATGTCCCAAACAACTACAATATATCACATCGGAATACACTCCATACGTTCCTGCCATCCAGCTCGCCTCCTGAGCTCTAGAACGTCCTTACCTGGAAATCTGTAATACTCGGTCTGACCCGAGCATTACATTAAAGTAACACCCGAGTCAGGCTGGAAACCAGCGTGAGTAAACTCATTTAAATTGAAATACTAAGGTTGTAAAGCTTCCTTGAAACCCTGGGTAACTCGTACCTCACTACGAGTTCTTATCTTATTATAGTCAACAATTATTTCACAAAATAATATCTAAGTACCGTTACTTAGTTCCAATGGTCCAGATTACTCAATTTATTCCATTCCAGCCTGTTGATTACACATATCAAATCTATAAAGAATTATAGATTACTAATCGAAGTGGTTACGGATATCGCTGATATCCGATCCCGGTCTCTTCGAATTTAATACCATATTTTAAGTCAAGTTGTTAAAGTTTAAACAATTCAATTTATATTCGGGATATCATATTCACATGGCAATTCTATCACAGATAGATAACTTACATTATCACAATTTATCCAAAGCATCTCATATCATAGAGCATTACAATCACATATCAGATATATCAAATAATCCAATGCATTCAATATTATTCAATCATCCATAAGTAAGATTAATTAGATGTACAATTCCTAATTAATTTAACTTAATCTCCAAATAAATTAAATTAATTACTTTAATTTCTTTTAAATCATGCTTACTTAATATTACAAATTAATTAATCATCCTTTAATTATTCATCTTAATTAATTATTGTAAATTAATTATTTCTTAATTACATTAGTAATTAGCCTTTAATTAATTACATGAATTAATTATCCTTTAACCATTCATATTAATTATCCCTTAATTACTCTGATTAATTTCATTAATTAATGATCCTCTAATTACTTTAATTAATGAATTATCCTTTAATTAATTTCATAAATCAATTACCATTTTAATTACATTAATTAATTATCTTATAATTACTCAAGTTAATTAATTAACCCTTAATTACTTATATAAATTAATCACATTTATTAATTATCCACTTATTTAATCAAGATCTTCATTAATTTAAGATAAACCATTATCTTACTTAATTATCATTATTAAATTTGCTTTTGAAACACTTAAGAATATAATTAGATAATTAACCTGTTATAAAATTATACTAAATCAATACGAATTAAACAAATTCATTTTAAATATCTTTCTAAACTTAGCTAAAACATTTTCTCACTTGAAAACTTGTTTCATTTTTCATTTAGCTTTGAAACTTATTAAATATTTCCTTTCCTTTTGATTTCCTATGCTTAATATAAATCCGGGTTCTGTTTATAAAAAAAATCTGTATATGATTTATCTAAAAGCTTTTAAGTCTGGAACAAATAAAATCGACCGAGCCTAAACCCTCAAAACCCGGAGCCAACTAAAATCTTTCCCGAGTCACACGCGAATTACCTTCCATCTCGAGACCAACGCGAGGAAAACTCGAGTAAACCCCGAGCCAAGTACCTTCTTCCCCAAAACTAACACTACCCAGACACATAAGTGCACCGTGCATGTGCACGCACGATCGGAGTTGCTCCGACCTCCGTCACCACTATCACCAAATCGCCGTTGACACGCACGATTGCTTCGACCATCCAGAACCACTCGAAAACGTTCAAGCTCAAAGTCGATTATCACAGCCATACCAGAAACGAAAGCTTGATCCTACATCGTCTCGCACCGCCCAACTCCGACCACCAGAGACTTCGCCATTGCGTCCAGACCTTCGCCGCAGTCCTAAGCTTCTTTTCACCCACCTGCGAACAACTCCAGCTGACCTACGATCGAGCAATTGCCTCGACTTCAACGACGTCCAAAACTACTCCTAAAACCCTAAATCCACATCGATACGCCACCACGGTGATCTAGAAATTCTCCGACCATTTTGCCCACGACCCTCATCACTCAAGCTTCCTCCAGCATCAAACACGTCGCTCATCCTCCCTTCGATCGTTGAGAATCGACGAAATTCCAATTCCCGTTCATCTCGTGAATTCTCCTCAACCACAAGCTTAAAAATTATAATATTACCATTAAAAATCATCATACTTAAGTACGAATCAGTTTATATAATCAAAACGTGGAATTTAATCCATCGATTTTCTGACTTGAATTAGCTTTCACTGTAATTTCTTGTTTTCAGTAAACCTACTTGTTAATTATACTTAAAAATGTTTTTAAAAATAGAATCTGGTTAATACTAACAATTTCCTTTTAAAGATCCTAACCTAAAATTTATTTGGGGAAGAGAAATGGATTTTTGAACTTATTTTAGCCTGTTGAAATCAAACCAGAGGCAAGTTTATCTATATACAGACATGCACACACATTACTTCGTATTTTTATTCATACAACATATTAATTCACACATGCAAGCATTTCCACAACATTACTTCAATCTTTATATCACATGCATCGAGATATAAATGGATTAAATTTTAAAAATGTTTACTCACATGTTTATGCAAACAGAGGGCAGAGCTACAGGTTTGATGATGATCTGGAAATACTTTTGTTTCTAAAACTTGTATTTGATTCTGATCTTAGCTTGCTTGACTGTTGAGATGATCTTTGAGTTGATTTTGAACTTGAATTTGCTGCCATACTTTACTGTATGCTTTGATTAATCTCGATCGGGTTGAAGAAAAGTACAGGCTTTTGTTTTAAATTCTTGAAAATGATTTACAGGTTATTGAATTTGATTAATTTCTGGTTTGAGGAATATTAGACTACAGATTTGTTTTGAGTTATAGGATTGAGTCTTTCTTAGCTTTTGAATTGAAGAATAGAAAAGGAATTGAAGAGAAGAATTAGATGGATATATAGGCTAGATTATGATTTATTAAAAATAAAAGAAAACTAAAATTAAAAAATGACACTTGTCTTTCTTCCTACTTAATCATCTAACACTTGTTAATAAGGAGGTTCATAATTTAACACATGTATTTTACATGCATAAATAAATTTTTAAATGTTTATAAGGCTCTTTCCTAATTAATAAATACATATCTTAATTTATAAGAATAAATCCTTTTTAAAGAAAACAAACTATATTCTAAATAAAATCATATATAATATATTTTCAAATCCAAAATATATTTAAGATATATATATATATATATATATCTACCCTTTGAATTTTAAATTCAGATTCAAATACAATTTAAAATCCAAACTGAAATTAACTCACACAAATATATTTACTTAAACAAACGCAAATTCAATTTGTTTGAATATAATAATTTTTCTATTCAAAATCTTCTTATATCCATGTATATAAACAATCATTATTATTTGTTTTAAAAGAATAATTTGTCAAATATTAAGTAATTATATTAGGAGATTATCAAATATTTATCCAAATATCTATAATCCAATCTTTATTTTTATTATATTTTCAAATTCATTTACATAACCAGATATCTTTTATTATCAGAATTTTATCTGTGCAATTGAATAAACCAGTTAATTATCCAATTACCGGATGTCCAAAAATCTGGGTTATCACAGATGTTATTTGCAACATACTTCAATGATGCTCAAAGGCAAGCAACAAAGGATGCTGGTATTATAGCTGGTCTGAATGTGGCTAGAATCTTAAATGAACCCACAGCTGCTGCCATAACATGCGGTCTAGACAAGAAGGGTGGTGAAAAGAACATCCTTATTTTCGACCTTGGTGGTGGGACATTCGATGTTAGTATGTTGACAATATGAACATCGAAAAAGTAAATAAAATAATTCATTTCAAATTTACCTGTCCTTGTAGGTGGTCGATTGGTCTTTCCCCTATGTGGGTATGGGTATTCTTCCCAACCTCCAAGTACAGGACGAAGAATTCAAAAGTCAGGGCTAACAAGGTCGTTGTAATAGGCGTATTTGTACACTCGATCCCACTTTTATAGTTGTCTAGTAACATCATCGCCTCTCAGATTATTAGTAATAATTAATATTCTAATAATCTCGTGGTGGTGTGGAGTGAGTTGAGTAATTAGAGCTCACGAGTTCTAGTAGTTCTCTGGGATTCAAAAAATTATTTCAAATTCCAGTTTCATGCGAGATTGTATTCTGCAACGCTAACTTGAATCGATTTGCAAGGTTTCTATATGTTGGGAAACACTTATAGCATACATAATCAAGAAATTGGTGAGTTTACATAACAGTCTGAAAATACGTAGTAATTTTACAAGTTTATAAGCACAATGTATTTATACATGTATTTACAAGTTCACTGAAACTGAGGCACATGATTAGTCGACATTGATCCCTTTTTTGCATCACATCCGGAGGTCTTTTAGTACATTGATTAATTACTACCATCCATCTTTCTGTATGTGAAGTAAATTTATATTGCAAACTTCTTGGCTTGGCGAATAGGTTTTCCTAAATATTTCATTTTTCTACAAGAACCTTTGAAAACATAGGAATCAACCTAAAATAATTATGAATATGCAATGTTTTGCCTTCTATCAGTGAATTTGTTATGTCATTAACATTGACAATTCCTTTTTAATTCATTATCAATGATATATTTATGTTCTTACGAGATTTGAAATCATTCTGAAGCAAACTTATCTTGGCACTGTAAACAAATTATGCAATATCAATTGGAGGAAAAACTAAGAATAACATCAAACCTGATCAACTATCTATTTATCTGCTTTGTTTTTATTCCTTAGACCGTTCGACATTATTTAGTTAAATTTGGCTTTCATATAATTATATTCATCGAAAGATAAAACCAATAAATTTATTACCATTACACCTTCCTCCTTAATACTGAATTGGCTGTTTTTTGTCATTAGTAGGTAAAATGTTAATGATAAGTATTATTTTGATATTAAGGATACTTAAGAACAAGTTGATGGATTCAAATTTGTCATCAGCTAATATTATTGAATCAGGTTACTGGAGAAATTTCTTCTCCTCCTTGTTGGTCAAAGTGCAGAAAAAGCTTATTGTTATGTCTGAGTACACTTTCATATCTAATAGTTGATAATATTTTGAGTGATATAGACCTTAATTTAGAAATATGTGACAACATTTCAAGTCTTGTTTTCCACACCGTTGTATTTTTCTGTGCCCACATACAATTTCAAGTTGACGATCGAATGGAACAATTTTTACACTACAATCATATAAAAAATCATTTAATATCTGATAGTACAATGATATGCACATTGACCATTTCTATGGAAATTTATACAATCAAGAAGTTGAATTACGCCATCATGGATTTACTATGCTTTTGTTTTTCAAATATCTCATACGACATTGTATGCACACAGACATTATATGCAAGTTGATGAATTTGCTATTATTTTATATGATGAGATTTCTGCAATGAATTAGAAGCAGCTACAATGGTGGATAGGTACATCACATTTAATCTCGTACTATCTATCTACCACGGAACCTAAAATAATTGTTTATAACTATTTCTTATCTTAGTTTATTATTATGCCATGGCTCGAAATAGATTTTATCGTTAGGTAAGATTAGCATTCTATATTCAATATCCATATACGAAAACCTGAATTTTATATTGCTTCTCATGATCATGTCATCCAATGCAATTGTCCTTCTCTTCTTTCTTTTTATTGGTTCAATTGGGTTACATTATGCATACTTTGACGTGTTCTTTATGCTATTCTTTTATAGACCTGCAATCCAAAAATAAGAATGTGGAAGAAAAATCCTTGAATTTATTTATTTATTTCGATTTTGAGATTATGTGTTTGACTACTACTCTCTCTTGTTTTAGGTTAGTCATACCACACAATATCCATAGCCTTAAAAAAATGATAATATATTTAATAATCAAATGATCATTAGAAATGTTTACTTTACAATAAACCTGCAAAATTAAACAGAACTTAAAATGATATGCACTTTCTTTCTCTCCTATTATCTTCTTTTGCCAGTATATTATATTATGTAAATATATTATACTAAGTTTAAGTTAACCAAATTTTATATTTTATAAATAATGATAATATAACTAATTTAACAAAGTTTTATAAATAATAATAATGAAGATGATGATGGATTAACAAAGTTTATAAAAATTAACTAAGTTTAAAAAAATTAACTAAATTTATAATAATAATATAATTAAATTAACTAAGTTTTAATAATAATAATAATAAATTAACTAAGTTAACCAAGCTGACAAAAATTAACTAAAGGTTTTTTAAAATTAAACAAGTTTTATAAAATTAGTTAAGTTTAAGTTAACTAAATTTTATAAATAATAATCATTTAACCAATTTAACAAAGTTTTATACATAATGATGATGATGATGAACTAACTAAGTTTATAGAAGTTAACTAAATTTTTATAAATAATAATACTAGTATATCTAAGTTAGCTGAGTTTTAAAAATAATAATAGTAGTAGCAGTAGTAGAAAATTAACCAGGTTAAACACGTTAATAAAAATTAACTAAGTTTTGTTAAAATTAAACAAGTTTTATAAAATTAACTAAGTTTAAGTTAACTAAATTTTAAAAATAATAATAATTTAACTAATTTACCAAACTTTTATAAATAATGATGATGAATTCAAAGTTTACAAAAATTAACTAAGTTTATAATAATAATAATAATATAACTAATTTACCAAAATGTGTTCTACTACCATCAAGAAGGAACGGATCATAGGCCTATACTACAAGAAATGCCTCCATCTTACGCATGATTAGTCACTATCTCTAATATGCATATGTGCTTGAACTATGACCCCACTTGTTCACAGATTTTTTTGGAAACTATCATCAAAATTATTCAAGACATGTTGATGTCATTCTCACTGCCTCCGTCTCATATGTGAATATATTTTTTCTGAAATTCTTATAGTTCAAAAGTAAATTTCATTTTATAATTTTTGTAATTTTTTATTTAAATCTCTAAGATTCAATGTAATTATGGTTTCCTACATTTCTTTGGGTACATTGCTCGAATAATATGTTACTGCCCCATAACATGGATGCTCTAATGAATTGTAGACTGTCCCGCACAATTAATTTCCTTTGTTAACAGTTGATATGTCAAAAAAATAGAATGAGAGAAAAAAATACTTAGTGTTGGTATTATTATTTTTGATATTTTCCGATCAATTTCTTGCTGACATTATAAAGATGAATTTGTAGTTAAATTACATAAAATTGATGACTTTATGATATCATAACACATTTTGTCATGTTCAGTTCTTGACAAAGATATGATTAATTTTCCCTCATGGTGCAGGCTGAAGCACCTTTGAAAGCTCAACATGATGTTGGGGAAACAATGAGAGAGTTGGGTTATTTGCATTCTTCAAATTTGGAAATTTGAAACCGAGGAGGCAATATATGATTCTCAAAGAACACAATCTGCTGACTTCAAGCGTGTAGGCACTACTGCTGTCAGAACAAGTAGATCACATTCTCAAACAGTTAAGCATTTAGTATGATTACAAACTCGTTACTTACTTACTGGGGTGTCATGATACAAGTCCCACAAAACTCGCTTAGCCTCAAAAATTTAATATATGATTGGCAATTCTACTGATCAGTTTCACAGTATCTTTTAACGGGTAAGGAGCTTAGTGTGCGTTTAGGTGAATGTTGTTTTGAGATGTGTGTTAGTGTGTGTGGGTGTGAAACAGTGCCTATATGTGTGGAGGTATACGTACTGTTTTGTGTGCATGTTAGTGTGTATGTGTATGCGTGTGTTTTCCTTTGTAAGTGCGTGTGTGGGTGTATTCCCGTCTTGGTGCGTGCGTGCGTTCTAAAGCTAAGTAATGGTTTAATATTGTGTGAGCAGTGTGCATTTATAAATTCCTAGTAGTGGCGTGAGTGAGCACCTAAATATATATACAGATATATATGAGTGCTGCTATTTGTAGGATTCCATGTCCTTGCGTGTGCAATTATAGATGAATACTTAGCCTGTTTCTAGTTTTCTTTAGTTGCTGCTTCTTTTATTTTGGCCTGAACAAATTTATTTTAACTTTTTTTTTGCTTTATGCGTTCATAGATATATAAGTTTAAGTTAATTAAAATATAAGTCATGACATTTAAGTTTTACTAATTGAGATAATTTATAAGATTGAGTTAATATAAAAAAAATTATATATAAGTTAACCAAGCTTTATAAAAATTTAACTAATTTTTAAAAAAATTAACCAAAATTTTAAAAATTAACTAAGAGTTATATGATTTGACTACTTTTTATAAAAATTAATTAAATTTATACAAATTAATTAAGTTTTATTAGAATTTAACTACGTAAATAAGTTTTTAAAAATTAAATAAGTTTATTATAAATATTAATCAAGTTTTATAAAAATTTAACTAAGTTTTATTAAAATTATTTAAATTTAAGAAAAGTTCAACTAAGGATGTTTGATATACTTTAAATATGAAACAGTTTCGTAATCATTTGTTGATTATTAAACTTATCTATAGGTAATTAGCTTTTTTGGAGTAAAGATTAGTTGTAGCGAAGAGTTGTGGGTAATCAAGTAATGAACATGTCTTTAATTGTTATATGTACTATAATATTTTGTTAGTACCTGTGTAAACTTGTTTATGAATAGTTATGGATTTTATGTGAATTTGCTCGGTTTGTCGAAAAACTATTATCGAAATGGTTATGGATATTATATTTGATTAAGTGATTAACGTGTTTTTTAATTGTTTGAATACGATGATTATGTGATTGATTGTTTGATTGTTTGAATACGACGATTATGTGATTGATTGCTTGTTGCAATAAGACTATTATGTGAGCGATGACTAGAAATGGTACAAGCCATTAACATGAAATAGTGGTGTGTACAGTATGCTACAAAACAATTAATAACTTTTAGTAGCGTTTAAAAAACTCTTCTAAAATAAATGTATATAGATGAGATATGACTTTTGAAGCGTTGAAAAATTGCTACAAAAACTTTTAGTAGCGTTTCCACAAACGATGCGATACGACATGCTACTAAAAGTCTGAAACTTTTTGTAGCGTTTCTAAAATCCTACAATAGGTCAAGTTTTGGTAGCGTTTTCTACAACGCTACAAAAACTTTCAGACTTTTAGTTGCATGTCATATCGTAGCGTTTAACGAAACGCTACTAAAAGTTTTGGAAGCGTTTTTATAGCGCTACAAAAGGCCTTTTCTGGTGTAGTGCATCGATCAGAATTCATAAACAACTCAACGGGTAAGTAAACACAATATAAGACATTTTATAACACTAACAAGTACGCTCTCTCAAATATATACACTCAACAGGCTCTATCTAGGGTATTACTACCCTATCTCTAATGAGTCAAACCCTACAAAGCTAAGGTTATCGCTAAAACAAAGCTTTGATACCAACTGTGACGACCCACATTTCGGAAGGTTTAAATCGAATAATCCATACATGTCCGACTTAAACAATACGGAACGTAGATAATCATTAGGGTTAATTAAGAAAAATAAGAAAAGAAGAAGAAAACAAACACAAAGTCTCGCAGCGGAACGATAAAATATAATAATCAAATAAACAGTTCATGAAGCTGTTTACTATACCTTTGGTTATAATTTATACAACATTTATCAAAGTTATACATATACAGCAGAACAAAATATAATGCAGCAGACAACATGATGCAGGAATAATAATATACTGAATCTTCATCTTCATCCTCCAGAGAATAATCTTCAATAAGCTGAAAACTCAGGGCTGATCCGAGCATAATGTAAAGACAAAACACTCGAGTCAGGACTAAAATATCCTTATGTAAGTCAAATAAATATTGCATATAACATGAGTGCTATGACATCAGAGATGTTTACGAGGTTTTACATCTCTTATCCGGTGTATAACGTGTGTGCAATAACTCAAGAGATTTTACGGGATTTTCCATCTCTTAAGGATCCATCAAAATATTTATATATAGTAGAATACGCTACATATATAATGTCTAGTCAGTAAAATAAATATTAAAATAGCGTTAAGGCTTTACATTGATCCCCCTTAACGCATTTTTAAGCATTGTCGTACAGTTTGCATATAAAACACCAGCAAACCGTCGGTGGATAAGGATGCGCCGTGATACGACAACACTAAACCAAAATTTCATAAGGTTTAAATCGACAATAATCCACACATGTCCGACTTAAACAATCCGGAACATAGATAATCATTGGAGTTAATTAAGAAAATAAAGAAGAAAACAAACGTAGAATCTTGCAGCAGAACGATAAAATATAATAATCAAATAAACAGTTCATGAAGCTGTTTACTATACATTTGATTATAATTTATACAACATTTATCAGAGTTATACATATAAAGCAGAACAAAATATAATGTAGCAGACAACATGATGTAGGAATAATAATAGTAGTAATATACCAAATCTTTGTCTTTGTCCTCCAGAGACTAATCTTCAATAAGCTGAAAACTCAGGGCTGACCCGAGCGTAATGAAAAGACAAAACACTCGAGTCAGGACTAAAATATCCTTATGTAAGTCAAATAAATATCGCATATAACATGAGTGCTATGGCATCAGAGATGTTTATGGGGTTTTACATCTCTTATCTGGTGTATAACGTGCGTGCAATAACTCAAGAGATGTTACAGGATTTTCCATCTCTTAAGGATCCGTCAAAATATTTATATATAGTAGAATACGCTACATATACAATGTCTAGTCGGTAAAATAAATATTAAAATAGCGTTAAGGCTTTACATCGATCCCCCTTAACGCGTTTTTAAGCATTATCGTACAGTTTGCAAATAAAACACCAGTAAACCGTTGGTGGATAGAGATGCGTCGTGATTTGACAACACTAAACCAAAATCGTAGGGGTCTCGTATAAGGATAAAAGTATGACAAGACACGTGAGGTAATGCCCAAGGTAGGATACTACCAGTTTACCCTTCCCGGCTGGTGGTAACGCATCATAGCTATGATCGCCTGCCGCGTCAAACACTTCCATTAATCCAAGGGTGCGCACCAATCAATCACAATGTAAATGATGGTAATACGAAGAAGTGTGTCCGCTCAGGGTAGCTAGCTCACTTGACCGGTACGGCTCCTGTTTTAGTCATTTCCAATTGGCACAAGTGTCAAGCTAATCCATCATCATTCTCTTTCTTCAAATCCAGCAAACGTACGCCAAATCTAACCACTTCATTCTAGATCATCACTCCACGTACACGGTTGTTAAAGTGTTCCGGTATCGACAAAGAGTAGCCCATATCCGGCCACGATTTCCTTAACAACCAAACGTCATTTTTCACACTGGTTGGTACTTTTACATTTCGAAAACAGTTCATACTTGATACCAAAATATCAAATTTGCTTCAAAATCAAATCCATTTTGAAATTATTATATTTACTCAAAATATACCATTTCACTTCAAAAATCATTTTCGCCTCAATATTTCGATTTCAGCTCCAAAATTGTTTCAAATTTCAATTTAGGTCATAACTTCATTTTAACCCAATACATATTTAAATCCGAGATTTAAATATAAACACTACACCCTTTTGACCAGTTTGAATTTTTGAAAAATAGTTTGAATAGTTTTAAAATAGTTTAAATAATTAAAATAGTTAAAAAAAATTTAAACGGTTAAAATAGTTTAAAGGGTTAAAATAGTTAAAAATAGTTTAAATGGTTAAAATAGTTTAATATAAAATGGTTTATGTATTAAAATGGTTTATATAGCAAAATAGATTGGAAAATCCAAAATAATTTGAATATTTGAAAAGATAGATTTAAATAGTTTATATCAAAATAATTTATTTGAAAATAGCTTCAAAGTCAAACTGATTCGATTTCAAAATTTTCCAATTCAAATCACTTTTAAATTTCCATTTCGATTTAATCGATTCAATTTCGATTTCAAGTCGAATTTTACTTTGATTCCAAATTAATTTCGATGTCAATTTCACTATCGATTTTCATTTTTTAACTTCAAATTTGATTCAACAATTCGAGTAAATGGTTTAAATTTCATTTCAATACTAGTTTTGAACCAATTCAATTTATATCAATCCCAAGTTTAATTTTCAAAATATCGATTTAAATCATTTATATCAAATTTAACTTCAATATTAAATTTAAGATCAAATCTTCAAATCAATTCAATTCCGAGCTCAATTTTGAAATATCGATTTAAATTACGTCTACTAAGCAATATTTCAAAGTTCGGATAAAATCCAAGTCTATTTAAAATAAATCAATTTCTAAAACCCAGACCATATTTCAATTATAACTTTGAAATCTCAAATTTCATTTTTAAACAATTTTGTTTAACGCATTTCAATTCCATAATTTAAGCTCAAGTTCGAAATAATATTTGTTTTCCATAAATTCAAAATTTTATTTTTAAAATCAAATCATTTAAATAATTTTGAAACAAACATTTTAAAATCATTTAATTTAACAAATCTGATGTCCGTATATAATTTTCTATCTTATGGCCAAGTGAAACAGTTATTTCAATTTAGGGATGGATATATATCATTTCAATCCAAAATAAATGTTATAGGTATATATCATATCAACCTATTTCTTAATTTATTCGAAATAATTCAATTTACTTTTTTATACACTGTAAATAATTTACCAGGTGATAACAGGATATATATAAAGATAAATTAACATCCAATCATCCAAATATCAATCAATTGGCATCCATTAAGTCAATCATCCAAACAATCAAAATAATTCACAACAATCTCCTAGTTATTAATATCAAGTATTTTACTGGCAACTAAATTCCAATTTCAAATTAACTGTCAATTTTAATTTCTATAGTCAATTCAGGTATCAATTTATATGTCAATTTAACTACCAAATGACAGTCAATAAAATAAATAACTTCATAATATCAATTTAACGAACATCAGAAAATTTTAGTACGTTGTGAGCGTTATAAAATACTCACCTTGGGTTTTAAATTTTAAATCAAATCGAACAACGTTCGATTTAACCTAAAATTTTAGTTATCTCCGAATGTCTCCAAACAAGTTTCATAGTGTAGTGCTCATCGCCACGATCCATCGCCGCTTGTTTCGTCCAATTTCGACCTCGTATGACAAAGTTATGATGTTTATAATATTTCATAATTTAAAACAAACAATTTACTTTTTATTTTATTTTAAAAACCTTGGAGAAAAAAATCATGGTCGTTGCTTCACTGTGATCCAGATCCGACCATCCATCTGTTCTCCCTCCCATTGCGTTTCTTCTTTGTGCCTAGGTTGTTCACGTTTGCTCGAACCCATGCTCCAACCCTAACTCGAACGCCGATCAACCTATACATCATTGGAGAACGATCCCACGTCGCCAAACAAAGCACCTCCCTCTGTCGTACAATCGCCTGAAGCCACGCGATACTCGGTCCCACCCTCATCTTGAATATCACACATAAACACAGAGCAAACGAGAGCAAATTTTGGCCAATGCGATGCTTCGATCGACGAACGATCCGTATGGATTTGAAGAGCTCGACAAGCTTGACAATATTGCAGTTGAAAGATTTTGCTAATTGTTAGTGGATCGACCAGAAATCGAGGGAGAAAAAGATTAAATTCTGGCCATTAATTAGAAAGTGGCGGCTAGGGATAGATTGTTAGGGTTTACTATTGCGTAGGGTTATATATACGCGTATATACATATTATTTTAATATATTTTTTCTTTCACGTACTTTTTCGGACGAACTCCAAACGAAGCATGCCGCCTGGCATTCGTAATGTTTTACCCCTATTTTAAAAACAATGGAATATGTTTCGAGGCTTAATTCGTTCGTATTCAGAAGGTAGCTTTTCGAATCAAATTATTTTAATTAAATTTTGAAATTGATTTCTACGCGTTTCAAGCTCGCATGATCAAACGACAAGTCTGATCGCTACGAAACTTGAAATCCTACAATAATTCACTATTACGGATCTGATGAAACTATTTTCGTCGAAATCCAAGACAGTGGCCGAAATGGCTATTTTTACTCGTTAATTAAAAACCAGCAATTTCCAAATTTTAAATTAATCACTTAAATTCAATTTTTAAGTGTTGACAACCTTCATTGTTGTTTAAATAAGATTTAAATCAACTTTCGACATCATTTTCATTCACTCTAAATTCAAGATTCAATTATTTGAAAATTTCAATATTAAATTCAACAATTTAATTATCCAATAAATCACTAAAATTTGAAATATAAGTTATTTAACTTATAAAATTTTCTTTTAAAACAAATTCAAATAATAAAACAACTACTTTCATTTCCCAGTAATTCATTATTTTATTATTCAATCCCTACAATTGCTTATAAAACATTTAATATATAGAATTTCATTTCATTACTCGTTGTCTCTAAAATCTCTGAAATTAGTTTTTTCAAAAATTTTCTCAAGTTCATATTCAATAACTTACATTAATAAATCTTTAAATTTTATTTTCAACCATTTTTATTTAATAATTACATTAAATTTAATAATCTAAAATGGCTAAATATACGGGTCGTTACAATTTTCATATATATGATGATATATGATTGTTTGGATGTCATGATGATGTTTTGATGTGATTTGACTTATTTAGTGCTATGGTAGCACCGGGCTTGTTTTCGATATTTTTAAAATATTGAAATTGATATGGAAGGGAAACATAGATTTCAACATTTATTGTTGTGATAGACGTTTTCAGGGAAGTAAGGAAGGCATAGACTATAACACTATTGTTATAGTAAATGGTTTCAAAAGGGAAATATTTTATATAGTATATGGGATTTATATATCTATTTATTTACCGAATCCCTATACTAGTATTTTGGGTTGCCGTAATGATGTTTTTCGCAACATTCGTTTTGACCCAAATAAAGTGAGTTTTGAAGAATAGCTTTCCTTAAATGATTGTATATATACTTATTTTTGGTTTAAGTATATGGAGATATTTTCTAAGTGTTGGAAGTGAAGTGATTTGTGAATGTGCTTATACTGTAGATATAAGTATATGGAAATGTTTTCCAATATAGGAAGTTTTGAAATGATTTTGAGGATATATCTTTTTAAAAGGTAATTTGAAGTAGATGTTTGGAAAGTGATTAACTAATTAAAAGGGCCCAGTGATTGCTTATGGTGCTGGATATTGTTTGTTGCTTTGATAGTTAAATAACCGACTATCAAATAAACGTTTGGCTATTTATCGTTGTTGGTTTAAAGAGACCGAGGTTGGATTTATTCCGAGAACCACTTCGGACCAACGTATGTGCGTTCGAATATGCAGGTTTGGAAGATATTGATATTTGGGATTTTCATAGTGAAAGACTGCTTGTTGATCGTTTGGGGATAAACTTTGTTAACGGTAAAAAGTGAACGCTAACACCCGGTGTGTGTAATAGAATTGTGAAAGCACCACCCGATGGTACGGGAACAGAATATAAGCTGAAAATAGCAGAAAAGCAGTAAATGAACAACAGATTTATAGTGGTTTGGCCCGTAATTGAGCCTACGTCCACTTTATAGTCTTTTATTGCTGATTCGATTGTATAATGTTATAATATCCTTCAAAATACAATACAACTTGATCATGAAAACACTTTTGGCTACTAGCTCGATCTTTGATGATGAAACTCAACGAATCCGTGTTGGATGTAAGGAGCTCTTCTCGAAGATTGTTGTAGTGTCTCGAATGCTTGAAGATCTTTGATTGCTGAATGAGAGGAGGCTTCGACAGCATAACGGCGCTTGGAGGAATGAATGGCCAAAAGTCCTTTTTATGTTGGAAGTGGTGGGGTATTTATAGGAGCTGATCTGGACTCAGGAAATTTCTCTAAGTCTTTAAGTCGTAGCCGACTTAGGGTAGATCGGTGACGAGTTAAGGAATAGGGTTAGGTCGGTGACGAGTTAAGGAATAGGGTTAGGTCGGTGATGAGTTAAGGGATGGTTGTTATGGGCCCATCTTGTGGCTGTCTTTGACAAGTATTAAGTCGTAGCCGACTTATCAGACCTTAACTCGTAAGACCTTAACTCGCTGAGTCGTTAAGTCGGAACCCCCTTTCTTTAAGTTGTAGATAGCTTAACTCGTTGAGTCGTTAGGACCTTGAGTCGTAGGCTGTGAATCTCTTAAGTCGGAGCATTTCATAGCTCGGCATTGTTAGGTCGGAGCAGAGTTAACTCGCAATCTTAAGTCGACCATTTGTTAAGTCGGTTGGCTTCTAGGTCGGCACATATCTTAAGTAGTTAGGTCACAAGCTCCTTTAGGTCGCAAGCTTCTAGGTCGCGAAGTTCCTTTAGGTCGCAATCCTTTCTGTTGCAAGGTCGTGAACTTTCCCGTAGCCTTAGGTCGCAAGGTCTTCTGCTCTTAAGTCCTTAGGTCGCGAACTTTCCCGTAGCCTTATGTCGCAAGGTCTTCTGTAGCCTTAGGTCACTGGGCAAGTTAAGTCACCGAGTCTCTTAAGTCGTAGAAGAGTTAACTTGATGAGTCGTAGCATGTTAAGTCGAAACCTTCTTAAGTCGTATAGACTTTAACTCGTTGAGTAGTTAAGTCGGAGACTTCTTAACTTCTTAAGTCGTAGGTCGCTTAACTCGCTGAGTCGTCAAGCCCTCAAGTCGTACATCCACTGAGTCGTAAACTTGTTAACTCGTAAACTGTTAAGTCCCACCATGTCTCAGGTCGCTAACCTTTTAGCTCGTAGGTCGCTGAGTAGGACCATTCCTTAGATCGGAGTCTACTGAGTCGTAGATCATCTAAGTCAACTAGTTAAGTCCCGCAATCCTTAACTCGTTAAGTCTTGAGACGTATACTTCTTAGGTCGTGGATAATTCAGGGTTAACAAACTTCCAATATACACATAGTAGTAGTAGTCACTTCATTATGAAATATCTGATGCAAGGACTATTCGTTACTAATCCTAAGGTAATTCCCGACAGGATGTGGTAGGAGAGTGCCTTCAGTTTGTCCTGTTCCTGGACAATTTGTATGGATGGATGTCCGACATTGCATTTTGAGATTGGATTATTGACTTTTATAAACGTACATCTGTTTGGTGGAGGAGAAGAAAATTTCTCTTAGCTTAACACCCTTCTCTGAGACGTATGAGCTCGGAGGTTGTATGTTTTGAAAGCCAATAAGTGATCGAAGGAATGGCAGTGTGGCATTCAAAGGAAAGTGATAAGTGCTATGTGAAAGGTAATCGTGACCTTTGGCCTCATGCCCGAAAATGACTGAAACAGGGTAGATGCAGCAAGGTTATGTGGTTCCCAATCATTAGGGTATGTTCATCCCCTTCTAGATATGTTTCTTCCCACTATGATGTTCGAGATGTAAATTATTGTGGATGTATGCTATGAGGGCCCTCGGATAGGTCGCTAACGACCGGGGATGACATATTCGGTACTATCTAATTGTAGAGGTAGGTCGGTCTTGTGTTGGTAGGGGAGTAGATGTTCTGTGATCCTCGGTACATTCCTCTAGAGATGTACTGCCGGAAGGTAGTCCCTTCACCTGGTCATTTGTATGGAATCCATTCTCCATTACGTGCCTGCCATTTTGTTTATAGAACCCATGTTTGTGGCTAGTATGCTGGAATTTAATCAATACAACAATTTCGGCTATGATTCTTATTATTTGTATAATAGACACCAGTAATAATATAACATGACTTGATATGAAAGGTTTTGGTTATCGTAAGGTAAAAAACTGTCTGTATTTATGTGTGGGCGTGTCTTACGAGATACCTTTGTTTTGATAAAAGAACGCTTTTATAACTTTAAAATAAATTCAATTGAGATGTGTTTTGTCACGCTGGTTCACCAGACTGATCCGGGCGTTCTTCCCTTTCAATGCTCGGGTCAGGCCGAGTATATTTACATATGTAGATTTGGATGCTTTGGAGCTTCAGCAGGAGAGCTAGAAGTCTTCAGGTCGTATTCCATGTATATGTTTATTTTTCTGCTACTTCGTTATTTAAATTATCAGCAATTGTAAGGATAGGTTACTATAACTGTCCAGGCTGATGATTAGTGATTGATTGTTGTACTCTGATTGATGGATGTATGTATATAATATTACAGTTTCTGTTTTGTAAAGGTCTTTGATATAATATTATATGTTTTTCCGCTATGATTGTGGTATTCTGTAATGGTTTTAGTTTCTTCTGTTTTCTCTTTCTTCTTCTTCTTCTTTTCTTTCTTTCTTCTCTTTTCTTCTCTCTTCTTTTTTTCTTTCTCATGATTATTCATATATCCCTTTGGTTTGGGGCTGGACATGTGTGGTTATTGTCATCTCTAAACGGGACAGATTTGCGGGTCATAATTTGAATTCTGTTCTGCCGCGTCCTATATATAGGCATAGGAAGGTGCCTATTTGTTTTGAACGGTTGTGACATTTGGAAAGGTTGCGACCCTTTACCAAGCGGTGCGACGGTTTTATTACCGTTTGAGTTTGGATGGACAAAAATTAAAAAACTATTCGGTCTGAATAGGCAAGCCAAGCCAACTGCAAAGTGTTAAGTGCCTCTAATACGCCTCAAACGCCCAGATGGCTATGCTTTCATGTCTCTCTTTGTCTCATAGTAACTATAATAGTGTCCACATTTTAGTATATAAACACACAATGTATATTTTATTCTAAGATGTGGGACTCTTCATTGCCTAAGGCATTCAATGCCTCGTATTTCCTAATGTAGGCATTTAATGCCTCACACTTTCCAATAAATTACTCATTCACTTCCAACGGTTATAAAAACTATAACGTGGCTGTTGACTGAGAGCAAACTCGTCTTGTTTGGTAATAAGTTTGCAAATGAGCTATGAACCCAAAATAGTTTCGAAAATTAGTCCACTTCAAAAGTTTGTCCATCCTGCAATTATCACATTTTGCATAATGTAAATGAAGCCTTTATGATGATGCATTAATAGATTGCAACAATAGCAATAAACAGGAAAAGCAGTAACCAAAAACCAAAATAAGTACTATAAGCTACAAACTGATACGACCAGGACTAACTAAGTAGCCATTGCAAGGCTGAATGAAATGGTTTGGAATACTGAAGAGTTGAAGATTAGTAGCTGGCAAGGAAGAAGTGCATATCTTCAAGCCACTCTTGAACTGGGTATCATTACGAAAGCAGCACGTGGATAGAGATTAGATAGCGCATGGTGCTGAAGACCAGGGCCAGAAGCATGCAAAAAAACATGAGGCAAACTGTAGATCCTTTTTTATTTATAGTTCTAATTATTTATAATTCTATGAATAGATAATAAAGAATGTTTAGGACTGAACTCTTTACAGTTAAGTGTCAATATTGTTATTTATTTACAATTTTATATTATTAATTGTTAACTTTTATTTATTAATAAAAAATTAATAATAACAAAGCATATTACTTATGTCTTAATGTTTACTCGATAAATTTATGTCTCAACATTTTGAGGCTTACAACCACTATTGTAAAAATCCTTCTAGGCCTTCAACTAGGCCCCACCTAGAAGCTGGACGAGGCTTACCGCAAGCTGATTTGCCTAGATCCACATAGACAAGGTTTATTACCTTATGAAAGAATCTAAACGTGTATTTAGCCATATTTTAAGGATACTTTAAGGTTTGGTATCGCGTACAACCATCAATGTACTAGTTTTAGACCGTCTTGTCTCCTTGGCTACTAATACATTCAAAATCCCAAGTTTCCAATTTATATCAATTGATAATAAAACACTAATTTTTTTTTCAATACATGAGTTATCAATAACTCCTAGCTTCGATTCCTCCATTAATCCCCACCTAAACGATTAATCCCTAATTCGGACTTACCACCTAAGTCCGTCCTGCGATTTTTACAACCTTGCTTAAGACTTGCCTCTCTCATAAGTGAATGCCTTGTATATACTTTTGTGTTTTAAAACTTTGTTGAATATCACAGTAAAATAAAAGGTTGTTTCAAAATACAACTTAAATTGTTATACTAGAGATATAATGCAAACGGAATACGAATTGTGTAATACTACTATATATATCTATATAGTAATATTCAGTAGCACTTCAAATACCTTCTGATTTCCACCACAGCTTCCAATTTAAATAATAGTTCTTTCTCTTTCTTCCCACTAGCACTATTATTTAAATCAGAGCTTGTGGTAAAAATCAAAGGACATTTAGGGTGTTGCACTGTTTGGGGTGCTATTTAACGCTCCTTATATATACATATATATATGTACATACATACATACATATATACATACATATATATATATATATATATATATAAGCAGATACATTCATTTCATTATTGCATTTGACTTAATAGAATTATATAACGAACTCCACAAGAGTGTTCCCACTTTACACAAAAATAAACAAAAAGGTTAACATCAATAATACCACTTATATTGATTATCTTGAGTTATATTTCTAGGTATTCCCATGTAGAAATCGATTTTGAAATTAATTCCTACTAAACAGTAGTCAGGCCATGTAGAAATTCATTTCACAATTAGGATTTTAATCGATGTTAGGAATTGCATACCTGCTCATGTCGTGAGACATCAAGCTATGATAAAACTCTAGTTAAGAGGAATATATGACCTAGTGGAAAAATTCAAAAGTACAACAAAGTAAATGTTACATAAAGAAAACAAGGAGAGAAAATATATTAAGGCGCGTTCTTGATGAAGAAAGAGGTTGGGAAAATGGTTTTTTGCAAGGAGTTGAAATGGGTAAGGAGTGTACATTATTGTGTTGTGAGAAATTGAATAGTTATTTGTGGAAAATGAGAAAGGAACGGAAAAATGGTGTAAAAAAGGAAAAATAATTAGTGCACTACGTCCGACGCGAGACTCGGGTTGGATGAGGACGGACCAAATTTTTTTTAGTTATGAATTGTGTATATATTTATAATTATAGCGCACACACACAGATACACACACACACACACACACACACACACATATATATATATATATATATCTGTGTGTGTATGTGTATAACAACCTACACCTCCGAACAAACAGATCCAAGGCCAAAAACAGTGTTTGAACTTGCGTCGTGCGAAAAAATACAAATCATTTGGTTATTGTTGATTTACAAGGTACAAAGACAAATATAAACTTGAACATTCTATGCTTTCAAATCTCACAGCGGAAGAAGTAAAATATAAATACTAAAAATATCTCAAATTTATTACTATTCCAAAGTAATAGTAATCCATACAAGAAATGTCTAAATAGTGCCTCCGCTTGATAAATATAATAAATTACATAATAGAATGACTATAATTAAATATATCTCCAAGCATCAAGTCGTCTTCTCCATGCACCTTATCCAAGTCACCTTATCTACTAGCCTATATTCCTATAATAGGTATAAAAAGGGAAAAGTGGAGAGGATCAGATAGAGTCTAGTGAACGAATTGTATTACTAGTGTATGGTGTTCACAAGTAATTAACTTCATCTATAATCTACATGACCTAGGGTGTTCACTAGTGTTCGCGGATTATATATATGTAAAGAACTAATAATCTATGCATTAATGTGCAACAATTTGATACCAAGTCTAACAGTTACCCTAACTGTGCCTAACATCTAATGAACATCTTGTACGATGAACCATCCAATGAACAGACTGAGTAGACGATCTCTAATACAAACCTCAAGTATATAGTCTTGATGGTCAATGTATCTTGCCGAGTATGCCTCATAATACCTAGGCCTACTTGCCTCAAAATCATTGAGTGACCTCCTCGTTAACGTTCATTATCCTACGAACAACACTGGGTATACACCATAATGTCTAGGCCCAATTGCCCCAAAAACATCGAGTAAGCTTCCGTTAGTGCTCAATATCTTATTTTCTATGCACCATACCGGGCATATACACAATTCCTAGGCCCATTTTATCCAAAAGCATCGAGTAACCTCCTATTAGTTCCCAATATCCTCTTTTCTATGCATCGCATCGGGCATACATACAATGCCTTGGTGCACTTTCCCCAAAAGCATTGAGTAACCTCCCGTTAGTGTTTGTAACTACACACAACACATGGCATGCACATAATATCTAGGCCTAATTGCCCCAAAAACATCAAGTAACCCCCGATAGTGCCTATATGCTCCAAATTATCTAGTCATGATAGAACCACATGCCACATCGAGTTTCACGCCTTATAACTTCATAAGGTGCAAAACTAGTACATCACCAAGCATGATATTGTTCCATCTCGTTGCACGACTCCATTCCATTCCATGGAATCACCAAAGTTTGGAACAAATCCCCTAATTTGCCTTACTTGGCCTGCGCTAGGGCCAGGTTTGACTTGGGCATTTTCCTAGCAATTCTGACTTTGATTTCAGACGTCTGAAAATAAAAGTAGCTTTTAGCATTGATATCATTCTTTGACTTTCCCAGTCTTGGACTATTGCTACCTTTCCAGGATCAACAACAATTCCTTGCTCCAAAACAACAAATCCTAAAAACCCACTTCTCTTTTCCAGAAGTGACATTTCAAAAACTTAATCTTCAATTGGTTCTATCACAATATCACAAGCGCTACTCTCAAATGTGTCTTAAGTTCTTCTTCTATTTATAAATAAACAAGAATACCATTGAAGAACACCAGCACAAATTATTTAGTTGATTCCATAAAACACAACAACAAAGTATGTCAGCACACTGGTTAGCCAAAACCACATAACCAACAACTCAAAAAACCCTAGTGGCTTCTAAAATGCAGTAACCAACACACTATCCTTCACACACTTAGTTGGTTGTACCCCGTCACAAAATCCAATTGAGTAAACACCTTTGTATTAGGCATCTATATGTGGAAGAGGATATTTTTTTTCTTTCTCGTCGCCTTATTAAGCTCATTATAATCAACCCAAATCCTCAAAAAGCCATCCGCATTACTGGGGAATAATACAAGTTCCTCAACTAAGAAATACTTCTATGGGTGAACCCCTTCCTTAATTGATCATTCACTTGCACCTCTAGTTCTCTCTTCTCTTTGGGCATCATTCGTCTCAATGGCATAAATACTAGCCTAGCATCCATTATCAAATCGATGCGGAACATTATCTCTTGATTTGGCGAAAACTCGGTCACCTCCTTAAATTTTTCCAAATAATCTCTTGCTATAGGTACTGATGACAACTTATAGAGTGGGATTTAAAGTAAATGTAGAAAGTTAACCATCACTACATCATTGGGCATGCAATTGAACTCTAGCCCACACTCACTACCTATCCCTATCTTCACCAAAAAATCTCACAATCGACCACTATTATGTATCTCTTAAGCCATTCCATTCCCAATATAGTAACATACCCAACAAAACCACGCAAAAAACAATAACAAGAAAATAACATTCGTGGCTCAATAGAACAACATTCTGACAAACAAGACAAAAACTTGCTGAACCATCCATGAGGTCGTCAAAATAAAAGGTCTATCCCTAGGTCATGTCTCAATACAAGATTACCCACTAGGTCACTAGATGTAAAAGAAAATTGATGCCTTCACATCAAATAAAACATGAATAAGTATACCATAAAAAGACATCATACCTTGGATAGTAATGCCCTTCTTCTTCCCCTTCGCCGATAGAGAAGTTGATGAAGTCAAAATAGCTTTAATGGCATAAGCTTGTACAACCTACTTCTCCTTAAATGGCTCTGGACAATCCTTTTTATGATGCAATGTTGTTGCAGATTTAATTTATCCTCTCTGAACTCTTGTGGTTCTTACTTAGATTACCCTTCACTCCATAGTTGAAATAATTATGCTCACATTTGCCCTTAACCATCTTTTTTCTGAAACTACTTCTTGTTCTTATTGTTCCACTTCTCTTTCCACCTCTGCCCTTTGTAGCTTTACTTCTTCCTTCAAAATAATAACAACTTTCTAGTTTGAATACGACTTTCTTGTCTCAAAGCCTTCTTTATAATCTTTTTGAAGCTCTCATCGATGTGGCCTGTAACATCACCCATTTTGGGGCTCAAAACTAACCGCTACAGATGCTGCAGTCATCTATAGTATTAATTTCCGGTGTAAAATGAGGTCATGTTAATCATAACAATAACATCAGAAACACAAGAATATGAAAATTTTCAAACATAATTCATTAATAAGCTTTCTCATTTCATATATAAAATTCCATATTCATTACATGATCCCACACATTACCCAGGTTCAGGTAAAATATAATCATTACAAAATAATCCAAGAGTGAGATATAAAGATGCCCCCTTGGTTGATCAAAGTTCACTACTTGATAGTTATATCATCTATCATTACATACATTCTAACAAAATGAAATAACAACACAGCAGATAATATATGTTTCTTAATAGCTAGTTGCCTACTACATGTCTTCGAAAGCTTTATTCATTAACCCTAATAATCTGGAAACCTTACTCTTGAACTACTCAAATAAGCACCCAAGAATTAAAGGAGGAAAACAAAAAATTTGAGTAAGACAAAAAGTCCGGTGTGAATAATAATATGACATCTCGATAAATAGATATCTAGTGAGACTACGCCGTTGAGCGGAATGGGTTTCCCCCTCACTAGTATCTTCTATAAATATGTCAACCAAATCATGCTTCTACAATCACTATAGTTAATCAAACATAAAATAATCATATGCATGCATACAACATGGGCAATCATGACCAATCTGTCTAAATTAACAAACTATCTATCCCAAGGTTATAGTTTATCCTAGGGCAACTACAAACCTATATAGCTGACTCGGGCCTACAAGATATAGTAAATTCTCCAACTAACTTTTAGAAGGAAACTGGTCGGTTTGTCCAAAACTTACTATTTCTAGGGTCATTTTGATCATATGCCTTTGCAGACCAACCAATAAACTATCTCAACTTTGTGTATTCCTTTCTATGCATATAACTACCTTTAGTCTTACCCTTGACGAAGCCCTATGCACTAGAATTTTGGACTAATATCAGCTGGGGCTAACAGCTGAAGCATAGGGCACAACCCTACACCAGTCCTATCTGTTTTCAAATCTCTAAGTCAATTCATTCTATCATAATTTATCTAAAGGTGATAAGAACTATATTCTCTCTATTAAAATTCTAGACTAAGTACCCATTTCATTTCCTTGAAAATATAATTCTTTATAATTAATTTTACCCCTAAAATCATACTTTAAAACAAAGAAATTATAGCCCTTTACTATATTCAAAATATTATGCCAAGATATATGCTTTTATAAAATAGCTTTCATTAACTTCGAAACCGTCTTGAGGTTTTCGCACCTCTGAAACCTTAGGCTATGAAGCCATACAAAAAAACTATTGGAATTGATAAAGTGAGGAATTGATATATAGTCGTTGTAGGTTGTCGCACCCTTCTATATCAAAATCATGTTAAAGCATTTGATTTATAAACTAAGGCCAAAATTACTTATGTCTAAATCATAAATATACAGGTTCTCAAATAAAAGCGGCATAGTCTTTGGTTTGCATAGTGTAAAGCTTTGAAACTTGGAAATATGAGAATGCCGACATTGATGCATCAATGCCTTAAAATAATTGACATTGATTTTATAAAACTAGGCTTCTATGCTGCTATTTAAGTAATGTCAAAAATAAGATTAGGCAGCATCACCGCCTTAAAGAAAACAATGTCGAAACTAAGCTATGCGGCATTAGTGTCGTAACACAGTCCAATTATATATTAGCAGGATTGTTGCCTTATAAAGTGATAATGAAGATATACAGCATCATTTTATAAGGTGTTGGTATAAATATGCGGCATAAAAGCACACGACATAGAAGACATGCGGGATATCCAATGTCGTAGGCATCAATATCGTCAATTAGGCTATACATCCCACTTCAAACAACGTTGATTCATTGCATACCAACCTGTGTTGATATCGTATACATCGCCATTGGATAATGTCAAAAGGTATATGTGAGACATAGATGGGTTGCAGCATTAATGATAATGGCAAAGGCAATTCCCGTAATTATTATGAAAACTGTAAATTTGCTATATAAAGTAACTTCTTCTTACCAACTCCTATTCTTTGTCAAATTGCTATTAGTTGGAACATACTTTACACATTTTATTTTTAGAAATCTAATAAGGACCAGAAATACATTCCTAAAATTTTTTGCAAACTGTAATTTTATATTTATATCTTAATATAATTATTAAGCTTTACTAGCTTAATAAATTCATAATAATCCATAAACACTTGAGAAAAATCCCCAAAAATCATAATAAATCAGATTTATCTTATTATTTAACATAAAAAAAATTTCAGGACCAAAAACATTATTTATTTATTTTTAATAATTAAAACTAGAAATAAACCATTTTACTCACTTAGGAAATTTATATAATATTCATACGTACTTGGAAAATTATGAAATTAGAAACCCACTACTAAAATAATGTTAACATCATATCCAAATTTTAAGTTATTTGGATGTTATATGATAGGTTTTCACATTCAAACCTATTAACCAGTTTCATAGATAAATCCAATAAATCATCAATAAGCATATATAATCATCGATCATTCACAAACGACATAAACAATCATTAGATTCAGATTTAATCATAAAACCAAAAATAAGTGTGCATACTTGAGATGGTTAATCATTATTCACTTTGATTTGATAATGAGATTTGAGATATGAGCGTGTTCATTTGATTTTCTTGAGCTTTCCCTTTAGTTTCCTAGCTTTCTCTTCTTAATACTCCTAGCAATGGCCAGACTTGGCGTTCTTTAGTTTGTATGAAGTGAACTTGAATGAAGATAATGGGAGAGAATGGTTTATGTTTAGAAAATAAGGCCACTTTCCATTTTGCCCCTCACATTATACCTCCTTCTTATTTAAACCCTGATCAATATTATTAGTTCATTAATTAAGGCACGGCCCATTTTAGTTATCAAATCTCTTTCTCCTTATTACCATACATTATTTTAATTAATTTATCAAATTAAATATCATAAATAATGTTAATTAAAGTTAGGGTTGTTACATGGCCCACCAACCTCTCACTAAGACAGCCATTTGAATCGATGTTGAATTTCTTAGTCTTCATCAATGGAGTGAGGATGTATGATATCCCATATTTCCACAACATATCGAACTTAGGAATATATTCAAAAACATACAAATCGCCTTATTTTAGATCAGCAAACTTCTGAAATAGAATTGACTTCTAAGTAACTATGATAAACTTCTCCTCAAAACAGGCTTTAAATTGATCCCATGTAAATCGATCCTTGGGAGTAGCAGCTTTAATGGCATTCCACTAGCTCATAGCCCTTTTTGAAGTTGCCTAGAAGCCACCTTCTTTTGATCATTTCTAGCTCCAAATCGCTAAATATATGTCTACATCTTGAACCTCCATAGCTAATTTCATTCCCAAAAATGGTTTTCCCCCATCACCGACAAAGTTCTTATTAAACTTGTCAAAGTCATTCCTCAATGCTTGAACTAGAGCACTACCACATGCCATAACACCTGGAGCTCCTCCTTTGGCATTTTACATAATGTTCTTCATCATAGTATTGAATATAGTCTGCATGTCAGGGTTAGCTGTTGCCCCTGTGCCCATTCCTTGGTTGACTCTTAATACAAAGTTCCAAGTTGTGTTCTTTGTATGTCTGCTGAACCCTATCATTTGTAATAAGAATGATCTGTCTCTCATAAAGGAATAAGATGCTACTCGTGTATGTAATTCGATATACTATAATATGTGTGTACTATATAGTTTTAAAAACCAAAATATATAACAAGTACAATCTATCATACATCTCTCAATCCATTATAAGGTGCCAACTCCTTCCTTATTTCTAATGGACCTAATATTAACTTAGGTCAATCATTTGACCTATTCTCTAATACCAAATGTTATGACATCCTTCCACCGTCGGTAGCTAATATTCAAATATCTTGTACCACATGCATTGCATTTGTACCCGGCCAATGAAAGGAAGTTGCAAAAAGTAAAGTAGTAAAAAAACAATCTAGAACATATCATATATCTCACAATGCATAGACAAAATATAAAAATTAAGATAAATGCAAAATAAGCGAGAAAATAATATAGCTAGATGAACTAGAATATAACGTTAAAGTGTAGCAGGTTTATCAAATTATGTTTGCACATAAAATGTACAAGCACCTCCAATCAAATTAACATTAGCATGTTAAACAATAAGTAAGTGTAAGAAAGTAAAATATACATAAATTTATAGTGGTTCAGCTGTAATGGGCCTACATCTATTGTTCATTTTCATTCCTTTTCTTATAGTTCAACTTTTACAAGAGATTTGAGTAGAAATACAACAAATTATGATTGAGAATCTAGATCTAAAGCTCGGTTCTATTTTTTCTACAATATAGAGTCTCTAAGCTTTTAGAAATTGTCCTTATGAATGCCAAATGCTTGGATATTTCTATGGATGAAAAGGTGATGTAGATAATTTAAAAAATAAGGATATTTTCATGTATATCCCGCCCAGAAGGAATATTCTTGAATATGCCACTTGTAATTGATAGTTTCTTGATATCTGTTGTAACATCCCCTATGAGGTGCAAAACTAACTGCTACGGATGTTGCGGTAATTCATAATTATTAATTCTTGACGAGAAAATGCGGCTATGTTAATCATATCAATAATCAGAAGCACATAAATATGAAAAAAAAATCTGACATTTTCACATTTCATTTCACAAATGGTATTTCATATTCATTACATGTTCTCATTTGTAATCTCACATTTAGGGAAATTATTATTATTAAAAAAATACTCCATGAGCGACATATGAAGGTGCCCCCTTAGTTGATCAGAGTCAGATACTTGGCAATTATACAACTTTTCCATTACATCCAAATAGACAAAACCAAACTATACATCAAAAATAGATATAGATCCTAAAAGCTAGATTGCCTCTTGCACATCTCCAGAAGCTTATTCGTCTAATTGGAACCTAAAAACCCTTACTCTCGACCTACTCAAATGAGTACCCGAGATTTAAAGGGAAAACCAACAACTTCGGGTCGGACAACAGTCTGGTGTGAAAAATTACCTACCATCTCGAACCAAATAAATATCTAGTGAGATCGCGCTACCAAGTGGAATGGGTTTTCACCTCACTAGTTTCTTATCAAAACATAACAACCATATATTATGCTCCTGCAACCACAATGGTTAGAACATAGATAATAGCTTTTATAATCATGCAATATATATTGGTTTACCCATCCCAATTCATTAGAATATCTGTCTTAATTTCAAAAAACTACCCGTCTATTTATACAAAATTGGTTATAAACACCCGATAAAGTTCTAATGAAGAATAAAAAATTAAAACAAAGCAAAAAAAAGTAAATTAGATAGAAATTTTTATAGTGGTTTGGCAATCGTGGCCCACGTCCACTTAGTTCATTGATCGTGCACTAGTTGTTTGATTACAAGAGATTTGGATCGGTTGGGATTCAGTAATATAAGAATAAATAATAATAATGGAAGAGCCTTAACAATCGAAAGAAAAGATCCCCATTATGGAGAATGGTCGCGGTATTTATAGAAGAAGACAACTAAATCTCTTCTAAAATTTCACAGGTAGAATCTCACGGAGTAGACGAGGTCACCACAAAAGTTTCATGGCCCAACCCTCAAGGATAGGGGATCGGCTTTGATCGGTCCAAATGGCCATGTGGTACCTTGCGATCACTCTAGTAAGTCTTCCTTGATATTGGCTTTGTGTTTACAACATCAGTTTGTATAGTCGCCCACATGTTATATGGAGATATCGATTGATTTCTGTTGAGTTGAACTGCTGGGCTGATATGATTTGATCCCCTGCCTAAGGGAAGTGATACGATCTGATCCTCTATCTTGGGGAAGCAATACGATCTGAAGCATTGCCTAGGAGAAATAATACGATCTGATCCCCTGCCTAGTGGAAATATCAATCCATACTTAGAATACTCTGAAGAGTCTATCGCTTGGTCTCGCTTGATCGCTGCTTTATACCATTACATGTGCTTGATCTTTGGACTCCATGATCATCCCTCTAGGCTACTTGCCATATCTACTGTCCGGTCTAATTTGTCGAACCGGTCAAGATATAGCCGGGCCAAAAGGCCAAATAACACTTGCCCTCCAAAGTACGTCTTATTTCAAAGAACCAAAGCACTATATATCATGGAAAATAAGAGAAGACAAGTAGCTTCTTATAGCCTAAATAAATAGAGCTTGAATTTTTTCCATCTAGGGATATCACCAATTTTTGCTTTAGGCAAAATAGTGCAAGAGAGATAATGCCTTCTCAAAATAAGAAAAGAGATTCAACTTAAAGCCAAGGGGACCATTTTCGAAAGAGAAGTGATAAAGGATTTCGAATTATTCATTAAAAAGTGGGAAAGTATTCTTAGCCACTCTCAGGGAAAAAATTAAATTCGAGATTCTTTGAAAATGAATCTTGTTGTAGAAGCTACGGAATATAGTGTAAGCAATAAAAGAGCTAAGCATCAACTAAAAGGGCTAGACTCCAAATCATGACTTCTAAAAGATTGCACTCCCATCACTTCTATGAAAAAGGTCTATTTCTTGACTAAAGATGAGCTCGACTATTGGCCTTCACAACAGTGGAGACCCAAGTTCGAACAGAATCATGGAGGATCATATTGTTATTATCATCTTGCAAATGGCCATGAAACTAACCAATGAAGGAGCCTAGAAGGGATGATAATTGATTTTCTAGGGCAAGGAAAACTCAATGAGTTTATAAAAAGATTTTAAAAGAGTTTACAATAACGGAAGTTTCTTCAAATAAGTGAATCCACATGGTTAAGAAGTAGGATTCTTCTAAGATAAAGAATATGGCTATCAAAGGCCTAATAAAAACCTTCAGTGTTGTCATCAAAGGCCTCACTGAAGCGCCTTCTAAGTGGAGGATGGAGTAAGCCTTTAGTGCCGCCATTAAAGGCCTCATTAAAGAACCGACCAAGCCTTCAGCGTCATCATCGAAGGCCTCGCTGAAGCACCTCCTAGAGGGAGGATGGAGTAAGCTTTTAGTCCTTCATCAAAGGCCTCACTAAAGCATCGACCCAACCTTTAGTGTCGTCATCAAAGACATCACTAAAGCGACTCCTATAGGGAGGAAGGGTAAGCCTATGGCCTATCTAAAGCACCGAACAAGCCTTCAGTGCCATTATTAAAGGCCTCACTGAAGTTCCGCTTAGAGGGAGGTTGGGTAATTCTTTGGTTTTGCTGAAGATAGGAAACCAAATGCATTGGTCCACAAACCTAAATCATCATCTAATACATTGATAAGTAGTCTGATTCAAGTAGTGATCAGCACCTAAGATGGTGCCAAACAAATCAATCAAAATCCGAGCCAAGTAGTGCTCTTAATAAATCAATCTTTAGAGAAAGGTCTATGAAATTCAAGCCAAGTAGTGCTCCAAATAAATCAATCTTCTAGAGGAAGGTCTATCAAAATCCAAGCCAAGTGGTGCTTCAAATCAAACAAACCTTCTAAGAGGAAAGTCCATCAAATATGAGCTATTTATCCTTCCTAAAAAATGCAATTTTCAACTATCAGATAAGGATTTCTGATCCTTTTCTTTTATTACCAGATATGGATTTCTGGTCTTTTGTTTTTATTGCAAGATATGGATTTCTGGTCTTTCGTTATTGCCAGATTTGGATTTCTGGTCTTCTATTATTATTGATGGGTATGGATTTTTGGTCTTCTATTATTGTCAGATTTGAATTTTTGGTCTTTTATTAGTATTGCCAGGTATGGATTTTTTGGGTGTTCTATTATTGTCAGATATGGATTTCTGGTCTTTTTCTACTATTGCCAGATTTGGATTTCAGGTCTCCTATTACTGTTGCCAGATTTGGATTTTTGGCCTTTTATTATTATTGCCAGATATGGACTTCGGGTCTTCTATTACTGCTAGATTTGTATTTCTGGTCTTCTATTATTGCCAGATTTGGGTTTTTGGTCTTCTATTATTATAGCTAGATTTGGATTTCTAGTCTTCTATTATTACCAGATATTGATTTCTGGTCTTCTTCTATTGTTGCCAAATTTGGATTTCTAGTCTTTTTTTTACTATTTGGGATGCCATTGAAGAAGAGCTATTAGAGAGCTCAAGAAGAAGAAGAGAAGTGAAGTGAATTTGTGAAGAAAGGAAGAGGATATGCATGTGTATTTATAGGGTAGAAATTCTTGTACATGGAATTACCAAAGTACCCCTCTCCTCCTATCATAGCTTCGGCTGAAACCCTCCTCCATGTTCCTTTCATCACTTCATGATGTCTTAGGTGTATATGTGTGTAAGTGATGATGAGTTGATTTTAAGTTTGCCTTTTCATTTTAACGTTTGTGAAAAAAATATCTTCCTTACTTACTTTTACTAATAACACTTACTTTTAATTAATTATGGTTAACTTATAAGTTATTAATTTGTTATAGGTGCATATATATGTCATTTGAACTTTCAACATTGCAACATTCAAATATAACTTTTATTTGTTAAATCGTTGAAATTCCGGAATCTGAATCCTAGTCATATTTTCAGTTTTTAATCAAACTATTTATTTATGTAAACAAAACTTTAAAATAAATTTCTTATTGTTTTTAAATAATTAAAAGAAGATTACTTAAGCTATAAAACCACATTAAATAATATTTAAATCCATTTATAAAAATACAACGTCTATTTGTCGAAATGCGATGAAGTTTGTATATCTTTATAAAATAAGTTTATATATTTATAAAACCATTATAAATACTTATTATCATTATTAAATAATTAAAATAGATTATTTATCATTTAAAACTATTATTTGAATATTTAAAATTAATTAAATATTCCAATTCAAAGTGATTAAATTACGGGTCATTACAGAGGTCATTTTTCTAGAGAAGCCAATAGAATCGTGACAGTTGTCATGAACATTAAATGCAAGATCAAGACCCATTTTTTAGAATCAAATCTCAGTCTCTCTACTTTACAAATCTCGAGGAGCAAGCACCTTCTCGACCTCACGGTCCTATTTATCCTTAACCTTTCGTACCAAAGTAGTCTCGCTTACCACTTAGCCTAGATGGCTTCAATTAGTAAGCATAGTTTCAAATATTTTAACCTCATGGTCCCAAATTATATTTTGCCTCTTGGCAATGAAATAGTTTTGCTTACCACTTAGCCTAAATGGCTTCAAGTAGTAAACATAGTTTGAAATATTTTGACTTCATGGTCCCATATTATATTTTGCCTCTCGGTAATAAAGTAGTTTCGCTTACCACTTAGCCAATATGGCTTCAAGTAGTAAGCACAGTTTTAAACATTTTGACCTCACGGTACCAAATTATATTTTGCCTCCTGGCAACGAAGTAGTTTTACTTACCACTTAGCCTAGATGGTTTCAAGTAGTAAGCACAGTTTCAAACATTTTGACCTCACGGTCCCAAATTATATTTTTTGCCTCTTGACAACGAAGTAGTTTCGCTTATCACTTAGTCTAGATAGCTTCAAGTAGTAAGAACAGTTTCAAACATTTTGACCTCACGGTCCATATTTTGCCTCTCGGCAATGAAGTGGTTTCGCTTGTCACTTAGTTTAGATGGCTTCAAGTAGTAGGCATAGTTTTTAAGAATTTTCATTTCATGGTCACAAGTTAGATTTTGTCTTTCGGAACCAAACAGTTTCGCCTATCACTTAATCTAGATGGTTTCAAGTGGCGAGTGCAGTTTTCAAAAATCTTCAACCTCGTGGTCCAAAACTAAATCTTTACCTTTTGGTTATTAAAACCTTTAAAATATACCACTTAACCAAAGCAACTAGTTGAGCCTTCGCCCTTGGGTGCTGATTTCAAATTGTTTTTAAAATAACTCTAGATGAGTTAGATTTTACGAGTTGCATAAGTGAAGCAATGCTCTTGAAAGTTCCCAGAATAATATCTTGCTCGAAAGCTCAGAATCAACTTTATAATGAGGATGGAACAAACAAGCCAAGTATTAAGTATGACATGACACTATTCTTTCCAAAGTCTACCTCATATCAACCATATGAGATGAACTTTGAGGGCATGTGTTACACTATAATTTCCATAAAGTACAACTCATGAATATTTGGGAAGAAAGTTCTTTGGCTTGTAGTTCCGAGAACCATTCTTTAGTTTTCAACGATAGCTTAAGCTCCGGACTCAGCAGCCAAGAACATGTAATCCGAAAGCATGAGTAAAAATGTTAGCCAAGATCAAGACCGTTGTCTAGCTAAGATAAAAGGTTAGTTGAAGGCAATAGTTGCCGAAGCCAATAGCATTTCAACAAGTCTCAACAACCAATAGCTTAGATAGCCCCAGACTAAGATCAACGGTAAGGATAGATGAAAGGGATCAAAGAAGCTATATATAAAAGAGTCATGTCAACAATCCGACTCAATGCACTTTCAACCAGATTATGATAAGTGTTTGAATAAAAAATGTTTATAATAAGCCATGTCAACAATCCATGGATAAGGCTCTCTACCAATGGCGTTATGACATATTGCCTATAATTAAACTGCAATTCCAAGGCATAAGGGATCTTTTGGCCTAAAAAGAACTAACATAAAATCATACGGTACTTTCCTATATTAGAGCTCTATTCAAAAACTCAATAATGATAGAAATGCCTAGATTCAATGTAATAAGCCTCTCGGCTATATAAGAGTGACTATATAATGAAATGAAAGTGGACATAGGAACTTTCGACCCAAACCACTATAAAGTCTCAGCGTTATGTACTTTCGACACTTTACTTTCTCTGCATATGCTATTGTTACATTTTAATTTGACACCTCGTACTCCGAGCCTGATTATATCACGTCTCGGTAACCCCATTTGTCGGGTCCAATATTCCATTCTATTTCCGAAGATTGGTATAGACCAAAATTTACGCTAACAAGTGGACCAAATCTCAACCCAAGCTCAAGTTAAGAGAACTAAAGAAGTTCTCCTTCTCATTTCCAACACCATATGCGTACTAACTTCTAAAACAAAGAACATAAGCTAAGTTTTCACGTTCCACTTTCTAACTCAATGAAAATTTTCAATTGTAAAATACATGAAATACTGGAAATTTCTATAAAATTAAGGAATGGTATTTAAGCCCTTATCTCTCCTCATGATCAATCAATTTTAGATTTGATTGAGTTTTGAATTTCCTATTGTTTTCTATTTTAAATGAGTTCTAGAGTGTTGCTGTAAGTGAGAAGATCATCGATTTCAACAGTGGTTTGCTAAGGAATTTATGGAACTAAGGTCAGTTAATCTCACCACTCTTTCTAGATAGAATTGCATGTGTGATCGAATGGTTCAATTGTTTTTCTTGATGCTTCATTGAAATTAATTGCTGTTGAGTTTGTTCACAGCTTGTTGGAAATATCAATCACTTATAATTAGAAAACTTAATGCTCTATTTTGATGTCACGATGCTTTGTTTGGATGGTATTTGCTGCATGCACATATGGGAATATGGCCTATACGACCTGAAAATGCAACTCCAACGATGGAGCACTAACAGGTGGGCTA
The DNA here is from genome assembly GCA_030737815.1 of Allium fistulosum. NCBI lineage: Eukaryota > Viridiplantae > Streptophyta > Magnoliopsida > Asparagales > Amaryllidaceae > Allium > Allium fistulosum. The sequence goes on along the minus strand of CM060906.1, from coordinate 195,321,525 downwards.
CCTGGTGTTGAAATAGCTCTAGGATTTGGTTGATCAGTCGAATGGTTATGCTTCACCAGTCGACTGTTGCAGTAGCAACTTAGAGCTATTCAGTTCTAGGTAATGTTGTCTGCTTCATCTGCTTTTCAACTTTCTTGCTAATGTTTATTTCTATTACTTTGGGTAATTTGTTGGTGGCCATTTCAACTTATATTTATTTAATAAAATATTTTACAAGTATATGCATTTGGAAATGTATTTTATGAACCTGTAATCGATTAGGGATATGGACCAGCTATATGTATATATACGTTTCCAAACACTTTTCTTCTAATTTAGATTTCTACAATCTATTAGTAATAACAATTAGCATAGATAAACTTACACACATACAACTTCTTATGCTAGCCCACTTCCATGGTCATTGAGTCCCTATACCTATCAATTTTCGGTTTGATCCAAGTATTATAAAAATAATAAACGGGTCAAACTCTCTATAAATATCATTAAAGGCGAGATTACATAATGTGCATGCATAGAAATATCCAAGTATTATGCTACACTAAACATAATAAGCCTTCATTATTATAAATTTCATGTTATACGGTTAACATATGCCCATCGTTGGAGTAGCAACTTAGAGCTATTCAGTTCTAGGTAATGTTGTCTGCTTCGTCTGCTTTTCAACTTGCTTGCTAATGTTTATTTCTATTACTTTGGGTAATTTGTTGCAGCACATATGGTGGCCATTTCAACTTATATTTATTTAATAAAATATTTTACAAGTATATGCATTTGGAAATGTATTTTATGAACCTGTAATCGATTAGGGATATGGACCAGCTATATGTATATATACGTTTCCAAACACTTTTGTTCTAATTTAGATTTCTACAAACTATTAGTAATAGCAATTAGCATAGATAAACTTACACACACACACACATAGTTGAACTATAAAAGGATTTTTGAATTATAAGAGAAGTTTATAAGTATACATAAGTACATTTATAGAGTTTGAAAGGCTTATATATGAGTTGGAAAGGCTAACCATTGCTTGTGAACAATGATTCATCCATTGATAACTTACTGCATTTATACTTGACTTGTCGAACTTATAGAATTGTCGTATGACCTTTGAAATAATGTTTTTGTGCAAAACTATTACTTCACTTAAAAGAGAAATCTAATTAAATGGTTTAGCAATACAAGTGATATGTAGTTTGTATTACTTTTATCAATTAACTCTTCGACTTGGTCCATTGAATATTTTATTTGAGTGGGATTTATAATCTTTTACTAAATATTTAAGTATCGCAAAGTGTTATGGGACATTGGACGACACTCGTTTAAATTTTATTGAGAGTATATTACACTTATCGATAAAAAATGATCACTTTTGCATGTTATGTGCTCGACTTTTGGGTTGGCTTGTGAAGTACTTGCCTTTGGTTTAGACTTGCGAAGTGCTCATTTATTGTGTTAGCTTGCAATGTGCTTAGTTTAGTATTGACTTACGATGTGCTAATCTATTGTGTTGGCTAGTGAAGTGCTTGTCTTTAGTGTTGAATCATAAAGTGCTTGTCTATTATTGTAGTTTGCAAAGTGCTTGCTCTTAGTTTTGACTTGCAAAGTGCTCATCTTTGGTTGTTGACTTACGAAGTGCTCGTCTATTTTACGTCTTCATACTTGTGAGTTAATATGATTTTTGATGTGATTTTTATTACGATTGCGATGGTTTGACGTTAATGGGCATATTTTAACCGTATAACATGAAATTTATAATAATGAAGGCTTATTATGTTTAGTGTAGCATAATACTTGGATATTTCTATGCATGCACATTATGTAATCTCGCCTTTAATGATATTTATAGAGAGTTTGACCCGTTTATTATTTTTATAATACTTGGATCAAACCGAAAATTGATAGGTATAGGGACTCAATGACCATGGAAGTGGGCTAGCATAAGAAGTTGTATACTATGTTAATTAAATGTTGGGTGCATCATTCGAGTCTAGCCTATATACTTGTGTATGTTTGTATATAATGTAGACTTATGTTGTCTTGTATATTTGGGGACCTGTTATAGTCTATATGTATATGTATGTATCATGGTTTTAAATCTCCTATATATCGCCCGAGATCTCCTCCGAGATCTCATTTTCACACTTAAACGAGACGAGACATCAAATCTCCTCCATATCTCCCTTGGCACTCATCTCGTCCGAGATATTCAAATCTCACCCGAAACATGGATCAAAATCTCAATCCGATATCTCACCCGAAATTATACATTTTTCTTATTTTGCATAATATTTTTTATTTTCATATTGATTCAATAGAAACTACTCAATCCAATTATAATTTACAAACTTCTTAAACATATTCTTTTCTTTTTATCTTAATGAGTCATAGCGAAAGGTTTCACTTCTTTATTATGTTTAAATAAAAGGATATTATTCAATCATTATCAAATCAATTAAGCTAATCAAGCTACAACTCTTCTAAAAATATTCATTTTTCCATGTAAATCAAGTATGTTACCATTTTTATTTTTACTAAGAAAGTTATAACCGTTCAAAAAAAATTTGACACATCAATTTTAGACACATAAGTACATCCGAGATATTCCCGAGATGCATTATAAGGACCGAGATGTCAATCCGAGATGTACGCCCGATATGTACTCATCTCGTCCGAAATCTCCCCCGATACGAGATAACTTGTGTAAAAATTCCGAGACGAAACGTGACCGAAATCCGATATTTAAAACCTTGGTATGTATATATGGATCTAGTATATCCTTTTGTAGACTCACATTGTATGGAAGTATTTGGCCTATATTATGTTTCCATTGCGATATATGATTCCGTGTTCTCTGTTTTGTGATATATTGTTCTGTTATATTTTAGCCAACGTGTTTATTACTTTGTGTCGAGACTATTCATGTCTATATATATTGTTATAAGGAAAAGATGATGTGATAGTGTTAGCCTATGGGAATAGACATGGATGGTTGCTCCTATATAGCTTTATTCTCCGTATTACTTGAAATATTATTGGGTAATATGGGTATAAAGGTGAGGCATTACAGCTTAGTATCACAGACATAGAGTATCATCACTTAGAGAGAAAGGGTAGAATATATAATTTAGTCTTATTCAGGATTGAAATATAAATGATTATAGGGAATAATCATTTGGACATATTTGTAAAATTTTGTTGAAGTATATTACAAATTAGTATTATGGAAGTATAGATAGAAGTTAGAACCCACTTTTGTCAAGAGAAAGCTTTATCGGATATTATAATTTAGATAGATTGTTTGGAATTAAATTATTGTATCCTGATCCGTTAGTGGTCGTAGTTGCGTAGCGGAAAGGAATTGACTGTCTTCCGCTGAGCACAATAATTAGTTCGTCCTATACATGTTTTATTGATTGATGAATGATTGACTGCTTAAATTTTAGTAACCATTAAATTTTTAATATCGAGTTGGAATTGTTACTTTAAGTATAGAATACTTGATAGTAATAGTAAGTCCTTGCGGAGTCTTTGATGGCGTAGTTACCGCAAGGGATATTGAAAGTTTGTTCCCTTATAAAAAATAAATATTATTTAGAAATATATTTTTGTAAATAAATTAAGAAGAAAAGTTTATCTACTATGAAAATAGTTGTATAGATGTATATATGTGTTCTAAAAAAAATTGACGGTTAAAAATAATTATAATAAAAACCAAAAGGTTACAGTATATATATTAATTTTAGATGACATGTGTAGCTACCGACCATCAGCGATGGCAAAGGTCAGTGTGAGGCAATATTGATTTCACGATCAACATTGCAGTTATTTGACAAAGCAATTCGTTATAATTAGGTCGTAAGGCAACGTCGTTATATGATTAGATGTAAGTAAAAAATTTGTTTGTTCATTTATAATATATGTGCTAAAATGAATTAAGTTTGATGTTTTTCATTTGTTGTGTATATCATATTATGGTCTAAATGGATGTTAATACTTTGTATATGAGTTCTAATCTAAAAGAAGTTGAAATAAAAGATATTTGTACAAACAAATTTTGGAGATTTTCAAATTATTGAAGAAAATGGAACTTTGTATTTTGATGATCTAAAATTTGAAGGATAAATTATATAAACAAGATTTGGTATAAATAATTGGGAGAATTAATTTAAAGGACAAAGATTTGTATATTTTTTGACTCAAGGACACAACCTCAATATTTTTACCATAAGGACAAACATTCTTCTAAAAATTATTCAGAAGGACAAATATTTTTCAAAATTATTCATAAGGACAACAAAACTGCTACCAAGCTAAAAACTGATACCTAAAAACTGCTACCGATAACTACAAACTGATACTATCAATGACTAAAAACTGATACCTAAAGAAAGTTGTCCTTCAGGATAAAATATTGAAGGCCTGTCCTTGAGGCAAAAACGCTGAAAATTTTTGTCCTTGACAATAATTTCCTGTAAATAATTACCATAAGAAGTTATTATATTATTTGAAAAATATAAAGTTAGAAAATTATTATAGGAGAAAAGGTTATCCAAAATTAGATATTTAGTTTTTTTTAAATAATTTGGGGTCCTGTAGAAAAGTTAAAGTTAAACACTAAGCTTAGAATATAAGTTGTGTGATTTAAAATGTTAAAGTTAAAAGTTCGGATAAATGAAAGTTTTAACTAAACATTGAAATTTTCTATGCTAAATTAAAGATTTGTTTTAGTAATAAAACTTAAACTGTTGAACCATTCTCGACGATTTCAAATCCATTAAAAAGAAAAGTCTTTAAAGTACAACTACTCTTTTGAGCGCCATGCAAAATATATGTGTTTGCCAAAATTAAAAGATGGATTACTAAGTATTTTACCACTGTCTCAAAGATGTAAACAATTCTAAATAGCACTAAGTTCACTTGACCATAACTTTAAAACGATTTCCCCAATTTCGACTATCTTGCCCATTTCAGAAAGCTATGAACCTAAGCAACAACATTTCCTTTTAAAGAATTTTGCAAAATTTTGACATTTTCTAGGATAAAAGTGCAGTTTTAAGTAGTGGACCTGCTATGAGTATATTAAATTCTGAGATAGCAACACTTAATAAAATGGTTGTAGCTTTTTCCATGTACTATAGTTTTGTATCCGAAAGGTTTTACGGAAAGCCATTTTACTAAACTATTACTTTACGTATGGATACATTGTATAATTTTGTGTTTTGACATACCGAACTTAAATACGATGTAACCAAAAAGAAAATGCAACTTTGTTATTCTATTATATTAATGACATACTACTTTATATCATAAGGAATGATCTTGTATGATTTTTATGAGTAAGTATGGGTACATGATGATTATTTGGATTAATGTGGCGCAAACTCGCTCTTGCTCGCACAAAATTTAATAAATTACTTTCAAAATGCTAAAACAAGGTAAGTTTTTACATAAGGTGCTATATATATTGTTGGTTATATGCCGTATGGTAGGTTTTGATATATAAATTGTTTCCGGCCATGTTTTGGTCGACATATATCTATTTTATTATGTTGTAATTATCCGAAAGACTCTCTATACAAGGGAAACTCTATTGAAAATTTTCAAAATTTTTGACACTTAGAAATTTTCATTAAATTTTGTATGTTTTGGAATTAAAGAAAATTTTCAGAAAGGACTATTAAAGTTATAAGTATAAGCATCGCTACGCTTATAATAGTATAAGTTACATTTGAAAGGAATGTAACATTTCTTGTGTATGGTTGTGCAAACAAAGTAAAATTTTCAAGTAAGAGATATTATATGAAATTCTATTAAAGTAACGCAGTGAAAGAATAATTATGAATGATGTGTATATTATATTATTATTTTGTAGTTAATGTTATAGATTAAATTGATTGCAGAGCTCTTTAAGAAATTATGAGGATATAATTTTCATAAGGGGAGATCTGTAACAATCTTGAATTTTTGAGTGGCTTAAATAAAATAAGTAAAGATTTAAATGAGAAATTTGATTTCTCAAATATTGGAATTGAAGAAATTAGGATTTTTGTGTTGTATAAAAGATAATGAATTACTTTAAAATGTGAATTCTAAATTTATCTATAATATTATATGATTAAAATATTTGTGTGTGGATATTTTCTAAGCTATAAATAATGAATAAATCTATTTTTATGAGCTTTGAAATTAGTCGATAATCAAAAACTGTATATTTTGGATTTTGAGAATATTAGAAAGTTAATATACGGTTTAATAAAATAGTGTCGAAAAATATATATTATAAAGTGAGGAGAACGATAATAAATCAATTTAACCGGTTCTGGCTAAACCCTAATCAGGTTTGCAGATCGGCTCCTCCTGATCCTTGTCGCTGCCCTTTTCTTTCTGTGTATGGGCTTCTTTGCTCGTCGTCCCCCAACTTGTCATCTCCCTCTCAAGAAAGCCACCAATCACCTCCCCCCGAGAACTGCCTCCAGTCCTCCCAGAAACACCTTCGAGATTTCCCCAGTTACAACCTCCGCATGATCATAGTGAGAATGAAGCGGCTTCATCCAAGTTCGTTCCAAAAAATGGAAATGCCATAATAAATCTGCACAATAAACTAATTCACTCATCTCTATCCCTAGTCATTTTCAAAACTAGAAAGTAAGATCCTCCTCGAATTCAAATGTGAAGCCGAACTTTGCCCACAAACCAAATCATTTCATCCGCCCTGTTCAATCTGGTAATCAACATGTGCCTAACAAATGGAACTTTTCTACTACATCTAGCAGAGCGTGGAATGAAGTCGTCAAGAGTAATAATATACCAGTCTCTATTCCCTTAAAATTCTATCAACCACGTGAATTTAATTCGATGAAGTGTGCTAAAATGTCTGTTGAAGTTGTTCAAGATGCTAAAAAACAATGGGATAATACCATTGTGATATACGTAGTTGGTCCTAAACCATACTATCTGTACTTCAGAGATTATATTATTAAAGTATGGAAGCCAGAAGAAGATTTTTCTATTTTCTCAAAGGAGAATGGATTTTATGTTATTAAATCTAATAACAAAAAAGATTGTGACAGAAACTTAGAAGGTGGTCCCTACTACTATAACAAAAAATTGATGATGATGAAGACGTGGTCTCTTGTAATGCAACTTAACAAAGAACTCCTCAATTCTATTCCGATTTGGATTCATTTTTCGAACTTACCGCTTGACTATTGGACAGAAGAAGGGATAAGTCGTATTGCATCGATTCTTGGACCTCCCATCAAACTGGATAAATTCACTTAAGGTATTATAAAAATTGCTTATGCTAGAGTTTTAATTGAAATCAATAACTCCTTTGAATTTCCAAATAAGATTCCTATTATTTCAGAAAAAGAAGAAATTATTTGGCAAGAGATAGCTTATGAATGGAAACCTACTACTTGCGCTAACTGTTCTAGCTTTGGACATATTGAAACTCATTGTCAATTCAATAAAGTTTGGAAACCTAAAGAACCTCCCCAAAATCAGTTGCACGACTATAATGAAATGCATATTGACGAAACAGATCGACAAGAGAGCAATTTGGCTAACATATCAAGTAAATCAGCTAATACAGGCAGTCAAACTCAAAATGTATCTATAGAACATGAGTCTTCAGTCATTAGCAAACAAATTGACAACAACAGTAACAACATGAAAGAATATACACTGGAAAAGTCTCAAAATGTCCAGTCGGCTCCTCAGGCAACGACTATAAATACATTCACTAATAAGAATACTCAATCTACAACTTCAGATATGGATATACAATCGGTTGATAACTATAATATAAAGGTGATAAAAGGCTCGGATGAACAGCTTGCTACGCATATAGTTACTGATCACAGCAGCGTAACTATCGACCATAATGCTGAATTTCACCATGCCATCAGATTAAGAACCACTCGGAAAATAAGATCAAATGAAGTGCCATTTGAATTTAAAGCCACCAATTCATCCGATGTTATTGAGAATCCTGCATGGACTGTTCTAGTTAATCAGCTGAAAGGAAAAAATAAAAAGACAAAAAAACATAAGACATTGGGGGTAGCTACTCCCCCGGTTGACAGTAGCAGCCTATATAATAATATATAGATGGAGTTCCTATTTTGGAACATCTGGGGGGTGAATGCCCCATATAAACAGTTAGAGATTTTGCACCTCTTAAATAATAATAATCTCTCATTTCTTGGTATTTTAGAAAATAAACTATCGATAGAGAACATCGATAGATTCATGATCAAAATCAATAATAAATGGAAGCTTGCTCGTAACATATCTAATGACAATAAAAGTAGAATTTTAATTTTATGGGACTCTTCTCAATGGTCAAATATTGTTTTGCATTCTAATGGCCAATATATTTCTTGTATATTACACAGTGCTAATGGTGTCGGTATTTTATGTACGACGGTGTATGCATACAATGAAGAGACAAAGCGTATGGATTTATGGAAATATATTTTTGAGCAGTCTAAAAGATTTTACCTCCCATGGATTGTGGCACGATATTTTAATTCTATTTTATCGCCTTATGATAGAACTAATAAAGGAATATATAACTCGATGGGTGATCAAGATTTTATTGACTGTATGCATTCATCTAAACTCATGGAACCGGATTTCACTGGTAATTATTTCACTTGGCGAGGAGGTCTAAATTTTTCTATTCATGGTAAGATAGATAGAGTTTTTGTGAATAATTTATGGATGGATGTGTTTTCCCAGTTTGGTGTAAATTTTGGAAATCACTCTATTAGCGACCATTCTCCAATTAATATCAAATTCATGTTGCATAATAAAATGAAATGTAAAGTACCTTTCAGGTATAGCAACTCTTAGCATATGCAAACTGGATATTATTCTGCCCTACAAGATGCTCTGACAAAAGATTTTCAAGGCAACCCTCTTTACATATTGTTGTGCAGGCTGAAAAATGCCAAATCTGCACTAAAGTCCTGGAGGAAGAACAAACACAGCATCCAGAAAGTGATTGTTCTAGTTAAAGAAGATGCAAATAAAATCTATAATCAACTAGTTTTAGATTATTTGAATGAGGGGTTGATTAAAAAATACACTTCTAAAATTTATCAGATTCAGAACATGATGAGGAAAATTGCTTCTGCGAATGAAGAATAGATGAAATTAAATTGGTTGGTTAAAGGTGATAGGCCAATTAATTTTTTCTACAACAGGGTTAATGTGATTATGCCTAATCGAAGGAGCAAATATATTCTAAATACTAACGGAACTTGGTCACCAGCATCAGGAAAAACTAGCCAATGAAGCTGTCAAGTACTTTTCAGATCTATTCTCTTCATCACAGACCACAAACCAATTTCCAGGCATCACATGTAAGAAGATCCTCTTTGAAAATGCAAGGTATAATCTATGCAAGCCTTTCCAATTAGAGAAAATAAAAGACAATGTTTTTCAATTAATGATAATAGTTCCCGGGGTCCAGATGGTTTGAATTCAAAGTTCTTTAAAGTACATTCGGAACACTTTAAAAATGATATATGGAATGCAACGAATGGCATTCTTCAATCGGGTAAAATTATTAGAGAAATCAACCACACATTTATTTCTCTAATCCCAAAAAAACCTGATCCTAGTGATATGACTGATTATAGGCCAATTTCTCTTTGCAATGTCACACATAAGATTTTAGCCAATCTTCTTTGTAATCGACTAAAACATTATATGGATGACCTTATTTCTTATAATCAAAATGCCTTCATCCCGGGGAGAGTTATTACTGAAAACTCTTTACTTGCATATGAAATGGTTAGAGGATTTCATAGGAATAAATCAAACAAGTTTTGCCTGAAAATTGACTTGCATAAGGCCTATGATAAAATTAGCAGAGAATTTATTCATCATATGCTGATATCCATGGGGTTCCCTATAGTATTTGCTAATCTCATTTATGAATGCATATCTACTCCTTCCTTTTCGGTGTTAATTAATGGCGCCCCTTTGGTTTTATTGAAAGTTCTAGGGGATAAAGACAAGGCAACCCTCTCTCGCCTTACTTATTCTCTATTGCAATGGAATCCCTTACTATTAAAATTGGTATGGAGTATCTGAAAGGTAACATTACCCCTATTTATAAAATTGACCCAATGATCATTCACTTACCGTATGCGGACGATATTTTAATAATGGCCAAAACTACGAATAATAATGTTGAATGCATTGTGAGCATATTTCAGACTTTGAAATCTTTGGTTGGCATTGACTTAAATGAAAACAAATCTACGTTGTTATTTAGCAAAGGAGCTACAAACAAGCAGCAAATTGCAGATACCTTAAATATCAGTATTGGAAGTCTCCATGTGGTTTATTTAGTCATCCCATTATCTAACAATAAACTGAAATATAGAGATTTTGGATATCTTATAGACGAAATAAATAAAAAAATTCAACCAATGGAACAACAAAATGCTCAATATAAGTGGTAGAGTAGAATTAGTAAAAACAGTAATACATCCGATGATCCAATTTTGGGCGCAATTCATGCAATTTCCTGTGAATGTCATTAAGAGAATTAATTCTATATGTGCCAATTTCATATGGAAATCTAAAGCACATAAGATGTGCTGGGATGATGTTTGTAAAACTAAAAGTGAGGGTGGCCTTGGAATAAGAAAATTTGATGAAACTGTTAAAGCAATGGCAGTTAAACTAGTTTGGAAATTCATTCAAGGTGATACTTAATGGTCAAAATGGATGCGCAACAAATACTGTAAAGATATAAATTTTTGGTCTGCAGCTATGAATAGTAATGCATCTTATACTTGGAAACTTCTGCTTAGAGCTAGACAATGGTGCAAAGGTGTTATTGATAGAAAAATTGCAACTGGAGAAAATACAGATATATGACAAGATCAATGGATTAATCTTTGGTTGAGAAATTTGGGTGGAATTCTATGTATATCAATGGGGGTAGTTATAGGATGGGCTCTAATCTTATATTAGGTAATAAATGGAAGGATCATAGTGAATATGTGCCTACTCAAATTCTTAACTCTGTGCATACTATCAAAATTCATAATCAGTTACAAGAAGATTTCTGGTTTAGATCCCTAACAGCTTCGGTCAATTAAGTTTTTGCTCGGCCTGGAATCATATCAGAAATAAAAATACGGAATTTAACTGGACCAGTATTATTTGGGATTCTAGTTGTGCTCCAAAAATGTCTACATGCTCTTTGTTGGCTAAATTAAACAAGTTGAATACTAAAGATAGAGTTAGTAGATGGAATAACAATATAAAGCAATCTTGTGTGCTATGTTTAAATCAAAATGAAGACAGAGACCATTTATTCTTTAAATGTTCCTTTTCGAGACAAATGCTTGAAAAAATCATGCAGAAGCTTAAAATTAGACTCGGTAATGATTTTGATATCAACCAAATCTTGGAAATATTTTGCAAAATCAGTATAATAACCCAATATATAATCATCTTAAAAATATAGCTTTTAATTCTCTGATTTGGAATATATAGTGTGAGTGAAACTCTCGGGTGTTTAAAGGAATTGAGTTGCCAAATCATGTTAGAACTACCCTTATTATTCAAGATTGTAAGAGCTTAATTTACAGTAAATTGGACTCAAAGAATTTAAGTTCGGATATTAGAATTATCTTATCAAATTTTGACATTGCAATGGACCCAAATCTGGAGTTCCACCCTCCTTGAATTTGGCTGTGCTCGATAATTGTATCTGAGAAGATTTTGTCTTACCCCTTGAAGCTTGCTTCTTATTTTATCTTCCATTTTTCTGGGTTCGAAGAATTTTTTAGAACTGATATTTTAGTAAAGTCAATGGTAAAGCGCCTCTTTCTAAAAGATTGGAGAGAGCTGTCATTCACTTCGGTGATATGTTTATTTAGTTGCTTTATTATTCTCATCTGGCCACGTGTATCAGCATATATTTGATTTTTCTTTGCTTTGTATTTGGTCTTGTTTTCTTGTCCTTTTTAGAGTTTATAGCCCCAAGTTGATCGTATGGATGGTTTTGAGTGCGTCGCTACTTTGTTTTACTCCTCTATCTATTTGACAACTTGGATTTTTGACTATTATTATGTTGTACTGTTAATATATGGACATGATATATACTCTTATTCCTTGCAAGACACCCACTTAGGTTAGGGGGTTGCAAGGTTTTAATGAGGCATATCATGGAAGTATATGCATTTTAATTTGTTAATAAAGTACCTTCTTCAAAAAAAAGTGAGGAGAAATATTTAATTGCAAATAAATAATGTAAAAGTTGGTTTAAAGTAGAAAATAAATAAAATGAGTTTGCATTTTATTTAACAAAGATGGCATTGAATGTAGATATTGAAAAATAAAGGAAAAGATGTTTATTTGAAATTAGAATGTGAAAGATTGATTTTAAAAGAAGATTAAACATAAGGAATTGCATTTTTATTCGAGTGAGCCAAATCTCAACCCAAGCCCAAGTTAAGAGAACTAAGAAGTTCTCCTTCCCATTTCCAACATCATGTGCGTACTAACTTCTGAAAGAAAGAACAGAAGCTAAGTTTTCGCGTTCCACTTCCTAACTCAATCAAAATTCGCAATTGTAAAATACAAAGAAATTCTGGAAAAATTTCTATAAAATTAAGGTATGATATTTAAACCTTTATCTATCCTCTTAATCAATCAATTTTAGATTTGGTTGAATTTTGAATTTCCTTGTTTTTTCTATGTAAAATGATTTCTGGTGTTTTTCTATAAGTGAGAAGATCATCGATTTCAATAGTGGTTTGCTAAGTAATTTTGGAATTAAGGTGAGTCAATCTTACCACTTTTTCTAGATAGAATTGCATGTGTGATTGAATGATTCAACTGTTGTTCCTGATGCTTGATTGAAACTAATTACTGTTGATTTTGTTCACGGTTTGTTGTAAATATCTATCACCTATTATTAGAGAACTTGATGCTCTATTTTGATGTCATGATGCTTTGTTTTGATGGTATTTACTGCATGCACACCAGGGAAAACACCCCATATGACATGAAAATGCAACTCCATCGACAGAGCACTGACAGGAGGACGACTTGGAGCTGAAATAGCTCCATGATTCGCTTGACCAGTCGATTGGTTGTGCTTCACCAGTTTACTGCTAGTAGCAACCTAGAGCTATTCAGTTCTAAGTAACGCTGTCTGCTTCATCTGGTTCTCACCATGCTTGCTAATATTGATTTCTAAGACTTTGGGTAATCTGCTACAGCACATAATATGGCCATTTCAACTCATATTTATTTAATAAAATATTTTATAAGTATATGCATTTGGAAATGTATTTTATGAACTTGTAATTGGTTAGAGATATGGCCTAGCTATATGTATATATATGTTTCTAAACACTTTTCTATCAATTCAAATTTCTACAATCTATTAGTAATAGCAATTATCATAGATAAACCTATATATATATATATATAAACTATAAAAGGATTTGTGAATTATAAGAGAAGTTTATATGACCTTTGAAATGATGTTTTCATGTAAAACTATACTTCACATGAATGAGAAATCTAATTAAACGATTTAGTAATACAAGTGGTACAAAACATTTGTATTACTTTATCGATTAATTTTTGAACTCGTTTGATTGAATATTTTATTTGAGTGGGATTTACAGTCTTAGTAAATATTTAAGTATCGCAAAGTGGTTATGGGACATTGAACGACATTTATTTAATTACAAATTGAGAGTATATTACACTTATCGATCAGAAATGATCACTTTTGCATGCGATATGCTTGACTTTTTGGTTGGCTTGCGAAGTGCTTGCCTTTGGTTTAGACTTGTGAAGTGCTCGTTTATTGTGTTATCTTGTGATGTGCTTTTCTATTATGTTGGCTAGTGAAGTGCCTGCCTTAAGTTATGACTTGCGAAGTGCTCGTCTTTAGTGTTGACTCACGAAGTGCTTGTCTATTATTGTGCTTGCGAAGTGCTCATCTATATTTGTTGACTTGCGAAGTGCTCGTGTATGGTGGTTGTAATAACCGGACTTTCATAATACCCAAAAGTATGTGCCTTATATCATCGCATGACTTTTGAATACCACAAAAGATAGATCATTAGAGTAAAATTAGAACAAAACATCAAACTAAGACATCGATTAGATCTCATAACGGAATGACAACATATAATATACTTAATATACATAAACAAAATATAATAACAATATATAAGAGACCACACTAGTGGAAGCAACTGACAAATAAATATCGGTACAGAATAGTCAGAATACATCGACTCCAAAATAAGCGCAGGGTTCTGAATACATATTTGATACAATGGGCTCGTATATAGATAACAGGTCTGTCATGTACAATAAAATAACAAGTATATATATCTCAAAACATTGATGCCACGCCTCCAAAATGCTTTAGCTACGCACTCTGATAGCATATCCCCAAAAGCACCTGACTCCCAAACTACTCAATCGAGCAACCGAGAGTTGTCATAAAATAAGCGGACAAAGACAAAAACTCAAGTCATCCATAAAGTCTGGTGTGAGGGGGACTATCTCAAAATACTGTATACTAAAACTATATACAAATAAATAGGAACTACTAAATCACAGCTGGCCCTCCCCACAAACCTGACTTAGGGGAAACCCGGATTGCCTATAACCAATTATAGTAAATCCATCTCAAAAGTATGGGATGATACTGTAACCTGCTCTTTCCTTATAACAACAAGTTACATGAAATCTTCTATTGCACTACACTAGCCAAAAACTACTAATAATATAGTACAAATATACGATGATCAAACCATGATCCGAAAACAACAATAACTAATGCTAAGATGGAAAAGACACGCCTCAATGCGTACCGTCACTAATGCTAAGATCGAATAGATATGCCACAACACGTATGGCCACGTCTGCTAAGATCAAGTAGGTACACTATAATACATATGGTCACTACTGTTAAGACCAACAAGATATGCCATAATGCATATGGTCACTACTGCCAAATCAAATATTCGTAAGATTACGAATGTAGGACCTAAAAAACGTCTAAGTGATCACAACAAGATAAAACTATTCACGGTCCCTTTAAGACTATGTTGAGTGTGTCATGGTCATCAATAACACTCTATGTACACTACAACAAGGTCAATACCTGGTTAGGTCACATAAGTCTATAACCTTGGGTGGGTTACATAATTCTATACACTTGGTGTATCATAACAAGTCAACATTAAACAAATTGTATATTACTCTAAGGTCGAAATTTTAGAGTACAAACTCACTTCGTATATAACGTATGGAATCGTCATGCACGGCTCCAATCACCATGGGTTAAAAACTCATCAGAAAACTATGAAAAAACTCCATACTAACCCAAATCACATTCCAACTGGAACATATAGCCACAATATCATAGTACTCTTCCAGTATACCCTCCTGATCTACATAAAAATCTACGGTTTTGGAATACGTACTAGGATAGGTCCCACATGGACCTTGAAATCAAATTACTTAAAAACCTACGAAAATTTCACAAGTTGTTTCCCTTAAAAAAGGGTCCAAATCTTACCTCAATCCGACTACATATGCGAAAGTTATCGTGTTTTGAAGTTTGCACAATACATAGTAGGTCAGCCGATTGAAGGGCCATTCAGTCGACTGAGGGCCAAGATGGAATTTTTCCTCTCGACCAATCGACTGAATGGACCAGGTGAGTCGACTAAAATTGACAGGTTCAAGGCAGTGGGCTTGGGCAGGGAGTAGATTCAACAGATGGCGATTCACGCACTGTTTCCTCCAACACTTCGCCCAATGAGTCGCCTTGCTACTAGAGCCTGCTCCATCCCATCGGACATCTATTGGGGTTCATTTACTGACATTTTGGAAGTGAATTCCGTAAGTAAGCGAAAATTGGTTTTAATACCAAAATCCTCTCTTTGCATGTGTAGAATTCTATGGGCGATTGCGGCGACCCGACTTCCTCTACACACCAAAACGACATACCCAGCATTGTGCGTAGCCTATACGTGTGTCGATGCACTCATTTGTGCATGCCTATGCACATATGCTCATGCTACACACAACCAAACACAAATTACATTTTGGATTTCACTGAGACGATTACTCGGCCCGGTATTTTTTGACGCAACTTAGCGCCCACGATAGTCGCTATGGCTACGTGAAATGCTTGCAACGGACTTGTAATCAATTATATTTCTATATATTCAAACAATTACATATCTATATTAACAAACAATCACATAACAATTATAACTAGAATACAATATTTGTTTTAATTGTCGCTTAGTTGCGAATGTACGTATACGTATACCAGCTCGTGCACATATACAAGCACATACATCCAAGTGAGCCAATCAACCATAACTAGGTCAAATATTACTTTCACTTACTAACTCTTTTCAACAAAAGTAAAATATCACTTTAAATCATTTTATAAAATCTCATAGCTATTTTATAAAATATTTCCTTCATTCATAAAATCTTAAAACTATTTTATAACTACTAATTAAACTTCATTAGTCTCTAATCACTTTAATAATAAGTGTAGAGTTCAAAAACCACTTAAATTAGTTTATTAACATTTTACAAATCAATTCAAATGGATTAATTAATATTTTCTAATGATATACACATCATTACACTATTCAATTAATCTCAAATCAAATAATAACATCACAAACAATCACCCAATTAGCCCAAACCAATGTTAGGGCTTACTAACTATTTCAAAATATAGTAATTAGGGTCTCCAATAAATTATGTGATGATATAAACATGTTTAAGGCATAGATATAAGCCTAATTACATTACTAAATGTTAACAAGAAATCTTATCAACACTCTGAAGTAAGGTTAAAGGAGAAGGCTGTAAGGGAGAGTTAAGAAGAAGGTTTGGTGAATCCTGGCGAAGTTGATGTAAGGGAGAGTTAATATAGCCTACGATTGTGATCCAATGGTGCTGAAAGGTATTAGGTGTGTCGAATAAATTCTATGGCTTCGAAAGGAACTCCTTTGTAAGGTATAAATGTGTATACCATAAACAAAGCCATATGCAAGTAGTAAATCTAAATCTGTGTATTTGAGAATGCTATGTATTTGTTTTATCGATATCTTTTATGAATACAAAGGCTTAATTATACAATGAAGTGAAATCCCCAACTCGATTTAGAAATTAGGGTTTACAAATTAGAAATAGCATACAAGTGGAAAGAATGAAAATTTGGCTCCAAAACAGCACCCCTAGGGTCTTATTTATAGGTGCAGGGTAGCACCTTTCGTATTCATCCTTCTGACTCAATCAAAAGGATACTTTCGTAACCACTCATTGTTGTCGACTCCAAAGCACCTTTGTGATGCTGTTGTTTTTAAGGATTTGGAGGCCTTTGACGCCGTCGGATCGTATGGAAGAGGCGCTATGTTGTTGTAGACGTGTTAGATGAGTGCAAAAGGTTGTTCCAACATATGTAGAAGGTACAAATACTTGTGAAAGGGATGATGTTTTCGAAAGCCTTTACTCTGATAGTTGTGGAAGCATTACTGAGGATGGAATGATAACAAATGATTTGACCAATGCGGAAGGGTCAACTGCTTCGGAAGCATAGACTTTGATGGTTGCAGAAGATGTTCTTGTCGATCCCTATGGAAGCATCGGACTCTCCTCATACTTGTGGAAGGTCTTCCGTATTGAAGAATCTTGCGGAAGGTCGCTTTAGTTGATCAGTTGTCTCTTGCAGAAGGTATTAGGTTTTGATTATCACAGAGGCATCCATTTTGATGCCTTTTTCGACTACTTCGAAAGCATAGAGCTCATTTAACACTTGCGGAAGCATCCCTTCAATTCTCTTGAAAGGCCTTGTTGTCACTATTATTCTTCATAGCACTTCCCTTTGCCATCTTTTGGGCTTCGATAGGGTCGATTTGATTTTGGTAGTAACATTTGCCCCACACTAGCAAAGGGATGGTCTTGACTTTTCAAGTCAATTATTTCGACATCCTTTGTTATTTCGGCACAAAGCTTTCCTTCTTCTTGATATTCCTGTACTAATCCTGAGCGTGCATTTGAATTAAATCGTGTGGTTGTTCTCTTCTTTTCCTTTCTTATAAATTGTGCACCTTCCTCTTCCTTTTCCTTATAACCGAGAATTCTAGGAAAGAGTCGCATTCTTTAAACTTCCATCAAATTCAAGATTTTAAGAGGCAAAACTTTCAGATCTAAGGTGAGCATTCATTGTTTCCAATTAGAAATCAGTTTTCCACACTCAATTTTGAATTCCAATTTCTAGGGTTTAAGTTCGTGTTTACTATTTTGAATCTTGACGATGATTCGAGTTAATCGATCATGTAGAATGATATTTAACTTGAATTTCATATCAATATAAATTAGTTTATTTACATAATTCGGGTTTGAATGTAATTTCACCCAATTTGGGGTTATTTACCGTTGTTGGATGCAGGTTGGAACCCGAAACCCGCTATGCCTAATTTTAACCTATTTTGGATATTAAGGTTAGCTAAATTAAAGGTTAATAACTCTTATTGTAAATCCACTTGAGGAAGATAACCTCTTCCGTTATTGTTAAAACCACTAATTTAGCAATTTGACTTAGTCAAAACCCCAAAGCTAAAATAAGCATAGCTATTTGCACTGTTTAGTTCAATGACAATATTTTCAAAACGTTGCTATCCCTTTTCAACTTAGTTGAAACCTTCAATAATTAAAAGAAATATAGCTATCTGCATTTCTCTATATTAACATTATCGAAACGTATTAATGGCTTTTTATTAGTATTGACGCCACCCTGTTTTAAGTCTTTCGACTTAGTTGGAGTATGGAGTTTTGACAATGCTTGTTTTTAAGTAGGTGTCACCCAGATAGCTATACTTTTTATAAGATAGAGTGAATGAGGGTTCCAATGTTGCCGAAGGGTAAGTTTAGGCCAATACATGTTACAAAATAGAGGGTGTATATAATGGTTTCGACTCTGTCGAAAGCTCCATCATTCATACAGTTCTAATTAGTTTCGATCCCTTCGAAGGCATGAAATCAAGCGTTGCGGCAGGTACTTGTGTCGTTTTTTTTATAGGTTTCGATGCCTTCGAAAGTCCACAAATGCTCAATTATGTTATTGTATGCTACCATAACTCATACATTTTCCCACTTGTAAATTTGAGCTTCATTCCCAAGAACCGCCTTTGAAATATTATCACATGTATCAAGTTATTTGAATTTATTTAAAAAGAAAATAATTATTTTCTTAGTATGAAATAATATCACCTAGTAGGATTATGGGTCCCAAACGAATCTCTAAGAAATCTGGTAAGGAAATCATTCCAGAGTTAGAGTCTTCTCCAAAAAAGGTGGAGTCAATTTCAAAGAATTCTTATATAACCACTCAGGACGAGGTGCATGCTATCCTTAATGACTTTGAAATTACAGGGGTAGAAGCTATTCCTCATGGTGTTAATGATACTATTCAAAATCCTCCAGAAGGATATTTTTCTTATATCGCCTTTCATATTTGGCATGAGGGCTTCATTCCATTTCCAAAGTACATGTCAAGAATCTTAAGCCATCTTAATATTGCTCATATTCAACTATCGCCTAATGTGTACATGTATCTTGTTTCTTTGGAGCTCATGGCCCTAGAATCTGAAACACCTTCTCTGAGTGCTAATGTTCTTGACTACTTAGTATGTCTTGTTAAAGTTAGTGATTTAAACTGCTAGATATTTTGGGCTAATCCCTCCAAAAAGTTGGTCCTAGAGGAAGTGAATAAATTTAAAGCCTGGGAGACACAGTTTTTCTACATTAAGTGCTCTCCAGATATTAAAGGAACATTTTCTTCTCCCAGTAAGTATATTATTGCCATTGCTTTCGTTAATTTGTTATCTTTCACTGAGAAGTGTTTTCCTCTTAGATCCTGCTCCTAAGAGTCTTGATGAGGAAGGCCAGAAGACCGTAGAGTTGATAAAAGCTGCTTCAGACCGTATTGGGAATAGACTTAGGTTGTTGACCCCAAACAACCTTCAGAAACATTCCCTTATTCCAAATGATCCGAGGATTCTTAGCAACTTCCTGTAATCATACATAGCTCAAAAAGCAAACAATTCCTGTCTTTGGGTGACCTCAAAATCTTCACACCCTTGTCTCCAATTTATTCGGATTCACTTAGTAAAACTCTAATGTCTAGTCTAGAACTTACTGTAATGTCATTCCTTAAATTATTTTCCTATTCCGAGTCCTTTGGCTTCAATAGCCGCTATTTTAGTTGAATTGATCAAGAATGGTCCTCCTTCCTAATCCTCAAAATCTGAGGTTTTTTCTTTGAGAAGTGCGATTGCTAGATCCAAACAAAATGTTAAAAGAAAATTCATCGGAAGTGCTGTCGTCGATACCGCCATGGACTCTATTTCTAAGAAACTCAAGACTTCTGACATTCAGATTTCTTCCACTCCTAAGGAGGGTGAAATTACCAATGTTAATAAAGCTTTAGGGGATGCTAACCCTAAATCCACTATGGTTGTCTCTCCTCCTATACCTACTGATCCTAATGTTCCTCCTCCGACTAACATGGTTTCTCCAAGGGATCACCTCCTGACACACATCACAGTGTTAGATTCCCTTTAGGTTATTGATCAAACGTGAAAGATCTTGACCTTTCTACTCTTTCCCAGGATTTGAATCCTTCGAGACCATCGTCATCGGTGCCTTCCAATCAATTTGATAAAGTTATGCAGTCAATCATGCATTCTCCATTGTTCTCTGCTGTTCAGCCACCTACCTCTATACGGGATTCATCAAGTCATCGTCGATCTTTCATCGAACAACTTTTGGTATATTCTATACGGTTTGATTTTCTTATTATTTTTATACTGAATCTTAACTTATATCTCACTTTTCCATCCAGATTACTAAAAGCTGGTATTCTCTTCAAGAAGATGCTTCTAAGTCTTTTGTTGAAATATTGAAGCTCAGGGAAGAAGATTTGACATTAAACAGTCAAATTACTACTTTGACTACTGCCAAAGATAATGTAATGAATGAACAAAAAAGGTTGAGCGCTTCTCTTACACAGGCAGAGTCAACAATTTCTGAAGAGAGGAAGGCCAAACAGTTCTAGCCGATGAAGTTTTAGCTCTTAAAAGGACTATGAAAGAATCTAAAGATGAAAAAGCTAGAGTTATTGCCAATTGTGCCTCTCTCAAAGAAGAACGCATTTCTCTCAATAAGAAATCAGAGAAGAAAAGTACCTCTTTATCCAAATCCGTTAACATCATTACGAATGCTAAGCAAAAAGTGTCTCATTTTCTAAACACTTCTCTTAATGGAATTATTGTGAATTCATATAAAGATGCACTAATGCTAGCCTATTCTGATAATATAAAAAGTACCCAGACTTAAGCTTCTCTTCACTTCGCCCTGAGCTAGCCAAAAGATTTAAGGCTAAGGTTAAGGAAATGGAGTGAGGGATTGAAGTACCCAACAAGGAGGAAGTTAATGCTGCCCAGCTCTTGTCTTTTGAACCCCCCCCCCCCCCCCCGAGGAAGAGGATTCCAACTCAGATGAAGGGGAGACAAGGAGGATGATGAAGCCGTCGTTGATGAAGATGACAACGATGATGATAATGATAACGATGGTAACAATGAAGATGATGAAGGTCGCGGTGCAAGTGATAATAAAGGCGACCATGATGACACTCATGGTAGGGATGATGGCAATGCTTTTGGGGCCCTTAGTGATAAGGATGGATCAAGAAATGTTAATCCCGATCCTACTGTCCATGAAGTGGATCAAACTGAATTGCCCGACCCATCCGATCCTCAAAGAAGAGATGCTGATTTTTGTGTTGGAGAACAAAAAGGGAAGAAGCAAACTTTACAAACCTCAATTTTGGTTTCTCAGGTATGGAATTCTTTATCAAAATGGCACTCATTTTCAAGATAACACCAGCTAATATGTTACTATTTTAGATAAGGAAGAAAACTATAAACCTTTATAAGACAAAGCTCGAAAAGAAACAGGCAAAATAAACGGCCTATATAGGGAGTTAGATAAACAGTTAAAAGAACACAACACACTATCTAATAAGTACTGTAAGCTTAGTAAAAGTGCTGCAGTATTAATGTCTCTCAATGACAAAGAAGCGACCCTTCGACTTAAAAGAGCACGTTTTCGCTATAAGAAGCTTTTGGAGAAAAATAAAGAATTGATGACACTTTTTTGGATGTTAATCGAAGATAGAGACATCTTGGTAGAATTTTTGTATAAATCTTATTGCAGACATCCAACCGTGGATTACTCATACTTGGGTGACTTCAATGGGAGGCTACTTACACTTACATAAGAGATACTTAGACGAATACGAGTCTGATCCCCACCCGAGGGCTTGCTGGAACTTACCACAGGTTTACTCAACTCCTCGCACGTTGCCTTAGAAAATCTCAAAGAAAGATAACTTCATTTCTGAGATATTTAAAAGATCAATTTTGTATGTACCGGAAGAGAATTTGTAACATGTAATTATATTGATCTATGGACCTTATTGCATCAGTCTTTTTATCCTTATTTTTATTTTATTACGTTATTACAGTATAAATATATCTCAAGTAGTCCTGTTACTAGAGATTTTTTAGGAAATTTGTTAAGTTAAGAAGAGACTACTCAGAAAAGTTCTCGCTAGTGAAATCTTAAAGATTGACAAGATATTGCTTTCTTAGAGATTTACAAAAGTTTTACATGCAACATCCACGGTTTCACTTCGATTTTCTAGGTGAGGAAAAAGAAAAGCTTCTTAAGGAAATTCAGACATATCATACAAAATTAATTTGTGGTCGTGATAGTCCCCCAGCTGGAGAATGGGATTATAGCAAATGTCCCCCTATTGTTACTCCAGAAGGATTCAATACCATTTTTGAATCAACACTTACTCTTTTGGTTAACTCTTTAGATAAAGTTAAAAATGTTGTCTCTAGAATTTAAATGCGATATGGCAAAGAAAGGACTTGATTATCACAATGATGTTGTACCCTCTGCCTTATTTCCTATTGAGTCATAATCCTACTATTATAATGAAAGAAATTTGTTTTTTTGGTATTGTTTTCTTTTTCTTTTGTTTGAATAGGAAACACAGTTAGCGATTATGCCATCTTTGATAGATCCTTCATCTCGATTCACTAGTCTTAGGGATAGATTGATAGCTGACCTTGAAAAGAGGAACTTATCTAAAGATTCCTTGTCTACCAAACTCCAAACAATACTCAAGCAATGGAATGGCGTAAGAAATTTTTGCTTCAAAAGGAGATCACCAAAGGCCTCAATGATCAAATTACTAGCCTCAAAGTGGATATTAAGAAGAAAGATGATATGATTTCTCAATTGAAGGATCAAATTAAATCAAATCCTTCGATCGACTTCAATCATGACATGTCCAAGCTTCACCAACAGGTGAGTGATTTGGAAATAAAACTGCACCCAGTCAAGCATAATGCAAATCTTTGGAGTTTATCATTGGAGATGATCTTTCGAATATTAATTTACTAATTGCTCCGGTCACCCCTATTGTTGGGAAGTCAAAAAGGTCACGTTCCTTAGCCATTCAAATATTTTCTGCTACAGCAAATCCTCCTCCGGGTTTGGATTAAAGAGTGATGGGTGAATAGTGCAGTAAAGTTAAATTTGAAATGATGAAATATTTTGATAATCAACAGAAGAAAAGGTTCTTGTAACGCATCAATGAGTACGCGGCCAGAATTCAAGAACTTGAACACGAAAGATATCTTTTCCAAAAAATATTATTGAATTGGAAAGACAAAATAAGGCCTTTAAAGGTGCAAATAATGCTTTCAATCATGCTCCGAAGATTCGTATCGAGTCTATCGATGTTGCTGATGAGATCAGGAAGAAAGAAATGAAACTTAAAGAAACCCTTTGTGTGGCTATAGGCCATGATCCCTTAATTTCTAAAATTTTAGATAAGATAGCATAAGACTATTGAGGCACACACCTATTTCTGATCTTTTGGTACCAATATCTTAATGTATTGTATAATATACTTTGTAAATAATTTTGTAGATTAGATAAATATCACTGGCTTGTAGCCCTTATCTGTACTTGTACTGTTGTTTATGAATCTGCTTCTTGATAGTTTTGGCTACAGTCTTTTTTTGTCTTTGTTGAATCATTTGATCTTGCTTGGAATGATCTAGTCATGGTATGCCTGTAAACTTTTATCTGGAATTATTAATAAGAACAAAACCCTTTATTTGCAATAGAAGAAGAGAAACCCATAATAGAAGGCATGAAACCCAGATTTGGGTAGAAATCTGAAAATTGTTATCAGAGAATAAGAGAAAACCATAAATTTGTATCTAGTGAAGAACAAAAATCCAAATCTAGTGTTAATAATAGAAGAAATCCAGAAATCCTACTTCGGAAAAGTAGAAGATCTAAAACCCAGATTCGGGTATTGTAAGTGAAGTCCAGAAATTAATAGTAGAAGACCCAAAGCCCAGATTCAGGTATTGATAAGTGAAGTTCAGAGATCATCCCCTGGATATTGTGGAAGACCCAAAATTCATAATAAAATACCCAAAACCCATATTCAGGAATTGATAAGTGAAGTCTAGAAATCATCTTCTGGATATATTGGAAGACCAAAAATTCATAATAGACGACCCGAAACCCATATTAAAGTATTGATAAGTGAAGTCCAAAAATCATCTTTTGGATATATTGGAAGGCAAAAAATTCATAATAGAAGACCCAAAACTTAGATTCGGTTATTTATAATTGAAGTCCAGAAATCATCTTCTGGAAATTAGTCGAAGGCCATAAATTCATGTCTAATAATGAAAGTAGTCCGAGAATTATTGTCCGGAAATAATAGAAGATCATAAATCCATTTCTGGTAATAAGAAGGAAAGTTTAGAAAATATTATTTGAATAATGGAAGTTCATAAATTCTCTTCTGATACTTTTGTTTTGCACCACTCTTTGGACTTTTATTGTTCGAATATTTTTCTTTGTGTTACCTTTCTAGTTCCGGGTATCTGGTTCTTTCGATATGCACCATCCTTTAGGCTTTGTATATTGTTAATGCTTTGTGTGCCACTCCTCGGGCTTGAATATCTTAGTCCGTTGTTGTTCGGTGTGCTTGGTTAGCTTATCCACAAGAAAGACCCAAGGATTTACCAGACCTCCTTCCAAGAGGCGCTCAAGTCAGGCCTTATAGATGGGACTGAAGGCTTGTCCGGTGCCTTGACCATGCCATGGCGTGGAGGGATCAAGGGCTTACTCCGTCCTCCCTCTAGGAGGTGCTCCAACGAGGCCTTATTGGTGGGACTGAAGGCTGGTAGGTGCCTTGAACTGGCCATAGCGTGGCGCGTTCAAGGGCTTACTCCATCCTCCCTCTAGGGGGGGCCTTGATCTAGCCATAGCGTGGTGCAATCAAGAGCTTGCAGATACTTTAGCCTGGCAATAGCATGGAGCAGATAAAGGATTACTTCGACCTCCCTCCTGGAGGCGCTTTGACCTGGCCATCTTGGCGCGGACAAAGGTTTTTGACCGTTTAAGATAATTTCCAATTTTAAGGAGAATCTTACTCCCAACCATGTGGATTTTCTTACTTAAATGAGTCTTTGTTGAATTCATCTAGGATTTCTTTACAGATCTATTGATCTTTCGTTGTCTAAAAAAGTTGATGATCATCCCTTCAAGAGGTCTGCATTGATTGGTTTCGTGTCCGTTCATCATATAATAATAGCAGTAAGGCCTTCCTAGATTTCTTTCGTACATAGGCTATTTCTTTTTAAATGGCCATTAATTGAGTTCCTCCCTTGTAAGTAAGTAGATGTTTTCGATTGATGTAGTCAAGTTGCATTCTTTAGGGAGTCTTGATTTGAAGCTTGTCTTTTGAGGTTGATTCTTAGATCTTTTGTTGCTTGATTCAGGAGCTTCACTCTCGATGACCAATTTCCATTTTAGAATGTTTCGAAGCTCGTATGGAGATAATGGTCCACTTGTTACTCGGTGCCATTTCTAAGCAAATATGTAGTAATTGGCGATCATCCCCTTTTATAATATAGTTCATTTAGCGTAGAATTGAATGACCTTCTTCATCTGAACAAAAAAATTATCACCCCTAGATCTTGTTTTCCCTAAAGCAAAGATGGGTGTAGGTCTAACATGAAATGGGTTGATGCTCCAATTATCGGGATCATATGAATCTGCTTGCTTTTTCTCATTTACAATCCTCGGTGCTTCTATCCTAAGCACTTACTCTTGATAACTTGGAAAGACATTGCTGATTCAATGAGTTGACCTTACTACTCGTGGTTCTGAAGACCCTTGTTGTGATCTTTTCCATTCGCGGTTCATCATAGTTGCCAAGGGTATGTATGGAATAGCTTGGGGTAGGGAAACATGGTGTTGGTAATTCAACGAAGTCGGAGGTTCGAGCCCTCCTTCTAGCACCAAAAATGTTAAGAAGAAATCTTATCAACACCGTGAAGTCAGGTTAAAGGAGAAGGTTGTAAGAGAGAGTTAAGAAGAAGCCTTGGTGAAGCCTAGCGAAGTTGTTGTAAGCATAGAAAACTCTTTCGAATGCATAACAAGGAGGATATCGAGGTCGTCAATATACCCCTTCAAAACCCCTTTCGAACTGGTTAATATAGCTTGCGGTTGTGATCCAATGGAGCCGAAAGGTATTAGGTGTGCCGAATAAATCCTATGGCTTTGAAAGGAACTCCTTTATAAGGTATAAATGTGTATATTCCATAACAAAGCCATATGTAAGCAGTAAATCTCTTTGTATTTGAGAATGATATGTATTCACTTTATGGATAACTTTTATAAATACAGGCCTAATTGTACAATGAAGTGAAATCCCCAACCCGATTTAGAAATTAGGGTTTACAAATTAGAAACAGGATACAAGTGGAAAGAATGAAAAATTGGCCCCAAAACAGCACCCCTAGGGTCTTATTTATAGGTGCGGGTTGGCGCCTTTCGCATCATCCTCTCGACTCAGTCGAAAGGATACTTTCGTAACCTATTGTTGTTGTCAACTCCAAAGCGCCTTTTTGATGCTGCTTTTTTCTAGGATTTATAGGCCTTCGACACCGTCGAAAGGTATGGAGGAGGCGCTATGTTGCCGTAGATGTGTTGGATGAGTGCGAAAGGATGTTCCAACATATGCAGAAGCTACAAATACCTGCGAAAGGGATGATGTTTTCGAAATCCTTTACTCTGATAGTTGCAGAAGCGTTTATTGAGGATGGAATGACATTAGAAAATGATTTGACCAATGCGGAAGGGTCAACTGCTTTGGAAGCATAAATTTTGATGGTTGTGGAAGATGTTTTTGTCGATCCCTACGGAAGCATCAAACTCTCCTCATAGTTGTGGAAGGTCTTCCATCTTGAAGAAGCTTGCGGAAGGGTAGCTTTAGTTGAAGTATTTGTCTCTTGCAAAAGGTATTGGGCTTTGATTATCGTAGAGGCCTGCCTTTTGATGCCCCTTTCGACTACCTCGAAGCCTATAACTCATTTAACACTTGCAGAAGCGTCCCTTTTGATTTTCTTAAAGGCCTTGTTGTCACTATTATTCTTCATAGCACTTCCCTTTGCCATCTTTTGGGCTTCGACAGGGTTGAATTGATTTTGGTAGTAACACCAACATTCTCCAAATCATTTCATGAAACTTCATAATCATCATTTATTCAAATGTATGAAGTGAAACACTTAAATTAAATAGGAGAGTCATCCCACTCACCTCTACTTCTCCAAATCAAGCTCCAAATCAACAAAAACCTAAATTTTCCCTCTTTAAATTTTGAAATCCACACCAATACTCTGATTAACGCAATTCCTTCGTAGGTTTTGTAGAGAATTGGTAGAGAGGATTTATGGTGAGTTTTATCTGATTTTAGAAATTTTATTTAGTGGGTTTATGGCTTGGTGATTAGAAGGTGATTATGGGGGGATTAGAGAAGACATTAGTGAGGAGGAAAAGAAATAACGTGAATGAAGATCGAATGAGAGGAAATGAGAGGAATTAGTTACTTATAGGCTAGTAAATGGGCTAAGCCCAAATCCTCCCGATCCGGCACTATTCGTCCCGAAAATTATCGACTCCAAACATATCGAACCTTATACTTATTCAAATTCTAGATGCCATTCTGGACTCAATGGAAAAGGTTTTGAGACCTAATTCCATCGTATACAAAAGTTACCTTTCTGGATCGATTTACAAATCAAACGCAGGCTACTAGCGAAAAATTCAACAGTCGAAATATATCGATGTTTATAGTTATTTTGATTCACAACATCAATCTGGACTCAACGGAAGTGGTCTCAAGTCCTAATTCGACCGTATGCGAAAAGTCACATTTCAGACTTCAAATTCAATAACGACTTAATATTTAAATTAACTATTCAAATATATTATCGTTAAATATGCGGATTGTTACATTCTCTCCTCCTTAAAAGGATTTCATCCTTGAAATTAACGTGGATATGAGAAAGTAACAGGACTGATCAAACTTCCAGAATCCCAGTATCGGAAAACTCCACCAGTGCCTTCCCTTGTGCTATTAGCACTACAGAACTCCCAAATTAGAATGCATCGCAACTATGAAATCTGCAATGACCTATGTTAACCCACATTCCCAAAAAATTCATACCTCTTTTTAAGAAAGCTTCTCATTACTTAAACGCCAATCTAAGCAAATAAGCATTTAAATAGCTATACATCAGCACTCAAGTACCCAATTGTACTATATTAAGAGGATTGCTCAAACACAGAATTCAAACATGTTTAACCTTAGTGCAGTAACCGGTACTATTATAGTCATACACGATAATCAATTGGAGAGTAAGCTCAAGTGAGTTAGTATCAAAATATACCACTGACTCTGAGTCACATCAAATGGTAGTGGACTCGTACAGATCCTATCTCGCCCAACAGCAGACATGGATCATATGCGATCTATTCTAGATAGATAAGAATACAAATTGATACGCTTCATTGCTGATGGGTGGAGTCAACAATGGACATTTATCACGATCCAACAATTCCAAATAAACATGGCTAGTACACTAACATGCCCAAACATCTATCTCGAACGAATAAAAGGCATGGCCATTAATATAAGGCCAAGGATCAACATGGCCCATACAATGCATAATCACTAATATAAGACCAATACTGCACACCGTCACTGATATAAGATTGATATGATGTACATTCACTAATATAAGACTAATATAATTTATATAACTATATATACCCTGGATTAAAACCTCGAAGGTAGGAATCCATCATTGCCAATCATATGACATGCACTTAGTTATCTCATATAATCGCTAATCAATCAATAACAATCTGCAACAATAACTGGCATACAAATTAATAAACATGCAAACAAGCAATCAACAATCATAAAATCAGCCAACGTCAAAGTCAAACAACAATAAATAAATTAGATCAAATAGTAGCAACAGCAACAACAAACAATAGCAAGCTGCAAACAATAGTAAGTAAACACGAGCAGTAGCAACAACAGCAAGCAACAAGCAATAACAAACACTAAGGAATAACAAACAACAAGTAATAGAAAGCAATCAATAATGAAATATTTAAAAGAGTCCATACCAACATGCCCGGTAACCATCAAGAGTCAAACGCGCAAGTTGAACCATAAATTCTAATGAGTCTGTCCGTCATTCAAAAGTAATAAATGCCTAAGTGGTGCAACTCCTATCATGAATATAACACATGAATGACTACTACACCTCTCGAATTCAAAGAAAAAAACCTATACGATATGTTGGATCATCGAGTCTCCAAACTTCGAATAAATCCAGCAATCAATGCCTCTACTTTCCTTTCCTTCCGAACAAAACTCATTCCTCAAAGGAGAAGATTATACTAATTAAATCATCATCAAATGAAGATTTACAATTGCCTAGGTTTGCTCGGGTTGAAATCTACCTCAACCGCACAATGTTAATGAGGATAATATATTGTGTGCACCACGACGCTTGCCTAGGCAAGCGTCATCTCGTCACTTAGAAGATTATTTGAATTGACACAAAACTAGTCGAGAAATCCCTCCTCGAACTATCCCCCGCAATAATAATTATATTATTCTAAAATTTTATAATTTTAAAAGATCATTCCAAATGACACGATGCCCCTTCCAAACCTTTGTTTTGCTCGTAAGATTTCTTTGTTAAATTAGGGTCGACCACCTAACTTCATCCGTGCAAACTCTAATCTGTTTCCTTGATCCCACTATAGAAATCTCCTTGCATGACTAAGATCATGCTTCAGAAATCTCTCAGTCATCTCAAGAATCCGACTCAAGTGCTTGTCTATTAGAATCAAGTGAAAAACCCTATCCTAACTGGTGCAAATCACCTAGAAAATCTATGCTCAAACTACAGGTTAATAATTGGTACGTGAATAGACCAATCTTTAAAAATATCTCTTTCAACACATGGTATTACTCCCATCACTTGAGGTTTACTGACACAAAGGAAACCAATTATAGCATGAACTATTCTAGACAAACACCTATAAGTCATCTGCTCAGTTTTTGCTCATTATTGGGCATCTACCGAACCCTTACTGGATATAAGTCTAAGTCACATTTCATCAATCGAGCCCACTCAACTTGAAAGCTCATGCATCAAGTTCGAATGGTAACACTTAGGTCGCTTCACCTCAGTTTAGCAACAAAGGCGACTCATTCAAGGTTGATCTCTACCAAAGAATTTACCTACTATGAAAGGAGTCAAGTTTAGCCTATCTATCAAGTAACTAGCAACTGATAAAATATACCGCTCAAGTGTTGAAAGAAGCAGAAGTGAGTTTCCAAAAATAAAGCATACCTCACTACAAGCTCCTTCTAATTTCCCTGAGTTGCAAGCTTGCTAGGAACCGGTAACGCCTCAGAGGCATAAGTTATCATCACTTACGCACCCTACAAAAATGTAGGACAATCCTTCTTCAAGTGATAAAACTGATCGCAAATGAAGTGCTTGTGCTTCACTCTAGCTGGATGACATTTCATAGAAAAACACCTCTCGTATGGCACAGGAGTGACATACTAGGCCAACTTTTCTTTTTTGAACAAGCTCGATCTTCCTTGTATTATGGTCATTACGCCACGATTGGATTTTTGATTTGCTTTTTAATTTCATTACCTTAACGGTATCTCATGGGAATTCTCTCAGAGGAGAACTATCCCAATGAGATATTCAAAAGTGAACCCTAATAGGGATAAGGCTAAGCAATAAACCTCCAACCAATACTTTAAACCCTAGGCAAATCTCTTTGCCCACAATAGCGGAGTACCGACCAACTCAAACCCTAAAAAAAGGTTGAACTAGTCAACGCTCCTTTACTGATAAGCTATCCTGCTCAGGATGGAAGGAAAACTCAAGCTATATGCTCTTCTTAATCTCATAAATGAAATGAGAACTTAAAGTGACGCCTGAACAAATTCTGAATCAAAAGTCTACATATCAGCCACAAAACACTACATCCTACCTAGCCAAAGTCTCCCTTCTCCAACTTGCAAGAAATAATCTCACTTACGAGAACATTCCCTATATTTATATCGATGGAAGCATTCTTATGAATGTGTCCAAAACTGGGTCTCTACAACAGTATCGGGACCCAAATATGGCTCCCCTCTAAGGCTAAGTAAATTTTGACATAGCTTCGAAGAGTCTAATGTCGGTGGAGCTAAAAATACTAATGTCCAAAGGGCCACACCACTTTTGGCACTAATCATAATCTGCTGGGAACGTTCGCATCAAATGGAACATCTTTTGCTGTAGCAAAATAGTCTCAGAACAAACCAGGCATCTCAGACTGCCTATCCGCAGTTGCTCCTGTATTTCGTCTACTCATATGGATAGCTTGACGAGAATACCTTAGCAACTAGTGGTAGAGATAATTTAGGTTTAGAAGACAAGCGGTGTATAGAGTATTATATAGTAGAAAAACACAAGTACGCTCTCTCAACATATCTCCTGTTACCAGATTGGCTAACCCAAACTGGTTACTTAGTCCGAGTGTTGAGCCTAAGCTCTGATGCCAACCGTAATAACCCACCCTTCTTAATATCCAAAAGTATGCGCCTTATATCATCACACAACTTTCGAATACCACAAAAGAGAGATCGTCATGGTAAAATTAGAACAAAACATTAACCAAGACATCGATAAGATCTTACAATGGAATGACAATAATATACTGAATATGCATGAAAAGAATAGAATAATAATATATAAGAGTCTGCACTAATGGAAGCAACTGATAAATAAATACCAGTACAGAATAGTCAGAATACATCAGCTCCAAAATAAACACGAAGTTCTAAATAAATATCTATATAATAGTCTTGTACATAAATAACAGCTCTGTCATGTATAATAAAATAAAAAGTATATATATATCTTAAAACATCGATGCCACGCCTCCAAAATGCTCCAGCTGCACACTCTGCTAGCGTATCCCCAAAAGCACCCGACTCCCGAACTACTCAATCGAGTACCCGAGAGTTTTCATGACAAAAGTAAACAAAGGAAAAAACTCAGGTCAGACTTTATGTCTGGTGCAAGGGGAATTATCTCAAAATACCATATATTAAAACTATATACAAATAAACAGGAACTACTAAATCACAGCCGGCACTCTCCACAAACGTGGCTCAAGGGAAATCCATACTGCATATAAATAGTATAGTAAATCCATGTCAAAAGTTGGGGATCATACCATAACGTGCTCTTCTCTTGTAATAACAAGTTAGCATAATATCTTATATTGCACTACACTAGCCCAAAACTACTAATAATAGAATACAAATATACGATGATCAAACTGTGATCCGAAAACAACTATCACTACTACTAAGACTGATACGATATGCCTCAATGCGTACGGTCACTACTGCTATGACCAAATAGGTACGCCACAACACATATTGTCACTACTAATAAGACCAAATAGGTACACTACAACATGTATGGTCAATACTGCTAAGACCAAACATATACGCTATAATGCATATGGTCACTACTGCTAAGACCAAATGTTCGTAAGATTATAAACATAGGACCCAAAAACATCCAAGTGATCACAGCAAGATAAAGCTATTCATGGTCCCTTTAAGACCGTGTCAAGTGTGTCATGGTCATCAACAATACCACAATAAGGTCGATACCTGGGTAGGTCACATAAGTCCATACCCTTGGGTAGGTCATATAAGTCCATACCCTTGGTGTGTCATAATAAATCAACACCAAACAAATCATATTCTACTCTAAGGTTGAATCGTAGAGTACGGACTCACTCCATATGTAACGTATGGAGTCGCCATGCATGGCTCCAATCGCCATGGCCTAAAAACCCATTGGACAACACTAAAAACCCCCATACTAACCCAAATCACATTCCAAATGGAATGCATCACCTCAATGTCTTAATACTCTTCTAGTATACCCTCCCGGTCTACCTAAATATCTATGGTTTTGGAATATGTTCAAAGATGGGTCCTACGTTGGCCCCAAAATCAAATACTTCAAACCCTACCAAAATTTCACAGGTTGTAGCCCTCGAAAAATGGCGAACAATGGTCCAAACCTTACCTCAATTTGACTTCGTATGCAAATGTTATTGTGTTTTGAAGTTTGCATAATACACAGTAGGTCCGCCGACTGAATGGCCAATCAGTCGACTGAACCAAGGCCGAGATGGAATTTTTCCTCTTGATCAGTTGACTGAATGGACCAGGTCAATCAACTAAAATTGACAAAATCCACGCAGTGTACAACCTCCTCATTTTGAGGTCCGAAGCTAAGTGCTACGGATGCTGTAATCATCCATAATTATTAATTTCCGATGAAAGAATACGCCTATGTTAATCATTTTGATAATACCAAAAACACATGAATATGGAAAATTCAACACAGTTTTTAAAATAAATTTTCTCATTTCATTTCACAACAAGATTTTAGTTTCATTACATAATCCTAATTCACAAACCACGTTCAGAGAAAATATAATTATTATATCATATTCCAAAAGCGACATATGAAGATGCCATGTTGGATGATCAGAGTCGAATATCTAGAATTTAATACAACTTTCCATTACAATACAAAAGTAGAATCAAAACACAGCGAAAAATAGATATATAGCTCCTACTGGCTAGATTACCTCCTGCACGTCTCCGGAATCTTTTTCGTCTAAAGAGAACCTAGAAAACCCTTGCTCTCGATCTACTCAAATGAGTACTCGAGAGGTTAAGGGGAAAGATAAAAACTTCGAGTCAGACAAAAATACTAATGTGAACAGTAACCTGCTATCTCAGGCTAACTAGATATCTAGTGAGACCATGCCGCCAAGGGGAACAGGTTTTCCCCTCACTATATCTTAACCATAATCCAATGACTATATACTGTGCACTTGCATCCACAATAGTTGAAACATAACATGATATGATGATATTCAAAAATGCAATATGCCATGGATTTCCCATCCCAATTTATCCGACCATCTGTCTCAGTTTATAATTTCTAGGGTTAGTATTAACCTATTAGTCTTATAGGCTGACTAATAAGTTGTTCCAATCTTACAGACTATCTGTTCGATTTCATAGTTTTCATGGGAACACTAAGAACATATTGGTTTCTACCAATAACTTTATCCAATCATAGTTTTCATGGAATCACTATGAACCTATTGGATTCTCCAATCACTTATCCAATCATAGTTTTCATAGGATCACTATGGACCTATTAGATACTCCAATAACATCTCTCAAATCATAGTTTTCATGGAATCACTATGAACCTATTGGATTCTCCAATCACTTATCAAATCATAGTTTTCATGGGATCACTATGAACCTATTGGATACTCCAATAACATCTCTCAAATCATAGTTTTCATGGGCTAAGTATGAACCTATTGATCTCTATCAATAACATATTCCGAATATAGGTTTCCTGGGATCACTAAGAATCTATTGGCCCCTGCCAATAACATAGTTTTCAAGGGCTAACTAAGAATCTGTCTAACTCAATAATCTTTTGATCAGTTCTGAGCATCCAATATTCTGGTCTACCTGACCTCTTAGATGCAATTTTACTCACACAGGAGTTAAGTATTCATTATTGGGTCAACCTAGCTGGTTATTATGTTCTTAATATCCCAAAATGCAGTTATGGGTGCACAATGAAGTGAATATGATAATAATAGCATTTATAATGACTGATCAAATGCATGCAATAATATAAACATCCATAGTTTAATTCCTTGTAAACATTTTCTTAATGAAATATGGTTAATACCCTTAACCCCAAAAATTAACAAGGAAATCATCTTTTCGTGTTCTCAAATTTAATGTCACTTTATAAAACCTTTTTTATGTTGCCATGTACATGATTGAAAATGATATAAGGTTTATTGCTTTCAGAATATCTTAGTTTGATCAATATCGACAACATATCATGTCGATGTAAAAGCATAGGGCTAAGTATGAACCAACCAACATTAGGCAGAGTGGTATGGAAACAAACCAAGACATAAATACCTCCGGGACCGCTGAAGGGAACGTAGGAAGAATGGGAATCAGAAAAGGAAGAACTAGAATTCCAACAAGCGAAATGGAAGTAGCAAGCGATTTAAAGATTTGAGGCCTGAAGAATACACCCCGCTCATCGATACTCGAGAAAACATCTATCTCGCGACACAGGGGACGGAAGAGTACAAGAAGCTGCCTAAAGAGGAAGCAATTGAATAGCAAAAGCATTTTGAAAAGTACTGCCGCTTCCATGAGACACATGGCCACAACACGAATGAGTGTCGTCACTTGAAGAATTTTATTGAGGAATTGATTTGGGAAAAAAGTTTCAGAGGTATGTGAGGAAACCACAAAATCCTGATCAACCCGCAGCACCCGAAGCTCCTAGAGATCAAGGAAATCAAGCTAGAACCACCAGGAGGGACCTAGATGGACTGACCAAAGACTCATCATTGGAACAATATCTGAAGGACCCCATCCCGTGTAGAAGAGTTGGGGAGAAATGGAGCAGTATGCGAGCTCATTAAAGCATGCTCTGAAAGATTCATGCTTTTCGATCGAAGATGGAACCCCTGCGAAGCAGCAGACAACCTTGAACGATGACCTAACATTCCGAGACCGAGACACTGAAGGGATAGAAGCTCCAACTTTCGACCCCATGGTCGTGACAGTAGGAATCGGACTTGCCATGGTCCGATGAGTATTGGCAGACAGTGCCAGTTTTGTGAATATCATCTTCAAACGCACCTTTGATCAGACGAAGATCAGTATGAAAGATGTATCTGCCTACCGAACAAGGTTTAAGGGATTCACCAGTGAACCCAAACAACCCGTCGGAATGATTGACTTACCCGTAGAAATCGGAGCAGGCGATCGAAAAGTCACCCTCATCCAAACCTTTGTGATCGTAGATGAAATTTTTGCTTACAATGCCTTCTTGTGGGGTGCCTTCTTGTGGGGGCCCTCCTTGGCAGATTTTAGGATTTCTTTAGCTCAATGGTGTCTAACTATGAAATTTTCGATGGAAAGTGGAGTTGAGGCGATCAAAGGAGGCCAAAGTGCTGCTAGAGAATGCTATATCACAGAACTACGCGAGTCTAAAAGACAAGAAAAGGGGAAGAATGTGGGAGAACTCTCCACATTCGTGAACCTACCGAATAGCAACTACAGAGCCGCCCCTCGCATGGGGACCATAGCCGATTCGATAAGGCTTTGGACCCTAGGAAGAAGAGTTCAGGGGAGGAACATGCAGCACCGGCAGAATTGACGGTGTCTGTCTCAGTTGATATGGATGACCCAACACGGATTACAAAAACTAGATCACATCTTGGAAACAAGATGCGACTTGAACTCATCAAATTTTCGCGTCAACCTGGACGTATTCACTTGGATGCATTCCGATATGTGTAGGGTATCACCAGAGATTGCATGCCACGCACTTAACATTGATCCCAAGTATATGCCAGTGAAGCAGAAAAGGCGCAGCCTAGGACCCGAGCAGTCCAAAACACTGAGAGAAAAAGTGGATAAACTGACGGTGAATGGTTTTATCCACGACGCAACTTACCCCGATGAGTATCCAACTCGATCTTAGTAAAGAAGTCCAACGGGAAATGGTGAACTTGCATCGACTACTCAGATCTAAACAAAGCTTTCTCGAAGGACAGCTTTCCTTTACTCATAATCGATCAGCTTGTGGACGGGACGGCTGGATATGAATTGCTATCATTTATGGATGCATACTCGAGATAAAACCAGATCATGATGCACAAACCTGATCAAGAAAATACCACTTTCATTACTGATCTGGGACTGTACTATTACAAAGTGATGTCATTTGGCTTAAAGAATGTTGGGGCAACCTACCAGCGATTAGTGAACACCATCTTTAAACATCAAATTGGGAAAACTATAGAAGTTTATGTAGGCGATATGTTGGTTAAATCACGCATAGCTGCAAATCACTTGGATAACCTTGCCAAAATGTTTGAAATACTCTACAAATACGGAAGGAAGCTCGATCCACTTAAGTGTCACTTCGGGGTTGCCTCTGGAAAGTTCTTGGGATTCATCGTAAGCGCCAAAGACATCGAAGCAAATCCTGAATAAATAACCGCTTTACGGAAAGTCGAGGCCCCGAGGAAAAGGGAAGAGTTACAAATCTTGAAGGAAAGGTTGCAGCACTGAGCCGGTTCATCTTAAAAGAAACCGACAAATGTATACCGTTCTTTGACGTGCTAAAGAAGGGAAAGAAGAACTTTGAATGGAATCAAACTTGTCAAACTGTGTTCGAGGAGCTACTGCGACATATGGAAACCCCGCCAATCCTATCAAGCCGGTAGACGGAGAAGATTTATACATCTACTTAGCAGTCTCGCCCTATGCATAAAGTAACGCACTCGTACAACAAGAAGCTAAGATCCAGCGACATGTATATTACATCAATAAATAGTTCACTGGAGTAGAAAAGAACTATCCGAAATTGGAAAAACTGGCATATTGGCTCTTGGTCGCATCCAAAAAGTTACGACCGTACTTCCAGGCCACCCGATTAAAGTGCTGATAGATTAACCCTTGAAGCAAGTGTTATACCATTCCGAGACCTCTGAACGGCTTATCAAATGGAATATGGAACTAAGTCAGTACGAAATCACAAACCATCCTCGAAAAGCTATCAATGGGCAAGCGCTGGCAGATTTTATTGCCGAATTTGCGAAACGAGATAACGAGGAACAAATGACTCCAGAAGTGGAGACACGTTGGTAGTTATTCGTTGATGGTGCATCTAACAACTTCTGCTCGAGAGGAGGAGTAGTGCTTGAGACTCCTGAAGGATGATCCGTTTGCTATGCCTTGCGCTTGGAATTCCTTGCAACAAATAATGTAACGACCCGTATTTTTAACTATTTTAAATTATAGGATTTGATATAATTATTGAATAAAAATGGTTAAAAATAAAAATTTAATGAATTATTAGTATTGATGTATCGGCTAATTTAATTGTTTGAATTTAATAGTGGAATTATTTAAATAATAGAATTCTGGATTTAATAAGAATGAAAATGGCATCGAAAATTGATTTAAATTTTATTTAAATATGAATGAAGATGGTTAACATTTAAATTTTGATTTAATTGTGAATAATTAAAAATTAGGAATTTTGTATTGTAATTAACGAGTAAAAATAGTCATTTTGGTAACTGTCTCAGATTTCGACGAAACTAGTATCGTCAGATCTGTAATAGTGAATTATTGTAGGATTTCATGTTTCGTAGCGATCAGATTTGTCATTTGGCCATGCGAGCTTGTAACGCGTAGAAATTTATTTTTGAATTTAACGAAAATAATTGATTTTAAAAAGCTATCTTCTGCATATGATCGAATTGGCTTTCGAAATTAGTTCCATTGTATTCGGAATGGGGGTAAAACATTATAAACGTCGGGCGGCACACTTCGTTTGAAGCTCGAGAATTTCAGGTGTTTACAAATGAGATATTTTCAAATATAATAATAATAATATATATATATAAAAGAAAAAAATCTTACAGCCACGTTCCTTATCCACCGTATCCTTTACCCCTCCTCCTTTTCTTCAGCTTATTGAACGAGATTCGTTCCAAATAAAAAAAACAACAGATCGACATATATAAAAAAAAGAAAAGAAATGATCGAAGGAAAATGGAATACGATCGCGAGGAGTGGAGCGGCTACCGCAGGCGATTGAGGTAGAGCTTGTGTTCATCAATTCATTCACGGTTAGGGTTAGGGGAAATCTCGATCTTCTTGGACGCGTGCGGCGAGGCTGAGGGGAGGCGGTGTCCATCATAGAGCGCGAGGGCTGGGGATTGGAAGAAGTTCGAGGAGGCCACGTTCGTCAAATTTAGGGTTCGGTCGTTTGTGTTTTGGGACTGTGCAGCCATGGGTGGAGCATCGCGAGGAACGTGTGATAGTGTGCCTGGGTGGATCTTCGGTGGTCCTTGGCTGAGCGTAGGTGAAGAGACGATCGCGACTATTGGTTTCCGCGTGATCCTGGGGCACGAGCGTGAAGATGAGAGGGAGAACTAAACACGTGATTAAACTAAGATGGGTAATTATCTTAATATTTAACTGTTAAGTAAGTTTATAATTTATTTCAAATGTTTCTTAATTCGTATTGTATTCATACGAGGTCGGATTTGGGTGTCGTTTGTCACGTTGGAATCGTGTCAAAACCGATGACATTGTGGAGTTGGATTCGTCATTGTTGGAGAGTTTGAATATTTTCAGATTCAAATAAAAAGGTGAGGGTTTTTACGCTCACGTTTGACTATTTTATTTTTATGTTAGAAAAATTTTTATCTTGAAGAAAATTTAAATTTATTGATGGTTGTTGTATAAAATTTAAATTGACATTTAATTGACATCTGAATTATTGATAGAATTTAAATTGATAGTTAAATTTAAATTAGAATTTAACTGCTAGTAAAATCCACAAATTTATCGATAATTGGTTGATTGTTGTGATTATTGACTGTTTTGATGATGGTTTTGTGTTGGATGAAATTTGACTGATATTTTGGATGTTTGGATGTTTAGTTATGTTTAATATATTCTGTTAACATTCTGTGCGTTATTTATAGTATATAAAACTGTAAATTGAATTATTTTGATTAAATTAAGAAATAGGTTGAAATGATATATACCTATGGCATTTATTTTGGATTGAAATGATATATATATCTATCCCAGAATTAAATTGAAATAATTGATTCACTTGGCCATAAGATAGAGAATTGTATATGGACATCGGATTGGTTAAATTAAATTGTTTAAAATTTTGATTTGAAATTATTTAAATGATTTGATTTTAGAAATAAAAACCGAATTTATGGAAATCAAATCGTTTTCGAATTGGAACTCGGAATGTTGAAATTTAAATTTGAAACGAAAATGTTTTAAATAATCAAAGTTGATCTTTTTAAGTTATAATCGAAATATGATGTGAATTTCAGAAAATTGATTTGTTTTAAAAGATTGGACTTTTATTCGAACTTTGAATATTTCTAAGTAAAAAGTGATATAAAATGATATTTCGAAATTTAACTCAGAATTTAATTATATTTGAAGATTGGGATTTTAAATTGAATATTGAAGAAATATTTGATTTAAGTGTTTTGAATCGATATTTTGTAAATCGAACTCGTAATTGATATAAAAATTGAATTGGAATTTAAATTAATTTGGGATTGGAGTTGAAATTAATTTGAAATTGGAATTGGAATTTAAATTAATTTGGAATTGAAATTAAAATTCGACTTGAAATCGGAATTGAATTGACTAAATCGAAATGGAAATGGAAATTGATTTGAATTGAAAATTTTGGAATTGAATCAGTTTGGCTTGGAAACTATTTTTAAATAAATTATTGTAGTATATACTATTTCAAATCTATTTTCTTTAAATATTTAGATTATTTTAATTTTCCCAACTATTTTACTATATAAACCATTTTTTTTACTCAAATTATTTTCTATTAAACTATTTTAACTATTTTAAAACTATTTAATCTATTTTCTAAAATTCAAACTCGTCAAAGGGTGGAATGTTTATATATAAATCTTGAATTTAAATGTGTATTGGGTTAAAGTGAATTATAACCAAAACTGTAATTCGAATTAAGTTTTGAAGTGAAATCGATATATCGAGTTGAATTAACATTTGAAGTAAAAATATGATGATTTTGGGATGGATATGGTATATTTTGAGGAAATACGATGATTACAAAATGGATTTGATTTAGAAACGAATATGATATTTTGACGTCAAGTACGAATTGTTTTTGAAATATAAAAGTACCAACCGGTGTGAAAAATGACGTTTGGTTGTTAAAGAGATCGGGGTCTCTTATTGACATACTCGTTGTCAATATTGGAACCACTTTAACAACTGTGTATGCGGTGGATGATATCTAGAATGTAGTGGTTGAATTGGCGGCGTTTACTGGACTGAAGTAAAAGAACAATGATGGATAGCCTTGACACTTGTGTCATAATTAAAATGACTAAAACATGAGCCTATGTTTGGCCAATGATGTTAGCTACCTCTAACGACATTGATCACTCATATTACTATTGTGATTTTGACTCGATGGGTGCATCTTTTGTTTGGATTGATTGTCGTGGTCGACCACAGATGGGTTACGACCAGTGTAACGACCCCGGATTTTAATTATAAATTGATAATTAATTGAATTTTTGAATTAAAATTGTAAATTGAAGCGAGTTTCCCCGAACTCAAGTGAAATAGATGTTAAATCATTTGAATTTAAATTGTATATATGTGAATATATATATATAGGTATATATGAGTAAATTTGAGTTTATATATATATATATATATTTGATTTGAATTTAAATCTTAAATAAATGGTTTAAATATTAAATATAAAAATTATAGACTTTGACACAAGAAAGAAAATAAATAAATGATTTAAATTTAGAATTGATGGTTAATATATAAAATAAATACAAGACAATAAATAAAAGTAATAATTAATATTTGAGCTAGAAATAGAAATAAATAAATAAAAAACAAGTCAAAAAGGAAATGTGAATCTCTTGGACCTTGCAAATGAAGACAACATGATATATTTAAGTTGAACAAAAAAAGATATAAGTATGTAGACAAAGTATAAGAAAGTGAAATGGCTTGCAAAGGAAGACAAATCAAAAGAAATGAAAAATCATTTGTACATACTGTATAAAAAAAATTGGATAAGTATGATATATATTCAAGATTTTACAAGCATAATTAATGCAAATATCCATCAGCCCCCAAAGCAAAGAAATATCCCTGCTAAAAAATGTACAAACCAATATTATATCACCCTGTACAAATTTTTATCTCCTGTAAACTTCATTTCACTTGAACAACAAATTCGTTTCAGTTGCCTCCATTAAAACTGAGAAAAACCAAATTAATATCACTTTATAATCAAACAAACATCTCAAACTAAAACATCAAAACCTGAGAATTAAGAAAGCCTGGGATCTTCAGCTATCAAGTTCAAAACCAGATTTCAACTTCAACTTAAAAGACTACAACTTCAACTTTCAACTTGAAGACTTCTGGAATCTAAAAAATGTTTAAGGTGAGTAACATATAGCTATTTAAACTTGAATCTATGTTGCCATTGCTCTGTTTGTATATACATGTGTCAGTGCTCCTTCTTCTCTGTTTAGTTCCAGAGTATTCAAGCAACCAAGAAAATTTAATTTCTTGTTTTCTAATCCATATCAGGCTTTGCTTCCAAAACAAAATATTTGTGTTTGAGCATGAGTTACAATTTAAAAATAGTTTCATGAAACAAAAATGCATATATAATGAAAAATCAAATTTTTACAGTGAAAACTTTGTTTTTTGGAAATTTCGAGTTTCATAAAACATTGATTCAAGAACATGAATCAAATCCCTGAACCAAACTATGATTTTTATAAACTAAAATGATGTTTTTTAGTTGCGTAGTTTAAGAGCAGTTCGATAATGAACGAAAGTTGGTTTTTGGGCAAGTTTAGGTGATCGGAGGCAATATCGTGGTCAGGGTTCCTACTGGAGACGGACGAGCCTACGGTGGTGGTAGGAAAAATGGTCGAAGGTGCCAACGATGGCGGTGGCGACAGCGGCATGGGATTTTAGTTTGTAAACCTAGTTTATGAGTGGAGAGGAAACTCGTGCCTCATGCCTTCGTTCGAGCATCGAGTTGCTCGAGATTTTGGGTAATGGTGGCTATAGGGTTGACGAAGTCGAGGCCGGAGTCTCGAGTCGTTTAGTGGTCGGAGCTGTGGATACGTGGCGTTGACGAGTTGTGGGTTGAGATGGTTTGGTGGTTCCAGGCTTTAAGCTCGAACTCGAATTTCGATTTCGAGGTGATGGAGTGGTTCGAATGATCGGAGGGTGTTCTGGAGTTGATCGTCGATGTGCTCGACGTCGTGACGATAACCGGCGTTGGTCGGAGCCACTGTGCACGTGCACGAGCACTTTGTGCCTGGGTGTTTTGTTTTGCCTGGGAAGAATTAGTGATTTCTCGCGTCGTACTCGAGTAATTCGAGTTGTTTACTCGAAGCAAAATGGTCAGGGCTCGGGTCTAAATTTTGTTACAGGCTTTCAACCTGAACTGTTTCTGTTTTGGAATTTTTAAACTAAATTTAAATTTTAATCAAGTTTTTAAAACTGAGTTTAAATCAAAAATGTAAATAAAGATTCTAGTTTGAATTGAAATTTAGTTTAAAGATAAATAAAGTTTTAAATTCAATTTGTTTTATTAATATAAAAGCAATTAAATGTATGGGAGAATTTGAATTTAAAATGGATATGAAATTGTAAATGAAAATTTAAACAAGTTGAAATTTAAAAGTTAAACCTGGGATTAATTCTAAAATCTGATTTCAAGATTTTGAAATTAATTAAGTTTTATAACTTTAGTGTTTAAAATAAGTTAAATAAATTGTTATTTTAATATATAAATTTAAAGTGTTAAGAAAATTTGCTTTAAACGTTATTAAAAGTAAATAAGAATTCATTTCAATCTTGAATTTAAATTGAAATTTGAAAAGGAAATTTGAAACAATGTTTTCAACATATTGTAAATAACAATTAAGCATAAATATGGATGAGTTTACTTTAACTAATGAAGATTAATGATTTATAATTCATTAATTAATGAGTTCTTAATGGTGAATCAATGTAAAACCAATAATGATTTATATAAGTAAATTTCTTTAGAAAAAATATTAAAGAAATTTTAATTGTTAATGAAGGTCATTAACTAAGATTATTTAAA
This sequence comes from Allium fistulosum, assembly GCA_030737815.1. Classification (NCBI taxonomy): domain Eukaryota; kingdom Viridiplantae; phylum Streptophyta; class Magnoliopsida; order Asparagales; family Amaryllidaceae; genus Allium; species Allium fistulosum. The sequence continues at coordinate 195,277,060 of CM060906.1, read as the reverse complement.
TAATTAATTAATGTGATTAATTGTAACAATCAATTGGATTAAATTAATTAATGATAATCATTTATGAAATTGTGTAAGGGTAATTACTTTATGGAAGTAATTAAGAAATTAATTGTTCATTGAAATTAGTTAAGAATAATTAATTAAGGATTAATGATCAATTAAGGGTTAATTATGATTAATTAAAGGATAATTCATTAAATGGTTCGTGATTAATTGATTATTAATTTACCATAACTAGTAAATTTATTCATAGAAATAAATCTGATTTAAATTAATCAGATAATTAAATTAATTTTACTTATAAATATTTGGATTCTATTGGATGATTTGATTGTTTGATATCCCTGATATGTGATGCTTTGTGATACATCCTGATTTGTGTTGTGATCTGTTTCTTTGGGATGAATGTAATTAATTCTCTGTGATGTAATTTTTATCTGTGATACATTTGTATATTATCTGTGATTTGTGAATGAACGATAAGCGTTATAGTCATACCGCTTATCAACTATATTTCTGTATTTTGATCTGTGATGATTTATTGATGTTGCACTACTGTGTAAAACCCTTGGACCACACTTTTACACACACAAATATGGATTTCACGAGGAAATCAGTTAAGTCACAGTTGATTTAAATTTAATATTTTTGAAATTGAAATTTTAGTTTCAATTGATTTTGGAAATGGATTTGGGTTAGAAGTTAAAGTTTTTGAAAAGGAGTTTTTAAGATAAAAGTTATTTTGAATAACTTGGTAAAGTTTTTCAATAATTTAATTTGAATTTGAATTCAAAATTTGGAATTGAATTCCATGATTGGAAATTATGGTTAAAGATGTTATAAATGTGTTCATATGAATTTAAACCATTTTAAAATTATTGGTTTGGGAATTTAAATTTAACCCAAGGACTTTAACTCGTATAAATGAATCAGATTTTTCAAAATGAAAACTATTTGTTTTCAAATAATAGAAGCTTTCATATAAGGAATGAATTTACAATTTGTGTCAAAAGAATTTCAAGTTTGAAATGAAAATGGTTTTCCGAGTTATGAATGAATCTTGTGAAAGATTGTTGAACTTTGTTTTGAAATTTGAAAGGTGTACCTTTTGTATAAAAGGTCGAAATGGAATTGTTTTGAAAGCTATCAGTTAAATCTTTGATTTAAAGATTGGACGAGTTAATCCAAATCGATTTGAAAATCTATGAATATATCTTTGTGAAACTGGGTGAACTTTGTGAGATGAATCTTTTTATGTAAAAGATTAAAATGGTAATGTGTTTAAACCATTTGAAAGAAAAGTTTTGGGTAATAAGTTGTGACTTAATCGAAATCCCAATATCCATATGTTTTGAAATATTACGCTCATTATTCGGTTTAGCAGGGAGAGGACTTTGTGTCATATAACCCATTCCGAATAATGATACGACGTATATGGATAGCATTTGAAGACCGGTGGTAAAGACCGGATACTTTCGAAATCGAAAGGATTACCATCGAATGTCTCTGCATCGGATGATCCCCGATATAGAGATTTGATCACCCTTTGTGATGGGAAATCCGGACGTGATTAGAAATTATCCGGATTTGCAAGGGCTTCTTTGGAAGTGCCTTCGGTTCTGTTCGAACCCGGAACAGACTTGTATGGATGTGTGTCTGACGTTACACTTTGAGATGTAAAGCTGGTTTCTATCAAATACATTTCTGCTTGGTGGCAGAGATTTATTCTCTTAGCTTAACACCCTTCTCTGAGACGTACGAGCTCAGAGGTTATGTAGTTGATGGTTACTAGTGATACATTCCCAATTTGGTAATGTGGCATGCTAAGTGTTGCTGTGTGTTGCTGATCATTTGTGATCAAACCATCGCTTTCGTGTAAAGCGTAGCTTTGTGGACGAGACTGCATCAGGACCTCACACCCCGGAAATGGTCGAAACATGAAAGATGCGGCAAGGTTATGAGGGTCACTCCCTTTAGGGTATGTCATTTCCTTCTGGAAAAAGGTGATATTATGGTATGGAGCCCAGATATTTACCTGTGTGGTTGCTCCAATCTCATTTACTGTGTGATTGTTGCTTTGTGATCGAGGGCCCTCGGATAAAGGTCCCAAAGGACCGGGAGGTGGCATACTCGAGTAGTAGTTACCTAGTTACAGAGGTAACCCGACCTTGTGTTGGCAGAGATCCGGGTAGGTTCTCGGGACGTCCATCCAGAGGCGTACCCATGTGGCAGTAGGAAGTTCCTTAGCCTGACCATTTGTTGGAAAATCCAAAGAAACAATACGAACCTTGTACGGTTTTAGTTGTATAACCTGCTATGGAATGTGGCGGTAACCTGCTATTGAACATAGTAGATATAGTAGGCAATTAGGCATACAATAATGGTTGTATGCTGGCTAAGATTAATATTATAGTTTCGAAATGGTTTCGACACTATGCACTAATGATAATATTACAAAGATTTTGCATAGTAAGCATTTTTGACTATCATAAGGAGAAATCTCCTCCATTCTGCGTTTGCATTGTGTGTGTGGCGGGAGGTCTTATGGCAGTTTCATTTTCCAAAAAGCATTGCGGATTTCAATGTTTAAAATTCCTTTGTGGTTTGTTTAAAGATAAACTGTTTTTGTTACTCACACCAGTCCCATGACTGACTCGGAGTTTATTGTTCCTTTCCTAAACTCTGGGTGCCCACAATTTCCCACACGGGCAGTCTAGAGTTGGGTTTTTTCAGACAGTCAGGTTTAGTAGATTATCGGGAGCTAGTTCAGTTTTTGGAAGTTCTCGGACGACTGACCTTGCTTCTCTTGGTGCAACGTGATGGTGGTTCGAGCTGATGTTGGAGTTGTTGGACTCATTCTCTTTTGAGGATCATTTGGAGTTATCACTTCTGTTGTTTCCGTTGTATCATTATTATTTGCCTCTGATATTGTTGTATCATATTGATATCATTGTTGTATATTATTTCAGATATTGTATTCATTGGAGTTGTACATGATATCGTCTATTTCTTTATTCCGCTGTGTTGTTATACTTAATGGTGTTATGAGCTCCGGCGAGCTAGATTTAGCGTTTGAATCTACGGCATTTCGAGTACAAGTGAAGTACGGGTGCCGATTTTCGAAGGCCGAGTTCAGGATCGTCACAACCAGCCAGAAAGGGTAAACTGGTAGAATCCTACCTTGGGCATTGCCTCACGTGCCTTGTCATTTTTATCTTATACGAGCCCATTATGACTTTGGTTTATAACTGTAAAAATGCATTAAGGGGGATAATGTAAAGCCTTAATGCTATTTTGATATTTATTTTACTAATAGACATTATCTATTATAGCATATACTATTATATATAAATAGTTTAATGGATCCTTAGGAGATGGAAAATCCCGTAACATCTCTTAAGTTATTGCACTCATATTTGTGATATTGTTTTGACCTACATAAGAGTATTTTAGTCCTGACTCGAGTGTTTTGTCTTTTCATTACACTCGGGTCAGCCCTAAGTTTTTTCAACGTGTTGAAGATTGTTCTTTGGAGGACGAAGACGAAGACGTGGTATATTACTATTATTATTATCTCCTGCATTATGTTATTCTGCTGCATTGATTATTTATCAGTGATGTATATATAACTCTAATAAATGTGTATAGATTATAATCAAATATATAATAAACAGCTTCATGAACTGTTATTTGATTATTATATTTTATCGTTTCCGCTGTGAGATTCTGTATTTGTTTTCTTCTTCTTTTCTTATTTTTCTTATTTAACCCATTGATTATTTACGTTCCAGATTGTTTAAGTCGGACATGTGTGGATTATTTTCGATTTAAACCTTCCAAAATGTGGCTCGTCATAGTTGGTATCAGAGCCAGGTTTAGCGATAACCTTGGCTTTGTAGGGTTTGACTCAATCAGAGATATGGTAGTAATACCCTAGAATGAGTCTGTTTGAGCGTATATATATGAAAGAGCATACTTGTTAGTGTTATAAAATGTTTTATATTGTGTTTACTAATCCGTTGAGTTGTTTATGAATTCTGGTTGATGCGTGGGACGCCATGTTATCGATAGGAGTTCCTAAACACTTAAATGAAGTAAGTCGACATAATATTGTTTTTTAAAATAGGATAAATGAAATATTTTTTTCTAAATTATATTATATATATAAAATGATAAATTTAATGAATGAGTGTTAGGAGAAGAAAGTAATTTAACTATCATCGATTATTGGTTGAATCAAAATAAAACAAATACTTAATGAATTTTATTTTTAAAGTATTTGATAATTAAATTGAACTGAAATATAATTGCAATAAGAATTAGTTAAAATGACCAAGTTGTAAATTAATGGAATATTTTGGTAATAAGGTGATGAAATTTGTATAAGTTATATTATAAATATACCTTTATATAGAAATGAAAAAAAAATTGAGAAATTGAGAATTTAAATTCCTTTGTTTTCAAAATTGTTTTCGAAGTCTTCAAAATTAATATTATTTTAAAAAGTTTTGATTAGAAAAAATATTTTGAAAATATTTTTAAGGAAAATAAAAGCATTAAACTCGCTTTGGTCGCTGGGAAATAATTCTGGGGATAACTGCAGCATCGCCTGTATTCATTTCCGAGTTTCTGAGTAAGAATTACTACCAAAAGAAATTTATTTTTGACTAAAACAATTTTGATGGTGAAGGAAAAAATATTTCATGTATGATTTAATAAATATATGAAAATAGTTTTGAATTTATAATTGAAAATAGTATATAAGGAATGAGTTTATAACTTATAAATTTAAAACAGTTAGAAAAGAAATAGGTTATACTTATAAATTTGAATAGGAAAATAAACCAAATTTAAATTGGTTAAATTTTGGTTAAGCACACAAAAGAAAATTTGAATTTGAGAAATAAAATAAAAATAATTAACTCGAGAAGTGTTAAATAAATTAAGTTAGTGAAATGAAGAAAAATAAAATAAAATGAATTGTATTGAAATGGGTCAGATAATATAATGAAATTATTTGGTATAAATTTTCATATATCCCATCAAACTAGCATAGACTGTGTTTTTAGGTGTGAAGTTGAACAGTGTCGGTTCTAAAAGGGAGCAAAGCATATAAAAGAATAACATTACCGAAGCAAGATGTGGTGGTGTAATAGGTTAGGTCTTTAGATAAAGCAAAGAAAAAATAGGTCTTAACTGAAACTCTTGATGTCGAAGAATGTAGAATTAGATTCATTTTATTTTCTCATCTAAAAGGAGTTCCTAAAATATGCATTTCGGTAGACATATTAGAGTATAGCAAGTGTTGTAGTGATCAGGCCAATTTTTGTTCTAGAAAAAATTCTCTGTTGCTAATTATCCATTTTCAGTTTGTAATCATGTAAAATATATTGAAACTTCATTGCAAAACAATTTAAAAAAAACAACAGAAGATTGTGTCATTCTCAAAAAAATCTGAACTATTTTGACTTTCATGTTTTATGACATTATGTGGATATGGTATGTTAGTCCCTCGTTCATCATAACTACTACAAACACCTGTATAATTTTTTTTTTAATTTTTTTTATTTGTTTGTTAAAATTGATTGATTCCAGCTAGTCTCACGAATGGGACAAGCAACAAAATTAAAGTATGGAGGACTATTTTACTTCCTGTAGAGTAAAGTTTCCTTTTCCAGAATTTTCTTCTTCTCATCTTTTGTATTTAGCTTTATTAAAGAAGGAAAGAGTATGGAAACTCTGCATCTACTTCAATATGATGAAGTTACTGGATAAAGAAGAAAAAAAGTCCATAATATACCATAAATTATTATATGAAATAAGGTATACCTTAACATTTGGGTTTTGTAATTGTTAGTTTTGCCCATAGCCAGAAGTATCAACTAACATAAATATCTTTAGCGCTAATAAAGAGAATTAATTGAAATTGAGTCAATTAAAATGTTAATGAGAATGAATGTTAATAAAAAAATGGAATGTGGTATGGAATCAAATTTCTTAAATGTAATTAATTATATGAATTACTGAAATGAAATAATGGGAGTGGAAAAAAATGAATGTAACTATAAACGAATGTAAATTAATAGAATGTAAATTCATTAATGTTGATAAGTGCATGTCAATCAATTGGAAGTAAATAAATTGAATGAAAATCAATTACATGCGAACCTAATTAAATGAAAGTTGGTTGAATGTAAATAAATTGAAATGAGTCAATTAAATGTTAATAAAAATTGGACGTTAGAAGAAATGGTAGTGTATAAATTAAATATTGGCATTGAAATGTAAATGGTGATAGTCTGGATCAATTTGATGAATATCGATGGTTGAATGGTTTCTTTTATTGCAAATCCTTGTTTTAACTATTTTTGATTGCATATGATTGTTGTATGTGTATGTTTGTGTTTGTGCTTATGGTTTGAATTAAAAATCACGCTATATAGTTCTATTAACCTCATACATGTTTTATATCTTACTATAAGTAACTAATATCTCAAATTGAGTTGAGATAGGTACATACGAAGATTGTTTGGGTGTATACGAGGATTTATATGCTTTTGCTTGCTTAATACGAGCAAACTCGCTCGTATTATTAATAATAAGGTACGTATCTCGGATTACATACAACGATTTTATATTTTTGCCCTTGGGGATGCCTCATCATTGAGAGGAGATTTAAATTTGATATCTTTTTGGTATATTTGTGTTATATATTATATTGTAAAAAATTTCCAATTGAGCCGCGCAAAGGAGACTCTGTCGAAATTTTTCGTAAATCCGGGAGTTAGAAAAAATTTAAAGTTTTAAAATTTTTTATAACTTGTTTATATATAAGTGATATTTTTCGTAAAACCGATAGAGAATGGCATAGTAGAAGCGTAATAATAGTTTTGCAAATAAAATTTTGAAGTTTTATATTTTGAATAAAATATTGTATGTTAAATTCCGTACTTAACGCCTTTTCGAGGATGAAAAGTTTTGAGTGGGGGAGTATGTAACGACCCGTATTTTTAAATGTTTTAAATTATAGGATTTGATATAATTATTGAATAAAAATGGTTAAAATTAAAAATTTAATGAATTATTAGTATTGATGTATCGAGTATTAAATTGTTTGAATTTAATAGCGGAATTATTTAAATAATGGAATTCTGGATTTAATAAGAATGAAAATGGCATCAAAAATTGATTTAAATTTTATTTAAATATGAATGAAGATGGTTAACATTTAAATTTGATTTAAATGTGAATAATTAAAAATTAGGAATTTTATATTGTACTTAACGAGTAAAAATAGTCATTTTGGTAACTGTCTCGGATTTCAACGAAACTAGTTTCATCGGATCCGTAATAGTGAATTATTATAGGATTTCATGTTTCGTAGCGATCGGACTTTTCGTTTGGTCGTGCGAGCTTGTAACGCGTAGAAATTTATTTTAGAATTTAACGAAAATAATTGATTTTAAAAAGCTATCATCTGCATACGATCGAATTGGCTTTCGAAACCAGTTCCATTGTATTCGGAATAGGGGTAAAACATTACAAACGCCAGGTGGCACACTTCGTTTGGAGCTAGAGAATTTCAGGTGTTTACAGATGAGATATTTTCAAATATAATAATAATAATATATATATAAAAGAAAAATCTTACAGCCACATTCCTTATCCATCGTATCCTCTACCCCTCCTTTTCTTTAGCTTATTGAACAAGATTCGTTCCAAATAAAAAAAACAACAACAAATCGACATTTATAATAAAAAACGATCGAAGGAAAAAATGGAATATGATCGCGAGGAGTGGAGCGCTGACCGCAGGCGACCGAGGTAGAGCTTGCATTCATCAATTCATTCACGGTTAGGGTTAGGGGAAATCTCGATCTTCTTGGATGCGTGCGGCGAGGCTAAGGGGAGGCGGCGTCCATCGTAGAGCACGAGGGCAGGGGATTGGAAGCAGTTCGAGGAGGCCACGTTCGTCAAATTTAGGGTTCGGTCGTTTGTGTTTTGGGACTGTGCAGCCGTGGGTGGAGCATCACGAGGCACGTGTGATGGCGTGCCTGGGTGGATCTTCCGTGGTCCTTGGCTGAGCGTAGGTGAAGAGACGATCGCGACTATGGGTTTCCGCGTGATCCTGGGGCACGAGCGTGAAGATGGGAGGGAGAACTAATCACGTGATTAAATTAAGATGTGTAATTATCTTAATATTTAACTGTTAGGTAAGTTTATAATTTATTTCAAATGTTTATTAATTCGTATTGTATTCATACGAGGTCGGATTTGGGTGTCGTTTGTCACGTTGGAATCGTGTCAAAACCGACTACATTGTGGAGTTGGATTCGTCGTTGCTGGAGAGTTTGAATATTGTCAGATTCAAATAAAAAGGTAAGGGTTTTTATGCTCACGTTTGACTATTTTATTTTTATGTTAGAAAAAATTTTATCATGAAGAAAATTTAAATTTATTGATGGTTGTTGGATAAAATTTAAATTGACATTTAATTGACATCCGAATTTATTGATAGAATTTAAATTGACATTTAATTGACATCTAAATTTATTGATAGAATTTAAATTGGTAGTTAAAATTAAATTAGAATTTAACTGCTAGAAAAATCCACAAATTTATCGATAATTGGTTGATTGTTGTGATTATTGACTATTTGGATGATGGTTTTGTGTTGGATGGATGTTTGGATGTTTAGTTATGTTTAATATATTCTATTATCATTATGTGTATTATTTACAGTATATAAAACTGTAAATTGAATTATTTTGAATAAATTAAGAACTATGTTGAAATGATATATACCTATGGCATTTATTTTGGATTGAAATGATATATATCCATCCCTGAATTAAATTCAAATAATTGATTCACTTGGCCATAAGATAGAGAATTATATATGGACACCGGATTGGTTAAATTAAATTTTTTAAAATTTTGATTTGAAATTATTTAAATGATTTGGTTTTAGAAATAAAAATCTAATTTATGGAAATCAAATCATTTTCGAATTGGAACTTGGAATGTTGAAATTTAAATTTGAAACGAAAATGTTTTAAATAATCGAAGTTGATCTTTTTAAGTTATAATCGAAATATGATGTGAATTTCAGAAAATTGATTTGTTTTAAAAGATTGGACTTTTATTCGAACTTTGAATATTTCTAAGTAAAAAGTGATATAAAATGATATTTCAAAATTTAACTCAGAATTTAATTATATTTGAAGATTGGGATATTAAATTGAATATTGAAGAAAAATTTGATTTAAGTGTTTTGAATCGATATTTTAAAAATCGAACTCGTAATTGATATAAAAATTGAATTGGAATTTAAATTAATTTGGGATTGGAGTTGAAATTAATTTGAAATTGGAATTTAAATTAACTTGGAATTGGAATTTAAATTAATTTGGAATTGAAATTAAAATTCGACTTGAAATCAGAATTTAACTAAGTAAATCAAAATGGAAATGGAAATTGATTTGAATTGGAAATTTTGGAATTGAATCAGTTTGGCTTAGAAACTATTTTTAAATAAATTATTGTAGTATATACTATTTCAAATCTATTTTCTTTAAATATTCAAATTATTTTAATTTTCTCAACTATTTTACTATATAAACCTTTTTTTTACTCAAATTATTTTCTATTAAACTATTTTAACTATTTAACTATTTAAACTATTTTCTAAAATTCAAACTGGTCAAAGCATGGAATGTTTATATTTAAATCTTGGATTTAAATGTGTATTGGGTTAAAGTGAATTATAACCAAAACTGTAATTCGAATCAAGTTTTGAAGTGAAATCGATATATCGAGTTGAATTAACATTTGAAGTAAAAATATGATGATTTCGGAATGGATATGGTATATTTTGAGGAAATACGATGATTTAAAAATGGATTTGATTTTGAAACGAATATGATATTTTGACGTCAAGGAATTGTTTTTGAAATATAAAAGTACCAACCGGTGTGAAAATTGATGTTTGGTTGTTAAAAAGACCGGGGCCTCTTATTGACATACTCTCTGTCAATATTAGAACCATTTTAACAACTGTGTACGCGGTGGATGATATCCAGAATGTAGTGGTTGAATTGGCGACGTTTACAGGAATGAAGTAAGAGAACGATGATAGATAGCCTTAACACTTGTGTCATAATTAAAATGACTAAAACAGGAGCCTATGTTTGGCCAATGAGGTTAGCTACCTCTAGCGACATTGATCACTCGTATTACTATGGTGATTTTGACTCGATGGGTGCATCTTTTGTTTGGATTAATTGTCGCGGTCGGCCACAGATGGGTTACGACCAGCCAGAAACGGTAAACTGGTAGAATCCTACCTTGGGCATTGCCTCACGTGTCTTGTCATATTTATCTTTATACTAGCCCATTACGACTTTGGTTTATAACTGTAAAAATGCATTAAGGGGGATAATGTAAAGCCTTAATGCTATTTTGATATTTATTTTACTGATAGACATTATCTATTATAGCATATACTATTATATATAAATAGTTTAACGGATCCTTAGGAGATGAAAATCCCGTAACATCTCTTAAGTTATTGCACTCATATTTGTGATATTGTTTTGACCTACATAAGAATATTTTAGTCCTGACTCGAGTGTTTTGTCTTTTCATTACGCTCGGGTCATCCTTGAGTTTTTTCAGCGTGTTGAAATTGTTCTTTGGAGGACGAAGACGAAGATGTGGTATATTACTATTATTATTATCCCCTGCATTATGCTATTATGTTGCATTGATTATTTATCCCTGATGTATATATATAACTCTAATAAATGTGTATAGATTATAATCAAATATATAGTAAACAGCTTCATGAACTGTTATTTGATTATTATATTTTATCGTTTCCGTTGTGAGATTCTGTATTTGTTTTCTTCTTCTTTTCTTATTTTTATTATTTAACCCATTGATTTTCTACGTTCCGGATTGTTTAAGTCGGGCATATGTGGATTATTGTCGATTTAAACCTTCTGAAATGTGGGTCGTCACAAATAACGAGGCATAATATGAAGCATTGATAGCCAGACTCAAAGTTGCGAAGGAACTCGAGATAAAGTCCATACACATCTATAGCGACTCTCAACTAGTCGTCTGTCAGGTGAAAGGCAAATACCAAGCTCGAGGGAAGAACCTTGCCCCGTACCTATCCAAAGTGCAGGAACTGCTAAACGACATTGAGCATTACACCATAACTCATATCCAGAGGGAACAGAACACGAAGGCGGATTATCTAGTCAAACTGGCCAGTTTTGGAGAAGGTCAATCGTTGTGGCTAGTCCTGATTGAGACCCCGACCACTCCAAGCATAAGCAAAATGGATATCGACTGGATATTTGAAACAACCAAAGAACTAGAGTCATGGATGACGCCAATCAATGACTATCTGCTCGTAGGAACCCTCCCCGCAGAAAGGAATCAGCAGAAAAAGCTTCTTTGAAAGGCACCATGATTCGTAATACAGGATGGGATACTCTACCGAAGGGGATTCTCTACCCCCTTGCTCAGATGTGTGACCAACGACGAAGCTCGAAGGATCCTAACAAAAGTTCATGAAGGAAACTGGGGAGATCTTATCTGGGGGCAAACCCTTGCGAAGAAAGTTCTTCGGTATGGGTACTTTTGGCCAATAGTAAACCGCGATGCAGCAGATTATGTCAAACGGTGCGATCAATGCTAAAGATTCAACAAGATCAAAAGAACCTCCTCGACGGAGCTAACACAGATGGTCAGCCCATGGTCGTTCTCAATCTGGGGAATCGATTTGATTGGTGTATTACCAGTGGCTAAAGAAGGAGCCAAATATGTTATCGTTGTTGTTGACTATTTCACCAAATGGGCCGAAGCGGAACCACTAGCCACTATTACCAATTACCACAAAGAAAGTTATTAACTTTGTTACTAAAAATATCATTTGTAGGTTTGATGTGCTACAGAAAATCATCACGGATAACGGGACTCAATTCAAAAGCGCCGAGTTCAAAGACTTTTGCATATGCTTACGAATCGAGAAGAGCTTTTCCGCTATTGCACATCCATAAGTAAACGGGCAAGTGGAAGCAGTAAATAAGATCATCAAGTCCACCATCAAAAAGCGGCTAACCAAAGTAAAAGGAAATTGGGTCGACGAACTTCCACTCGCACTATGGGCTTACAGGACAACGTACAAATCTACAACTGGGAGCTCTCTGTTTGCCCTAGCATATGGTTCAGAAGCAATGATCCCAGTTGAGTTAGAAGTCCCTTCTCATCGAAGGTAAAACTTCGATCACACGTAGAATGAACAGCTCTTACTCGAGTCGCTTGATATGGTCGATGAGAAGAGGGAAGAAGCCGAATTAAGGACCGCCGCTCACTGGAAAAGAGTCGCATGGTACTTCAACTCCAAAGTTCATAACCACACCTTTCGAAGTGGGAGACCTTTTCCTCTGGAGGGTCTACCCTGTACCAGGAGCATTCAGACCAAATTGGGAAGGACCCTATGTGATCTGTTAGAAGCTAGGGGATGATACATTCAAGCTAATAACCGTCGACGGAGCTCAAATTATCCTAGCATGGAACAGTGAATCATTGCGTCCTTACTTTATCTAAGACTATCTTATGTATTTTCTATTTCCAGCAAATAAGCCATTCCGAAACACCGAAAGGCACTGTAAATAGGAAAAACTTGTCCAACTTTTATTAATAAAATTGCTTTGCTTTCTGAACCAATAAAACTGTGTTCACAAAAGAAACCTGCTAAGTCGACGGGGTCAAATTGACTCAAAACAATCTGATCGCTGCTTGAGATAGTGGAATCACGCTCAAGTACACCCCATCTACCCGCCGAGTCGATGGAAGCAAATCGACTCAAACCGTTGGATCGACAGAACTCGATCCCTGCCTTTTAAGAACCGGTGTTGCTCTGGCAACACCGGAAAGGCCCCAATCAAAGCCGTATGCCTACATAAGCCGCGTATTGCTTCCCGAGTCATGGAACCATGCTCTCGAAACATGAACTCCTCACGTTGCACGAAGATTGGTAACGTCGAGAGATTCCAAACCAATCTGGATCGACAGGTCATATTGATCCCAAAAGCCGCGCATCCCATAAGCCGCACACACACCCCAAAAGCGATGCATCTCATAAGTCGTGCACACTCTTAAAAGCCATGCATTTCATAAGACGCGCATACTCTTAAGTACCGACATTGTCGTGGCAATGCCAGGTAACTCGCTTATTGCAGGACTCACAAGAATCAATCCACTCCCACCATCAGGAGTAATCAGCAAAGAATTTCGATTGTTGACCGGCATATATCCAAAGAATCACGCGGATCAACCGGTCATTTGTTAAGTGTTCGAAATAAACAGCCCCATGAACTGGGAGGGAACACACACCAATACTCAAAAACAAAATCAAGTATTTTACGGTTCTGTTACTCTAAACAAAGAATTTTGACGGTAATTACAAGACTAGATAAAATAGCAGTAAATAAAATAGGCATAAGTGCATGAAACTTAGAGAAGTAGACAAATAAAGTTACAAACAAAATGTCAACATTGTATTGTTTACAACATTTTATATAAAAAGTCAAAATGTGGGGGTCGTACCCACATTATATCGGCCAACAAAAAGGAAAATGGATGCTACAACAACAAAAGCAATAAGTGCAGACTCTGCTCTTGTACAAAACACATATCAAACAAATCAGAATGTCCCAAAATCTAGCCCCGCTGTTACTCGAGCCTGTCAATGTTTCTTTCCACTGCTCCCCTTCCCACCTTTGGTTAGAAGTTTCTTCTCAGAATCCTTACCAGGAGTTGTGTCGCTGCTTGAAATATCAACTATCTCCTCCGTCCCAGCATCTCCTCCATGTTCTTCAACCTTCTCGGAAGACTCCCTCTTGGTCTTGCGCTTCCGGAACTTGTAGAAGCTCCTTGAATACTTTCTCTCCTCGATCTTTTCCTTCTTAACGGCCACCATCTGTTGTTCAGTTTTTCTTAGCTGGCTAGTTTTGTCTTCCTGCTCTCAAGCTTCAGCTGCTGTGAAATCTCCATTCAAAGATACGGAAGGGTCGCCCAGACTGTGCAATGCAGTAATCTTCTTGGATTCTAGACCTGGTTGTAAGCTAGACACGGGCGCAGCAATCAAAGCGGCTACAGAAACAAGTGTCGGTGTAGTTAAAATAGCAGCAGGCAAAGAGACCAAAGAGATTGGCAGGTCGGTAGGTACCTATAAGATCAAAAATGAAAGCATTCAGTTCGTCTTGTTCTTGTGGCGTGAGCTAAAAATTCTCAACCTCGAGGGAAACAAGAAGGTTACCTACATCAGAAGAGTGGCCGAGAATTTCAATCTTGTACTCCCCACCTTCTCCTTCTTTGGATAGCTGCATGATCTTTGGAGAAGTTCCAGGACCACCCGAGGCCTCCGAGACAGTCGCCGGAGGGGTAGACAACAAGGCGGCACCAGACGAACTTGCTAACTGATCGTGAGGCTGTTTTGATGATTCGTTAGGCCTGGAAATGAAAGGTTCTGGTAGCGCTTTGGCAATTGTAGTTACAGCGGCATCGGCGGCCTCTTGTTCCCTCTTAATTTGAATGATCTCCCTACCCTCTATCAAATTCTTCTTCGACTCTTCGTTGAGATAGGCATCCTCCAACTCTTCTTCGGTATATAAATCCGCGGTCTCTTGGAAAATGGGCCAGAACTTCCTCCCAAACCACAGCAAGAGTACGCGGGAATTTGGGGCCCAGATAACTGAGGCTCTCCTGATGTAGAAGGAATTAACATAGAAATTCAAGATGGTGTCATCCATCTTCTCCATTTTCCTTTCGAAAGCATTCTACAACTTCAAGTAGTCCGCTGTCACGGCGGCCTTCTCAACTTCAACTTGGGTCTTTTTAGTGTTGAGTTGCACGACTCTTTCCTGGAGCGAAGCAATCATTTGAGTCTAATTAGAAATGGTCTTGTCACGGGATTCAACCATTCCCGCGTAATCAGCAATTGTCTTTTTATAGGCTTCGACAACTTCGTTATGATTAGTGATGGTTTTCTTCTGAGCTTCGATGATCTTATCATGGGCTTCAAGCTCCGCTTTCAGCTTAACCTCATCCGCGTGGGCCTTTTTGATTTCGTCTCGGAACATGATTTCTATTTTTGTGTGGACCTATTTTAATTCCTTCAGCAAACTAGCATTGCCCTTACTCTCTCAGAGTGCAGCGTCCCTCTCCTTTGTCAACTGCTCAATTCTTGACATTCTGTTAACGTCCTCTCATAATCATCCTTCTCTGACTCGAATGAGAGGATCTCTTGGTAATTGTTGTGGTTGGTGTCTGCCAGTTGCTTGCATAACTTCTTCCATCCTTCAGCTTGATCCAAATCGCTTTGAATCGCCTAAAGATGGGGCATATAAGAGTCTTTGTGGATTGCGCATAGGCCGCGATCAAATGTAACTCCCTTTAAACACCATCCGGGGGGCGCCCCTTCGAGTTTAGGAGGACCAGACGGAAGAATATAAGCCGACCTCCTACGGAGACGTGAAGAACCAAAAACAGGCACTACGTAAGTTGATCGGGCTTGGTGTGAAGGTGATGCATTAAAAGAATACTTTCTTATCCCTGGAGAAGGATGTCAGGCTGAAACTTAATGAGCTAAAGACAGTGCTATTTTAACAAGTTCTACAGGAACCGGAATGAGGTATTGGACATTTTGGGTGTAAAGGAAGGGGACCTTCCAGTCAAGTATCTAGGAGTACCTCTTTCTTCTAATAAAATCACAGATAGAGAATGAGCAGAATTAATTTCAAAAATTAAAGACAAGTTGCAAGGCAAGAGCTCTCATTTACTAACATTTGCTGGAAAAATTGAGTTAGTTCATATGGTGATTCATGCTAAAGTCAATTTCTGGCTCCAAACATTCCAGTTACTCGATGCTTCTATTGAAAAAATTGACAGAGTTTGCACTGACTTTATATGGAAAGGAGGGCCCCATAAGATCAATTATAAGGATATATGCATGCCGAAAGAAGGAGGAGTTGGACTCAAAAATTTGAGGGACATGAGAGATGTGCTTGCTTTGGAACAAGGTTGGAAAATCATCAACTCGAAAGGATTATGGGCTAGATGGATGAGACGGAGATATATGAGAGGAAATTTCTAGCAAATGGATGTGAATAACAACTCTTCCCCCACTTGGAAGGCGGTTATGAGAATTAGAAACAAGTTGGCTGAAAACTGCTCTAGAGAGATAGCTCAAGGAAAGAAGAAAGATTTGTGGAAAGATCCTTAGATCAATGGTTAGTCTCTAATAGATTTTTTTGGGATGGGATTTTATTCTGCTTTTGGGTGTCCAAATAGAAAAGTGAAGCGATAATTCGAGGAAATGCATGGAATTGCGAGTTTATTCCAATAAATTCAGAACAAAAGAGACAAATTGAGTACATGTCTCTATTTTTCGATAGAGATAGTGGTATGTGGACATGGAAGCACTCTAGTAGTGAACTTACCACCGAATTTGCCTAGAAGGCGACTAGAAGGAAAGACCCAAAAACAACTTGGCACAAAATCATATGGGACAAGTCTAACTGTCCCAAAATGGTTTTGGCAGCCTACAAATCTATACTGGGCAGGCGACCGACCAAAGACAGATTGGCTAAATGGGGTATAACTCAAGGAACGTTATGCATCTTGTGCAAAAATCATGAGGAATCACACATGCATGTCTTTTTCGAATGTGACTTTGCTAAGAAAATTTGGAGAAAATGTGGGTCCAGAGCTAATATCAACTTTTCAAACAATAATTTGCAAGAGATAAATAGCTCACCTGAGCGCTGCCAGCAATATTGTACATCATGAAGGCAAATTGTGGTAGATAGTCGTACCGTAGCTGTTCGGAGTATAACGGAGAGAGTGAAATCATCGAATTTTTTAATATGCAGAGAGAAATAAAGATAAAGTTAGCGTCTTAGCAATTGTTGATATGAACTTGACAGCGAAGAGATTAAGTAGGAATTGACTTACCAAAGACGGGGGACCAGAAGGAGACGGTGTTGCAGGAGTGGATCCGTCACCGGTAGAGGGAGAAAGCCGATGTATTAGTAGCTATTGTTTTCAACTGCCATGATTGTCGAAGAAATGAATTTGTGGTTTGAAGAAGATAGATCTATTTTGGAAAGTATACTTTTTTTATTCTCTGAACTCGAGAATGTATTTTTAAAGTGGGTTTTGTCAATACGTACAGTTGTGTGCGTCCGTTTGTGTTGGATCGTTCCGGGCCATCCTCTTGGGTTGTCATGCCTAATAAAAATATACCCACTTTCAAATACACACACTAGAATGAGACGTGCTTCGTACATGGATGGATTAGGAAACATGATCTATAATATATTCGTTTGGAAGAAGCAGCTTAGAGTGACAATAATGTGCAAACACAAGTTCTAGCTAAAAATCATACAGATAATTTGATGATGGGATGACAAGGATAACCAATACGGCCTTTTAAGTTCATGATATTAAATAACAGCATTGTTAGTTCAGTCCAAATTATTCATTTGTACTAAGTGTGTATTATTCAACATACAGGATAAGATTTAATGGTCGTGTTTGTTAATATTTTGACAAAAATATTCATACGCATTGGTAAGTATTACAAGGGGTGATGATTTATACATTTATAACTGGGTAAATATTTTTATATATACTTAATTGTGAAGGTGCCGGATATGAAAAGAATTAAAACTCCCACAAAGCTCAACATAACTTATAGAAAGGAAAGCCTGAAGGTATCAGCATTAATTTAATTTATGCACAGATAGACACACACAGGCACATCAGCACAATTGATCAACTAGTTTTCTGCCTGTTAAAAGCTTCAAAAGAACATCAGCAAAGCTGCACACATCACTCTACCGAGTTAGCTGACCAGTTATCGAATACTCTGGGGCCGAAAGTGCCCAGAAAACATGCAGAATGAAGGTGTGCAGTTCACATCGGGAGCTTGGTTTTAGCGATTGAAATAATGCGATTTTTGCTTTGAAGTCTTATGATAATATCGCTTGATCTACAATCCCTATGTACAATAGATGTTGAACTCTCTCATGAAGATATTCTATACCCTTCAGCTGCATCAATGGAAATTCTAACATGTTGCATCCAATCAAGAAGAGGGCCAGGCTAGGCACCTTGAATTCCTTTTTGACCTGAAATCATTACGGAGATATAATCACCATATGTACCACAATAATTAGGTTGACATATCATGCAATAATAGCATAAGTGATAAAAGGTGGAACCCAGTGCACGAGGCTCTCGCACGATAGCGGGCTCTGAGTAGGTCGATAATGTACGCGGCCTTTCCCTCGCATTGCGAAGAGGCTATTTCCGAACTCGAACCTGAAGCCCAGATCACCATGCATGTGACCTAACCGTTGCACCAAGGCTCCACCTCAATAATAGCATAAGTGATACCATGCAAAAAATCATGAAGACAACCCATAGTGGCGAATTCATAAGATAACAAACAATTTTTTTTTGTCAGCACACTACCATAATAATTGAACATTGTCATATCTCGAATTAGATACTGTTGCACCCTGAGTTAAAACTATTTTTTGTTCTTCAGCTAGCCAAGCATCAAGTTTCTTGATTGCAACTTGTTGCTCGTCATCCATAACTGCATAATTCGCTCTCTTCCATAAGTGCCTTCATCAGCCAAAATATTCAGCATTTAATTTTGCACATGCAGCATTTTTCATTATTAAGCAACACACCATAATTATTTTCCTAGGCATAGATTTTATTTATCATGGCATCATATGTGTAGTTGACTTTTTTTGCCTTTCTTCTTGGAAGGTGTATATAACAAACAGGTTTGTTTTTCTTGAGATGTAGAAGAGGGCAGAGACTCTTGACATGTACATATTTCTTCCATTTAACAAACATACAAATTTCTACAGGTAAGAAAATATGCTTAATTTTTCGAGGAAAACCTTATGTGCAACTTGCAACTTCTTGGGCCAAAACAAAAAATGCACAATTTATCAGGTGATGGGATCACTATAATATTCGTATTTCTATGAAGAATATAGAGTTTGTTCTAGTTAATATTCAACTGAAAGTAAATATGGCAAATGTATGAAAAGTAAAGGTGATTGAAAATCTTTAAATTTGATTGATACTGATTTTTGTGCTAGGATTGGGTTGTTAAATGGATTCCATCAAACTATTCGATTTACCAAACTACCTATCAATTAAAGTTGATATGAAAAAGAAAAAAAAACTTACGACATAATGTAAAATAGAAAAGAAAAGGTAGTTCTACATTCGAATCATATTATGCAAATTTACTATCTAATTTTTAAGATGGATCAAGGGTAGGGAAAAAAAAATTCTTTTAGAAAATGTAAATAAACATATCGAAATTTTTTATAAAAAGAGGGAAATACATAAAACCTCACATATTTACATGTATAAATTTTTTAGCCATTGCATAGGGTAGGTTAATCTATAAAAATGGATCCATTGCCTATAATTTTTAATATTTACACAACATTTTTTTAGTGAAAAATGCAGCAATATGATTATACATGTAATTTGGTAGTAAGAAATAAATGCAACATTTTCAACCAAATTTAAGATAACTTCGAAAAAGAGAGAACATCTTACTAATAAATTTTTAAAGGAATATAATCCAACTATGCCATAGGTTTTATAAATAAATTTCTAACACAGTTTATATGTACTATGTATAAAATTGAATTTATATTTTTTTTTTATGATTAAAAGTTGGATGTTAGGGAAAAAATTCATTTATACATCCTGATGGTCATGCATTTTATAGAGACTAAGTATACTTCTCAATTTTATTTTAACAGAAAATTTGAGCTGATCATAAACATAAAATGTGGTGGTTCTTTGCATGTATCATGTATGACTATGTGCAAGTAATATGGGAAAATATGAGGGAAAAAAGGAGAAGTCAAATGGAATAAAAATACACAAATCCAGCCATTTCCTTTTTTATAGCACGGATCAATATAACTGCGGATTCAAATCCCAGTTGAGAAGGATGCTAAGGTAACAATCTAATTATGCCTACGAAAACAAATGTAAAAGGGGAAAGTTGCCTAAATCAAAAGAAATTGAGGAAAGTTTTAAATTATCAAGGGAATTTTAATTGTGTGAATTAAACAATGAAAAAAAAACTGCATAAAATCCCAAATTGTAGAGATTGTTGTTATCTATAAATAACAATCTCAAGAATCCAACGATAAAAAAATTGATTAATAAAAATTAGAAAATTTTATTATAGGAAATATTATATTTCATGGAAAGTACTATTTCTTATACAAAATTGAGTACTATTAAATCTGAACTCTTGGAATGTCATGAAGAACCAACTAATTATATTTTTTAAATTTGTTCTAACTGAAAAATCCTTAAATGATGTGAAAAGGGGGAAACCCAAAACCATAAAGTAGAGGCTTTTAGTTAGGTTATATTCTATAGAGTTGCAATTCAAATAAAAGTACAGTATTTTAACTTTTAGTTTTTTTTTTAAGTTACCTGGTAAAGTTTGATGGAGAAGAAGTATAAATTAAAGGTTGTATATGATTACTTCAATCCATGAAAGCTCGCAAAGATGTCAACATTCCGAGTGATCTGATGTTCTGTTCTCTAGAAACCTTGACATCCCAAGCGATCTCATGTTTGATTCTATGGAAACCCAATTTTATCGAGAAGTATGTACAGAAGAGTGGAAAAGAAAATGGTGGTTAAATGAAAAATGTCTATAAATGTAAATTTATTTCTAGGCTCAGTGCATTGCAAAACCAAAGATACACAGATATCAACGAATAAGTTTTATGGATTGTATTTCGAAAATTTCAAGAAAAAAGGAATTCCAAGCGGCTTGTTTCAGTTTTTATATAATATATTATAGATAAAATAAAATCATAGCCAGGTATACAAAAACTAAGGTTCCTAAGCTTTTATTTTGAAAGCAGGCAAATAATGACCATTTTTTTTACCAGTTATGCATGAGACATGTTAGCTTAGGTAAATGATAAGAATTGATAGAAATATGAAGTCACCTGTGGAAACAATCAATATATTATTCTGGAACAATTGAGGCAATCTCTTTATATAAGTCAAGGCTTTTATTTTTGGTATCTAACAGGTCAAACAACCTGCATTGGCTTCCATCCACTCCATGGCACATGCCTAGTAAGGTAGTTCCCATGATATTACTCTATAATTGTACATACTAAACATGAAAATGAAAAAGAAGTATATCAGCGAAGACTATTAATCAGCTTAACACCTAAAATTACTTGGTGAAGTAAACATGATTGAATTCAAACATGATCAATTAAGACATCCATCTTTAGGCTGGTAAAAAACCATCAAGTCAATTATCCCTCTTCTATCAATTTAAAAAAATTATCTTCCCTCAATTTGTCAATCTGTTAGACAATTTCTTTTTGATTAAAGAGTGGTTGGAGGAGAGCAGTCAAAAAGTTTTATCATAAACTTAACCAAAAGTCATACACGTGTTGTTTAGTATTGATCTATACAAACATATGGTCATCACAGAAATGATCAGTAAAAGAGGAAGGAAAGAGTAAACAAAAAAATATATACATGAATTTTTATCGCCTAAGCAGCTACCTAAATAGACTAATGTAACAGTAACTTTGGACAGGGATTAGACAGAATTATGAGTGTGCCTTAAAAGTTGCATGCAGCAACATATGAACAGCTTCATACGTTGTAATCAATTTTTGTATGGATTAGCACAACCCTCGAGGATTTAATAAACAATAGACTTACGTTTCTGAGTCTTTATCTAATAATATGACACAGGATAACTTTAGGATTTAAAACTGAGGCATACACGAGGCATGTCTGCCTCAGTTAAAACTGAACTGAGGCAGCACGCCTCAGTTAAAACTAACGCATTTTTCCTCAATTAAAACCGAATAGGCAATAATTACTATGCTAATGTTAATAGAACACACTTTGCTAATGTGTTACGTTGCTAGATTTAAATTGGATGAGGAATGACAAAAGACGTGCATGTTTCAGCAAATGGGCTGCATTTTTAGAGCTTCAAAAGCTAGATTAGTTCGCAAAATAGCAAACACAAGGAACGAAGAAGAAAGAATCCGGTTGAAACCCGAAAACACAAGTATGAATGAATGGAAAAGTTTGTGTCAAGTCCAAAACAACTCCGGAGTTTAAGGTAAAGTCATGTTTCAAGATCTTCTTAATATTTACTGAATAATAGAAAAATCAAGCCATAGTTAAATATTGATGAAATTAAGATGTTGTATACTTACAACAAACTTGAATTTTTAATGCACGTTTTGATTTAGGGCATTGTAATTGACACTCCACATTTGGATCTTCCTCTTCTTCCTCATTGACTTTGAGCAAAACCAAAATCTAATAAATTATGACTCAAAGTTGATTGTAAATTGAATATTCTGAAAAGAATTCATCAGTAAAAATAACTAAGTGGACGTAGACTGCTAATTTTGCCGAACCACTATAAAAGATTGTGTCTTTGTTCTTCCTCTCTTTGATTTCTTTCATTTTTACATTTGTTTAATTCGTTTTTGATTGGTATTGGCATGTTTTTCAATTTTTGATGCAAACACTCTGTAACGATTACTGCAAACAAAAGGGGTGTTTGGTCGGTTCAACGAGACTGCGTTCAAGGAGATGATGAACTGTGGCAGACAACCGCTTTACGATTTCACGACTTCAAAGACCATGCTTCCTCTAAATTCGGACAGCTAAACCAGATGTACGACAGTGCAATAAAGAAAGACGTTTTTGCAACATTACTCCATCACCTTCAGCGCACTTCGACATCCAGTTCTACTCGCATATTCTTAATAGGATAGCAAATGACATGCTTTCTAGTCTCACCGCCGGCACTCTTGGTCGGACGTTCAATGTCGGTTCAACTTCTTGAGCAAAGCAAGTGAGACCTCTAACTCTAAGAGATAACGATTTGAATTCCAACGTGTTCAAACAAACTTCTGAACATTGCATCAAAATTCAATCTCGATCGTCGCTCGTCAGTTCTACTTGCATGACCCCACTAATTCTATTTCTAAGTTGATTCACTATGTTGGACGGACAATGAGATTGAACTTAGAAGTATTATTAAACTGGATGGTCTAACAATTTAAAGAGAAAAACTGTATTGTTAACTCCAAAATGTATTTTTAATGAGTGGTACCGTTATTTATTTCCGTAGTGTATAGTTTTTATTTTGTTATATCGGTAATTTATAATTTATACCCTTATTAAAATTTATTTAAAATACTTAAAACCATTAAAAACAAATATATATATATATATAAATTCATACAAACAATCATTCCTCTTTCGCTATCTCATTCTTGGCAAAAAAAACAAGTTACTCTTTCTCTGAACTTTCTCCATACATGCCATAATCAAAATTGTCTGTTTGGGTGCCTCGTTTGGTTACAAAGGACGCATAAACAATATTTGAGCATACCTCATTGGATGTGATATTCAATCAGCCCTTGATTTGAATAAAGAAACAAGGATTATTCATATTCAAAAAATTTCAATCAAATTATCAAACCAAATAAATACCTTGAAGAGTGCCCGCTCTCCTTCCTCCTAAGATCTCTAACCAAATTCCTCTCCCTCTCCTTCTCCTCCTTTTCTCTTCTAGTTCTCTCCTCTCTCAACTCCTCAATGATCTTCTTCCTCTTCTCCACACTCTTCTTTTCCATACTAAAGTTTAGCTTCTTTTTGTCTTCCTTCTCCTCGAAAACCTCACTTCTCCTTAGGTACCAGGGCGCTTTCACTCCTTTCCCTGCCAATCCATACTCCAACTTATACTTCATATCCTCCACAGTCATCACAACCTTCTCTTTCTCCTTTTCCTTTTCATCCCTCTTCCTCTTCTTGCTCTTGCTAATATCGCCATCACCATCAGCAAACAAGTTTATATGATTCGATTTGAGGTCAATAAAGGAGCTTGGGTTAGGGTTTGAGTTGGTGTGGCGGAGCTTTTGGAGGCGAAGCTCGAAGTCACAGCGTCGGGACTGTGCCGGCTTGATTTGCTCTTCCCCAGCAGCGGCCTCTTCACCTTTGTGGACCTTTTCGGGGTTGTCAAAATTGTATGCATTCCACCGTTTTTGTGGAAGGATGTTTAATCCACCATGCCCTCCCATTTGGTAAGAAAATCAAAGTTTCCAAAACGAATTTAGGGTTTGTTATAGGAAAAAAAGGGATATTTGGATCTCCATAGGAAAAAAGAGTTTTATTATGGTAATCAGGTGTTCCACAATTTATGTATAGCAATATGGTCTACCAATATAATATTTGATCGGCCTAAATTTTACGGTCCAAACTTATGAATACTATGATATTTTTTCACATTTATAGGAATTTATAAACACATATCCAATGAATGCTTTTACGACTTAAATTTAGTATAACTTTCGAATAAAGACTTGCATGTGTTTTTACAAGTCCAATTTCTCTCCAACCATTGGAATCAGTTCTTGAATAATCCAAAAAATAAATTTGAGACTTCAAAATTGAAACGTTTCATATTGTTCCAAACAATTTAGGACTTTCACCTTACTTTTCTTAAAATCGAAGGACTTGGAGTACCAAGTCCAATGTTATTCACAACGTGTGGATGTTGATCTTTGGATTTATGAAAGTTTATACCAAAACAGAATTAGCACAATCCATAACATTGCAAGCCTTGGTTGTTCGATTTCTTTGTTGTAAAAATAATATAGTCCCAATTTAAATTAGAAAAGTATATCATTATTGGTCGCAGGCATTAATGCTTAAAGTATCTAAAGTATGTGTTGTGGTTCCATGCGTGCTCCCTCGGAATTTACGTAAAAAGTTTGGTTCTCTAGATTTCAGAAAAAGATAAAGAACTTGAATTGGAGAAATTGTTGACGACTTGGCTGATCAATGATTATAGAATAGGCTTATAATTGTGGATTCCTATTTTATAACCGTCTACATTGCATATTGTTACAAAATAAGCCCCAACTTTGCAACGAATTCAAAAAAAATAACCACAAAGTTTCATACTTTCCTTTATTAGTTTAGTAAGTATTCACAGTACACATGTTTACACTTTATTTATGTACCCCCGGCGGGTTCTAGACCACGGGTTCTAGACCGACCCATAACATCCAGCCCAACCTAAAAAACAAATACAAAAAATCAAAAGCAAATCAAGTTTCTGCCTACTACTCACACAACCCGCTACCACTTCCAGACTCTTCCATGCATAAGCTAAAGTAAGCTACTACCGACTTTAGTATTTCATTCTCCACTTTAGTTAATACTTTCTCTAAAGTGGAAATTAGCCACAAGGACCTCTTTAACTAGTGCAATTAGTTTCTAAGACGCACAACTGAAATAATTACTTTTAAGGACAAAATGCAAAATAATTAGTTTTTAAGGCCTAAAAACCTATGAAATTATGTCCTTGAAAGTAATTGGACTGCTGACTTTGTCCTTAAAAGTAATTATTCTGCTGACTTTGGCCTAGAAATTAATTTCTATGGATGTGTGTCCTAGAAACTAATTGGACTGCAAAGTTTGTCCTTCTAGTGAAATGCCCCTAAATGAAACAATAATGGCGGTTGTTGAAAAAACATCAAAAACTTCGCTTAATTCTCCAACCCTGCGCCTTATAGTTATTACCACCACTCACCTCCACGCGTTTCCTCGACATCATACCCACTCTCCACAGTCTTTACACCTTAAATACGAGCAGCATAATCCACCATTTACTTTCGCTTCACTAGCAACTCCAATCTCCACTCTTTCAAGTATCTTCTTCCACCAAGCGCCTTGTCAAGCTAATGGCTGAACAAGATAACATCTTCTTCTACTATATCTACTCCGATCTTGTGCCTACTGTAGCATATCTAACCCCCTTTCATCATATCTCGTAAGTTAAGTTTACTATCAAATTCGATTTGTCTTTCCTTACATGAGATAATGTATGAAATTATGTATGACATACAGTATGTTTACGTAGGTTATTCAATGTAATTGGGATTCAGAGTGCTCACTAAATAATAAAGATAACATGCACGCATACAAAGCAAGGTGATGCATCAGCTCATCATGCTTTGGTAACCCAGTGGGCATTGAGATGAGCTATAACTCTACTATTGTTTAGAAGTCAAGCGTACTTTTAACTTTGCTGTTTAGTTGTCCAAATTTGCTTATAGTTACACTAGTTACTAGCATTGTTTTTGTTGCTTTCCAGCAAGCAGCCTGAAAAATGAATGTAATTAAGAAAACAAGTACAAATCTATAGTAAGTACCAATTTACCTGGTCTGGACTTAAAGCGATGAACTGCCTTGGACCTATTAGTCTCTATGGACTTGTTAAACCTTTGCAAACCCTATATGTACCATGCGGGGGTAAGTATTTTCAGCATTACCTCCACTTATTGCAACTCATCTACTAAATTGATGTAATTAATGAACTTGGACTTTGACGCTCTCTTTTTTTATATATCACTCACATACAATTTTCTCTGAAGATTCTACTATTACTCTCCTTCCATAATGCCCACACATAAGTTGGAAAAACTATTTTGGCCACATCTTCACTCTTACCATGTTGTATAAAATGATCCATGAAGTTATTTACTTCTGTGTTGATTCTGATAATGTCTGTATGATTTGTTGGTCATAATAGTTTAATTCTGCACCATTTCCACACACATGCGTTGAATTTACATTTTAAGAAAAGCTACTCTTTGTTCTCATTACATATGTTACATAAAATGCAAATAGGATCAATGACATTACATTTGTGAATCATTCTCTTTGCTTGGAAGCAAATTAGAGATTGCTTTAAAGGTGCATATTGCCATTTTGGGATCTACAATCTTGTTCCGAATTCATTTTCACCATGGGACTTTATCATATTTTCTTCTTTTCCCCTCCCATACTACTTTGAAACTATACATCTTTCTGCTTAATGAATGTTTTTGTTGCTTTCCAGCAAGCAGCCTGAAAAATGAATGTAATTAAGAAAACAAGTACAAATCTATAGTAAGTACCAATTTACCTGGTCTGGACTTAAAGCGATGAACTGCCTTGGACCTATTAGTCTCTATGGACTTGTTAAACCTTTGCAAACCCTATATGTACCATGCGGGGGTAAGTATTTTCAGCATTACCTCCACTTATTGCAACTCATCTACTAAATTGATGTAATTAATGAACTTGGACTTTGACGCTCTCTTTTTTTATATATCACTCACATACAATTTTCTCTGAAGATTCTACTATTACTCTCCTTCCATAATGCCCACACATAAGTTGGAAAAACTATTTTGGCCACATCTTCACTCTTACCATGTTGTATAAAATGATCCATGAAGTTATTTACTTCTGTGTTGATTCTGATAATGTCTGTATGATTTGTTGGTCATAATAGTTTAATTCTGCACCATTTCCACACACATGCGTTGAATTTACATTTTAAGAAAAGCTACTCTTTGTTCTCATTACATATGTTACATAAAATGCAAATAGGATCAATGACATTACATTTGTGAATCATTCTCTTTGCTTGGAAGCAAATTAGAGATTGCTTTAAAGGTGCATATTGCCATTTTGGGATCTACAATCTTGTTCCGAATTCATTTTCACCATGGGACTTTATCATATTTTCTTCTTTTCCCCTCCCATACTACTTTGAAACTATACATCTTTCTGCCAACTCGTCATACCCAATAATCTTGTCCCGAAACCATTTTTCTCTTCAAAACTAATTTATACCATGTTGTTTAAAGTATCATCCATTCTATTCGATTAATTTTACAACATTTTATTTACAAAATAGCATGTGGTTACAAATTACTTCGTAATATTTTGAAAGTCTATGAAAAATAGAAGCCTATTTTGCAAGGGCGTTTTATGTAAGCAGCAATTAAATAAGTGCTACAAAATATTCATCGTTTTGCGCTTCGTTTTCCGAATCATGTATTGAAGATTATGTTGAATTAACGTTCACTTAAACCATCAAAGAACATCAAAGCTTGATTCTAAAGATTATGCTGAATTTGGGACTGTTAAAGATGGTCTTACTTGTGATGTGAATGCTTATTTTATAGACGCTTGGATTTGAGCGTCCCATTAAAGTTGTGTTAGTTAAGCACTTATTCATAGGTTCATCATATCATTTTCAACCGAACGTAACAATAATATAAAACCAGTACGTTAGGCACGTCCGTTGGACGTGTGCAAAGAAAACTGAAAGCAGATTTATTTATAATAATAATGATCATATGCATATATAATACTTGATGCGAATACATACATACATACATACATACATATATAAATACATACATACATATACATACATACATACATACATACATATACATACATACATACATATATATGAGCTAAATTATTTTATTTTGAAATTGTATGAACAAATGCACACAAAACTCACTACTACATTTTCTTATATAAATCTGGTTTCTATGTAATCATTAAAGGAGAAATACAATTGTGTAGATTACACTCATAAGCTTGAAATAAAAGAACGAACAAAAGTTGTCTCACTTATCTCAAATTCTATGGATATTAATAAAATTACATAAAAAAGTTTATATATGATATAATAGAACTTTACGTACTGTTATTTTGGTCATGATAAAATTATATTTCTTTAATTCGATGAAAAGAAGATTTGGAGGTATTGTGTAACAATCATCGGCACCTAGAAAACTTAACTGGATTAATGCTCGACTAATAAGCGCTTTGCATGATCGATGGATAGACAAATCTATATTATGTTTCCTCTTCTCAATTTTACCCTTTATCTAAAAGTTAATAATTCTCAACCCATCTTAAATATCAAAAAAATTAGTTCAAGTAATAGCAAACTAAATGAAGAATCAATGTAATCATGAAAACGGGAAATCTACTGCATGCATAATAATAAATTGCTCATTAAAACACTGGATACTTGCATGACTAATTAAAAAATAATAGTATTAAATAACATCTCCATTTTCTAGTGGATGTCAAATATAGTACTGTAATGTATGTGTATATGATGGATGAATATACAGCACACCTGATTTAGGATTCATTGCCCATGGTATTTGAAAGTTGTTCGATACATATAAAACCAATAGAGAGATATAATATAGGTGTATTATTATGGTTCAACACTTACAGGTGTGGTGTGTTGAAATAAAACTATATCAGTATATTTTGGAATAATGATGATATTATTTAATTTGTTATTTGAGTAACAAAAATTATGTATTTGTAATATAGTTGGTGTAATTAAAATATTGATGGTTCCAAATGAAGTTTTATATCAACATTATGGTTGTTATGTAAAAAGGAAAAAGAGCCTACACCTAGTTTACTTAACAAATGGATGTTGTGGAATCTTGCAAAGTACAAAATTACTATGCTTTATTTAATTATTAAGGGATAAAAATGAAAGGGTAATTTTGAATATCAAAATCTTTATTTTGAGGTGTATATAGATAGATATATGTATTAATTAATATTAAGGCATAAATGGAAAACAACATACTATTTGTTTATCAATGTTTTCTCCTCTCCTTTATCTAAGCTTGAGACCCACATAAAAAATGCACATTTGAATTTATACCATAAGTTTTGAGCTAAAGTTTTTATTTCACTTGAAATACCGCAAAAGCAGGTAAAGCCGTTTTGTACAAAATACTTAAAATAGCTTGGTAAAGCCATTTCTAAAATTGATTAACAAATAAATTAATTTCTATAATTAATTGTAATAAATTAATTAGTTAATTTATTCTGTAATTGATTGAGTAAAAGAAGAATGTAATTAATTTCCACAATTACTTCCGACATTAATGAATCGATTAATTAATTTCTTTTATTCAATTAAATAAAACAAATCAAATGTTGGTACGGTCGTTTATATAATTAATTGAAATGGCTAAAAAGACGGTAAGACCATTCACATACCATAGTGCACAAAAGTAGTACACAAATAATACCTCAAATCCATAAGGTTTTTTTGATTTCTTCATTACCCATTATTCTGCTCTGCAACATCAATTAATAATGAATCTCTAAACATTATTTATTGACATACAAAAGAAAGTTGTTTAGTAGCCTGATATTTTTTGTTTACAAACTAATGAGACGTAAACACACATTTAATATTTACATATTGAAACCTAATGTATAATTGTCATATTATCAATCGTATTGGTAGACTATTGGTATGTTGCTTTCCAATCAAGCAAGTTGTCATATTATTAATCATTTTGTTGTTTTCTAAGAAAAAATATTCAAGGAATGGCTGCCAAGTCCTCAGAATTGAAAGATGATGGAAGAAAAGTCCCTTTCAAAAAAGTTGTGAAAATTAGGTCCCTATTTTTAGTTTTTGGTTAATTTATGCTACTTTTGCCCTTGATTTCAATGCTGGGACGATTTTCTGAGAGGGGACAGTTTGGTAAAAAATAACAAAACAGAGACTTAATTTACATGGATTTATGAGTAGGGACTTTTTGTGTATGGGCTTTGAGAATATGGACCTTTGGTCCAAAACCCCTAAAATAATATTGTTGGGAATTTTTTTCTACTAAAAAGGAGCATTGAAAACTAATCTAATGTAGAAATGCAGATAAATAGAGTTTAATTAATGTAGAAATGCAGATAAATAGAGAGTTTAATGTGCAGAAAAAATAGCCACAACGACTTGAAATATAATAGTAGGTAAACATAAGGATATTAAAGGTATCAGGAGCACATTTTATGGAACTTATATGTGAAAATCTTTAGTGGCATTGGAGATTACCTTCAAGATCCGTTCTCTCATCATCATCTATTACATGTACAAAAGTAATATCATCATCAGATTAACTATCATGTCATAGTCAAATGATTCATGATGAGTTATGAAATCAACTAAACCTACTGCATATTTGTAATTTCAAATTTCTTAAAAAATTGAAAACCTGTAGTTGTATTGATTTTTAACTACATTATTTAGTATCATACTATTTGGACTAAGTTATAACTGTAGTTGCAAATAGTTATAAAGTCATTATATATTTAAATATGCTCAAAATCTTGTCAGTATTCTCTCCAAACTGATTTACAGTTAATTATTTTCTTAAATAATTCAGTAGTCTGCACAAATTTCCATGGTTATAAATCATTTCTACCATAACATTGATTATGATATACTTCATACGCATATTTAATATGTTGTCTGAATCGTCATAAGTTGATGGAAAATGTTAATAGGTTGCAAAATTAATGAATCTTCCAATACGTCACATGTTTCAACCATTTTTAATTACATATTGGATTACAAACAATTATAGTGAGCGTCATCATCTTATGGTTTGTGCATTTACAGGGATATACATAGTTTTATTGCTTAAATTACAAATACCAAATATAATAATGGTAGATAATGTAAAAAAATCCAGATAATGTTAAAAATAATAATTGTAGACAATTTTATATTCACTATATGGTCGGGTACATAGTTCACTAAGATGGAAACAACCAAATTGTTTACTTATAATAACTCTTTAATTCTTCTGTTCACTTGAATATATACAAAAGCTTGACATAATTGCAATAGCGTTTGTGACAACACTGGCAATATTATTTTACCTTCACTTATTATCATTTGCCATCATTTAGGTGAATAATCATTTATTAAGCATTATATTTAAGCACATTAAAAAGAAAACGGACAAACCTATAATTACTATTTAATTAGTTTCTAAAACCTGACGGTTTTTTAATGAATGTAAACATGGTTATTAAAGTAATATTTTGACCTGAAAAAAGGGTACTGTAACAGAAAATTAGCTTGACTAATATGAAACTTAAGAGAAACAAAATGCTTAACTTACTTTTTAAATGCAAAAAAGAGAATGGGCAATAAAAGAAAGTAATAATAGTAACGAAAAAGAAATATTGTGTTTATATGAGCTTCAATATACCAATTTCAAATAATGTACCCAGGAAAATATAAGCACATTATTAGCATTTTCAGTGTTTATTGTGAACTCCAAAGACTACATACATAATGCATGAACGAGATTGATAACTTATTTTCCTTCTCTCTCTTCCTAAGCTCCATTAATATATACAACTTATTGTAGTTGAGATCAGTCCATTCTTTTACGTGTTCTACATTCGGTAAGGTAGGAACAATATAATATCAAACAAATGTCCTCACAATGGATTCAACTATATAAAAATAAGTTAATCAGCACGTAAGAAATTAATACATTGTTAAGCTTCTTATCAGGATTTTTAAAAATTATCCAAAAAATTGGCCTTTTCTCTTTGCATTTAAGTGGAAATCCATTTTCTCTTAAAAGATATTTTTGCTCACTTTTTTCTATCTTACGAATTATCCAAAAAAATATAATTAATAAAAAACAGACCAACATTATAATGCAGTCATAAGTCAACATATACTTTTGTGTGACCAAATGGTGTTTCACTTTCTTTTCTTCTTGTTCTATCTAAAAATGTGAATAAAATAATGTAATGTTAGTCGGTATTTCATCAAGAATTGAACAAAGCCTAAATAGCTAAAAATCAAGCTGTGTGAGGAATTGTATCAAACAGTACATGTAAACTGTCGGACCTGGTTCTTCTTGGTAGTTGCAAACTCCAACAATGTCTAAATTAAACTTCCTTGGATAATTTTAAGAGACTCCAATGCCATATTAACTTATCAAGACAAAATTAATAATGACATACAAAACTCAATGGATTAGACAGAGTTCATGAGAGTATTACTAATTCTAACTTGGTTGAGCCTGAATTTATAGGCAACTTTTTTACTTGGAGAGATGGTATAAATTTTTTTATGTGAAAATTAGGGTCACATCCCTAAAACCAAACGTAATTCACAAAAACTCCTTCCGTTCAAAACTTTATAAATCCGGTCTCTATTTTTGTTTCGGCTTAATTCTTTTCCATAAATACCCTCGTTTATACCGTGCTCCATTTTTTTTATCTGTGATTATTTGGTTTATATTGAACGATAAAATTATCTTTGCTTAATGATTTATCTGTTTGCAATAAAAGATTTTTACTGAAATACCGTGTAAGTTCGTTTTCTGCAATTATTTGCAATAGTTGCAGAAATGTCTGCAACTATATGCGATAGTTGCAGATATTTCTGCAACTATTTGCAATAGTTGCATCTGCAACTATTTGCATTTCTGCAACTATATCATATAGTTGCAGAAATGTCTGCAACTATATGCAATAGTTGCAGACATTTCTGCAACTATTTGCAATAGTTGCATCTGCAACTATTTGCAATAGTTGCATCTGCAACTATTTGCATTTCTGCAACTATATGCAATAGTTGCAGAAATGTCTGCAACTATATGAAATAGTTGCATCTGCAACTATTTGCAATAGTTGCATTTCTGCAACTATATGCAATAGTTGCAGAAATGTTTGCAACTATATGAAATAGTTGCAGACATTTCAGCAACTATACCATATAGTTGCAGAAATATCTGTAACTATATGTAATAGTTGCAGACATTTCTGCAACTATATCATATAGTTGCAGAAATATCTGCAATTTTTTGCAATTTTTATATATTTGAAAAAAAATCGAAAATGTTCAATATTTGCTGAATTATCTGCAAATATTTGAAATAATTGCAGATTTAATACAAATTTAAATTTTTGGTATCAACAATGGATCTCATTTTAAAGATCATAAAATTTGCGATTTTTTGGTGAAAACGTTATGTTGATCCGGTTTTTGTAAATAAAGTTATACACGTTTGAAAAGTTAAAAACATAAAGGGTATTTCGGTCTTTCTGCGTGCGTGAATTTGAAAACAGGGAGTGGAAACGTAAATGTTGGTTGGGAAGGATGTTTTCTCTATTTTAAAACTTGTTAGGGATGTGAGCCAAACTTACCCTTTTTTTATTCATAGCAAGATTGATAGGGTCTTTGTGAACAGTTTATGGGAAGATAAATTTTAGGAATTTGGTATCCATTTTGGGTTTCACTCTTTGAGTGACCATGCTCCTATTCTAATTAAATTCACTCCCTAATCCCCAATCTATAGCGGATGTCATCATTGCTGAAAAATGCAAGCTCGGCTTCCTAGATCGTAACACTATTTACAACTATAGCTTAGCTTTCTAATCTCCAATTATCCCTACGGCGCTCGCAAAATGATAATAGGAATTTTCTTAATAATATCCCAAATCAAAAACTGAAATCTAAGGACAATCGCTAGTAGTAAATCTATAATAACAGAGCTTGTAAAACAAATGATTAGTAACAAAAAACCCAATAAATTTTAGGGATTTGCATACAACCTAGGAGTAACTTCCACATTAGCTGTCTAAGACATTCACACCTCCTCCATCGATTTGAGTAGTTCTTTCATGATGCTTCAGGCGGGTTATCGAAGACCAATAATGGTCGATAGGGCCACTGGTTACGATCGAGAGATAACTATCGTCGTTTTTTTATTGAACTGTTATTTTGATAAAAATGTGGAAGATGGTGGTAACATGGATTGTTGGAAAGAGAATGAGAAGTTCGAATATGTGATCGACATGCTGCTAGGAACGTGGTGGGGATGACTAAAACAACCTCTATAATATTTAGACTATAAATTTTGTTGAAAGGGATATTTTGGTAATTTCAAAAGCTTCAAATCAAAGTATCCCTATTATATATAGATAAAGTCTATCTACAGTCATACTTCATATATTTGTAGATTAAATTTTCAAGTTGATCCGGTAACAAAATTGGTAGATAATTTAAGTAATCAAAACTTTGATTATATAATTTATTTTGTATTTCATGACAACTTTATTATTACCCAATATTGAACTTAGTTAATCATATAAATGTCGCTCACTTTGTTAACCATATATTAATTGAGTAATTAAATTAACTTTCCAAATTAAATTAGTTATATAATTGATTAATTTACTATAATATTCACATACTTTGTCTCTTCAAAATATAGAATGTTAGAATATACGTTATGTAACATCTCATATTTTGGTATGACATAATATGAGAATTTAATTGGTAGTGAAAATTTAGTAAATGATAATTTAGTGAACTTAATTCAAGGAATTATCCAAAAGGAAAATTTATCGATTAAGTATGGGATATTTAAAAAGTTTAATTGAATAAATCAAGAGCAATTAGTAAAAAAATCCAATTTTTGCAGCATAGCGGAAACGCTACAATATGTTAATAAGTTCAAGACTTTTTACACCTTCTATAACAACGTTTATTAAAACGTTGCTACATGCTTTAGTGGCGTTTTTAGGAGGCTATCAAATCCCTTTTTGTGTATTGATGGTTCTTTTGACAGTAATACCCATTTTTCATCGGTTGGTCTTTTGAATAATAATGAATATTAAAGAAGGAATTTGAAATATTAAAATTTTAAATTTAAATACGTTATGTTATAAAATGTTTGAATTAAGAGAAACTTGAATAATAAATATTAGAAAACTACAATTTAAAATGCTTAAACTTTCAAATTTGAAAGTTTTAAAAGTTGCAGTTTATACAAGTTTGAACTTTAAAGATTTGAATTTTCTAATATTAAAATCTCAAAAGTTAT
The DNA here is from genome assembly GCA_030737815.1 of Allium fistulosum. NCBI lineage: Eukaryota > Viridiplantae > Streptophyta > Magnoliopsida > Asparagales > Amaryllidaceae > Allium > Allium fistulosum. Next base: position 195,241,367 of record CM060906.1, on the reverse strand, counting down.
TTTTAAAATTTCGAATTTATTATTATTTTTAACGTTGAAATTTTGACTTTATTATAATTTATAAATGTTACTGATGGTGTAAATGAAAAAAAAGTTATTCGGTTTTCAAAACTAATAATAAGGAATAAAGTGTTGAATACTTGTTCAAAATTTAAGTTAGAACATTTTTGAAGTATATTTTTCAAAAACAAACAGCAATAAAAACAAATGCACCCAAATTATTTCATAAAGTTTGATTCCTCATTACAAACTTATTATAAATTATTTAGTATTTTTCAAATTTTGCTTCAGCGTAAGTGAGTAACCATTAACAAAAACAACGATGCTTTAATTATTGTAATCCCCTACATGGGTTCGCACTCGTGGTTATGTATATATTGTAGATAATTAATTGAACATGAAGAGAGGTTTGAAGAGAGATTTGCTGGAGGTTGAGTATGATGGTGGATGCTCGATTGGCAGTTGAATCATGGACGGTGGACATAATCTGTACCGTTTGTTTTCTACTGAAACACTGCTGAACGCTTAATAATTTAAGCGAAAGGAGGATTATTCTATTTGCATTGAAAAAGTTTTCAGATCTGTATTCCAAAAAATCAACGATATTTTTAAGTGATTAATTTTTGCTTAATCTTAAATTAGTGTGTGTATTCTCCATCTATAAAATTAGAACAGCATAGCTTCTCTTCTCAACCATATTCAATCAGTATATCTGCTCCACTTCAGGTAGTTCCAAACCCTATTCTTTTGAGTGTTTATTAATCTCTGGTGTTGGAAATGCATAATGCTCACTCTTTTGCTTCGTTGATTATAGTTTTTTTCTTTGTTCATACATTTTCTCCTTTAAAAATTGATCGGTAAAGGTGCAATACTGTAAACTATTTAGTGCGAGCGTTGACCTGTAAACATTTTCTCTTTTGAGTGTTTAAAATTGACTTGTACTATTTTTTGATCTCAAATTTTGAATGATCTTGGGTTTGAAACTGAAAAAATAATTCAATATTTGAATAAACAATATTTGAACAAAGAACACACCCATAAACAATACTTGAACATATCTCATTGGATGTGATATACAATCAGCCCTTGATTTGAATAAAGAAACAAGGATTATTCATATTCAGAAATTTTCAATCAAATTATCAAACCAAACAAATACCTTTAAGAGCGCCCACTCTCCTCCCTCTCCTTCCTCCTAAGATCTCTAACCAAATTCCTCTCCCTCTCCTTCTCCTTCTTTTCTCTTCTAATCCTCTCCTCTCTCAACTCCTCAATGCTCTTCTTCCTCTTCTCCACACTCTTCTTTTCCATATTAAAGTCTGCCTCCTTTTCGTCTTCCTTCTCCTCGAAAACCTCACTTCTCTTCAGATACCAGGGCGCTTTCACTCCCTTGCCTGCCAATCCATACCCCAACTTATACTTCAAATCCTCCGCAGTCATCACAACCTTTTCTTTCTCCTTTTCCTTTTCATCCCTCTTCCTCTTCTTGCTCTTGCTGCTATCGCCATCATCATCAGCAAACAAGTTTATATGATTCGATTTGAGGTCAATAGAGGAGCTTGAGTTAGGGTTTGAGTTGGTATGGCGGAGCTTTTGGAGGCGAAGGTCGAAGTCACGGCGTCGGGACTGTGCCTGCTTGATTTGCTCTTCCCGAGCAGCGGCTTCTTCATCTTTGCGGACCTTTTCGCGGTTGTCGAAGTTGTATACATTCCACCGCTTTTGCGGAAGGATGTTTAATCCACCATGGCCTCCCATTTGGTAAGAAAATCAAGGTTTCCAAAACGAATTTAGGGTTTGTTATAGAAAGAAGAGGGCTATTTGGATTCTCTCTGAAGGGAAAAAGAAAAGGAGGGCTATTCGCACACGGGCCGATGCTGGTATAATTTTGTGGGTTTTTATTTTGTTTGAATCGTTAGTTATGCCAATTTTGTTCAGGTAACAATTTTGTAGTATTTTAGAGGTAGATATAAATTTTTATAAGTAATTAGTAGGTAATACTTGGCTGAAAACAGGAGCTCAATGATAGATAAATAAAATCAATATCTCTACCCTTTGCAATCTCATTGTAAGCATATTATATTCCATGACATAATCAAAGATGAACTACCATTTTAACTCGTAAGAAGTTATTAATTAATGCTACATGCATTTGATGCTTCTGAAACGTTGGTAGAATTAAAATAACCGTGTGCTATAATCGTATCTCGCATTGAATATAGAAAGTTAAAACCCAACCGAATTAACAAAGTAATAAGGAATCCTTGTGGTCATCGCCAACTTCAAGTAGAGAAATTGGAGATTGGTCAACCAAGTAATAGAAATGTCCACATACACACAAAGAATCATATATACATTTTACATCAAAGAAGAGGGCATATATGAATTAGTATGATACATTACAAACCAAACACTAACCAACGATCAAAGGACATTTGCCTTTATAATACATTTCACAAAAAAAGGACAAACAGAACAAAATCGTCGCTATAACATATAAAATTCACTTTCTAAACATTGTCACCATTTCGCCTCCTTTTCTCAAGTCCAGCTGCTCCATTCAGCTTGTCAGCCGCATCACTGTGCATGTCTAGCTTTGCCAATGCAACTGATTGCATGTAGAATGTTGTGAGCCAGTCTGGATACACTGATTGAGCTTGCATTGCATCTATAAGGGTGGCATTGGGCTGATCGCACATAAGATAAGAAAGGCTTCTCCTTGCATGTACGCTAGGTGACACCACTGTCCCAATGTTCAGAAACTACATTAAAAAATTATACTACAAAAGCACAACTCTAAATATAAATGATGGAGAGAATACGCCTATATACATACTCTTTAGAATATTCATGATTTAAGGCGTATCATGTTGCTTTTTTCTGATGATAGCGCTGAAAATGATAATAATATACCTTAAAATAACAGTTAATAGCCATATTGACATCTTTATCTCGAAATGCAAGGTCTCCATGTTTTCTTCCTTTTAGCATGTCCCTCATTTGTCACGGTAGACACCACTAATCAAAGTAACCAAAAGAACATGTCTATTATATAACCTTTAAGCTTAACGAAATACGATTCAACAGAGGTTATGGTAAATTTTAATAATAGATGAAGTTACAGAATACCAAATAGATTTAGATCAAAATTGACACAATACAGATAAAAAAAATACTAAACATCTATTTATGTAGTAAACTAACCTTGATGGGCTTAGTGCCATCCAAGCGGTACCTTTCTCTCATACCAATAATTCAAGCAGCATAGACGATATATTATAAAATGGCATCATGCATAGCTGCCAATGTTTTGTTGCGGGATGGAACAACATCTGATCCCTTTTGAGATGGCCTTAAATACCTTCTAGTAGCAACTAATACCATCCTTTCCACTGAACTTCTTATATAGCTCCTTCACAAGCCTAACATGGATCTTATTGGGAGCCCTCCTAAGCGTACACTAACATGGATAACAATTGCTTTTTTTGCATCCTGCCACATCAACTTGAATTGCAAAGTCGATTAAAAGATCCTTCATCTCTCGTTTTTGTGCTCGTTGTTGGTGTTCTTCAAGTCAAACCTTTCAAACCTGAATGAGTAGAGTGAAGATGAGAAGAGAGCCGCCGTCGCCATTTGTTAGCATATTGTCATCATTTAAAAATTATTATTCTTTATTACAGCTTTAGATATATGCCAAATAAATATAACATGGTAATAAACTTATGTTTGTTACTTTGAAATTTGAACTTACTTTCTCCATTCACATTCTTTTAAGGTTCCGAATATGATTTATATAATTGTAATAATGAAAAATAAGGGTATTAATCAATGAACGTTCATTTAATAATTATTAATTTAGGATGAAATAGAATAAAATGGAAAAGGATTGTTATTTGCCTAATATTGTGATGTTTACATCATCAGACTGTATTGAAAATAATAGTTTAACACGCATACACACGAACACACACACACATACATATATGTAGACATTCATGTTGGAATACTTCAACATAATGGGGCCACATATTTTAATGTTTGAATGTGTGGGTTATCTTATAATTAAGTCTAATTACATGATCTAGTTTTGGAATAAACATATTAAGACTTAAGGGGTATATTCATCATGTAAAATTATAACGTGTGGATGCCGGAGTGACAATTTTAGTTTGTTGAAGGGCCGAACTGAAAATGTCACACACTATATATATGAGTTATGGTCCCCAAATTACATAAGTCTTATCATATTCTCTCTACCCTCTTCTAAAGAGAATTTATAGATTTAAGCTTGTGTCAATTTGGAAGATCTAATCCAAATTAATCTTCACATCAATTAAGAATCGATGGGTTCAGGTACGTCTTCCGCTGTTAATTTCATATACTTGTTTCTCAATTGAATCAATATGAGTTATACATATTCAGATCTAAGATAGATTAATCACCTACAAGTGGTATCAGAGCCACCCATCATTGATTTTATCGAGAAATTTTTTGATTTTTTAAGTATATTTGAAATTAGGGTTCTGAGATTTACAATTTTTGGTTGATTCATCCAATGCCTTTATTTTGGATCTGTGTGATTTGCTCTTTTTTATTGATTCATCTGATGCCTTTGTTTCAAATCTATATAAATAATTCATGATTTTATTCCGCTTGTTCGGATCTGATGCCTTTAATTGTTGCTACTAATATTATTCATATTTTATTGTCACTAGTATTATGATTTTTATTGTTATAGATGGTTACCATGTTAAGTTTTGTTTCATTCACATGTATGGAAGCATCTTCATGCATTTTGATGTTCCTGTAATACGTATTGGACTACATAATGGTCAATTGCATTTATTTTATCATAATTGCATTAAATGTAATTGTTATAGTAATAAATAAATTAATTTATTATCATAAATGCAGTAAATGCGTCAGTTGCAATAAATTTAACGATGCAGCATGTTTGTATTTAGAATAAGAAAAGACATATTGTTTGTTATTTAATGCATTTATATTTTATAGATACACATATTTTATATGTATGGCCCGCTCATTAAAAATAAGTTTCACTTCCGTAATATTATAAGGCATGTATTCATATTTGCTTATTCAAATAAGCTTTCATCGAAAGCTAACCACCTGCCGCACTGATATAATAAGCTATTTTGACATGGACTATTTATTTTCATTGCTTTCCACTAAGTTTAGGATCAACCACTGCTACAGTTTTCAGCTATTCATTTTCTACAATATCACATGTATGGACCATGCTATGTTAAAATTTGTTTTATCTTCTATCTTGAATATTGACAGTTAAATAAAGTATGCAATATGTTATCATTAATTGTTATATCTATTGTTACATGGATCTAATGATAAAATATTTGTAATAATAATTAATGATAAAATATTGCATACTTTATTTAACTGTCAATATTCAAGACAGAAGATAAAACAAACTTTAACATAGCATGGTCCATACATGTGATATTGCAAGAAAATGAATAGTTGAAAACTATAGCAGTGGTTGGTCCCAAACATAGTGGGAAGCAACGAAATAAATAGTTCATGTCAAAATAGCTTATTATATCAGTGCGGTAGGGATTAGCTTTCGATTAAAGCTTATTTGAATAAGCAAATATGAATACATTTGTTATAATATTACAGAAAGCGAAACTTATTTTTAATGAGCGGACCATACATATAAAATAGATGTATCTGTAAAATATAAATGCATTAAATAATAAACAATATGTCTTTTCTTATTTCAAATATAAACATGCTGCATTATTAAATTTATTGCAACTGATGCATTTACTGCATTTATGGTAATAATTAATTTATTTATTACTATAACAACCACATTTAATGCAATTATGATAAAATAAATGCGTTATGTGGTCCAATACATATTACAGGAACATTAAAAGGCATGAAGATGCTTCCATACGTGTGAATGAAACAAAGCTTAACATGGTAACCATCTATAGTAATAAAAAAATTGTACAGTCGCAATACCACTGACAATAAAATATGAATAATATGAGTAGCGACAATAAAGACATCAGATCCGAACAAGCGGAATTAAATCATGAATTATTTATATAGATCAGAAACAAAGGCATCAGATGAATCAATAAGAAAAGAGTAAATCTCACAGATCCGAAATAAAGACATCGGATGAATCAACCAAAAATTGTAAATCTCATAACCCTAATTTCAAATATACTTAAAATCGGGAAATTTCTCGATAAAATCAATGATAGCTGGCTCTGATACCACTTATAGGTGATTACTCTATATTAGATCTGAATACATATAACCCATATTGATTCAATTGAGAAACAAGTATATGAAATTAACAACGGAGGCATACCTGAATCCATTGATTCTTAATTGATGTGAAGATTAATTTGGATTAGATATTTCAAATTGACACAAGCTTAGATCTGTAAATTCTCTTTAGAAGAGGGTAGAGAAAATATGATAAGACTTATGTAATTTGGGGACCATAATCCCATATATATAGTGTGTGACATTTTTCAGTTCGGTCCTTCAACAAACTAAAATTGTCACTCCGATATCCACACGTTATAGTTTTACATGACAAATATACCCCTTAAGTCTTAATATGTTTATTCCAAAATAGATCACGTAATTAGACTTAATTACAAGATAGCCCACACATTCAAACATTAAAACATATGGCCTCATTATGTTGAATTATTCCAACAATCTCCCCTTGGGCTACATATGTAACTTTATAGAATGTATTCAACTTTATGAGCTCTTAAATAGCTATCTTGATAATATGGTATATTCAAAACAATCTCGTCCATTGATTGTGTTAACATAGAACCAGAGTGGCTTTCATTACTGTTTTTGTAACTAATCCCATCAATGGTCATAGATATCAATACAATCAAATATATATACATACATGTTAATATAACACCATTGCGCTATTATATTCATCGTAAACTATTCAGCGTCTAATATTTTCTTTTATATGTGTATCGTTTTTTCCTAGTCTAATATGGAAAGGATGCATTAGATAAAAAAATTATCCAAAAGAAAATATCATTGAAAAGAAAAAAATAGTATTATAGGTAACGGTCTAATATGTGCCATATATATTTTTTTGTAGATATTATATATCTTAGTCATTTGATGTGTGAAAAGAAGGAAAAAAGCTAGATATGACTCATGTGGATGGGAATATGAGATAGTCAATGTATTGGAAATAATAGACACACACAAACACACACATATATATGTGTGTGTGTGTGTGTGTGTGTGTGTAACACCAATACGCTATTATATTCATGATAAACTATTCAGTATATAATATTTTCTTCCATATATCTACAGTTTTTTCCTAGTCAAATATGGATAGGGTATACATTAAATAATAATTTTATTGAAAAGAGAAAATATCATTGAAAAGAAAAAAAATAGTATTATAGGTAACGGTCTAATATGTGACATATACATTTTTTGGTCGATAGTATATATCTTAGTCATTTGATGTATGGAAAAGAAGGAAAAAAGCTAAATATGACTCAGGTGGATGAGAATATGAGATAGTCAATTAGAATAGTAACTATTTTTACATAGTTAATTTTGATATATACATGAAACCAAAACTTAATTCTCCGTCAAATGAAGGTAAAATTATGTGATATACATTAATGATTCTTTTATAACTCCTAAAAGTTGACCTTGGCTCTCTTAAAATTTTGATCAACTCTTCTACAAATTACCATAGATAATTTCTTATATTTTATACGATCGAACAAAGCTGCTGACGGTATTTTGAAATTTAAGCACTTATCATCTCATTTCCCTTTTCTGTTCAGTCCTATCACATGTCTTCTCCTTCTAGTACCATTCCTCTATAATTAGAAATAATAATAGCAAATCAAATGATTTGGTAGTAGATCGAAGGCTTGGAATGTTGCAGTTTTCAAGAACATCTTCGATCGTGTTCGTAGGGCAGAGGAGGCGCTTATCGTCGCCGAATCCTTACTTGACGAGCATCCTTCGGCTGCCAACAAGGAGGCGTGGGTTATTGCCCAAACTGCCTTCTCTTCGGAATTGCGTGTTGAGAATGACTACCTCCGTCAAAAGGCGAGGGTCAAATGGGTAGTTGTCAGAGATGCGAACTCCAAATTCTTCCACTCTTCTATTCGTAAGAAGAATAATCGTTTAGCTATTCGCGAGATTTTGCGTCCCGATCGCTCTTCGGCTTCTTCGCCGGAGGAAGTCAAGGACATTATTCTCTCTCATTTCCAATCTTTTCTGGGCACTCCCTCGGTCTCGGTGTCCGATCCGGCCCTCTTAGCTTTCATCCCACCTTTGGTCCTCCCTTCGGAAGGCACCATGATTGCGGATATCCCATCCTCGGAGGAGATCCGCGCTTGCGTCTTCGCTCTTAGCAAGGATAGTGCCAGTGGCCCTGATGGTTTCAACGGTGTCTTTTATAGATGTTCCTGGCCTATTATCCAGGCTGATTTCTGTCTTGCCATCCAATCCTTCTTCGCTGGGGGAAACCTTCCTGCTGGATGGACTTCCACCAACCTTATTCTTATTCCGAAGTGTGACAGCCCGAAGACTTGTGCAGATTTTCGGCCTATTAGTCTGTGCAACTTCTCTAATAAGGTTATTTCTAAAATCCTGGCATCTCGCTTGGCTCCTTTCCTTGAACGCATCATTTCTCCTTCTCAAGCAGGCTTTGTTAAAGGGCGACTTATCTCTGACAATGTCCTTCTCGCCCAAGAGCTGATCTCCCAAATTGATCGGAAAGTTTGGGGATCTAATGTTGTCTTCAAACTGGACATGGCAAAGGCCTACGACCGCATGTCCTGGTTCTTCATTATCAAGGTGTTGAGAACTTTCGGTTTTCCGGAGACTCTTATTGATCTAGTTTGGAGGCTAATCTCCAACTGCTGGTTCTCTGTCCTCATTAACGGCTCGGCCCATGGGTATTTCAAGGCTGGGAGGGGCTTACGTCAGGGCGACCCTCTTTCGCCTTCTCTTTTTGTTATTGCAGCCGAGTCCTTTATTCGCGGCCTCCAATCCTTAACCGTTTACGGTCAGATCCAACGTTTCGGGATCCCTAGGGGTTGTCCCCTAATTTCGTCTTTATCTTTTGCAGACGACATAGTCATTTTCTCCAATGGCAGTCGTTCCTCGGTTAGGAGGCTTTTAAGATTCCTCCATCAATACGAGAGGTCTTCGGGCCAACTCGTTAATCCATCCAAGTGCTGCTTTGTCCACTCGAAGGACATGTCTCTTTCTCGTACCTGCTGGATCGAGACTACCTCCGGGTTTAAAAGAACTTCCCTTCCTCTTCCCTATCTTGGGATTATTCTGTTCCGGGGAAGGAAACTTAACGCGGTTTTCGACCCCTTGACAGACAAAATTCGGGGGAAAATTTTAAGATGGAACTCGACTTTTCTGTCCCAAGCAGGCAGACTTGTTCTTATCAAATCCGTTTTAGATTCGATGGGAACTCATATTTTTGCGACTATGACCCCTACCTCTTCTTTTTTCCGTTCTTATCGGTCTTTGGCCTCGTCTTTTTTCTGGGGAAACAAGGACAACGGCCGTCGTCACCACTGGGTTTCTTGGGATTTGATTTGTCGACCCAAAAATGAAGGCGGCTTGGGTCTTCGTAATCCAAGAGACCTTTGTTCGGCTTTTGCTTGTAAGTTGTGGAACAGATTCGGCGCCAACAACTCCTTATGGGCGTCTTTCCTCCACGCTAAGTACCACAGACTTGCGAGCTCGAATTTTTCGGGCACTCCCACTTATTCTAGCGAGACCTGGAAGCACATGCAGTCCGTAAAGCTTTTAGCTGATTCTCATGGTGGGTTGTCAGGTTGGGATGGAGCTTTGTTTTCCATTCAGAAAGCCTGGTCCTCCATCAGAACTCCTTTTCCTATTCGCAATGAATTCTCCTTCATTTGGGATTCTCGCATTCCCCCAAAGGTTTCCCTATTTATGTGGCGCTTGCTACATGATGGGTTACCATTGGACGAGAATCTGCAGAAGATCGGCATCCCTTCTGTTTCCCGCTGTAGATGCTGCGGAAACGGGGATTCGGAAACTCTGTCCCATTTGTTTTTTGCCGGTTTCACCGCAAGAGCTTGCTGGAATTATTTTGGTAACCTTGTTGGTGTTCGCGTTCCGGCCATTTCTCCTCTTACAACCCTCAATTCGTGGTGGAATGGAAACACAGGGAAATCCCTTCGATCTATCGTTTTCCGATTAATCCCTTGTCTCATCTGCTGGCACGTCTGGTGTGCGCGGAATAAGGCTACTTACGACAGCATTTCGATGGATCCTCAATCTATTATTCTTCGGGTGAGGAATGACGTATTCCTGGCCTTCCGGGGTAGACCTTTCAGGGGTCATTTAAGCCATCGGTCTAGGCGACTGGTTGGAATTCTGTCGCTTTCTTGTTCTTCTATCGCCACTAGACTAGGCGTTGGTTAGGCCTCTGTCCTGGGGAGGTGCCAACCGCTCTCCGCTCCTATCCCATCCCTCCCCCTTTTTTGTTTAATTCGGCTGCTTGTTTTTTAGTTTCAGGTGCTTCTGCTACCACCCAGTTGCGTTTCTCCTTAGGACGGATTCGCTGCGGAGTTCTGGTTACTTCTGGCTTGAGCGCTTGGCTCTCCTTCGTCGCCTTCTGTGATTAAGGACTGCTGCTCCCTTTTCGGTGATCTCCTATCACTTTTTTCTGTCTTCACCTTCGGGCGGTGGCCTTGCCGGAGCTCGATGGTGTGGACAGGAAGACGGAGGTCTAGGATCTGTCTATCTTTTTGCTGCGGACTCCGCTTGGCGGCACATTTGGCTAGTTGGTTGCTGGTGGTTTGTTGGGTGGTCTGGACTTCACCTTCTGGGTGAGGCGGGAGAGTGGGCGAGCGGATTTCGACTCTTCTTTTTGCTCCATGGACTTCGTCTTAGCTTCTTGCCTGTCCGGTGGATTTGAGCTGTTATTTTTATTCGTCTATTGTCTCTTGTCTTTTTAGTTTTTCTAGGGAGGTTTGTGTTCCACAAACTTCGCCTACTGCTGTGAGCCTCCGGAGGAAGGCTTTCTCCTCCTTTTGTTTATTTATATATATTTCCTTTCTTAAAAAAAAAAAAAAAAAAAAAGGTTTAGGTTAATCAGATGTTGCAAATGTTGTCTACATGGTATACAAAACTAATAATTAATGTCATATTTCTTCTAAATAGATGCGTGAATTTGTTTTGAAATTAAGATTCACACCTTAATAATGTTTTAATCCAAAAATTAAATTACATAGTTTATGATTCATATTGTGCATTGACTTCCATTTTCACATTATAAAATAAGATAAAACATATATTTCAATGCTTAAAAAAAGACCACCCTTTTATCTTTATGTGCCTAGCATCATTAGCTTCTATTGAATTTAATCTCATTATAGAATGATCATGATTTTGTTGTTTATGTAGTAACCAAGAGACTCATTACCTCATGAAAAAGGGACTTGGTTAATATCACATCAAATTAGAGTTGTTTATTGATGTTTATTTAGTAATCATTGACATTTTTTGCAGTAGTTAATATAAAGCTTATATTTTGTATGATAAATTATTATATACATGTATTACGCAAGGTTGGTTGACATAAAAAGAATCATAAACATATTTGTGATTCTATCAATTTTCAATACACAACTCAAATATAGTTGTTTACTGTATTAGATTTTCTTTTTACAGCTAAAAAAAATGAAAATCACGTAAGTATCAATAGCCAAATGAAGTAAATATACCCAATTACCAGATATGTTAACTTATGATAAACTTATTTATTGTAATATGAGAATAAGAATCATATATATAAGTTACCAATAGATGAAGAACTAGTCATACCCTTCCGCTCCATTTTTCTTTATAATTTATATTGAAAGATCACAAATGTGACTATATAGACATGTTTATGTTTTATCATACACCAAAAGTTGTTATTTTTTTGATAAATCGTAGTAGGAATTTGGAACTTTCATATATTGTAATAATTAAAGAAAAAAGATCAAGAGTAAAGGGTATGATTATGTAAGTGGTAAGAACTATAAACTCCTACATTGTACGAATAACAAAATCAGCAAGTAATAAAGAAAGTTTAAGAACAGCAGCTCTGGCCTACTAATCAAGTAGGACTTGGAATATTCTTTTACAGGTAACAATCAGAACAACATAAAATCATATATGAGTCCATGATCAAGGTTCAAATGTATTTCTGACGTCTTATAGCTCATGTCATTAGAATATTTCTATAATATATAGTCATACACCATATCTTGCTAATAGTTCTAAGCTCATCAAAAAAAACTATAAATGTAAAACAAATTAAAATTATATCCCGTGTTTCAAAACTATAACAGATACGAAAATCTGAAATTGGCATGAAAATTGAATCAAAAGATATGATCAGGTAATTATGAGGATGCACAAATGGTTTGGTAACATATTTTAATCTAAAAGCCAAACGTAAGTGTGCTTACTTTGTTCCAACTCATAAACTCATACATGTCTTAGACGATGAAATACAAAGTGGTCGCATCACATCTATGGCGAATGAAGAATTCATCGATTAAATTGCAGAACCATTAAATCGTGAAAAAATACTCGTAATTGATATTGCTATTTCAAACCATACTATGGGTGGTGTTTAAAAAAACAAACACAATACTGCGAATGGCATTTGTTATAAACAGTACCCTAATATGACTCCTATGACATTCAACACCACTTATAGGTGACAATGCGTGACTGTGGTTAACATAACATTTTAATAGATATCCCAACTATACCAACATTGTTGTATGATAAATTTAAGATTTAATAGAAAAAATGATAAAAACTAAACTTGAACACCGACGGGAATAGACAAACATACATACCTCATTGGCCTTTTTTCAGCTCCTTTCGGGTTGATTGACAATATCTCTTAATCTTTTTGCCAAAATATTTATATTATGTTATGTTATCAGTACCAATAGCATATAAGATCAATTTAAAGCTAAGGTGGTTCACCTGCAAGCAAAAAATATTGGTTGTGAATAATGTCTGATTAACTAAAGTCGCGTAATGATAATGTGCAACCCATAAAAATTAATTTTACTTGTCGGCAAATGCCAAGAAAAAAAAATGATACACAAACACATAGTTTAGAGAACAACATAGTAGTGTATTAGAACACATTCATTACTGTTTCTTACTACCAAATGCGGAAATACAATTGACAGGACCATAGCTTGAAATATTATTTCAACATAAAAAAATAGATTATAAAAACGGTTATATAATTGACAGGACTATAGCTTGAAATATTTTTTCAACATAAAAAATAGATTATAAAAACAATATAAAGACGTTGGAGCTTAATTTAGGTAAATGAATTTATGAGAGCACAACTACCTATTAAGATAACAATATGGTTGGCAGTTTCAGTTTAGCAAATTTATCTATAAGTTCACATGCATTATCAATACAGAATTTGATATTGCACTATTTGCTTCTATAAAATAGCTACAGACAGATGAAATATGCATCTTACATAAAGGCAAAATTTTAGCAGCAACAACAACTACATGAGGTTTAGAGATCATAATCCTACGAGACCCGCTTCCTAATAGGAGGTTGAGTAAGTGGAATATTTATTAGGATATGCATAAGGGAATCAGCAATCACATGTTTACTAGTGTGTAACATGTACGTTGCACACGGTAATGTTGTTAAAAAATATTATTTATATTTTAATTATTGTTAAAATATTTTTTATTATGCAATATATGGTAAATTTATTGTGATATATTAACCATAAATTAAAGTGATTTGTGACATGAGAGTTCAATACTCGCTAACTACATACTTTTGTAAAAATTATTGTCCTAACTCAAAAAAATTATAATTAAAATTGTTAATACTGTATATATAAATAATTTATGTTATGTGATATACTATAATATATATATATAAGCAAATACGTAACTTCACTATTTTGTTAATATGATTGTTGTATATATATTGAATTATCATATCTCTTGAAGGATTTATAAATGGATAACGAACATTAAAAAAATTTAATTTATTTGAATAATTTGAATTAACGATCGACATAACTAATTAAATATAAAGAGTTAAATGTACAAAAAAGTTAAAATTGGAAAGAGCTTTTTACAAATTTGTAATTGAAAAGAGCATAGACCTTATGGTTAGGTTATCTGCACGTGAACTTTTATTCATTTTTAAGTTTTTATTTTTAAACAATTTTATTCTTATAGTTAACCACAAATTTCATGTTCTTGTAGAAGGGTCATGCTTACAACTTTGATAATTACAAAATAATGTTATGTAGCATTTAGTTGAGCTATGAGTTGAGTATGGTTTGATAACATGTTGAAGGTAAGAATGTTTGTATAATCTAATTTTTATTGGTTTAATCTGTGCGTTCACATCATAATGTTGTAAAACATAAATTTATCTTTTAAAGGTTGTTAAAAATGAAATTATGTTATGTAATGTATGCTTTTTTTGAGATAAATGAATTAGAATAAAATAGTTATTATTATTTATGTATACATTTATGTTATGTGATTTATATATCTTCATATATCCGAATAAAGAAGAAATAATTTTATTATTTTTCTCATATACATGAATATTGTATATATTGAAATCCTCTTATTTTTAGGATTTATTAGATGGACTAATAAATATTAGTTAATCCACTACAACAAAAACGTAAATTTAAGACAAAATTTTGTGACTTCGAACTTTTTTGTCTCTACAAATGGACTAATTAGTAACAAAAAAATTCTGTCTCAAGTACAAATAGAAAAGACCAAAATATGGGTCTTTGATGGGTCTTAGTATCTTTTTATTAATCACCCATTTCCTCACATACGCTAATCTTCCTCCGCACATGGGATTTTCTTCCTACTTGCCGACTAAACTAGAAAAAAAAGTTCTTCAATGGTGAAAAGGGGATACAGAAGATGGTGAAGAAGAAAATAAAGGGTTTGTTTCTCAGATCTAAACAAATCCATTCTATTCGGTGTTCTAGGTTAGTTTTCCCCAATTTTGTTCATCGTAAATCCTTATGATTTGGAATTTCACCGTTTAAAAATACCTTTAATAAATTTGATTTGATATACAACGATTAGTTTTGAATGATCAACATCTAGCGATACATTTTGCTTTTATTTTATAATTGATGATTTGATTTTGGATTCATTTACCTTAGTATTTCACATTTTGGTTAAGTAATATCGGAGAAAATTGATTGTGGGCTATTTTATACTAGAATATACCAAGTTTTCCTATAAAGATACATAAGATTATCAGCAATTTATTTTAACATGAGAATTTGCTATTTTGTACAGTTCGGCTGTAGGTATAATATTTCTTCATCCCACCATTAATATCCTTGATTTGTCATTGATTAATTTTCCATGGTAAGCTTCTTTTCCAACCAGTATTTTCTCTAGAGGTCTTTCTGTTGATGTTTGGAGATTCTGTAATATTATATAAACCTTATTGCTGAAATTAGTATTCATGGGGTTTGACAGTTAGAAGTTAAAGTTCAAAACAAACATTTTTTTAGGTTTAAGTTTAATGTTTATGTGAACCATGCAATGATATCTGACCTTTTCCCATTAGGATACCATGTTGCTAGCTATAAATTAATCCAGTGAGATTATTCACACAATATCTTATTGTATGCTTTATAAACTAAGAGGAAATAGTAATTTTGGATGATCAATCAAACGGGTAAAACTAAGTATAAGTACCATTTGGAAAGAAAATTTTATATTCTTCCACTTATAATAGAAAAAATATATATTCTATTTCACTAGTGTTATCTTGCGATTGTAAGAAAATGCTAATAATTAAAGCATTATATATGCTTTAATTTTAGTTTCTGATCTAGATTAGTTAGCAGCTCTTTGAATTAACAACGAATGACATATGATCTCACTTGAAATAAGAAAGTTGTTGCTTGATCAAATGTGACAAAAATATATATTATCATTAGGAGGGTACACTTGTATTCTCTTTGAAGATATATATTTATTGTTTTGTTTGGGTCATTTGCAAATTTAGGATATAATAAAGGTTTAAATTTGCTACATGTGATAGTTGCAACATTGTGATTGTCCTTTGAAATATTCTTAGCATTTAGTTAGCACATTTGTATTGGCATCACTGTGTGAAAAATCATAATTTTTGTTTAAGTCAATTATAGATTTGGGTGAGTTTTGGATGAAATTGATTTTTTTCCCTAGCAGTTCCGATAATAGATGGCTTCAACCTGCTTAACTCGTGTTTGATTATGCAAATGATACAACCATCCTTTGGTGTAATTATGATAAAATATGTTCTAAAATCATTACCATTTTCTATATATATATATATGAAAATTTATGAAATAATATGTGGACTAGCATGATATGATCAACAAATAATTCCATTCAATCAGGTCCTTTGCTTATTGAGTCAAATTGTGAATTAGATGATGTATGGAAAAGGGAAAAGCAATGTATTCCTCTAGAACATGAAGCAAATTTGTTGACTACAAATTGCATATAGTTTATGTAAACTTTATAATTTAAGCTCTAATCTAGATGTAATTTTTTCATCCATTTCATTTTGTAGCATCATATATTTGTTTTACTGTTGTCAGCTATCATGCGGTACACATTTTATTTATCAATTTCAAAGATTGTTCTGCTCTTTTTTTGTCTTCCGCCAGTATCAGACCTTTGTTTATTTTTTCCTAATTTGTTTGGTTTTGAATCTGTTTCAAAATTTACCTTTTAATAATATTAATAATGTTGATCCATGTGAGCTAAACATTACCTTCAGAAATTAAGTACAGCAACTTGTGAGACCCAATGTGCCAGTTCCGAATAAACTGTTATTCCACTGTTATAACTTCTTTGTCTATTGTTTAAAAATAGTTTAAAAGTGCACAATTTTTTTCCAACGTACAAACCCATGACTACCATTTGTAACTGCCAAATGAACAACATCATTCAAAAGGGGTTGGTTACTACACATAATTTGAGTAGTGGTAAAAATGTATTCTCAATGAAAACTCTGAAAGTAGTGGTTGTAGTTTAAATAACAAACACGGTACTAGTACCACATCACATCGCATCTACTATGTTTATTCATACTTTAAAGGGATAGTAGTACATAAAAACAAAATATAATATTTGTATCAAACTAATTGGTCTATGGTTGCTTTCTACTCGAGCTACATACACACACATGCAGGCACACTTTAAACCAATGGAAATGTATACTTTATTGAGCCTGACATTTAGATTCTTCCTACCATTATGCAATAATAATGAATCAGAATCACCAACTCCTCACTAATTTAGTTTTGTAACAAATTAGACTACTGTTAGAGCATGAGTGGGACGATTGTGCATCTTAGTTAGTCAAAGTAGAAATGAAGCTTACGCAATGAACACAACTTCTGTATTGCAAAGTAAGTTCTGAAATCTTGCTTCTTCTAACTATGTCTACTTGCACTTTTTTTAAGTTTTTGTTTCACATATATTAATTATTTAGAAGTTATTTATTTTTAGCGTTGATTTCATCGATATATGTAAGGAAATTAAAAATTAGCAGTAGTTCGGAAACACATTTTTCATCCATTCGATGAAACGTTTAAAGAGTAAGAAGTTTACGGTATCACACAGTTTAACATGCAAGATTCAGATGCAAATTACAAGGCTATTATGAAAATTGGACTATTATAATTCGAATGGATACACGAGTTAACAAGGTTAATGTTGAATGCTAGGTTTTCATGTTAGGTTTTGGTCATTGTTCATCATACTTACCGTTTTATTCCAATCATGCATAGTTTTCTTAAGAAACATAACAACTGTTACATGTGTTCTAAGCACCTAGTGTTATTGTTAATGCAGCCTTACCTAAGTTTGTATAAGTATGATCTCTTCTTTTGGAGTAGAAGAGCAGATATGTTGGCTTCCTAAATTTATAGATTCTGATCTATATGACCTCAAATTGTCGTCGGTGCAGTTTTTAGTGATCTGGAGACTTTATCAGTAGGATCATAAGGAATATCCACAAAATCATTCAAGAGGGGAGAGTTCAAGGGTTCCAAAAATACAGGTAGCAAAAATACTAGAGCAGCTAGGATGAATGTCTGTATAAATTGTATCGGTAACCTTATCACATAAGTCATTTGCTTCCATTAGTCGCCTTTTTCTAAAGAAATCACTTTAGTACGTTTTTCGATCTATTTCTCTTTCATTCAAGTGAGGTTTTTTGACAAGTTCCAGTGTGTATACATCTGTGCATGCATTCTCTCTTGTGTTGTTGTCAACAAATTTCATATCAAGTTGAATCTTAGATCACACATATTCATTGTTGTTGAACCACCTTTTAAGCGTTTATTATTTGTTTTCTCAGAGTAGGAGTTGGCCTTCAATTTAAGAAAATGTATTATGCCCCATATATTTATGTCTCGCAGATATGGTTTGTTATTCATTCCTATATATGTACATTGAATCATATATAAGCATATATTGTTATATAATATATGTACATTAAGCACATAATTCTTCTACAATACAATAGTGCACGTTATTTACTAATTTTTTTGGGAAGAAAGCATGGAGAGAGTATACGATACAATAAAAGAAACATAAAATTGTATGCATGCATGTATGTATGTATGTATGTATGTATGTATACAAGTTGTATTCTTATAATTCCAATTTTATTAGGAATCACTTCTTTTATTAACCCTAGTGTATGACATGCACGACGCATGCATATATGCATGTTTTAGTTATTTAAGTCTAAACAGATAATCTGAATTTTTAGGGTTAGGATAGATAGTTTTTTATTTATATGTATTGAAATTCAGCTCCACGCATTATAAAAAGTGTTGGTGAACTGTAAATGTGTTACTATAATATATTTTGTTAATTATGTGGTTACCATAGAACAAGTATCTTAGTAAGCTGACAGTTAGGTCCAAAATATTTTCAATCGAAAAAAGAAGTAGAAAAAAATCTAAATTTTCTGTATTGGTGAATAGTACAATAATGGCTAAAAAAGATGATGAATATGATGAATAAAGTACAAGAGAAGTAGAAAGCAACGGTTACTGATAAGAAGATATATTATTTAATCACTAGTGTCTGCATTATCTAATTCACTAACTACACTTTCCATGTACTTTTTTTCTTCCATCGTGGCATACTATTACATATTGTTACACCATAAAATTCTATGTTGGTTTCTAAAGTGAAATCGATTATGGATAATGGAGTGTTTTGAAAGAAAACACCCTTGTTTTGGCCATATTAATGTAGGAAAGGTGGTTAAGGTGAAATAAGTATCAAAATATTACACTGAAATGTGTATTTAAAGCTGCACAACATTATTCAAACGTAGTGATATCAAAGATTACCGATATACCCATTTCAATGTGATTGACTAATTTTTGCATACAAGCAAGATAATTCTAATTAAATGAAAAAGGCAGTATAACCGGATACCTCCAAAACAGTATCAACAAAACATATAGAAAAGTTTGGCTTAGATAATGATTAATAAGCTTACTTAGGCAATCAGTTGTCAGATTTTTTCAATATAAAATTGAGTAATTGGGCACTCTTCATTCTTGCTTTTAGCGCATTGTTTATTAGCATGCAAGTATAAACCCTTCATTTAGATATATCAACAACACAAGGTATAAAGAAGGATTATAAAATAGTAGCATAACCATCTCATGAGCGGTTTATTCATCAAAGAGGTCGCATATTAACCAATAGAAGTTAATATGAAAATTCATCTTATTCTGTCGTATGAAGAAAACATAAAAGGAGCTGTGACCAAATTCATAAGCAAGCTTAAGGATGAAGGAAAACATATCAATTATTTAGCAGGGCCTATAGTAGAAGTGACCATATGCACTTATTTGGTTCAAGTGGTTTCTAGCATGATGGTTGGCCACCCTATAGAGCTTGCACTTTCGACTGCTGTTATTGTTGTTTCCATTGCTAGGGTTATTGGTTGCAACTTTCTTATACGTATGCTCTTTTCTTTTCTTTGTTGACAGTGGATCGGATTTATAAATCATTCAAACATCTCAATTTGCAATGTTGAAAGTCAGTAAAGGCATAGATGGTACTTATCATTTCCTTAAGTTTCTCATTTTTTTAATTAACGGTAACATCTCATTTTCTTATTTGCTTTTCAAAATAAATAAAATTCATTTTTGAAATTTCTAACCTATACTAATTCAAATCAAGTATAATTTGACTTCGCTTGATGTTGATGCACATGTAGTCGTATTAGATTTATGTATATATAATTCAGGTATCTTAAATTTTGAAATCCTCCATTCAGTTTTAATTTTGGACTTTGTGAAAAGCAATATATAATTACTTGGATCGAAGCGATGGAGTAATTTTTCATTTTTATATTTGCACATTGTCAAATGAAGAGTGGGAATCTGATTTGTAGTTTTATAACGTACTTTATTGTTTAGATATATTATGTCTTGATGTTTAACATTTTCTGTAGTAATTACCACTATGACATAAAGGTATGATCACTATTTAAAATTATATTAATTCATTTGATTTTAAAAGTGCAGATCATGTTTGTATATTGATTCATTAAACCATCGAGTCAGCTTTCCCAACCACTTAATCAATTTGCACAACCACCTATTCCTTACCAACACACACTCGATCAAGCTATGCATTTATCTCTTCAATCAGTTTTTTGAAATGTTCAGTAGGAAGTTGGATCTTTCTTGAGCTACTGAGACCGACAACACAAGCTTGACTTGATCTAAATTAACTTGGAAATTACCAAGCATCAATGCATTGTGGAAACTATTCGACTCAAAATGAAGACAACACATGAACTATGTGAGATGGTTCTCAAATTTCATACATCTCAAATATGTTATCTTAGAATAATATTTGTAGCATGATTTCCTTTTAATAAATTTAGTACATATTTGTTTTTAACTACATTTGTATCCACTACTTTGAGCCCATAATTGTTTTATTTGCATATGTATAACCTAAGATCTTCTTGATTTTGACATATTTGTACCCTGAATTCATTTTTTTCTTTCAAAAAATGGCAATGTGATGAGTTCGTTTTGTGTATCAACAAAATCTAATGTTGCAGTTTTGTTTTGATGTCAGTTTTATTTCATGCTGTTACATTGATATTGCAGTAGGATGTACTGTATATTGCAGTGCTTTCATATGAACAAGTTATATTTTATATGATGAACTGATACTTTAGTCTATTATGTCATTGTTTTATGATGAAAATGAAACAATATATTGTGTATTGATTGTCCAATCACTTTTTAATAATTGCTGTTTTTAGACTGATTTAAGATGTTAGCAATTATCTCTATTATTACAACCCAAAATTGTCTCTAATAAGACTCCAACTCAAAGACTTATTTGGAACCACCATTTAGGTCTTTAATGTTTTTGTGACCCATTTTTGTTGTCTTTAATTTTTTTGAGACCTGATTTTTAAGACAAAATTATTTGTTTCAAGTGGGTCTCAATGTCAAATTAAAGACAAAATCTTTTGATTAGATACCAATTTAAAAAGTCTCTATTAACCTTTATTTTTGTAGTGATCATATTTATTTCAATAGTTCAAATTTTAGATTACACAATTAGTTAAATATATAGACTTAAATGTAAAATATTAAAAGATAAGTGAGAAATGTTTCTAAGAAATTGTAAAAAAATTAAATTTTTAGGTATTTGAAGTTAATAGAATTTTAGAGTGCAATGTATGATAAACTCATTTAGTAAATAAATTATAGTATAAATTTGTTATTGTTATTAATGTGTATGATTTTTATTATGTAAGTTATATATATTTGATCTAAATGAATTTTTTTTACCAATTTGTTATGTGCCTATAATATACATATTGAAATTTTCATCTTTTAGGATTTATTAATTAATATTGGTTGATTAAGTTTATTAATTAGTTTAAATTTTAGATTATGTAATTAATTTAAATGTGTGGACTATAATGTAAAATTTTGAGAAAGAACCATGAAATATTTGTAAATAATTATAGATTCTTTTAATAATAGATATTCAAATGTAAAATAGTGTGAAAAGTTTAGTAGAATAATTGTAAAATTGTAAATCATAGGATTTTGAAAATAAAATATCCACTTAGAGAGAATTAAGGAGAATACAGATAACTCCTAGAATTAATGAGAGAGCTTCAAATTCTTTTGCTTTATTATTTTAATAGCTAAGCTTCCGCAATGTGGCCAAAAGAGTGGAATATCGACCAAATATCAGGTGACCAAATATCAGGTTTCCAACTATAGTCAAAATCAACAAACACATCCTGACCCTCAACGATATCAACCTTTAGCCTTGAAGGAAAGGACTTATGCGGTGTAATTTCAATAAAAGCCTTGGCATACACTAGGCTCTTTCTAACCACAATATTAGCATTAAAACATTTGAGCTTGCCAACAAGACTAGCTAACCAATATGGCTCAATCATGGATTGTAATACAGAAGGGATATTAGTGAAGTGAGCCCACATTGGAATAGACAAAACCCGATCCCTAGCATTATCTATCATCGGACTCCACGAAGTAACAATAAAAGGCTTTCCAATAATGATGGACGGTTCCGCTTCGAGAACACAAAGTCTTTCTTCTTTACTAAAGAACTTGAAATTAATAATAGAATCATCATAGTGAATTTGAAGACCCCAATGGGTTTCTAGACATGACGACAATGATTTATAATAACATAGTATGATGAGTTAGAATCAGGAAAGAAACCAACCAAGTAATCTGACCAAAAATCAATCCCCACTTGCAGAACTTCAACCGAAGGCACCATCACTCCATCAATTTCGACAATAGCAAAAGATCAGGGAGAGTATTCACCCAAGTTTCTCGGCAAGGAAGTAAACAAAGATGACCACTTTTAAACCAAGAGGGGAAGCAAGCTGATTTGCAATTAGGGCATCCTTCACAAAATTTGAAGATACAGGGTTAATAACAAGAGCATCAGATATAGGGGTTTAGCAATTTTTCGAATTGTAGGCTGGAAATAATAAGCAGCTGATTTGGATGGGCATTTTCACAAGCATGAGGTGAGCATTCAACAGAACTTGACATATCGGCCACTTCAACTACTTTAGCACATACAACAACATCGAACGAACCTAAACCACCATCACAACTACCATCATTAGTCCAAATCTCATCACCATTGAAAGCAACAGTAGCAGCAAGCATAGTAAGAGTAGGCATAGCAGAAATAGATGCACCTACGGTAGCAAGAAACTAAAAAATCAGAGCACTTGATGAATCAATGTATTTGAGAGATGGTTCTATAGCACTTTGAGGATTTGACTTTTTAGATCTAAAGTTTAGGCTATGAACATAAGGGGACAAAGGCACTTTGTCTTGAATCCCTTTTGATTTCGTGGTCCTCCTTAGCTAGTTTAATGGTCGGACTTAACTTCCTATCTTTGATTGTTTTGATGTTATGAAAAACGAGAATGATATGAGGAGGAGAGGGTTTATGAGTCAAAAAAGGATGAATCTACCTATTATGCCCTCTCATATATTCTCTTATATGATAAATCTTTAAACAACCTTACTTAGTTCATTCGTAATGGCTCGACCTTATAAATTTTCAAATCTCATTCTTCTTAACTTCTTACATTATTCTATTTAATATATCCAATTAAATATCCTAAATAATGTTAGGCTAAAATTAAGGGTGTTACAGGCTCCCCTCCTTAAAGAATTTCGTCCTCGAAATTAAGTAAGGACTACATAACAAGCATATCAAACATGTAAACAATGCTAGTGTATTCTACTAGCTATAAAGTTTATATACAACAAATATAGAATATACCATCATAACAGCTCAGGATAAGTATCCCTAATCTGGTCCTTTGTCCCCCAAGTATAGTCATTATCGTTGTCACTCCACTGGACTTTTACTAACTTGACTGTCTTGTTTCTTAATCTCTTCTCTCTCCATCCATAACCCGAACTAGTTGTCTTACAAAGGTCAGATCTAGTTCTACTACTAAGTCTTCCAGTGCAGTCGGAGTAATAGTAGTCTCTAGATCATGCACATACTTCCTAAGATGAGAAATATGAAACACGTTATGGACACCTGACAAACTACTCGGTAATTCAACTCGATATGAAAGCTTTCCAATCCTCTCTATAATTGGGAATGGTCCAACATATCTTGGTGCTAGTTTCCCCGACTTTCCAAATCGTATCACACCCTTCATCGGTGATACTTTAATGAAAACACGATCTCCAACTAAGAACTTCAAATCTTTATGCCTTTTATTTGTGTAACTTTTTTGCCTAGACTGAGCTTCTCTTATCCTATCCCGGATTAACTCAATCTTCTCTGTGGCTTCTCTTACCTTATCTAGACCAAGGACCAATTTGTCCCTGGTTTCTAACCAACATATTGGTGATTTGCACGGCCTTCCATTCAAAGCTTAGAAATGCATCATTCCTATACTAGTTTGATAACGGTTATTATAGGGAAACTCAACCAAGTGCAAATGGTCTTCTCACGACCTACCAAAGTCTAGCACACAAGCTCTCAACAAATCCTTGAGTATCTTATTGACTCTCTCTGTTTGCCCGTCTGTCTAAGGGTGAGTAGGCGGTACTCATCTTATGGTTGGTACCTAATACCTCCTGTAGACTCTTCCAGAATTCACTAGTGAACAAAGCACATCTGTCACTGACTATACTACTAGGAATCCTATGCAGTCTAACAATATTCTTCATAAACAACTTATCCAATACAGGTACCATCTTGGTTGACTTAACGGGAACGAAGTGTGCACTCTTGGTCAGTCTATCCACT
Source organism: Allium fistulosum (assembly GCA_030737815.1). Classification (NCBI taxonomy): domain Eukaryota; kingdom Viridiplantae; phylum Streptophyta; class Magnoliopsida; order Asparagales; family Amaryllidaceae; genus Allium; species Allium fistulosum. The sequence goes on along the minus strand of CM060906.1, from coordinate 195,216,408 downwards.
ATGACCCAAATACTTTCGTTTCCCCTATTTGATCTTAGCAACCTATCAATAAAATCCATGGATATCGAATCCTATTTCCAAGCTGGTATATCTAAAGGCTGAAGCAATCCGCTCGGCTTTAACTTGCGGCAATTCGAACATTACTTCACCCACAAGCCTACATCCCCTTTCATACCCTTCCAGAAGAAATTTTCTTCATATCCTGATACATCTTAGTTCCTCCAGGGTGTATAGTAAACTTCGATCAATGATACTCCCTAAGAACTTCCTTTCTTAGGTCACCAACATCTCAAAAACATAATCGTTCTTTCTTCCTTAACCATCCTCTCTGGTTAAGACTAAAATCTTTTAGATCATCGATCTTGGTTCCTCCTTCCAACCTTCTAATCTTCTCGGCTAGCAAAGGATCATTTCTGTGCTCAGAAGCAATCCTCTCGATCAATACTGGTCGAACTTCCAAATAACACAACATGGTAGTACTTTGACTAGAACTAGCAATCGGCCTTAACTACACGCTATAAGTAACCAATGCCTCTAAATCCTTCCATTCTGCCAAAATAGCTAACTTCACTTTCTGATGTTTTCTGCTAAGTGCATTCGCAACTTTATTTCCTTTTCCTAGTGTATACTCAATACCAAAACCTAAAGCGGCTAAAAACTCTATCCATCTTTGCTATCTCATATTTAACTCTTTTTGAGAAAATAAATGCCTCAAATACTTATGATCTATATACAACTCGAATCATTCTCCTAAGAGATAGTGTCTCCACACTTACAATGCGAAAATCACCGCTACCAACTCCAAATCATGAGTTGGATCTAACTTTTATGGTCTGAGCTGTCGAGAAGCGTAAGCAATCACTTTACCCCTCTACATCAATACAACTCCTAATTCTGTTCCACATGCATCCGTATACACCACAAAATCCTGATTTCCATTTGGATCAACTAATACGGGAGCATTGGTCAACAAATATTTTAACTCAAGGAATGCTTCCTCACATTTATTGGACCAAATAAACTTCACGTCCTTCCTGGTTAGTATAGTAAAAGGTGTTGTTATCCATGAGAAATCCTTGATGAATCTCTGGTAATAGCCAGCCAATCTAAGAAAACTCCTTATCTTAGTTACTGTCTCGGGTCTCTTCCAGTTATTTACAACTTCAATCTAAGTTGGATCCAATGACAACCCTTTCTCTAAAACTACACGACCAAGAAACTTCACCTCTCTTTTCTAAAAATGACACTATGAAAAGATCGCTTTTAGTTAATGCTGCCTTAACGTCTCAAGCTCCATTCTAAGAAGAATCTCATGATCTCTTTCATCCCTAGAATATATTAGAATGTCATCAATGACTACATAAATGAACATATCTAAGTGCTCTCGGAAAATCTGGTTCATCAAGTCCACAAAAAAGCAGGCGCACTAGTCAATCCAAATTGCATCATTAACCACTCGTACAAATCATATCTTATTCGAAATGCCGTTAAAGGAATACTGTCCTCTGCCACCCTCAATTGATGGAACCCTCTTGCCAAATCCAACTGTTAAAATACTTTGGCTCCACTCAACTGATCAAATAAATCATCAATTCTCAGCAAAGGATATCTATTCTTTATCATCTTCTTATTCAACTTATGATAATCAATATGTAATCTCAACGACCCATTCGGTTTCATTACGAACACCGTGGCCACTCCCCAAGGCAAACTGTTTGGTCTAATTAAACTCTTTCCTTCTAAGTCCACTAGCTGCACATTTAATTCTTTCATCTTGGTAAGTGTCATCCTGCTAGGTGGTCTATTTACGGGTTCAGCTCTAGGTACAAGATCTATTCGAAACTAAATAGCTCATTTTGGTGGTAGTCCTATGACCGGCTCAAAAACATCCGCAAAGTACAAATATCCACACTCGAGTTATCTACTGAGTATATAATTCGATCACTACTATCAGGGTGTCTAACTGATATTTTCCTATCCTGGAAAAATATCCTAGCATCGTATTAGCTCAACCAATCCATATCCTAAATAATCCCAAAACCCAAAAAATCAAACACAAACGAATTGTAGGCAAAAGTATATCCTGACAACTCAAATTCTAGATGGTCATATCTCTTTCCAAGAGTTGCGTACCCTCCTATCGGATTAGCTATCCTCAAGGAAGTAACATGGTATAATGGTTCTAAAATTAACTAATCTACCAAACACTACATAAATGAATGTGATAGGGTTTTCAAATTGATTTCGAGAATTGGTATCAGAGCCGAGTTCAGAACAAAATAATAGAATTTGTCGAGCAATTTTATCTCAGCCTTCTTTCGTCCAGAGTGGAAAGTGAGGAGTTTTGATCTCGAGCTTTCTATCTTTCTTTTGATTGATGAAATAAATGAGTTGAATATAAACACTTCTCTAGAAATTGCAAGGACGCAATTTTGTTAAGGAGGGAAATCTGTAACAACCCTAGTTTGGAGATTACCTGCTAATATTAAATTATAATGGTAATTATAATTTAATATTATGAATTAAATAAAAATTGGAGATTGTAAGTTGTTTATTTGGAATAAACAATGAATTTTGGAATTAAAAATGAGAAAATAAAATTCCAAACTTTATTTTATTTGGTTAGTGTGATAATAAATGGAAAATGACTTTATTTTAGAGAAAATGCAATAATTATATTAATTATTGCCCATTGACTTCTTTTAATAATTTTTAAAAGAAGTATGTGATTTTTAAAAATAAAAAGATGGAATTTGGTTTAAAATTGAGTTTTTATTTATAAAATTGAGTTTAAAATGGTTTGTAATATTTTCTATGTAAGAAATTAATTTTTGTGGCATTTTAAAAGTTAAAAATGAGGGTATACGAGTTTAAATTTGTTCCTTATTTTGTGATGCTATATCTTTGAGATGATTTCATTGATTTCCTTGTGATTTTCCAAGTGTATCACCTTTTTACATTATTGGCCATTTGAGCCGTTCGAGATATTATATATGGCGATTATATCTTTGGAAATTGAACTCCTTATCGAGTTCTATATTTGAGATTTGGGTTTGCCAACACTGGCGTTACTTGAGATTTGCCTTTTTGGCATATTATACGAGATTTTCCTTTTATATTTGATTGCATAATGGTGTATTTTGAGATGGTGATTTCTTTGAGGTTGTTTTGAGTTGCTGATATGGTAGGTTCGGGATTTCTCCTCTTTGGAGTTATGTTTTTCTCCTAAACCATATTTGATGTTTTGTGATACGCCGATGAGATGAGGCGTGCTTTTATTGTAAGATTTGTTATAGAGTTTTATCACTTTTGAGTTGCATTCATAATTAGTGATATCCTTATATCACTTGAAATTACTATACCTACTTAGTTATGCCACGTGAAGTAATCATATACCCTTGAATTATTCCTTCTCACTTGAGAAGATTATCACCTTGCCTTATGCTCATATTATCACTTATCCTTATAAACTGATTTGTTTAGCTAGACTGACCCGTGTATTTTATACTCAGGTCAGACCGAGGTGTTTCAGGTTAGGTACACTTATGGATTTAGCCTATCTGCTTCCACATGGACTTATCTGCTAGCCCTATTTGTTGTAGTCTTTTTGTCGCTCTCTGGTATGTATATTTTTTTGACTCGTGTGTACATTGTGGTCGTCATACCACTTGTGATGTATTATTTGTACTGTATTGGGATGAATCAGTATATATGTATATATATCTATTTGTTGTTCTGTGATGTGTTATGCATTTGAGTTGTTGTATTTTGTTCTGATAGATCCTATAGCCACCTGTAGTTTTGTATTAAGCATTTATTGGATATGTCGATCCACTTGAGAAAGGAAAAAAATATAGAGCACTAATCAACGTATTCAATAGATATTAAAGACAAGACTATAGATGGTCGCTCCTAACCAGCCCTATTATTCGCATTAGCAGACAGTATTACCCACTAATACTCTTTGTTAATGTGGGTCTATGAATAAAAAGTGTACCTTCCATCATAGACTTTCCCTTCTCAACTGATATTGATCTTGATGCAGATGGCTCCAAAATAAACACCTTCCTTTATTAGCCTTGGCCGCTTTTGAACATTTGTTCTTATAATGCCTCACCTGGTCATAGTTAAAGCACTTCGCATTCTGCTTGCCCACAACCATCTTCCCATCCCATTACATGATCGACACTTATTTGCATAGTGCCCATTCTTATCACACTTATAACAAACGATATCTGTCTTCCCTTTCTTAGCAGCTCCACCCTTCTAAGCTCCCTTTCCCTTAAAGAACTTCCTTTTCTTATTCTGAGAACTCTGGGTCCAACTGGCTTCTTGTTTCTGAAAGTAGAAAGCATCTCCTCGTTCCTGATTTCCATCTCCACCACTACATTTGATGGATCCCTGAGATGTTGCATGGTCGCCCTAGCAATCTCCTGTCTCAACCCCTAGATAAATTTCTCATTCCTCTTGACAATAGTGTCAATCGTGGCATACCCATATCTGGATAGCTCACCAAACTTAGCAGAGTATTGCAATGCTGACATTACCCCCGCTCAAACTTCATAAACCTCCTAAGCAAGGCTGACTTGGCTACTTCAAAAAAAAAACCTTTCCTTGCATCTCCTTCGAAATTTCACCCAAGTCAATTCCACCTCTTATACCCCCTACGGTCACCCCGTTCCACCAGAGCAAAGCACCTTCTTGCAACTGTCTCGAAGTCAATCTCCTTTTCTGCTCATCATTTAAACCCAAATCAGCAAAAAACTTTTCACAATGTAACAACCATTTCTCCACTTCTATTGCATCCTCAGTCTCCAAAAAAGGCTTTCCACCCAAACTAGTGTAATCTCAACTCAACTTAGCATGGTTATTATCAACTAGCGCTACGGGACCGACTCTTCCCGTATTAGCAGCATTTCCTTGCAGCTGCTCTAGCTTGCATCAGATTGACGAAGAACTGATACATAGTTCTCATATCTAATGGTAGGGTCGCAGCATTTACTTTGACATTTGCATTTTGGTTAGCATTTGCCTATCGATCCGAATTCCTTTTAGTATTGGGCCAAGCATTTCCATTGATTGTGGTGCTTCTGCCACTTAGATTCACTCTTCCATTTCCTACTTCCATATCTTTCTTTCTCGTAAATCTACATACGAGCCTTAGTAATATAATGAAGAATGGTCTAAGGGAGAGGGGAGAATAGAGATAGAATACATACTTATATATAGCAAATACAAGTACATTACTATAGCGTTATCCCATACCCCAATCTTATTCTCTAATTCATTCGGATTATGTTTTTAAAAACTCTTTAGGTTTAAAATTCTTTTAATCATAAACCTATGCTCTAATACTGTAAGATCCCCCATTCTAAGGCCCAAAACTAACTGCTACGAATGTTGCAGTCAACCATTCCCACAACAAATTATGGCTATGTTAATCATATCAATAATCCAAAGCACATGAATATGAAAAATTTTCAAACACAATTCAGAAATAACTTTTACATTCCATCTCAAAGTAATATTTTATATTCATTACATAATCTCATTCGTGATTGCACGTTTAAAGAAATTATAATTATTACAAAATACTTCAAGAGGGACATATGAAGATTCCCCTTTGGTTGATTAGAGTTTAACACTTAGCGATTATATAACTTTCCAATACATCCATACAGACAAAACCAAACAACATAGCAGATTAGATAGGTACTCCTAAATAGCTAAATTGTCTCCTACACGTTTCTAGAAGCTTCTTCATCTAACTAAAAACCTAAAAAGTTACTCCCGACCTACTCAAATGAGTACCCAAGAGTTTAATGGGAAAAAACAAAAACTTCAGGTCAAATAACAGCTGGTGTGAGTAATAACCTACCGTCTCGAACCAAATAGATATATAGCATACCAAGCTGTTGAGCGAAACGGGTTTTCCTCTCACTTGTACCTTAACCAAAACATATTATACTATGCTCCTGCATCCACGATGGTTATAAATTAATGATATACTGATATTCAAACTTGCAATATACACTAGATTACCCATCCCACGTTATTAGACTACACATCTAAGTTTTCATTAACTATCAGTCTCATAATTATGTAGACTACTCATCTCACATATATTAATTCTTTGGATTACCCATCCCCTACCGTGTTGACTACTCATCACACATGGTTTCATTATTAAAATTCTATGGACTATCCATCTCACATATAATTATTACTTGGATTACGCATCCCTTACCGTATGGACTACCCATCATACATGGTTTAGCTAGTGAAATTATGTGGACTATCTGTTAGCACCAAAATTGGTCACTAACACCCAAGAGTAGATTTGTGTAGAGAGATTAATGAAGATAGTAAATTTAAATAGAGGAATTATATGCAACAGTAAATGCAGAAACAAGAACACTAGAATTATAGTGGTTCGGCGTAACTGCCTACGTCCATTGTTAATGTAATCTTTATTGCTTTTCTTGATTACTTGAATACAGATTCAATCTGTGAATAAACATCTCGAATACAAGTTAGAACTGAAAGAAGTGAGTACGAAAAATGGCAGAGTGTCCCCGGAGTTTTCCAAAAAAGGTCCTTTTTCACTGCATCCTTTCCCCTCTATTTATAGATGAAGATAGGCTAGATATCCTGTGTGGACCTAAGACCAAGATATCTCGGCCCATGTATGGCAGTCTCGAGTCGACCGAACCAGCATTCTGGGCGACTTTTGGCCGATCGATAAATGCTGACCCAGCATGGCCGACCGGTGGTCATTGAACAATTGACTCGAAGCGGACTCTTAAAAGACTCGGAGCAACTCGCGATGGATCTCGAAGTCAAGCAGCGCTAGCTTCCTTACTTTGTTGTTGTTCCCATGTACAGGTTAGCTCCCTCATTGTGCACCGATCCAGATATACCGAACATACACGCCGAACCATTTCTGACCGAACGGTAATAGCCTCCCAACTACGACCGAGCGATGGCTGCTGGCTCGTCTAGGCCGAATGACACCTGCTAGACCATCCAGACCGAACCATTTTTCCTTCCCAACCTGGCCGAGCCACTCTGAACGAAACTTCCTGAGATCGAACGAGAAATGTTGAGCTACCTCGACCGCACGAGGCGTGTCGAACAATCCAGACCGAGCGGCAACTGCTAACTTCCTAGACGGAACCATTTCATTTTTCCATCCCTGACCGAGCGATATACACCATCTCACAAGGCCGAACGAAGCACATCTTCCCTTCCTCGGCCGAACCATGTATATAGGCCGATCCGTAAAATACCGTGCCATCCTTGCGCAACATCCAGGCTAAACCACGCACGACCTTTGTTCTTGACCGAACAACGTCTGCTGACCAAACTAGATCGAGTCATGCACATAGACCGAGCAACACGACACGCTTTAAATCAGTAACCAGTTTCTGCTTTCAAACACCTTGTACATTTACGATTTCATTTGGTTTTCTTCCACTTTTCTTTTTTTTTTCTCTCTTTTTTTTAAAAAAAGACGAGGGGCGGTTCGTCATACGGAGGCCGACCTATACGGTTGGTTTACTTGAACTGTGTTGCGCATGCCTAATGACCGACCTCCCAAAGCACTACGACCGGTTCTACAGGAGATAGCCTGTTCACCTCCCCTCTCCCATATATAAGTTCTGTCCTCCATTTCTTCTCCTTTTCTCACTTCTACTCTACTTTCCCAAAGTCATCAGCTCACTTCTCCCTGAGCTTTACTCGCTACTTAGCCTTCCTCATGACCCTAATTGGCCACTAACACGATCGAATCCTCAGCCCAACACTTCGAAGTCATCACATACCTCGAGCTCTCTCCCTAGGTATGAATTTATTTCCAAACTCGAAACCATATAGAGTTTCAGTGCTCGGGTGGATAGTCCCCCCTTCTTTTGTCATAAGAATAGATAGGAGACGATTTCAGAGGAGGAAAAGAGATGGATTAGGAATGAGAGTGGACTCTAGGTTAGGGCCTTGGCCTGACTTTGATGGATGTTGGTATCAATTGCCTAGGGGGAGTAGTCCTTGTCTATTAACTTGGATGTCGGGAGTCAAGAGGAGGATGGAGGCTGTTGCTTGGTGAAAATAGATAAGGAGAAGAAGGGTTCGACAATTCAAGAACGAGTGCGGGTCGGTTAGAATCCCGAAGAGCAGTTTGGTATTTCGACCAAGAGGGTCATTCGGCATCAAGGAAGAGCGCGGGACTATAGGAAATTAGGAAGGTGGGTCGGTATGGACCCATTGGGTCATTAGGTGGTTAGAGAGTGAGTGAGGAGAACTAATGTAGAGAGTGCGGTTTGGCATCTAGTGGGTCGGTCTGAATTGGCTCGTGTCCAGAGTAGTGGGTCGGTCTGAATTGGCTCGTGTCAAGGGTAGTGGGTTAGTCGAAGTTCGTGTGAGGCCGTTCGGTTGCTAAGGAAAAAGGTTCTGCATAGTCTAAGGAAGTTGGTTCGGTAGTTAGGTAAAGAGGGAGGATTGGATGGTTCGGTCATCCCATAGGACTGTAGATTGGCATTAGCAATCACAAGTGCCTTAACCTGATCATAAGACACATTCGAGTAACTTACCTCCACAATCAACCATAGCAAATTGAACAAAGCATGACTAACAATAAAGCATACAAGCCCAAGAACCTAACTTGAACTAGCTCCCTCATAATTTGAACGACCTTAAGCTCAAACTTGACTTAAAAAATGTAGATAACAGATCGCACACTTTATGATGCCGATGTTCGATTTCAAGATTACTATTGCCGAACATAGGACGAGCTCTCGGAGATGGTCATCGATGATGGTCTCTGAAGATGATAGTTTAACGCTCGATCACACTGCATTGGTCTTTAAATCTTTAATCCTTTTATACTCATGCTTGAATGATTGCACTAGTCCACACATCACACGGGGGGAATATTTTTGTCGTTATATCTAACATCTATTGTCTTTCAAGTATAGTTCAAACATGTATCTACCTAAATTCTACGCTTGTTGGAGATGTCCAAGAGATAGAGCTCTGTTATAGTTTCAAACAAGCCTGGGGCAAGTTCTCAACATGAGGTAGTAGGAACCTCGAGTCCACTGACAACTCCAACGTGGGGTATTCCGGATCCATCAGTCGTAGCTATTGGCCCGGATCCTGACATTATAGATGGGGCAGTCATTCTGGACAATCCTATTAATTCACAAGCTTCAAAAATCGGTGAAACTGCTCTTCGTCGGTTGTGTACAATTCACGGGATCCCTTTCGACGATGTTTTAGTTCCATCGAGGCAAGATCGCCTCACCTGCCCCTAGCTAGATATACAGCGTGCAATAAATTCATGTGCTGGGTTGGTAGCGTGCCCCCTTTCAACTCTTTTCTCCGTGAAGTGTTACAGTACATCGAGATCGCTCCGGCACAGCTACATCCCAATAGTCATGCATTCATCTATGGAACTTGTCTTCTTTTCATGAGCACCTTCTTCAAGCTTCCCACTCCTGGCGATATCCTCTACATTTATCGCTTCAAAAGACGGTACGATAGTCCATCCTTCGTATTTCTTGAGCCACACTCCAAGTGTCAGATCCTGACGGGGCATGGAGTAAATTCTTCCAATATAAGCAGGAATGGTTTTATGTACGCTACCCCTTGGCTTTGCGAGAAGATGGCTGGAAGGGAGTAAGTTCCATTCCCTGAATAATATTTTCCTATGGCACTATGGGCACTCTTTTTAAACTTCTTTTGACTTTTATAGGTATCGGCCCACGTCCCGAAGGTACTGGGTATTCTGAGGCCGTCGAGGCCATCCGAGCAATTCCTGTGGAAAACCGAGGGATCAAGTCCGTCCTTTCCAATGAATCGCTTTCAAAGTTTGGATTGTTAGAGAAATGTTGTCGAACTAGTCTCCCAACAGGCGTTGCTACAACCAGACCCACCATAGAAAAATTCAAAGGGCAAGCTAGGCCTTTGATGCCCTCTACAGGAGGAACCCCTGATATATCCGAGGAGGGTGAAATAAAGGAGGCCAATAAGAACCTTGCCCCCAACATTGCACCAATAACAGACACGCCTGGCATCGCCAAATCGCTTCCCCCTTCGAAGAGGCAAAAAAGCTTAGCCTATAAATTGAAAAAGAAAACAGTAGGCGGAACTTCTAAAGTTACTATCACTTCGGTTGAGAAAGAGTCATCTCCTCAACATCTAGAGGGTTCATTGAAAGGTCTTTCAGACCTGACCATCCTTGATGACCTACTGAATTACGGTTTCAACGACCCAGAGGGGGATGTGGGACTTAACTCGCCCATGAGAAATGATGGAGGCTATCAAATTCATCATTAGGGAGAAAAAACTCCAATAAGTAAAGCAAAAGAAACTCGTCCGTCAGGGGGGAATCACTAGGACACGCACGAACACTCACACTTCACCCTACACTTAAGTTTTAACCATCATGCAATCCTCGCTAACTTGTCTTTGCTTGGTTTTTGTGCAGGTGATATGGGACGCTCACATGACTTTGACCGCCTTCGCGGGTCTTCTATCTTCCACCATTCCAGTTGAGATTCAGATTCTAGTAGGTGTCGAGGCAGAGATGACAGCGGCGATAGAGACTATCGTCCTAGAGATTCATCATCTTGTCGATGGAAAACTTATAGCCACTCTTCATGTCCCAATGATCCTCCCACTCACTCAGAGCACAGCAAGGATAAATCCGCTCAAAGGGGATCTCAATCTAAAGCTCCTCGCGACCAACACTTTGGCTCATCCAGCACAAAGCAATCTCATGAGACTTATAAAAAGTCGGTGGCTCCGGCCAGGCATACACCTCCAACTTCTGCACATGACCCTTCGATTGCCGAAAGATTAGCCGAGCTTAAATCCACATTTCCGAAGATATGCTTCGACGGACTGAAATTTCTTCCTGCGATTCACACAATTCCAGGGCATGTCAAACAAAGCGCCAACGCCTGCAATAACGATGTCTATGTCCAACACGATGCGTTTGTCCATTTGGTAGAAAAAGTTTAAGAAGTTTCTATGGAACGTCAGCATGAAATCGATCGCTTGAAACTTGAAGCCATTCATGATAAAGAGATTATCAAAGTCCAGGATGAAGAGCTCTCCTCATACAAATCTCAACTTGAGGCCGCTCAACAAAACGCCAAAGATACAGCTGAGGCAGTCAGCCGTCTGGAAGTCACTCATAAAAAGGAAATCGATGAGGCAGTTCAACGCAGTGGTGCTCTAGCCTTAGAAAAAGACTCCATCCAGAAAGTAAAGGATGCCCTCGCTCGGTGAGTTAAAGAACTAGAGGAGCTACTGCTTAAAGAAAAAGAAGAGAAAATCGCCGCACAAGAAGAGTCGCAACGGTATTGCGAGAAAATCGTCACAACACGGGTCTTAAAAACGAAGCCCGAGGAGGAACTTTCTAAAGCCGAAGCGTTAAAGGATGCAGCTCGTGAAGAAGGCAAAAGAATGGCATTGACAGAGATTGATTCTCGCCTTGAGGCAGCTGCTGAAGCCGGGAGGGAAGAAATTAAGTGCTTATTCGATCCGCTTATTGCTGAATACAACACTTGAGTTCTCATGCATCGAGATTTATCATTTCTGGGCGAAGGCTACCTCGAATCGTTAGCTGAAGCATGGGATACTCTAGTAAAAATTAAGCAAGTGGAGCTGGGCACAGACGAAATTGATGAGGAGTCTCTTATGAAGGAAGTGCTTTGAGGGAACGAGCCTTCCGACTTATCCACAGCCAAAGCCCTCTACGGAAGAGATTCCTCCTCCTCAATAGGGAAGGACGACGTTGCTAGATCATCTGGAACCAAGTCTCTAGTTCCCCCTTCCGCCTCACCGGCTGATTTCTCATCACTTGATCCTTTTGAGCAGCATGTTGGATATGACCTAGAGAAACCCGGGCTTGATGTTCATGTTCTTTCTCCTATTCCCGAGGGTGAGACTCCTAAAACAGCTGAGAGTCATCCAGAAGCTGGTGTGTAATTTTTCTCTCTAGGGTTGAAAGGACCATTGCTTTTGATAAACAATAGATGTATTCTAACACTTATCCTTTATGACTCCATGTAGGTCATTCTGATCCTGAACCAACTCCAAGGAGCGATGTTGCCACGAAGAAGGAAGAAAAAATAGCGAAGGAGCTTCACACCGGGGATGCTCCCGGATCCGATGCTCAAGTAATCGGAGCACTCGATGAGGACAAGGCTGAGGATCCCTCGCCCGCGGATGAACATGATGAGGTTGAAATCACTAGCGCTTCCGGACATACTTCAAAACTCGGCATGGGGGAGCAAGTCGCGGAAGAGGAGAAAGAGAAGGCCAAAGTTAAAGTCGAACCTCAAGTGATGGAACTTGATGATCCTTTAAATAGGCCCTTGAAGATAATTCTCCCCGGGGGGATCACGCCATTGGAAATTCCTCCTCCTTCCCCGGGCACCATCTCGCTAGGAAGCAAGGTGTCCAAGAGAAAGCGCTTAGGTGAGGAGCCTTCGGAGAAGCCAAAGAATGAGAAAAAATAAAAAAAGTAGCTATCCAGTCGTGCCACATCCAATCTGAATAATTCTGAATTATGTAGTTATTTCTATTTATTTTCATAGTCATTATAAATAGACTTTTTGCTCCAAACTCAAGGAAAGTTGTAATGGAACTTTATTTTGGATTAGCAAATAAAATTTTGTTTCTTTGTCTTCGATGATTTTTGCTGGTTAGTTTACTGCCTAACTTGTAGTCGAAATTTGAAGTCTTTCCACATGACTTGGAAATTTCTTGAAACGTAAATCTTCTAGTCCGCGCTTTGGGGACTTAGAATTTTTTGCATTGCTTATACTCTAGTCCGCACTCGGGGACTCAAAGTACTCTAGTCTGCGTTCTGGGGACTTAGAGATTTTTAAGTCATTTATACTTTAGTCCGCACTCCGGGGACACAGAGTACTCTAGTCTAAACTCCGGCGACTTAGAGATTTTTAAGTCGTTTATACTCTAGTCCGCACTCCGAGGACTTAGAGGTTTTTAAGTTGTTTATACTCTAGTCCGCACTCCGGGGACTCAGAGTACTCTAGTCCACACTCTGGGGACTTAGATATTTTTAAGTCGTTTATACTCTAGTCCGCACTCCGGGGATTTAGAGATTTTTAAGTCGTTTATACTCTAGTCCGCACTCTGGGGACTTAGAGTACTCTATTCCGCACTCCGAGGACTTAGAGATTTTTAAGTCGTTTATACTATAGTCCGCACTCTAGGGACTCAGAGTACTCTAGTCCGCACTCCGGGGACTTAGAGATTTTTAAGTCATTTATACTCTAGTCCACACACCAGGGACTCAGAGTACTCTAGTCCGCACTCCGGGGACTTAGAGATTTTTTATTTTATCGATTGACTTTTAATTTTGTGTGCGCGTTCATACACCGGATAGAATAAAGTGATTTAATTTTGCCATGGAATGATAAAACACGGAACATCAACAGTTCATAGAAAAGTGGCTTCAAGCCTTTATTGATCATAACAAATAGGAACAAACTGAACTGTCTTATTACATGCCGAAGACAAAGAACAACAAAAGAAAAACATACTAAAAACAATTACTACTAAAATGCAAAGGAAGTGGGCTAAGTATAATAACGGCGCAAATGCTCGCTATTCCATGCTCGGGGGAGCGTCACGCCATCGACGGTCGCTAGCTTGAAAGTTCCTTCTCCAAGCTTCCGTTCAATGACGTATGGTTATTCCCATGTGGGATTCATATGTGATGGGATCGGAAAAACTCGCTTCAAAATGAGATCGCCCACATCAAAGATTCTCGGTCGAACTTTTTCATTGTAATATCGAGCGACTCGGTGCCTATATGCAGCCACTCTTAAATCAGCTTCATCATGTTTTTTATCCACAAAGCCCAGCGATTCCAGTAAAAGATCCTGATTTGTCTTAGGATCATAGTGAGTCACCCGATGAGAAGGAACTTCAAGTTCCATGGGTATAACAGCTTCAGTGCCATATGCCAACGTGAATGGAGTGTGGCCAGTCGCGGACTTGTGGGTGGTTCTATAAGCCCAGATTGCGTCGGAAGTTTATCCACCCACTTGCCTCTAGCCCTCTCCAAACATTTTTTCAATATGGATTTGATTATTTTGTTTACGGCTTCAACTTGTGCATTGGATTTTGGGTGAGCGACTGCCGCAAATCTTTTCTCAATGCAATATTTTTAGCAGAATTCTTTGAACTCCCTACTCTCAAACGGAGTTCCGTTGTCCGTAATGATAGTTCGTGGGAGGCCAAAACGGCAATTGATGTTTCGTACAACGAAATTAATGACCTTTTTGGTGGTGATTGTAGCTAAGGGTTCTACTTCTGCCCACTTAGTAAAGTAATCGACCGCAACAATTGCGTATTTTGTGCCACCTCTGGAGATTGGCAAGGAGCCGATTATATCGATCCCCCATATTGCAAATGGTCAAGGACTAACCATTTGTGTGAGTTCCATCGGCGGAGCTCTTGGAATCTTCGCATACTTTTGACATTTGTCGCATCTTCTCACATAGTCTACGGCGTCTCGATTAATGGTTGACCAATAGTATCCATAGCGGAGGATCTTTTTGGCTATCGTCTGCCCCTCGGTATGGTCGCTACACTCTACTTCATGAACTTCTCCCAAAACTCGCTTTATCTCATCGTGGGCGATGCACCAAAGTAAAGGAACCGAGAACCCTTTCTGATACATTACTCCATCCTGCATTATATATCGTGAGGCTTTGCGAATGACTTGTCATCTTTCGTTCTTTCTTTTGGGCAAGGTCCCATGTAGCAGGTATTGCTTGAACGGGGTTATCCATGACTCCCTCTCAATTTCTGTTTCTAACACAGAGTTTACTTCCATCTCGTCTATACTCGGGAAATGTAAGGTTTTGACGAGAACCAAATCCATCTGCTGTGCATCTCCAGTACTTGCGAATTTTGCCAATGAATCGGCTTCTCCATTTTGTTCACGCGGGATATGCAAAATATCATAATATTCGAGGTCTGCCAACAGTTCTCGAACCCGAGCAAGGTATAGGGCAAGTCTCTACCCCTTTGCTTGGTAGTCTCCTCGCACTTGATATACCACCAATTGTGAGTCACAAAAGATTTCAATCGATTTCACTCCAAGTTCCCTGATAAATTTTAAGCCAGCAATCAATGCTTCATATTCGGCTTCGTTATTTGTAGCTGGGAAATCAAGCTTCAAAGCATAACAAATGTAGTCGGGCGTCCATTCAAAATTTCTCCTCCCTTTCTTTATCATATCGAAGACGGGAATACACTTGTCGGTCGCTATAGATATGAATCGACTCAACGCGGTGACTTTTCCATTCAGGCTTTGTACTTGCTTTATAGTTCTGGGTGCTTGTATGTCCCGAATAGCCTAAATCTTTTTTGGATTAGCTTCAATTCCCCGTGCATTGACAATAAAACCCAAAATCTTTCCCGATGCTGCACCAAAGGAACACTTCAGTGGATTGATTTTCATTCCGTAGTATCTAAGTATATCAAAGATCTTCGCCAAGTCTCGAATGTGGTCGTTTGACTGCCATGACTTCACGAACATGTTATCTATATAGACTTCCATTATTCTACCAATTTGGTCTTTAAACATTCGATTTACCAAGCGCTGATAAGTTGCTCCAGCGTTCTTTAACCCAAAAGGCATAACTACATAACAATATAATCCGACGTCCGTGACAAAACTAGTGTGCTCCTAATTTTGGATGTGCATCGGTATTTGATTGTATCCCGAATACACATCCATAAATGATAATAATTCGTGCCCTGCTGTTGAGTTAACCAGCTGGTCAATTCTATGTAAAGGGAAACTATCCTTAGGGCACACCTTGTTCAGGTCTGAGTAATCAACAAAAGTTCTCCATTTCCCATTCGCTTTTCCTACTAGTACGGGGTTAGAAATCCATTCAGGGTAGAGGGCATCGCGGACGAACCCATTAGCTTTGAGTTTGTCCACCTCCTCTTTGAGAGCAGCAGACCTCTCCGGGTCCATACCTCTCCTTTTCTGTTTTACTGGTACGTATTTTTGGTCAATGTTCAACATATGACTTGCGATGGTGGGAGAAATCCCGCACATATCAGAGTGGGTCCAAGCGAACACATCCATGTTCGCTCGGAGGAAGTCAGTTAGATCCTCAGTCATCGAGGGAGTGAGTTGTGATCTAATCTTAAGTACCCGTGACAGGTCATCATAGCTGACCGAAATGTCAATTGTCAGTTCAGCCGGTGCAGCTTTAGACTCCTTATGTTCTTCATCTTTGTCTCTCGGATCTATGTCTCTATAGATCCGACCCTGCTGCCCGAGCCAAGGCTCGAGCACTATTTGTCAATTTTGTGCAACCTGGATGTGGACAGAGTTGTCCACAACCTTTCCCTTCTCTCTTCGCTGAGCATCTCTCAGCTCAGCCATATAACATGCACGACCAGTCGCTTGACCGCCATGCACTACCCTAACTCCTTTATCGTCGGAAACTTCAGAGTCAAACACCACGGGCCAAAGCTGCCCTAAACTCCACCAGGGCCGGTCGGCCCAGAAAAATGTTATACGGGGAATCAACATCCAAAACAATGAACGGTAGGATCTGTACCCTCCTACGTTCGCCTTCTCCTAACTCAACCGGTAATTCAACAAAACCTATCACATCAGTTGTTGCACCATTAAAACCGTGAATGCGGGCTTTAGATGGTTTCAAATCCTTTGTCTCCATCTTCATTTGGTTGTACGCCTTTTTGAAAATAATGTTCACCGGACTCCCGCAATCAATCAATATCCTTCTCACAAACACTGGCCCAATCGTTGCCGAGATGACCATCGGGTCTATGGTAGGTGCCTCCACCTTATCGGCATCTCTACTCCTGAACACTATATCATCCGTCATCATTCGCTGCTGTTTCGCTGGGGTCCCATCTTCTGTGTTTGAACAACACTCAAAATCCGCATTAGTGAACTAGCATAACGCTCCATTTCTTGCCAGTTCTTGTCTACCGGGTGGGGCCCACCAACTATTGTGTTTATGATCAGTCTACCTACGGTCCGAGCAGGTTCCTCAGGTCGATGTAGAGCCTGCCCGCGATTGGGGTTGGATGTCCTCTGCCCGCCTTTCTGCGGATTCTTAACAAATTGCTGTAACTTCTTCTGCCGAATCAGTTTTTCTATAGCATCATGGAGGTGTCTACATTCTTCAGTGTTGTGCCCGTAGGTCTCATGGAACAGGCAGTACTTCCTGGTTTGTTTTTGCTCTTCAGTGGATTCCTTTGGGCGTGGCTTTCGATATTGGAATGTATTACAAGTTGATAAATAAATGTTCTCCAGAGATGCGTTCAGAGAAGTGTATTCACTGTATGTCAAGATCCTTGGTTTCCACTTTCCTGCCTCCCTCTTCTTACCGGAACTTCCTCCTCCGAATCCTTTAGACTGCTTGGGCTTGTTTTGAACATTAACCTGGACCTTTCCAAAATTGTCGCCAGGTTGCTTTACTGCAATATTGCTCTGCACCGGCTCTTTTCCAGGCCCTGGCACACTGCCTCGCCTTGTCCACCTGGCTTCCTCCCTTCTCTTAAATTGGTGCGCCTTTGAATAAAAATGCTCCAAGGTAGCCGGAGGTTTTCCTACCAGCCAATCACCAAATTCCAATTTCGGATCTACTCCTCGCATCACACCCATAAGAATAGCGTGGTCATTCGGGTTGCTAACTTCAGTAGCGGCAACACGGAATCTCTGCAAATACTCCTTTAACGACTCCCCTGGAGGCTGGATCACACTGGATAAAGACATCACGTCATTTGGGCGAGTTGTATGAATTCTGAACTATTCCACAAATTTCGCCGCTAACTCATCGAATTTGGAGATCGATCGCGGAGGAAGTCTGGTGAACCACATAGTGGCGATCCCGGATAAGGTTATTGGGAAACATCTACATTTAGTCACATCATTCGCCCTAGCCGAGTCGATCATCCACTCGTATCTCATTACATGTTGTCGGGGATCGGTCTTCCCCTCATAGGCTGGAATAGTCGGCATGCTGAACTTCCAGGGGTATTCAGCTTGTAGGATAACATCCGTGAATGGAGTATGACTCCTAGATGTACCCCAATCATCGTTAGATAAGCCATGATTTTCTCTCATCAGCTGTCTGACCATAGCTGATAAATCCGAGGTCTGGATGGGAGGTGGCAAGTTAGACTCCGTCCTATGGGACAGTTCTGGCCGGTGCCTCCTTGGTAAGTGATCTCCCAAATGCACATCCTTGGGGCCTGCTTCGTTACGATCCTAGTAAGTCAGTCGGCCTGCCTCCACTCATGCTCCAGATCCTAAGTTTCCCATTCCAACTTGAGTGTGATTTCCCAGGTGCAAGTGAGGGGCCGCGGTTCCAGGTAGAGTGCCTGGACCATTTCTGTTGGATTGTTTTGCTACGACAGTTTGTGCTGCTTCAATCCTACGGCGTCTGCGCATGTGATGCTAATTTGATGAAGCGGAGCTATCAAACAATGAGTAGGAAGCAGGGCTCCCTCTAGCATTCTGATGCTATTGTTGGGCAATCTAGGTCATGAGATTGGCGTTAGCTTGAATTTGGTCGTTAAGCTGTCTCCTGCTTTCCACCAGTTCTCTCATCAGCTCGTTGAACTCTGTCCTGGTGACAACTTCTGCTTGGTTTAGGACAGCGGCAGTCGCTGCACCTGGGTTAGCTTGTTGATTGCTAGGTCCCACTTGCTGGACGCTGGCGGTCTCGTTGACATCCGCGTTGTGGAAGGCTGATCTAGTACGTGGTCTTCCCATTGTAGAGTTAACAGGCTGAGAATGCGCTCTCAGTGAAAGCACCAAAATTGGTCACTAACACTCAAGAGTAGATTTATGTAGAGAGATTAATGAAGATAGTAAATTTAAATAGAGGAATTATATGCAACAGTAACTGCAGAAATAAGAATACCAGAATTATAGTGGTTCAGCGTAACTGCCTATGTCCACCGTTAATGTAATCTTTATTGCTTTTCTCGATTACTTGAATACAGATTCAATCCTTGAACAAACAGCTCGAATACAAGTTAGAACTGAAAGAAGTGAGTACGAAAAATGGCAGAGTGTCCCCGGAGTTCTCCAAAAAAGGTCCTTTTTCACAGCACCCCTGCCCCTCTATTTATAGACGATGATAGGCTAGATATCCTATTTGGACCCAAGACCAAGGTATCTCAGCCCATGTATGGCAGTCTCGAGTCGACCAAACCATGCATTCCGGGCGACTTTCAGCCGATCGATAAATGGTGACCCAGCATGGTCGACCGGTGGTCATTGAACAATTGACTCGAAGCGGACTCTTAAAAGACTCGGAGTAACTCGCGATGGATCTCGAAGTCAAGCAGCTGGCTTCCTCACTTTGCCGTTGTTCCCATGTACAGGTTAGCTCCCTCATTATGCACCGATCCAGATATACCAAACATACACGCTGAACCATTTCTGACCGAACGGTAATAGCCTCCCAACTACGACCGAGCGATGCCTGCTGGCTCGTCTAGGTCGAACGACACCTGCTGGACCATCCAGACCGAACCATTTTGCCTTCCCAACCTGGCCGAGCCACTCTGAACGAAGCTTCTTGAGATTTAACGAGAAATGTTGAGCTACCTCGACCGAACAAGACATGTCGAACAATCCAGACCGAGTGGCAACTGCTAACTGCCTAGACCGAACCATTTTGTTTTTCATCCCTAACCGAGCGATATACGCCATCTCACAAGGCCGAATGAAGCGCGTCTTCCCTTCCTCGGCCGAACCATGTATACAGGTCGATCCGTAAAATGTCGTGCCATCCTTGCACAACATCCAGACCGAACCACGCACGACCTTTGTTCTTGACCGAACGGCGTCTGCTGACTAAACTAGACCGAGTCATGCACATAGACCGAGCTACCTACTATGGATCTATCCCCTTCATCTTTGATCTACAACTAATTTGAATCCTATCCAGACTCAATCGAAGCATTTATGATTACCACCTCTTCAACTATCGTTTTGTAGCCGGCCCAAAGTGACGGGTAACAATATCCATCACACATATTACATTCATTTAAAATGATGTGGACTATCCATCACACATGATGTCGACTATCCATCTCCAACATGATGTGGACTATCCATCTCATATCTCATAGTTTTCCTAGTATAACTATGAACCCATTACTTTACAGTTTAATTCATATTACCCACATGTTTAACCTATGTCTATTGGTATCCCTAATTAGGATATCATTCCTTGAAGTTATATCATCTCAAAATGATGTGCAATGGTATCCCCATAATCTATGTCAAACTTATCAACAATCTACATTGGTATCCCCAATGATCTATATCGAAGTTGCAAAGTTAATTACATTGGTATCCCTAATGATGTTGTTGGCTTTCTTATAGCACATGGCATGCTGAAAATAAACTTCATTGGTATCCCCAATGACAGTGTTGAAATTTACCCTTTAAAATATATTGGCATCTCTAACTATGACATCGAAAAAGACAACTTAAGGCCTGCCACCATTAATAAAATGATAGGCGACACCCATGCTGCACTATCTCGTCGAACCTCTACCCAAAGTTAGAAAATAAGCTTACATTTTAAGTATAAAATCTCTTGTCGAAAATGATGGTGTTGACTTTCACATACGATAGGTTATCCGCCTATTTAAAACAATGTTGACACCAATAGTCACGGCAACAATGTCGTATAGCATCCTTATCGAAGCAATATAAAGGGACCACGCCAACCTTGATGAACAATGGCTCCAAGACTTGCGGTGACTCTAAAAACATACTCTGGTTATTATGCCCTCAAACATACATACATACATACATACATACATACATACATATATACATATACATATATATACATACATATATATATAGTCGACGTTATAAATGACGGTGAAAACATGCGGTAATAAGAAACGCGACATTAAGAAATACCATAAGGAGATTGAAACCAGGGGTATAAACTCGTCGACATTGATGAAGAGCGGTAAGATATTTGGCGACGTTGTTGATGTGCGATGTCATGGCCGCACGCATGGCCCTAACACATCCTACACTTAGAATATAATCCTCCCATGTGTTGTTCTATGTTGTTGCCGCCTCTCATCATTGATGCCGAACCTCATGGTGTTGCCACCTCTCAGTGGCGTTGATGTAAATCTTATGAAAATTATTTTATTACTACTAAAAGTAATTATTTATCACCAAAGACAATTGTTTGTCAAAATACGACCGGTTTATAATAAAACTTTGCATTTTCTTTTCAGATTTTTTTTCCGCATATCAGTTTTAAAGTTTCAAAACATTTATCAAAATCATTAATTAATATTCTTAATTAATTATCCATTTTAATGCTTGTCTAGCATAATAAATTCACAATAATTCGAAATCACTTGGAAAAAATCCTCAAAAATTTGAAAATACCATATTCTTTACCATATAAAAATTTCAGGGCCAAAAACTATATTTAATTATTTTTAACTATTAAAACCCAAAATTAACCCAATTTCCACTTTAAGAAATTCATAAAATATTTATTTTAACTTATAAAATTATGAAATTAAAATCTCATCTCCAAAATATCAATTTACATAACATTAAAAATTCGAATCATTTGGAGATTAAAAACTTAGGTTTTACCCTTAAAACCCTTTCAAATAATTTCAGAAAAATTCCCATCATTATTTTATCCAAATAATGATTAAACAACCATAACTTGGTAAAATTATCAAAAGGTTTCTGGTACTAACCATAGCCGAATTTAAAAGCAATTAAAAGAGATGGATCGTGTATTATTCACCTTTAAATTAATTATTGGAGTTAAGATTTATGGTTGGTTTAGTTTCCCTTAGCTTTCTCTTGAATCCCCTTTGATTTGGTGATCCTCCTTAGCTAGTTTAATGGTCGACCATAACTTCTTATCTTTGATTGTTTTGATGTTATGAAAAATGAGAATGATATGAGTGAGAAAGGGTTTATGAGTTAAATAGGATGGATCTACCTATTATTCCCCTCTCATATATTCTCTTATATGATAAATCTTTAAACAATCTTACTTAGTTTATTAGTAATGGCACAACCTTGTAAATTTTCAAATCTCATTCTCTTTAACTACTTACATTATTCTATTTAATCTAGCCAATTAAATATCATGAATAATGTTAGACTAAAATTTAGGGTGTTACAAGCTTCCTCAAACGAACCATCAATGTCCTCTTGAGCCTCCTCATTGAAGTTACGAGTATGTGTAAAAGAAAGAGTGTGCCTCCTAGAGTCGCTCGAAGTTGAGGGCTCTTCATCCTCGATGAAACTCTCAGGATGAAGCAAGCTGAATCGTCGAAGGTTCTCATTCATCAAAAGGAACTCTACTGTGCGCATGGAAGCCCTCGCAGCTTTCAGAGTTTCAAGAATTGCTATGAGTTTGTCGCTGCTTTCCCGCCTTGGGATAATAATAAATAAGGACAAAGACAGTTAGGAATGTGGAGCATTCTAGTTGTGCAGGCACTAAGGAACGAAGACTTATTTCCTGACATCCAGGGACGGTTTAAACCCTCTAGACACCGAACACAGAAATATTCATTCTTAAAAGCTGAGTGTTTGTTAGGAGATCTCTGATCGGCTTGCAACCTCTCCAAGCTTCTATGATTATGAAGGAGGGGCAATATTGACATCTCTTGAACTGTAGAAGGAATATTAGCTCGTTCATTCTTGGAAGCCGCCTAAGCCTGATAAAGATAGAACATATAATGAACATAGGAGTGCAAGCCATTAGGATGGATTTGGAATGGCACAAGCCCTAATTCTTGGAGCACCACCAATAGGAATCATTTGAATGGCGACACGACACCGCTCAGGCCCATGTACCGATTGCATGTAGTAAAATTCTCTAGAGGATTATGTGCTAATTTAGCTCGTGTAGGCAGTCAAACATCGTCCTTTGAAATGCCATGTTGCGTACAAATGTTCCTTAGAATCTTAGCCATTAGGATTTAATGCATTTGTTCCGGAGGGTCAGTCAGGATTCTCATCCATGGAGGTAGCTGATTGAGCATAGGTCTGACAGGAACAAGCAGGCCATAGAAGTCAGTAGGAACATGTTAGTTTGACCCCACAGGAATAGATCGAAGAACTGGGGCAGTCGATGATTCGGCCTCTGAAGGTGCGGATGTCTCCTCACTAGACTTGCAGCGATATGACTGGCACGTCATTCTAGACAATAAAACTCATTGATTACAGTCGGGCATGCTTTATTTCTAATAAAAATTCCCATGTGGTTAATGCTTGGAATCAAAAGGAAGTTGGCCTGTGCTGACTAATCAAATTCTAAGTGTCGACCGGGGCAACTGCAGTGTGTTGTCTATATGGAATGTATCATGTGCCCTAAACACTACGAATGGACCATCCAATGGAGATAGCTCGCTCACATTAGAAAAGCCGATCCACATCATCTTTTGAAATCATTTCTATGTACTTACCTATTACCGATCGACCATCGATAACGGATGCATTATCCGAAGCGACGTGAAAAGCTTTTATTCTCAAGGTCACTGGAGAAGCAGGAATAGAAAGGCAAGGCAACGAAACTGTCCAATAGTTCGAGTTCAATACGAATCATTGTGTTAGGATCCATTCGTTGATCAAGACTCAGCCGATTCCTTGGGAGAAATAGTTGAAATCGAAGACTGTAACTTGTCTCTGAAATTCGCACATATTTAACTGGGGTCAAATCCAAAATCCAACACCGACCAAACATGTCCAAAGGCCAACCATCTCCCCTCCAAGTTGAAATCTGCTAAGGCCAAATTACCAACGTCGCCACTATCATCACCCAAACAAGAGATCACCAGGTCCAACCTCTAAAGTGAGTGAGAACCTAGGGTTTTTGGTTAAATCGGGTTTGACTTCTTGGATTAGCAAATTAGGCGGTGCGAGATCACCAATCGATGATAGATTAGTCTAGGTAACAACGGGAGGAGGTGGTGGTGGCGGAGCTCGAGTGGTAGCAGGTCGATGGTAGGTTTAATAAAGGTCGGCTAGGGTTAAATCGTCTAGAAATAAGGGAGACTCGGGTTGGAAGAATGAATGCAAAGCCAAGTGAGGAGAGTAGCCTAGGAAAGTAGTATAAGTAGAAAAAAAATTCCACTCAAAATTTTCCTAAGTGCTTAACTCGGTGTCGGGCTGTCGCTATAACTTAGTACCGAGTTATTAGCTCTTCTTCGGATTAGCTTTAACTCAATACAATGAACCTATATGCCGACTTAAAGCACTATGCAAGTTCTAGAATAAGGAATGCATCGTCGGTGTAGAGAATTGGAATTCAGATTGAAATCAGAGCTAACAACCAAACAAAAATTAACCAAATGAAAACAACATCTCGAGATGAAATCCAACAGTTAACCGAAACTCATAAGATAACAGTTCAGAACTTACCTCGTTCCAGAGCATACTTTGTTTCCAATGAAAGCCTACTTTGGCAGAAAATGTTAACTGGGTTTTTGACCAAGCAGAAGTCCATGGAAGATAGAACGACTTGAACATGAAAGGTAAGTTCATATAGGTTAGAGAATTAAGACAGGAAAATTTGGGCCATTATGGAACTAAGTCCATAACTCGGCCCCCAGTTATGGATATAACTCGATATCGAGTTATGGTGCTTCATAGTATGGAACTCCAACTTTCCCCAACCCATTTTCTATCTTTTATAAGCAAGCCTAAGTGATTTTGTAAAGATCTGGATGACCTGTCTCGAGAAATGAAGAGTTAGCTTTAATGAACTGCAGAATACGTTAGTTTATGAAAAAACAATCATCAAAATAAGTCAACAAGCTATGAAAGCACAAGGGTAACTACAAAACAAAGTGAGAAACCCAATCCAATAAAAACAACCGAGTTTTCCCCTAAGGGTATAACTCTGTATCGAGTTATAGGGATAACTCGGTACCGAGTTATCACCTTAACTTGTGCTTACCCAAACTTCCACACTATCTTGGGTCGATGTTTGGACCTCTTTGGTAGCAGGCTTTTTGTCCAATATGACCGCTACCCCTTTAAATACAAACCATAGAAAAACCAAGAATGAATCAAGATTTTGCTATCACTACGCAGGAACTCTATCTCTTTTTTAACTCTTTCCTCCACACCATAATCACCAAGGCAGCTACTATAGACATTTCTAGGACTTAGAACTTATCTAGCCCTGTACTTCTGACTCTTTCTCTTTCAAACACTTTGTAATCTTATACAAATAAGATCAAGCAACTATTAAGACATAGGTTTAGTTAAAAACCAAACCACTATAAAAATCTCTGTATCTCTCTCTTATTTCCTTTACATTACTGCCGTTTTCTATTACCTTTTCCCTATTCATATAGGGTTGGTACTTTCACATACTCATATTAGGTGCTGATCTATTTTTTGGATTAACATATACACAAGTGGAGAATAACAAAGGATAATTGAGAAGAAGAATAGGGTAGAATCAAATCATCAAAACCATGGTAAAATTATAAATCCAAATCTGAGTCTAATTAAATCTAAATCTCTTTTTTGATCTAGATTTCCAATAGATATCTGTAGGCTTGCAGTATATGTATTTTGATAGGTAGAAAAGAGTCAAACTTAAAAACATAGATTAGATCCAAAGATTTTAAAAGCTAAAAGATGAGTTGGAAATTATACATTTTTATATAATATTGAAAAATCTTGGAGTTGTAGGCTTAATTGTATATGTGTAATGAATTTATAAATCACACCTACATATTGTTTTATTGATAACTTAATTTTAATATTGCATGTATTTGAATCTAGAAAATATTGGGTAGTAGTACTCTTTGAATTTGATAAATTATGTGGTAGTTCCAGATTTGTAGATTGAATGACTTATCCAAGTAAAATGTAAATTAAAAGTTATCACAATAAATTATGGGAATTTAAGTAGTATTTTAATTCATTAGAATGTAGAATGTTGCAATGTAAATTTCTGTAGATTATTAAGTTCGGATTCATAAATAAAAGCGTATCATTTGAAATGACAAGGAATACAGCTAAAAGAAAGAGATGTATAAAATAGGTATATTTACCCTTTTCTGTACTGTCTATTTCAATAACTATGAAAAGATCATGCCTTGTAATTCCAAATGTACCAAATTCCCTTTTTGGATAAGACATTGAAATTTTCATTGTTAACCTTTCCTTTTGAGGGAGATGTAATTCCAATGCATTAAAAGTATTGAAATCGCTAAGGATGGATTAAAGAATTTTAAATGTGATAATAATAGCGGTTTAAATGAAAAATTAATATATATATATATATATGCAATAGAGACAAGATAGAAATAAATTAATAAACGATAAAAAGGTAGGTGAGTAATAATTCAAATAAAAGGTAATGGAAAGTCCACTAAACGAGGAAGGATAGTAAAAGTTAAAAAGGAATAGAAATGAAAATTTAATTATGAGAAAGGGAAGTAAATACAAAAAGATATTTAGATCTTTTAAAAGAAAGCGATAAATGACATTAAATTGATATTAATGGAATAAGAAGTAAACGCATGAAAAAGTAAGGGAATATTATTAGTAATTGAACATTAGAGGCATAATAATTAACCAAGTATGAATATATATACATACACACACACGTAGACTCAAGTATGCGTTTATGATGGGTGTGAATTATTGAAGTTGTCTAATAACTTATATAAGATGAGAATGACATAGTCATTATAAATGGGTTGAAATGCGAGGTTAGTAGTGTTACACAACAGAAGGCTCCCCAAGCAAGCAGCTAACAGCAGTTATGTATACATTATACTGATGTGGACATATCCAACTATAGGACCCGTGGAGTTATATACGTTCGTGTATAGGTGAGGGATACCCAATTATGAAGGCTTCCTCAGTAAGTGTCAAAGGACAAGTAGAGTCTGCTTCAGTGGGTGTATTAAGCAACAAGTAGGTATTATCTTGATAGCGTTAGGCAATCTACATAGGACAGTGAGCATAGCTAGGCATTATGACTGTGTTTGTTTAGTACCATATTCGAGAGTAAGAGCTGTACATAGGTCGAGAACTTCATCGGCCATGAGGGGTCAGCAAAAAGACAAGGGTTACGCCTCCTACTAGTGTAGATCACGTTTAGGTCATGCATCGCCATAATTATTTTGCAAGTTTCTTTTAAAGGAAAGGCTAGATAACCCTTTGTGGATGTCTTTCAAAATGGATAGAATATAACTAACAATTGTGACACCATTATTAGGCACTACGGGAGTTCCTTGGTATGCACGGGGATGAGGACGTGATATTGCGTTTGTGATGGGTCCTGACAAGGTCTTGAGTTACGAATACTAGTAGGGAAAGTATTCGGGACCAAAGGAGGATTGTGGTACTTATACACAAACACACACATATGTAGTTATAGTTTACTTTGGGTAGATGGGGCATATCGTACGCATACGTAGAGTCGAGACGGCTATGTAAAAATAAAATAAAAGGCATAACATGTAATGGAAGGCAATCGACATAAACTAGTGTTATATGTTGTGTGTAATTTACCATAGGATAGCTTAGAGGGATATGTACTTGTACATGGCGGGAACAGTGGAATGATAGGTTTCCTTATGCATGTTCGGCACTAACAAAGACACTAGATATTAAAAATGTCAAACTTGGTCAATAATTATATGTTTTATTATACTTTACTATTCCACTATGAGTATAAATCAAAAGTGCTTTGATATGCATTTATTTATTTGCAGGATACAAAACCAACGAGCAGTACCTTGGTGGACTTGGATTTTTGATTTAGCAAAAATTCTAGCCCATTGGGGTGCGAGTTGTCAAATTTGGTATCAATGCTTAGATTAGTCGATCTTAAAAATTAGGAAACATCGAGTGAACATATTTTTATGTTTACCTATAATTATAAACGTATTATATGCCAAATTCTATAAATTGCGACTATAGTGTAGTTGCACCATATTATAAGAAGATGGATAAGTTGACTATGAGTTGGAACAATGGATGATGTTGAAGGTATATACCCACCCCGATTAGCCATGGAAAATAGGTTGTATGAAAAGGCAATTACTTAAAAAGAGCATGAATGCAGTATAAGGAAGGCCTTTGAAGCTAGATGGTACATGACTCCCTTGTTGGAAAGTAAGAATCCATATGTAGTAGATATTCGGAAGTAAGAATTGAATAAGTTCCCGAAGGAAGGTGAGTTATAACCACTCCAAGATGATGACTAGATTTTAAATATATGGAAAATAAGATAAGTCAGAATGAATGGAAAGGAAGAGAAAAGTATAAAAGAAGGGACAAGTAGAAACTACTCTAAGTCCAACCCTGTATGAAAGAATGTAATATAAAAGGATTTGAAATATATATATATATATAATATTGAAATAATTTTTCGAGTGATTTGACTAAAAGTAAAAGACCTCATTTTTGATAAAATGAGCAAATATAAAATTTTCTTAGAATAAAATATCTTCTTATATTTTAATAAAAAGTTTAAGTAGGAATTAAAAGTTAGTTAAATTGGAAATTTTTCGTAAATGGGTTTCAATAAAAAGTAACTTCCTTTAAATTTTTTTTATGTTAGAGCGTGTATAGCTCATTGATTTTTCTAAGATGAAGAAAAATTTCAAGTTGAGAATCTTCGAAGGGTGGACAATAGAAAGTGGTGCAAACTAATTTGGGGTAAGTATAACGGGAGAGAATATTTAAAAACCTAAAGAAAAACAGAACGCAATGGCAATCAATGCACCGCAATAGGTAGATAGAAATTTCTCATAGTAGCCAAAGCAAAGACGAAGAAGATGGAGACCAAACAAAAGAACGATTGTGAATAGTTAACATTAAATATTCGATCCAGCCCAAAAAAGGTCCAGGTTCAACCTGGCCCAAAATAGGCATGAGATGTTGACCCTTGGGGAAGACCAGTCGTCCGGTAGCGGTAGACCGCCCCAAGTTAGTGGTCAGCCGGTCGCTATTCTTGAGCGTTATATTTCACGTCCATTTGAGCCGTTTTCATTTTTCTGCAAACCCACCTTCTTCCCAAAAGTGACAACGATTTCCTCCATCCCCTACAACCATCGACCACCACCCGAGCATCCCCAGCGCCGACGACGTTCATCTCCAACAGCCCTAAGCAGCGATGTAGCAGCTCCACCACCCAAAAATCAGCCAATTTCTAAGCACCGGATCTTGAACCAAACCTATATCATGGCCCCTCCGCGCAAAACGATTGCCTCATGACACCTAAGTCTAACCCCACAAGATAGCATGGCTCCAGAGTCATGAAGTAATTGTGAAAAGCTACAAAGAATTGGCAAACTTCACATTGCTGGAGGTATGACCGGTGAAGTTCGAAAACGTCACCGTTTATGATTTGGAGAACCATTTGTGGCTACAGGACTACTACCAATTCCTAGCCATGATACATTCGAGCAGGTGCATTATCCGAGATGCATGCATCTATTTGATGAAAATTTGGTATCCATGTTCGACGAGGACGAGAACAGCTTCACATCCAAAGTAAAAGGCGTAGAGTTTCAGATATCCGACGAGCAGTTTAGTGAGAGTTTGCATATCTTCACAGCAAGAGAAGATTTGGAGGATATAGAGACCACCAACCCAGCTATTCTTGAGCTAATATTCCATAGGGGGATATGTATCTAGATGATAGAGAACTTGCAAGCCTAAACTCATTTGGTCACCTGCATTATCCAACACAACATCGTCCCCAAGACGGGGACCATGACCAGATTTACCCCTAGTCCAGAAGGCCACTTGCGCCATCATAGGTGGTATTCATGTAAACTCGGTTAAGGCGATCACAGTCCATTATGCGAGCTCATGAGCAAGGACTCAGAGGAACTACCTCTCCTACTATCATCTTTTCATTCCCGCCTTTCAATGGTATGGAGTTAGTCTTTGAGGGGAGCCGACACAGAAGAGGATACAAGTGCCTATAAATAGGGTTTCGATCAGGTAGATCAGGATAGTGGAGGCGCCTACAGGATTTGGCGTAAGGAAGGTGCATGGTGGAGCTCAATAGCAAGACATAGGACAGAAGCTTATAGATTGGGCTCCGTGGAAAGATCAAGAGGCTGCTCTGCTACAGCCTCAAGCCATCGAGTTTGGAGCGATGGAAGATTCCCAAATCTAGATCGAGGCAGAGCTATAGGATATTAGGATGTAATAACTAGAGATATGATAGGAGCAGCGGTGATAGGGTCGTGAGTTTGGGTGTATAGCCTCAATGCTCCGATCATTCAGTTACAGCCACAGTTCAAGCTCTCGTGGAGGACCATCTCCCAACCGTTAGGTGGTGGTAGTAGTATTATTAGTGGTAGTGGTTATTTCCTTCTAGCCTTTATTTTCTTTTAGGTTTAGGCTATAAGAATTAGTTTTTTCTGTTTGTATACAACACGTATGATATTAATGAAAATGTTCCTTTTTTATCTATTTTCTGTGTTGACTGCCATTTTATTTGGAAAACAATAAAACAAGGAAATTTAATTGAAGACACTTAACTAATGCCAAAGAAAAGAAAACAGGAGAAGACTGTATGTTATAAAATAAATTAGGAAAATTCATTTAATTAGCTACTAAAATAAAAGAAAATAAGATTTAAATCTCAAAAGGTAGAAAAATTTTAGGACATAAATTTTAGCGATCGAAGGACAGGGAAAGTTTGTTGCGAAGCCACGTGTTAGTGTCCCGATGCCATAAAAGCTAGAAATTTATATGTAAACATGTGTGTTGTTCGTCATTTAAGGTAAAAGAAACAGAATTTGAAAAACTAAAATTTATCATGTAATAGGATAGAGTCCATTATAGACGATAAATATTGACTTAATCCTAACTACGTAAGGCATGACATAATTAGTTTTGAAATACACACACACACACAAACACGCACACACACTTTGACAATCTTTATTGATTTTAGAGATAAAATATTTTTATAAATGTTTTGAAATATTTAGAGATAAATTTTTTTATGAAATGTTTTGAAAAAAATGGGGTGTTTAAAAATTTAAAATTCTTCCATATATCTCAAAATTTTGAATTTAAAAAAAATTGAGCAGGAAAAGTTGGAGATTTCTGATTTTCGAAATGTCTTTCGTATATGGAAGAGTTAATGGGATAGCAGGTATGAATGTGCAGCGGGAGTGATAGTAAAATAAAATATAGTTAGTGACAAGGGTAAAAGTTTTTTTAGCTATGAGATTCCTTTCTTCATACCTTGTCGGTAGGTGAATAAAACTATTTTTAAAGTAACTCTATTTATAAATTTAAATATTTACAAGTAAAATGTGTTTATGCGCACTGTACTTGGAAAGGTTGGAAAACAAGATCTAGGCATAAGAGAAGATTCCATTGTATAGTGGAAGAAGGATACATAAGAAAAAGGATGGAAATATGAAGTTCTCCATCTAAACCCTTTTCCGACAAAGAAAATAGGTTTAGAAAACTTAAAATTTCAAAATTTTGGATGTTAGAATTGTTTGCTAGGATTTTGGATGTTAGGTATTAGAGGTAAATTCATTGAACTATGCTTTTATTCATAGAAGTGTAGGAAAATTTGGATGTCGAAACAACGTTTTTGATTTTCAAAATTGGCATACATATAGAACTGACAGTATTATAGAATGTTTGCACCATATTTTCAAAATATTTTAAAGAATGCATTCATATAGGAGGCGACGATTAGAATTATTTCGGTTACATACCATGTGTATTGTGATATACTATGCACTTCTACATGATTGGTGCATATATTGGTTGCACAAAAATTGATTGGTTAGTTTTGAATGGTTGCACGTTATGTTACATGATTTAGTTCTTAGGAATTTCGGAGATGAAATTCTTTTAAGGGGGGAGAATGTAAAACCCCATAGTTTTAACAGTAACTATTGAAAAGAAATTAATTAACAAATAATAACACTAAAAATAGAATTTTTCACAAACGTCATAATTTGGCTATGACTTGCATCATTAGGTTCGTGGCGATTTTCTGATCAATTTTCATATATAAAGTACTCCGATCGGAGTTCAGATGGAAAGGTTATTAACGTTTGAACAATTCGAGTCGCAAGTAATTATATATGTTATTAAGAAAATAAACATAATTAACCATCATTGAATAACATTAATGATCTGTTAATGCTTACTTAACATTTATGTGTAATTAACGTTAATAAAAGCAGAAAGAAATATTCTAAATTAGTTGTATAAGGAACTAAATTAATAAATGAAATGTCGAATGATTAATTTACCTAATTAAAGTTGATCAATCAACTCCTAACTTTGGTAGGTCAACCGCTAGCGGTCGACCTGTAGGGGTGATGGTCAATCTCTTAAGGTATCAATTGTGAATCTTGAAGTGGTCGAATGGCCCAAATTTAAAATAATTTAATCTAACGGCTGACATTGAGTTGAACCCCTTTAAATACAGGCCTAACCCTTCACTTTTCTTCTCATATTTTCTATGCGACGACGGAGCTATGCCATTTTCTCTTCTCCACAAATTTTTAATTCTAAAAATAATTATAGTTTATATATGTATATTCAAGTGTAGAATAATAGAGGATAATGGAGAAGAAGAATAGGGTCGAATCAAATAATCAAAACCATGGTAAAATTATAAATCCAAATTGGAATCTGATTAAATCCAAATCTCTTCTCTGATCTTGATTTCTAATAGATATTAATATGCCTACGGTATATGTATTTTGTTACTACTATAATATTCATCGAAGGAGTTCCGTGTGCTACTTAATCACGACAAAAAGCAAGTGCCAAAGCAATAGTGTCGATGCCAATGAGAATGCTATCACTATCAGTAAACTCGAGGACAAGCAGCCCAAGGATCACACATCATCAATGCCACTTGTTGTTGACGTCGGACTTCATCAATATAGCTATTGATTAAAACCAGATGAACAATGTTGTAGAATCCCATCAAAGTCGGCTTCCTCTTATAAAGATAAAGTTGATATTCTACGACGACATCACTCAAGCATCACGGCATATCAATAAGGCTAAGGATGATGATGCTCCTAACTAGTATTATCCGTGGATTCATGGAGAAGTTGTAGCACATACTCCTGCAGAGTCTGAATTAGAGGTGGTTGGTAATGAAATTGTTAGGACGAATCATATAGAAAATATGGTTGAAGATGCAGCACGATCAATGCTCCTTACGGTTGAAGTTGACGGCGATGATGTAAATGTTGAAGAACCAAATGTTGAAGCAAAAAAAATAAACGATTTAATGGACGCCGTTAAGAAACCTCATTAGAATGATTGTAAAAGCGGCACTCAGCTATCAGTAACCACGGAATACATTGCGATGAATTCAAAATACAACATCACCGAAGCTAGATTTATAGCTGTTGTACAAGCTATTAAACGACATATGATGCTCGATAATTTAATGTGTGAAAATCACTATGAAGTTAAAAAACTTATGTCGGTTTTTGGTTTACAGTATCAAA
Source organism: Allium fistulosum (assembly GCA_030737815.1). Taxonomy (NCBI): domain Eukaryota; kingdom Viridiplantae; phylum Streptophyta; class Magnoliopsida; order Asparagales; family Amaryllidaceae; genus Allium; species Allium fistulosum. The sequence goes on along the minus strand of CM060906.1, from coordinate 195,182,841 downwards.
AAATAGATACATGTTTAAATGGCTGCATGTTGTTTTGGAATAAGGACATCACTCTTAGGAAGTGTAGAATATGTAACGAGGAAAGGTAATCAAGAAAAAAGAAGGGAAAGGAAGTTCCATACAAATGTATGCATTACTTTTCCATCACTCCTAGGCTTCAAAGATTATACGGATCTACTGTAACTGCATCTCATATGAGATGGCGTAGTGTGAGAACAGAGGAAGAAGGTACGTTGACACATCCAGCCGATGGAGAAGCATGGAAACATTTTGACAAAACTTATCCCACTTTTGCAGTGGAGAGTCGTAATGTTAGACTTGGATTATGTACGGATGGTTTTTCACCATTTTATCAATTTGGTGCTAAATATTCATCTTGACTCATTATCATCACACCTTATAATTTACCTCTGTGGATGTGTATGAAAACTCTATATATATTTCTTACTGTTGTCATTCCTGGTCCCGACGATCCAACATAAGAAATCTATGTTCATTTACAACCGTTGATTGAGAAGTTAAAAACACCGTGGAATGAAGGAGTAGAAACATACGATGTTTCAAAGAAAAAAAATTCGTATGTTTTCTTCTTTGTTGTGGACTATAAGTGATTTTCCTGCTTATGCAATGCTTTTAGGATGGAGTACATCCGGTTGTCTAGCTTGTCCTTATTGCATAGAAGAAACACGGGCATTTTCTTTACCGAATGGTAAGAAAATTTCATGGTTTGACTGCCATTGATGTTTTCTCCATGTCAATCATCCCTTCAGATGAGATAGAAAAACTTTTTAACTAATAGAGTAGAAACTAGACAACCACAAACGATATGGTCAAGCGAAGACATATATGAACTTGTAAGAGACTATCCAAAGATACATGAAACCGGAGTACAAAGTGAAATTGCAGGTAAATCGACTATTCATAGTTGGTGCAAACAAAGTATATTTTAGGAGTTTCCTTATTGGAAAGATCTTCTGCTTCGTCGTAATATTGATGTGATGCACAACGAGAAAAATATATTTGATAATGTTTTTAAGACAATTTTGAATGTTAGGGGGAAGACTAAGGATGATTTGAAATCAAGACGCGATATACAAGAATTATGCAAACGTCCCGAGCTTCTTATGAAACCAAACGACAATAAAAAACCTAAAGCGTGTTATGAGTTAGATTATAATCAAGTTAAAGTTGTGTTAAAATGGGTGGAAGGATTAAGATTTCCTGATGGGATTTTATCAAATCTTCATAGATGTGTTGACTTTAGAAACGGTAGAATGAGTGGAATGAAAATCCATGACTATCACATAATGATGGAAAATTCATTACCCATTGTATTCAAAGAACTATTGCCCTTAAAAGTTTGGAAGGTAATAACGGAACTTAGTCTGTTTTACAAAGAGCTTTGTTCAACAACGTTAAAAGTTCAACGTTTACGTAAACTTGAAGAATATATTCCTATATTGCTCTGCAAATTGGAGAAAATATTTCCACCGGGATTTTTATAATGTAATGGAGCATTTATCTTTTCATCTCCCATCTGAATGTAGCGACCAGGGATTTTCAACTCTCGAAAATTGACATCAATACGTTCACTGTATAACATGTCGAGCAATTGAGTGCCAGAAATGTCGATTTGCTAGGGGTAAATAAGAAGAAGAGATAGAAGAAAACAGAAACAATAACACAGAATCTCACAATCATAGCGGAACAATATATAATAGATAATATCATATCTATTATACAAAAAGAACTATAACTGTTATTATACATACCATCATCAGAGTACAACAATCAACAAATCAATCTGGACAGTTATAATAACTAGTCATCACAAGTGCTGAATATACAACATACACACACAGCGGAATATAATCAAGTATGTGGAATACGCATGAGTCTCCTCCAGCACGTCTCCTGTGCTCCATAGCATCCTAACCCGAATCTGTAATACTCGGTCTGATCCGAGCATTATAATAAAATAACACCCAAGTCAGTATGGAAAAAAGCAGCATGAGGAAACACACTCAATTTGAATTATTACCGTTATCAAAATCCTTGAAAACAAAGGTATCTCGTAAGACCACGCCACACATATATACGACGGGTTTTTACCTTACGATAACCAAAACATTTTATATCAAAATCATCTGATATTATAATAGTGTATATAGAAAGTAAACTATAAAATAGTCGAAATGCTTGCATCTCACATTTCAGCATAGTTGGGCACATCTAAAACCGTACAGGCTCGTAGTGGATATTGGATTCCATATAATGACAGGGCTACTGGGTTACCGCCGGCCAAAGTACACCTCTAGAAAAATGTACCGAGATCGAACCTATCGATCCCAGCATACACAAGACCGGCCTACCCCTTACTGGATAGTACCGAGTATGATCACCACCAATGGGCCCCGAAATGCATACAAATGAAAGTGATGATAGATGTCCACTTTATATGAGTGATGATCATACCCTAATGGGAGCGACCCACATAGCCTTACTTCATCTCCCTGTTTTAGTCATTCCCGGTTGATGAGGCTTGAGGCTACGTATTACCTTAATAATAGCATTCACACTTGGAATGCTAACACTGCCTTCCAGGCAACGATGTAATGATAGCATTCATCCATACAAGTTGTTCTGGGTCTGATCAAACTGAATCTCCAAAATCACCGTCTCCACTATCTTTACGATATCGCAATTCGTAACGCTCAAATCGGATCGAAGTGGTTTTCGGATAACTAGATCCGATCTCGGTCTCTTCGAAACGATTAACAAAATTGGGCAAATTTGATAGTCGGTTATTTAACTATCAAATAACATCCATAAGCAGTCACTAGGCCCAATTTGTTAATGTCGATATATTAAATCTTTTCAAAACCTTTATTCCAAAATATCTTCTCGGAAATATATTTTCGATCTCTTTTAATATTCCAATATCTGAAAAACTTTATCCATACATGATATTCAAACCATATCAGTACTTAGAAATAATTTTCACAATTCCAATTATAATTCAACACTTTGAAAAATATTTCTATAATAAAATCTCGTAGTTAAAATATTTCAAACCTTCTAGTCCAATACTTAGGAAATATTTATAAGAATATTTTTCCAAAATCATTTTATTTCTAATACTTTAGAAATATTCCATTTATTTCACACTTCTCAAAATCATTTTCAATTTATTTGTAAATTCCTTAACTCATTTATAACGGATTCTATAAGTTTTCGGAATTCATTAATTAATTTCCTTTAAAATTTCCAAAATCGATTACACTTGTCTATAATTACAACTACCCATTCTAACTTCTTATATAAATTCTAATTCATTTTCGAAGTTTCTACAGAAATTTCCTTAAGTTTCTAGAATTCCATTATAAGATTTTTCTTACAAAATCACATTCATTAATTAAAACCCGGTTTACAAATCTCGAGAGCATTTATAAATAAATTGCAATCACTTATTTTTAACCCCATATATATATATATAATAATAAGTATTTTAAAGAATAAAAATTATTTTCCAAAACGCTTTAAGTAATTATTTAAAATATCAAAACACTTTTTAAATAAACAGATGGAAACTGATTTCCAATCCATTTTAAATAATATAAATCGACTTACCAAGTTTATTAATAATAAATTTAATTATTTGAATAGTTAACCTTTCCAAAATATTGTAAATACTAATAATAGTTTTAAATAACACTGTTTAATAAATAATTCCTTTTGGAAGTCGAACCTTACTCCTCGATACAAAAAATCCATTATTAAAATTTCAATATTACCATCTCCAATTTATAAAACATCCTCGATTCATACCCATCGATTCACGATTTCAATTTCATAACCATTCCCCCGTTTTCCATAATGAAATCCAATATTCCTTTCTAAACCGATTCCCATATTTCATTTTAAATCCACATTGTGGATTTATAATTCCAAATTATCAACCGATAATCATTTTCACTTATTTATAACATTAGTTATGAATTTATAAAATTCTTCCAGGTTTTTCTCCTTAGTTATAAAATATTTTCATTTATAAAATCCTCTTTCCAACTCCATTCTTTTCAAATCTTATTTAATTGTCAAATTCCTTCTGAATATCTATTAAATTCTTTTTCTATATTTCATTAATTTATAACCATTCCACTCTATTCATAAATATCATTCATGGATTCATAAACTCATTCAGGTTTTTCTCTGTTAACAATAGACCATATCACAAAATCCATTTATAATCGATTTCTATTTTAAAACCCATTTAGACATTTATTTCTAAATAAACCAATTATATTTCAAATCCATTCAAAAACTCGATTTCAACTTCCGTTTAAATTTTTAGAAATATCATTAAAATCTATTGTTCCAAATTCCTTGTATAAATAAATTCCAAAAATATTTATTTGACAACACTTTGCAAATAGTTAAGTGAATTCCAAATCAAATCCTTTTTATTTAATTCACACTCATTTCTTATCGAATATTCCAAATCAATATAAATATTTTTATTTCCACAAATCGCCTTTTGAATTTCTTTTTAAAATTCAAAAAAAATATTCTTTATGATATTTAAAATACCAAACTAAGGCCAGTGATACTATAGCATCCAATAAATCAAATCACATAACAATCCATAACAGATTATTCAATCACATCATATGTTGCTATATATGAAAAATAATCAATATGTTTGAGGAATCTAGTTGGATCCCTTCAACCTGTGTTCCTGCAATCATGGATGTTATATAACATAAAATAGTAATCCCGCTTTGAGGCGGGATATCGCAATAATATAGGGTCATCCGCTACTATGCGGGGCGCATAGTGTCTCATCCGCTCCAATCGGAGGGAATATACGCAACTACTAATATATATACTACTATATATAATATAACATCCAACTGATAATAATTTATAAATTCATTCAATCAGCCAATAAATAATTTTTAACATTATAAATTAAACACAATAATCCAAAATGAGTGAGATTTACTCACCTTGTTTCCAATTGTCGCTTCTGCGTTTCGGTTCCGACTAAATTCGAATAGCGTTCGAATTCAGCTAAAATTTTTGGAAGCTCCCAGTCGCTACAATCCAATTCCATAAAGAATCTTATGTTGACACGAGTCTAACGCGACTGACCGCGTTGGATTTGGACCTAAACGACGCTCGTTTAATAATTCGTGCACACTGATCTCAGGTCGTTGCATCTCCAACGACTGTCGTCACCGCTCTTCGCCAAAGCTCAACAACTTGCTCCAAGCTTCACACTTACAATCATTACCAGCAACCGCTAACCCTTCATTATCAACATCGCTCAACATCTCAGATCATCGTCTACTTCCATCATGCTCCAGTTCAGCCACAAGCCCCAAATATGGATGCAAAAGCCCTACACTGCCTGATGCCACCATGCCAAAATCACATCGCAACCCCCATCATCAGTAAACTCGAATCATCATTGCCCTGAGACGCACGCAACACTCATGCCTTGCTCTAGTTCAAACCGCTCGAATCCTCCCAGTTTAGCATTGGGACCTCCAGTTTGCAGTCGCACACGTCTTTCAGTCATTTTCTCGCACCTGCCGTAGTCGAAGTCACCGAACACCCCTGAATCGCGTCCTTTACGCGATCGATTTTTCTTTCTTTTTTCTTTTTTTCCTTCTACGTTTATATAGGAAGAGAATGATGGGAGATAGCACAAGAGTGGGGTGGGCGGATGTGAAATAATAGAGGCTGAGGTCACAATCAATATATATATTATTTAATTTCAAAATATCACGTTTATAGTAACTTAAAATCCCGAACTCCTATTGAGGCATGTCGCCTGGCGTTCCTAATGTTATACCTCTATTCCAAACGCAATGGAACTAGCCTCGATTCCTAATTCGATTGTACGCAGAAGATTGCTTTTTGAACCCAATTATAATATTAAGTTCTCAATATTAATTTCAACGCGTTTCTATCCCGTACGATCAAACGGTGCATTTAATCGCTACGAAATTTGAAATCCTATAATAATACATTATTATGGATCCAATTGAACTGGTTTTGTCAAATTCCGAGACTATGCCCCGGATCGCTATTTTAACGCGTCGTTTAAATCGACGATTTCAAAAATTGGTGAAATCACTTGAAATTCCAGTTTTAAAAACTTACTAACTCAATTCTAATTCAGATAGAATTTATTTCAACATTAGAAATTGTTTCGATTCATATTCAACTCAAATTTTAATTATTTACCATTTTCGTATTACGATAATCGCTATATTTGAAATTTTTAATTCATTCTACAATCCCAACCAAAATCTTCATATTAACAATCAGTTTTTATTCCAAATCCAACATTTAAAACCATTTAAATGCTTAAAATCAAATGACGGAAAATTCGGGTCGTTACACTGAAGCACGACTTCGAGATCCTGTGCAATATGGATGGACGTATCCATTTGAGAGGTATGAAATATGTTACCTATTAATTTAATTATATTCGGAAGTAAAAGTTAATGTAAATTATTTTTTCATAGATTCTTAAATCATCTAAAGAAAAAAGTGAGGCAAAAAGCACGAGTTGAAGGTTCGATCTGTAAATCATACATCGAAAAAGAAGCTTCGTTCTTTTTCTCTCACTATTTCAGCGACCATATGAACATATCATTTGAAAGTGTTCCATGTAATGATTAAGGCGAGGAATAAGAGTCCTCTCAAATAATGTTACCTATTTTTAGAAAACATGGTCGACCTTCTAGAAAATGTATAGACGTATGGTTAGATGATAGAGATCTTCTTGTAGCACAAACTTATATTCTTCTTAATTATGCTGAGGTTGCACCATTTGTTAGGTAATATGAAATAATAATTCTTGATTTATTCATTTTAATAATGCATGCGCGTGTAGAATTTAATGCAATATTTTATTCATATATGCAGTATTTATGAAAGAGAACATCCATGCAGAGATCTCAGTAAAGAATTTTCTGATTGGTTTTCAAAGTACGTTTATAAACCACGAAATTGTGTGGTCAACGAACATCTTGCGTTGGGACCAAAAAGAAATGTCAAGGCAATCTAATATATTTCGTCAATGGATATAAATTCAACACCAAATATGGTGCTGAAAAATTAACTAATAATATAAGTGTATTTGTTAAAGGTAGTGATGATCCAGAAAATCACATAAATTATTTTTATGGCGTTTTAATCCAAATTTTGCAACTGACATTTTTCTCATGACCCGCGGAGGATGTTTTTCTGTTTAGATGCAATTGTTTCAGAAATGTTCCAGGTTTTGGAATTAATGTGCACAAGAATTATAATCTAATTGAAATAAAGCACACATCGCATTATAACAAGTACGATCCTTTTGTACTAGCCGAACAAGCATTGCAAGTTTATTACGCTCCTTATCCTTCTCTAAAAAGAGATAAACCAGATTTGTCAGCAGTTTTTAAAACAAAGGCAAGATTTACGTTTGATGGAAAGAATATTCTAAATGAATAAGCTTATCAGGCAAATAATAAACAAAGCAACGAAATAATAATAACAGATGATCATACTGATTTTGGACCTCTTAATGATGAATCAAACGTTTTTGTAAAAGTATTTGAGAGTAGAGAGGAAAATAATGTAGAATATGAGACCAAATCAGAATCAGAAGACGATGAGGATTGATAAAAATATTATGTTGAATTCTGATATATTATGCAATTTATGTAATTGATGACATATATATTACAAGTTATGTAATTTATGTCATTTATGAAACCGAATCTGCTTATCGTCATTTACGTAATTTATGTCATTTATGTAATTTATGTCATTCACGTCATTTATACCTTTTGTGTCATTTAGATAGCAATTTATGTTAAAAATGCTATATTCTGCTTATCGTCGGAATATGAGACCTAATCTGAATTAGGTATATTTTGCAATTTATGTACTTTATGTCATTTATGTCATTATTATACAATATATGCCATTATTATGCTATTATTCTCTAATAAAATGATGTGTTTGTGATGGGTATCATGTCGTTCAGAAGGAGGAACTCATCCCATTCATCTGGAGGCGATGGTAGTGGCCCATCGCAGCCGCCACAACGTCCAACTGTGTATCTAGTGCTTAAAGCGGAGGGGTAAGTACTAGATTTTTTCGGCATCATAAATATTTTATGTACGATATAATAATCTGTATCATATTTACCATAAGTGGTTTGACCTACCGCCATCAGCTGTAGTTCAATAAGTTTCTAGAGACTCATATAAGAGTAGGATGACGGCTTGTTGGCCGAAGTGAGATAATATCCCTTCCCACATCATGGAGTGCATATGGCAGGATTTTATTGTAAGAATAATCTTCTGTTTTCCATTCTCAATTTGTTTATCGCTTACTTATTGTTCACCTTATATTGTTTAATTATTTGTCGCTTGTTTATTATGAAATGCAGGCCGCAGTCGACGTCAAAGCAGATGACATGCAGTTGGTACGGCACTACTGGATGTAGAAGATGAGGAAGAATTACCGGGATTCTATGTCGGCTGTGAAGCATAAAGGGGAAAAGCCGAACTGGATGGGAGTGAGTGTGTGGGAGGGTTAGCTGGCGCATTGGGATAGTGACGAAGTGAAGTTAAGTGTACTAATATTTTATTAATTATTTGATTGATATGTAAATATCAAAAATATTTGGTAAGTAGATAATGTATTGTTTATTTAAACGTACAGACAGAGTCACAGAGAAACTCTGCAAATAGGAACAGGAATCTTGTCACTCATCGAGGAGGGTCCAAGTCGTTCCAATAATATCATCAGGAGTTGATAAATTTATTAACCGTTGATGTTAAAGATGTCTATGTTTGTATAATTACGGTTTTGCCATGGCAGGGGAAAGCAACGTAGAAAGGAACAAAATATTAGTCTATGAAACATCCATGCCTATTTCCATAACAGTGTATTATGCAACGTTTTTTATATGTTACTATTCAAATGTAAAGGTTTACCTCAAACCGCGTTGTATATTTTGCTAGTTAATAAAATAATTTCATAATGATCTGATCAAATAAAGCATTCAAATTACATAAGGTATCACATTTCTGAATGTCATTATACCTTTTAAATATTAAATTGTCATGTGTTTCACATAAAACTTAATCATCTATATAAACATCAGAAGAGAGTTTGTAAGGGTCGATACCCGATAAATTCAAAATCCGTCTACATTTGTATCTGAAAGGCGTATAAATATTTGATATCTGAAAAAATGAATTCGGATTGCGGACATAAAGATATCCATATTCGAAAATTACCCGTTCGGTTTTTGTGAATATTATAGTTTATTTTGTGAATAACCGTACGAATCGGCAACTGCAGATATCGATATCCGAAAATGATTTCGAATATGGATGCTGACACGAACTTACTCATATTTGAAAATGCCCGTTGACTGGCCTAATAATCTGTAGACTTATTTTGTTTGTTTAATTTTTTTCTTTTTTTTACTAACTACTTTCTTTGTAATTTTTTGAGTATATATACACCAAGTATGAACTGTATTTACATCAGATTATTTCATTTTATTACAAGTTGGGATCAAAATTCATTTATTAATGATTCATCAAATATTATGCATGAGAATTAAAAATAAAAGAGTAATTTAAGTATTTAATTGGATAATTAAAAATAAAAGAGTAATTTAATCAAATATTATGCTGAATGTTGCACTTAAGAAACATGCGTACAATTACGTTGATTAATTGTATAAGACTATGATAAATAAATATTTATACGATGCAAGCAACTTAAAGAGCATTCAAACCTTGTTGCCTAGAATTTGTTATATTGTAGCAGTTGGTATCTCTAACTATTTTATTTGATTTTCTTTCCTAAGTTGATGGAGAAATGCACTTCTAGAGGGATTAAGTGTTCATTTTCATTGTCATTTTGTGCATAAACTAGACTTGGGTGAAATTTAAATGCTGTTTTGCTTAGTCTGTTATGTTTTACTTTTTCAAATAATGGCCTGAACATAAATCTAGAAACAAATTATATTAATTATGTTTTACATTTAAATCCTTCTCAACAATTTACTAATTTAGTCACAAATATTTTTTTGAACAGATGATATAAAAAAAGAAACGGACTGGAGAAAAAAAAGTAAAAGGATTGTTAGGTCCCGCCCATGGACATCACAACGCTACCCAAAAAGTGGTGAGTGAGAATTAGGTCCGATGCAATTGATACGTCAGCAGTTTAATGATTCGTAACTTATCCAATGCTATACATTAATCGGTAATAATTAATTAATAATTATTGCAAATATACAAAAAAATTATACAACACATAAATAATTTCTATCTGTCCTCTAATTCAATTTTAATTTGTCTATGAACGACACAACTTCTATCTTCTAACCTTCGATCTCTAATCTAATTTGTCTACATACGACACAACCATCCACCTTTAATCTTTAATATTTGATCTCTAATAAAAAATGTCAACGAACAAACTCTTAATGTGTACCCTAAAAGCATATGTTGAATAATATTTATATTCTAAAGAACATAAATTTTTATTTAAAATATATTCTATTTTAGGGTGCGTTTGGCATACATCCTTGATAAGGTTTGAAAATACACAAAAAAACCCTCCGTTTTTTTAATAAGTTTTCGGTCCCTGTTTTCAAATTCACGTGCACACAAAGATCCATATGCCCTTTACGTTTTTAACATTTCAAATGCGTATAACTTTTTGTAGAAACATAAAAATTTACGATCTTTAAAATGAGATCCATTGTTGATACAAAAAAAATCATATTTGCAGTAAATGTGCAATTATTCCATATATTTACAGACAATTCTGCAAATTTTGAACATCTTCGATTTTTCTTCAAACTGCAACTATTGCATATAATTGCAGACATTTCTACAATCATATGGTATAATTGCAGACATGTCTGCAATTATTGCATATAGTTGAGAAATGTCTGCAACTATTGCATATAATAGCAGAAATTTCTGCAGAAATGACTACAACTATTGCATATGATTGCTGACTGCAACTATTGCATATAATTGCAGACATTTATGCAATTATATAGTATCTGCAATTATCGCATATAGTTGTTGAATTGTCAGCAATAGCTTATCCTGCCGTTGTTTTTACATATGCACAATGTCACTCATTAGAAAGTAATAAAATCTATGATTTAGTGATGAAAACGGTTTGTTAATCCGTTGTTTCTACAAGAAGTTATTGCGTTTTAAAGACTGATAATTAATGGGGTGCAAATTTTAATTATGGATGTGAGAATGACATACATATATGAAGATATCAACATTGCTGCAATGGAGAAGAGTGGTATTGTAGGGAAGAAAATTGTAATATTTGAAAATAGGAATGTAATTTATATCTTTTTTATGAGGAGGATGTTTTGTGTATTAAGTTTGATTTAGGGATTTGTCCCTTATTTTCACTCTATTTTATTCCTACACCGAAAAATGTGTGGAATTTAGAAAGTTATTAATGCAATTTAACAAAACAACCTTAAGCTATATATTAACATGTTCCATAAGTAAATAACAAATAATATATAATGCAAATTTGCAATAGACATTTGCTAACTTCTATACATCGTTTATATATTAACTAAGGTATTGTTTGAACCTTTTTTGTTTAAGGTATCGAGGTTAATTACACGGTTAGCATTACTGTGCAACATATCATTGTATCTAGAAAATGTTGAAATTTTGTACCAAATGAAATACTGTAACCAAATGAGACAGCGATATATTTCTTATTGAATGTCCATCAATTTGTAGAAATTGGTTTACAAAACAAAGAGTCAAAGACTACGCAGGTAAGTAAGTGGATGGAGTATTGAAGAACAAATAATGTTTTTGGGCCTAATTTGTCTTTAGATAGTAGGGTAAGTTAGATATTCAAGCATTGAATTTTGAGTTGTGTTATTTACCCCCGAGCTATATGCTCTGTGTACCAATTATCTTTATCAATGGTTGGAATAGAAACACATCTTTATTAATAGTTGGAATAGAGTAATAATTTTTTGGTCCGACCATGAAGTTTCAAAAATGCCCTTGTACACAAATAAAAGATTAGGAGTTCAAATCCCGCTCAAAGCAAAAATGACATCTATTTTTAAATAAAAATTTTGATACATAAATTATATCACAAGCTCAAATTATAGTCTCAATGTGTTTTCATAATGTTTTTCTTTATAATTTTAAACTTTTACCTATCAAAGCTATATTTAACGAGAGTTTGAATCCTACTCAAAATATCATTTATTTTTAGATAAAAATTTTGATACATAAATTATATCACAAGTTCAAATTCTAATCTCAACCTAATATTTACAATAATTTTATTTATAATTTTGAACTTTTATTTATCAAAGTTATAAAAAATTAAAATTTAACGATTTTATACCATATGTAAGGGTTTTTATATATGCATGTGCCAAAAAATTTCGTATCAATGGTTGGAATAGAAACACAATTGTTTGGTCCGACCGTGCACGACTAGAAACACAGTAAATTACGATGCCACTTTCCGACGGCCGTCGATGGATCATTGATTTTTCTGCAACGGGTGGCCAAGGCAAGCAATTGTCGTTACATAAATGAAAATAAAATAAACTAGCCGTCGGCAGCCGTTGGAAGCCGTCGCAAATGAAGCCGTCGGCGGCCGTCGGAAGCCGTCGAAAAGTCGCGAATATCTGAACCCCAGGCCGTCAGTTTCGTTCATTTTCCTTTTCTCCCCGAATCAGAAATCTGCTCCTCTAAGCCCTCCACCAACCCCTACTTCATGCCGTCAACAAGCTTTCACGCCGTTAGCAGGTCTCCATCTTCGATTTTCAACTCTCTCCATTAGCTATTTCTCGGTAAGAAGGTTTAATTTATAAACCCTATTTAATTTTGATTTGTTAAATTACACTACACCAAAACAGGTGATTCCCAACGAGTATAACTGTCGCAAACAGTTTCAGCAACGCTTATTAGCGTCGCTGTAGGGGCGTCGCAATTTATTGCCAAAGCTTATAAGCGTTGGCGAGTTTAGTTTCCTAATGCTTATAAGTGTTGGAAGGTTGTATTCGCCAACGCTTATAAACGTTAGTGTATATTATTTAGCAACGCTTATAAACGTTGGCAAATTAACCATCCAACATTGTTTAATTTTCTATGCTGACGCTTATAAGCGTTGGTATATTTTAATTGCCAACGCTTATAACGCTTTAACAGCATTATTATACTACATTCAATAGGAACCCAAATTTTACAATACTCATGATCAAATAACAACATAAATTTCATAGTCAACTACTTTATAACAATGTCAACTACTTCATAACAATGTCAACTACTTCATAACAAGTACAATACATAATTAAGTTGGTTAATTCAATACATAATCAACTACTTCATAACAATGTCAAATTGGAATACAAAAGTCAACGTAAATTTCATAGTGAAATTCTACAAATTTCATAAAAGTTGAAGTAATTGAATTGATGGCATTATTAACTTGATTAGCTACTTGCCTTTCTATCTCCAATTTCCAAATAGACAATTATTGGGGATGGTATGATGCGCAAATTATTGGTCAGTGATACCGACCTGTTCTTCCAAATAACTGCAACCACAGTTAATTCTAGCATTGATAAAATATACGATGATTAATCAATGTTTGCAGCTGATTTATAAATCTGGGTTTTGAGGAGCGTCAGTAATTACTCAATCAAGTAGTTTGGGTTGTGGATGCGTGAATGGAAGGGTTGTGGAGAACTTAACTAAATCTGACCATGGATGAAAAATTTAGGGTAGCCGAGTTGGGAATGATTTACAGGTGTCGAGGGTTGATGAAAAGTGATTTTGATAAAGCGGTGGGCGGTTAAAAAATTAATTAATATACGCCCAGTGAATAGGGATCGGTATTTTAAACTACTGGAATACAAAAAGTATACACAAGCAAGATTTACATCCTGTTTTCTTGTTTAACTAGGTTGACATCGGTTCGTACACGGGTGGATGGTCCTAGTTACATATTGGAAAATGTGGAATCATAGATTGAATAGTTAGATTTAAAAGACATTGTTGTTGAACCATGTGGTAAACCAATTTTCTTTGAATAATAATATGCCCAGGTTAAAAAGTTGTATTCTATTTGCATACTAAACGGCACACACAGCATTTGAAATTAAGAAAACAATGATATTATCTTATAAATTACCTTAACCTTTCACTAGCAAGAATTGCATTCAATTCCTAAATTACCTTAACCTTTCCCAAGCAATGAAGATCGAATTGAGTTAAGCTCGAGATATCATGAAACATGCTATTATTTTTCTCATATACTTATTATAGGAAGTAGTAGTATTTATGTTTCACAAGATTATAGTGTTGGAATACAATAAAAATATATTATCAAAAACATATAAATTATTTTAAATAAAGAGATGTTAACAACTTACTGTTTGGATGGAACATTCGAGAAATACAGCACATTGTTGGCGATTTGTTTGGATAACCTTTAATAAACTGTGCTGACATAATTATAGCCATACAAAAGAAAAATTAGATAATTTCTAACATCATAAAAATGTACTATTATAAGAAACTAAAATATTTTAATATTTTGCAGTAATGAGTAACGACAATGGTAGAAAACAATCAGACTACGGAATACAAGTGAATAAACTTGTTATGCAGCATTAGCAATTCTGAAACCTCATTAATTTACTACTAAAACAATAAAACTATTAACTTCAACCAATCATATCCACAGAGTTGCAAACAAATCCCCTAACAAATTCTTTTGGGGGTATAATCACACAACATCTTGCAAAAGATGCTGTTAAGAGTTCATGAACTAGATTGCATTTTTGGTCAGCGACCAGGGGTATAATTAAACATTAGCCTTTAATAGCATGAAGCCTGTGACAAGTGTTTAATTCAAAGAAGAAAAGCTCTTTAGATACTTTTAATAATATTCCTTTTGCACTTTTGCTTGATTTTCAGATTCTCGGTATTTTTAATGATATATCATAGAAAGGATGTTGGATTTTTGGATAGTTCTCTCCGAAGTTGTTTGATTACTATCAGGACCTATCAGATATTTCATTTATATTACCTGACGAAACCCAAATATTGTTATATTTCTTAACTGGATTAATTCCTAGCTCCTACAAATCCTAATTTTGTTTCTTATTACTTCAGACCTGCTTATTTGATTCAAAATTTGTTGGAAGGTGTACAATTTTGTGTAGGCATTGCATCAATTTCAAAATTTTACAGGTGGTTAACTTATTTACTTTTATTATCATCAAAATCACAATATTTCCCCAAGAATCACTAGAAGTAGATCCAAGGATCGAGACAAAGGTCAAATCTTTTCAAAGGAGTCCATGATTACTGTTAACTGCCCTCCTTTTGATGGGAACATAAGAAGTCAGAAAATTGCGCTTACACTCACCATGCAAGAAATGCTCTTACCCATAAACCCAGAAATGTGAAAAACAAGTTATAAAGTAGTGCATGACAAGGGAATAAAAACTACTACCAATTCAGTAACAGCCTTATTTTTGTGGAAAGACATAGACATATGAATATTGTAATCCTGTAGACATAGGAAGTTATTGTATTTGTCTTCAAAAGTTAAATTTACCAAATTGCATATAAAGCCAGTCCCTCACCACTAACTCTTGCACCATTCCATTATCAGAAATGTTCCTAATTTTCATTTATTTAGTTCAAATTTAAACTAAACACACAATGGAATAAGTTGAAATTTGTTTTAAACTGACACTTACATATTTTTCCACGGCACATGGTAGTATTTCTCCTGATTTTCTTTTATGTCCAGCCTTCCAAACCATTGTTCGTGAAATATCTGCTTCTGGATTTGCTACTACCTACAAGAAAGATCAAAGTTGACAACACATAATTGATATAACATTTTATAAACTATTTACAAAAGATAATTTTAATACCATTTCATCATGCACTCTATGGTAAGGTTTCCTTCCTAGAGTATGAGTGATCGAGTTTTTTGCTCTATTTTTTGCATTTGCCTTACACTGCTTCATCTTTACATTCGTATACTCAATATTAAGGAATTTTTCCCACTACACTTTATCTATATCCTTTGGGCATCTATCAATAGCAACACGTTTTGGAGTTTGTATAGAAGTGTTTTTGAGATGTTTATCTATTCCCATGCTTAACATACAAGAATTAAAGCTAAGTTTAGTCCTTTTTAAAATTCATTAGAGACTTTTGT
This sequence comes from Allium fistulosum, assembly GCA_030737815.1. Taxonomy (NCBI): domain Eukaryota; kingdom Viridiplantae; phylum Streptophyta; class Magnoliopsida; order Asparagales; family Amaryllidaceae; genus Allium; species Allium fistulosum. The sequence goes on along the minus strand of CM060906.1, from coordinate 195,166,539 downwards.
TAGAAGTTCAATGCACCATAACTGATGAATTTCTCAGGAGAGAAGATTCTCCATGGACTCTGAATATTTTGTTAAAGTAGTTTAAGTTATTATAAATAAAAAAGGAATATGTCAAGCAAACATTACTAGAAGGTTGTTGTCATATTAGATTTATGTTTCCATGAATCAATTTATGGTTTAATTTTATATTTTCTTTTTCATAGAAAAATAAAATCAAAATTTACATTCAAAGCCCGAGAGTAGATGCATTTTTTACCCGTAGGTATTTGAAAACAACATGTACAACTTCAAGTTCTCAAGGAAAAAAAAAGTATTGGAACACAATGACAGAAAAAGTAACATCTTAAGTCAATTTTCAGCTCCCCTTTTACAGTAAACTTAACTAATGTAAAGTATACTATGATAAAACGGTATGATAAAGCATGAGAAGTTAAAATACTGAAGTTCTGATGAAATTTAATATTGCTAACATTGTGTTGCAAAGAAGGGAAAAGGAACATGTTTTCATAAAATGATTTAAGATGCAATCGAAACATTATCCAAGAAGAAAACTAACTTCACGTGCCGAAGGCCACATCAGATTTTGTTCTCGAAGTTTAAGCTAAATGTCTCAGACTTGCCAATTGGCAGGTAGGCTTCCAAAAGAAAATCAAACTGAATCCAGAAGCAGAAAAGGAAAATTATATAGTCTGGCCTTTGCGATCGAGAATGATTTTTTTTTGAACTATCCATTCAATATTACTGAATCCTTCTCCTTGCTCCATCTACAAGAACGCAAAATTAAGGTATCGTAAAAACTTCGATCCAAATTTAAAAAGCAGTAATAGGTCGATAATTGACGTGCTAGAAAGAGAGTAAAATATAATTTGAACCATAATGTCATGCATATTATAGCAAAATATATGCAGAAATATATAGGATCTATCCTAATGCACCATAGAAAAATGGCATATACAAAAATGTATTTTGCTTTCTTTCAACTAATTCAAAACTGAAAAAGGAAACATTCAAAAGTTGAGATGTAACCATCTATAGTTTACAGTATTCTGGAGTTTGCTTAACGGATCTATATAATGTAACTAATAATTAATAAATCCCATTAAACCTTTTACTTTAGATCACACACAATATGAAGTACGAAAATTTTATTGACAGACAACTTGGATTTGTTCAAGTCCTGGATTCAACTTTTCAGTTAAAAAACTAAGAAGTCTATGATTTGCTCTAATAATGTATTAGTAATTTAGATAAAAATAAGTACTAATCTCAAACATCTAATTTAGACGCCCAAAGGAAAATCTTAGCATATCAGCTCTGGTTTAAGAATATTTATTAGAATGTCAACTAAAGAATTTTGTGAAACTTGAGAGAATAATGATAATTCAAAGCTTATGCATCATTGAGAACAAAGACCATGTCCCTACGATTTCTCATCAGTTGATCAATAATTATAACATTCACCTACAAGAACTATATCTACTAACATGAAAGCCTTACCAATTTGTTAATTATCTAATTGTAGAAAAAGAGATGTCGTATATTAGTCAAAAAAAATCAAATTGCCCTAGTCGAAAAAAGTATTAACCTGAAGCCTTGTTGTAGTCGATTGCGAACTGGAGCCTGCCGTCACCAAAAGTGGAGCCTGCCGTCGCCAAAGGTGGAGCCTGCGAATTGGAGAATGAATGTCAGAGAGGGAAACGATTTGGGGAAAATGCGGCCAGGGATAAGCGTGGCTAGGGTTAAGCGTGATATGTTATTCAATTACAATTTTGCCCTAGTATATTTCAATTAACTCCAATTAAACCAAGGCTTACAACGAAAATAAGTGTCGCCGTATTTAAAAGTGTAAATTTTTATTTTCAATAACACTTATATTGGATAGCGACACTTATTAGCGAGACTAAAATGCAACCCATATAAGTGTCGCCAAATGGAAAAAAAAGTGTTGCCAAATGACTGTTTTGATGTAGTGTTAGGCTTAATTTGTTGTTATAGTTGTATAATACCCCATTGATGTTTTGTATAACTTATTGAATGCTAATTAGGTTGTTATTATAATTGTTTATCATTGAAACATTGAGAATTTTTTTTGTTTAGTGTATATGTGTGTTAATTGGTGTATATACGTTGATTAATTAGTGCATACGCGCATTAGGGCTACTTTGGATTAATTTGAGTCGATGCTTAGAATTTGGTGTATGCGTTTTCAAGATGACGAAAATGATGATTTAGTGTATGCATTTTCAAGATGGCGAAAACGACGATTTAGTGTATGCGTTTTTTAGAATGTAAATAAACTATGGTAAAAATTGTTGTATAATACGCTTTAATTTTTGTAAATCCCTTAGAGAGTTTTTGGCCCCGTCTGACAAATATTGTATATGATCGTTGTATGGATATATTTTTTTATCACAGAACGGACATTTATATTCATCCGATGCAATATTTGTCGGATTTGTCCTTATATTGGACAAGTTACAAACACAGTAGTAATTATATTTTGCAAATCATTTTATTTTAAATGGTTCACAAAATTTCAACAACACTATTTTTTCCTTGTGTACACACATATGTGTACGATACAAGGAACAAAAGGGAAGTGCTGCCGAAATTTTGTTGAATCCACTACAACAAAAACACCCTATTACAACGGGCATATATTGCCCGTTGTAATAGACATATATTACAACGGTCATCTTATGACCGTTGTAATAGATGCTCTGTCCAACGCCCTTCTTACAACTTGCATCATTTGCCCGTTGTAATAGAGCAATATTACAACGGTCAGCTTCTGCCCGTTGTAATAGAGGTATATTTTACAACATTCTCCCTATGGCCGTTGTAATAAATGGAGTACGAAATCTCACGTGGTTTATCACATGTTTATCGACAACGTGATTAGGGCACTAGCTTCTCTCCCAGACTCAAATGTTTATTGAGATAAAAACACCATTGTAAGTAATTTTGCGATTTTTATGAGGAAGGCACTAGCTCCACCGCCTCCGCCGCCTCTCTCTCTCGTCGCCGCGTGCTTTCCTTCCACTGCCTCGCGTCTCACTGCCCAACAGACTCCATCCCCTCAAAATCAGAAGATCGACCTCAATTCCTCAACAAAATCAGCAGACTACATCCTCTCTCCCTCTCGTATATTGTCGTAGTTCTTGTTCCACGTCGTTCCAAAAGAATCAGGGCAACAAAGTTAAAAGTAAGAAGAAGGGAAAAAAACTTCACTGGTTAAGCTTCCATCGATTCGATAATTTTTGTTTTGTAATAGTAAGGTCAAATGCCTAGCAGCGGATTCTCTGGAGTCAGTGGCTCATCCAAAGTCGACGTTGTTATCGACACGGGGAATCCTTTTCTTAACAAGACTATTGATGGCTTCTTGAAGATAGGAATGGTAAATTATTTTATGTTGTTCAGTTTATCTTTTTAATGACGCTGTTTTAACTTTATACGATTTTGTTTAGGTTGCTGCATCAAGAGTGGTAGTTGAGGAGACATATCTTTGTATTCAAAAAGGTTAGAAATCTCATTTTAAAGAGAAAATTTTAGGTTGTTGTAACGACCCAGAATTTTTAATAATTAAAATTCGAATATTTAATTAATTTTAAATACTGATAAGTAGAATTAAGAAGTCGAATAATTTATTATTCGAATATTGGATTTAATTTGGTCAATTAAATCGATAAATTAATAATTGAAATTCCAGAGATAATTGAAAATCGAGTTAAAGTGATTGAAAATGATTTGTAAAGTTATATTAAATCATACTGGAGTTATAGAAAGGTTATAGAACTTTTAAAATTGAATTTAAAGTTAAATTGTGAAAATTGAATATTTTAATATTTAATTATCGACTGAAAAATAGCCAATTTTCGAACAGTCTCAGAATGGAACGAAACCAGTTCCATTGGATCCGTAATAGTTAGTTATTATCGGATTTCAATTTTCGTATCAATCGAAGTTATCGTTTGACCGTGGCAACTCGAAACGCATCGATATCGTATTAATTTTAAATCGTCGAGTTAAATTAGTCATTTTTCAAAAAGTCTCGGATTTCGACGAAACCAGTTTCATCGGATCCGTAATGTGATATTATTGTAAGATTTCAAATTTCATAATTTTTGGATTTACCGTTTGTCCGGTACAAATTAAAACGCCTCGAAATCGATTTAAATCGGTTTAATTTAAATTGATCGTTTAATTCCATATCTTGCACAGACGATCGAATTAGCTTTCGAAACCTATTCCATTGCGTTCGGAACGCGGGGTAAACCCCAGGAACGCTAGTCACTGCGCGTAAATCGGAGTTCGAGAATTCGAAGTGAATAATGTCGTTCAAAACTCTATAAATACCCCCATTTATCACAAAATAAAAAAAAAGAAAAATGAAACCCTAGCTAAAACGTGCAGCCGCCATCTTCCATTTCTAAGGCCAGAAATGATCGAATTTCTTCCATCAATTACTCCCAATCCACACGTTTTTAGCAAAGATTGTCAACTAATAAATTGTAGAGATTCGTGAGAACTTTGAATACGTACGGTTGCGATCTTGTTTCGTTGACCATAGGGGGAGATAGTGGGCCGTGTATGTGCTGCGTTCGCGTGCGTTTTTCTAGTGGTAGGTGCGACCGAGTCGCACGTGACTCTAGCTGTGGGTGGCACACGTGGAGGCGGTTCCGGTGGGGGTCTCTGATCAACGTGGTGAGGCTCGTAGGGGGTCGCGTCATTAGGGTTTGGAGGCGGCAAAGATGGGTGATGTCGCGTGTTTTAACTGGAAGGGGGAAGGAAGAACGTGCGTGCGTGGAAGAAGATCGCGTGCGGCCTGGATTGTCACGTTCAAAATGAACGGCAGATGTGGGTTTGAAATTAAAATATAAATTGTAAATTTAATTTTATTAAAATCGTATTAACTTCAAACTGCTATAACTTGTTTATACGTGATCAGAAATTGACGAAACAAAATGCGTTGGAATCATATCGTCGAATACTACGCGATGCAACTGGATTGGAAGCGATCGGGGTCAGTGAAAATTTTGAGTGAAATTAAACGGCTGTTTAATTTTATTCGAAATAAACGCTGAAATCGGAATTGAAATCAAGGTGAGATCTTCTCACTCAAATTGAATGTGGAATTTTTACAGTTATTGATTTGATGATTGCTATTCGATGTGATATTAGATATAGTAGGATATATATCTATATATAGCAATATATACATATTGGCATATGTATATATTGGATTGATTGATTTCCCGCCTCGTATAGCGGATGAGACCCTATTGCGCCGTTAGTAAGCGGATTTTTATAAAACCCATATACCGCGATAATTCCGTACTGGAGCAGAATTGGTATTGTGCTAACGTCTTTGGATGCAGGGAAACAGGTTGGAGGGATCCAACTGGATTCCTCAACTGTATTTACTTATTTACAGATATTCTAATATATTCTGTTATCATATGATGATATATGATATTGACTGTTGTGATGGACTGATTGGTGTTGTTGCATCATCGGATTCAGTTTTGAGTTTTAAAAATAACGACTTTTATTTTAAAAGGATTTTTAAAGTGATCTTTGAAATTATACGTTTTATTAAATTTTTGAAGTGATTTATTTTAAATAAATAAACGTTCAAATTTTAAAGTTATAAAAGTTAAGACCTTTGTGAAATATAACCGAAAAGTGATTTTTGGAATAAAAACAGTTGATTGATTTATAAAATGGTTTAAGTTGAGATTTTTAAAAATATTATAAACGGGTTGCTTAAAAGGTTTATAAAGTGGACATTTTATAAATTAAAATGTTGGTGTTATAAAACGAGTTTTATAAGCGTTAAAAATGAATTTTTAAGAATTTATAAATAAATGAAATTTATAAATTGTGGATTTATAAATGGAAATGATTTTGTAAGACAAAGGAATTATAAGTATTTAACTTATAATTTAGATTGCTGGTATAAGATTTGAGTTATGAATCGAATTGTTAATAAAGGAGAATTTTACAAGTCGAAGTTGTTAGAAAATATAAAGGTGAATTTATAAACGTTATTTTATAAATTCGAAATCAATCAAAATTGATGAATGTAATATAGAAGTTATTAAGGGAATTTTATCCACGATTTTGGATAGTGGATAATTCTTGGAATAAAACGTGTAGAAAAGATTGAAATGTAATTATTGAAGTATATTCACGATTTTGGACAGTGAATATGTTATCAAATAAAATGGATACGTTTCGGGAAAGCGATATTTGAAATGAAGTGATTGTTTTAAAGATGTTTTAAAATGTATTGAATATCGAAATCATAGATTTCAACGCTTTATTGTTGAAATAGACGTTTTCGAGGAATAAGGAAATGGTGGACTATAACACTGTTGTTATAGTAAATGATTCCCGAAAGGAAATGTTTTTATGTAGTATTGGGATTTATATACCTATCTTAAATCTCGAATCCCTATACTAGTGATTTTGAGTCGTCGTAACGATGTTTTACGCAACATTCGTTTTGACTCAAATAGATGTAAAATTTATGATTTCCTTAAAGAATGAATATATATACTTAATATTGATTTAAGTATATCGAATATTTTCAAATGTTGAAAATAAATGATTTGTGAAATACTTATTATTTAATAAGTATGGAAATGCTTTTCCAAAATGAAATGAACCGTTTTGAGATTTTATCTTCTTAAAGATAAATCGAGATTGAATATTGAAAACGATTTGAAAATCGTATATCTGTAGATATTTTGAAAATATAAATTCACTATGGAATTTATAAAAGAAAGGGAAGTTGTTTAAAAATAAACGTTGATTTATTTTTGAAGTGTGGAAATTATATATCTAGAAAGGATATTTTTTGGAGGATTTAATAATTTGAGAAATCATTTGGAATCTGATGATGTCGCGCATCTTTATTGATAGTTAAATAACCGACTATCAATAATTACCTTTAGATAGGTATTTGTTGTGAATTGGATGAAATTGAATGCCACACTTATTTTTGAATAAGCGCTCACTATTCGGGTTAGCCGGGAAAGGACCATGGGGTCGTATAACCCATTCCGAATATGTGATACGTCGTTATGAATTGCATTTGAAGACCGGTGTTGAAGACCGGATATTTTTGAAAACGGAAGGATTACCGTCGAGTTACTCTACATCGGCTGATCTCCGGTTTAGAGGTTTTTATCACCCTTAGTGACGGGAAGTCCTGACGTGATTGAAAATTATCCGGATATGCAAGGGCTTCATGAGAAGTGCCTTCGGTTCTGTTCGATCCCGGAACAGACTTGTATGGATGTGTGTCTGACGTTACACTTTGAGATGTAAAGCTGATTTCTTTCAAATACATATCTGTTGGTGGCGGAGAATTTATTCTCTTAGCTTAACATCCTTCTCTGAGACATACGAGCTCAGAGGTTATGTAGTTGAAATTTATCAGCGATATATTCCCAATTTGGTAACATGGCATACTAAGTGTTGCTGTGAAATGATCAGTGTTTGATCATTTGTGATATGATCATTTGTTTGATCTTATATCTTTGTGATCATAGGTTGATCATTTTGTTGACCCGAAGCAGGGCTTTTTGAGAAAGCGTAGCTTTGTGGACGAGACTTCGTCGAGCCTCACACCCCGGAAATGGTCGAAACAGGAATGTTGCGGCAAGGTTATGAGGGTCGCGCCCTTTAGGGTATGTCATTTCCTTCTGGAAAGGGGTGGTATCATGGTATGGAGCCCAGATACTTACTCATGTGGATACACTTTCTTTATGATGTGTGATGTTGGATATCGAGCGCTCGGATAAAGGTCCCAAAGGACCGGGTGATGACATATTCGTGAGTTACCTGTTACAGGGGTAACCCGGCCTTGTTTGGCAGAGAGCAGTTTGTCTCTCGGGACCTCCAGCCAGAGGCGATCCTTTTCGGCAGGAGGAAAGGAAGTTCCTTAGCCTGACCATTTGTTGGAAATCCAAAGAAACAATACGTGACGTGTACGGTTTTGGTTGTATTACCTGCTATGGAATGTGGCGGTAACCTGCTATTGAACATAGTAGCTATAGTAGGCATACGATACTGGTCGTATGTTGGCTAAGATTAATATTATACTTTCGAAATGTTTTCTACACTATGCACTAATAATAATATCAAAAAGAATTTAATTTTGCGTAGTAAGCATCTTTGACTATCATAAGAAGAAATCTCCTCCAATTCTGCGTTTGCATTGTGTGTGTGGCGGGAGGTCTTATGGTAGTTTCATTTTCCAAAAGCATTGCGAATTGACTTTAAAATTCTCTGTTGTTTATTTTAAAGAATAACTGTTTTACGATCTCACACCAGTCACCATGACTGACTCGGAGTTTATTGTTCCCTTCTAAACTCTGGGTGCCCACCAATTTCCACACGGGCAGCCTAGAGTTATATCATCAGGATATTCTGGATATTCTGGAGCTTTGGAGATAAGCTGGATGGCGGGACGTAGTATTTGTATCTGATATTATTTATTCCGCTGTGTATTCTGTATGAGGACAAGTTTATATAACTGTCCATTGTTGTTTATTGACTCTGATGATATGATGTGATGTAATGTAAAAACAGATATAATTCTTTTGTTTTTAAATGATATTCATTTATCTATTATATATTGTTCCGCTGCGATATGTGAGATTCTGATATTGTTTCTGTTCTGATGTTGTTCTGTTGTTCTTCTTTTCTTTTTCTTCCATCTTTTCTTCTACCTCTTCTTTTAAAACCCTAATGGTTCGGTTTTTCGTTCACCTTGAGTAAATAGATGGAGATTAGTGTCTATTCAAGGGGTACGGAAAAGCGGGTTATTACAGTTGTACAGTTTTTAAGACCTAATTCATGATGATCTGCATTGTTTAATGTTAATGTTTTGGTCTTATGTCAAAGATTAATATTTTGGCATGTGAGATTGGAGTAGTTCTCAATCTGTTGGGTTAGAACATGTATAACAACCTTTAGTCCACAAGCACTCTATTTCTTTGTCTTTATATAGTTCTATTTTTTTTCATAATAAAATAAAATAACTATTCCTAATATCTTTTATAAGAAAGTCATCTCTTGTTATCCCCGTTGAGCAACAAAATAAAATTTTGATGGATCCACAGTAGAACTATGGGCTGTATGTTCTGATTCAAGACGAAAACTATCAATTAATTTTACAGAAATAATAACACGAAAAGGAGCTGTGTATTTCTGCACTACTTCTCATGTCTTGATCTTTTCTAGATATTGATACCATCAGCTGCATCTTCAATATGTTATCCAGATCTATGCAAATGCATAAAGGAAGAAATGATAGTTACGTTCAAGCAAATGTCCAACTCTCATTCTTATGCGGATATATTGTATATTTGAAACAAAGTTTTGAATATGGTAGAAGTTTCGGAAAGGCACAAAATTATATAAAAGATTATTGTACTGCTAACGAGATCTTATCTATAAAATTTTGTTTCATTTTGGGACTTTTTGGTACAAAAAGAGATGAGGGATTTTGGGATATGCATGCCATTAATTTGAAGAAACTTTTAAGATGAATATCTCCGTCCTCCTTCAGGCTTGGACCTTCTTGAGCAAGATCCAAGAAAAAATATATATCTTTAAGCATGTGTCATTGTGCCAATTTCATAGCTTCTCAAGATGTTAGATATGGGCTGAATACGCACATGACATTGCTAAAATCATTTGTTTTAAAATTTAAGAGCATTGCCATAGCTTGTTCGCTGATTGAATAAGTCATCACACATTCAGGTTTGGCTTGTTCACCACTGAACAAACCACAAGGAGCAACCTATGGTTAAGGACTCGTTCAAAAGTCACAAGGGTCAGCCATTAGAACGGCATAACTGATGCCGTTTTATGGCTGTGCCACTTAAAATGGCATACAACATGCCATTTTAATGCACTCTTTGGTAGATGCATTAAAATGGTATTCTCTTTCCCATTTAATGCATAGACATTAAAACGGCTAAGAGTGCTATTTCAATGGTATCTTATATATTCGCGTAATATTTGTTTTTAATTGTTTTGGCGGCTAGTTCACTTGTTCCTAGTTGCAGGGTGCCTGGTGGCTAGTTGAAAAGGGTGTATTTGAGAAGTGAACTGAACATCTGTTAGGAATGCTGTAAACAGTAAAAACTGTAAACCTGACAGCACAAATAAACAAAAAATTTAAAGGTAAAACCAATGGTGCAGGCAAAAATTTGAATTGGTGAGTGATGACTTCAACAAAATTTGAAGGTCCCAAAGCGATAGCATTAGATTTTTTTGTTGTTAATAATTTAAATGTCATATAATCTTGAACCAGTTTATACACGAATGTCAATTTATACATTAGCCCTTATGCTTCACACTTAAAGCTGTTGGCATGTTGTCCATATTAGAGTATTAAACGCATTACAGAATTATAGAGAATTATATTACAAATTCGTACGCATTTCTCATCAATGCTCGTTCATTCACAATAATGATATTCAAATGCTGTTATTGGATACCATTACTGTGAGTACCATTATTGTGAATGAACGAGCTTTAATGGGAAGTGTGTACAAGATTTGAATTTGTAGTTCAGTGCTCTATTTCATTTAATTTCCTAATGCTTTTAATACGATAATAGAAACTAGTTAGAGGTTTTAGATTAGATCCTCTAGGCATACGTTAGAGTCAGTAAAAAATAAAAACAGCAAACGAAATTCAGTTTTGGAAATGAATTTGTTCACAGTGACCACACTATGCTACACATGGCTCTACACGTGTTAATATATATGTTTGTAAAACTAATTTGTTCCTTTTTTTCCTATCGTTATCCTTTGGCTGAACACCGTTCATATTAACATTTCTATCATTTCCAATGATCTAAATTTGATGGAGAAATTATTTTATATGGTTGAATGCTTAAAAATTCTCTTGTGGTGTCAACATGTTAGGTCCATGGTATGAAATATTCTAAAATTCTCTCCTTTAACTTTATAAAGTAATATCATTTTCGATAAATGGCTGGAAATATGTTTCTATAATGGGATATGCATTTATATGGTTGCCAACTAGTTGTGGGATGTCTTAAAACTTCCTTTGAAAACCTTGAATGCCACTTGAAGAGACATAAAGACAAGGGTGTGCTTGATCATTTTTGTACGAATCTTAAATAAATCATTGATAATGCCTTGGGCGCGCTCTCTTCCAAATAAACCTTAGATGATTCTAAAGAGTTGTTTGTAGGAATCGAAAGTGAGGTTTAGTTCTCACTGTTTCACAGCGGTACTAGTATATAATTCTTGACATATTTATTTGCACGATCTCCATGAAGAACAAGTACTGGTTCATAGAAACAAATACTAAAGCAGTGCCGGTCCTATTGTCTAGGTTGCCCCAGACAAACAATATCTATGTTTTAGAGAAATTATCAGTTGCTTCATTGAACTACTATAAAAAATTTCTATATATATTGTAGTTAGGACTTGGAGGTTGCTCCCCTTAGGGGTTGCCCAGCCGATTGTCTTGCTTGCCTTAACTAGGGCTGACATTGTACTAAAGTGCCATGTAGAGATTTTAGGCACATAAACTGTTTCGGGTTCTCAATATTATACTTTAATCTACATCAATGCAATATTTCTTTAAATTAGAACATTGCAATTTAAATGTGAAGGCGTTTCTTATTTTTGTTTATCAGTATTATGTATAATTGTTTTTCTTTTCTTCTACTAGAGAGTTGGTACAAAGTGAATAGTTAAATATTCTGCCAATTGACATTGAAGTCTAAATGTCCTTTTCTTATTGTGGTAAAGTACAGGCAGCGTTTCACAATCAAAAGCTGAGCATGCAATGAGTGTGCTCTTGCCTTGTCTCTAGATTGTCATCATGCTACCTTATTATGATATTGTCTCTAATACCAGTTTTCAGATTTCTATTAGAACCTGCTCTTTTGTAGAATACTTGTTGGATATGAAACCAATAAAGATGATATATCTCAAGTAAATTCTAGATTTATTGATCATGTGAACGATTACATTTTGGTTGAAGTAGGTTGAGGACTAGAGTTAGAAATATTGCTAAGGCACACTATCAAACTGTCATCTTTTAAGAATGTTTTAATTTGGTTTGAATGAAAATATTTTCTCAAGACAAAATGTAAATTGTATATAAAAGTTAACATTCTTCGTACAGAGGGAACTCAAACACTTGTTTCTAGAATAGATGATTCATTTACCAGAATAAAAATAATAATTAATTGTACGCATAACAATGATTGAGATAAAAACACCATTGTAAGTAATTATCATATGCACTAAAAGTATAAATGATCTGCGTCTTCCTCATGTTGATTACATAGTACGCATGATGTTTCAATGTTTAGACCCCTTTGTTTTAATCTAATTCCAGTGGATAGATAGTTGTTGATGCATTTGTACATGCAAATAGTCATTTTGGGTATGTGGATTTTTTGCCAAATAAAGTTTTCCCATTTAACATGATTATATCACTACAACAAAAATACTCTATTACAATGTTATTTTTACAACGGGCAATGATTATATCATTGATTCGCAGGTTTATTACAATGCTTAATTTTACATAACTCTCTAATTTTAGTTTGATAATCGGTAAATTTTTTGTGTTTGAGATGCGATAGTTAGAATATTAACGATTGTTACCGTTTGCAACATCTAAAATTAGACTAAATAGTGGTAAAATGAGGAAAATGAAATTTCTATGCTTTATGTATTCCAGCTCAGAACACGAATTCTATTCATATACCAAAAATGCCAAACGAACACCATTGAGAAAATCTATGACTAAGTTACCCTTCTTCTTAATTATAATTTTTAGTCTTTCTTATAACCATCAAATTAAAACATTAAAATTAATGATATTTGATCAAATTTTTACATTTTTAATGATGTTAATGAAGAATAACAGATAAATTAAGACAACTTTCACAACTTTTTACTCTAATTTTAAATTTGTTTTTCTAAAATTAAAATTGATTTTGATGAAACTAAGAATTTAATTTTTTATATAATGAAGTTACAATGTAAGTTGCAAAAATTAAAATTCGTTTTTTTATTTTAATTAATTTAGTGCTAGGGATTTCAGTCTATATAATTTCTTTTGCAGGTGCGAGAAAAAATTGAGAATATATTTCTTCAAATGGGGTATGTGATATTAGACAATTCTACTCAGCTTAAAGGTACATTTTAAGATCATAGTCTTAATAACAATTTGCTTAATGCAGTTTTGAGGAGATGCCTACAAACCATTTTGTTGAAAGCAGGTACAGATGTTTTCTATCATGTAAATTTATATTTATGCCAAAGTGCTTGAGCTTTGTTAAGCTATTTCTGGGTAGCTTTAGGAATAAGTTCACTAGCAAGTGAGCCTTAGCTCCCAGAGCAGGTGATACCTTGTCATTAAGTGGAGATCCCAGGTTTAAATCTTGTAAGTGGTTGGCACAGGTCATTATTCATATTTGTATTTCCTTTTTGAGCTTATACAAGAAATAGTAGCCCACAAAGTAATACATTTAAGGAATATTGATGCCCTGTTTGCTGCTTTTTGCAGTTTCTGGAATTTTGATGCCCTGTTTTAGCCACAACAACACCCTGCTCGTGATTCACATGATACCTTCTTTCTTAAAAGTTTGCAGATTAACCTTAAAAAGTTGACATTTGGGTCAATTCATCGCTATCTTTTACTCATGGTATTTGACCATTTATTTCTTCTTATTTGTTTGCAGACCCTTCAACTACCAGACAACTACCTGATGAGTATGTGCAGAAAGTAAAACAAGTTCACGAGTCTGGAGGTTATGGTTCAATTGGGTAAGTCAGCTCCCTCCCTTCCTCCCTCCCTCCCCTCCTTATTTTCTCATGATATTTTTCCAGAGTTGGTTTACCGATATTTTTTTTACTGGTAGGATCATGACAACCTTTAAATGAAACAAATAAAAGCACCTAAGTTTGTATCTAATAAAGCCTTTGCTCTGTGCAAATAACGGTATAAGTGGAAAAGGGATGAAGCAGAAAAAAATCTGCTCCGAACTCACACTACTGCAGTTTCTACAAAAATGCTTTACCAACTTGCGCAGAAGGTATTAGTCGGATGCCATTATATCATTACACATTTCTCTATAGCAGACAACTCTGTCTATACCTCTGAGAACTAAGATATTATATGTCTACACTTGCAAATTTTTGTTGTTGGTCAAATTGAATCAGAGATTAAATTGATGACATGTTATCAAATTTCACCTTAGCTAAATTTACAATAGCACAATCTTTTATTATTTCTCCGTAGAGTACTAAAGATTTCTGATGAATGGACTATTATGATTATCAGCCTTTTGCTCCTAAGAGGTACTACTCGATTGATCGTGTTTTCCGCAATGAAGCTATTGATCGAACACATCTTGCTGAGTTCCATCAAATAGAAGGCATATACCCTTTATTATGCAAATCACATCATAAATTTGGGTGTATCTATTTAAAATAATTTTTTACTTGCTTTCAGGTGTCATGTGTGATCGCGTGGCACAAAGACTTTATATCCTTAGTCTAGTATGATTGTACTTAGAACTTGATATTTATAGCCGACTGTTATGTATTAATGCTTTATGAATTTGGGAGGTAAACTTATCTGACTTTTTGGAGTGTTGGAATTTTATAACTATATTTTAGTCTTTTCGCATGTGATTTTGGTTGTTTGTGCGTAATATTTATTATTGTTAAATTATTCATTATTTGTATGGATGTGCTACCTATACGTTGCTGTAATTTTTTTTTAATTTGCATTTTTTCTGCAACGGTCAAAGCGCGTTGTATTATACTCTATTACAACGGTCAAAGCGCGTTGTATTATACTCTATTGCAACGGTCGAAAACCGTTGTCAAAATGTTTTTTACAACGGTCAGGGAATGTTGTAAAACATGTTATCCATCTTGTATGGTAGTATTTTGCAACGGGCAAAGAAGCTTGTATTACAGTCTATTACAACGGTCGGCGACCGTTATAAAAAAGTTTACTACAACGGTCTTTACAACATTAACTGCCCGTTATAAATTATGGGTGACCTATTACAACATCGCTTATTACAACGGTCCGCTGCCCGTTGTGGAACACATATTACAACGGGCATTGCCCGTTGTAAAAAGCCTGTTTTGTTGTAGTGATCGTTCAAAATAAAATTATTTGAAAAATATAATTACTACTGTGTTTGTAATGGAAAATAGGATGACCAACAATCAAAGTGTAAAACAATAACCTAAAAGTTGTAGATTATATTCATATAATAATTTGTGTAAATCCGTTTGAAAATAAAATTAAATAAAATAATATTATATATTTGCAAAAAATTTAATGTATGATTTATTTGAAAATTAGAATGTCAAAACGTAAATGATTAATGCATTTTTATGTTTCAAAGTAGGAAAAATGATCAATTATTTTATCGATCGGAGCTGCATGTACCAACAAAGAAGAGAAATTGGAGGTTCAATAAGTGAACATTTTCAAAATGGTGTACACGTCTTTATTGAATTCACTTTACGTAATAATGGAAACGGCGAAGAAATTCATTGTCCATGTGGTAGGTGCAAACTATTGAAGTATTTGATACTGGATATGGTAATAGTTCATTTGCGCCAATATGGTTTCATGCCAAATTATTTAGTGTGGGATCGTCATGGAGAACTTATAGCACCTAATCCCGTACATTCGAAGGAGGAGGAGGATAATGAACTTGTTCCGACGAATCTCATAGAAGATATGGTTGAAGGTGCAACTCGTTCAATGTTTCTTACTGTTGAAGTTGATGGTAACGATGTTAATGTCAAAAAAGAACCAAGTATTGGAGCAAAAAAATTTATGATTTATTGGAGGCTGCTAAAAAATCCCTTTGGAATGGTTGTACAAGCAGTACTCAACTATCAGTAACTGCAGAATACATTGCGATGAAATCAAAATACAACTTCACAGAAGCTGGGTTTACAGCTATAGTACAAGCTGTAAAACGACATATGTCACCCGATAATTTAATGTGCAAAAATCATTATAAAGTGAAAAAACTTATGTCTGCTTTTGGTTTGCCATATAAAAATATATATACATGTCTAAATGGTTGCATGTTGTTTTGGAAAGAAGACATCGGTTAGGAATTGTAAAATATGTAATCAGAAAAGATACAAACCAAGAAAAAAGAAGGGAAATGAAGTTCCGTATAAGCGTATGCATTACTTACCCATCACTCATATTCTTCAAAGGTTATATGCATCTTCTGTAATCGTGCATCATATGAGATGGCACTGTGTGAGAACACAGGAAGAAGGTACGTTAACACACCCAGCTGATGGAGAAGCATGAAAGCATTTTGATAAGACATACCCCGCTTTCGTAGCAGAGAGCCGTAATGTTAGATTTGGTTTATGTACGGATGGATTTTCACAGTTTTCTCAATTTGGTTCAAAATATTAATCTTGGCATATAATCATTACACCTTACAATTTACCTCCATGGATGTGTATGAAAACTCTGTATATTTTTCTCACTATTGTCATCCCTAGCCTTGATGATACGACACAAGAATCGACGTATATTTACAACCATTGATTGAAGAGTTGAAAACACTGTGGTATGAAGGTGTTGAAACATACAACATTTCAAATTTTTTATTCTTCGTATGTTCGCTTTTCTACTGTGGACTATAAGCGATTTTCCTGCGTATGCAATGCTATCGGGTTGGAGTACGGCTGGTCGTCTAGCTTGCCCTTATTGCATGGAAGAAACACGAGCATTTTCTTTAACTCATGGGAAGAAAATTTTGTGGTTTGACTGTTATCGGTGTTTTCTCCATATTAATCATCATTTTAGAAAAGATAAAAAAAACTTTACAAGTAATAGAGTTGAGGCCTTGCGACCACCAACGATTTGGTCAAGCGAAGATATTTATGACATTGTAAAGGATTACCCAAAGATACATGAAACCGGCGAACAAATTGAAATTCAAGATAAATCTACGATTCATAATTGGTGAAAACAAAGAGTATTTTGGGAGTTGCCTTATTGGAAAAATCTTCTAATTCGTCATAATATTGACGTGATGCATAATAAGAAAAACGTGTTCGATAATGTATTTAACACAGTTCTGAATGTTAAAGGATAAACTCAAGATGATTTGAAACCAAGACGTGATATAGAAGCAATATGCAATCGCCCTGAACTTCATATGAAGCGAAAAGACATAGAAAAACCTAAAGCATGCTACGAGCTAGACAGTAACCAAGTTAAAGTACTGTTAAAGTGGGTGGAAGGATTAAGATTTCCTGATGGGAATTTCTCTAATCTTCGTAGATGTGTCGACTATAAGAACGGTAAACTGAGTGGGATGAAAAGTCATGAGTGTCATGTAATGATGGAACATTTGTTACCCGTCGCTTTCAAAGAACTGTTGCCCATAAAAGTTTGGACGGTTGTAACAGAACTTAGTTTGTTTTGTAAGGAGCTTTGTTCGACTACCTTAAAAGTTGATCAACTACATAAACTTGAGGAAGAAATTCCTATATTGCTCTTCAGACTAGAGAAAATACTTTTTGACTCCCCACCTCTATACTCATGCTAGCCAAGGACACTACGGGGTAATGCCGTCGACTAGCACGAAGAATAAGGCTGTTGAGGAGCGACCATCTACGTAATTGCTTTGTGCGAGTACCAATATGTCAGATAATATAACTTATATTTCATTTCAAGAGGAAATCCAACATATCAAATACAAACTCAAAGCTACCACACAGTGGCTACACGGTCTTCGAAAACAAATATTGAAATAAACATAACACAAATCAGTCACAGATATTCATATCACAAAGGCGGAAACAGATATGAATATATCACATAAAAGTGTACATCAAAGTAGTGGTCAAACTAGATCCACTACATCACAAAAGAATAGGTACAAGTGCTAGACAAAAGAATATGTATACATCAGGGAGTCTCTATCTCGAATGTATAACAACAAAAACTACTAAGCTAAAGTAGTTAGCCAAAAGTCAGGTGACGGACCCTGATAAGAAGTCAAGCAGAAGCACCTGAAATACCTCGGTTTGACCCGAGTATTATTTAAGAAGAAAATAATAAACGGATCAGTCTAGCTATAAATATCAGATAAAATGAGATAGCGTAAGAGATATGACAAAAATGTATGATAACAATAATGCCATACTGTGTCAAGTATACATTTAATAACAACGAAAATCATACAATATCTCAAATATTCTCAAACACTAAAAAGAATGTCATATTCTTTAAATTATTCACCAAAACACAAATATTGATAGGGCTTATCAATTCAAACCACGCAAATTGGTGAAACACAAATTCTAGAAATCAACAACAAGAAATCCAGAAATCACAAAAGGGGGAGGCCTAACACAAACGGGAGCATGAAAACTCACCAACACGTGCATCACAAACGGAACGCTATTCCATGGTCGCTAACCATCAATTTTGAGCCGAAGCTCCACAAATGGCCCGAAGACCATAGGTCGCTACCCCACCAATTTTGAGTTGAAACTCCACAAACGGGGTTTAACCCCCACACAAACAAAGAGACGTCGCACATTGATAGTCTAAATCACAAAATGATCATCATCGATCAATAAAAAGTGTGAATTACACTAAGATAGTAAATAAATAAGTTTAGCTTCATGTCCCATAACCACTGGCTTAACTTAAATATTTACGAATAGATTGCAGATTTCCACTCGAAAATTGTCTCAAGATTTCAATCGAACAAATCCAAGAATTAACCGACGAAGTAAACGCAAGTGTTTCATACCACTTGTTTTGCTAAGCCGTTTAATTAGATTTCTCATACGAATGAGGTAAAGGTTTGTATATACTAATAGATTGGAAAACGGTTTTAAAAATGAGTTTTGTATTAAAAATGGTATTAAAATCATCTTTGTGAAAGAGTTTGAACATTTACTACTAGTATAGAAAACCTTTGTATTTTAAAAGTGAGAAATCACAGAAAAACGATTGTAGAAACAATCGATCACCAAAAATTCACATTCGACGACGTGAATTAAATCCATAAAAATCGATATCAAATCCATCAAACGGATATTCCCAAAAATCCAAAGAAAGAAGTCATCAAAGTCGATAAAAGTGATAACAACTAATCGGATCGACATAAATCGATTAGAATTGGAAATCCACTCAAAACAGTCCAAAACAGCCCAAAACAGGCAAAGTGAACAGTTCCAAACGTCTGGTTTAGAATCCAGACGTCTGGATTTGTTCTCTGGAAATAATCCAGAAAAACCCCAAACGTCTGAAATTACAAGGCAGACGTCTAAACCCTAACCAGACGTCTGAACTAGTAAATCAGACGTCTGAACTGAGGTACTGGAAATGCTATTCCAGATCACCCAGACGTCTGGGAAGTAAGCTCGGACGTCTGGATCTCCCAGACGTCTAGAAAGCAAGGTCAGACGTATGAGCTGAACGTTTGGAATATTTATTCCTTAGCTTCAGAC
Source organism: Allium fistulosum (assembly GCA_030737815.1). Classification (NCBI taxonomy): domain Eukaryota; kingdom Viridiplantae; phylum Streptophyta; class Magnoliopsida; order Asparagales; family Amaryllidaceae; genus Allium; species Allium fistulosum. The sequence goes on along the minus strand of CM060906.1, from coordinate 195,146,986 downwards.
GTCTGATCCTTATATCAGACGTTTGAGCTGAAGCTCAGGCAAATATTGAACCTAGGCCAATGATGGCCAATTCACGTCGGAAGCGATCGAATGAGCGACGATGGCTAGGGATTTATGCCAAGCGACAACCCAGCCCTATAGACTCATCAATACACTCCGAACACATGTCCAAACATCTATATAAGGATTTTCATAGATTTTGACTTCAAAATACCAAAAATTGGAAAATCCACTAAATCAATTCAAATCAAAAGCAAATGAACATGAATAATTGTTAGGAGTTCATACCCAACAATAATGAAAGTTATAGACGTATATGTGAGTTTAAAAACTCACCTTTGAACTCAAAACACAAGTGAGAAGCTTTAAAACAAAGGAAAGACCAATTCCTCTTCAACTTCAACTCAAGAAGCTTCAATCTAAGCTAATAAGCAAATATTTCCTAAGTTAGGGTTTAGGAATTTCTGAAATTGAAGAGAGATAGAGATGGAGAAGATGAAGAGGATGCTTACCTAAGCTTCTCTTTGATTTTGGACTTGAATTTGAGTTTCCTAATCAAAACTAGGGTTTAGGAATTTCTATTTCCCATTCTTTCCCCCATTTTTACTTCAGCTTGAGTGTTAGGAAAATAGAATGAGTGAATGGATGAAGAGTAGAGGAGTTAGGGTATTGTATTGGGTTAGTGGGCTGAAACCCAAACCCAAAGCCCAAATAGAAAAATAGCAAAATTCTACTCAACTCCAAACATATCGATGTTTATACTCAAAAAAGTTGTAAACGTCGTTTTGAACTCAATGGAAGTGGTCTCGAGTCTCAATTCGACTGTTTACAAAAAGTAACATTTTGGACTTTAATCCGATTAACGATGCTATATTTAAATATAAAACATTTAAATATACAATCGTAAAATATGCGGGTTGTTACATACTTCCTCTTGGTTTCTTTAATGTAATGGAACATTTACCTATTCATCTTTCGTTTGAAGCACGTGTTCGAGGTCCTGTGCAATATAGATGGATGTATCTGTTTGAAAGGTATTAATATTGAGTTGTTAAATTTTTGTTTAACCACATGTAATAAAATTTAATTATAATTATTCTTAACAGGTACTTAAATCATCTAAAGAAAAAAGTGAGACAAAAAGCACGAGTTGAAGGTTCGATATGCAAATCATATATCGAAGAAGAAGTTTCGTTCTTTTTCACTCATTATTTCAGTGATCATGTGAACTTATCTTTTGAAAGTGCTATGCGAAATGATAAGGGCATTAAACAAGATTCTTTTGAATCAATGCTATTTATTTTTAGATAGTAGGGACGCCTTGTTGGAAAATGTGTGGAAGTATGGTTAGACGATAGAGATTACCATGTAGCCCACACATATGTTCTTCTTAACTATGCAGAAGTTGCGCCATTTGTTAGGTACAAATGAATAACACATCTAAAATTATTTACTTGAATAATACATGTGTGTATTAATTATAACGCAATATATTATCTGTATATGCAGTATTTATGAATCACAGCATCCAAGCGGGGATATCAGCAAAAAATTTGCTACTTGGTTTTCGAACCACGTATATGATCCGGTAAATTGTACGGTCGGCGAAGGGTTGAAGCATCTTGTGATGGGACTAAAAAGAAAAGTCAAGACATATCCAATATTCTTTGTCAATGGATACAAATTAAACACCAAAGAATACGGGGCTGAAAAATTAACTAACAATAACGGTGTATACGTTAAAGGTAGTGATGATCCAAATGATCACATAAATGATTTTTACGGCGTGTTAACTCAGGTTTTGCAATTAACATATTTCACCAAACCCGCGGAAGAAGTTTATTTGTTTAGATGCAACTGATTCAGTAATGTTCCAGGTTTTGGAATCAACGTGCACCATGTAGGAAATGCGGATTACGGATCTTAAGGTAGAATTAACACTAGAGGGGGGGGTAAATAGTGTTTAATTAATTTTATGAATCTTTTTGAAATCTTTTCAAATTAACCCCAAACAGATGCAATTCACAAACACAGAGATAATCACAGAACCATGCACAGATGCAAATAGTAAATAAAAGCAGTAAAGGAAAGAACACACCAGAATTTTATACTGGTTCGAAGTTACCCTACATCCAGTCCCATACAATTTCTTGTGCAGATTTCTTTTCAAATATAATGTCGATATTACAACCTCGATTTCAAGGCCACGAGATACACCCTGCTGTCTCCGAGTCCAGGCAAACTCTCTTGATTTAACTAGGCTACAAGATCACCTAATTGATTTATAGGCTACAATCACACCCAATTGATTTACAGGCCACAATCACACCGTTTCCAATCATATTTTGATAGAAAGAGACTCGTTACACTTCGATCTTTCGATCTTTGATTACAAATGATCTTATAATTTTGAATAGCACCGAGATCTTTAAGAGAGAGTGGCAGAGAATCAAACTAGAGACGATCGAGTTTGATTCACTTAGGATTTTGGTAGATTTTTGTTAAGAATGTTTGAAAATAAGAATGGAAGAGAAAGTGGAGAGAAAACAAAGAAATCTTAAGTAAAAATTCATTGAAAACTACTGGTATATATAGGAGAATAACGGTCATATCCATTCTTGAAAGGTTATGACGAATATACACTTCTTTTGAAAATTCGAATTTTAAAATCTACGGCTACCATGTCAACATGAGTGGTATAGGCATGTCGACATCCCAAAGTATTTTTTGAAAATTGATTTTTATTTTAAAAGAGATTTTCTTTCTAAAGTTTGTTGAAACAATCTTAGACTATGTAAACTATTTTGAATATACTTTATGATTGTAAAAACCTTTGGAAAGTGATCTTACGAAATATAAAAGTAATAAAAACTAAATATATAAATATTTCGAGATTAAAGCTAAAACATTAAAACCAGGAGATAGTTTAAAAACAAGAAATGATTTTGAAATTAATATGATTAAAAATAGTTTTTGAATTAAGGCTAAAATATTTAAACCGAGAGAGAGATGTCTTTTAAAAAGATAGTTTTGGAAAAATCTAAAAATAAGTCATTTTGAAAATTTCATGGATTCCATTCTGGTAGAGAAGGTCGTGGGTTCCATCCCACTATTAAAGCGAGAAGGTGGATTACATTCCACAATTAAAATCCGAATAAAGATTTTAGTGCTATTATGAAGTTTTAACATAAATCTAGACTCTATTAGTTATCTTGATATCTTGAACTCTTGAACTCTTGATAATCTTGATACTCATGAGTCTTCAGTCTTGATTTCTACAATCTTGAATTCGGTAGTCTTGAAACTCTATACTGTACAGTCTTCATTCTCAGTACATGCATATATATATATATATATATCCTGCATATACATATATCTAGACAAAGATATTAGTATTTATATTTTATAACAAGTCCTAAGGTTGTTGTCATCAAAACCATCATCTTAGGAACTAACAATCTCCCCCTTTTTGATGATGACCTATGTTTATAAAATGTACTCCACCAAACTCTGATTCTACTCTGACTCCGCCTTATTCCAACAACTCCCCCTTAATCTAAGCCTAACTAACAACCTAACTATCCTATTTTATAATTCTCCCCCTTTGTCATCGACAAAAACTAAGCCTAAACTACATAACTCTCCCTTAAACTAATACTATGGAACTAAATGACAATAACAAAGTATAATAAGCAAAACATAAATCTAATTTTATTATATATGATGTTACATTACACATATATATGAAACATAGACACAAATATATACAAGTACACAAAATATAAAAAGATTAATATAATAACAATCTAACGAGAGTCCTTGACAATTGGTGACTTGTGAATCGAACAATTAGGGTAATGGAGACAAAAATTTCCATGTTGTTCGACCAAATTACCATTTTTGTCAAAACAGACTTCTCTAACGCAAACAACATTATCGTCCTCATCCATTTGCGCTCTACCACTCCGTTTTGTTGTGGAGTTCTTGGAAAAGAAAATTTATGAGTTATTCCTTTTTTATTACAGAAATTCTCAAAATTTTCATTTTCAAATTCTACACCATGATCACTACGAATAGTTTTCATTTTTAAAGAAAGTTGATTTTGAATTCTTTTTGCAAAAGTTTTAAATAAATCAAAAGCATCACTTTTATGTTTCAAAAAAAATGTCCATGTAAATCTGAATAATCATCTACAATTTAAAACATATTTACTGTGATTTATTGACTGAATTTGAGATGGACCAAACAGATCTAAATGAAGTAACTCAAGAGGTTTTAAAGTTGAAATCATATCTTTCAATTTGAATGAACTCTTCCTAAGTTTTCCTAGTTGACAAGAATCACATATACTATCTACCTTAAAATCCATTTTAGGAAGACCTCTTACTAGATCAAGTTTTGAAAGTCTATATAAGAGTTTGAAATTCAAATGCCCAAATCTTTTATGTAAAATCCAAGGGTCACTTGTATTAGCCAAAAGACATAGGTTATCATTTGAGATTTTCATATTGAGAATATAAATATTTTTCTTCCTAAGTCCTTCAAAGATACTATTTTATTTATTATCTTCGATGTGACACTTATCCTTTTTCTATTTAATTTTGTAGCCCTTATCACATAGTTGACTTATGCTATGTAAGTTGTGTTTAAGATTCCTAACTAGCAGAACATCAAAAATAGTAGGAATTTTAGAGTTACCGACATTGCCGATGCCAATCACATATCCTTTTGAATTGTCTTCAAAGTTGACCATTTCTCCATCTTCATAAATTATGTCATTCAGTATCTCCGGATTACCAGTCATATGTCTTGAACATCCACTATCAAGTATCCATTTGATTTTCTTGATTTGCACTATTTGTCCATTGAGTGTTGATTCTTCAAAAGCCATATGACACATCTGTTCCTGCACAACACACCAATTCGGTAGATAACTTGATTTTCTATAATAACAATATGCAGACTTATGAGACAATGATGATTTGGACAGTTTTGAACTAGTGTTAGCAGAATCTCCAAAAATTTCCATTTTAAACTTTTTCAAAATTCAGATTATGATAACTTTGAAAACCAATGCTCTACTACCAAATGTAGGAAATGCGGATTACGGAACTTAAAGCAGAATTAACACTAGAGGAAGGGTGAATAATGTTTAATTAATTTTATGAATCTTTTTGAAATATTTTCAAATTAAATCCAAACAGATGCAATTCACAAACACAGAGATGATCACAGAACCAGACGTAGATGCAAATAGTAAATAAAATCAATAAAGGAAAGAACACACCGGAATTTTACACTGGTACGGAGTTACCCTACATCCAGTCCCACACAATTTCTTGTGCAGATTTCTTTTGAAATATAATGTCGATATTACAACCTCGATTTCAAGGCCATGAGATACACCATCCTGTCTTCGAGTCTTGGGCAACCTCTCTTGATTTAACCAAGCTGCGAGATCACCTAATTGATTTACGGGCTACAATCACACCCAATTGATTTACAGGCCACAATCACACCGTTTCAATCACACTTTGATAGAGAGAGACTCGATACACTTCGATCTTTCAATATTTGATTACAAATGATCCTATAACTCTGAATAGCACTGAGATCTTTGAGAGAGAGTGGCAGAGAATCAAACTAGATATGATCGAGTTTGATTCACTTAGGATTTTGGCAATGTTTTGTTAAGAATGTTTGAAAATAAGAACAGAAGAGAAAGAGGAGAGAAAACAAAGAAATCTTAAGTAAAAATTTGTTGAAAACTACTGGTATATATAGGAGAATAACGGTCATGTCCATTCGCGAAAGGTTATGACGAATAGACACTTCTTTTGAAAATTCGAATTTTAAAATCTACGGCTATCATGTCAACATGGGGGGTATAGGCATGTCGACATCCCCTAGTATTTTTTAAAAATTGATTTTTGTTTTAAAAGAGATTTTCTTTCTAAAGTTTGTCGAAACAATATTAGAACTTTTTAAACTATTTTGAATATACTTTATGATTATAAAAACCTTTGGAAAGTGACCTTACGAAATATAAAAGTAATAAAAACTAATATATAAATATTTTGAGATTAAAGCTAAAACATTAAAACCAGGAGATAGTTTAAAAACAAGAAATGATTTTGAAATTAATATGATTAAAAATAGTTTTTGAATTAAGGCTAAAATATTTAAACCGAGAGAGATGTCTTTTGAAAAGATAGTTTTGAAAAAATCTAAAAATAGTCATTTTGAGAATTTCGTGGATTCCATGCCACTAGAGAAGGTTGTGGGTTCCATCCCACTAAAGAGGTCGTGGGTTCTATCCCACTATTAAAGTAAGAAGGTGGATTCCTTTCCTTAATTAAAATCCGAATAAATATTTTAGTGCTATTATGAAGTTTTAACATAAATCTAGACTCTATTACTTATCTTGATATCTTGAACTCTTGAACTCCTGATAATCTTGATACTCCTGAGTCTTCAGTCTTGATTTCTACAATCTTAAATTCATCAGTGTTGAATCTCTATATTGTCTATATTGTACAGTCTTCATTCTTAGTACTTGCATATATATATATATATATATATATTCTGTATATACATATATCTTGACAAAGATATTAGTATTTATATTTTCTAACAAGTAGTTGTCATCAAAACCATCATCTCAGGAACTAACACACCAAAAATATAATATTATTGAAATAAAGCGTATGTCACATTATAATAAGTACGATCCGTTTATACTAGCAAAACAGGCCATACAAGTTCATTTTTCTCCTTATCCATCTCTAAAAAGAGATAAAGCAGATTGGTCAGCAGTTTTTAAAACGAAGGCAAGATTAACGTTTGATGTGAAGAATATTCCGAATGAACAAGCGTACCAAGCGAATATCGAGGAAAATGGCAAATTTGCAATAACAGATGATCAAACCGATTTAGGACCTCTAAATGATGAACCAAATGTATTAGTCGAAGCATTTGAGACCACAAAGGAAAACAATATAGAGTACGAGATAGAGTTTGAATTAGAAAATGATGAGGACTAATTTAAAAGTATACATGTTGAAAAAAAGGTAATTTATGGGAGTATTGATGTTACACTTTTTTGGTATGTTACATGTGATTATTGATGTTAAATCTTGATATGTTTACTCATAATTGAATGATATATTTTGCCATAATAAAATAATATGTATTTGACAGGTATTACAGATGTCCTTCTTTAGGTGGCGGAGTTCTTCACAGTCTGCTGGGTCTCAAAGAGGGATAGGTCACAACGGTGGTGATGGCAGCGGCCCTTAGCAAGAGACGTCACATACGGTAGTTAGATTGCTACCGAAAGCTAATGGCTCATACATATTAAATTTTCTTCAGCATTGTAAATATTTTGTATGATATATTTGTCATTTTTTGTCTGTATCATATTTAATACAGGGGTTTTGAGCTCGAGCCTTCTAACATTGTATGGGAGAGCATATGGCAGGACTTCCTAGTAAGTGTAAAATTATATACCATTATATATAATCACTTTACAATTTACCGACTAAGTATAAATGCATAACTTATATTTTTACAACATATATGCAAGGGGCAGTAGACTTACAAGAGGAGGACGTGTCTCTTTGCCAAAGCCACTGAAACTCAAAAGTGGCAAAGAATTATAGGGATACGATGTCTACCATAAGAAAAACCAGGAAGAAGCCACAATGGATGGGCACCAACGTCTGGGATGCTTAGGTCGTATGGTGGGTAGTGATGAATTCAAGATAAGTCTATCAGATATCACCTTAATTTATTCGGTATAGAATACATAATTTATACTTGTAAAATATAATCTCAATTTTTAATTTGCAGGGCGAAGTCGGACAGGAACTCTGTGAACAGGCAGAAATTTTGTGTCACACACCGTGGTGGCTCAAAATCATCCCAGCACCATCGCGAGGACATGGTAAATTAATTAATTGCAATTACGAATAGTTATTACATTTTTAGTATAAATTTATATGAACAACAATAATATACACCATTTATTGTAGGAAATAGCTCATGGGGGTCCCATTTCGTATATGGACGTGTTTGAATATACCTATGCCATTAGGCAGACAGACGACGGGGGATCAGTGTCGTATGTCTGACATGAGGATAATAGAGCGTACGCCACACATGTAGGTATATTTTAAGTTATGAGTTATTAATAATGATCATTTTAATTAATTAGTTGTAAAATATTATGATAATGTCATGTTATATTTATTTGTATTTAATTTTACGTTGCGAGAAAAATTTATGTAGGCACGTGTGCAGATGCTTGAGCATTCCGGATGGGAGCAGTTGACCACTGACGAGGAGGATGCGATCTTTGACTCTATTATGGACCTGACCCAGAGAAACAGGGGTTACAGCAACCAATCGGTAATTTATAAAAATTAACTACGTTGTAAAATTTGCTTAATTTTATAAAGGTTACGTAATAACTTAAATATATTTCGACTTGTTTTGTAGGCTCAGACATCACAAAGGGCTTACCGAAGGGCTCAGGACAACGTGGAGATTAATGAGCTTGGACAGCAGATTGCACATGTAGGAGCAGGACTGCCTCCGAGCAGTGCAAATGGAGCAGCACAACCAGCGTTTGGCCGAGTATATGGAGCGTCATGGAACATTCCCTTCGTCCGGTGGCTCCGGAGTCGATGATGAGTCTGAGGTATGATTTGTAGTTTTTTTAAACTTGTGTATATAAACATTGAGTGATGGTGAGGTTAATTTATGGACATGTGGTGTTTGATGTTTTGTGTGATTGATTTGGTGGTTGATTTATGGAGTTGATATATAGAATTTGATGTTGGAAGGTTTGTTTTGTATTGATTGAATATGTTTGCATTTGATATGATGATGTTTGAGTTTTATATTGATATTGATATTGATTTCAGCTTATATATCTGATTTATATATTGATTTTGATGGGTTGTGTTATATATTGGTATGGAAGTGATGTTGGGCTGCAGAAAAAAATTTACCCAGATTTCCGACGGCTACCGGCGGCCTATTAGCCATTTTTTTCGACGGCGAGCGACGGCTTCCGACGGCTCTCTGGGCAAAATTTTCTATGGCTTGCGCGGCTAGCGACGGCTTAATAAAAAATTGCAACGCTACGTGAATGTCGTCGCCATTGGAAAAGCCGTCGGAATTGTCATCGGAAGAACCGTCGTCAGCCATCGTAATAACTTCGTCAAAGCCGTTGGAAATGGACGAAAGTCGTAGTCCCTATTCCGACGGCTCGCGACGGCCGCCAACTTCTGCGAGCCATTGGAAATCCTCATTTCTCTTATAGTGGTGAAGTTCCAAAAATACCCGTATACGCAAAAAAAAGGTCAGAAGTTCGATTCTCGCTGAGAACAAAAATTAACATATATCTTCAAATGAAAATTTTGAAACATAAACATGATTACAAGTTCAAAACCTTATTTCAATAAGAAAATTTAAAGTTTTTTCTTTATATTTTCCAGTTTATTTTTATCAAGGTACTTAAAAATTTTGAATTTAATAATTTTATAAGAGGCTTTTATATGCACTACGTTGGACGTACCATAAAATCTTATATTTATTATTCATTTAAAATTGATGATTTCTCCATGAAATACCTCACACCCAATCAATTTTATTTGCCTTAACAATTTTTTTGCCTTAAGAGCACAATCAATAGTGGCTTTTTCACATAAAAATTTACATTGAACAAGACATCACGCACTCAGATATGACTTGTTCACTTGTTAAAACTAATTAAAATACAATTTCACGACTTGCGAACCAGTCATGCTAACTGGTTGTTAAAACGACAATGTGTTTGTCGTTTATTAAAACGACAAAGTGTTTGTCGTTTATTAAAACAGCAAATTGGTTGTGTTTTTTATTAAAAAGGTAAACACTATCGTTTTATTAAAAAGAAAAATTTATAATAGACCATTAGCTAGCATTTATACATTACTTATATATTCACTAAGGTATAGAGTTCAATTACACATTTAGCATTATTATACAATATATTATTGTATCTAGAAAATGTTGAAATTTTGTACCGAATGAAATATCGCACCTATATGAGACAGCGATACATATTTTTAATAAAATGTCCATCAAATTGTAGAAATTTGTTTTCAATGGAAAGAGTAGAAAGACAAGGCTAGGGATGGAAATTTAATCCGCGGGGATGGGTACCCATGAGGACCCGCCCCTAATCGGGCAGGGATTCCCCGACTTAGCTGGTAATGGGGCGGTGGTGGGGGATGATTTCAATAACCGAAACGGAGCTGGGGCGGGTATGGGGGTGATACCGTTCGCCCTATATCCGACCCGGTATATAGTTTCTGTTTATAATGCTGAGTATTGATTCTATTGACTATTCATCTTCCTTTATTACGTATTAAATGCTCTTTAATAATAGTATCCTTTCATACTCTATGTCTATTGGGTTTCCTTATTTATTTTTTATATAAAAAGAAAATTATATATATATATCATACAAACATAGAGAAACAGAATAATCAATCAGTAAAAAACAGTCGCCTTCTTCTTGTTGCTGCTAAAAGTCTAGCTGGGTATAAATACTTCTTTATGAACAACTCTCATTTGTTCTATTTCTAGCATCAAACTTTATTGGGATATCTTCACAGCATGCTATAAAATCTCATTTGAATAATTCAGGTTTCTAAAATAATAAAACTTGTTGACATCTTTCATTGTTCTGCTTATAACATTAAACTTTTATTCATATTATTTAACAACGAAAGACTTTAATTTATCAGTAATTTTACTACATTTTCTTTAATTGTTTTGTTTTTAATAGCATGATAAATAGCGGATAGCTTCTTATGTCAGATTAACTGGAGAGTTGTATTTGCATCTATTTGGCTTCTTCTTCTCAGCAACTCCGACGTCGTCACCGTCCTCTTCTCCGGTTCTCCCTGTCACTCAGTAACGATGTCAATGTTGTATTATTTAGATATTAAATTTGTAAAATGATTTATTAATATATTATTTGGTGTTTGTAGTCCAACAATGAGTAGGATTGAAAGTTTTCCACAGGTTATAGTAGAATATGTTCCATCTACAATTGGGCAAAATAATGAATCCACACAATCCCAGCTGCAGAGCTCTATTCTTCTGTCCACCATCTGATACTAGTTTTCCACCACTAATTATAGACTGTGACATTGGCGGTGAAACAAAAAATAAAAGACAAACTTCTACTGTTTGGCTTCACTTTAAGAAAAAAAGGTCAATGGAGTTGATAAGGCTATTTGCAACTACTGTGAGAAGAAATTAAGTGGAGCAAGTAGAAATGGGACTACACACTTGCATGAACATTTCAAGATATGTCCCCTTAGAAAGCATCGAGAAATAAACCAATCCATCTTGTATCCTATTAAGAAAAAATTGGAACTACAACACTTGGCTCTCACACATTTGATCAACGATTTTCAAGGGAAGAACTTGTTAAAATGATCATTTTGCATGAGTATCCACTTAATATGGTGGAACGTGTTGGATTTAGAAGTTCTGTTAACTCGATTCAACCATCATTCAAGCATGTATCTCGACCTACCATTAGGGGTGATATCATAAAGATATATGAGAGTGAGAAGGCAAAGCTAAAGACAGTACTGAGTACCAATCAAGGTAGAATTGCAGCCACAACTGATATGTGGACAACCACTAATCAAAAAAGAGGATACATGGTGGTAACTGCACACTATATCGATGATTCATGGATTTTGCGCAGCCAAATAATAAGGTAACTTACTAGTCTTTCTTAAAAGAATTTGAATTTTGATTTATAATTGATTATTTGTATACTAATTAGACTCTTTCTCATAATTATAGGTTTATATATGTGCCTGCTCCTCATAATGCTAAAACACTAACAAAAGAATTGATGGAGTATTTGGTTGCATGGTCCATTGATCGTAAGTTATCTACTTTGACTTTTCTGTAGTGTTAATATTTCCATGATGGATAAGATGAAAGAAAAGTTGTGAAATGATCATTTACTGCTGAAAGGGGAATTACTTCATATGAAATGTTGTGCTCATATCTTGAATTTGATTGTTCACAAGGATTAGGTGCAATTCAAGGTGGGATAGAAACTATTCGTGATGGTGTAGTTTATTGGACGGCAACACCTAAAAGAGTGGAAAATTTTGAGGTGGCTAAGGATGTATTATTTTTTCCAAGTAAGGGAAATTTAGTTCTTGATTGTAAAACTAGGTGGAATCCTACTTATTTGATGCTTATGAGTGCCAATGTGTATAAGGATGTCTTTAATCGTCTAACACACACTGAGAAATATTACAAACAAGCACCTAGTGATCAAGATTGGCTTCTAGCTATACTAGTGTCTACAGTTGCTTCTGAGTCTGCTTTTAGTATTGGTGGAAGACATGTGACTCCTCATCGTAATAGGCTTCGTCCTTATACATTGGAAGCTTTAGTCTGTGCACAAAATTGGTTACCGGATGACAAATTTGGTATGATTTTTCTAACTGATTCTCTTGTAATTTCATTTTCTTTTTTACACATAAATTTATTTCTAATGGTACTTATCTTTATTTCTTTCTAGATACACATTCGAATGGAGAAAAACATCAAACATTTTTTGACGACATAATAGATGATGAAGCATTAAGTTGTTTGTTTGTATTTTTTTCTTATTTACTAACAATTGGTATTCTTGACTTTCTTTTTTTTTATGGTGTAGGATCCAAGTTTTGTGAATTTTGATGCTTAAATCATGAAGATCAAATGATGTTGGTGAACCGGTGGTCATTGTGAATTTCAAGTGTGATGACTTTTTTTGAAGACTTTGTCACCATGACTATTTTAGTTTCATTGTGCTGCTTATGATTTGTCTACTTTTTAAATTATTAAGAGTTATGAAATTATGGCTATGTGGTTGGTTATGTATTTTGTTTCAAACTTAAAGGCCTATCTTTTAAGTTTTAGGGATTATGAAGTACAATTAATATTTGTTTGATTTAAATTTAAAACTTTGGTTTTGCTATTTAATTTTATTTTTTATTATTTTTTCTTCATCTTACCTTAATGGGTACCCAACGGGTTCCCCATAACCAATGAGTTTTCCCCTACCCGAATCCACTGGGTATTTAATGGAGATGGGGGGCATAAATGGGTAGTGGGGATGAAGGCGGAGGATGTGTTTCCTGCATATTACCCGCCCATTTCCATCCCTTGACAAGGCTGGTGATTATGCAGATCAAATATTAAAGAAGGAAAAATGTTTTTTGGCCTAATTTGTTTTTAGATAGTCGGCTAAGTTAGATATTCAAGCATTGAATTTTGAATTGTGTTATTTACCCCGCACTATAGACTATGGGTGCGTTTACGACGAACGAAAATGGAATATTTAAATAGCCATTTGAACGGGGAAGTTGAGTGAATAGGGAATGAATTTGGAGCTACGAATGAGGTATTTGAACGGGATATTTAATTTGTGATTTTTAATTTAATTGATTTATAATTAATTGATTAATTATTTTTTAATAAATAACATGTGTCAATAATTTTCAAAAATAAATAAATTGCAAAATTTTAAATTGTTGGATTTGGTTCAAATTAACTTCATAATGTATAGTATTTTGATACGACCGCAACACCAAAAACTGCGTTTCAAACGGACCTCATTTTTACAACTTATTAATTTTAGAAATTTATAAAAATATAATTTTATTAATTAATATAACTAAACAAAAAAACGAAGCAACAATTGCATTCATATGAACGGAGTTATGAAAAACGATAAGATGGCCGTATGTTAAGATTAATAAAATTACCCACATACCTTCTTTAATTACACTCATTTTTCTAAAACTATGAATGTAATTTATAAAAGAAAATTAGAAGAATCTAAAACTTATTTTTTATAATTACAAGGATGTATGTCAAACTTCCTCTAGAAATTAACCATCTTCATGGTCTATGTAAGCGGCTTTGTGTCAGTTTAGATGAGTTATCAATCCAAGTTTGGTTTAAGATTAATTTTTTTAAGCACTCACAAGATTTAAATCCTACATGTTGTATAGATTATACTTGAACCGTTAGCATGTCCAAAATTGATGCTGAATTGAATATATTTCATTTCACCAACTAAAATGAACCACCGCACTACTTGCATAGAGAACATAATATCCATAAACAATTTTACATTTAGAAATCAAATAACTTTTATAGTAAGAAACTAAGAACGAGTTTCCTACCAAATTGACTTTAGTGTATCATTTACTACAATGTTTACTTGATCTGGCTGCCATGCCTACTCATCACATAATCATTAGCAGTGGTAAAATAGTATGTATATATATAACAAAAATACTATTTAGCGAAGTTGCAAGATTTAATTAATAAATTAAAAAAGTAAAAGAACCTGTCTTCCTGCCAAATGATGAAATTGTATGTTATGGTGTACAACAGATCCGGATTGAAACTTTAAGGCTCTTTTGCATCAAAATTAGTAGAACAAATGCATTTGATAACTAATAACCCATATGCTAACCAATCATATATTTCATAATAATTATTTAACAAGTCAACTAGTGCTATTTAACTAGTCAATTGATCCACTAGACATTTGATTCACTTCTCTTAAGAGCATTCCCAACCGATGGGGGTGGGATGCGTCGATTAAAGGCAATCGAACGCAAACCCAACCCCAACGATTGGTGAGAAACCATATTTGTGCTTTTCCTTAGTCGGCTAAATTTTAACCGGCTAAGGGAATGGCTATGGATTACAATCCACATCGTACACTTAGCCGATTAAATTTTAGCCGGCTAAAATGTACATATGGGAACCTGCTATATATTAGCCGGTTGCCCATTTCTCCCCAAAACACTCTCCCTCTTTCTTCCCCCCGACCGCTGTTTCCTTCTTTCCAGCAAACAAAAAATCTACAGCGAAGAAAAAAATGAGAAGAGCTTTGAGGAGAATCCGAGGTAGCGACAGTTGCAGCGGTAGAAATGTTCCACCTGTCATAGAAAAAGCCCCTGCCGAAGAAAGCGCAGCCATATCAATGACGGGCACTGGATATTGATAAAGCACGGTGGTTAGGCAAAGATGTGGAGGTAGCAATACATCAAATGCGGTTTTGGACCCCCACGTCGACCAAAATTTAGGACCCGACAAGGATTTGATCAGTTTTTGTATAATCCACGACGACGAAGTACACATCAGTAAAGGAAGAAGATCTATTTCAGTTAACACGAGCTACATTTGATCCCGGTTATTTGTGGGAGTATCACGTTGATTTTATTGGACATGCTGCATACAATCTCTGGGTTGGATATATTAGACAATTTGAATGACGTTTGGGTTGGTTAAGCATGTTTGTTAATTTAATTACCTTCAGCTAGTTACTTTCAAATTCAAGTAAAGTTTGTGTTTTCATAATCTACTATGCACTAAACATAATAACAGCATTTAACCCAAGGAAAAAATTAACAACAAGACTTAACTTACGAAGACAACAAATAACTGCTTTCATAGAAAACGAACAAGACAACAAACAGTAAAACATGACAACGTCATGGAAAACGAACAAGATAACCGACAATTAAAAACACTGCCCTCGACCACCTGATAAGTTAATTGAACCCAACATCCTTTGAAGCATATAAATTTGGTTTTCAAGTTCGTTAGCATAAACAACTGCACGGTGAGGAAGAGGATCGTCAATCCATTGCCAAAATCCACAACCATTAGGAGAATTACGGCATCTGTATGTCACCGACCGATGTCTGTTCCGCTACTTACAATAGCATACAGAACAAAAACCCCACAGTCACAGTACATCTCCCGAGAATTAACCTCTTGATCTGTGCGAGGTACTTGGTATTGTATTTCATTCCTTTGTTCCCTATTTCCGTTATGGCTACTCCGCTCTTCTCTTTGATGTCTACCATTTTCCATCTGGATGCGCTCTTGCATTTCCATCTCATGCTCTCTTACATCAACATTGTGTCTTTCCTCCATTTCAATATACCACTCGGTCGATGGTTGAGGGGAGGATGTATTCGGTGGGCTATTGTGGTGTAACGGAACTTCGTATGAGTATGAGGATGACAAAGAAATATGATTGTAATCAACCATTTTTATATACTACTGCTACGATAATAATGGAGAGAAGTATGGCAAGCAAAACAATATTTATATAGCAAAACACATTACCCATGTAACGCAGTACAACATGGATACAGTGCCGATTTGACCCGACATTGCTGTCATTCTCACTCCACATCCATCCGCTTTAATCTCTTTACAACATTGCATACTATCTACATTGACCCGACCTACCGACGTCAACCAGCTTTAATCAATATCCACTAGCATTGCTGTCATTCTCACTACATATCCGTCAGCTTTAACCAACATCAACCAACTGTAATCAATATGACTAGTGGGTCCATCGGCTTTAACTCTATTTCAAACAAGACACGACCTCCGAACATCCTTCAGCTTTAATCAACATCAACAAGTTGTAATCAATAGGACCAGTGGGTCCATCGGCTTTAGCTTTGTTTCAAACAAGACCCGACCTCCTGCCATCCGTCAGCTATAATCAACATCAACCAGCTGTAATAAATATAACTAGTGGGTCCATCGGCTTTAACTCTATTTCAGACAAGACCCGGCCTCTTGCCATCCATCAGCTTTAATCAATATCAACCAGCTGTAATCAATATGACCAGTGGGTCCATCGGCTTTAACTCTGTTTCAGACAAGACCCGACCTCCTGATATCCGTTAGCTTTAATCAACATCAACAGAATTTAATCAATATGACCAGTGGTTCCATCGGCTTTAGCTCTAGTCAGAGAAGACCCGACCTCCTAACATCCATCAGCTTTAATCAACATCAACCAGCTTTACTGCACAGTACGTTGTGGCTGATGTGACCCAACACATTACCATTCTTTAATCCATATGACTGGATCATGTGACATTTCATTATCCTTTAAACATCAATAGCTTATAAATAAAAATAAGGATGTCGAATAACATACTCATTAAAAATTCCAAACTAATAACCACCGTTCTTCTACCTATATTAAATGAGTTCTCTAAAAAGTTTATGGTGCTTCTCATCCTCATCTTCGTCGTCGTCATCATCTTCTGATGATTTTATTGAACATTGTATTACTCAACAAAGAATGTTTACTACTGAAACGAGGGATTTAATGGCCCATGAAATTGCTGAAAGCTCTACATCAACCCAAGGAGGTAGCGTTGTGGGAAGAAAAGACTTGCGTTATTGACGTGATTATGCTAGCGGTCATATTCAATTAATCAAATTTTATTTTACAGCAAACCCTGTGTATGGGGATGTAGATTTTAGACAAAGATTCTGTATATCGAAGAAAATATTTTATTGGGTTCTCAACAAATTAACCGAAACAAACATTTTTTCACCCACAGAAGAAATGGAATCAACGAACTTGGAATTTCTCCACTGCAAAAGGTTACGGCTGCACTTCACATGATATCATATGGAACTTCTGGTGATTTGCAAGATGACAAAGTGTGGATTGGAGACCTAACGGCAATATTATGTATGAAAGAATTTTGCAAAACCATTGCTTGTATGTTTGGTGAAGAATATCTACAATCCCTAACCCCTCAAGACATTGACAGATTGCTAGCAATGGGATCTCAGCGTGGATTTCCAGGTATGTTAGGTAGCTTAGATTATATGCATTGGAAGTGGAAAAACTGTCCAGTTGCATTGCAGGGCCAATACACAGGACATTGCAAAAAGGCAACTCTGGTATTGGAAGCTGTTGCTTCGTTCGATTTATATATATGACATGTTTTTTTGGAGCACCAGGTTCACTGAATGATATTAACGTTCTACGATAGTCATATTTATTTAATGACTTATGTAATGACATATCACCTCCATGCAATTACAAAATTAGAGACAAAGATCGTTCCATGGATTATTATCTGGTAGATGGAATCTACCCAAAATGGAAAACACTTATGTAAGCTTATAAAAGACCAAATAATGCAAAAGAAGCCACATTTACCAAATAACAAGAGAGTTTGAGGAAAGATGTGGAATGAGCATTTGGAGTGCTTAAAGGTAGGTTTCATATATTAAGAAAAGAGGTATACTACCACGATCCAATGGTATTTTCTGATATCATATACTGCTGTATAATTTTAAATAATATGATTGTCAAAAAAGAACATGGTGGGTACGAGTTTCAACTGAGGAACTATCCAGACATTGTTGTAGCATTTCAAAAAAAAGCTTTTAAGGATCCAAATACTTTGACGAATACTTGCAAATAATATAAGACATTCGAGATCCACAAGCTCATCTTGATCTAAGAGAAGAACTAGTAGAACATCGCTGGGAACATATAGGAAACCATTAGTAGAAGTGATGTTTAGATGGTGCTTATGTTTCACTTATCTATTGTAATAAGTTATTGACGTTTTGTACTAATGTTTGTGTTTGAATTTGTTATATCCACTGTACTAAGTTATTGTTGACATATTAAAAGCAATAACAATAGTGAGAATGCTAGGTCAAGATGAGCTTGAAACTATAAAAATAGCAATAACAACAAAATTGACCACAATAGAATAACCAATAACTCCAACTAATACAGCGACAATAAAAGTAACAACAACACTAACAATGACATTACAACCAACACTTACGAGATCAAATAATCGATGCAATGCTAAGATACATTATAGGAACCTAGTTTCCAACAACCCCCTTTGAAGTCTACGGTACCCCTCAAGTTGCTTCTCCATATACATCCTTTGAACTTGATTGAGTTCGTTTAAGTTGCAAGTTAAAAGAGCCATATTATCAGCTCTTTGTTGTCGAGCTAATTCTTGTTTTCTTAACTCTAGCTCATTATTTCTTAAATTTTGTTTTTCATTGTGCTACGTTTTTTTTTCCATTGCCCTTTCAAGCTCTTTATTTCTTTTGTTTCCAGATATAATTTGTTTGCATCTTCAGCAGCCGCCATACGCTCTCCAATATGTTCATAATGTGCGTTGTAATCGAGGGTGGTTTTTTTCTTGCCCTTGAACCTTCTTGGCATCCTATCATCTATACTAGTTGTGAAGGGGATATCTTCATGTGGATCAGAACTACCAGGGCTAGATTCATCGCTCATCTTTCGAGGAAGAAAGCAAATTACTAAACGTTCTTGTTGCACTCGACTCCATTTTTCCTCTTTTGTGAGTATGTCATAGCAATGGTGCAAGTTGAATAGTTGATTATTATGTCCAGACATATACACTGCATTTGCTTGATTGAGCTGTAGATGATGAAGTACTATAAGAATAATAAAACATAAAACTTGATAATTTGAAGTCCAAATTTAAAATCATTACTAGGTCCATGTTGTTTGCCCTACTTTGTTGTCTTGAATGCAGGCCAGCCATTATTTCTTTCCAACGTTGACATGCGACATTTATTCTTTTCCAAGACTGCTTCAATGAATCAACCGTTCTTGGAAGACTATTTGGACTTCAAGGGTTGAACAAATTGCATACAGAATTGCAAAAAGAAGTTTCACTTTGGCTCGTACCTTTCTTATTATCTCTAGAACATTCAACCCAACATAATGCTAATTTGGCTTGCTCGTCCGGCGACCATTTGACCATTTTTGCGGCTTTTGGTTCCGTGTTTGCAGATTCGGTAATGTTGATTCTCGTTGGTTGATTCCCCCAAGTTTGAGTAGAAGAAAAATTAGAATTCCTATAGACATCTTCTTCTTCAGTTATTTCATTTCCATCAAATTCGGTTTCTTGATTTTCAAATCTGTTGTCTCCAAATTGATTATTGAGATTTCTTGATAAATTTTGTGAACAATAAGGCAATACTACCCGTTGTTGGCTATTGGGAGATACGTAGTTTTGATCATAGTTAAAGTTTTGTTGAAACGAACTATTCTGCAAATAATTCGCATTTTGAGAATTTCGGTACTGGTTCGAATCTTGTTGAGAATGATAAAAATTTTGATTTTGTTGCAACTGATATAAATTTGGCGCTTGTTGAGAATGACATTGATTCCAACCATGTTGAGAATTATACATATGCTGATTGAATTGAGTAGGATTCAGATTATCTAATCGTAATTGAGATAGAAATCTGGGAGATAAAGATTTCTGAGATTTTCCTTTTGAATTTTTCAACATTACGGATATTTTTTGAAGAAAGTGTATTGTGTTAGAATGCGGATTAAGGATCTTAAGGCTAGAATTAACACTAGAGGGGGGTGAATAGTGTTTTAAGAAATTTGTTAATCTTTTTGAATTTATCTTAATTTGTTAACAATGTATACACTAATCAGACACATATATGAACACAGAATCAAACACAGACACAAATATAAAGTAAAAGCAGTAAAGAAAAGAACACACCGGATTTTATACTGGTTCAGAGTTATCCTACATCCAGTCCCGCAACACAAGTACGGATTTCCTTTCAAAAACAATTCTTACAAGTACAACCCTCGGTTTCAAGGCTACGAGGTACACCCTCCAGAATCACAATCCTTTGGGTAAAGATACTTGATTTCCGGGGTAACAAGTTCACCCAATTGATTTCCAGGGCTATAATCACACCTTCTCTCGCTCAATTGATTACAAAAAGTCTATAACTCAGATTAGCACTTGGATCTTGTAGAGATAGTGGAGAGAATCAAAACCAGAAATTATCTAGTTAGATTCGATATTGATTTCGGTAGAGTAATGGTGTAATTTGTAAATAAGAAAGTGGAGAAGAAGAAGAGAAGTTAAATTAGAGAAAAAGTGATTAAAATTCATTGAAAACACCCTTTATTTATAGTAGATCAATAGCCATGAACATTGGTGAAGGGATGTGGCGAATAGACACTTCTTTTTAAAAAAACAATTTAACTGTCACCATGTCGACAGGGGTACATGTGACCATGTCGACCTGCCCTTGTATTTTTTGGTGATTTGTTTTTCTTTGAAAAAAATTTCTATATTATATTATACTTATATTTAAACTTTATAAATATACTTATATATATTTATAATACATAAATAACTATAGAGAACAATATTAAAATATATATAATAATTTTCTATACTTTTATATTTAAATATTAAGTATAAATATATAAAACAGCTAAATATATTAATATCAAAATTGTAGTTTAAAAACTTAGGATAATAATTTAAAATCAAAAATATTTAAAATTAAGGATATTTAAAACAAAGGATATTTTTGAGGCTAAAATATATTGAAAAACCAGGACAGATGATTTTGGTTTTTTTTAAACAGGAATATTTAAAATCATTTTGAAAAACAAGCTATATATTTTGAAAATCATTTTGAAATAAAAGTAAGTGGATACAAAAAGATGTTCCACTAGATTTTTCATAGGTTCCATCCTACTTAGGGTTCCATCCCTTTAACGAGCACGAAGTGGATTCCATTCCACGAATAAAATAGATTTTAAGATGTCAGTGCCTTTCTATGAGTTTTAACAATATTCCTAACTATATAACTTATCTTGGAAACTTGAACTCTAGAAATTCTTGATACTCATGAGTCTTGAATCTTGATATCTTCAATCTTTGATCTTGAATCTTTATACTGTACAGTTCTTCATTCTTTAGTACTTGCAAACATATCTATATATATCTACACAATAATGTTGGTATTATATATTTTATAATCTAATTCTAAGTAAGGTTGTTGTCATCAAAACCAACTCCTCAGGGACTAACAATCTCCCCTTTTTAGATGATGACAACCTTTGTTTATAAAATATCACTTCTATCCTAATGCTTCTAATAACTCCCCCTTAATCTATGCCTAACTATCCTATTTTATACTTCTCCCCCTTTGTCATCAACAAAAACCATATAACTCCCTAATACTATATAACTTTATATAACTCCCCCTGAAACTAAGGCAACATTACTTGTGATTATAATGATAGTGTTATCATGCATAATCAATACTTAACTTTAAACTAAACTCTTAATAACTACTAAACTATTTATTCAAAAGATACGAGAATATACGAATAAGAGAACACAATTTATTATATAATGTTATATTTATATGTGTGTAAACTATGTAAACAGATATACATGTGTTTTTAATATAAACAACTATATATACAACGATACGAACGAAAGAATGAAAAAAAGAACACTAAGGAGTATTCTTGACAATAGGAGACCTATGAATCGAACAATTAGGATAGTGGAGACAGAAGTTTCCACGCTGTTCGATAAGGTTTCCATCCTTATCAAAACATACTTCACCAACGCAAACTACGGTGTCGTCGTTTTCAACTTGCACTTCATGAACATGTGCGTCCTCTTCTTCCAAGGGTGCTTCTTCCTCTTCCATTGGCTCTTCTTCGTTGTCCTCTTGTGTATGGTCACTAGAAGACTCTTCTTCGATCAAGATCGGGTTCGTTTGGTTATCCATTAGGAACTTCTGCAAGTTTCTAAGGATTCGACCTTGCTTCTTTTGTTCTTTACTCATCCGAATTTGTTTGACTTGAATCTCAGTCACCATTTGCAGAATGTCCTTTGTAGTATCCTCTAATTTTATCACACGAGCGTGAATGGAGCGTTGAAGAGGGCCAGGAGTAGGAGAGTGAAATGAGAAAGTCGAGTTTATGTTTGAATTTGATGGAGAAGCCATTATTTTCTTTGTTTCAGAAGTTTAAACCAGAAGAAAATGAGAGAGAATGAAGAGAAAGTCGAAATATGGAAGAATATATAACCAACTTTTCAAATTTTGATAGGAATTTTAATTTTCAAAAAATATCGTTATATGTCGACATGGTGGGATATGGGGTTGTCGACAGAGGTATTTTAATTTTGGCTTCTAATTTATTTTTAATTTATTTAATTATACTTGTTATATATATATGTTTTATATTTCAGTTATTGAACAAATACCTAATTCTCTTCTTAATTTAGTAAATATAGATTCATTTAATGGTTTTGTTAAGATATCAGCAGTTTGATTCTCAGAGTTTATATATTCGAGAGTAATTACTTCTTTAGTTATATTATCTCTATGAAAATGATGTCGAATATCAATATGTTTAGTTCGAGCATGATGAGTAGGATTTTTAGATAAATTTATTGCACTAGTATTATCACAATAAATTGGCGATTTTGAGATATTTAATCCAAAATCTCTTAAGGTTTGTTGCATATATATTACTTGAGAACAAGCCAAAGCAGCAGAAATATACTCTGCTTCAGTTGTTGATAGAGAAACTGTATTTTGTTTTTTACTAAACTAGGAAACTAGAGAATGTCCCAAAAAGTGACAAGTTCCACTTGTACTTTTTCGGTCTGATTTACATCCAGCATAATCAGCATCACAGTATGATATTAAATCAAATGAATCATTTTTAGGATAAAATAAGCCATAATCAGAGGTGTGTTTAATATATCTTATGATACGTTTTACAGCTTTTAAGTGAGTTTCTTTAGGATGAGATTGAAATCTTGCATAGAGACATACACTATGCATGATATCAAGTCTACTAGCAGTGATATAGAGCAATGATCCGATCATTCCTCTATACAACTTTTGATCTACATCTTTTGAGAGATCTTCTTTACTTAGATATTCATTGGTTGCCATGGGAGTAGGTTTTCCACTCGTAGTAGTCAAACCAAATTTATTAACTAGTTCTTTAGCATATTTTTCTTGACTAATAAAAATACCATTATCTAACTGTTTTATTTGCAATCCTAGAAAGAAGTTTAATTCACCCATATGACTCATCTCAAACTCTTTTGTCATTATTTCAGAAAATTCTTTATTCATTTCGAAGTTAGTTGAACCAAAAATGATATCATCTACGTATACTTGAACTAGTTGTATATCATTTTTATTTCTTTTAATAAAAAGAGTATTATCCATTTTACCAATTTCAAAATTTGATTGTAATAAATAAGATCTTAGTCTATCATACCAGGCTCTAGGAGCTTGTTTTAGACCATATAAAGCTTTCTTAAGTTTGTACACATGGTTTGGTAAATTTTCATCTTCAAAAAGTGGTGGTTGTTCAACATATACTTCTTCTTTTACAAATCCATTTAAAAATGCACTTTTAACATCCATTTGAAATAATTTGAAATTATTATGATTTGCGAAAGCAAGTAGAATCCTAATGGCTTCTAATCTTGCTACAGGAGCAAAGGTTTCGTCACAATCTATACCTTCTTCTTGACAATAACCTTGGGCGACTAATCGTGCTTTATTTCTAACGACCTCACCTTGTTCATTCATTTTATTTCTATAGACCCATTTAGTTCCAATTATAGTTTTATCTTCAGGTCTAGGAACAAGTTCCCAAACTTCATTTCTAGTGAATTGATTTATTTCTTCTTGCATAGCCAAAATCCATGAATCATCAGTTGATGCTTCTTTAGGATTTTTGGGTTCAATAGATGATATAAATGCTACATTACTCATTTTATTTAGTTGATTTCTAGTTGTAACAATAGATTGCATATCTCCTATTATATTTTCAATAGGATGATCTTTTAAAAGTTTAATCCTTTTATTAGGATAATTAATTTCATTATTAATTTCGGTTAATTCCTGATTTTGAGTAATTAAATCTTCTTCATCATTTGTAATTTCAAAATCTTTTAAATTTTCATCAAACGAAACATGCATTGTTTCTTTGATGGTGTTAGATCTTAAATTAAAAACTCTATAAGCTTTACTTCTATTAGAATATCCAATAAAGATTCCTTTGTCGGATTTAGGATCAAATTTATCCAAATTATCTTTTGTATTTAAAATAAAGCATTTACTTCCAAAAATTCTGAAGTATGATACCTTAGGTTTCTTTCCATGAAGAAGTTCATAAGGTGTCTTATCAGTTAAAGGTCTAATTAAAATTCTATTCAAAATATAACAGGTGGTAGCAACAGCTTCTGCCCAAAAGTGTTTTGGTAAATTACTATCTGAAAGCATAGTTCTCGCACACTCTTGTATCGTTCTATTTTTACGTTCAACTACTCCGTTTTGTTGTGGAGTTCTTGGAAATGAGAAATTGTGAGTTATTCCCTTCTTATTGCAGAATTCCTCAAACTTTTCATTTTCAAATTCACCACCGTGATCACTACGAATAGTTATAATTTTTAAAGATAATTGATTTTGAATCCTTTTTGTAAAGTTCTTAAAACATTCAAAAGTATCACTTTTATGTTTTAAAAATATTGTCCATGTAAATCTAGAATAATCATCTACAATTACAAAAACATATTTACTATGATTTAATGACTGAATTTGAGATGGACCAAATAAATCAAGATGAAGTAACTCAAGGGGTTTTGAAGTTGAAATCATATCTTTTAATTTAAAGGAACTTTTTCTATGCTTTCCTAATTGACATGCATCACATAAACTATCTACTTTAAAATTCATTTTAGGGAGACCTCTTACTAGATCATGTTTTGACAGTCTAGATAAGAGTTTGAAATTCAAATGTCCAAATCTCTTATGCCAAATCCAAGGGTCACTTGTATTTGCCAAAAGACATAGGTTATCATTTGAAACTTTCATACTAAGAATATAAATATTCTTTTTCCTAGTTCCCTCAAATATTATGGTTGAGTTATTATCTTCAATATGACATTTATATTTTTCAAATTTAATTTTATATCCTTTATCACATAGTTGACTTATACTTAGCAGATTGTGTTTCAGATTCTTAACTAGCAAAACATTAGTAATAATAGTAGTTTTAGAGTTACCAACATTGCCGATGCCAATCACGTATCCTTTCGAGTTGTCTTCAAAGTTAACCAGTCCTCCGTCTTTGTATATAATATTATTCAGCATATTCGGATTACCAGTCATGTGTCTAGAGCATCCACTATCAAGTATCCACTTATTCCTTTTGATCTGCACAGATTGTCCATTATGGATTGATTCCTTAATACCCATAAAGCATCTTTCCTGCACATTATAAAATTTGGGTAGACAACTAGAATTTGAATAACATTCATATGCAGACTCATGGAATAATGATGATTTAAACAATTCTAAACTAGTTTTAACAAATTTTTCAAAAATAGCCATTTTAAAACTTTTCAAAATTCAGATTATGAAACTTTTGAAAACAAAGCTCTGATACCAATTGTTAGAATGCGGATTAAGGATCTTAAAGCTAGAATTAACACTAGAGGGGGGTGAATAGTGTTTTAAGAAATTTGTTAATCTTTTTGAATTTATCTTAATTTGTTAACAATGTATACACTAATCAGACACAGATATGAACACAGAATCAAACACAGATGCAAATATAAAGTAAAAGCAGTAAAGGAAAGAACACACCGGATTTTATACTGGTTCGGAGTTACCCTACATCCAGTCCCGCAACACAAGTACGGATTTCCATTCAAAAACAATTCTTACAAATACAACCCTCGGTTTCAAGGCTACGAGGTACACCCTCCAGAATCACAATCCTCTGGGTAGAGATACTTGATTTCCGGGGCAACAAGTTCACCCAATTAATTTCCAGGGCTACAATCACACCTTCTCTCGCTCAATTGATTACAAAAAGTGTATAACTCAGATTAGCACTTGGATCTTGTAGAGATAGTGGAGAGAATAAAAACCAAAAATTATCTAGTTAGATTCGATATTGATTTCGACAGAGTAATGGTGTAATTTGTAAATAAGATGAGAAGAAGAAGAAGAGAAGTTAAATCAGAGAAAAAGTGATTAAAATTCATTGAAAACACCCTTTATTTATAGTAGATCAATAGCCATTGTTGATATGCTAAGATTTTGATCAATGACAATGTGCTTCAACAAAAAGGAAGAGATATGTGCAAAGCTAAAGGAAGAACGATGAAGACCAATGATAAACATAAGTATGATTTTATATAGGTCTTAGTTCAGATTTATTGTTAAAATCTATCCTCAAGAGGCTTGCACAAACACTAGAACACATTTTATAAACTTCATGTTCTAATAAACATTCACTGTGCACAATTTAGTAGTTCAGTCGACTGAACAGGGATAACCAGTCGACTGAACCTGTGACACATACACAAAAATGCACAGTTCCAGTCGACTGAATTTCTTGCTCAATCGACTGAATTTGTTCCTGAAAATTTTACTACATATTTTCAGTCGACTGAAAACCCTGTTCAGTCGACTGAATTTGTAACTGCGAATTTTTAATGAAACGACACCTTCTTCCTCCCAAGAGTTGCAACCATTCTCCAACAGAAATGGAAGCATCTCTTGCCTGCATCTCTAGCAAACAAATGCATCTCTTCTACACATATAAATACATGGTTTTAACATTTGCAAATTACCAATTCTAATTGCTTTAATCTTTCTATTTTCTTGAACATACTTTCGAATTTCTTAAGTTGTTTCAAAAGCAATCAAAAACCACTTCAATTGCTTGAATCTCTGTTTTAACTATAACACCTTTTGATTCATAGCAATTCACATTTCCTAAATCTTCACAAACACTTTGTATACTCTCGAGGATAAGATTATAGGAAAGTTGTACTCAATTTGACTCATTAGTGTTATCAAGAACACAACAAGTCAGAAATACTTTTAGTATCTAGTTGAAGTCCTCTTCGGTAGTTGAGGCAAGAAATCCCATTCGGTTGTTCGGGTAAGTTGTAACCTATTCCTCCGGGTTAAGTGAGGGTTGTTGGTTAGTTGAATTCCTAAGAGGAGCTTAGGGACTGGACGTAGGACAAGAGGTCCGAACTAGTATAAAGTCTTGGTGTCTACTTTACTTACTGTTTATTACTATCTACCTAGATCGTTCTACTATTCCATATTATACGATCCTACCGCATAGTCACTTTCAATTGGTATCAAAGCAAGGCCCGTCCTATAACCATAACACCGTTATTTGACATATTGATAATATGGAAAACAACACAAGCACAACATCTGCTTATAACTCTACATTTGCGGAAGGACAATCTACTCAAAGACCTCCTCTATTCAATGGACTAAACTATAATTATTAGGCTACAAGGATGAGGATTTATATGCAAGCAACAAGTTTTGAAGCCTGGAATGCAACTCAAGCAGAACTCGTTGTACCCACAACGGAATATTCTACATGGACGCAAGCTCAGAAGAATGAAGTTAGTGCAAATGCCAAAGCTATGAATATGCTATTTTGTGCTTTGGATAGAAATGAATTCAATCATGTTAGCATTTGTACTACTGCACATCAGATATGGAGTACACTTAAAACCATACATGAAGGCACAAACAAGGTTAAACAAACAAAGATCTCCATGCTAAAGAACCAGTTCCAAAACTTTAGAATGCGACAGAATGAATCCATTAATGACATGTACTCGATGTTTCAAGACATTCATCATGCCTTAATAGGACTAGGAGAAAAATACACGGATTTTGATATTGTATCTAAAGTTCTAAATTCACTCACTGATGAATGGGAGAGAAAAGTCTTAGCAATCGAAGAAGCAAATGATTTATCTACAATGAAACCAGAAGAATTAATTGGAAATCTTATGTCGTATGAAGTAAATATGCAAGCTAAGAAAGATCAAGCACAAGAAAGAAAAAATGTAGCTTTTCATGCGGAAAAGGAAGAATCAGAGTCTGAAGATGAGGATTTAGCATTTAAGCCAAAAATTTCAAGAAATTCTTAAGATATAGAAAAGAAAATAAAAACGGATTCAAAAAGAATTTCTTGAACAAACCTACATCCTCGAATATAGAATGCTTCAACTGTCACAAGAAAGGTCACATGCAAAAAGACTATCCAGAGCATAAGAAGGAGAATCAGAACAAAAACAAGAAAGAAAAATTCAAAAAGAAGACATTTTCTGTAACATGGGACGATTCAGATTCATCTTCATCTGAAAGTGAAAATGATAGCGACAATGAACAAGCGAATGTATGCTTTATGGCTCAAGAATCTGAGGTTAGTAATTTAACTTTCGACGATTTAATTGATGTAAACACTGAACTATTGAGTACAATAAAAAATCTTAAAAAGAAACTTAAGGAAACTCGTGAAAATCAGAACAAAGCTGAGTTTGAAAGGGATATGTTAAAAGATGAAAAGAAAATTCTAGAAGAAGAACTTGAAAAAGTTCAAGAGTCTCTTTCAAATTTGGAAACTCAATTATCTCTTTTAAGTCAAGAAATTTAAAATCAAAAGATAAAAAATGATATAATTGTTTCTGAAAATCATGAGTTAAAAACTCAGATTAAACAAGTTGAGTTAGAAAATAATAGTTTTCAAGTTAGATTAGATAACATCACTAAAAATGTCTCTAACTTTAACAAAGGAAGAGAAAATTTATCTAAGATTTTAGAAAATTCTCAATCTTCCTCAAATAAACATGGATTAGGATATAAAAAGGAACCAAAAATTCCTAAAAAGATAAAAACAAATTTTAAGAGGAATATTGATTCAAAACAACAAATGGTATTAAGAGAACCTATTAGAACAAAAGAAGAAACTAAGATAGTTAAAATTTAGGTTCCAAAGACTAACAATATTTTGATTAGGAATAAATATATCAAAGTATTTATGGATGTGTTCATAATAATAAAAATTATATTTATAAAAAGGATACTGAACAAAATTGGGTTTGGTTTCCTAAGTTCTAACTTTTAGGACCCTATTGAAAGGTGGGTACCAATAATTTTGTATTTATTTTCAGGTCCCACTCAAAAAGAAGAAATGGATACTAGACAGTGGTTGCTCAAAACACATGACCGGCGACAAAGATATGCTTACAAACATCACATACTTTGGTGGTGGCTCGGTTACCTTCGGAGACAATTCAAAAGGCTATATCATTGGCAAAGGAGATGTGAGCAATTACGGTACATCAAATTTACCTTTTATTACAAATGTTTCATTAGTTAAAAATCTAAAACATAATCTACTAAGCATAAGTCAACTATGTGACAAAGGTTTTAAAATAACTTTTTCGGAAAATAAATGTAGTATTTTTGATGAAAAACAAAATCTTGTTTTTGAGGGAAATAGAGATAGGAATATTTATGTTCTAAATATGAAAATTAGTCATAATACAAATATGTGTTTACTAGTCAAAGATAATGATCCTTGGTTGTGGCACAAAAGATTTTGTCATATTAATTTCAAAACTATTAGAAAACTTTCTAAAAATGAATTAGTAAGAGGTTTACCTAAGATAAACTTTAAGATAAAGAATCTTTGTGATGATTGTCAAATAGGAAAATTAACAAAAACATCTTTCAAATCTAAGAAAAACATTTCAACTTTACAACCACTAGAATTACTTCATATGGATCTTTTCGGACCAACACAAGTTCAATCCATTAATCATAATCGATATGTATTTGTAATAGTTGATGATTTCTCAAGATATACATGGACCATTTTTATGAAAAACAAAAGTGATACATTTGAGCACTTTAAAACATTTGTCAAAAGAATTCAAAACACTAAAGATTTGAAAATTAAGAATATACGAAGTGATCATGGTGGCGAATTTGAAAATGAAGCTTTTGAATCTTTCTGTAAAAAGAAAGGAATAAATCATAATTTTTCATTTCCTAGAACTCCTCAACAAAATGGAGTAGTGGAAAGAAAGAATAGAACATTACAAGAATGTGCAAGAACATTATTAAATGGAAGCATTCTACCAAAACATTTTTGGGCAGAAGCCGTAGCTACTGCATGTTATGTATTAAATCGTATTTCTATTAGACCATTAACTAAAAATACTTCATATGAACTCTTTAACAATAGAAAGCCAAATATCTCTTATTTTAAAATATTTGGATCAAAATGTTTTATCTTAAATACAAAAGACCAACTAGGAAAATTCGATCTAAAAGCTGATGAAGGAACTTTTGTAGGATACTCAGAACGAAGTAAGGCATATCGAGTTTTTAATAAAAGAACAAATACAATTGAAGAAACTTTACATGTATCTTTTGATGAAAACTTTAATAAAAACTTGAGTATAAAAGATGATGACAAATTCATAAATACAGACCATACAAATCTTGAAAATATGAACAATACTGAACTTAGATCTCCACCTAGAATCTTACGAGATCATCCTATACAAAACATAATCGGTGAAATTGATTCTCAAGTTAAAACTAGAAGTCAGCTAAATCAAATGGGACATGTTTCTTTTATTTCTACATTAGAACCTAAAAATCCTAAAGAAGCATCAACAGATGACTACTGGATTGTTGCTATGCAAGAAGAATTAAATCAATTCGAACGTAGTGATGTTTGGGATTTAGTCCCTCGTCCTAATAATCAATCTGTTATAGGAACAAAATGGTTTTACAAAAATAAAGTAGACGAACAAGGAAATATAACTAGGAATAAAGCTAGACTAGTAGCACAAGGATATAATCAAGAGGAAGGTATCGACTTTGAAGAAACATTTGCTTCGGTTGCAAGACTTGAAGCAATACGTATTCTATTAGCTTTCGCTTGTTTTCACAATTTTAAACTTTATCAAATGGATGTTAAAAGTGCTTTTCTAAATGGTTTTATAAAAGAAAATGTGTACGTAGAACAACCCCCTTTATTCATACACAAAAAATATCCGGATCATGTATATAAATTAAAGAAAGCCCTATATGGTCTTAAACAAGCACCTCGTGCTTGGTATGAGAGACTTAAAAGCTATTTACTAGATTCGGGATTTCAAATCGGAAAAGTAGATCAAACTCTATTCATTAAAAACACTACTAATGACATTCTAATAATTCAAATATATGTAGATGACATAATATTTGGTTCAACTAATGAAAACTTATGTAAAGAATTTTCAAATATAATGACTAAGGAGTTTGAAATGTCACATATGGGAGAATTATCTTATTTTCTCGGATTACAAATTAAACAATTAACAAATGGAATTTTATTAAATCAAGAAAAATATTGTGCTAATCTAATTAAACGTTTGGAATGGAAAACACTTCTGGGAAGCCTACTCCTATGAGTACCACAACTCATCTCGATCGAGATGAAAATGGCAAAAGTGTAGACCAAAAATTGTTTAGAAGTATGATAGGTTTCTTACTATACTTAACCGCTAGTAGACCAGACATAATGATGAGCGTATGTTTATGTTCACGTTTTCAAGCTAATCCTAAAGAATCACATTTAAGAGTTATAAAACGAATTATGCGATATCTTAATAATACTAAGGACTTTGGTCTTTTCTATCTAAAAGATTGTCCATTCGAGTTAGTATCATTTAGTGATGCTGATTTTGGTGGATCTAGAACAGATAGAAAAAGTACAAGTGGTACGTGCCATTTTATTGGAAAATCACTTGTATCTTGGTTTAGTAAGAAACAAAATTGTGTCTCACTTTCCACGTGTGAAGCAGAGTATATATCCGCCGCTTTAGCTTGCACTCAAGTTATCTATATGCAACAAACACTTAAAGATTTTAATATAAATTTAACAAATTCTACAATATATTATGATAATACAAGTACAATAAATGTATCTAAAAATCTGGTAAATCATTCTCGTACAAAACATATTGATATTCGTCACCATTTTCTACGTGACAATATCGAAAAAGGAATCATAAATTTAGAACATATTTCTACCGAAAATCAGATTGCCGATATATTTACTAAACCTTTATTAGAAAACTCATTTATAAAATTACGATGAGAATTAGGAATACTTTCTTTTAAAGATGTATTATAGCAAATATTATGAACTCAGTCGACTAAACAACTCTTCCCAGTCGACTGAATAACGAAAACAAAATTATTCAATATAAATAGCTCAATTCTGCTACCTAATACATAATAGATTAAATGATGTCTCTAATCCATCCATTTCTAACCAATGCTTTTAATCCAATAAAACAATGATTGGTTCTAAAACCTTATAATTTCCCACCGCATTTTTCTTAGCATTTTTTATATTATAAATATACTTTTATACATATAATAATTTTTCAAAAGAATTACAGAGTTTGAAAATTCTATATAAAAATGTCTTCTGACAGCTCATATTCTCATATCAACATCACCTCTTCAGTCGAAAACACTCCTACATCACCAAAACTTCCAACGCCGACGCCAAAGCATGAACTAGTGTATAAATGGGAAAACTATCGCACTGGCTACACACCGGAATCAAAGAAGGCAAAACGTGGACTTTTTACCTCCCCTAATACAAAAAGAAAGATTGATGAGATTCATCACTTTCAACAACAACAAATTGACCTCCAACGAGAATTATATTTTGAACAGAAAGTAACGGCAAGACGACTAAGCTTTCTTGAGAAAATTGGTTTACGTTTTTGTAGCTCAAAGAAAAATGAAGTGAGCGAGCCCCTACCTCGACCAGTTAGTGCGTTCGATCCATCTTCGTCTTACCGTACACCTGTTGATCCCTTGAATCCTTGGATGTCCCCAAAGACTCCTCAGTATACTCCAAATTCATGGGAAATAAGCTATATGGAAAATGAAGGAAAAAAGGACGCAAAGAAATAATTACTTTTGAAATTAATTCTTGTTATTATATATCTATACATTAATTGTTTCTTTCAAATAATTTTTTTTTCGAAAATCACAAAGAATAATGAAAATCCAAAGTTCAGTCGACTGAACCATACTGCTCAGTCGACTAAACATTAAACATAAAACAATTTTCACACAGTTCAGTCGACTAAAAACTCTGTTCAGTCGACTGAATTCAACACAGAAAATTTTCGGCCTTTAATTCAGTCGACTAAACAGACTTTTTAGTCGACTGAACGCCAATTCCCAGGCAACTTTTCCCCTTTTATCCATCAGTTTTCATCTTTATCATTCACTTTTTACATTGCAAAAGTTCTCTCTTCACCATTATTTTTCAAAACCCTAGCCCCCAATCCTCAAATTACTCTCAAATCTCCCACAAATGGCACCTAAAAGATCAAGAGCCTCTTCTTCTTCATCCTCCGAGCCAATTGATGCTCAAATTGCACAATGGCTCTATGATGGAGTAGCTATAACAAGGTGGAACAAAATGAAGAACTCTCGCATTTTCGAACACTCCTTCGTTGATTTCCAAAGCCTCCAGACATACAATATTCAAGCATTCACGGATCAGGCAGGTTTAACTTCTCTCTTAGATTTAAGAAGAAATGACCATGCAATAAATCATATCATGGCAAAATTATTTTATGCAAACCTCAACCTTGGACATCAAAATCCAAGAAATCCAAATGATAGTGTTTGGAGTATGGTTTGCGGGAAGAAAGTTTGGTTCTCCCTAGATCGAATTGCACACATCTTAGGATCACCTAATGTAGGGAGAAAGCTTGAAGAGATAGAATTCAATCCACATATTCGAGATAACATTAACCATCAATTCTTGGATGATAATATCAACATTAGAGATCTTAAATCCACTTCTCTACGACCTAGAGCTAGAATCCTTCACAAAGCTCTTACGAGAACAATTACTCCAAGAACGGGCTTATATGAAATTGTTTACCCCAACAATTACCGAGCATTATACGCTATATGGGGCAACATTCAAGTCAATTGGGTCCAACTCATTCTAGATGAATTTCTCACTTTTAACAATGGTAAAATGCGAACAATATATTTTGGAGAATATATCATGCGACTTCTCCTCAATGTTGATACGCCATTATGCGACTCCGAAAACACAATGGTTCATCAAATTAATCAACGCACTATAAGCCTTATGCAACTCTCGGCTAGACCTCCTCGCATCATATCTCTCGCCGAATGGGAAGCTAGGCATCAAGAACCACAACAACCTCCACAAGCTCCACATGAAGAACCTTTTGACCAAGAAGAAGAAATTCGTATCATTAAGCCAAGTTATACTACCAATCAATCATTAGGGATTTTATCAAGGAATCAACAAATTCTTGATAATCGTCTTAAAAAGGTAGATCACAAGCTTGATAACGTTAAAGGATTCTTCAACAAATTATGGAATGCCATCTCATGCTCAAGCTCCACTACCGCTACAACATCATGTGGCAAACGTCCGGCGCCAACTTTTACATGGACGTCATCCGAAGAACATACAAGCAGCAGCACGAGTGGAACTAGTGGTGGTCAAGGAGGACGAACTTATAGACCATCCACAGGTGGACTGGTTATTCGTGAACCTGAAGGAGATCGTGAAGGTTCTTATGATTGGGACAGAGATAATTGAACATTTTAATGGTTTGGTTTCGATAACTCCTTAATTAAATTTCTAAACAATCTCTGCAAAGGCTTGTATAAATAGCCTTCTTTTATTTGAGATACTCTATGGATTGTATTATTTGCTCAGTGGTTATATTTGTATGGTTGCTTTTTGCAAATTATATTCTTCTATAATTACTTCCTTTTTGTCGATGACATAGGGGGAGAAATCTATGTAACTAACTTTGTTTTGTAGGAAAGATAGTGCATATATTCAGAGGGAGGAAAGATAATTACATCTCTACAAACATAGGTGTTGTCATCAATCAAAAAGGGGGAGAATGTTGATACGCTAAGATTTTGATCAATGACAATGTGCTTCAACAAAAAGGAAGAGATATGTGCAAAGCTAAAGGAAGAACGATGAAGACCAATGATAAACATAAGTATGATTTTATATAGGTCTTAGTTTAGATTTATTGTTAAAATCTATCCTCAAGAGGCTTGCACAAATACTAGAACACATTTTATAAACTTCATGTTTTAATAAACATTCACTGTGCACAATTTAGTAGTTCAGTCGACTGAACAGGGATAACCAATCGACTGAACCTGTGACACATACACAAAAATGCACAGTTCCAGTCGACTGAATTTCCTGCTCAGTCGACTGAATTTGTTCCTGAAAATTTTACTACATATTTTCAGTCGACTGAAAATCCTGTTCAGTCGACTGAATTAGTAACTGCGAATTTTTTCTGAAAGGACACCTTCTTCCTCCCAAGAGTTGCAACCATTCTCCAACAGAAATGGAAGCATCTCTTGCCTGCACCTCTAGCAAACAAATGCATCTCTTCTACACATATAAATACATGGTTTTAACATTTGCAAATTACCAATTCTAATTGCTTTAATCTTTCTATTTTCTTGAACATACTTTCGAATTTCTTAAGTTGTTTCAAAAGCAATCACAAACCACTTCAATTGCTTGAATCTCTGTTTTAACTATAACACCTTTTGATTCATAGCAATTCACATTTCCTAAATCTTCACAAACACTTTGTATACTCTCGAGGATAAGATTATAGGAAAGTTGTACTCAATTTGACTCATTAGTGTTATCAAGAACACAACAAGTAAAAAATACTTTTAGTATCTAGTTGAAGTCCTCTTCGGTAGTTGAGGCAAGAAATCCCGTTCAGTTGTTCGGATAAGTTGTAAACCTATTCCTCCAGGTTAAGTGAGGGTTGTTGGTTAGTTGAATTCCTAAGAGGAGCTTAGGGACTAGACGTAGGACATGAGGTCCGAACCAGTATAAAGTCTTGGTGTCTACTTTACTTACTATTTATTACTATCTACCTAGATCGTTCCACTATTCCATATTATACGATCCTACCGCATAGTCACTTTCAGCCATGTCCATTGGTGAAGGAATGTGGTGAATAGACACTTCTTTTTAAAAAAACAATTTAACTGTCACCATGTTGACAGGGGTACATGTGACCATGTCGACATGCCCTTGTATTTTTTGGTGATTTGTTTTTCTTTGAAAATAATTTCTATATTATATTATACTTATATTTAAACTTTATAAATATACTTATATATAGTTATAATACATAAATAACTATAGAGAACAATATTAAAATATATATAATAATTTTCTATACTTTTATATTATTTAAATCTTAAGTATAAATATATAAAACAGCTAAATATATTAATATCAAAATTGTAGTTTAAAAACTTAGGATAATAATTTAAAATAAAAATATTTAAAATTAAGGATATTTAAAACAAAGGATATTTTTGGGGCTAAAATATATTGAAAAACCAGGACAGATGATTTTGGTTTTTTTTAAACAGGAATATTTAAAATCATTTTGAAAAACAAGCTATATATTTTGAAAATCATTTTGAAATAAAAGTAAGTGGATACAAAAAGATGTTCCACTACATTTTTCGTAGGTTCCATCCTACCTAGGGTTCCATCCCTTTAACGAGCACGAAGTGGATTCCATTCCACGAATAAAATAGATTTTAAGATGTCAGTGCCTTTCTATGAGTTTTAACAATATTCCTAACTATATAACTTATCTTGGAAACTTGAACTCTAGAAATTCTTGATACTCATGAGTCTTGAATCTTGATATCTTCAATCTTTGATCTTGAATCTTTATACAGTACAGTTCTTCATTCTTTAGTACCTGCAAACATATCTATATATATCTACACAATAATGTTAGTATTATATATTTTATAATCTAATTCTAAGTAAGGTTGTTGTCATCAAAACCAACTCCTCAGGGACTAACAATCTCCCCCTTTTAGATGATGACAACCTTTGTTTATAAAATATCACTTCTATCCTAATACTTCTAATAACTCCCCCTTAATCTATGCCTAACTATCCTATTTTATACTTCTCCCCCTTTGTCATCAACAAAAACCATATAACTCCCTAATACTATATAACTCTATATAACTCCCCCTGAAACTAAGACAACATTACTTGTGATTATAATGATAGTGTTATCATGCATAATCAATACTTAACTTTAAACTAAACTCTTAATAACTACTAAACCATTTATTCAAAAGATACGAGAATATACGAATAAGAGAACACAATTTATTATATAATGTTATATTTATATGTGTGTAAACTATGTAAACAGATATACATGTGTTTTTAATATAAATACCTATATATACAATGATACGAACGAAAGAATGAAAAAAAGAACACTAAGGAGTATTCTTGACAATAGGAGACCTATGAATCGAACAATTAGGATAGTGGAGACAGAAGTTTCCACGCTGTTGACAAGGTTTCCATCCTGATCAAAACATACTTTACCAACGCAAACTACGGTGTCGTCGTTTTCAACTTGTACTTCATGAATAGGTGCGTCCTCTTCTTCCAAGAGTGCTTCTTCCTCTTCCATTGGCTCTTCTTCGCTATCCTCTTGTGTATGGTCACTAGAAGACTCTTCTTCGATAAAGATCGGGTTCGTTTGGTTATCCATTAGGAACTTCTGCAAGTTTCTAAGGATTCAACCTTGCTTCTCCTGTTCTTTACTCATCCGAATTTGTTTGACTTGAATCTCAGTCACCATTTGCAAAATCTTGGAGCTAACTTCCATGCTTCTCTCAAGAATCTCAGTCACCATTTGCAGAATCTCAGTCACCATTTGTTAGACTTGAATCTCTCTGGAAACTCGACCCTATAAGCAAGTCATCTGATTCTCTCAAGAATACGAAAAGGTCCAACATACCTTGGAGCTAACTTCCCTGCTTTTCCTACTCTAACAGCTCCCCTTATTGGTGAAATCTTTACGAACACCAAGTCTCCAACCACAAATTCCAAATCTCTTCGCCTCTTATCAGCATAACTCTTTTGGTGATCTTGAGCCTCCTTCATTCTTTTCTTAATCACTGCAAATTTTTTAGTAGCCTCTCGGATCATGTCCGACCTAAGTACTAGTCTATCTCTCATCTCAACCCAACATGCTGGTGACTTGAATGGTATTCCATATAGGGCTTCATAAGGTGCCATTCCGATGCTTTCTTGGAAGCTATTGTTGTAGGAGAACTCAACTAACTGCAAATGATCCTCCTATGATCCACCAAAACCTAGAGTACACGCTCTCAAGAGATCCTCTATTAATCAGATTCACTCGTTTCGTATGTTCGTCTGTTTGGGGGTAATATGCTATGCTTAAGCTCAACTTTGTTCCAAGGGTTGGTTGCAATTCTTCCCAAAAT
Organism: Allium fistulosum; assembly: GCA_030737815.1. Lineage (NCBI taxonomy): Eukaryota > Viridiplantae > Streptophyta > Magnoliopsida > Asparagales > Amaryllidaceae > Allium > Allium fistulosum. Next base: position 195,107,983 of record CM060906.1, on the reverse strand, counting down.
TGACTAGTAAATATAGGGTCTCGATCACTTACTATACTCACAGGAACTCCATGCAACCTGACTATCTCTCTCATAAAAATTTCAGCTAAAGAAGCAGCAGTTCTTATTGGTTTTACCGAAATAAAATGTGCGCTCTTCGTTAACCGATCCACGATAACCCACACTCCATTTCCTTTTCTGATTCTAGGTAAACCATCGATAAAATCCACTGATATCATTTCCCATTTTCAATTAGGTATTTCCAATGGTTGTAATAATCCAGCTATCTTCTGATGATCACCTTTGATTTGTTGACAGCACGAACACCTGCTAACAAAGATAGAGATATCTCTCTTCATTCCCTTCAACCAAAACATCTGCTTCATATCCTTATGCATCTTTGAGACACCTGGATGGATACTCAACTTAGAACGATGTCATTCTAACAAAACTTCCTACCTAAGACCGTGGACATTCGATACATAGATCCATCCATTCATCCTTAAAAGTCCTATGTTATCAATCTTAAAACTTGTACACTGTCCCTCCTCAACCTTTCTGATGATCATCATTAAGCTTATGTCCTCTCTTTGCTTGCTCACTATACTTTCCAAGAGAATCGAGGTAACCTCCAAAAGAGTCAAAATAACATTCATGCTCAAGGCATCCACCACCACGTTAGCCTTTCCTAGCATGTAAAGAATATCCAATTCGTAAGCCGTCAGAAACTCCAACCACCTTTGTTGCCTCAGGTTCAGATCCTTTCGAATAAAAAGATACTTCAGGGATTTATGATCCATGGAGAGCTCGAATTTTTCACCTAATTAAAGAAAGAAAAATTACTCCAAAAATCTCTAAAGATTAGAAAGAAACTAAGAGGAATAGAGGGATCCTTACCCAGTAGATAGTGTTTTCACATTTTCAATGCACAGACAACAACTAGCAACTCCAGGTCATGCGTAGCATAGTTTTTCTCATGAGGTTTCAACTGCTTGCTTGCATACGTAATCACCCTACCATACTGCATTAGAAAAGGATCTAGCCCCACTCCACAAGCATCTATGAATACCGTAGATCCACTATTTCCATCCGGAACAGCCAAAACCGGTGCACTGGTCAATCTCTTCTTCAATTCCAAGCATGCCTCTCCACACTTTGTAGTCCATATAAACTTCTCCTCCTTCTTAGTCAGCTAAGTCAAATAGGAGGAAGCCTTAGAATAATCTTGAATAAACCTCATATAATATCCAGCCAACCCTAAGGAACTTCGACCTTGGAAGGAGTCCACGGTCGCTTCCATTTCTGAACAGCTTCCACCTTCACTGGATCCACTGAAATACCTTCTCCTGTCGTAATATGTCCTAAGAATCTTACCTTCGATTTTCAAAAATGGCACTTAGAAAATTTTGCCTTCAGGACATGCATCCTAAATTTTTCCAACACCACTTTCAAATGATGTTTATGCTCCTTCTCATATTTGGAGTAGATAATGATGTCATCGATGAAAACTAACACAAACTTGTTAAGAACATCTCAGAAAACATGGTTCATGAGATCTACAAAATATGTAGGTGCACTGATTAGCCCGAAAGGCATAACCAACCACTCAAAGAAACGATCATGGCCCCTAAAATCAGTTAAGGGTATATTATATTCAGCAACCCTCAGTTAATGAAATCCAGTAGCTAGATCCATTTGATAAAATACTGTAGCTCCACGAAGTTGGTCAAAAAGATCATCGATGAGGGGTAAGGGATACTTATTCCTCATGGTCAGCTTATTCAACTCCTTATAATCTATGCACAACCTTAAACATCCATCAAACTTAGCCGCAAATACCACAACTGATCCCAACTCGAATGACTGGATCTAATCAACCCTCTTCTTTATAGGTCATTGGTTTGCTTTTCTAATTCCACTCTTTCGGAGCTATCATTCTCTTGGGTTGAACGACAGGCCTTGCACCAAGTACCAAATCAATACGGAACTCTATCTCTTAGTGTGGGGGTAGGCTATTGACTTCTTCAAACACATCCGAAAAATTCTTAACAGATTCCACATAACTTAACTCATCTTGGAATGATTCCAGGGCATACAAGAAACTACACATATTCATACCAGGATTCTTGCATGATATTTTAACAATTCTTCCCAACTTAGTTTCTAATGATATAGTTCTTTGAGCATAGTCTAAAATAGCTCCATACCTCGATAACCAATCCATATCCAGAATAATATCAAATCCTTTAAAGTATAAGACATACGGGTCGCAAGAAAAGCGACGAGAAAGGTAGGAAATTGGCACATCTTCACAAATCATATTCAAATGGATTACACCACCTTTGGGGTTAGACACACACATAGGATTTTCTACGATACTACGAATAAAATGAAATTTACCTACTGATTCACAAGAGATACTACGAGAGGCACCGATATCAAATAAAGCTCGAACAAAAATACCATTAATCAGTAACATACCTTCAAGGTTGTCTTTTCCCTTCACATCCGTTGAAGTAGACGGTTCATTTTTAATAGCGTACACCATGGACTGCTGCGCCTTCTTCATGAGTGGGCGGTCTTTAATCATATGGCCCAACTTATGTCAATTGAAACAAAACGAATTTAGTACCATTGGAGAGATGGGTCCACTTTGCTGCTTCAGAGCTTCAGGGTTTGGATAGGACCTTGAAATATGACTTTATACTTGCAAAGGTAACAACTAATATCTTGAGCTTTTTCCCTTTATTCTCTCTTAGATTGAGCTTCCTTTTATTTGAATTGTTTCCACTTGCATTCCCGGTGGTTGGTGCTACTGGAGTTCTTTTCCAAGGCCTCGTACCTTAGAGCCATATCAACTAAATCCATAAAAGTGCCTTTAACATGAGCAGTCATTTTCTCATGGTACTCTTCTCTCATATCCAAAACAAACATCTCGTTCATATTTAACAGAGTGTTGATCAATTCTGGTCCAAAACAAGATAACTCGTTGAACTTCGTCTTATATTATGCTATAGACAGATCCCTCTTCTTCAAGTCCATGAAGTTCCGGTACATCCTAGTCCTTCCTGCTATCGGAAAGAATTGGTCCTTAAAAACTTCTTTAAATCAGGCCTATGTAAACTCTTCTTTTGGAACATTCGCAGTAAGAGAGTCCCACCATGCTGCTGCTCCCTCTTGCAGTTGCCATGCTGCTAAGAACCTTTTATGTTCATTAGATAAACCAAGGCTTATAAAAATCTTTTCGCTAGATCGCAACCAACCTTGCACTTCCATGATAGACTCAGTTCCTTTAAACGGTTTCCCTCCGAGATCGGTGTAATCCTTGCATAAGGTTGCGAAATTTACTCTTGGCTGTTTTAGCGCTACCTCTTCGGAAATCCGAACTCCTCTAGGATTTAGGGTTCAACCATTTGTAGTCGTAGTGTTACCTGCTCTGTAACGATACGACTTTTCGACGCTCGAAAGTCGACATTAATACATCCACTGTATCAAATGTCGCGTAATCGAATGCCAGAAAACCGAACCATTAGGGTTAAAAGAAGAGGTAGAAGAAGACAGAAGAAAAGAAAGAACAGAAAAACACATAAACAGAAACAATATCAGAATCTCACATTCGCAGCGGAACAATATACAATAGATAATCACTAGTCTTTTAAAACAAAGAACTATATCAGTTTATACATACATCAATCAGAGTCAATATACAACTCAATACAACAATGGACAGTTATATAAACTTGTCCTCATACAGAATACACAGTGGAATAAATAAACAAGTATGGAAGTACGTCTCGTCATCCAGCTTGTCTCCAAAGCTCCAGAATATCCTGATAACATAACTCTAGGCTGCCCGTGTGGAAAATTATGGGCACCCAGAGTTTAGAAAGGAAATAATAAACTCCGGGTCATTCATGGTGACTGGTGTGAGATCGTAAAACAGTTATTTTCACAAAGAAAATAAAATTAATTCGCACTGCTTTTGGAAAATGAAACTACCATAAGACCTCCCGCCACACACACAATGCAAACGCAGAATTGGAGGAGATTACTTCTTATGATAGTCAAAGATGCTTACTACGCAAATCATTGGATTATTATTATTAATGTCTAGTGTGGAAAACATTTTGAAAGTATAATATTAATCTTAGCCAGCATACGACCAGTATCGTATGCCTACTATAGCTACCATCTAAACAGTGGGGCGCCACCATAAGTAAATGGCAGGTTCTACAACTAAAACCGTACAAGTTTCGTATTGGAAAATGGATTTCCAACAAATGGTCAGGCTAAGGAACTTCCTACCGCCACATGGGATCGCCTCTGGCTGGACGTCCCGAGAGACAACTGCTCTCTGCCAACACAAGGTCGGGATACTCCTGTAACAGGTAACTCACGAATATGTCATCCCCCGGTCCTTTGGGACCTTTATCCGAGGCGCCTTGATAAACACACAATCACACAATAAATGAGATCGGAGTATCCACATAGGTTAAATACCAGGGCTCCATACCTGATACCACCCTTTTCCAGAAGGAAATGACATACCCTAAAGGGCACGACCCTCATAACCTTGCCGCATATTCCTGTTTCGACCATTTCCGGGGTGTGAGGTCTGACGAAGTCTCGTCCATAAAGCTACGCTTTTCCACAAAACCGTGCTTTGATCACAAATGATCAACACACAGCAACACTCAGCATGCCACATTACCAAATTGGGAATATATCGCTGATAAATTTCAACTACATAACCTCTGAGCTCGTACGTCTCAGAGAAGGGTGTTAAGCTAAGAGAATAAATTCTCCGCCACCAACAGAAATGTATTTGAAAGAAATCAGCTTTATATCTCAAAATGTAATGTCATACATGTAACCATACAAGTCTGTTCCGGGTTCGAACAGATTCGAAGGCACTTCCAAAGAAGTCCTTGCAATCCGGGTATTCACAATCCCGATCGGACTTCCTATCACAAAAAGAGTGATATAAATCTCTATACCAGAGCAACTCGGTGCAGAGACATTCGACAGGTTGTCCTTTCATTTTTTAAAATACTCGGTCTTCACACCGGTCTTCAATTTCAATTCATACACGTCGTATCATTATTCGGAATGGGTTATCTGACACAAAGGTCTTTTTCCGGCTAAACCGAATAATAAGCGTTTGTTTTAAAAACCAATTCAAGTGCCATTTCAAAGGCAATATTGATAGTCGGTGATTTAACTATCAATAATATTCACAACAATCATCAGATTTAAATAATTTTCCTAAATTATTTATTTTCAAAATATCTTCATAAGATATATATTTTTCCACACTTCAACACTTTGAAAACAGATTTCAAATCAATTTTTCACCTTTCAACTTTTGAAAATAAATTTCAAACAATTCCCTCATGCGGAATATATTTCCAAATATTTCTTTTAAAAAAACAACTTTAGAACTTTTAATTTATATTTTTAAAAGCTACTTTGGAAATATACCCGGCTTTATAGTGAGAATACACTTTCACTTCAAAATGGTCCATTTAAACCAATTAAATAAATCCTTATCGATTTATTTTAAATTTACATTCCAAATCTGTAAAATTATTTCCTCACTTTAAAAATAATCAATGTTTATTTTTAAAACAAATTTCCCTTTCCTTTATAAATTCCATTGTGAATTTAAATTTCCAAATATTCACTTATACACGATTTTCAAGTCGTTTTCCAAATATCCACTTTCAAACACCAAATCAATTACAAATTGATTTCTAAATTTATTTCAACACCAAATCATTTTACAAATCGATTTCCAATTTATTTCAACACAAATCAATTTTTCATTCAACATTAATTGAATTTTCATTTCGATTTCCCAAAGATTTATCTTCAAATACCAAATCAATTATCAATTGGATTTCAAACAAATTTATCACCTTTTAAAATAAATTCCTTTATCTCTTTCAAACCATTTAAAATTCCATTTTAAATAAATTTCCAACTTTCGAATAATACTATTCAAAAATCCATTTATAGAAATCTTTTACCATATTTTTGAAATAATTCGATAAGATTTCGAAAATCAACTTTATGCTTTTAAAATTCCTTCTTTTAAATTCATCTAATTCTTTCAAAAGAATTATTTAAAATTTCCAACTTTAATTTCAGAAATCCAATTCATTTATTTCTGGTATCCAACGATACCAAAAATACATTCAGCTAAATTATAGCTTTCAACACATCCAATCACAAATATAATCATCCACAGAATATAAATAAACAATCACACAGCATATGAAACAAATTCATATAATTTGAGGAATCCAGTTGGATCCCTCCAACCTGTTTCCCTACATCTACATATGTTAGCACAATACCAATTCCACTTCGAGGTGGAATATCGCGGTATATGGGATTTATAAATTATCATCCGCTATTATGCGGCGCAATAGGGTCTCATCTGTAACAACCCGCATGTCTATCGATTTTATATTTAAATATTTTATCGTTAGTCGGATGTTAGTCCGAAAAGCTACTTTTTGCATACGGTCAAATTAGGACTCGAGACCACTTCCATTGAGTTCAAAATGACGTTTGCGATCTTTTTGAGTGTAAACTTCGATATGTTTGGAGATAGTGAAATTTTCGACACTTTTTCCCGCCTTTGACTTTGGTTTGGACTGCACCCATTTAGTTCAGCCCAACCCTCTTCCTCACTTTATCAAAACACTTCAAGCTTTGTCAAAAATGGTGGTGGGAAGTGGAAATTAAAACTCCAAACTCAAATTCTATTGCAAATCCGAGATTCAACTCCAAATTCAAGAAGAAGATAGTGGATTCAAGCTTTGGATTGCTTCTCCTTGCTTTCAATCTCCATCTTCATCCATTTTAGTGAAAAGGTGAGATTTTTGATCTCACATCTTGCCTATGTCTGTCATTGGACTGTTGGGAATGGTTCCCTATCACTTTAGCATGCTCGTTTGCATTTGGTTTGGATTGAATTGGCGAAAAACTCCAATTTTTAGCATTTTTGGTGAGTTCCAGCCCTTAGGTCGTTCTGCCCAGGTTAAGTCGTCCAGGCTGCTAGCTCACGCGCGTTGAAAAGTCACCGCCTTCATAAGTCGTTCACGAGTTAAAGGCATAAGTCAGGCATAAGTCGTTCACGAGTTAAAGGCATTCGCCTCGAGTTAAGTCGTTAGGTCGTTTGGCCTTAAGTCGTTTGCAGTTAGCTCGCTCGCCTCGAGTTAAGCCGTTAGGTCGTCTGGCCTTATCGTTAGGTCGCGTGCCTAGTTAACTCGTTAGGTCGCGTGCCTAGTTAACTCGTTAGGTCACGTGCCTAGTTAAGTCGTTAGGTCGCGTGCCTAGTTAAGTCGTTAGGTCGCGTGCCTAGTTAACTCGTTAGGTCGCGTGCCTAGTTAAGTCGTTAGGTCGTGAACACTTAGGTCGCGCCTCACTGTTAGGTCGCGCACTTCGTTAGGTCGCTCGCATTTAGGTCGCAGACCTTAGGTCGCTCGCGAGTTAGCACTTAGGTCGTTTGACCTGTTTTCCCCTAGGTCGTTCAACCTGTTCTTCTGCTAGGTCGCACGGCAGTCTTCCCTTAGGTCGTTTGGCTTCTCGTGGCCGCTTGCCTTCACTAGGTCGTACCGTTTTGACGGGGCGCTGCCCCTTGGACCCCCGCGACCTAACCGGGCAGGTCGAACCCCGTATTCCCCCTCGTAGGGGATCTTATCTGAAAAACATTCATCAGAAATTCCTACTTTGATGGTTTTGCGATTGATTTCTTTGGGCTTTACTCATGTCTTCGAACGTGAATTTATGTGATTCGATTTGTTTCGACAATCGTTTTGTGACTTGTCACTCTAAAGATATGAAGGTTTCAATATTAGTAGTAAATATCAAAGCTCTTTCATCAAAACGATTTCAACTCTATTTTTATTACAAAGCACTTTTTCCTAAACCGTTTTCCAATCTACTAGTATATACAAGCCTTTACTTCACTCGGATGAGAAATCGACTTAAACGACTTAGTAAAACGAGTGGTATGAAACGCTTGCGTTCACTTCGTCGGTTAGCTCTTGGACTTGTTCGATTGAACCCTTTTTGTGACAATTTTCTAGTGAAGATTTACAGCTTGTTCGTAAATATTTAAGTTAAGCAAGTGGTTATGGGACATGAAGCTAAACTCATATATTTACTAGCTTGGTGTGATTGACACTTCCTTATGATCATGACGATCATTCTTGTGATTTAGACTAGCGATTGAGCGATGTCTCTTTGTCTGCGAGGGAGACTAGACCCCGCTTGGGTGACGTTTCTACTCACATATATGGGGCTGCACCCCATGGTCTTTGGCCGTTCGTGTGTCAAAGGCCTTCGGGCCATCCGTGTGTTCGGAAAATTAAATGGATAGCTTCCATGAGATAGCTTCTCGTCCGTGTGCTCGGACTTCCCCCTTTTTGTGATTTCTGGATTTCGTGTGTTGATTTCTGGGATTTGTTCTGGAATTCGTGTGTTGATTTCTGGATTTAGTGCTTCACCAACTTTTGTGGTTTTCATTGATATGATATCAGTTTTTTGTGTATTGGTGAATTTGTGTGTCATTACCTGCTTATGGGTTTGGATCTTTGAGAAGATCCTTGTGAAATTGATTAATCTCTTGTTGATTATCATTTACGTACTTATAGTAGTACGATGTTATGGTTATTACATGTTCATGTCATGTCGTTTACTTTATACCATATCATCTGATATTTATAGCTAGACTGATCCGTTTATTATTTTCTTATAAATAATACTCGGGTCAGACCGAGATGTTACAGGTGCTTCTGCTTGACTTCTCTTCAGGATTATTCTGACTTTTGGCTAACTACATAGATTAGTAGTTTTTGGATGTACACATTTGAGATATAGACTCTACGTTGTGTACTTATTCTTTTATATAGCACGTGATGTTATTCTTTTGTATTATCGTGGATCTTTCTGACCACTACTATGATGTACACTTTAATGTGTTATATATTTATTCATATCTTCTTCCGCCTTTGTGATATGGATGTCTGTGACTGATTCATGTTATGATTATTTCTATGTTTGTTTCCGAAGGTTATTTATAGCCACCGTGTGATAGCTTTATGTTTGTATCGGTATGTCGGATTTCCTCTTTATGAGATATGCATTCTGCTCTATCTGACATATTGGTGCTCGCACAAAGAAGTTACATGGATGGTCGCTCCTCCACAGCCTTATTCTCTGCGCCAATTGACAGCACTACATCGTAGTGTTCTTGGTTATCGTGGGTATAGAGGTGGGGCGTCACATCATCCGCTATATAATGCGGGAAAATCAATCACCAATATATACATATGCCAATATATATATTGTTGTATACTACTATATATAGTATCCCATCCAAACAGTCAATCAATAACTGAAAATCCAACTTTCATTTGAGTGAGAAAATCTCACCTTAGCTTTTTATTTTGCAGTCCGTTTCCAATCCAGTTTGTTTCTCGATTTTTATAGACCTTGTAAAAACATTATATAAATTTATTAATATTCGAATTAAATCGAACAACTCAATTTCTAACTTGATAAGTTTCAATTATACAATGATTTTAATTTTAAAATTGAAATTTGACTTTTAAACTAATTTCTTTTTAACAAAATATTTTCTTTAAAATAGATTTAATTTTAACTGATAATTTTCCCTTTCAACTTTTATATGTAAATATTTAAAACAGAAGTATTTTTATGCTTTACTGTAAAACTAAAATTTCATTTCTATATAAATTTAAAACATTTTAAAATTTTCCATTTTCAAATCTTATCTATATATACATTATTATTATTACTGTCTATATATCTATTTAAATCAAAATATAAATTTTCTAAAACTTATAGTAAAATCAATACTGCTCACATTTAAAATTCCTCTAATTTCCAAAACCATATATATATAAATATATTTCTAAAAATATATATATATACGTATTTTTTTATATATATTTTAAACTGGAAATAAAATAATTATCGATTTACTTGGTTGTAAAATCAAAATAGCAATACCTCACTGATGCGTCGCCAAATCGATCAGAACCCAGCCTTGTCGCGCTCGCGATTCAAACTTGAACTCGAGTTCATGACTTCGGCTGTCTGCGCGCCCCATCCACGAAACCTCAGTTCAATCCACATTCGTTCAAGCCGCCGCGAGACCATCACCATCCCCAAATCACTACGCCGCCCTATTCCAGTTGCCACATGAATCCCTCTCGCGAGCCTCCTTTGTCATCTCGCACGCGAGATCGAACTCGCCTGATGGTCGCCGCTCCACCGAGAACGCCTCCAGCCTCGATTGACAATTCGCGGCCCACCAACTCGTGACATCATCCCTTCGTCGCCACAACTTTGAACTGCTCGATTTTTTTATTTTGAATGATAGAGTTTCCGCCATTTTTTTTATTTTTTTATTTTATGGTGAATCGATTTCGAACTAGTGGGGGGAAGGTCGCGATCCTTGAATAGAAGGGAGATTGGAAAAAATGGTAGGCGATGTACTGAGAAGTGAAATTCAATTTTTAAAGAATGATTCTTTTTTTTCGAATGAGAAGGAGACTTCGGCCATGATTTTTATTTTTTTGGAAGAGGAACGAAATGATTTAGTCTTTGAAAAAGAAAAGACTCACCTTCGATGTTATTAAAAGAGGGAACACGGATATGAAAGGAAGTCGGCTGAATATTAAAAAGGAAGCGTGTTTAAGAAGGCACCGATGACATTGATTTGATCAATTAAAGTTTTATTTAATTTTCAACGCGTTTACTTATCGTACGCTCACACAACAACTCCAAATGCCACGAAAATTGAAATTCGATGATAATACAATATTACGGATCCAATGGAACTGGTTTCGTCGAATTCCGAGACTGTGCCCCGGAACGCTATTTTTTAAATATCGATATAAACGGTAAATTTCAAAACTGAACAAAACGGTTTCAAATTCAATTCTAAAAGTTCCAATATATTCAGAATTATCAATATAGATTTTACAAGCCTTCATATTATTTTTAATCAGCTTAAAACTGAAGATTCAAATTTTTATCCAAATTTAACGATTAAATTCAATAATTTAATCGCCAAATCCATTCTGATATTTGAATTTCAAATTAAACTATCATTCGAATATTTAAACTCAATTAAATATTCATTTTTCAAATGTCAAAAATTCAGGGTCGTTACATGCTACCCTACCTCGTCTGCCTCTGTTACTCATGTCTTACTACTTGGATATAGTAAGATAATTCTTAGAATACTTGGAATAGATAAATCTTGAAAGAGGGGTACTATCAAACCTATCAAGCTGATCTATCTATCAGAGACATGATATATATATTAATAAAAATTACAAGTACGCACTCTCGAAGTTGACCCTCAACCTAAAGCCTAGGTGTTCGCTTAACTTAAGCTCTGATACCAAAATTGTAACGACCGCCTTTCTTGCACCGAAAGATGAGCCATTAAGTGTAGAAGAAAAGGAAAGATATGAAGAAACTACATAATCACAGAATCTCACCACGAATAAGAACAAAATATAATAGATAACATAGGATATTGCATTGTCATTTCCATAATAATAATACATCAAATTCATTACATTACAACTTTCAACCGAACAGTTATAACTACCTGCCCATACAAAATACAAAGATCATAAATAACATAGTGGAATAAAATAATAACTAGCTAATGGTAAAGCCACATGCTCCAGCTCCTTCAAAATGCTTCGTAAGAAACCCGGATCACTTGGTTACTCATAAAATTTTTGAATACGCAAGAGTTTTAGGAAAAGAAAACGGTCAGACATGGGTTTGGTGTGGTAAACTCAAAACAACTTAATTTTTTACTTTTATAAAATGCTTTGAAATCAAAAGTATCTCGTAAAACCACACCGCACATAAACACGAATAGGTTTTTACCTTACGATAAGCAAAGCACTTTATATAAAATCCAGTGATATTATCATAATATATAGGGTTTCAACTAAATAATTCACATAGCCGAAATTGTTATATTAATTAAATTCCAGCATAATAAGTATACAACTAAGACCGAAGGCATTTATTGGGAAATGGATTCCATACAATGATTGGGCTACTGGGGTACCGCCCGTCACATTGCATCTTTAGGTAAAATAACACTGAGGTTGAACCTATTGACACCTGGCAACACAAGACCGACCTACCCCTTATTGGATAGTACCAAATAAGATAACTCCTCGGTTGGGATTAGCAATCGTATCGAAGCATAAATGACTTAATAGTAGGGACTCTAGATAGGGGTGACCTTACCCTTATGGGAGCGACCTACCTAACCTTGCTGCATCTTCCTTGTTTTTGTCATTCGCGGTTGATGAGGCCTGAGCCTACGTTTACCTTTATTATAGCATTGCCACTTGGAATGCTAACATTGCCTTCCATATGTTGACACAATGTCATCACTCATCCATACAAGTCATTCAGGAGATGAATGAACCGAATGCACTATCTCCACCACACGCATTTTGGAATCACCCTCAGGGTTAGTAGCAAATAGCCCTTGCGCTTCAAAGTCTTCATCTTGGACCTCGCCTTCACTATTTCCAATTCGAACGCTTACATTTGTTCAAAATGGTTTTCGAATAACAACTGTTATCTAATCTGGGTCTCTCCAAATCAACATTTGATAATTATAAAGGGTCAAGTTGTTTATAGTGGATTATTCCACAATCAGGGTGTAAATATTTACATGTTAACATACGTTTCATGTGCTTAGATAATCATGACCCGCTTATAGAAATTAACCACCTTGTATTCATCACATTCTCGAAGTGCGGTATTTGTGATAAGTATAAGTCGATTTACTTTCAATAAAATGAGTCAACATTTTACTACAACTACTTTAATTCATTTGGCTACTTGATAGCATGGATGAGAGATCCTTTGGTTTTAAAAACAATTTACTTAAACAAGAAAGTTGGTTAAAAATAAATAACCGAAAGAGTTTTGAAAGAACTTTAAACTAAATAAACCTTAATTAAATCATAAGTTAAACTTAATTAACTTTAATTAACCTTAATTAAATCAACAATCCTACTTTAGACCTTAATTAATTAAGAATTTATATATACTTAAACTTCAATTAAATTTTAATTAAATAACATTTATTTAAGAAATTAAATCCTAATTAGGTGGATAATTAACCTTTAATTAAATAATTAAATAATTAAATAACAAACTCAAATTAAATAATTAATTAAAGTACATAAACTTGATTAAATAAAATTAATTTCCTTTTTTCTTAATTAATCATTATTTAAAACTTACTTAATTAAAAATATTTAATTTAGTTAATAATTTTCTTAAACACTAATTATTTAACCTAATTACTTAATTAATTAATTAAATAATAATTAACTTTAATAATAAATTAATTAAATTATTAAATAATTAAAACTTAACTTTTTGACTTACTTAACTAATTTGAAATGAGTTTTAAAAAACAATCCAAAAGAAAACAACTTAAAACTTGAAATCCTGAAAATTTCCGAACTGCATCCATAGCGACTATCGCTATAAGCACAGTTCGCTAGAATTGATTTCTAGGTGAAAACTTCACTTTAACTCTAGCTGCTACATGTTTGAAAATGCAATTGTAAGAGTTTTGAAAACTTAAACAAAAGGTGAAATTTTGGAAAAGCATTTCAGAAATCCAAAGCGAGACAAAAAAATTCTCTTCAAATCGGATCTCAAGTCCTTGCGCCTTTTCAAAGTGCTAACTTCACAAAGTCTACATCACATATGCTTGGTTTGGTTTCATAAACACACTACCATCATATCATAACCAACCATTCACATATCCATATCCCAAACATATCATTTAACAACTAAATCACAAATCCAAGTTCAACGGTAAACATATAATCATATACCATCAACACAACATGGTAATTCAACACAATAACCATTATATTTTCACAACATATAGTTCATCAAAATCAAGTATTTTCATTTTCCAAAACCAAAAGTTTTACTCACCGAAACTTTTTAAATTCAGGACGAACTTTTGCCAAAATTTGAAAATGAAAGTCTATAGTATGGTGGATCGATTATACAAATGACAAGTATATAACTAAATTAAACTATAGTGTAATGATAGTAAAGAATGTAAATAAGAATAATCGCACCAGGGTTTTTATACTGGTTCGGACCTCCCGTCCTACGTCCAGTCCCGAAGCTCCTCTTCGAAATTTCCTTTCACCAAATAACCCTCACTTCACCCGGAGGAACAGGTTTACAATAGCAGAGTTTCTTTGTCAACTATGTGTTCTCTATTACACGGATTTTGACTATATAGTACAATTGAACTTCCTATATCTCTTGAATGATTGAATACAATATTGTTCGAGAGAATATAGAAGTGTATGATCTCATATTTTCAGATTAGATAGCAAGTAGATGATTAGAGCAAGAGATGATCAAGATAGAGAGTCGAGTTGTACTTCGATCCTTCTTGATTCTTGTTTATATAGTTGTAGAGTGTTGCTTCTGTTAATGATGAAGAGTTGCAACGAAGAGAAGCGGAGATGTCTATTCGAATGTGATAGTTGAAGTTCTTCTTTGAAATCCGAGTTCACAATCAGACTTCTGGATGTTTGTATCAGACGTCTGAGCCTGTATAATTTCTGTTCATGAGTTTGAAATCAGACATCTGGTATTTGTATCAGACGTCTGGTAGTATATAATTTTTGTATATGGTAGATTTCCAGACGTCTGGGTGCATCTACCAGACATCTGGTCTTGTCTGTTTTGTTGTTCCAGAGGATATTTTCAGACGTCTGACTTGTGCACTCAGACGTCTAAAAACTGTGCATGTCCTTTTTGTGCATGTTTCTTGTTGCTTCTTTTATCTGATTGACTTGTAGTCTCTTGTATCGTTCTTTGAGCCTTGTTCTTGTCTTTCTAGTGATGTTGTTCTAGCAAGTTCCTGTATATATACATATATATGTACATTTGATTTTCATTGTATAGTTGTTGTCATTAAAACCATGGATTTGATTTCCTAACAATCTCCCCCTTTTTTATGATGACAACTATACAATGTACTTATATATAATTTTTATAAATCTCCCCCTGAATATGTGCTTTCCATTATATCTCTCCCTTTGTCATTATCAAAAAGAATGAGGGAATCATATTTGCAAATTCCAAAATCATTCCTTTTGTTTCTCCGAGTACCTGTAATAAATAAAAATCTTTTTTTGGTACCCACTTACTATGTTAGGGTCCGGGGGGGTTAGATCTTTGGAAACCATACTCATTTGGATGTGGTTGAACCTTTATAAATATAATTTTCATTATTAACTACCATATCGAAATAATCATCAATGTATTTTTCTCTATTTTTCCAATTAACAGGAACCCAAATACTTAGATAATTTTTATTCATATTTCCGTTCAATGATTTTGTACTTCTAGAGAAATTATAAACATTATTGGCCATAGCAGTATTTGAATTTCTATAAGAATTTGATCTAGACTTTACTCGAAATTTAGTACTAGCACTAATATTTTTTCTATACATGAAAGTGTATCTAGTGCTATTTCTACGATCAGTTTTATAATATCCTAAACCACTTTTGTCATGTAAAAGGTCTAGAACTAGATAAAATCATGTTTAAATCGTTTTGACCTTTTTTAAATTTTGTGACTTCAGTGTTAAGTTTATCAAATTTAGCTTTGATGTCAAAATTATTATTTCCAAAAGAAATATTACTGTTTTTCAAAATATCAATTTGCTTGTTTAATTCAGAATTTTCCCTTTTTATCGTATAGTTCTCATTTTTGAGAAGAAAAATTCGAGATTCTGAATTATCTAAAGATGATTGTAATAAATCATTTTGTCCTTTCAAATCCGTAATTTCTTTTGAAAAAATTTCATTTTCTTTATCAAAGATAGTATTTTTATTTTGCAAAACATTGATTTCCTCTAAAAGATCATTGTTTATCTTCTAACTGCTCATTTACTTTTTGTAGGAAATCTTTTTGTGAAACAAGTTCTTCTACGGTATTTTCAAAACATTTAGTTTGTTTTATCAAAAATTTATTTTCTTCTTTTAAACTGGAAATTTCTTGCTCACAATCTTTTAACTTTTCAAAAGCAATTCTATTAACTTTATTCAAGGTTTTATAATCTTTTAATAATTCATCATGTACTAATAGAAGATCTTTATATAAAGAATCTAAGCATACCGATTGTGATCTGAGTTTAGTCATGAAGCATTTATTTGTTTTTTCCTTTGATCCTTCTTTATTGCTCTTTCTCTTCCTATTGCCTTGACTAGATCTCTTTATAGCCATTTATTCTAGGATGTTGTTACGATCTCTAGAATCTCAGGCTCTAATACCAATTGAAAGTCTATAGTATGGTGGATCGATTATACAAATGACAAAAATATAAATAAATTAAACTATAGTGTAATGATAGTAAAGAATGTAAATAAGAATAATCACACCAGGGTTTTTATACTGGTTCGGACCTCCCGTCCTACGTCCTGTCCCGAAGCTCCTCTTCAGAATTTCCTTTTACAAAATAACCCTCACTTCACCCGGAGGAACAGGTTTACAATAGCAGAGTTTCTTTGTCAACTATGTGTTCTATATTACATGGATTTTGACTATATAGTACAATTGAACTTCCTATATCTCTTGAATGATTGAATAAAATATTGTTCGAGAGAATATAGAAGTTTATGATCTCAGATTTTCAGATTAGATAGAAAGTAGATGATTAGAGCAAGAGATGATCAAGATAGAGAGTCGAGTTGTACTTTGATCCTTCTTGATTCTTGTTTATATAGTTGTAGAGTGTTGCTTCTGTTGATGATGAAGAGTTGTAGCGAAGAGAAGCGGAGATGTCTATTCGAATGTGATAGTTGAAGTTCTTCTTTGAAATCCGAGTTCACAATCAAACGTCTGGATGTTTGTATCAAACGTCTGAGCCTGTATAATTTTTGTTCCCGAGTTTGAAATCAAACGTCTGGTAGTATATAATTTTTGTACAGGGTAGATTTCCAAACGTCCGGGTGCATCTACCAGACGTCTGGTCTTGTCTGTTTTGTTGTTCCAGAGGATATTTTCAGATGTCTGACTTGTGCACTTAGACGTCTAAAAACTGTGCATGTCCTTTTTGTGCATGTTCCTTGTTGCTTCTTTGATCTTATCGACTTGTAGTCTCTTGTATCGTTCTTTGAGCCTTGTTCTTGTCTTTCTAGTGATGTTGTTCTAGCAAGTTCCTGTGTATATACATATATATGTACATTTGATTTTCATTGTATAGTTGTTGTCATTAAAACCAAGGATTTGATTTCCTAACAGAAAACACTTTAGAAACTTGCAAAAATTGTAACTTTGGACCCTTGAACACTTAAAATGGGCTCGGCCATGTGGTTAGGGATGGAAATAGGGCGGGTAATATGCGGGGAATGCATCCTTCGCCTTCATCCCCGCTACCGATTTATTCCCCCCCATCCCTGCCCTATCCTCGTTTAATACCAGCGGATTCGGGTAGGGTAATACACATCGGTTATGCGGAACACGTTGGGTACCCATTAGGGTAAGTGAAGAAAATAAAGTAATAAATAAAAATAAATGGCAAAACAGAAGTTTTAAATTTAAATCAAAAAATATTAATTATACTTCGTCATCCCTAAAAGATAAAAGATAGGCCTTCAATTTTGAAACAAAAACATAACCAACCATATAGTCATAATTCCATAACTCTTAATAATTTAAAAAGTAGACAAATCATAAGCATCAAAATGAAACTAAAATAGTCACGGTGACAAATTCTTAAAAAAAGTCATCACACTTGAAATTCACAATAACAACCAGTTCACCACTATCATTTGATCTTCATGATTTGAGCATCAAAATTCACAAAATTTGGACCCTACACCATTAAAAAAAGTCAAGAATACCAATTGTTAGTAAATAAGAAAGAATTACAAACATATGAGCACAACATTACAATCAAGAACTAACTTTCTCTTACTTGGAAAAGATAATCCATCCTTAGCCTCCACTCATTTAGGTGTTGCAGTCCAATAAACTACACCATCACGAATAGTTTCTATCCCACCTTGAATTGCACCTAATCCTTATTAAACAATCAAATTCAAGATATGAGCACAACATTTCATATGAAGTAATTCCCCTTTCAGCAGTAAATTATCATTTCTCAACTTTTTTTTAATCTTATCCATCATGGAAATATTAACACTACAGTTATCTAAAGTCCAGGTAGAAAACTTACGATCAATGTACCATGCAACCAAACACACCATCGATTCTTTTGTTAGTGTTTTATCAGTATAAGGAGCAGGCAAATATATAAACCTATAATTATGAGAAAGAGTCTAATTAGAATACAAATAATCAATTATAAATCAAAATTCAAATTCTTTTAAGAAAGACTAGTAAGTTACCTTATTATTTAGCTGCGCAAAATACATGAATTTTCGATATAGTGTGCAGTTACCACCATGTATCTTTTTTTTGATTAGTGGTTGTCCACATATCAGTTGTGGCTGCAATTCTACCTTGATTGGTACTCAATATTGTCTTTAGCTTTGCCTTCTCACTCTCATATATCTTTATGATATCACTCCTAATGGTAGGTCGAGATACATGCTTGAATAATGGTTGAATCGAGTTAACAAAACTTCTAAATCCAACTCATGCAAAATGATCATTTTAGCAAGTTCTTCCCTTGAAACTTGTTGATCAAATGTGTGAGAGCCAAGTGTTGTAGTTCCATCTTTTTTCTTAATAGGATTCAAGATGGATTGCTTTATGTCTCGATGCTTTCTAAGAGTGCATATCTTGAAATGTTCATGCAAGCGTGTAGTCCCATTCTGCTTGCTCCACTTAATTTCTTTTCACAGTAGTTGCAAATAGCCTTATCAACTCCATTGACCTTTTGCTTAAAGTGAAGCCAAACAACAGAAGTTTAGGCCCCGTTTGGTTTCGTTTTGTGTTTTGTGTTTCAACATACACTACAAAATACAAAAAAATGTGGAAATTTTTTTTCAATTCTTAGCCATCGCGACGATTGACGAGAAACAGAGGAGATGAATTGTTTTACATCCTTTTGTTGTGGCTCAAAACGCAAAAAATCAAATAAACTTGTTTTATATTTTCTATGTTAGTTTCATTTTTCAAAATTGTGTGTTTTTCAACAATACATAATAAATACGAATTTTTCTTTAGACGAAAACACAAAACTAAAAATAGCAAACCAAACGGGGCCTTATCTTTTATTTTTTGTTTCACCACCAATCTCACATTCTATAATTGGTGGTGAAATACTAGTATCAGATGGTGGAACAGAAGAATTGAGCTCTACAGTTGGGGATAGTGTGGATTCATTATTTCGTCCAATTGTAGATGGAACATCATCTGTTGTAACCTATGAAGAACTTTCAATCTCTCCCATTGTTGGACTACAAAATATAAACACCAAATAAAATATTAATAAATCATTTTACAAATTTAATATATAAATAATACAACTACTGACATCCTTACTGAGTGATAGGGAGAACCGGAGAAGAGGACGATGACACATCAGAGTTGCTAAGAAGAAGAAGCCAAATAGATGCAAATACAACTCTCCAGTTAATCCGACATGAGAAGCTATCAGCTGTTTATCAAGCTATTAAAAACAAAACAACCAAAGAAAATGTAGTCAAATTACTGATAAATTAAAGTCTTTCATTGTTAAATAATATGATTAAAGGTTTAATGTTATAAGCAGAACGATGAAAGATGTCGACAAGTTTTATTATTTTAGAAACCTGAATTATTCAAACGAGATTTTATAGCATGCGATAAAGATATCCCAAAAACGTTCTATGCTAGAAATAGAACAAATGAGAGTTATTCAACGTTCTATACTAGAAATAGAACAAATGAGAGTTATTCATAAAGAAGTATTTATACCCAGCTAGACATTTAGCAGCAATAAGAAGAAGGCGGCTGTTTTTTACTGAGTGACTATTTTGTTTCTCATGTTGTTATGACATATATATAATTTTCTTTTTATATAAAAAATAAACAAGGAAACCCAATGGACATAGAGTATGAAAGGATACTATCATTGAAGAGCATTTAATACAAAATAAAGGAAGATGAATAGTCAATAGAATCAATACTCAGCATTATAAACAGAAACTATATACCGGGTCGGATATAGGGCGAATAGTATCACTCCCGTACCCGCCCCGGCCCTGTTTCGGGTATTGAAATCATCTCCCATCACCGTCCCATTACCCGCCAAGTCGAGGAATCCCGACTCGATTAGAGGCGGATCTCCATGGGTACCCATCCCGCGGATTAAATTTCCATCCCTAGCCTTGTCCTTCTAGTATTTTCATTGAAAACAAATTTCTACAAATTGATGAACATTTTATTAAAAATATATATCGATGTCTCATATGGGTACAATATTTCATTCGGTACAAAATTTCAAAATTTTCTAAATACAATAATATATTGCATAATAATACTAACCATGTAATTGAACTCGATACCTTAGTTAATATATAAGTAATGTATAAATGTCAGCTAATGGTCTATTACATATTTATCGTTTTAATAAAACGATAAAGTGTTTACCTTTTTAATAAAAAGACAACCAATTTGCCGTTTTAATAAACGACAAGCACTTTGTCGTTTTAACAACCGGTTAGCATGACTGGTTTGTTAGTCGTGGAATTGTATTTTAATTAGTTTTAACAAGTGAACAAGTCACATCTGAGTGTGTGATGTTTTGTTCAATGTAAATTTTTGTGTGAAAAAACCACATATTGATTGTGCTCTTAAGGCAAAAAAAATTGTTAAGGCGAATAAAATTGATTGGGTGTGAGGTATTTCAAGGAGAAATCATCAATTTTAAATAGGTAATAAATATAAGATTTTATGGCACGTGCAACGTACGTACATATAAAAGCCTCTTATTAGATTTAAAATTTTTAAGTACCTTGATAAAAATAAACTGGAAAATATAAAGAAAAAATTTAATTTTTCTTGTTGAAATATGGTTTTGAACTTATAATCCTGTTTATGTTTCAAAATTCATTTGAAGATATACGTTAATTTTTGTTCTCAGCGGGAATCGAACTTCTGACCTTTTTTTGCGTATAGGGGTACTTTTGGAACTTCACAGTCGGACTAAAAAATTGTGTTTCTATTCCAATTATTGATACGAGATTATTTGGCACGTGCAGTGCACATGCATATATAAAAACCCTTACATAATGATTTAAGATCGTTAAATTTTAGTTTTTATAACTTTGGTAATTAAAGTTCAAAATTATAAATAAAATTATTGTAAATATTAGGTTGAGATTGGAATTTGAACTTGTGATATAATTTATGTATCAAAATTTCATTCGAAAATAAATGATTTTGAGTAGAATTCAAACTCTCGTTAAATCTTAATTTTTTATATAGCTTTGATAAGTAAAAGTTTAAAATTATAAAGAAAAACATTATAAAAATACATTGAGATTATAATTTGAACTTGTGTTATAATTTATGTATCAAAAATTTTATTTGGAAATATATGCCATTTTTGTTTTGAGTGGGAATTGAACTCCTAATCTTTTATTTGTGTATAAGAGCATTTTTATAATTTCGTGGTCGGACTAAAAAATTGTTACTCTATTCCAACTATTAATAAATATGTGTTTCTATTTCAACTATTAATAAAAATAATTCTTTGTTCAAATACCTCGTTCGTAGCTCCTAACGCATTTCCCGTTCACTTTACTTACCCACTCAAATGGCCGTTCAAATTCTCCATTTTCGTTCGTCGTAAACGGGCCCATGGTCTATAGTGTGGGGGTAAATAACACAACTCAAAATTCAATGCTTGAATTTCTAACTCAGCCTACCATCTAACAAAAGTTTGGCCTAAAAACATTATTCGTTCTTCAATACTCCATCCACTTAGTTGCCTGCGTAGTCTTTGACTCTTTATTTTGCAAACAAATTTGTACAAATTGATGGACATTTAATAAGAATATGTATCACTGTCTCGTATGGTTACAGTATTTCATCCGCTTAGGAAATGGTCTATTACATATTTGCATTATGTATTATATATTATTTACTTATGGAACATGTTAATATATAGGTTAAATCACATAAATAACCCTCTAAATTCCAAGCATTTTTCATAGAGTACGTCTATTTTAAATAAGATTTTTACGTCCTTTAACATACAAGTATCATTCAATAGATATCTTTATGGTACACATTAAGAGTTAGTTCGCTAACATTTTTGATTAAAGATTAGATATTAAAGGTATGATTGTGTCGGTCATGGACAAATTAGATTAAAGGTCGAAGGTTAGAAGATGCAGGTTGTGTCCTTCGTGGACAAATTAAAATTGGATTAGAGGTCAGATAAAAGTTATTTATGTATTATATAATTTTTTCTGTATATTTGCAGTGTAATTATTAATTAATTGTTACCAATTAATGTATAGCATTCGATAGAAAGTATTATTCACTATTTATAAAAAATTCAAAAATAATTTCTAAAAATAAAAATTATGTCTGACCTTATCGATAAGTCGGACGTAATTAATACATCATGTTGAAATGCTATATTTTGAAGAGTTCAAATATGAATCATTAACATGCTGATATATCAATTACAACGGGCCTAATTCCTACTCACTGCTTTTTGGTTAGCGTTGCAATGTATGTTGCCGTGGCCTAACAATCCTTTTATTTATTTATTATTTTTTTCCAATCCTTTCCATTCTTATATTGTCTGTTCAAAAATATATTTGCGACTAAATTAGTAAATTGTTAAGAAAGAGAAAGACGGAGGTACATAAAAGTAAAACATAATTTTTATTAATAGTTAGAATAGAAACACAACTTTTTGATCCGATCGTGAACTTTCCAAAACGCCATTTATATATAATTTTATATGTTAAAATTATTATTATTTCATACAAACATATAAGTAGAATAGGTAAAATCATCCTATAATTATTTGTAAAAGTATTCAAATACAAATATTGAATATTCTACAACATTCAACTATATCTACAGATTCAAACTTTATACTTTAATATTGCATTTTAGAAAAAACCACAGATCATTTTGAATATCCTAAAAAATCTCATCTAAAATAGTTTTCTCTTGCATTTCAACCTACCTATTCAAGTTCTAAATTAATTGTCATTCACTACCCTTTGCCACTCCAATTTTTCGCCACTGCTTGTCACTTCTTTTTTTCTCCATCACTCGTCACTACGTCGCTCTTCACCGTTCTACATTGTTTACTGTTGGGCGAAATCCCACCGGACCAAGACCACCGAACCAACTACCTCCACTTCCACCAAACCAACTCCAAAGCACTCTAACTACCGGACCAACCACCGGTCCACCCTCTACCGAATGAACCTTCCTTCCCCTCTAACTACCGGACCAACCACCGGTCCACCCTCTACCGAATGAACCTTCCTTCCCCTCTAACTACCGGACCAACCACCGGTCCACCCCCTACCGAATGAACCTTCCTTCCCCTCTAACTACCGGACCAACCACCGGTCCACCCTCTACCGAATGAACCTTCCTTCCACTCTAACTACCGGACCAACCACCGGTCCACCCACTACCGAATGAACCTTCCTTCCCCTCTAACCACCGGTCCAAGCAACTACCGGTCCACTCTACACTCCAACCATCTCCGAACCAGGCGATGCCGAACCAAGACGTACCAGGCCAGATCATGTCAGCCCAGGCCCATCAGCAACTATACACATCCTAGACCCCTACCCCCAGCCTGACTCTATAAATAGAGGGGCAGGGGTACAACAATGGGGACAAGTTTGAGAGCTCAAGCACGGAGAGAACTTTCAAACAACTTTCTTTTACTTGTATCGAAGCTTTGTACTTGTAATCAAAATAAGAGAAGAGAAATAACATATAAAGTGGACGTAGGCACATTCTGGCTGAACCACTATAAATCTGCGTGTCTTTTTTACAGTTTAGCCCCTGTTTTCCATATATTTGCATAAATCACCAAAATCACTAAGAACAACATAAGATCTACTAAATCATACAACTTTGAGGTGTTTGTCCATTTTTTGTGCAAACATTTTTGGTGCTTTCACTGAGAACTAGAAGCTCGAAGCTTCAGCTTCATCCACTTAACAGTTTTCCTAACAACATCGTTCGCCACTTGGAAAACATGCCTCCCAAACAGAGAAAAGATGTTAACAAAGGAAAAAACATCGTATCCAGTAGTCTTCCGGATCCAACTGTCACGAATCAAGTAAATCGTCCTCCTCCAGCAGCAGTAACAAATGAAGGACAGTCTAACCCAACCACTCCTGCCACAGAACAGCCCACAGCAATTACTAGGGCAGATCTAGACAGGGTTGTGGCTGAAGTAACTAACCGCTTCACATCCCAGCAAGAAGCTTTGGTGGACCATCTCATGTCACGCTTAAGGGATGCTGAAGATTCCAACCGCAACACTGAATCATGGGGCGAGTCCCAGTCTGGAGGATCTCAGAGACAACAAAGATCTTCCTTCTTCGAAGGAGATAACGGCAGAAGTAGCCATGGTAGGAGCCGAGACCGAGCACATCCCGAAGTTAGGCCTGTGGAAACGTTTGGTACCGAGCCCAACGGGGGAGGTACCGGGCGAAGGTCAACTGTAGCTGAGCCGGTCATACTGCCTAATCACGGAAACGCCAATGAACGGGGCCGAGCTAGAGTCCAGCCCGAAGTTGGACCCGAGGAAGTGCTTAGATCAGAACCCAGCAGGGGAACATCAAGGCAAGGGCCAACTGTAGCTGACCCTAGCATGCTCCCAGAAGATCAAAGACAGCCGCTGGAAAATATGAGGAATGACATACGATACCATCCCTACAGGTCATCTGGACGAAATCAATCCCACAGAACAGAACCAAACTCGTTTCTATCTCCTCCAAATTTTGATGAAAGGATGGCACGCTTATTCAGAGAGTGCGTCCAACGGGAGTAAAGAGATCGAGGGATAGGCGCTAGGGTGACCAGCCCTTTCGCCCGCAACATCGAAATTGCTATCACCCCTCGAGAATGGAAGATGCCAACAATGGAACCTTACAAAGGAACCTCCGACCCCATCGTACACTTACAAAGATACACACAACACATGCTCATGAGTGGAGCAACAGAAGGAGTACTGTGCAAATGCTTTCCACTATTCTTAGCAGATCTTGCTACCTCCTGGTTCTGTCATTTACCCCAGGGATCCATCAGCTCGTGGGAAATGTTGAAAGAAAAATTTATCAGTCAGTTCCGCATTCATGTGGAACGACCTAAGGACGCTTATTCCTTATCCAGCTTCAAACATAAACCCGGAGAGAAACTACAGCAATACCTGACCCGATTCAATGCCACAGCGGCCGCAGTCCAAGATGCCGACGAGAAGCTTATCCTAATGGCTCTTTGTAGTGGTGTGCATCCGGACACTAAATTTGCTAGAAGGTTGACAAAAGAAAAACCAGCTACTTTACCCGATTTCTTCCATGAAGCCAGGAAATACATGAGGCTTGAGGATGCTGCCGTTGAAGGGCAGTCAGGACAACAAAATAAGACAACCCATAGCAACGCCCCTGCTGTGGCAAGGGACGTTCGAAGAAATGATTCCAGAGACAATGCCGGGGGCAAGAAGGGGGAAAAGCGCCTATATCGGCCAGGACCGAGATTCGACACTTACACTCCTTTGAACGAGACCGTCGAAAATATCTTCCTTGCCACCCAAGGCGAAGTTAGATACAAACGCCCACCATACAAGAAGGAATCAGATAACGCACAGAAGTCTGGAAAGTTCTGCCGCTTCCACGAATCTCACAGGCATGATACCAACGAATGCCATCATCTCCGAGATCTGATTGAGGAACACATCAGAAGGAAGAAGCTGGAACGTTATGTAAAAAGTCAGGACAGGTCTCCAGCTCCTGCCAATGAAAACCCAAGGCTACCCTCACCGAGGACCGACAGAGGAAACCGCAATGCTAGCAGCTCTAGTCAAGAGAAGATAGTAGTCCATACCATCTCAGGAGGGCCGCACATCGCAGACAGAAGCTGGAAAGAGATAGAAAGATATGGAAAGTCGCTTAGAGACAATAAGGACTATGTCAATTCGGTTATAGAAGAACGCCACCCGAAGCGGAAAGAAAGTGATGACATCACATTCGGTAAGCGTGACCTAGAAGGAAGGCAGTACCCTCACATGGATCCCATGGTTATCTCTACCCGATTCGGTCCCGCCGAAGTTTACCGAATCCTGGTAGACACTGGAAGCTCAGTAAACATCCTGTTCAAACACGCATTCGACAAAATGAAGCTATCAATGAAGGATGTATCTCCCTGCGGTAAACCACTATACGGTTTCACTGGAGATGCAAAGATGCCCCTCGGGCAACTGGACCTCTTCGTTGAGATTGGAAGCCATCCCCGCTCCGTTGTGCGGAAACAGATGTTTGTGCTAATAGAAAACCATTCGGCCTACAACGCCTTCTTAGGAAGGCCAGCCTTGTCTGACTTCCAAATTGTCCTAGCCCCATGGTGCCTGAAGACGAAATTTCCAACAGACAATGGAGTAGGGAAAGTGGAAGGAGACCAGGACGTTGCTCGAGACTGCTATGTGACTGAACTTCGCAACAACCACAGGAAGGATAAAGGGAAGAGTGTAGAGATTGCCCTCTGCACAAAAAGTCTAGAAGCATAGCAACTAAAGAAAGCCCCTCCTCTTCGATATACCAGCGACCCTTTAAATGAATTAGACCCTAGGGACAAAGAGGAGGAGGCCACCGCCGAGCCTGCAGAGGCTATGGAGTTTATATCTGTAGACAAGCACGACTCAAGTAGACTATTGAAAATTGGGTCCCAACTAAAAGCCGAATTGAAGGAACAACTCATCGACTTTCTCCGCCACAACTTGGATGTATTCGCATGGTCACACGCTGACATGACCGGAATCTCCCCCGACATAGCCTGCCACGTATTAAACATTGATCCTACCAAGGCGCCTGTAAAACAAAGAAAGAGGAGTATGGGGGCAGAACGATCAGCAGCCCTCGATGAAGAAGTAAAGAATCTACTCGCCAATGACTTCATACGAGAAGCTATCTACCCGGAATGGATCGCCAACCCGGTGCTGGTAAAGAAGACTAATGGGAAGTGGCGAACCTGCATTGACTTTTCCAACCTAAACGATGCCTGCCCAAAGGATTGCTTCCCACTTCCCCGAATCGACCAACTTGTAGACAGCACAGCCGGGCACAAGATCCTATCTTTTATGGACGCATACTCAGGATATAATCAAATTCCTATGCATGCTCCCGACCAAGACCACACTAGTTTCATCACCAACTGGGGTTTATACTGCTATAAGGTAATGCCTTTCGGACTTAAAAATGCAGGGGCCACCTACCAGCGCCTCGTCAACAAGATGTTTGCAGGACTAATAGGACAAACTATGGAAGTATATGTGGATGACATGCTGGTAAAGTCAAGGAAAGCCAAAGATCACGTGAGCCACCTAGGCAAGATGTTTCAAGTACTCCGCCAGTATGAGATGAAGTTGAATCCTCTAAAATGCTCCTTCGGAGTGTCATCAGGAAAGTTCTTAGGATTCATCGTTCATGCCAGGGGGATTGAAGCAAACCCTGAACAAGTCCGAGCGCTAAGGGATATCAAGATACCTTCCACTCGAAAGGAAATGCAAAGCCTAAATGGAAAAGTGGCCGCCCTAAGCCGATTCATCTCCAAGGCAACGGACAAGTGCGTCCACTTTTTCGAAGCTCTAAAGAAAGACAAAGGAAAGTTCGAATGGACTGACGAATGCTTAACCGCTTTCCTTAACTTAATCGAACACCTCCAGAAACCACCGGTACTCTCGACTCCAAGCGAAGGCGAAGAATTATACCTATACCTTGCTGTGTCATCTCACGCCCTAAGCGCTGCCTTGGTAAGGGAAGACAAACGCACGCAGCGACCAGTTTACTTCGTCAGCAAAAGGTTTACGGGGGCAGAAGTCAGACATCCTAAACTTGAGAAGCTAGCATACTGTTTACTAATCACGTCACGGAAACTGCGTCACTACTTCCAGTCTCATTCCATCAAAGTTCTGACCGATCAACCACTAAGGCAGGTGCTCCATCGTCCCGACACTTCTGGGCGACTACTTAAATGGTGCATTGAACTAAGTCAGTATGATATCACCTATCACCCTCGCACCGCCATCAAGGGACAAGCTATGGCCGACTTCATTGCAGAATTCACTACCAACGAAGATAAGGAGCAATTGGAAATAGCAGAAGATATCAAGTGGAATCTCTTTGTGGATGGTGCATCGAACGAACAAGGCTCGGGGGCAGGTGTGGTAATAATCACTCCCAGGGGAAATAAACTGCACTATGCGATAAGGTTGGAGTTTGCTGCCACCAACAACGATGCAGAATATGAAGCAGTAATAGCCGGACTAGAACTTGCCATAGAAATCGGAGCCACTTCTTTGTGTCTTCACAGCGATTCTCAACTTATTGTTAATCAAATACTAGGAGAATTCCAAGCTCGAGAAGAACGACTCATAGTATATTTAAAGAAGACCAAGTTACTTCTCAGCCGATTGGACCACTACTTAGTCAAACACATCCCTCGGGAAGAGAACCAAGAGGCCGACGAATTGGCAAAGCAAGCAAGTGTAAGAGACGTCGCCATCTTCGGGGCAGTAACCATCTCAAAGCAACTGACCCCGAGTTTTGAGCAAGTGAATCTGATAGCTGCAACTGAGGAAGTAACTTGGATGACTCCCATCCGAGACTACCTACAAAGCGGCACGCTACCCAATGGGCGTAACGAAGTCAAGAAAATCTTGAGAAAAGCATCCCGCTACACAATACAAGAAGACATCCTCTATCGACGCGGATTCTCTAACCCATTATTAAGGTGTGTCGCTGGGAGAGAAGCCAAGGAAATCTTATCCAACATCCATCAGGGAAGCTGCGGAGATCACACCGGAGGGCAAACATTAGCAAAGAAGATACTCCGATATAGATATTTCTGGCCCACCTTAAGCAAGGACGTCCTAGATTTCGTCAAAAAATGTGACAGATGCCAGAAGTTTGCTAAGATCCCGCGGCTACCAACAACCGAATTACTCAAATGACCAGCCCTTGGCCCTTCGCAATATGGGGAATTGACTTAATCGGCGAGCTACCAATGGGCCGAGGCGGGGCCAAATATGCTATAGTGGCAGTCGACTATTTCACCAAATGGGTGGAAGCGGAACCCCTGAATAAAGTATCTTCAGCAAAAGTTATTAACTTCTTGATCAAAAATGTCCTGTGCAGGTACGGAGTCCCACTCAAAATCATATCAGACAATGGGCTTCAGTTTGACAGCGAGGAATTCGCCAACTGGTGCCAAGAGCACGGAAATCACAAAAGCTTCTCATCCGTAGCGTATCCCTAGGCAAACGGACAAGTCGAAGCCGTCAACAAAATTCTGAAAACTCTAATAAAAAAGAAGCTCGAAAAGTCAAAGGACGCTTGGGTGGATGAGCTTCCTACGGCACTATGGGCCTATCACACATCTTTCAGAACATCGACAGGGCATACTCCTTTCTCTTTGGCATACGGATCGGAGGCTATGCTCCCAGTTGAAACCATTGTGCCTTCCCACCGTAGGATCCACTATAACCCAGAAGAGAACGAAGAACTCCTTCACATGTCTTTGGATCTAGTTGAAGAGAGAAGAAATGATGCAATCCTTAAAGCAGCTGCCTACAAACAAAAGGTGGCAGCACAATACAACTCCAGGGTCAAGCATCGTACCTTACAAGAAGGGGATCTTGTCCTCAAGCGAATCTTCCCTCGCCCCGGAGCACTAGACCCAATCTGGGATGGGCCATATGTAATTTATAAAGATCTCCACAATGGAGCTTATATTTTGTCAACAGTGGACGGAGAGGTGTTCCAGAGGGCATGGAACATCCAACACCTCCGTCGATACTTTTCTTAACTTGTACTGCCCATATGAAGTGAATTAACAAAGAGAATCAGTGGACGTAGGCCTTTTCATGCCGAACCACTTTAAAAAAACCTTGTCTTTTTTTTAAATATTTCCTTTATATCTTGGCTGCTTGTTAACCTTATCCTTTTCTATTAAACAAAATCCTATGCATGTAACATTTTCACTCGATGCACTCCACAGCGCAACTTCACCTGGACAAGACCTAACAGGTACTACGCGAATCTATGCCCTCGCCAATAAGACACTTTTGCTCCGGCATCTCTCTGCTGCGGGTTAACTCATTGCTCGCGACGGCCCTTAAAGCCAACTGTAATGAGCCGATTATAAGCCACCGAGAAGGCCGACTATAGCCGAGGCAGCTCATTACGGCGTTCGGCTCGCCGGCAACTGTGAACCGACTATAAGCCCCAACATAAGGTGTGGCCAGCCAGGGGCAGTTCACAGTTGACGATCGGCACTCACGCTAGCCGGCCATAGTAAATCGAATAATACCCACGATTACGGGCCATAATGGCCCGGGTAGATACTGTGCGCGATCTCGGCTCCGATGTGTCTTAAGTGCGGCTGTGGTAAAAAAGAATTAACTCCTCGCGGAGGCGTAAGATGGGTGACAAATGTCTCCAAGACCCACAGCTAGGGAAAGTGACTACAAAACCCGTTTGCCACGAACTTAAGCACATCGAAGGCCTTCCGTGATTGGAAGTTTTACTTTTTCACATATTTCAATTTTACTTAAAAAGCTTTCCTCCTATCCACTATAACAATCCCCAAAGTACAGGATACAGAGTAGGAGATACTCGCCAATGGGTGTAGGGACTCACAATTGGATGGCAGGGCGTTCAACTGCGTTCCATGCTCGGTCATACAAGGTATTCAAAGCTGCCATCTACAATTAGAACGCGAAAGGCGGTATTTTCCTCTTTTATGTACAAATACATAATTATAATTTGTTCACACCACACGCTAACATTGCAAGTCATGAAATTACGTTTTAAACCAGAACCTGACATCAAACACAATTTAATTACAAGAATATACATAGCTATATTTCTCACACGACATGTCAAAATAGCAACAAACATTCAGAAGACGACAAAATCAGCTTAAGTTAAAGAATTACACGTCAAGAATAAAGCTATTTATTACAAGTAGCAAAATATTACAACCTCAAAGCTACTCTACTGTTTTAAGACTAACATATACAGCCATGTCACGTCTACAAAAAGAATTTTCCAGGTCTAATCAGGGAGCCGGCTGCGTTGGAGTCTTGTCCTTGACCTATTGTCCACCTGTCCGGTCATAAAAAGAAATCATTAGTGATGAGCAGCAGAGTTAACAAAAGAGGAAACTAGTGGGGTAGAGATTACCAGCAACTTCCCCTTGATCGTCTTGGTCGTCATCCCCTACTTCCACACCTGCCTCTTCAACCGCGAACAGCCGCATCCCCTCTTTCACCGCTGTCTTCTCTTCCTGGGTAAACTGAGCGGTGACCACCTCCATCCTAAAAGCCGCTCCACCCTCTTTATCCGCCTCGGCCTTGGCCTCCTCTAAAGCCCTGAGGTAAATCCTAGCCATAACCCGGGGGTAGTCGTCCATCCAAGATAAGCTGCCCTGCTTCCAAGTGCGAAAGTACATATCCTGCAGCATGTCGTCCATCATTCCCTCATTCTCCTCAAACTCCCTCATCCGGGCCTCGGAAGCCGACAACCTTTCAACAGCGGCATCCCTCTCCGATCGGTATCTCAAGCAATCAGCCAGAAGGGATTTCCGCATCGCCTCCATCTCCTCCCTCAACTTGGCTTGAGCGAGCTCTGCAGCCTCAAGTTTCCCGGATAGTTCCTCCACATGCTCAAGATCCGCTTTCCGAACCTCGTCCACCGTGGCAATGGCTATGTCGATCCGTTCCCTGCAAGTAGCTTCCATTTTCCGTAATTCGGCCCGGCTGGCCTCCTCCATGGTTTTCTTTAGTCGTCCAGAAGTAGCCTCATGCTGAGAAATCTGAATGGCCTGATCCGCAAGTTGTTTGGCCTGATCCGAAACCACCAATCGTAGTCGGATGTTGGCACTCCCAATCTCCTCTCCGGCCTTAACCAGCCGGGCATGATGCCCCATCAGCTTCTTAGTCTCCTACGCCACCCGATCAATATTAGCCTTGGCCTCGTCTCCCATAGTAATTATCCGAGTAGTGAGTAAGTCGAGATCTAAGGACTTAGCCTCATCGAGCACCCGTACCATGGGATTGCGGGGAAGAAGGTGCTCACCGGTGACCTCGTCAAAGGTAATATCATGGGAACTTGGATCCAGGTCAGGATGACCTGCAAATGGATTCTGAGCCAAGTCAGGATGATCAATCTGAGTGACGGTAGGATTTTCAGACGGGTGCGGAGAGAGCACGAATTCAGTATCCTCCTCCGTGATATCATGAAGAGGCTGAACCGGGGGCTGAGGACCAAGTGAAGATTCGCTTAAGGGATGGCTTCTCTTTCTCTTTTGAATGCCCTCTTCAATAACCCCAAGAAGAGGACGGTAGCCGACTACATCCCCGGGACGGTGGGTTGAAGGCTTCGGCTTGGCGGAAGCTTTGGAGAGCTTGTACTATTCAAGCCGGTGCCGAAGATCTGAGGCCTTGGCCGTTTTACCTGCTCCTGATATGAACAACAAGTGTCACAAACTTACATTGAACCATAATTCGAGAAACGCGGCAAATTAGAAGTTGAAAGAGGAAAGGAAACACGTCTGTTATACAAACCCTGAGGAGAAATAGGATACTGCAATGAGTCCTGGATTTCATTCCAGGACGGGAGCGGATCATAAAATATTCCTAAGTCCCTATCATTAATGAAGCTTGCAGGAGTCAAAAGTTCACCTTGCGTCGTCGGAGCCACCTTGGCTGGAATGGTCTGAGAAGACTCGCTTGCACCGGTCCCGGCCTTGTCCGCTTTCCCGGATTTCTCTACCAAAGCCGTTTCTCCATCCAGCCCCTCGAAAGCCTGGTGGAACGCATCATCCGTCCACTCCTGAATCTCGCCCGCTTGCCCAGGAAGCAAGGCCCCGATGCCATCACCACCGTCACCACCTTCTCGGTCATCTCCACCCTCACCTCTCTCCTCCTCCACATCTTCCTTCCCCGGAGTAAGTGGACAAGTGCTGGGGGAAGGACCATCCGACTTCTTAAGCTTCTTGCCTCCGACCATTGGAGATTTTGAGAAAGGTTTCCTCTTGCCACTATCTACCGTGACACCTCCCTTAGCCTGAGCAGCCGCCCTCTCCTCCGCCGTTTCCCTCAGCTTGACCACTGACTGCTGTGGAAGGATCAAGTTATACTCCAGAAGGGTCGCATTTCTGATCAGGAGGGCAGCTGATCTATCTCTCTCGGGGATAGCTTCTATCTCAGCCGCCGTCTGAACCAGGCGGTCAGTCTCCACAACCGCAAAGCCACCTGTCGCTAGCAAAAATGAAAACGTATGAGAAGAAGCATCGCAATCAGAATGGAAATTATAAATAAAGCATCAACCTACATCCAGAAGTAAAACGCCGAATAGAAACAGAGTCGTCCCTGACAAAGAACCACTCCTTCTTGAACATGCTGAATTTGGAATACAGATCCAAGACCGGCTTGAAGGTTACAGCTGACTCCAAGCTGATGTATGGAGACCCCTTCTTATAGCCCCTCAGATTATATAAGTACCGGATCTCCCGGTTGGAAGGAGCACGACCCTACTTCCTCTAGAAGATGACGAAGAGGCTCACCAGTATAGCATAGGAGTTGGGTTGAAGCTGGAATGGGGCCACCTTTAGATATGTGAGGAAGCTGGCTACCCAAGCGTTAAGAGGCGGAATGGCACCACACATGCAGTGGTATCTGCTGTAGGCAAAGTACCCTTCAGGAGGGTCGTATGGCATAACTTCTCTCCCTGGCAACAGCATTCGCGCCCTATCAATTCCGAAAGAACGGGAGATGACATCAAGCTGCTCTTCCTTAAGGGAGCTGGGAAAGCAATCGGGCGGGGAGTTCAGAAGCTCCTGAGGGCCGTACCCGTCCACTAGTGATCTCGGGGTAGATCCATGACGTTCCGGACCTGGCTGAACAGGGGGCACTGAGGAAGTTTCTCCTTCGCCCTGGGATTTCTTTTTATCTGATCGAGTTTCTGCTTTGCGAGACATTGTCTGCAACATCGAAAAAAAAAACACGTCGTTAGAACAGAAGATATAAACAAAAATATGATTTCATTCGGCACTCGGAGTCACCAAGTCCATGAGGTGAAGACTCATTCGGCGAAAAGGGAGAGGATCAATACCTGGTTTGGTGAAAAGAAACACCTTGGTTTGGCTAACACTTTGGTTCGGCTAACACTCTGGTTCGGCGAAATGTCTTGGTTCGGCTAAAGCTCTGGTCCGGATAAGCACGTTGGCGACACTCTTGATTCAGAAGACAATGCTCGGCTATCTCGTTTAGGCAAGAAACCACGAAGGCGTACGTCCCGTACTTATAGACGACTCAAGACCACCGAACCAACCAACTCGACAAGCGAAACCGAATGGACTAAAAACAAAGCGAGGCACATGCTGGCATATGCCCCACTTTGGGGGGCAGATGTTGGGCGAAATCCCACCGGACCAAGACCACCGAACCAACTACCTCCACTTCCACCAAACCAACTCCAAAGCACTCTAACTACTGGACCAACCACCGGTCCACCCTCTACCGAATGAACCTTCCTTCCCCTCTAACTACCGGACCAACCACTGGTCCACCCTCTACCGAATGAACCTTCCTTCCCCTCTAACTACCGGACCAACCACCGGTCCACCCCCTACCGAATGAACCTTCCTTCCCCTCTAACTACCGGACCAACCACCGGTCCACCCTCTACCGAATGAACCTTCCTTCCACTCTAACTACCGGACCAACCACCGGTCCACCCACTACCGAATGAACCTTCCTTCCCCTCTAACCACCGGTCCAAGCAACTACCGGTCCACTCTACACTCCAACCATCTCCGAACCAGGCGATGCCGAACCAAGACGTACCAGGCCAGATCATGTCAGCCCAGGCCCATCAGCAACTATACACATCCTAGACCCCTACCCCCAGCCTGACTCTATAAATAGAGGGGCAGGGGTACAACAATGGGGACAAGTTTGAGAGCTCAAGCACGGAGAGAACTTTCAAACAACTTTCTTTTACTTGTATCGAAGCTTTGTACTTGTAATCAAAATAAGAGAAGAGAAATAACATATAATGTGGACGTAGGCACATTCTGGCTAAACCACTATAAATCTGCGTGTCTTTTTTACAGTTTAGCCCCTGTTTTCCATATATTTGCATAAATCACCAAAATCACTAAGAACAAAATAAGATCTACTAAATCATACAACTTTGAGGTGTTTGTCCATTTTTTGTGCAAACATTTACTGTTATACATCATCGTTCTCCACTGCCATCTGATGTTAATCATTGTTCGTCCCCATTCATTGTTGCTTTACGCATGTCGTTTGTACGAATTATTTTGATTTGCAGTTACAAATTATGTGTCTTTCTGATAAAAATGCAGCCTTGCATTTGTTTGTATTAAAATTTCTCATGCGTTCTCCACTAGAACTCGTTGAAAATGATTTGCTTCTAGATTTATGTTCAGGCCATTATTTGAAAAAGTAAAACATAACAGACTAAGCAAAACACTTAATCCCTCTAGAAGTGCATTTCGCCATCAACTTATGAAAGAAAATCAAATAAACAGTTAGAGATACCGACTGCTACCTTATAACAAATGCTAGATAACAAAGGTTTGAATGCTCTTTAAATTACTTGCATCGCATAAGTATTTATTTATCATAGTCTTATCCAAATAATCAACGTAATTGTACACACGTTTCTTAAGTGCAACATTCAGCATATTAAATACTTATATTACTCTTTTATTTTTAAGTATCATGCATAATATTTGATTAATTATTGATATACGAAACTTGATCCTAACTTGTAATAGAATGACATTATCTGATGTAAATAACTGTTCATACTTTGCACTAATGTTTTGATGACCGAATCCAACGGGGGTTTGACCTCGAATGACCTCGGACTACTTCGGTCCAGAATTAGGCTGTCTATGAATATCCGAAAAATTCAAAATTTGTCCACATCCGTATCCGAAAAGCGGATAGATATCTGATATCCGGAAAATGGTTGTGGGTGCGGATACGAAGACATCCGCATTCGAAAATTATCTGTCTTGATTTTGTCGAGGTGATAGTTTAAATTATGTGTATTTTATTGAAATGAAAGATATTTATTTATTGTTTTATTAAGTTTGTATTTTATATTATATGCTCTTAATGTTTATTAACTGTTCAAAACTATTTATTATCATCATATTTGTTTATTTTTAACACTTTAATAAATGAGATAGAAAAGAATTTATGTTAAACTAAAATTTTCTATTTATATTTCTTAATTTATTGGTCGTTGATGGATAGGATAATTATTCGATATCCATCCATATCCGCGAATGCGGATATTCAATATCTGAAAATGATTTGGGATACGGATGCAAATATGATATTATCCGCATTCGAAAGTATCTGTTGATAGGCTTAGTCAGGAACTCAATTAGAACTCAATCGTGCACGAATCCAAATCGGACTTTCGCAAAAGTGATCCAACCACATAGGAGTTGTTTATAGTTTTATCAAAAGATTATTATGGTGAATATTTGGTTTGGCCCGATTTAATATGGTCGGTTCAATCGGTCAAATCACAACCAAATCACATCGATGCGGATCGGTTCGGTTTGGGGTATTTGCTTTGGTTAGGTGCGGACTTCGTATTCTTGGTTCAGTATGGACAGTTTTCGTATAACAGTACGTCAGTACGGTTTATACCCACCATAAATATAACGGATACACATAATCTATAGTACATAGTTTATAGTTCTGGGTAAATAACACAACTCAAAATTAAATGCTTGAATTTCTAACTTAGCCTACCATCCAAAAAAAAAATTTAGGCCCAAAAACATTATTCGTTCTTCAATGCTCCATCTGCTGACTTACCTGCTTAATCTTTGTTTCGTATACAAATTTCTACAAATTTATAGACATTAATAAGAATATATATTGCTGTCTCATATGGTTGCAATATTTCATTTGGTACAAAATTTCAACATTTTCTAGATACAATGATATGTTGCATAGTAATGCTAACCGTGTAATTGACCGCGATACCTTAAACAAAAAAGATTCCCACAATACCTCGTTAATATATAAATGGTGTATAGAAGTTAGCAAATGGTCTATTACATATTTGCATTATATATTATATATATTATTTACTTATGGAACATGTTAATATATAGGTTAAGGTTGCTTTGTTAAATCACATAAATAATCCTCTAAATTCCATGTATTTTTCGTAGAGTAGGTCTATTCTAAATAAAATTTTATGTCAACGTATATTTTTACGGCACACACTAAGAGTTCGTTCGTCGAAATTTTTGATTAATGATTAGACATTAAAGGTTGATGGTTGTGTCGGTCGTGGACAAATTAGATTAAAGGTCGAAAGTTAGAGAATGCAGGTTGTGTCATTCATGGACAAATTAAAATTGAATTAGAGGTAAGATAGAAATTGTTTATGTATTGTATAATTTTTTTTTATATTTGCAGTAATCATTAATTAATTATTATCAATTAATGTATAGCACCGGATAGAAAGTATCATTCACTATTTACAAAAAATTCAAAAATAATTTAAAAAAATAAAAATTATTTCTAATCTTATCGATAAGTCGGACGTAATTAATACATTATATTGAAATGCTACATTTTGAAGAGTTCAAATACGAATCATTAACCTGCTGATGTATCAATAACATCGGACCTAATTTTCACTCGCTACTTTTTGGTTAGCGTTGCGATATCTGAGGTCGTGCATAACAATTCTTTTATTTATTTATTATTTTTTTTCCCATCCTTTCTTTTCTTATATCATTTGTTCAAAAAATTTGTTTGTGAATAAATTAGTAAATTGTTAAGAAAGAGAAAGATGGAGGTACATAAAAGTAGGGCTGTCAATGAGTCGGGTCGGGTCGGGTTCGGGACAGATCAAGTCGGGTTCGGGTTGATTTTAAATAGATCGGGTAAATCCGTTTATTAAACAAGTCAGAAATAGCTTAATCCGAACCCGACCCGATTATAAACGAGTTGACTTGACCCGACCCGACCCGTGTAACCCGATTATAAACGGGTCGGGTCAATCCATATAGGTTATAAATAAGTTATAAACGGATCAAATTCGGATTCACGGGTCGGGCTGGATTATAATCGGGTCGGGTCAACCCATATAGGGTATAAACGGGTTATAAACGGGTCAAATTCGGATTCACGGGTCAACCCGAAACCCATCCGTTTATAAATGGGTCAAATTCGGGTTGACCCGAAAATAACCCGCCCACTTATCCCGGTCGGGTTAAGCTGCTAATTTTCGTGTAATCTTCGGATCGTGTTTCGGATCGTGCTCGAAATTAACAGCCCTACATAAAAGTAAAACATAACTTTTATTAATAGTTGGAATAGAAACACAACTTTTTGATCTAATCGAGAACTTCTCAAAATGTCATTTATATATAAGTTTATGTGTTAAAATTATTGTTATTTCGTACAAACATATAAGTAGGATAGATAAAATCATTCTATAATTATTTCTAAAAGTATTCAAATACAAATATTGAATATTTTACAATATTCAACTATATCTACATATTCAAAACTTTAAATATTAATATCGTTCGTCGCTATTCATTGTTGCTTAACGCATGTCGTTTGTACTAATTATTTTGATTTGCTATTATAAATTATGTGTCTTTCTACTAAAAATGCAGTCTTGCATTTTTGAAACATGCGGTGTTTGTATTAAAATTTCTAATGCGTTGTTCTCCATTGGGACTCGTTGAAAATGATTTGCTTCTAGATTTATGTTCAGGCCATTATTTGAAAAAGTAATACATAACAGACTAAGCAAAACAGCATTTAAATTTCACCCAAGTCTAGTCTATGCACTAAATGACAAGGAAAATGAACACTTAATCCCTCTAGAAGTGCATTTCTCCATCAACTTAGGAAAGAAAATCAAATAAAACAGTTAGAGATACCACCTGCTACAATATAACAAATGCTACATAACAAAGGTTTGAATGCTCTTTAAGTTGCTTGCATCGTATAAACATTTATTTATCATATTCTTATCCAAAAAATCAACGTAATTGTACACACGTTTCTTAAGTGCAACATTCAGCATATTAAATGCTTAAATTACTCTTCTATTTTTAGTTCTCATGCATAATATTTGATTAATTATTGATATATGAAGCTTGATCCCAACTTGTAATAAAATGGTGATATAGATAATCGTAGTTTTTAACACCCAACCGTGAGTCAAACCATGATGAATCAAAATTTAAGGTTTTGAAGACTCAACCGGTTAAACCTACGAAACCATGAATTTTTCTCTCGAAAATCTACGCATTTATATAAATTGTACGCAAAAATATTAAAGTAAAATGCTAAATATGCAAGTTATAGAAAGTTTTTAAGATCTGCAGCCGAAGTTGTATATTGTTGCAATGAACACACCATAACAACTATAGTTTTTTACAAGCGCATGTCGAACTTTGATAAAAGTTCGGTGATGAACTGGATAAAGGTTGCATGGTTTCGGAGAAGCTGCTGGTAACAGCGAAAAAACTCTGTAAATAATAGGTCATTCTTAGCATATATATACTCAAAACAAATATGAAGAATGTAGTTAGTAAAAAGGAAAAAAAATTAAAAAACAAAATTAGCTTATAAAACTCTCTTCGATGTTTCTAGAGATATTAAGTTTTATGTGAAGCATTTGATATATAATGACATATAGAAATGTGACACTTGTGTATTTTGAATGTTTTATTTGATCAGATGATTAAGAAATTATTTTATTAACCAGCAAAACATATAACGTGGGTTGATGTAAACCTTTATATTTGAGTAGTAACATGTAAAAAACGTTGCATATTTCACTATTTTGGAAATAGACATGGATTGTTTCATAGGCTAATATTCTATTGATTTCTACGTTGCTTTCCCCTACCATGGCAAAACCGTAATTATACATAACACATTATATCTTTAAATACACTCGCTGCCACATGAACCAAAAAACACTCAGCAAACATGGTTCTCTACAAGGTTAATCCAACGGACATCGTCACCGACGTGAACGGTCACGATTCTTCATCTGATTCTTTTGAATTCTTCCCTGCCACGCCGCCGCCGCCACTTCCTGCTCGTAGTAAACTCTCTTCCAGTTACTCACCAAAGAAGCAGACCACCAAATACCTGAAACTCAAGAATCGGGCTTTGGGCTCGGACCCAAAAAGGCCAAAATGGTTCTTGAAGGTACTTGGGCCGGTTCGGGTACCGGATATGGAGATGGAGATTAAAGAGATGAGAACGAGGCAGAGGAAGAGGAGCGAGACGGAGAAGAGGGAGGAGGAGGATTGGTGGGGCCCGTGGAAGTTCGTTCAGTCGCTTACGTGTAAGGACGTGGATGCTGTTCTTGTTGCTTAATTTGCCTTTATACCCCTACAGATTTTTTTATTACATATATTTTAAGGGTAGTAATGTTTGGTCCATCCATGTAGTACCTTCATTTAAATTTTCTGCAAATAAGTGAGAGTCGGTTTGTTGCGGTTTAAAGCGCAAACCCCTTCTGCACCGCATCAGACAGTTAATAAAAAATACAAATTATCATGCTAATCTTTTAAACGATTCGGTTTAATGAAATACTGTTCGGTTTGATTTGAACTCATATTAAATATAAATAAATGAATTACTTCCATCAACAATCAATTTATGAAGACAAATGCGTGAAGTTTTTTCACTTAAAAGTTAAAACACCCAATGCTATACTGAAACGAAAGATTGGTTATTAATTGTGTGAATATTTAAATTTGATATTTTGCTACAAGTGAGATTTTTTTAGTAGATTACCAATCATCAACGTTAATCAGCACATGATTATTAAGTAAATTGACTAGAATAAGATTATATTTACAATTATTCAAAAAAAAAGATGAAAAATATTATATTAAAACTATAACTTTTTTTCTTTATGACAACGATTATTATTAATATAAGCTGAAAATAAAATACTCATTATTAGAATATAAAATGACATAGAAGTTCCTTATATTATTATCAAAAGTTTACTATGGTAAATATTCGGTTTAATCCGGTTTAATATAGTCGGTTCAATCGTCCAAGCCGCAAGCGAACCGTATAGATCCTGATCGGTCCGGATTGGGATATTTACTTTGGTTAAAAGATTCGATCCGGGTTTCCGCATCGTTTTTGCGGTCCGGTAAGTGCGGTTTCCGTATAGCGGTGCGATTTACACCCCTAGTAAATTCAATGGATACACATAGTCTATGGTATGTAGTTTTTAGTGCATCTGCTTACTTACGTCACGTAGTCTTCGTTTTGTAAACAAATTTCTACAGATCGATGGACATTTAATAAGAATATATATCGTTGTTTCATATGCACATTTAATAAGAATATTTCATTTGGTACAAAATTTCAACATTTTCTAGATACAATGATATGTTGCACAGTAATGATAACCGTATAATTGACCTCGATACCTTAAACAAAAAAGGTTCAAACAATACCTTAGTTAATATATAAATGATGTATAGAAGTTAGCAAATGTCTATTGCATATTTGCATTATATATTATATGTTATTTACTTATGGAACATGTTAATATATAACTTAAGGTTGTTTTGTTAAATTGCATGAATAACCATCTAAATTCCACATATTTTTCAGTGTTGGAATAAAATATAATATATTTTAAATAAAATTTTATGTCTTTTAGAATATAAATATTATTCAACACATATGATTTTAGGGTACACATTAAGAGTTTGTTCCCTGACTTTTTTTTAGAGAATAAAGATTAAAGATTAAAGGTGGATGGTTGTGTCACACGTGGACAAATTAGATTAGAGATCGAAGGTTAGAGGATAGAAGTTGTGTTGTTCGTGAACAAATGAAAATTGAATTAGAGGTTAGACAGAAATTATTTATGTGTTGTATAATTTTTTAGTATACGCGATTCGCGCATGATTCGCATGATGAAGACATCTGAATAGTTTTCTACAAATTGTATTTGTTTAGTACGTTCAAAAAAATTGATTTCCACAAATGTTTAATTATATTTTTGTGTTGAATCAAACATAATTAATTTGAATTTTTATTTCTAAGTTGTAATATCTAATTTTTATTAGTTCACATTTTTATTTATATTATTAATTAATAAAAAACGAATTTGTAAAGTGGTTTATTTATCAGATCCTATTTTTAAGTGATGTTAAATTTTAATAATATCTATACAGAGACATTTTTGGTATTTCATACTGACACCAAAAAAGCGTGACGGCAAATATATTGCAATTATTACTATAGAAATACATATAAAGGGATATTTTGAAACTTTGCGGTAGGACCAAAAAATTACGCTTTCAAGTCAACTATTAATAAAGATTTGCAGTAATTATTAATTAATTATTATCAATTATTGTATAGCCTTGGATGGAAAGTATTATTCAGTATCTACAAAAAAATCAAAAAATAAAAGTTACGTCCGACCTTATCGATAAGTCAGACGTAATTAGTACGTCTTGTTGAAACGCTGCATTTTGGAGAGTCCAAATACGAATCATTAAACTGATGATGTATCAATTACATTGGACCTAATTTCTAGTCACCATTTTTTGGGTAGCGTTGCGAAGTCCGTGGGCGAGGCCTAACAATCCTTTTATTTTATTTTTATTTTTTCCCAATCCTTTTCTTTTTTTATATCATCTGTTCAAAAAAATTATTTGTGACTAAATTAGTAAATGGTTGAGGAGGAGGAATACGGAGGTAATTAAAAGTAAAACATAATTAATATAATTTATTTCTACATTTATCTTCAGGCCATTATTTGGAAATTAACAGACTAAGCAAAACAGCATTTAAATTTCACCCAAGTCTATTCTATGCACTAAATGATAAGGAAAATGAACACTTAATGCCTCTAGAAGTGCATTTCTCCATCAACTTAGAAAGAAAAATCAAATAAAACAATCATAGATACCAACGGTTACAATATA
Organism: Allium fistulosum; assembly: GCA_030737815.1. Taxonomy (NCBI): domain Eukaryota; kingdom Viridiplantae; phylum Streptophyta; class Magnoliopsida; order Asparagales; family Amaryllidaceae; genus Allium; species Allium fistulosum. The sequence goes on along the minus strand of CM060906.1, from coordinate 195,064,681 downwards.
ACAAATGTTAGATAACAAGGTTTGAACGCCCTTTTAAGTTGCTTGCATCGCATAAGTATTTATTTATCATAGTCTTGTCCAAATTACGGGTATAGAAAACATGGCTTTCGTTCATTTCCGACTGAAACGACGACAGCTTTGCGACAGTCTCCGACGGCTTTTTCAACGGTAGTTCCAACGTTCTTTCCGACGGTGCTGACGTCCACGTGTCTTAAAAACACGCCAGAAAACCGCTGGACGCGTCGGAGTTTTCGACCAGTTAACCGTCGAAAGTCGTCGGAAATCATCGGAACATTTCGATCTATAAGCCGTTGAAAACCGTTGGTAGTCGTCGAAAATATGGATAAATTTTTTTTTTTTCTAACAGCCCAACTACACATCAATGTCAATATATATCACAACACATCAACATTCAATGTCTGAATATCTAACTTAGCCTACTAGTTAAAAACAAATTAGGCTCAAAATCATTATTCGTTCTTCAATACAAAATCTGCTTGCTTACCTGCGTAGTTTTTGCTTTATAAACAAATTTCTCCAAATTTATGGACATTTAATAAGAATACATATCGCTGTCTCATATGTGTACAATATTTCATTCGGTACAAAATTTCAAAATTTTCTAGATACAATAATGTATTGCATAATAATGCTAACCGTGTAATTGACCTCGGTACCTTAAACAAAAAAAAAGGTTCCCACACTACCTTAGTTGGCAAATGTCTATTACATATTTGCAGTATATTTTCTCTTATTTATTTGTAACTTTTTCAACCAGCCAAAAAAGTTTTATAAAAATTCTAAAATTATACTTTTACCCACCCTTAAAAAAATGTTCCACGAAACCCATGTCAATTTTTACAGCAAAAATATATATTTTAAACCGCATTTATTTGCAAACAGAATTGAAAATAGTTGCAGTCAGAAGTGCATATATTTACACTACTAGAACTACAGTATATAGTCACGACAGGGTTCCAACGGCCGCCAACGGGAATTTCCAACGGCTAACAATGGCTAGTTATTTTTTAACAAGCCATTGGTAGCCGTTGGTAACCGTTGTAAAATGCTGTTTGCGGCCGTTGGAATTATTCGTGTAAACCTGCACAAAGCCGAGAACAAACCTCATTCTTTCCTCCTACCACAAAAAAACTCAAATCCTTCATCATCTTCCTCCACTCCTCTTTTCTTGCTCCCTGCCTCCCCACGCACCCGGCAGTCACTCCGACTCATCAATCAACACCAACGACCTCCTTCCATTCTAATACATTCCAAAATCAGGGTTTGCCTAAAACCCTAAAATTTTAAATTTTGCTAATTTTGTGTTTAATTTATTGTTATAATTGTATCTAATGACCTATTGATTGTTTATTATACCAAACTAAGTGCTAATTACAATTGTTACCATCCAAATGTCCAAATTGTTTGTGTATATATATTATGCACATATATACATATGTTAATAATTTAGTTTAAATGCGCATTTGAGTTAACGTTAGATTAGTTAGGATTGATTTAAATTATTTTGTGTATGTTTTGTAAAATATTAGGCAAACATGAATTAGTCGAATATTTTACGAACATGAATTATATCTTTTACAAAATATATTAGTATTGGATAAGTATATAATTTAGTATATATATACACATAAATTATATATTTTGCGAAATAGTAAAAATCATATAATTTACTATATATTTAATAAAATAGTAGAATATAAATAAAATAATGCATAATATGCTTTATTTTATATATTTAATAAAACGGTAACATATAAACAAAATTTAAATCCCTTAGTGAATTTTTGGTCCCGTCTGACAAGTGTTGTATATGATCGTTGTATTAATATTCGTTTTTATTGCAAAACGGATATTCATATTCATCTGATACAATATTTGTTGGATTTTTCACTGTATTGGACAAGTTACAAACACGATAAAGTAATTACGTTTCGTAAATCATATCGTTATAAACGATTCACAAAATTTCGACGGCGTTTCCTTTTCGTTCCTTGTGTACATGCATATGTGTATGATACAAGAAACACGGGGAAGTGCTGCCAAAATTTTGAGAAATCGTTTATAATGATATGATTTAAGAAATGTAATTACTATTGTGTTTGTAATGGAAAGTAGGATGACCGACCATCACAAAAGGTACAAAAATGTAAACAAAATAGCAAGAAATATAACTTTGTATATAAACGAAAATGGATTATAAAAAACAGTAAAATCTCAATGTGTTTATCGAATTTGATTAATAATTTTTTACTATTGATCATAGGTTTTACCGTAGGAAAAATGATCAATTATTTTATTGATCGGAGCTGGATGTATCAAAGAAGAGAAATGGGAGGCTCAATAAGTAAACATTTTCTTAATAGGGTAAATGTGTTTGTCGAATTTGCTTTAAGTAATATTGGAAACAACGTAGAAATTCGTTGTCTATGTAGTAGGTGCAAATTGTTGAAGCATTTAGTATCGAATATGGTTAGGATTCATTGCGCCAATATAATTTCGTAACCAATTATTTAGTGTGGGATCGTCATGAAGAAATTATAACACGTAACGAAGAACAGTCAATAGAGGTCATTAGTCAAAGCATTTGAGAGTGTAGAGGAAAACGATATAGAACACGAGACTGTGTCTGAATCAGAAAACGACGAGGACTGATTAATATCCGATAATTTTTACAATTATTCACGCACACGCATCACATATCATCATCATCATTACATGCACTACCAATTAAAAATGACTTTATTACATGCACCACATATCATCATCATTTTATCTATGTCTATAATTAAAAATGAAACTTTCAACAGGTATTATGTCAGGCTCCAAACGTCGTAGCTCTACTCGCTCGGCCAGCGAGAGTAGTGGTGAGCCTCTGGCTCGACCACTTGTATATTTGCAGCCGAAGGTTGATGGAGCGTAAGTATCAAAATTAAAATGATAACAATATAATTTTGTTCATACATATATATATACTTGTCTAAACCTTTGTTTTATATTTAACACAGGGATTTAATTTGGAGCCCACAGGAGTTGTGCTTGACATTTCCAAGCAATCATATATGAGCAGGATGACAGATTGTTGACCTAAGTGGAGTAAGATCCCTGACCAAGTCAGGGAGGCCATCTGACAGGATTTTCTGGTGAGTTTATACCACTTTACTATATGAATAAGTATAAATGAACAATTAGTAATATTTTCTCTTTGTACAGGACAAGTGGACTGGGCGGAGCCCGATGTCGCCATGGTTCAGCGCCACTGGAATTCGAAGGTCGCTAAAAATTACAGGAAGGCAATGTTAGCTCTTAAAAAATCGGGGAAGAAACCGAACTGGATAGGCGAGTTCAAGGTAAATCTGCCAAATATATAGTTAATTATTTCGCAATTAGTAAATATAATATTCAATTTAAATTGCAGGTGGAGTCGGAGAGGAACTCTGCCAATAGAAGTAGGAATCATGTAATGCATCGTGGCGGATCCAAGTCTTTTCAGCATCATCGTGAGGACTTGGTAAATTTATCAATTACGAATCTAAACCGTTATTATATTTTGTATATTAATCAGTTCAGTAATTAGTTATGAAAAATTAAAATATATAAATTATTTATTGCAAGAAAGATCGCTTGGACGTCCCGTATGATGGAGGTATTTACCCGCACCCACGCATCAAGACAAGCAGACAATGCTGGAAATATTACATATCAGTGGGATGATGATGATAAGGCGACGGCTGCATATGTATCCATATTTTAAATCTTATTTTATTAATATCGATAAGTTTAAATCTTATTGTACTAATTTTAACTTGTAATTGTTTTTTATTTTAGGCAAAGTTTCAGGAGGCACGGACAGAACTGCTTTCAGAATCGGATCGCGATGAGTTGACGGTAGAGGAGCAAGATAATATTTCCGACGTTATTATGGATCCGACGCAGCGGAATAGGCTATGGCTATGGAAACCAAGTGGTAATTTTATAAACATTGCAATATTATATTTAATAAATTAACCTATAGATACACTATACATATGATGATTTCTACCTGAGTTAAATCTAACATATATGTGATTTATAAATATTAGATAAGTAAAAAAGCAAAAATATACAAAGATATGTGATGAAAATGGATGAACCAAAATAAAAATATAAGAATACTTTTAAGACCTATATATTGTATTAAAAAGAATCCATTTCCTTGTGGTATATATTTCAAGAAAAGGGTTCGCTATTTTACATTAGGAACCAAAAACATGAACCAAAAAAAAATATGCACCATTATCATCTAATAAAATATGCATTTTCTTGTGGTATATGCATTGCTTAAGATCACGTCATTTACGTTTCTATATTTTAAAATATGTATTGCTTAAGAAAATGATTATAATACAAATGTGAACATCTCACATTCTATTTGCAAGATCGGACAGCTCAAAAGGCGTATGACAAAGCTGAAATAAAAGAGCTTAGAGCCATGGTTGAACAGCTGCAAGAGCAGGACCGTCTTCGCGCTATACAAATGGAGCAGCTGAATCAACGTTTAACGGAGTACGCGCAGAGGCATGGTTTCTTCCCTTCGTCGTCTCGTGCTTCCGAAGGCGATGATGATGCTTGAGAAGTATCATGATTATTGTCTTTGTGGTTGGTTATTGTATATATTGACTTTGAGGTGGTGAGGATTGTGTTTGATGGTTATTGTGTATATATATTGACTTTGAGGTGGTGAGGTTTAAGTATTTGCATTGTATATAATGAGTTGGAGTTGGAGTTGGTGTTGGTGAGGGTTTTGTTGTTTATGTACATATTGACTTGGAGTTTGGTTTGAAAATGTAATGTTTGATGTTGATTTTTGGTTGTTTATATTGTTTGTGGTATAATGTGTTGGATATGTCATATATATGTGAAATGAAGTGGAAATGAAATGGAAATGGATATATATTGATTGTGTGTGGCTGGAAGGTGAATAACTTATTGTTATAAAAAAAAATTCACCCAGATTAGCAACGGCTACCAACGGCTCTTTGATTATTTTAAACCAACGGCTTACAACGGCCTCCATCGGCTAGACGCCGTTTGAAGCCGTTGGAATAGCCCCGTTGTTTCCGTTGAAAGCCGTTGGAAAACGTGAATGCTATTCCAACGGCTCCCAACGGTCGCCAACGACTTGAAGCCGTTGGATAGTCGGTTTCTCTTGTAGTGTTATAGACAAAACTGAAAATTCTCGCTTTACATTTATGAACGACTAAAACTGCAAATATTTGCAGTTTAAACTGTATTTATTTGCAGTTCTAAATGCATATATATACAGTTTAAAATGTATATTTTCCCTGAAAACTCTAACAGAAATCTTTTGTGAAACTTATTTTTGAGAAATATTATCCATGTATTGATTTTAAAAGAGGGACGTAGCCTAATTTCCATTATTTATTTATTGGTTATTATTTCTATTATTTTATCTTATATTGTCCATTAGTTTTTTTAAATTTGTGATTAAATTAGTAAATAGTTGAGAAATAGGAAGATGGACAAGTAAATAAAGGTAAACATAATTAGTAGAATACATATTAACATAATCCGTTTCTAGGTAAAGTGGTAAACACTTACACAGATTTATGGGCCATTATTTGAAAAGTAAGACATAAAAGACTAAACCAAAGAGTATCTAAATTCCTCCCAAGTCTTTGCAGGAAAATGAACACTTAATTCTTCTAGAATTGCATTTCTCCATCAACTCAGGAAAGAAAATCAAATAAAACAATTATAGATACCAACTGCTACAGTATAACAAATGCTAGATAACAAGGTTTGAATGCTCATTTATCGTAGTCTTATTAACCAAGTAATCAACGTAATTCTACACGTTTCTTAAATGCAACATTCAGCTTATTAAATACTTAAATTACTCTTTTTTTTTTAATTCTCATGCATAATATTTGATTAATTTTTGGTATATGAAACTTGATCCCCACTTCTAATAAAATGACATTATCTGATGTAAATAACAGTTCATGCTTAGCATATGCCGACTCAGAAATATGTTCAATATAATAAAGATGTTTAGTTGAATCAAAAATTAAGAAGAAAGTAGTAAGTAAAAAAAGAAAAATTTAAACAAACAAAATTATTCTAGAAACTCTCTTCAATGTTTATATGTATAAAAGATTAAGTTTTGGAGCTACTCCGATGTTCAATTCAAGGTTGAATACTTGCTCGTTCAGACTAAAGATTCATTTGAACTTTGAATTTTCAATACAAAATACCGAATTGAAACTGGACATCGGGACGTTTAGTTTTAAACGTCCATTTAATGAACGTCAAAGCACACCAATCTGTGCGAACTATATAGCATAGCATCACTAGAAGTTCTTTTGATGTAAATCTGACACTGAGCACTCATTTCATGAGTTCATGAATATTCACTAAATGAATGTCTGATTAATAGGTTTTTTTTTTTCGCTTTGGAACTTAAATATCAATAGCTTCGAAGAATCTCCAAAGCTGAATATAGCTATGTTTTGATGGTTTTTTATTTGATCATACAGTAAGAAATTATTCTCTACAAGGTTAATCCAACGGACATCGTCACCAACGTGAACGGTCGCGATTCTTCATCGGATTCTTTTGAATTCTTCCCTGCCACGCCGCCGCCGCCTCTTCCTGCTAGCAGTAAACTCCCTTGCAGTTCAGCTCCTACATGCAACTCACCAAAGAAGCAGTCCACCAAATACATGAAACTCAAGAATCGGGCTTTGGGCTCGGACCCAAAAAGGCCGAGATGGTTCTTGAAGTTACTTGGGCCGGTTCGGGTTCCGGATATGGAGATGGAGGTTAAAGATATGAGAACGAGGCGGAGGAAGAGGAGCGAGATGGAGAAGAGGGAGGAGGAGGATTGGTGGGGCCCGTGGAAGTTCGTTCAGTCGCTTAAGTGCAAGGGCATGGACACCGTTCCTGTTGCTTAATTTGCCTTTATACCCCTGCAGTTTTTTTAATTCCTCTGTATTGCTGTAGACAATGAAACTATTTATTTTCACTTGACTTGATTCCCGTTTGATATGCAAAGTTACTGCAAATGCATATTTTTTCAGGTTAATAACGTTTGGTCCATCCATATATCGATATACTTCTTTCGTTTAAATTTTCTGTCAATAATTTTGATTGAAATATCAAGTTGTTTATCGATCGATACTAGCTTTAGTTCTTACTATGATGATAATAATGTGTTGCAACTTTAAAATTATAGATTTAAAATGGTGAATTCCATTTTTTTAATTAAATTCCACGAGATATTTAGTTTGTATTTGTGTAAATAATATTTTTTATGCTAAATCAAATTTAGTATTTAAAGTGTTTTGAAATATTTTTGATCTATTTAATTCAACTAAATATTTAGTTATTAGAATATTTAAAGTAAATTTATCAAATATCTTTATTAATAGTTGGCTAGAAAGCGCAAATTTTTGATACGACCGCGAACTTACAAAATTGTCTCTATATGTATTTCTTTATTAAATGTTGTAGTACATTTGATGTCACAATGTTTGATGTCAGCGTGAAATACAAAAAATTTCTCTCTACGGATATTATCAAGTTTTAGTATAACTCAAAAATAGGATCTGACAAATAAACTAATTTACAAATTTGGTTTTATAAATATATAATATAGATAAAATTTTAAACTAACAAAAAATCAGATATTGTAACTTAGAAATAAAAATTCAAATTAACTACGTATGATTCAACACAAACATATGGCTAAATATTTGTAAAAAAACATTTTCTTTTAAACGTATTAAACAAATACAATTTGTATAAAAACAATTCAAGTGTGTTCATCACGCACAAAACGAGTGCCGTAATGCTCGTTATACATTAAGTATGTGAAATAGATAAAACCACCCAAGACACACGCCTAGCCAAAAGAGTACTTAGTTCATATAACGATCCATGCGAGCATCCATCATCAACTGAAAGAAACATTTAGGGTCGGTGTAACGACCCAGGATTTTTGATAATAAAAATTTGAATATTTAATTGATTTTAAATATTAATAAATGGAATTTAGAAGTCGAATGATTTATTTTTCGAATATTGGATTTACCTGGGTAATTTAATCGATAATTTAAATAGTGAAATTTCAGAGATGATTGAAAATCGAGTTTAAAATGATTGAAATTGATTTGGAAAATTTTATTTAATCATACTGGAGTTATAGAAAGGTTATAGAACTTTTAGAATTGAATTTGGAGTTAATATGTGAAAATTGAATATTTTAATATTTAATTATCGACTGTAAAAATAGTCAATTTTCGAACAGTCTCAGAATTGGACGAGACCAGTTCCATTGGATCCGTAATAGTTAGTTATTATCGGATTTCAATTTTCGTAGCAATCGGAATTGTCATTTGACCGTGGCAACTCGAAACGCATCGACATCGTTTTAATTTTAAATCGTCGAGTGAAAATAGTCATTTTTCAAAAAGTCTCGGATTTCGACGAAACTAGTTTCATCGGATCCGTAATGTGATATTATTGTAAGGTTTCAAATTTCATAATTTTTGGATTTACCATTTGTCCGGTACAAATTAAAACGCCTCGAAATCGATTTAAATCGGTTTAATTTAAATTGATCGTTTAATTCCATAACTCGCACAGACGATCGAATTAGCTTTCGAAACCTGTTCCATTGCGTTCAGAACGCGGGGTAAACCCCAGAAACGCCTGTCACCGCGTGTAAATCGGAGTTCGAAAATTCCGGATAAATAGTAATTTGTGAATTTTTCTATATAAGCCCCTCCACCTTTTCATTTGCAAAAGAAAAACGAGCCTAGGGTTACAATTCCCTTCAGCCGCCACCCAAACATTTAATGGCTGAGAACGCATCTCGTTCTTCCACAAATATTTCACTATCCACAAGAAATTACGCGAAGTGTTCAACACGAAAATCGTAGGGCTTCGCGATGCCTTTCGATCCATACGGTCATGATGTGGTTAAACGCGAGGTAGAGGTGGCTAGATGGCCGCGTACGTGCGTGGTTCGAGCGCGAATCTAGAGGAGGAGGAGGAGCCGAGTGCTGCTGCGCGTATGGAGGTGGTAGAGCGCGCGTAGGCGAGTGAAATGGAAGTCGCTGATCATCGTCCAAGTGGCTAAAGAGGTTGCGAAATTTTCAAATTTGATGGCGGCATGGGTTCGTTCTCGTGGACGAAGCCTGGGAGGGAAAGAACAAAGGCACGGCTGAGATCTTCTACTGTGAAGCGTGCGGCCAGATGTAGTGTAGGGTTTTTTAAATTATAAAGTTGTGAATTTATTTATATTTTAAATTCGTATAAACATCTAAAAGCTGTAGTTTGTTCATACGAGATCGAAAATTGACGAAACAAGCGGTGTTGGCTTCGTTTTGTCGAGCTCTTCGCTATGGAACTGAATTGGAGCCATTTGGAGCTAGTGTGAATTTTGGATGAAATCAAACGTCTGTTTATTTTATTCGAAAATAAACGCTGAAAACGGAATTGAAGTCGAGGTGAGATCTTCTCACTCAAATTTGAATGTGGAATTTTTTTTACAGTTATCTATTGATTGATGTGATTGCCATTGGATGTGATATTAGATATAGTAGGACATATATCTATATATAGCAATATATACATATTGGCATATGTATATATTGGATTGATTGATTTCCCGCCTTGTATAGCGGATGAGACCCTATTGCGCCGTTAGTAAGCGGATTTATAAAATCCTATATACCGCGATAATTCCGTACTGGAGAGGAATTGGTATTGTGCTAACATCTTTGGATGCAGGGAAACAGGTTGGAGGGATCCAACTGGATTCCTCACCGTATTGATTATTTACATATATTTTGATATATTCTGTTATCATATGATGATATATGATATTTGACTATTGTGATGGACTGATTGGTGTTGTTGCGTCATCGGATCCATTTTTAAAGCCTAAAAATAATGATTTTGGATTTTAAAAGGATTTGTAAAGTGATTTTTGAAAATATACGTTTTATGGAATTTTTGAATTGATTTATTTCAAATAAATAAGCGTATGAAATTTTAAAGTTACAAAAATTTATAGATTTGGGAAATATAACCGAAAAGTTATTTTTGGAATAAATAGTTGACTGATTTATGAAATGGTTTAAATTGAGATTTTTGAATTTCTGTAAACGGTTTATATAAAGGATTTATGAAATTGATATCTACAAAATTAAGAATGGTGAAATTATAAAATGAGTTTCTATAAGTGTTAAAAATGAAATATTAGGGAATCCGTAAGTGAATGAAATTTATAGATTTATAACGTGAAGTTATAAAGTAAATAGATATTGTAGAATAAACGATTTATAAGTAATTTACTTATAAAGTAGATTTTTGCACTTAGTTGGGATATAAATAGAAATTGCTAAATGAAATGATTTCATAAGTTGAAATTGTTATGAAGTATAAATGTGATTTATAAATGTTGTTTATAAATCTGAAATCACTTATTTTGATAAGTAATTTTAGAAGTTAATAAAAGGAGAATTTTATAAATCGAAGTTGTTAGAAAATATAAAGGTGAATTTATAAACGTTGTTTTATGAATTTGAAATCAATCAAACTTGATGAATGTAATATAGAAGTTATTAAGGAAATTTTATCCACGATTTTGGATAGTGGATAATTCTTGGAATAAAACGTGTAGAAAAGATTGAAATGTAATTATTGAAGTATATTCACGATTTTGGACAGTGAATATATTATTAAATAAAATGGATATGTTTTGGGAAAGCGATATTTGAAATGAAGTGATTGTTTTAAAAGATGTTTTAAAACGGGTGAATTACCGAAATCATAGATTTCAACATTTATTGTTGAAATAGACGTTTTCGAAAAATAAGGAAATGATGGACTATAACACTGTTGTTATAGTAAATGATTTCCGAAAGGAAATGTTTTTTATGTAGTATTGGGATTTATATATCTATCTAATTTCGAATCCCTATACTAGTGATTTTGAGTCGTCGTAACGATGTTTTACGTAACATTCGTTTTGACTCAAATAAAATGTGTTTAAAGAATGATTTCCTTAAAGAATGAGATATATACTTAATTTTGATTTAAGTATATCGAATATTTTCTAAGTGTTGAAAATAAATAGGTTTGTGAAATACTTATTTTTAAATAAGTATGGAAATGCTTTTCCAATATGAAATGAACTGTTTTGAGATTTTATCTTCAAAGATAAATTGAAATGTGGAAATTGATTTGAAATTGTTTTCAAATGATTAAGTGTGGAAATTATATATATCTAGTAAAGATATTTTGGAAGATAAAATAATTTGGGAAAATTATTTGGAATATGATGATGTTGCGCATCTTTATTGATAGTTAAATAACCGACTATCAATAATTACCTTTAGATAGGTATTTGTTGTGAATTGGATGAAATTGAATGCCACACTTATTTTTGAAATAAACGCTCACTATTCGGGTTAGCCGGGAAAGGACCATGGGGTCGTATAACCCATTCCGAATATGTGATACGTCGTTATGAATTGCATTCGAAGACCGGTGTTGAAGACCGGATATTTTTGAAAACGGAAGGATTACCGTCGAGTTACTCTACATCGGCTGATCTCCGGTTTAGAGGTTTTATCACCCTTAGTGACGGGAAGTCCTGACGTGATTGAAAATTATCCGGAAATGCAAGGGCTTCGTGAGAAGTGCCTTCGGTTCTGTTCGATCCCAGAACAGACTTATATGGATTGTGTGTCTGACCTTACACTTTGAGATATAAAGCTGATTTCTTTCAAATACATATCTGTTGGTGGCGGAGAATTTATTCTCTTAGCTTAACACCCTTCTCTGAGACGTACAAGCTCAGAGGTTATGTAGTTGAAATTTATCAGCGATATATCCCAATTTGGTAACGTGGCATACTGAGTGTTGCTGTGAAATGATCAGTGTTTGATCATTTGTGATATGATCTTATATCTTTGTGATCATAGGTTGATCATTTTGTTGGACCCGAAGCAGGGCTTTTTGAGAAAGCGTAGCTTTGTGGACGAGACTTCGTCGAGCCTCACACCCCGGAAATGGTCGAAACAGGAATGTTGCGGCAAGGTTATGAGGGTCGTGCCCTTTAGGGTATGTCATTTCCTTCTGGAAAGGGGTGGTATCATGGTATGGAGCCCAGATACTTACTCATGTGGATACACTTTCTTTATGATGTGTGATGTTGGATATCGAGCGCTCGGATAAAGGTCCCAAAGGACCGGGTGATGACATATTCGTGAGTTACCTGTTACAGGGGTAACCCGGCCTTGTTTGGCAGAGAGCAGTTTGTCTCTCGGGACGTCCAGCCAGAGGCGATCCTATTCGGCAGGAGGAAAGGAAGTTCCTTAGCCTGACCATTTGTTGGAAAATCCAAAGAAACAATACGTGACATGTACGGTTTTAGTTGTATTACCTGCTATGGAATGTGGCGGTAACCTGCTATTGAACATAGTAGCTATAGTAGGCATACGATACTGGTCGTATGTTGGCTAAGATTAATATTATACTTTCGAAATGTTTCTACACTATGCACTAATAATAATATCAAAAAGAATTTGATTTTGCGTAGTAAGCATCTTTGACTATCATAAGAAGAAATCTCCTCCAATTCTGCGTTTGCATTGTGTGTGTGGTGGGAGGTCTTATGGTAGTTTCATTTTCCAAAAGCATTGCGAATTTGTTTTATTTTCTTTGTGAAAAATAACTGTTTTACGATCTCACACCAGTCACCATGACTGACTCGAAGTTTATTGTTCCCTTCTAAACTCTGGGTGCCCACAAATTTTCCACACGGGCAGCCTAGAGTTATATTATCAGGATATTCTGGATATTCTGGAGCTTTGGAAGCAAGCTGGATGACGAGACGTAGTATTTGTATCTGATATATTTATTCCGCTGTGTATTCTGTATGAGGACAAGTTTATATAACTGTCCATTGTTGTATATTGACTCTGATGATTGATGTATGTATAAACTGATATAGTTCTTTGTTTTAAAAGACTAGTAATTATCTATTGTATATTGTTCCGCTGCGATATGTGAGATTCTGATATTGTTTCTGTTCTGATGTTGTTCTTTTGTTTCTTCTTTCTCTTTTCTTCTATCTTTTCTTCTACCTCTTCTTTTAAAACCCTAATGGTTCGGTTTTTCGTTCACCTTGAGTAAATAGATGGAGATTAGTGTCTATTCAAGGGGTACGGAAAAGCGGGCTATTACATTTGGTATCAGAGCATATGGTTAAGCGACAACCCTGCTCTGTTGGGTATTACTCATTAGAGATAGAGTCAGTAGTACTCTAGAATGAGTTTGAGTGTAATAATAGATATGAGTGCGTATTTGTTAGTGAATATAAAATTATTTTATATTGTGATGATTGGTTTGTTGAGTGGTATATGGATTCTGGTCGGTATTGTCCGTACAACTCTATCGATAGCGATCTCTAAACACTTGAATAGAACAATTCGGCACAGTATTGTTTTAAATAGGGTAAATGAAATAATTTTGCCCAAAACTCTTTTTGTATAGAAAAGAAATGTTTTTCTATGAATTACTATAGTATATGGTTGCATGGTTGCTAGAAGTGATAATATTGAAGTGTTATCATTATATTGAAATTAAATAAGAAATTGAAATCGTAACTCCACAGTTAAGAAATAAATTCACATGCAAATGAAATTTGAGAATGTAAATTATAAATGTGAATTACAATTTAGAAAAGAATTCCAGAGAAGTATTTGGAAATGTTTTGAAAATGATTTGAAAATTTTGGAGATTTGAAAAGTTTAAATTCTTTTTGGAGTGGAAAATGGATTTCAAAGGTTTTGAAAAGTATTTTGAAAGATGAAAAGCTCTAAACTCTTTTAGGTCGCTGGAAAATAATTTCGATGATGACCGCGGCATCGTCGGTGTTCATTTTCGGGTTTCCAAAAGAGGAATTGCTGCCAAATTATTTTAAATGGAAGTTGTTTGGAAAATTTGGATTTTGTTTTTGGAAATTCAAAGGATAATTTGAATTGTTTTCAAAAATGATTTTTGAAATGTTGAAAAAACTCTGGAATGCTATATGAAAATGTTTATGAAATATTATGAAGTCGATAACTTGTAAAGTTTAAGTTTAAATAAAAAAATCTAACTTAAAAGAAATGAATTCATATATGAATAGAATTTGTGAATATGAAATATTAATGTGATATATAGTTTGAAATAAAGTTCCAGAAAAATATTTGAAGATAAAATTCATAAAGGAATGAAATTAGTAATATGAATGTACAAATGACTTTATAAATCAAATTGTAAATAAGTCGAAGACTTATAAAGTATTTGAAATTCGATTGAAATGAGAATTCGAATTGAAAATAGATAAAATTACGAATGAATAAATGAATTTGCAATAGCAAATGCAAGAAAATGAAATTTAATGTAAAAATTCATTTTGAATTGATAAGTAAGACTGAATTGAATTTAGATTTGTGGAAAACAAAGTGAACTATTAAACTAAAAATTTGCAAGTGAAGCTAATTGAATGAAGTGAATGAGATTAAAACTGAATGTTAAACTTCTTTTGAATTTGGTAGTAAATGAAGCTGAAAACAAATTTGAATAAAAAGAATTAGAATTTGTGATGAATTAGTAATTGAAACTAATTTGAAATAGTGCAGTTATGAATGAAAGATAATTGATAAATTCAATATTCAGAAGATAAATAGAATCCAAATTGAATTGAATGATAAATTTAACACAAATGGGAAATTGAAATGTGAAATTGAATTCAAATAGATTTGAAATGTAAGATTGAACGTAATTGAATGCTGTAACTAGATATAATGGCTAGTAGGATGTACAAGTGTATAAAGGAATTGGAATTTAATTTCGAAGATAAATTGGAATGGCTCGACAAAAGGTAAGTATTTGAATTCGAATATGAGATTTGATGACTTATTTCTCTAGCCGCTTGGCTTTTTCTTTTTCTTTTTGAAATCTGAGAGTCCGTAGGGACGTTTTGTAGTCGTACCGTATTAGCCGCACAAAGGAGACGCTGGCGAAATTTTTCGGAAATTTAGGGCGTTAGAAAATTTTTGAGGAATTTTGAAAGTTTAAAATTTGAATTTAAACTCGAATTTGAATTGAGAAGTTAAATAATATTGTTTTGAAACCTGTAATTGTAGTTGAAAAATTTAGTTGAATGATAACGAATCTTTAGTAGAAAGATTTGTTTTGATAGATTGATAAAACTATTGATTGTGAAAAATAGTAGACGAGTTAAGGACCTTTCTTCTTACTAGGTAATTTCGAGGACGAAATTCTTTTAAGGGGGGAAGTCTGTAACGACCCAGGATTTTTGATAAAAAAAATTTGAATATTTAATTGATTTTAAATATTAATAAATGGAATTTAGAAGTCGAATGATTTATTTTTCGAATATTGGATTTACCTGGGTAATTTAATCGATAATTTAAATAGTGAAATTCCAGAGATGATTGAAAATCGAGTTTAAAATGATTGAAATTGATTTGGAAAATTTTATTTAATCATACTGGAGTTATAGAAAGGTTATAGAACTTTTAGAATTGAATTTGGAGTTAATCTGTGAAAATTGAATATTTTAATATTTAATTATCAACTGTAAAAATAGTCAATTTTCGAACAGTCTCAGAATTGGACGAGACCAGTTCCATTGGATCCGTAATAGTTAGTTATTATCGGATTTCAATTTTCGTAGCAATCGGAATTGTCATTTGACCGTGGCAACTCGAAACGCATCGACATCGTTTTAATTTTAAATCGTCGAGTGAAAATAGTCATTTTTCAAAAAGTCTCGGATTTCGACGAAACAAGTTTCATCGGATCCGTAATGTGATATTATTGTAAGGTTTCAAATTTCATAATTTTTGGATTTACCATTTGTCCGGTACAAATTAAAACGCCTCGAAATCGATTTAAATCGGTTTAATTTAAATTGATCGTTTAATTCCATAACTCGCACAGACGATCGAATTAGCTTTCGAAACCTGTTCCATTGCGTTCGGAACGCGGGGTAAACCCCAGAAACGCCTGTCACCGCGTGTAAATCGGAGTTCGAAAATTCCGGATAAATAGTAATTTGTGAATTTTTCTATATAAGCCCCTCCACCTTTTCATTTGCAAAAGAAAAACGAGCCTAGGGTTTCAATTCCCTTCAGCCGCCACCCAAACATTTAATGGCTGAGAACGCATCTCGTTCTTCCACAAATATTTCACTATCCACAAGAAATTACGCGAAGTGTTCAACACGAAAATCGTAGGGCTTCGCGATGCCTTTCGATCCATACGGTCATGATGTGGTTAAACGCGAGGTAGAGGTGGCTAGATGGCCGCGTACGTGCGTGGTTCGAGCGCGAATCTAGAGGAGGAGGAGGAGCCGAGTGCTGCTGCGCGTATGGAGGTGGTAGAGCGCGCGTAGGCGAGTGAAATGGAAGTCGCTGATCGTCGTCCAAGTGGCTAAAGAGGTTGCGAAATTTTCAAATTTGATGGCGGCATGGGTTCGTTCTCGTGGACGAAGCCTGGGAGGGAAAGAACAAAGGCACGGCTGAGATCTTCTACTGTGAAGCGTGCGGCCAGATGTAGTGTAGGGTTTTTTAAATTATAAAGTTGTGAATTTATTTATATTTTAAATTCGTATAAACATCTAAAAGCTGTAGTTTGTTCATACGAGATCGAAAATTGACGAAACAAGCGGCGTTGGCTTCGTTTTGTCGAGCTCTTCGCTATGGAACTGAATTGGAGCCATTTGGAGCTAGTGTGAATTTTGGATGAAATCAAACGTCTGTTTATTTTATTCGAAAATAAACGCTGAAAACGGAATTGAAATCGAGGTGAGATCTTCTCACTCAAATTTGAATGTGGAATTTTTTTTACAGTTATCTATTGATTGATGTGATTGCCATTGGATGTGATATTAGATATAGTAGGACATATATCTATATATAGCAATATATACATATTGGCATATGTATATATTGGATTGATTGATTTCCCGCCTTGTATAGCGGATGAGACCCTATTGCGCCGTTAGTAAGCGGATTTATAAAATCCTATATACCGCGATAATTCCGTACTGGAGCGGAATTGGTATTGTGCTAACATCTTTGGATGCAGGGAAACAGGTTGGAGGGATCCAACTGGATTCCTCACCGTATTGATTATTTACATATATTTTGATATATTCTGTTATCATATGATGATATATGATATTTGACTATTGTGATGGACTGATTGGTGTTGTTGCGTCATCGGATCCATTTTTAAAGCCTAAAAATAATGATTTTGGATTTTAAAAGGATTTGTAAAGTGATTTTTGAAAATATACGTTTTATGGAATTTTTGAATTGATTTATTTCAAATAAATAAGCGTATGAAATTTTAAAGTTACAAAAATTTATAGATTTGGGAAATATAACCGAAAAGTTATTTTTGGAATAAATAGTTGACTGATTTATGAAATGGTTTAAATTGAGATTTTTGAATTTCTGTAAACGGTTTATATAAAGGATTTATGAAATTGATATCTACAAAATTAAGAATGGTGAAATTATAAAAATGAGTTTCTATAAGTGTTAAAAATGAAATATTAGGGAATCCGTAAGTGAATGAAATTTATAGATTTATAACGTGAAGTAATAAAGTAAATAGATATTGTAGAATAAACGATTTATAAGTAATTTACTTATAAAGTAGATTTTTGCACTTAGTTGGGATATAAATAGAAATTGCTAAATGAAATGATTTCATAAGTTGAAATTGTTATGAAGTATAAATGTGATTTATAAACGTTGTTTATAAATCTGAAATCACTTATTTTGATAAGTAATTTTAGAAGTTAATAAAAGGAGAATTTTATAAATCGAAGTTGTTAGAAAATATAAAGGTGAATTTATAAACGTTGTTTTATGAATTTGAAATCAATCAAACTTGATGAATGTAATATAGAAGTTATTAAGGAAATTTTATCCACGATTTTGGATAGTGGATAATTCTTGGAATAAAACGTGTAGAAAAGATTGAAATGTAATTATTGAAGTATATTCATGATTTTGGACAGTGAATATATTATTAAATAAAATGGATATGTTTTGGGAAAGCGATATTTGAAATGAAGTGATTGTTTTAAAAGATGTTTTAAAACGGGTGAATTACCGAAATCATAGATTTCAACATTTATTGTTGAAATAGACGTTTTCGAAAAATAAGGAAATGATGGACTATAACACTGTTGTTATAGTAAATGATTTCCGAAAGGAAATGTTTTTTATGTAGTATTGGGATTTATATATCTATCTAATTTCGAATCCCTATACTAGTGATTTTGAGTCGTCGTAACGATGTTTTACGTAACATTCGTTTTGACTCAAATAAAATGTGTTTAAAGAATGATTTCCTTAAGGAATGAGATATATACTTAATTTTGATTTAAGTATATCGAATATTTTCTAAGTGTTGAAAATAAATAGGTTTGTGAAATACTTATTTTTAAATAAGTATGGAAATGCTTTTCCAATATGAAATGAACTGTTTTGAGATTTTATCTTCAAAGATAAATTGAAATGTGGAAATTGATTTGAAATTGTTTTCAAATGATTAAGTGTGGAAATTATATATATCTAGTAAAGATATTTTGGAAGATAAAATAATTTGGGAAAATTATTTGGAATATGATGATGTTGCGCATCTTTATTGATAGTTAAATAACCGACTATCAATAATTACCTTTAGATAGGTATTTGTTGTGAATTGGATGAAATTGAATGCCACACTTATTTTTGAAATAAACGCTCACTATTCGGGTTAGCCGGGAAAGGATCATGGGGTCGTATAACCCATTCCGAATATGTGATACGTCGTTATGAATTGCATTCGAAGACCGGTGTGGAAGACCGGATATTTTTGAAAACGGAAGGATTACCGTCGAGTTACTCTACATCGGCTGATCTCCGGTTTAGAGGTTTTATCACCCTTAGTGACGGGAAGTCCTGACGTGATTGAAAATTATCCGGAAATGCAAGGGCTTCGTGAGAAGTGCCTTCGGTTCTGTTCGATCCCAGAACAGACTTATATGGATTGTGTGTCTGACCTTACACTTTGAGATATAAAGCTGATTTCTTTCAAATACATATCTGTTGGTGGCGGAGAATTTATTCTCTTAGCTTAACACCCTTCTCTGAGATGTACGAGCTCAGAGGTTATGTAGTTGAAATTTATCAGCGATATATCCCAATTTGGTAACGTGGCATACTGAGTGTTGCTGTGAAATGATCAGTGTTTGATCATTTGTGATATGATCATTTGTTTGATCTTATATCTTTGTGATCATAGGTTGATCATTTTGTTGGACCCGAAGCAGGGCTTTTTGAGAAAGCGTAGCTTTGTGGATGAGACTTCGTCGAGCCTCACACCCCGGAAATGGTCGAAACAGGAATGTTGCGGCAAGGTTATGAGGGTCGCGCCCTTTAGGGTATGTCATTTCCTTCTGGAAAGGGGTGGTATCATGGTATGGAGCCCAGATACTTACTCATGTGGATACACTTTCTTTATGATGTGTGATGTTGGATATCGAGCGCTCGGATAAAGGTCCCAAAGGACCGGGTGATGACATATTCGTGAGTTACCTGTTACAGGGGTAACCCGGCCTTGTTTGGCAGAGAGCAGTTTGTCTCTCGGGACGTCCAGCCAGAGGCGATCCTATTCGGCAGGAGGAAAGGAAGTTCCTTAGCCTGACCATTTGTTGGAAAATCCAAAGAAACAATACGTGACATGTACGGTTTTAGTTGTATTACCTGCTATGGAATGTGGCGGTAACCTGCTATTGAACATAGTAGCTATAGTAGGCATACGATACTGGTCGTATGTTGGCTAAGATTAATATTATACTTTCGAAATGTTTCTACACTATGCACTAATAATAATATCAAAAAGAATTTGATTTTGCGTAGTAAGCATCTTTGACTATCATAAGAAGAAATCTCCTCCAATTCTGCGTTTGCATTGTGTGTGTGGTGGGAGGTCTTATGGTAGTTTCATTTTCCAAAAGCATTGCGAATTTGTTTTATTTTCTTTGTGAAAAATAACTGTTTTACGATCTCACACCAGTCACCATGACTGACTCGGAGTTTATTGTTCCCTTCTAAACTGTGGGTGCCCACAAATTTTCCACACGGGCAGCCTAGAGTTATATTATCAGGATATTCTGGATATTCTGGAGCTTTGGAAGCAAGCTGGATGACGAGACGTAGTATTTGTATCTGATATATTTATTCCGCTGTGTATTCTGTATGAGGACAAGTTTATATAACTGTCCATTGTTGTATATTGACTCTGATGATTGATGTATGTATAAACTGATATAGTTCTTTGTTTTAAAAGACTAGTAATTATCTATTGTATATTGTTCCGCTGCGATATGTGAGATTCTGATATTGTTTCTGTTCTGATGTTGTTCTTTTGTTTCTTCTTTCTCTTTTCTTCTATCTTTTCTTCTACCTCTTCTTTTAAAACCCTAATGGTTCGGTTTTTCGTTCACCTTGAGTAAATAGATGGAGATTAGTGTCTATTCAAGGGGTACGGAAAAGCGGGCTATTACATTTGGTATCAGAGCATATGGTTAAGCGACAACCCTGCTCTGTTGGGTATTACTCATTAGAGATAGAGTCAGTAGTACTCTAGAATGAGTTTGAGTGTAATAATAGATATGAGTGCGTATTTGTTAGTGAATATAAAATTATTTTATATTGTGATGATTGGTTTGTTGAGTGGTATATGGATTCTGGTCGGTATTGTCCGTACAACTCTATCGATAGCGATCTCTAAACACTTGAATAGAACAATTCGACACAGTATTGTTTTAAATAGGGTAAATGAAATAATTTTGCCCAAAACTCTTTTTGTATAGAAAAGAAATGTTTTTCTATGAATTACTATAGTATATGGTTGCATGGTTGCTAGAAGTGATAATATTGAAGTGTTATCATTATATTGAAATTAAATAAGAAATTGAAATCGTAACTCCAAAGTTAAGAAATAAATTCACATGCAAATGAAATTTGAGAATGTAAATTATAAATGTGAATTACAATTTAAAACAGAATTCCAGAGAAGTATTTGGAAATGTTTTGAAAATGATTTGAAAATTTTGGAGATTTGAAAAGTTTAAATTCTTTTTGGAGTGGAAAATGGATTTCAAAGGTTTTGAAAAGTATTTTGAAAGATGAAAAGCTCTAAACTCTTTTAGGTCGCTGGAAAATAATTTCGATGATGACCGCGGCATCGTCGGTGTTCATTTTCGGGTTTCCAAAAGAGGAATTGCTGCCAAATTATTTTAAATGGAAGTTGTTTGGAAAATTTGGATTTTGTTTTTGGAAATTCAAAGGATAATTTGAATTGTTTTCAAAAATGATTTTTTAAATGTTGAAAAAACTCTGGAATGCTATATGAAAATGTTTATGAAATATTATGAAGTCGATAACTTGTAAAGTTTAAGTTTAAATAAAAAAATCTAACTTAAAAGAAATGAATTCATATATGAATAGAATTTGTGAATATGAAATATTAATGTGATATATAGTTTGAAATAAAGTTCCAGAAAAATATTTGAAGATAAAATTCATAAAGGAATGAAATTAGTAATATGAATGTACAAATGACTTTATAAATCAAATTGTAAATAAGTCGAAGACTTATAAAGTATTTGAAATTCGATTGAAATGAGAATTCGAATTGAAAATAGATAAAATTACGAATGAATAAATGAATTTGCAATAGCAAATGCAAGAAAATGAAATTTAATGTAAAAATTCATTTTGAATTGATAAGTAAGACTGAATTGAATTTAGATTTATGGAAAACAAAGTGAACTATTAAACTAAAAATTTGCAAGTGAAGCTAATTGAATGAAGTGAATGAGATTAAAACTGAATGTTAAACTTCTTTTGAATTTGGTAGTAAATGAAGCTGAAAACAAATTTGAATAAAAAGAATTAGAATTTGTGATGAATTAGTAATTGAAACTAATTTGAAATAGTGCAGTTATGAATGAAAGATAATTGATAAATTCAATATTCAGAAGATAAATAGAATCCAAATTGAATTGAATGATAAATTTAACACAAATGGGAAATTGAAATGTGAAATTGAATTCAAATAGATTTGAAATGTAAGATTGAATATATTACCGTTCCATGCTTAATTTAAATGAATGAAAATATGAAACAATTTTTTAAAATCAAACTACCAAACGGTCAGTTTCCCATCGTCGTGCGGTTGTACTAATTTTATGTCTAGATGTTTCTTCTGAGAATACTTCCACTTGAAAACACTTGGACACAAGGAAACTTACTTCCTATCATTGACTACGTCCCACCAAGTGGAAACCCGTATAGTAAATTAAATACAATAATGGACTCAGTTGCATCAAATTGGTTGCTCTCACCCGATCGATCATCAAGTAGAAAAACACACCTTTTACTCTTGATATGTCACTGTTTAATGTCACTCATACTAATTTATAATGGGTAATAAATATAATGGGTGCACATAGTCTATTCTAGATAGGTACCGTTCGCGGACTTGTTTTTACCCGTTTGCGTTTGTGATGCGTCCGACGTCCAAACGGGGTTAACTCCTTCCCCGACTCCGTTCATATGAATGCAATTGTTGCTTCGTTTGTTTGTTTAGTTATATTAATTAATAAAATTAATATTTTTATAAATTTCTAAAATTAATAACTTGTGCAAATGAGGTCCGTTTGAGACATGGTTTTTTATGTTGCGATCGTATCAAAGTACTATACATTATGAAGTTGATTTGAAATAAATCCGACAATTTAAAATTTTACACTTTATTTATTTATTTTTGAAAATTATCGACACATATAATTTATTAAAAAATAAATAAATTAATTATAAATCAATTAAATTAAAAATCATAACTTAAATACTCCGTTCAAATACCTCGTTCGTAGCTTCAAACGCATTCCCCGTTCACTCAACTTTCCCGCTCAAATGGCCGTTCAAATTCTCCATTTTCTTTCGTCATAAACGCACCCATAGTCTATAGGGCTTGGTAAATAACCCAACTCAAAATTCAATGCTTGAATATCTAACTTAGCCTATTGTCTAAAAACAAATTAGGCCCAAAAACATTTTTCCTTCATCAATATTCGATCTGCTTACTTACCAGCCTAGTATTTACGTTGAAAACAAATTTCTACAAATTGATAGACATTTATTAAAAATATATATCGTTATCTCATATGGGTAATTGAACTCGATACCTTAGTTAATATATAAGTAATGTATAAATGTTAAATGATGGTCTATTACATATTTGTCATTTTAATATAATGATAAACCGTATACCTTTTTAATAAAAAGACAACCAATTTAGCATTTTAATAAATGACAAACACTTTTTCGTTTTAACAACAAATTAGCATGACTGGTTCGCTAGTCGTGGAACTGTATTTTAATTAGTTTTAACAAGTGAACAAGTCACATTTGAGCACGTGATGTCTTGTTCAATTTAAATTTTTGTGTGAAAAAGTCACTATTAATTGTGCTCTTAAAGGCAAAAAAAAATTGTTAAAGGCAAAAAAAATTGATTTGGTGTGAGGTATTTGAAGGAGAAATCAGCAATTTTAAATGGGTAATAAATACGAGATTTTATGGCACGTGCAACATATGTGCATATAAAAGCCCCTTATCAAATTTTTAAATTTAAAATTTTTATGTGCCTTGATAAAAATAAACTGGAAAATATAAAGAAAAAAATTAATTTTTCTTGTTGAAATAAGGTTTTGAACTTGTAATCTTGTTTATGTTTCAAAATTTTCATTTGAAGATATATGTTAATTTTTGTTCTCAACGGGAATCAAACTTCTGACTTTTTATTTGCATATAGGGGTATTTTTAAAACTTCTTGGTTGGATCGAAAAATTGTGTATCGATTTCAACCATAGATAAAGATAAAGGGTTAAAAGCGAGGATTTCGGCCTTGTCGAAAGCCGGGTCCTTAGGCTACTTGTGTTAGCTGAGGATTTAAGTGAGTAGTGTCTTGGTTTCGACCTTATCGAAGGCAATGGTTTGAAGGTAAAGGTCGAAGGTTAGAGGATGCAGGTTGTGTCGTTCGTGGACAAATTAAAATTGAATTAGAGGTCAAATAGAAATTATTTATGTATTGTATAATTTTTTGTATATTTGAGTAATTATTAATTAATTATTATCAATTAATGTATAACATTGGATAGAAAGTATTATTTACTATTTACAAAAAATTCAAAAATAATTTCGAAAAATAAAAATTATGTTTAATCTTACCGATAAGTCGGACGTAGTTAACCTGCTTATGTATCAATTACCTCGGACCTAATTCCCACTCGCTACTTTTAGGTTACCGTTGGGATGTCTATTGACATGCCTAACGGTCCTTTTATTTATTTATTATTATTTTTCCAATCCTTTCTTTTCTTATATCATCTGTTCAAAAAAAATTTGTGAATAAATTAGTAAATTGTTAAGAAAGAGAAAGATGGAGGTACATAAAAGTAGGGTTGTCAATGGGTCAGGTCGGGTTCGAGTCGGGTTAAGACGGGTTCGGGTTGATTTTAAATGGTTCGGGTCAACTCGTTTATTAAACAGGTCGAAAATAGCTTAACCCTAGCCTGACCGGATTACAATCGTGTTGACCCGGCCTGACCCGTGTAACTCGATTATAAACAGGTCGGGTCGGCTCCTAAACGGGTCGATCAACCCGTATAGGGTATAAATGAGTTATAAACGAGTCGTGAACGGGTTATAGACGGGTCAAATTCGGCTTCACGGGTTGGATGGGTTATAATCGGGTCGGGTCAACCCATATAAGTATAAACGAGTTATAAACGGGTAAAATTCGGATTCACGGGTCAACCCAAAACCTACCCATTTATAAATGGGTCAAATTCGAGTTGACCCGAAAATGACCCGCCCACTTATTCGAGTCGGGTTAACATGCTAATTTTCGTGTAATCTTCGGATCGTGTTTCGGACCGTGCTGGAAATTAACAGTCCTACATAAAAGTGAAACATAACTTTTATTAATAGTTGGAATAGAAACACAACTTTTTGGTTTGATCGTGAACTTTTCAAAATGCCATTTATATATGTTAACATTATTGTTATTTCATACGAACATATAAGTAGAATGGGTAAAATCATCCTATAATTATTCCTAAAATATTCAAATACAAATATTTTACAATATTCAACTATATCAACATATTCAAATCTTTGAATCTTAATATTGTATTCTTGAAAAAACCGCGAATCATTTTAAACATCCTAGAAAATATCATCTAACAAATAATTTTTTCTTGCACTTCAATTTATTTATTCAAATTCTAAATTAATTGTTATTTAACACCCTTTGCCACTCCATTTTTCTCCATCACTCGTCACTGCGTCGCTCTTCACCGTTCTCCATCGTTTATTGTATACATCATCATTATCCACCACTATCTGATGTTAATCATTGTTCGTCGTTATTCATTGTTGTTTCATGCATGTCGTTTGTACTAATTATTGTCGCTATTCATTTGTTTGTATTAAAATTTCTCATGATGTGTTACTCTCCATTGGTACTCGTTGAAAATGATTTGCTTCTAGATTTATGTTCAGGCCATTATTTGAAAAAGTAATACATAACAGACTAAGCAAAACAGCATTTAAATTTCACCCAAGTCTAGTCTATGCACTAAATGACAAGGAAAATGAACACTTAATCCCTCTAGAAGTGCATGTCTCCATCAACTTAGGAAAGAGAATCAAATAAAACAGTTAGAGATACCGACTGCTACAATATAACAAATGCTAGATAACAAGGTTTGAATGCTCTTTAAGTTGCTTGCATCGCATAAGTATTTATTTATCATACTCTTATCCAAATAATCAACGTAATTGTACACACGTTTCTTAAGTGCAACATTCAGCATATTAAATACTTATATTACTCTTTTATTTTCAGTTCTCATGCATAATATTTGATTAATTATTGGTATACGAAACTTGATCCAAACTTGTAATAAAATGACGTAATCTGATGTAAATAATCATAGTTTTCAAGACCGGAGCGTGAGTCAAACCGTAATGGATCAAAGTTTAAGGTTTTGATGACTCAACCGGTTAAACCTTCGAAACCGTGAATTTTTTTCTCGAAAATTTGAACATTAAAAATGATGTATGCAAAAATATTAATATAAAATGCTAAATATGCAAGCTACAAAGAGTTTTTAAGGTCTACAGTCGAAGTTGCATATTGCTGCAATGCACACAACAATATAACTATAGCTGTCTACATAGCAATGGCGCATACCGATAAAAGTTCAGTGATGATGAACTTGCTAGTAGCGACGAAAAGCAAAGTGGTGGGACTTACATTTTAGATTTTTTAACAATGATGATTTTTGCAATGCAATTTATTTATTTTTCTTCCAAGTAATGAGAATGAGAAATAATGACACATTGAGAAAGTAAAGGAAAACAAATGAAGCATGGTTCAAACGTGTCAAAGTGGACAATTAGACAATTGTATCGAAGGTCCAACCTGCGGTTCTTGTTCGACGGCGATGGTTTGATTGAGTTTTGAACTGAAATGATCTATGATGCAATAATTTGATGTCGCGGTTGCCTTCGGTCATGAGAACACTATAAATAATAGTTCATACTTAGCATATATATACTAAAAACAAATATGAAGAAGGTAGTTAGTAAAAAAGAAAAAAAAAATTAACAAACAAAACTAGTCTATAAAACTCTCCTCCTTGTTTCTATAGATGATTAAGTTTTATGTGAATCATTTGACAATTTAATATTTACAGATATAATGACATATAGTAATGTGATACCTTATGTACTTTGAATGTCGGCTTATTGGATCAGATCGTTAAGAAATGATTTTATTAACCAGCACAATATATAACATGAGTCGATGTAAACCTTTATATTTGAGTAGTAACATGTAAAAAACGTTGCATATTTCACTATTATGGAAATAGACATGGATGTGTCATAGGCTAATATTCTGTTCATTTCTACGATGCTTTCCCCCACCATGGCAAAAACGTAATTATACATAACACATGGACATCTTTAAATACAGTCGCGCTGCCACATGAACCAAAAAAACATTCAGCAAATATGGTTCTCTACAAGGTTAATCCAACGGACATCATCACCAACGTGAACGGTCATGATTCTTTTGAATTCTTCCCTGCCACATCGCCGCCGCCTCTTCCTGCTAGCAGTAAACTCTCTTCCAGTTACTCACCAAAGAAGCAGTCCACCAAATACCTGAAACTCAAGAATCGGGCTTTGGGCTCGGACCCAAAAAGGCCGAACTGGTTATTGATGATACTTGGGCCGGTTCGGGTTCCGGATATGGAGATGGAGGTTAAAGATATGAGAACGAGGCAGAGGAAGAGGAGCGAGATGGAGAAGAGGGAGGAGGAGGATTGGTGGGGCCCGTGGAAGTTCGTCCAGTCGCTTACGTGTAAGGACGTGGATGCTGTTCTTGTTGCTTAATTTCCATTTGTACCCCTACATATTTTTTTATTACATATTTCTCAGGTTAATAATGTTATGTTTGGTCCATCCATATAATACTTTCATTTAAATTTTCTGCAAATAATTTTGACTGAAATTAATATCGAGATATTTATTGATATACTAGCTTTATACAGTTCTTAATGTGTTGATAATAACCTGTTACAACCTTAAAACTATACTGGATAATAATCATTATCGGCTAATGTCAAATTTATTGTGATATGAATTTTGCTTGAAGTGTTCAACCTACAGAACATCGTTACACGTACAGAACAGTGTGTCTTTTATTTCATAGACGTGCTATTTAGCATCCATTTTTTTTTTTCATTCGATTCCAAATAACGGTGTGTCTTTGATTTTCAACGGCTGTTTGCTGCTGAACGGCGATAAACCACCATGTACGGTCGTTCACCAAACAGTATTTGAGTATTTATTTGATTGAAAAATAGTCTAAATTATCAGTAAACATGAAAACATAGTTTTCGTGGTGGTCATTAGTCATGATGGTCAAAATTGTTTGGTAGGTTGCCTTTGGTAATACACTTCATAAATTAGCTGATAACTAATCAAAGCGTGCAACAGGAATCGGTGTAACTAGCAGAACTCATATATTTATTTGGTTTTCAAATAGGTGTACAATGTTGTTGAATTTACGAGATCAAAATATATGCCTAATCGAAGAGACTATAAAAGAGTTTTAATACGCGAAAGGGGATCATCACTCAAAGGTACGGTTCATGAAATATGAACGAAAGTTGATTTGGAGCACGTGGAGCATCTAGAATCGATTACTCGGCCCTAATAGGTCGATCGACGAACATGGTATTTTGGTCCAAGAAAACGAAGCTACGACGTATTGACCATTCAGTCCCTCCACCTCTATCAATTGAGTCATCAAATTAACATATTTGTCGAACATATCAATTGGTCATGCTTAGTACACCAGTGGAGGTTATGACTTCTATAACACCCGGTAAAATAAACAGTAATTAATTAAAAAGGTTTAATAAATAAATTATAAAGCTCAAAAATGGAATTTGAAAAAATGTTCGAATTTGACTACCAAACTTGCACTATTATATCTATGACGATTTTCTGAGCAATTTTCATATATAAAGCTGTAAGGTCGAAGTTCAAATGAGGAAATTATCAACGTTTGAATTTTTTAGATTAGAAATAATTCGGAACGAATTAAGAAAACAAATATCAATAACTTAACGTTAAAGTAAACGGTAAATACAAATTTTAACATTAAAATAATTGGTTGTGTTAAATCTAATTAAATCAGCAGTTGAAGGAAATGAACAAATTAAAGCAGATACATTAACATAAACAACAGCTGACCGTCATCCGGTCGACACATTTTTGTGTGTTGATCGACTAATTATAGCTGTGGGGACTGAGTTTGAATCTTGGTCTAATGACCTAAATCTAATATAATGGATAGAATTGATTCGAACGCCTATAAATACAGGCCAGTCTCACACTTTTCTTCTCATATTTTCTGAATCGAGCAGTGAAGCTCTGCCATTTTTCCTTCTCCACTAATTTTTGGGATTGTAGAAATTATTATACACACACATGTGTGTGTGCTTGTGTGCTGGGGATGGTGGAAATAAAGAGAAGAAGAGAAAGAGTGAATCGATTTCGCGGGAAAGAACCGTTGAACCTTTTTTTTCTTTTATGCATGTATATAAATTATGAAATTGGTGGCTTAAATAGATAAACTCAACTTCAAATCCTTGCTTACAAATTCAACGAATTGTTTAACTTTGATTAAATGATATATACACCTTAGATCTGGAATTTAGAGGAAATAGTCCCTAAAATTTATGAAGCAAGTTAATGATAAAATTGTGTAGTTATTTTCTGATTTCATTATTTGAGTTATAAATTATTAAACTTGATAATCATCCGTTGGAGATGTTTTTTATTGGATTTGAGGTTTAAGTTTTATATTTTAATTCATCGGAGTGTAGAATGTTTCTATGTGAATTTCTATAAATTATCCAACTTCACAATTATGTACACGAAAAGTGCGTCGTTTGAAATAATGAAAAATATGCCTAGGAGAAATAGTTGTGCAAAATATGGATGTAGTTAGTAGAAGTGATGTAGTTAGTAGAACTCATGTATTTATTTGGTTTGCAAATAGATGTACAATGTTGTTGAATTTACGTGATCAAAATATATGTCAAATTGAAGGGACTATAAATAATTTTAGTACGCGAAAGCGGATCATCACCCAGAGATACGGTTCAGGAAACATGAACAAAAGTTGATTTGGAGCACGCGGAGTATTTGGAATTGAATACTCGGTCCTAATAGGTTGATCGATGAACATGGTATTTTGGTCCAAGAAAACAAAGCCATGCCATATTGACCATTCAATCCCTCCACCTCTACCAATTGAGTTATAAAATTAACATATTTGTCGAACAGATCAATTGGTCATGCTTAGCACACCGGTGGAGGCCATGACTTCGGTAACACCAGTAAAATAAAGTGCAATTAATTAAAAATGGTAAATAAATAAATTATAAAGCTCAAAAATGGAATTTGAAACAATGTCAGAATTTGACTGCCAAACTTGCACTATTGTATTTTTGGCGATTTTCTGAGCAATTTTCATATATAAAGCATCGAGGTCGAAGTTCAAATGAAGAAATTATCAACGTTTGAAGTTTTCAGATTAGAAATAATTCAGAATGAATTAAGAAAATAAATATCAATAACTTAACGTTAAAGTAAATGATAAATGCAAAATTAAAATTAAAGTAATTGGTTGTATTAAATCTAACTAAATTAGTGGTTAATGGAACTAAACAAATTAAAGCAGATACGTTAACATAAATAACGGCTGACTATCATCGGGTCGACACCTTTTTGTGCCGGTCGATCGATTAGAACTGTGGCGATTGAAACCTTGGTCTAATGGCCTGAATTTAATATAATTTAATTTAATGGATACAATTGATTCAAGCACCTATAAATACATGCACGACCCTCACTTTTCTTCTCGTATTTTCTGAATCGAGCAATGAAGCTCTTCCATTTTCTCTTCTCCGCTAATTTTAGGAATTATAGAAATTATAATATATATGTGTATGTGAGCGCGCATGCACACACGAGTTGGGGGTTGGGGGGGGGGGATAGTAGAAAATAAAGAGAAAAAGAGAAAGAGTGAATCGATTCTGCGGGAAAGAAAGGTAGGCAAGTAAGGAGAACAAATTTCGATTTGAAGATTGGAAGCTAAGAGGTGAGTGGAAAGTTATGCGTTTTACATAATATTATATTTATATCATTGAAAATCTGTTTCTTTTACGCATGTATATAAATTATGGAATTGGTGGCTTAAATAGATAAACTTAAACTTGAAATCCTTGCATACATATTCAGCGAATTGTTTAACTTTGATTAAATGATGTATACATCGTAGATTTGGAATTTAAGATAAATAGTCCCTAAAATTTATGAAGTAAGTTAACGATAAAGTTGTGTAGTTTTTTCCA
Organism: Allium fistulosum; assembly: GCA_030737815.1. Taxonomy (NCBI): domain Eukaryota; kingdom Viridiplantae; phylum Streptophyta; class Magnoliopsida; order Asparagales; family Amaryllidaceae; genus Allium; species Allium fistulosum. Next base: position 195,033,501 of record CM060906.1, on the reverse strand, counting down.
GATTTCATTATTTGAGTTATAAATTATTAAACTTGATAATCATCAATTGGAGATGTTTTTAATTGGGTTTGGGGTTTAAGTTCTATATTTTAATTTATTGGAGTGTTTTATGTTTCTAAGTGAATTTCTAAAAATTATCCAACTTCACAGTTATGTACATGAAAAATGCATCCTTTGAAAAAAATAAGGAATATGCCTAGAGGAAAGAGATGTGCAGAGTATGAATGTTTCTCCATATTTTGCACAGTTACTTCAATAAAAAAATAGAAAATATAATCCATTGTAATTTCGTACACGGCACAATTCCACTTTTTAGGTAGTTTATGGAAAATTACAGCAGTGGCATTTCGTTCTTGGAGAAGATATGGTTCCAATGCATTAAAATGTAGAAATAAACAGTTTGTAGGATTCACGCATAAGTGTATGTCTAGAAATCCCTAAATGTATTAACTGAAATGTTATAAATAGTAATAGTAATAATAATTGTTTATCAATTAAATATACATGGCAAAGTATAAGTTAGGAATAAATAATAAGCGCTAAAATACGAACAAGGTAATGAATTAAAGAATTAGAGTAGTTATAGTAATCGGATAAATATGAGCATTAATTGAAAAGAAGCAGTAAAGGGACTTGATAGCATTAATTAAATAATAAGTTAAAGATAGTAAACGTATAAAATAAAAAGAAAGTTCATAGCAAGTGAACAAATAAATACTAATAAATGAATTAAGGAGGCGTAATAAGCTGTAGTTGGAATTATATGGCCCTTACCAATACGTTTGTGACGGATGTAAGTTATTAGATTTTTCCTAATATTTGGAGTTCATTATAAATGACTTGGTTTAGTATGAGTTGGGATGCGAGGTCAGTAGTGTTACACAATGGAAGTCTGCCCTTCAAAAGGGGCTACCAGTAGTTGCGTATACATCTTACAAACGTAGGACATCTCCAACTGTATGACCCTTAGGGATATGGTTTGCATATAGGTTTATGGAATATACCAAAGTCGGTTCACCTCAGATTTGAAGTATTAAATGACCAATTGAGTCTGCTTCAATGCTATGCCAGAGGCACTAAGTAACCTGGTGGGCATTTCCTTAATTTGTTTAGGCAAATCTAAATGGGGCGATGGGCGAATTTTAACACCCCACCTCTATACCCATATCACGTAAGAGTATTATGGAGTAATATTATCGAGTAATACGGAGAATGAGGTGATGTAGGTGATACATACGTGAATATTCCCTTGGACCTACGCTGAATGCGTCACATAATATAAAAATCTCCCACCTCGACGTAAACTGTCTCGGTACAACGAATAAACCGTGTGGTTCTTGAGGGTAGAACAATAAACAATATAAATAAATCATAGAGAACACAAAATCATCAACACAGCGATAAAAATATAATACATTACATAAGTCTGAGAAGATGTCCGCGGGTGCGGCGCAGTGGAAAGGAGGATTGGGTTTCGATAAAAAGACTCAGCTTCGATTCCTACCATGCGCTTCCATATCCAATATAAATTTACCAGGGGCATGGGGGCTTGGATCAGCGGACGGCTTTACTGTACCCTCTTCAGGAGTTTACCGGCCTGCCGGGTTCTCTTGGGTTTTCAAATAAAAAAGTTTGAGTGGGATACCAAAATGAGTCAAACTCTCACTAAATCTCAAATATGCATATACAAGATAGATCGACTACCAACAACATATACATACATATCCAGAATATACATCTCAACATCACATGAGCTTATGTAGCTACAAATATACAAATGGTAATCAATACCTCTAATATTCTAACATCCATCTAAGCCCAGTAGTCACAACTGGTCATCCTGTCCCTGAATCTGAAATGTCTCGAACTGATCCAAATATTATATAAATAATAAATGGTCAGACTATGTTTAGATTCAGTGGTTGGAATGTAAATGATATCTCAAGAAATAACACTTACACCGCATAATAAAGAAATCCAACCAAAGAAATAATAAAACATCCATAACATATCAAACAACATCCATAACACGTCAAACATCGAAATATCATAAGACAACAAATACAATCACACACATCACACAAACAACACACATCAGCATCTATCACATACATCACACCACACACATCATGTATCTATCGCATACATCACACCATACACAGCTTACACTTCATGCATCGCACGCATCCACACATAGCACGTCATACATCGCACATACCAGCACACATCGCATACAGCACACCTCAAACATCAGTTCATTCATATTTATTTAGTAGTTTTAGATTTATTATTTTCATTTTTCATTTTTATTTTCTGCTATTTTATATGCTGTTGCTATTACTACTGCCAGAAGCCGAGTCTACAGCTGCCTCGCTGCTCTTAGATGCAAAGGAAGACCCTACTCGTAAATATTTGTGAGCGTCCTCGCCAATCTTTAACTGCAAAGTAAATGCACATTGCTTCCTCGCTCCTCGTTTCCCATCGTCAACCTACTCGCCTCGTTCTGTATTCATCCCGTTGGCCCATGCGGTAGACTGTACCATGCGACGAAGGGGTCATATCACCGCAAACAACGAGGAATTACCCCACGGTCGCTCAAGCTAGGATGGGGCTAGCAAAAACTTCTGACTATCACATCTACATAAGGGACTTCTCACACCTCATTCTACTCAAAAGCGGAGATAATCAAATTCCCACTTTAAAATAAAATAAGTAATCCACCTCACAAGTCAAGTCAGAAATCCAGATAATATCGATTAATATTCATGTATAATATAGAATAATTCACCGATATCAAAATATCAATTACTCGGTCCTCAATAAATTAGCTGACATTATACTTGTGTTGAGTAAATAAATACACCCTACACGGACGTTCTATAGCGTCCGATGGGATAAAATTATATACACAACAACCTCAATTAATCAGTGGTTAAGTATATTTCTGCTTCGCTTATTAAATCACTTGTCGCTTACTTTTTACTTCATTTCATTATTATTTACTTTCATTATTTTATAATTCAACACAACGGGTAATTTAACTTCATCTCGTTCGTAACAAACAAATTAACAATCATCTATACGCGCATCGATATATTATTTAATTGGTAATTGTTAATGAGATGAAGAGTTTTGTTTAAATTCATTTCACTTTAATTTTCCTCTTCTTTTTATTAAAAATCTTCAACTTAATTTAACACCAAACATCTCTTTTATTTATTTGTCTCTTTTAAAATAATAGTTATTGATTCTCTTATCTAATTCCAAATCTGTGCCTCAAACAACTTATTTAATTTCAAAGAAACTTCATTCAAACTCATCAATAAATTTGAAAATCTCAATAATACTTTCACATTAAATTTCCACTTTAATAGTATGGAAATACTACAAAGAAATTTAGGTAGTGTTTGGTTTATTATTTTTAGTTTTGATTTTCCGTCCATACAAAAATGCGCACGACACATTTATATTGTTGAAACGACCAATTTAGAAGACGAAGTTAACATACAAAATAGAAAACAACTTTTTTTATTTTCCGCGTTTTGAGAAATAACACAAGCATGTGAACAATCCATTCTTCCATCGTCCCTCTATCCCCTTCGTCCTTCCATCCGTCTATCTTTCATCATCTCCATCATCCCTCCATTCTTCTCATATTTGAAATACATATTGAAAACTGAAAACACAAAATTCGTTTTAAACCAAACACTGCCTTATATTTTCCAAAAACCTTTAAAATTTCATATCCAAAAAACATTCTCAATCCAAAAATATTTGCAAGCCCAAATATACAACTTCTAAATCATTATTTAAAATCTTCATTTATTTTTAAACATCTCTTTTAAACCAATATTCTACGGTTGCAAAATCTTGTATATTTGCCTTTAATTCGTCTCATGCTTTTCCCTGATTTTCTCACCTCTATGTCTTAAGTCTTTGGCCACGCGATGGCACTTCGATTATGGACTTCCAGTTGTTTTTGTTTTCATAGTGCCTTTTTATATTCACCGTTTCGTGAGGGATATCACCCAGTACATAACGGAATTAATGTTCGTGAGTACCTAGTACATGTACTTATGGACATCACTAATGGTGGCCGAATTCCGGCCACCAAAATGAGAAATATCATCGGAAATTTAATGCAACATCTCCTTAACTATAAGCAATCTAAATATACCATAAATCATAGTTTTGACCATCAATTTATCTCAAAGTTAAATGAAACTTAAACTCCAAATTCTCAATTTTATCAAATAATAAAACAATTTAGAGAAAACCTACACTTTTAAACATCAACACGTTTATCAATTTGTTTATATGATTATATAAAATCAACATGCATAATATATTTCAACGGATATATTGACAAACTCTCACCAAATCAGAGAAAAATTATCTCTTTTATCATCTATGAAAGAAAGAAATTTCTCAACTTTAACAAAATTAATTATTTCTTCAAAAGTTTAATTTTCCTTTATCCAGTAAATCCTCTTTGCACCAAAACTTTATTTATAATTATTTTCATATTTAAACCAATATAAACGGTTAATTATTTATTTCTTCATATCCGAATTTTCCTTCAAAACACGTTTTAATTAAATTCTCCTTCCATTAGGTTTATAATACAAGTCTTCAATGTAAATTATACTTCTTTCCACGTCCGAACAACGTTTCGATATTTTGCATCAATTCACACGTATGAGATTACCACTTTTCAACCATTTTACATAAATAATGATACTATAAATAACGAGTTATTACATATCCTTAAGAAAACCAATTCCTTTTATACAATATATGAAACGAATATTAAATTAAATTAATTGTATATGGTATTATTTTCCATACGTTACTTTAACATGCTTTAATGAGAAGTAAAAGTAGCATTAATACTATAAGAGAGCCTAATATTAGAAAACTACAACAAGTTCAATATTCCTCAACTTGCGAGTAGAGAAAGATCATAAGCGATAACTAGTTCGAGTAGACAATCACCACTAATAACTGAACTCATCAAGGAGAAAATTCTAGTGAATCTTGCGAGCAAACCATATAATCATATGTCGCAATAAGATTTATAGCCTGCTCTCTGGCTTACAATGCAACACCGACCTCCAAGCATACTTTATATATCTTCCTTAAAGCTACTTCATTATCTTTATTAATAGTTGGAATAGAAACATTATTTTTGGTCCGACTGTGAAGTTTTAAAAGCACCCTTATATGCAAACAATAGGTTAGAAGTTTTATCATAAATAAGTAGAAATTTTAAATTTAATATTTTTACAAGGGGTTTTTATATGCACGTGCGCTGCACGTGCAATGGAATCTTGTAAGATTATAATCTAATGACAAAAGTATTTCTCATCTCTATCGTGGAAGCAAGTATCAATGTAACAACCCATAATTTTACCCGTAATAATTAATTCATTAATTAATAATAAAATAACTTTGTGAAATTATCATAATTGAGCCACGGAAGTTGCACCATTGTGTCGGTGGTAATTTTTTGGTCAATTTTCATATATAAAACGTCAGAGCTAGTATGAGCAATTACGAATTAAACAAAAATAAAGAAGAATCGAAAAAAAATATGGGCTAGGTTGACTGGCCGATCGACCTAGGCACCAGGGCGGTCGATCGCCCTATCGACCCGCCTTACCTTTTGAACGAACGAAAGTTCGTTTTGTTCATTCGAACGTTGTACGCATCATTTTCATTCTTTTAACCAATCTTGTCCTTCCGATCTTGCATCCGATGGCTCCTATTCAACCTATGACGTGGTTGCATCCTGTTCAATCCTCAAATCCAACGGTCCGAGATCCACTTCTACATCTATAAATAGAACCCTAGACCTAACACTTTTTCTCATTTTAGATTTTCTCCGTTGGGTTCATCTTTTCAGGAAGGACCCTAAAAGGAATAATTATCCAAGGAGAGAATCTTTTTAATAAAAATATTTTAATACCCTCAAGTGGATCCAGGAAGACCAAAAGGGAAGAGCTTAGGACCATATGTGAGTGATTGTAATTATTTTAGATTTCTTTAAGTAATTTAAAATAATAGGGTTTCCAATAGTTGTAGTTTTACTATGATTTTTGAGATAACCATTTTAGTAGTTTATTTACAGTTTTTAAAATTATTTTCAGTCTATTTCTTTTAGCTATTCTTTTCAGTTAATTTTAGTTTATTTTTGTTAATTATAGCTTTTCCATTTATTTATAGTTTATTTACAGTATTTTAATTCATTTACTGTTATTTATGCGATATTTACATTTTTTCCTACGCTTTGCATTTTCTTCTATTTACAGTTTTCTTTTATTTTTCCTTCTTTTTTGCGTATGGATTAGAATAGATTAAATGCGAATATGGATTAAAATTATAAGAATACTGAAATAACAGAAGATAATATGTAAACTGTAAAGACTGTAATAAAAATGGAATTAAGACTGAAATTGAGCCTAATTATGATATTGATGTTAGAATTGGACTAATTAAAGATAATTGGCCTAGTTATAACTTAGAATTATAACTAAAAAGAGTACAAGATGAAATAAGCTTATTTTTTTACACTTAGACCTTGGTTAAGTAATAAGCTTGATTATAACGTAGGTTATAATAAGAAATAGAACAGAGTGAGGCTTATTTTAAGACTTAGGATAAATTAATAAGCACAGATAGTAAGAACAAAAGCAAAGGCTTATTTAAATAATTTATCTAAGTTAATAAGCAAAGAATTAAAGTACGACCTGTACCAAATAATATTCCCCTATTTCTATGGACACGGTGTCTCGCATAACCCTGAAGTGAGACAAGGTGTCTCACATAATCCTGAAGTGAGACGAGGGGCATACTTATGCTGGAGCTTGAGGTAATAAGAAGACCCAATATGTGGAACAACATGTAACATGAGCATGGTGGCGGTTACGCATGCGACTTCCATTCGGGTGCTCAGTAATCGTTGTGAGTTCTAAGCGCTTAGTGTGCCTTTCGTAGGCACCAATGTCTACTGCATACGAAGCTTTAGTGTCCGGTCCACAATAGATTCTATGGAGTAGCAAGCCGATCAAAGGGTAGTATTAGGGATTCAGCCTAACCTTAGCAGCTACCAAAAATAAGTGCAAACAATCAAAGTTAAACAATTGTGTTAATTTAGTTAAATCGTATTTATTTACAGCTTATTCCTTCTTCATATTTCCATTGTTTCCTTTATATATACCAGAACTGTTGTAAGATCTATTACTTTTACTTTGCCTAAAGATTCTAGTAATTATTATCATTCACCAGACTTTTAGTCTGACCCACTCCTCTATTTTCCCCTTCCCCTCCATAGGCAATCAGGGGCAAGGAAGATAGACCGCAGCTTCTTGGAGAATTGAAGACCCTATCATGTATTCCCTCCTTTTATTTCTAGCCTTTTGTTCTTTTATTGTACTGGCACTGTATTGAGGGAAAGTTTGTGCTTGTACCATGGTTTTCCTAATGAGACTGAGATTTTATTTTCATAAGACAATTGTATTTGGTATTTGAAACCTGTGCAGTCAATTCCCCGATATTGCCCCGATATATCCCCGATATATCCCGTAGCGGACTTTTGGGGCAACGATATTCCTATAAAGCGGCCTAAGATAGCGGATCCGCTATTATCCTCGATATTGGGGCAATAATCCGCTATATCCCCAATTTTGTTGCCCCGCTATATCCCCCTTTCCTATAAATAAGCATTTTGCATGATGTCTTGCTTTTAAGTTTTATGGTAACTTCAAAATTGATGTAATAATGATATACGCTGTTGGTTATTATAACTAGTTCTAACTTTTTAAGTGTCAACTTTGTTTATCTTTACTTTATTATAACTTGTTTTGCTTGGTGGGAAATAATAAGTAATAATTGTTCCTCCTTTTAATGTAGAATGTTCATCATTCCTCTTTTTAAAGTCGTCTGCTATATCTTGCTATATCCCCGATATATCTCCACTACAACTTTTCGCAACTCAAACGCTATGGAGCGACAGGGCGCTTTAACTGCACAGTTTGAAACATATGTGGTTTGTTTGCGGTATTTATGAAGTATTAATTTTTAAAATCACTTATTATTTTTAATTACTTTCGCTGTGTTATTATCGATTTATTTTGTCTTGTGAATCTTAGTCTCTACTAGTTTTAGTTATACCTACAATGAACCATGCCTTTTAGTGTGTCCTTTTGGGTATACTAAGGGGTGTGGGGTGTTACATTTGGTATAAGAGCCTAAGATTACCAGATTCCTAAAAATTTATTTTTAAGTAAAGTATTTTACAAAAATAATAATAACTTGTTTTAAAAAAGATAGTTTTCAGAAAAGATCTCTTAGAATTAGTTTTTAAGTATAAAAGAGTTTTTATAAAAATCCCCTCAAAAGTCCAGTTCAATCTCCCTTCGACTCTTTCCTAAACTATCATTTTCTTTTCGTAGAATGGCGGATCCTCGAACCTTCCCGAGAGCATTCCAGTCCCAGCCTGGTTTCGTAGGTATCTACAAGCCACAACTTCAGAAGGGAATGGGAAAGCGCCCAACTCAGCACTAGCGGGTGGGAATCCCATCAACCCACCTACCGCCGTCAATTTCTCTAAGCTTTGTAAGGATTTTGCGAGTTTGAGTGGAAAGACTTTTTCTGGTAAAGAGACTTTTGTGGAGGCGAGAGCTTGGCTTAGAGACACGGAGAGGATATTCAGACTATTGGGATTGGATGATCAGCAACGAGTTCAGCTAGCATCTTGGCAACTGAAAGAGGAAGCTTCGTATTGATGGGAGGTCATTGAGTTAGAAGGATGTGAGGTGACTTGGAATAGATTTCGGAAGTGATTTGATAGGAAGTTTTTGTCTCAAGCAGAGGAGAGTGTTCAGTTAGAGCGGTTTACCAATTTGAAGCAAGGAAGTTTTTCGGTGAAGGAGTACATCAATTAATTCAATGAATTATCGCGGTTCGGAATGGATTTGGTGAATACGCCGCACAAGAAAGATATGAAGTTTGCGAAGGGATTGAATAATCCACTTCAGGGATTGTTGTTGACTCACGTGCCGATGGGAGCTACTTATGAGTCTTTGGTGGAGATGGCGCTTATGTCTGATGCAGTCAAGGAAGGAGAGTCAAAGGAAATTGTTAAATCGGAAGGTCCAAAGAAGAAATGTTGGAGGAACAATAAAGAGAAGATGAAAGGCGATGACCCTCAGAAGCTGATTAAGAAAGGATTGAAGTGTGGTAGCTTTGAAATTATGGGACATATCTCCAGGGGTTACAAGAGGGAGAAGATGAAGGGAAAGTGCTTTAATTATAGGCAGCTCGGTCACTTGAGTAGGAATTGTCCCCAGAAGACGAGATAGGGAGCTAGTACACCGGTCGCGCAGATTCAGGTGTTAGACGCAGCACCTTTAGGCAGCATTTCAGATAGAGGTAGGAAAGTCACAGTTGAAGGTTTGATTTCTATTTCTGATTTTCCCATTCGAACTCTATTTGATTCTGGAGCATCACACTCTTTTACCTCTAGTTCTCTTATGGATTGTTTGCACTTAAACATTTCTTTAGTAGTAGACCCGATTGTTGTTTCAAACCCCATTGGAGGATCGACACACTTATCTATGGTTTGTAAGGGTTTGAAATTTTTTATCCTAGGTATAGAATTCGACTGCGATGCCTATGTTTTGGGATTTTCGGGGTATGGGATGATTTTGGGGATGGATTGGCTATCCACATATGGAGCTATATTAGACTGCGAGAGGAGAGTCGTTAGAATAGAGACATGCAACGGTAGGACTGTCGAGATTTCTCGCGACCCGCAAGGGTCAACCATGTTGAGTTTCCTATATTACCTCGATTCATCTTCAGTAGAGTTAGATTTGGTTCCTATCGTCAGAGATTTTCATTACGTCTTTGAGGAGGTTAGGGGACTACCCCCTAAGAGAGAGATTGACTTCAGGATTTATTTAACTGAGAATGCTAAGCTAGTAGCATTACCTGTGAGGCACATGACACCTAGGGAAAGGAAGGAATTGAGCAAGCAGATCCGTGAGCTTTTGGAGAAGAGTTTCATAAGGAGGAGCATATTGGAGTGGGGAGCACCGGTTGTCTTCGCTACTAAGGCGGATGGTTCTCTTCGACTTTGCATTGATTATAGAGAATTAAATAAGCTCACAAAGAAGAACTGATATCCACTCCCTAGGATTGATGATCTTTTTGACCAGTTAGTTGGTTCTTCGGTATTCTCCCAGCTTGATTTAACCACAGTATTCCATCAACTTAGGGTCGCCAATGACAGCATAGATAAGACCGCATTTAGGACATCAGACGGATTCTTCGAGTGGTTGGTTATGCCTTTTGGGCTAACCAATGCCCTAGCCTACTTTGTTGATTTGATGAGCCGCGTTTTTAGAGAGGTCCTAAATAAGTTTGTGGTTATATTCGTGGATGACATTTTGGTATTTTCCAAGAATATAGAGGAGCATGTTATTCATTTAGAGGAGGTTCTTCGCACACTTCGTAGTCATCATTTGAGAGCTAAGTTTTCGAAGTGTTACTTTTGGAGAGAGGAGGTACATTTCTTGGGACACATGGTCTCGAAGGAAGGTTTGGCTATCGACCCCGCTAAGGTGATTGCAGTGCTAGATTGGAAGGCCCCCAAGAACGTCACCGAAGTTAGAAGCTTTCCTAAGATTGGTGGGCTACTATAGGAAGTTCATTAGAGACTTTGCTAAGATTTCAGCACCACTCACGCGCCTTACTAAGAAGAATAAAGCATTCGTGTGAGACGTGGATTGTGAGGATTCCTTCACGAAGCTTAAGAGAGCTGTGACGCCCCACCTCTATGCTCACGCTAGCCAAGGACACTACGGAGTAATGCCGTCGACTAGCGCGAAGAATAAGGCTGTTGAGGAGCGACCATCTATGTAATTGCCTAGTGCGAGTACCGATATGTCAGATAGTATAGCATGCATTTCATTTCAAGAGGAAATTCGACATACCGATACAAACTCAAAGCTACCACACAGTGGCTGAGTGGACCCTCGGAAACAAATATAGAAAAAGCATAACATAAATCAGTCATAGATGTTCATATCTCAAGGGCGGAAACAGATATGAATATAACACATAAAAGTGTACATCAGAGTAGTGGCCAAATAAGATCCACAATATCACAAAAGAATAGATACAAGTGCTAGACAAAAGAATAATTATACATCAAGGAGTCTCTATCTCTAATGTGTAATAACAAAAGCTACAAAACTGTGTAGTAAGACAAAAGTCAGAAGATGATCCCAGATAAGGAGTCAAGCATAAGCACCTGTAACATCTCGGTCTGACCCGGGTATTATTTAATAAGAAAATAATAAATAGATCAGTCTAGCTATAATTATCATTAAGGAAATGAGATATAAGCAGAGATATAATAAGAACGTATGATAACAATAATGTTATACAAGGAAAAATATGATTTAAACAACAACAAAATCATACAATATCTCAAGAATCTCAAAGCACCAAAAAGAATATCATATTCTTAATTTTATTCACCAAACTACAAATATTGACAAACATGTTAATGCCAATCGCAAAAGTTGGTGAAACACAAATTCTAGAAATCATCAATTAGAAATCCAGAAATCACAAATGGGGAGGCCTATCACAAACGGGAGCATGAAAACTCACCAACACGTGTATCACAAACGGAACGCTATTCCATGGTCGCTACCAATAAATTTTGAGCCGAAGCTCCACAAACGGCCCGAAGACCACGGGTCGTTACCCCGCCAAATTGAACCGAAGTTCCACAAACGGGGATTGTAATCCCCACACAAACAAATAGACATCGTACATCGCTAGTCTAAATCACAAAATGATCATCATCGATCAATAGAAAGTGTCGATTACACTAAGCTAGTAAATATATGAGTTTAGCTTTATGTCCCATAACCACTAGCTTAACTTAAATATTTACGAACAAATTGTAGATTCCCACTCGAAAATTGTCACAGGAGTTTCAATCGAACAAGTCCAAAAATTATCCGACGAAGTAAACGCAAGCGTTTCATACCACTTGTTTTGCTAAGCCGTTTAATTAGATTTTCTCACACGAATGAGGTAAAGGTTTGTATATATTAATAGATTAGAAAACGGTTTTATAAACGAGCTTTGTATTAAAAATAGAGTTGAAATCATCTTTGTAAAAATGTTTGGATATTTACTACTAGTATAGAAACTTTTGTATTTAGAAGTGACCAATCACAAAATGATTGTAGAAACAATCAATCACAAAAATCCATATTCGAAGACGTGAATTAAATTCAAAGAAATCGATGCCGTATCCATCAAAATGGATATCCTCAAAAATCCCGAAGAAGAAGTCATCAAAGTCGATAATAAATGATAACAACAAATCAAATCAACACGAATCGATAAAAATTGGAATCCTACACAAAATAGGCAAATTGGGCTGAGATAAACAGATTCAGACGTCTGAAATGTATATTTCAGACGTTTGGAACTGGTGTTCAGGCAATACTTTGCCTAGGCCAAAAATGGCCAAATCATATCGAAAGCAATCGAATGAGTGATGATAGCTAGGAGTTTACGCCAAACGACTACCCAACCTTAGAGACTCACCAGTACACTCCGACCAACATGCCCAAACAACCATATAAGAACTTTTATAGATTTTGATTTCAAACGCCAAAAATTGGAATGTTCATTAAACCAATTCAATTCAAAACAAATGGACAAGGATTATATGTTAGGAATTGCTACCTAACACTATCTAAGATATAGACATAGATGTGAGTTCCAAAAGCTCACCTTTAAACCCAAAAACGATGAAGGAGAAGCTTGAAAGCAAAGGAAGATCTACTACTCTTCAACTTCAACTCAAGAAGCTTGAATCTAAGCTCAAAAGAAGAACATTTCCTAAATTAGGTTTAGGAAATTTCTGAAATTAAAGAGAGAATGAGTTGGAGAAGAAGGAGGAGATGCTTACCAAAGCTTCTCTTTGATTTTTGGAGTTAGAGCTTGAATTTGCAAATGAATCTAGGGTTTTGAATTTTAATTTCCCATTCCTCTCCCCATTTTTACTGAAGCTAGGATGTTAAGAAAATAAGAATGAAGTAAAGAGGAGAGGTGGACTGAGCTAGGGTGTTAAGATGAGTTGGGTGAAACCCAAACCCAAGCCCAATAGAAAATAGCAAAATTCACTTACTCCAAACATATCGAAGCTTATACCCAAAAAAGTAGCAAACAACATTTTGAACTCAATGGAAATGGTCTCGAGTCCAAATTGTTGATTCTCAACTTCATTCTTGATTCAGACGTCTGAAATTTCCAAACCAGACGTCTGAATCTGGAAAAATAGGAGTTTTCAAACATCATTCAGACGTCTGAAATGGATGATTCAGACGTCTGAATCTGGAAAAATAAATGTTGCTTAGAACAATATTCAGACGTCTGACTCGGGGATTTCAGACGTCCGAAAATGGCTATTTTAGCCTGTTTCCTTTCTGGATTGGCTCGAACAATTTTAGACGTCTGAATTTGTGTTTGAAGGTGTTTTCAAATAGGCTCTTCCAAATAGCACTATCCACATAGACTTTTCACTAATTCGACTGTTCTTCTACGAATAGTGAATTTTTCGGACTTAAATCCGACAAACGATGCTATATTTGAATAAAACATTTAAATATACAAAATCGTAAAATATGCGGGTTGTTATAGACTCCCCTCCTTAAAGAAATTGCGTCCTTGCAATAATAAAGAAGAAATCAAAGGGTAACAACTATGAAAGCATATCACTACAAAGAGAAGAAAATTTGAAATAAGAAGTCCACCTTAATGAGCACGAGAGAGTAAGTACGGATGTGTTCGCTCGATGAATTCTCTAGATTCCCTAGAGAAACCCTTAGGATTTGAGGTCCATTGGACTTTCACAAGAGGAACATCTTTATTTCGAAGGTGTTTAACCTCCGAAGCACTGATACGTATAGGATGTTGTTCATAAGTCAAATTAGGCGAAACTTCAATTTCTTCAATAACACCGGGCTCAAGAACAGAATCGGAATCTCGAAGGCATTTCCGTAATTGAGAGACGTGGAATACGTCATGAATAGCAGAAAATTGAGCCGGTAACAAAAGGCGATAAGCCACGGAACCAATGCGTTTGGTGATGGGAAATTGGCCAATATATCGAGGTTCTAACTTTCCCGATCGACTGAAACGCACAACACCCTTCATAGGTGAAACACGAATAAACACAAAATCTCCCACAGAAAATTCTAATTTCCTTCTTCGATTATTGGCATAGGATTTTTGTCTACTTTGAGCTTCTTTCATCCTATGACAAATAAGATCAATCTTTTCTGTGGCATCCTGAATAAAATCTGGATCTAAAACCGGCTTCTTACCGGCTTCAAGCCAACACGAAGGAGATCGGCATGGCCTTCTGTATAGTGCCTCGAAAGGTGCCCTACTAATACTAGATTGGAAGCTATTATTATAGGAAAATTCAACAAGAGAAATATGATCTTCCCAACTTCCACCAAAATCAAGAACACATGCACGAAGAAGATCTTCGAGAGTTTGATTCACACGCTCGGTTTGTCCATCGGACTGAGGATGATAAGCGGTGCTAAAATTAAGCTTTGTTCCCAAAGCTTTTTGAAGACCTTTCCAAAATACACTAGTAAACAATGGGTCATGATCGCTAACAATAGAAGTAGGAACTCCATGCAGTTTAACAATTTCCTTGACATAGAGTTTGGCCAAAATAGGTACGGTCCGATTGGACCGAACGGGAAGAAAATGGGCGGATTTTGTAAGTCTATATACTATCACCCATAGGCTATCATGGCCCGAACGAGAACGGGGAAGACCATCTATAAAATCCATTGAAATTTTATCCCACTTCCATATTGGAATTTCCAAAGGTTGCAATAACCCACCGGGCCTTTGATGCTCGGCCTTAACAAGTTGGCAAGTCATGCAACGTTTAACAAAGTTAGCAATATCGGATTTCATTCCCTCCCAGTAATAAAGTCGCTTCATATCCGTGTACATTTTACTACAACCGGGATGAATGGTAAATTTAGAACGATGAGAATCTTCTAATATATCTTTACGAAGATCAATAATATTTGGCACAATAAGTCTACCAAATTTTCGAAGACCGCCTCGAGCATCAATATCAAAGTCTTTCAAACCTTCAATATCAATTTTATCCCTACAACTTTGGCTAAGAAGAACCAATTCGGGATCATGCTTTTGAGCTTCAAGAATGCGGTCTAAAAGAGAAGGATGAGCCTCAAGGCTACATAAAACAAAAGATGAACATAAATCGGATTCACGATCTCGAATCTCACAAGTGGATAAAGTCTCGAGATCATTCCATTCGGATACCATCATGGAAACAACCGCTCGTTGCTTACGGCTAAGGGCATCGGCAACACGATTCCCCTTTCCGGGAGTATAAAGAATATCAAGATTGTAAGATGCAAGAAACTCAAGCCAACGTTGTTGATGCAAGTTAAGTTCCTTTTGAGAAAATAAATACTTCAAAGATTTGTGATCGGTGTAGAGAACAAATTTCTCTCCCAAAAGATAATGACGCCAAATTCTAAGGGCGAAAACAATGGCCGCGAGCTCTAAATCATGAGTGGCATATCTAGTCTCGGCAGGCTTTAATTGCCTAGAAGCATAAGCAATAACACATTCCCGCTGCATGAGAACGGCACCCAAACCAACACGACTCGCATCGGTATAAACAATAAAATCTTGGTTCCCATCGGGAATCACAAGAATAGGAGCATCAGAAAGGAGTTCTTTTAATTTTTGAAATGAAGCTTCACATTTGTCTGACCAAATGTATTTAACTCCCTTCTTTGTCAAATTAGTAAGAGGTACAGAAATCTTAGAAAAGTCTTTTATGAACCGACGGTAATAGCCCGCCAATCCGAGAAAGCTACGAAATGGACGATTCAGACGTCTGAATCTGGAAAAATAAATGTTGCTTAGAACAATATTCAGACGTCTGACTTGGGGATTTCAGACATCTGAAAATGGCTATTTTAGCCTGTTTCCTTTCTGGATTGGCTCAAACAATTTCAGACGTCTGAACAAACCATTTCAGACGTCTGAATTTGTGTTTGAAGGTGTTTTCAAATAGGCTCTTCCAAATAGCACTATCCACATAGACTTTTCACTAATTCGACTGTTCTTCTACGAATAGTGACCTTTTCGGACTTAAATCCGACAAACGATGCTATATTTGAATAAAACATTTAAATATACAAAATCGTAAAATATGTGAGTTGTTATAAGAGCCCTTACTAGTGCACCAGTGTTAGTTTTACCCGATAGAGCTAAGCCTTTTACTATATACACTGATGCATGTGGGATGGGTTTAGGAGCAGTGTTGATACAAGAAGGGAGGGTAGTATATTATGGTATTAGGCAGTTGAGGACACATGAGAAGAACTACCCAACCCACGATTTGGAGTTAGCTGCCATAGTTTTTGCACTCAAGTCTTGGAGGCACTATTTGCTTGGAGAGAGGTTTAAGCTTTTCACCGACCACATGTCATTGAAGTATCTATTCTCGCAGAAGGACTTGAACTTGAGGCAACAATGGTGGATGGAGTTTCTGGCGTCTTACGATTTTGAGATAGCTTATACCCCTGGCAAGGGTAATGTGGTTGCGGATGCATTAAGTAGGAAGAAGGTAACCCTTAGTCCTTTGTTCGTAGAGTGGAGGAGCTTGGAGGTTATTTCTACTTTTGATTTTAAGCCCTCTACGGACATTACCCCTGGATTATTAGCTACGCTTGTAGTGAGACCTACCTTTATGGATCAGATTTGCTCTAGGCAGTGAGAGGATTCGGAACTCATGGACATTATGGATAGGATTAGTCGAGGAGATATCTCTAGACATCTCCAACGTTATTCCATAAATGGTATAGGGTGGCTTAGGAGAGATGGAAGGCTTTGTGTTCCCTGCACTAGTGACTTGTTGAGAGCAGTTTTAGAGGAAGCACACCATTCCCGTATGACTATTCATCCGGATGGTGACAAAATGTATATGGACATGAAGAGGATGTTTTACTGGAATGGCATGAAGAAGGATGTGGTGGAGTTCGTAACTAAGTGTCTTGTATGCCAAAGGATTAAGGCGGAGCAGTAGAAACCCGGTGGATTACTTCAGCCTTTAGATGTGCCGGAGTGGAAGTGGGACATCATTTCGATGGATTTCATAGATGGTTTACCCCGTTCTAGAAAGGGGAATACTAGCATTTGGGTAATCGTAGACCGTTTGATCAAAAGTGCCCACTTCATTCCTGTTAAGAGCAAGAGGACGGCATCTTATTTGGCATTCCTATATGTTTAAGAGATAGTCCGACTACATGGAGTTCCCACTAGCATAGTAAGCGATAGAGACCCCGTTTTCACTAGTGAGTTTTGGAGAAGCTTACAGGAGGCGCTAGGGACACAGCTTAGGTTGAGTACGGCCTATCACCCACAGACGAATGGCCAAACTTAGAGTGAATAGAGTGCTTGAGGATTTGCTGCAGATGTGCATTTTGGACTTTGGAGGACTTGGGAAGAGAATCTTCTGTTGGTTGAGTTTGCGTATAATAACAATTACCAAGCAAGCATAGGAATGGCACCATTCGAGGCTTTATATGGGAGACTTTGTAAGTCACCTTCATGTTGGGTGGAGTCTACAGATAAGTTGCTGCTTGGGCCTGACATGGTGAGGGAGACATCAAAGAAAGTGGATTTGATTCGGCGAAGGATGAAGATAGCTCAAGATAGGCATAAATCTTATGCGGACAAGCAGAGGAGAGACATTGAGTTTAAGGTTGGAGACTTAGTTTTTATTAAAGTATCCCCGCTTAGGAAGGTGGTAAAGTTCGGATCGAATGGAAAGTTAGCCCCCAGATTTGGTGGACCATTTCCTATCATGGAGAGAGTTGGAAAAATGGCTTACTGAGTGAAGCTACCAGAAAGACTCGCAGGAGTGGATTACGTTTTTCATGTTTCCCACTTGCGAAAGTGCTTACATGACTCAGCGGAGGTCGTAGAGCCTAGTCAGTTGGAAGAGGTGGAGGTAGAATGGGAAGCATTAGTTCAGCGTATCCCTGCGATGATTGTTGGAAGAGACACCAAGTGATTGAGGAATAAGGGGGTTCCGCTAGTGAAGGTGCAATGGGGAGATGATATTGTAGACGCTACTTGGGAAGCTGAAGAGAAAATTCGTACTTCCTATCCTCATCTTTTCGATAGTAAGTTTCAGAATTTTCTATTTTCCATCTTTAGTTTTGAATAGGTTCTTTCTTTTATTATCCTTTGAGAGGGTAGAACTTAGGATTCAACCTATGGATGGTAGGGTTTGATGTAAGCATGTTATTAGAATATGTTATGTATGATGTATGCTAGTGGTTGCAAGTGTTTGCTAGTGCATGCTATGGACGCATATACTTACAATAGGCATTATTATCTCTCAGGGATCGGCCTAACTAGGACACTAAAGCATATGCATATGGATATGTGCGCATTTTTATCCTATTTTCCATGGTTGCTAAAAATGGATGATTTTCACATGATTGTTGCATTTGGATGATGTTTGTAGTACGCATATAGAACTATCAGTTATCATTAGGGAATTTACATTCATTTGGATACATGGCACAGACATGATTGCATAAAAGGAGGTCAACTGAATCAGTGGACCGCCTAATCTTTTGCATTAGTTAGGGACATAGACACTACGCTAATCGCATAAGTATCATAAATTGCATTAGAAAAACTCAAGGACAGTGATGAATGGATGATGGTTGGGTAGTTGGTTGTAGAACTTTGATGAAAACATTTAGTACATTCTTTTATCCTTAGTGATTTTGGGGACGAAATCCCTTAAAGAGGGGAGAATGTAACAACTCGAATTTAACCCATAATAATTAATTCGTTAATTAAAAATAAATTAACTTTGTGAAACTATCAGAATTCGTTAGTTAATTACATATCTTGGTCACATCCCTGCATCATAGTGTACATCTAGAAGCAGACGGTCAAATACACTATGATCCTAGTCAACCATCTGTAGTATGTTAGAGAACCAGAATACTTTAGCGTTTCTTTCCAATAACTTAGGCATATTATTCTTATGCATATGTAACGCAGTGGTAAAGGATACTTAGGTTTGGTGAGAAAGACCCAAATTCGAGCTTTGTCTCGCACATGCTTCTCCTAAAAAATATAAATCGAAACTTATGAATGGCATGAGTTAAAATGAACGGACACAACTTCCTTTTGACAATACTTTCAGTTGCAAACACTTAGGCAAAAGGAAACTTACTTCATATTATTGACTATGTCTAGGGCTGTACAAAGTATGGGTTGGGAGGGTTAGACCTAATACTTCACCCAACCCGTATATGTATGGATTAAAGATAGTTTAACTCATACCTGACCCTATATGAGGTTGGATATGGGTTGTGTTGAAGAATGGGTTAGGTCGGGTTTAATAGGGTTGGGATATATAAACCTAATACGAAAATAAGAATTTGAAGAAAAAATCAAAATGAAATATTAAAATATTCCTCTCAAAATAGCAAGTTTTAGCCAGCATAATGCATAAAATATAACTAATTCACTACATGACATATTTTATTAGAATTTCATTGTAAAATATATCATATAGAATTGATTCACTACATATTAGAGTAAGAGTTTCATTTCAAAATACATTAAGTTAGTCCTAGAATACTCTTGAAAATCTCTTAGTCAATACTATATGTTTTGATCACTCTAATTTTACTTGGACTGACATTGAATATGGTTTTTTTTTAATAAATTTATTCTAGAATACATATACTTTATTTTAGATTTTGACTGTTCTAATTTTATATGAACTTATATTGAATGAGTTTTTATGTAGGGTTGGGTTGGGTTAAAATAGGGTTGGGTCGAGTAAAATATCACACCCGGCCCTCGTATAGTATGGGTTAAAAACTATAACCCATAGCTGATCCGAACTAGGTTGAGATGTGTCAGGTTTATGTGGATTGGGTCGGATTGATGGGTTGGATCGGGTCAAGTATGGATTGTGTGCACTCCTATCTACGTCTCATCGAGTGGAAACCAATACAGTGAATTAAATACAATAATGGACTCAATTGCATCAAATTGGTTTCTCCCAACTGATCGATCATCAAGCAGAAAAACACACCTTTCACTCTTGATATATGTCGATGTTTAACGTCACTCATACTAATTTATAATGGGTAATAAATGTAATGGGTACACATAGTCTATAGTGCGGGGTAAATAACACGGTTCAAAATTCAATGCTTGAACTTCTAACTTAGCCCACTATGTAGAAACAAATCAGGCCCAAAAACATTATTCGTTCTTCAATACTCCTTCTGCTTACTTACCTGCATAGTCTTTGTTTTGTTAACAAGTTTGTAGAAATTGATGGACATTTAATAAGAATATATATCACTGTCTCATATGGTTACAGTATTTCGTTTGGTATAAAATTTCAACATTTTCTAGAAACAATGATATGTTGCATAGCAATGCTGACCGTGTAACTGACCTGGATATCTTAAACAAAAAAGTTCCCACAATACCCTAATTAATATATAAATGATGTATAAAAGTTAGAAAATGGTCTATTACGTATTTGTAGTATATATTCTGTTATTTATTTAGGACATCTTTTCAAAGAAATTTCAAATTTTACTTTTGTCCCCCTCAAAAAAAATGTTTCATCAAGCACCATTTCAACTTTTGTAGGAAAAATAACAGAAAAATCGGCTAAAGGAAAAACATAGTATTGTTTTTGAAATGTAGGAGACGACAATTATTTTTTCCTTTTGAGGACACGAGCTTTATACTTTCGCCCGAAGAAAATTCTTTATAAAAAAAATAGATTGTTCTCAAATCTCATTTTCAAATCACTAGTATAGACGGCAGCATCAAAAGAACAAGCGGCGCGGCATCACAAGAGCAGGCGGCCGCAGCGGCGCAAGCATGGGTGAAGACGGAGCTCGTTCAGGCGAAGGCGATGGACTGTAGGTGGTGGAGACTACTTTGAAGGCCTCCAGTGACTTGGGCAATGACTTCGACGGTCGAGTTCAGATTAGCGGCGGTGGAGTGGATGTTAAGGTTGCTGGTGGTGCCGAAGGTAACGATGGTGATTAAGTGTGTTGAAATGAATTAAGAAAAAAATGCTATATGAACTTATCATTATAATTCTATGTAGGGGTGAGCAATATTCGATTCGAACCGAATTAACCGACCAAACCGGTTCATTTTGGTCGGTTCGGTTCGGTTATGAAATTCTATCGGTTTGAATTTGGTTTGTAAAATAATTTTACTTTGGTTATCGGTTTAACCGAATTAACCGAACTTTTATTATATTATCCAAATTCATAGCATTGTAATACTATTAATAATTTGTTTAGTAATAAAACCAAATTTATCTATTGAAAATATGTTAATTTTCTTATAAACTTAAAAAAGTACTCGAAATAGTTTCTCTAAACATAAATATATGTTTTCCTTTAAGTAAACCGATCATTTAAATAATAAACTATGATAATTTATTTTACTTACCTTTCTAGTTCGGTTAAATCGGTTACTGACCAAATTAACCGAAATTAATTTGGTTCGGTTCGGTTTGGTTCTGATTTTTTTCGGTTTTAGTTCGGTTTGACATTTTTACCTCAAAACCAACCGAACCGACCGAACGCTCACCCCTAATTCTATGTGCGTAATGCATAATTGAACGTTATATTCTATATTGTTGTTGTTTTAGTTTACGCATTTGTAATAGCATGATTGAATGCTCCTAAATTTCAAGGAGCTGGAGTAAGTTTTGTTTTAAGAATCTGCACAAGATGTAATTTTGATTAGATAAAATTACTCATATGTTTCATAAAATGATAAAATATATATAAGGCATAATGCATCA
This sequence comes from Allium fistulosum, assembly GCA_030737815.1. Lineage (NCBI taxonomy): Eukaryota > Viridiplantae > Streptophyta > Magnoliopsida > Asparagales > Amaryllidaceae > Allium > Allium fistulosum. The sequence continues at coordinate 195,011,510 of CM060906.1, read as the reverse complement.
GTTGCTTGTTTACTTGTTAATTGAGTTGCTATATTATGAATATTACAGATATCATAAATAAAATGCTAGCATACTTCATAAATTAAATGCTATATTAAACTATCATTTTGAATATTCTAAACATGCTAGTGGACTTTGTAACCAAAATGCTACATTAAACTATTTTTTTCATATCATAAACATGATAGTGGACTTCATAATTAAAATGTTACATTAAACTATAGTTTTGGATATTATAAACATGCTAATGGACTTGGTAGTTAAAATGCTATATTAAAATATCATTTTAAATATTTTAAACATGATAGTGAACTTCATAAAAATGGTACACTAAATTATTTTAACTATCATTCGTCATATTCAATACATTCTAATGCACTTTAAAAATAGGAATGATATTTTTACTTATCATTCAGTACATTCGATACATTGTAATGCACTTTCAAAATACAAATGATATTTATAACTATCATTCGGCACATTTCATTCAATTTGATACATTGTAATGCACTAATTTAAAAATACAAATGATAGATTAGTTCCATATGTACCCGATTAGGATTGGCATCTCTGGTTAGCTTTTGCATCCATACGTTCTCGATTAGATTTGGCACCCAATCAACTTTTGCATTCATACGTACCCGATTAGGATTGACATCCTGTTAGTTTTTGCATCCATACGTACTCGATTAAGCTTTACATTCGATTAACTTTTACACTCGATGGTACACTCAGTTAAACAATATATCTCGAGTATAGATTGGTTTCATAGATACCCGATTTCGCTTGGCATTCGGTTAGCTTTTACATCCATACCTACCCGATTAGGCATCCGATTAGCTTTTACATCGGATGGTATGCTCGGTTAAACAATATATCTCTAGTATAGATTGGTTTCATATGTACCCGATTAGGTTTGACATCCAGTTAGCTTTTGCATCCATATGTACCCGATTAGGCTTGGCATCCAGTTAGCTTTTGCATTTGATGGTACGCTCAGTTAAACAATATATCTCGTGTACAGATTGGATCCATATATACCCGATTGTGCTTGGCATCCGGTTAGCTTTTGCATCCATACGCATGCTCCGTTAAACAGTATATCTCGGGTATAGATTGATTTCAATTGTACCTGATTAGTCTTAGCATCCGGTTCGCTTTTGCATCAATACGTACCCGATTAGGCTTGGCATCCGGTTAGCTTTTGCATTCCTATGTACCCGATTAGGCTTGGCATCCAGTTAGCTTTTGCATCTATACATACCCGATTAGGCTTGGCATCCGGTTTGCTTTTGCATTTAATGGTACGCTGATTAAACAATATATCCTGGGTATTGATTGGTTCCATATATACTCGATTAAGCTTGGCATCCGGTTAACTTTTGCATCAATACATACCCTATTAGACATGGCATCTGGTTAGCATTTGCATTCATACGTACCTAATTAGGCTTGGCATCCAGTTAGCTTTTACATTCTATGGTATGCTCGGTTAAACAATATATCTCGGCCATAAATTGGTTTCATGTTTACCCGGTTAGGCTTGGCATCCGGTTTGCTTTTACATTCGATGGTACGTTCGGTTAAATAAATATATCTCGGGTATAGATTGGTTCCATATATACCCGATTAGGCTTGGTATCCAGTTAGCTTTTGCATCCATACGTACCCGATTAGGCTTGGCATCCGGTTAGCTCTTGCATCCGTACGTACCCGATTAGGCTTGTCATCCGATTAGTTTTTGCATTCATATGAACCTGTTTAGGTTTGGCATCAGGTTGGATTTTTCATTCAATGGTATGCTCGGTTAAACAATATATCTCGATGATCGATTCCATGCTGAGTCCATGACTAAGCCCTTGATCGAGTCCATGACCTAGCCCATAACTGAGCCTTTGACCAAGCCCGTGACAGAGCCCATGACATGATAGTGGACTTTGTACTTCAAATGCTACATTAAAATATCATTTTGAATATTTTACACATAATAGTGAACTTCACAACTATAATGCTACATTGAGCTATCATTTTGCATATCTTAAACATACTTGTGGAGTCTGTAATTTAAATGCTACACTAAAATATCATTTTGTATATTGTAAATATGATAGTGGACTTCATATCTCAAATGTTATGTTAAACTATCATTTTGCAGACCTTAAATGTGCTAGTAAATTTTGTAGTTAAAATTATACATTAAATCTCATTTTGCATATTTTAATCATGATATTGGACTTCATAACTATAAGCTATGTTAAACTATCATTTTGCATATTGTAAACATGATATTGGACTTCATAACTAAAATGCTATGTTAAACTATCGTTTTGTATACCTTAAACATGATAGTGGACTTTGTAAATAAATGCTACATTAAATCTCATTTTGCATATTGTAACTTAGATATTGGACTTCATAACTAAAATGTTTTATCAAACTATCATTTTGCATATTTTAAACATGATAGCAGACTGTAAAACTCAAATGTTACACTAAACTATCATTTTGCATATCATAAACATGGTAGCGGACTTTGTGATTGAAATGTTACATTAAATCCCGTTTTGCATATTGTAATGATGATATTGGACTTCATAACTAAAATACTACATTAAATTTTCATTTTTTCTATTTTAAACATGATAGTGGACTTCATAACTCAAATGCTACATTAAACTATCATTTTGCATATCATAAATATGGTAGTGGACTTTGTAATTAAAATGTTACATTAAAAAATTACATATGCTATATGCAATTCTATTCATGGTAGTTCTCTTTAAGAATACTTATTTCATTTTGTATATTATATTCATGCTAGTTCACTTTAAATATACTTATGCTAAATTCAAGTATCATTTTACATATTTTTTCATCCTTGTTCAATTGAAATATACTTATGCTATATCCAAATATCATTTTACAAAGTCAGATAATGGTACTATATTTTACAAGTATAAATGCTATATTAGTCTATCATTTAGCATATTAAACACAGTCTACCGTGTTTCAAATATAGAAATGTCATATCTAAATATCATTCGACTTATGATTAAAACTTTTTGGACTTTCTTCTTCTTCTGTGTTCTACTTCTCCATTTGATTTTTACCTCTAGATTTAGTGGCACCCGGCTTCAAGTTTCATGAAATTTTTGGTTTATATTTGGATTAGGGTGGCGAAATAAGTTTTTTTCAATTTTGGAATGGACGGTGGCGGCTTGGAGGACGGCGGCTTGGACAGCGATGGCTATGGAAAGCTAGGGCTTGGGCGGCGGCGCCTACGGCAGGGTAGGGCTAGGGCGGCGGTGGCTACTACAGGCTTCAGGCGATGGCTTCAAACGACGGACAAAACAACTGAAGTCGGTCAAAGAAAAAGCACTACTGTCATTGGCCCTAGATTTTAAAGTTCCATCCTAGATTTAAAAGCTAGTGTAAAGTTTTTCCTTTAAACTATTTACCTCCAAAAATAAACGGTTTAAAATGCATATATTTGCAAGCAGAATTGCAAATAGTTACAGTCAGAACAGTATATATTTATGTATGTTAATGGATAACCGAAAAATCCAAAATCCGTCAGTATTCGTATCCGAAAAGCGGATAAATATCCGATATTCGAAAATGGATATGGATGTGAGTACGAAGGCATCCGCGTTCAAAAATTATACGTCCGGTTTTTGTTAAGATTATAGTTTATTTTATGTTTATTTTCGAACCATGATAGATATGTATTTATTGTTTTATTAAATAAATAGTTTATATTTTTGCATTTAATTCATATTAAGTGCTCAAAAGTATTTATTATCATTATATTTGTTGATTTTGAATATTTTTATTACCAATGAAAACGAAAAATAATTGAGTTAAATCTAAGTTTTCTACGTATACTCCTTGATTTATTGTTCGTTGGTGGATAGGATAATTATCTAATATCCGTTTGTACCATTCGACGTGGATATCCGAAAAAATTTTCTGAGGTGAATGTGGATATCGCAGTATCCGTATCCGAAAGTATATGTTTACAGGTTTAATATACTTGGAGACAAAACTTCAAATTTTCGCTTTACAAAAACGTGCAAATAGAATTGCAAATATTTAAAACCATAACTCCATATTTGCAATTATAGCTATATATACGTATATATGTTAAAATATATATTGTCGTTGGAAACTTTGAAAAGAGTGTTTGGTGAAACTTGTTTTTGAGAAAAGATTCCTAGGTATTAATTTTTAAAACAAGGTGCGGATTCTTGTTTCCACTATTTATTTTTTATTTCTTATTTTCTTTTCTTTTCTTCTCTTAAATCTTCTGATAATTTATTTATTTATTTGTGATTAAATTAAGAAATGGCAGAAAAAAGAGGAAAATGGAAGTATATAAAAGTAAAACATAATTAGCACACTATTAACATAAAGTGTTTGCATTTTTAATCAAACGACAAATAGTTTGTCATTTAAAAAAATGACTAATTAACACTTCGTTGTTTTTAACAACCAATTAACTCGATTGGTTCGCTAGTCACAAAATTGGATTTTAATTTGTTGTAACAACTGAACAGGCCACATCTGAATGAACGGCGTCTTGTTTAGTGTAAAGTTTTGTGTGAACAAACCACTATTGAATGTGCTCTTAATGTAAATAAAATTGATATGGTGTGAGGTACTTGGAGGAGAAATCATCAATTTGAAATGGGTAATAAATATAGTGGGTACACATAATATATAGTGCGGGGTAAATAACACAACTCAATATTCAATGTCTGAATATATAACTTAGCCTACTAGTTAAAAACAAATAAGGCTCAAAATCATTATTCGTTCTTTAATGCTTCACCTGCTTACTTACCTGCGTAGTCTTTGTTTTGTAAACAAATTTCTACAAATTTATGGACATTTAATAAGAATATATATAGCTGTCTCATATGTGTACAATATTTCATTCGGTACAAAATTTCAAAATTTACTAGGAAATTACTTTTATGTACAAAATTGTTTGTTTTTCAATGATACATACAATGGACACGTTTTTGTATAGACGAAAACACAAAACAAAAAACGACAAGTCAAACGGGATCTAAATATCCGAAAAATAGAAAGATGAAGAGGTACATAAAAGTAAACATAATTAGCAATTTAGCAGACTACTAACACAATCTGTTTCTAGATAAAGTGTTGAACATTTGTACAGATTTATGGGCCATTATTTGAAAAGTAAAACATAAAAGACTAAACCAAACAGTATCTATTTCCTCCCAAGTCTATGCAGGAAAAAGAACACTTAATTCCTCTAGAAGTGCAGTTCTCCATCAACTCAGGAAAGAAAATCAAATAAAACAATTATAGATACCAACTGCTACAGTATAAACAAGGTTTGAATGCTCATTTGTCGTAGTCTCATTAACCAAGTAATCAACGTAATTCTACACGTTTCTTAAATGCAACATTCAGCTTATTAAATACTTAAATTACTCTTTTTTTTTTTAATTCTCATGCATAATATTTGATTAATTATTGGTATATGAAACTTGATCCCAACTTCTAATAAAATGCCATTATCTGATGTAAATAATAGTTCATGCTTAGCATATGCCGACTCAGAAATATGTTCAATATAATAAAGATGTTGAATCAAAAATTAAGAAGAAAGCAGCAAGTAAAAAAAGAAAATTTTAGACAAACAAAATTAGTCTACAAACTCTCTTCAATGTTTATATATATAGAAGATTAAGTTTTGAAGCTACTCCGATGTTCAATTCAAGGTTGAATACTCGTTCGTTCAGACTAAAGATTCATTTGAACTTTGAATTTTCAATACAAAATACCGAATTGAAACTGGACATCGGGACGTTCAGTTTTAAACGTCCATTTAATGAACGTCAAAGCACACCAAGCTGTGCGAACTATATAGCATAGCATCACTAGAAGTTCTTTTGATGTAAATCTGACACTGAGCACTCATTTCATGAGTTCATGAATATTCACTAAATGAATGTCTGATTAATAGGTTTTTTTTTTCGCTTTCAAACTTAAATATCAATAGCTTTGAAGAATCTCCAAAGCTGAATATAGCTATGTTTTGATGGTTTTTTATTTGATCATACAGTAAGAAATTATTCTGTTAACTAGCAAAATATATAAGGTGGGTTGATGTAAACCTTTATATTTGAATAGTAACATATAAAAATCTTTGCATATCCATATGGAAATAGACATGGATGTTTCATAGGCTAATATTCTGTTCATTTCTACGTGGCTTTCCCCTACCATGGCAAAATCGTAATTATACATGACACACAGACATCTTTAAATTACTATTTATTTTCACTTGACTCGATTCCCGTTTGATATGCAAAGTTACTGCAAATGCATATTTTTTCAGGTTAATAACGTTTGGTCCATCCATATATTTCGACATACTTCTTTCGTTTAAATTTTCTGTCAATAATTTTGATTGAAATATCAAGTTGTTTATCGATCGATACTAGCTTTAGTTCTTACTATGATGATAATAATGTGTTGCAACTTTAAAATTATAGATTTAAAATGGTGAATTCCATTTTTTTAATTAAATTCCACGAGATATTTAGTTTGTATTTGTGTAAATAATATTTTTTATGCTAAATCAAATTTAGTATTTAAAGTGTTTTGAAATATTTTTGATCTATTTAATTCAACTAAATATTTAGTTATTAGAATATTTAAAGTAAATTTATCAAATATCTTTATTAATAGTTGGCTTGAAAGCGCAAACTTTTGATACGACCGCGAACTTACAAAATTGTCTCTATATGTATTTCTTTATTAAATGCTGTAATACATTTGATGTCACAATGTTTGATGTCAACGTGAAAGTACTTAGTTCATATAACGATCCATGCGAGCATCCATCATCAACTGAAAGAAACATTTAGGGTCGGCCTTGGGCTTTAGCTATCCGGACGATGGTCGAGGACTTAGTTTAGGGACGGAGCCCATTTTTTATATTTAGTATTATATAAATGTTAGTATTGATTTTATTTTTATTTTTAAAGAATGTGTTCGTACGTGGTAAAATTTATTATTCTTTTATAAGTTTTATTAGTTGACATCAAGAAATTACTTATTCATCACAAGTTATTTATGGCAACGTAAAAAAAAATAGTTTGGCTTACCTCAAAAGTCAAAGTTGAAATATAAACAAAAATGGGAAAAATCATCATAAATTAGAGTACCAAAATTTATGTGAAGTTCCATAAACTTCAGCAAATTTCCATCATTTGAATTAATTTTATAATAAAATAGTAGGATAAATACTATTGGTAAATTTACCTTTACCATGCTTTTTATATCTCCTTATTGTTGAATATACCGTTATCATTAGTAAATTTACGGTTATAATTAACACCGATGATACTGGCATACCAATACTGCTGTATTTACCTTTATCATAACAACTCCAGACTTATTTATTAGGTAAATAATTACATAAAATATAAGTTATTAGAGGTCTTTTCTTGTTGATTCCATCAATTTCAAAGGAGGGTTACACAAATCATCAGATTGGTAGAAGAAGACTTGCTTTTAATTGAAGGCAACTTGTGCAACAATGTAGCTTCCCAATGGCACTTTTGGCGATACTTCTTTTGAGTAGTATATGTCTTGTTTTTCAAGTGTAAGCGATGTTGTGACATCATGTGGAAAATAAATTACATCCATTTTTTTAGAAAAATAAGTGGAATCAAAAAAAAGTATATGAGTAATTTTAACATACGATTATGTTATTATTTTTCATAACTCATAACCACATCCTTGTAATTTTATTGATTTTCACAAATTTAATATGGATTTCGCCTGCTAAATGAAATGTTGATTGGTTCATTCACTACCCATGCTTTTTTTATGAGATGGACAACTTAATCGCATTGAGTAGTAGCTCAACTAGAAGAGTTGACCATCTACATTTTGAATCACAAGAAATTCATATTAAAAGTACCGTTCGCGGACTTGTTTTTACCCGTTTGCGTTTGCGTTTGTGATGCGTCCGACGTCCAAACGGGGTTAACTCCTTCCCCGACTCCGTTCATATGAATGCAATTGTTGCTTCGTTTGTTTGTTTAGTTATATTAATTAATAAAATTAATATTTTTATAAATTTCTAAAATTAATAACTTGTGCAAATGAGGTCCGTTTGAGACATGGTTTTTTATGTTGCGATCGTATCAAAGTACTATACATTATGAAGTTGATTTGAAATAAATCCGACAATTTAAAATTTTACACTTTATTTATTTTTGAAAATTATCGACACATATAATTTATTAAAAAATAAATTAATTAATTATAAATCAATTAAATTAAAAATCATAACTTAAATACTCCGTTCAAATACCTCGTTCGTAGCTTCAAACGCATTCCCCGTTCACTCAACTTTCCCGCTCAAATGGCCGTTCAAATTCTCCATTTTCTTTCGTCATAAACGCACCCATAGTCTATAGGGCTTGGTAAATAACCCAACTCAAAATTCAATGCTTGAATATCTAACTTAGCCTATTGTCTAAAAACAAATTAGGCCCAAAAACATTTTTCCTTCATCAATATTCGATCTGCTTACTTACCAGCCTAGTATTTACGTTGAAAACAAATTTCTACAAATTGATAGACATTTATTAAAAATATATATCGTTATCTCATATGGGTAATTGAACTCGATACCTTAGTTAATATATAAGTAATGTATAAATGTTAAATGATGGTCTATTACATATTTGTCATTTTAATATAATGATAAACCGTATACCTTTTTAATAAAAAGACAACCAATTTAGCATTTTAATAAATGACAAACACTTTTTCGTTTTAACAACAAATTAGCATGACTGGTTCGCTAGTCGTGGAACTGTATTTTAATTAGTTTTAACAAGTGAACAAGTCACATTTGAGCACGTGATGCCTTGTTCAATTTAAATTTTTGTGTGAAAAAGTCACTATTAATTGTGCTCTTAAAGGCAAAAAAAAATGTTAAAGGCAAAAAAAATTGATTTGGTGTGAGGTATTTGAAGGACAAATCAGCAATTTTAAATGGGTAATAAATACGAGATTTTATGGCACGTGCAACATATGTGCATATAAAAGCCCCTTATCAAATTTTTAAATTTAAAATTTTTATGTGCCTTGATAAAAATAAACTGGAAAATATAAAGAAAAAAATTAATTTTTCTTGTTGAAATAAGGTTTTGAACTTGTAATCTTGTTTATGTTTCAAAATTTTCATTTGAAGATATATGTTAATTTTTGTTCTCAACGGGAATCAAACTTCTGACTTTTTATTTGCATATAGGGGTATTTTTAAAACTTCTTGGTTGGATTGAAAAATTGTGTATCGATTTCAACCATAGATAAAGATAAAGGGTTAAAAGCGAGGATTTCGGCCTTGTCGAAAGCCGGGTCCTTAGGCTACTTGTGTTAGCTGAGGATTTAAGTGAGTAGTGTCTTGGTTTCGACCTTATCGAAGGCAATGGTTTGAAGGCAAAGGTCGAAGGTTAGAGGATGCAGGTTGTGTCGTTCGTGGACAAATTAAAATTGAATTAGAGGTCAGATAGAAATTATTTATGTATTGTATAATTTTTTGTATATTTGAGTAATTATTAATTAATTATTATCAATTAATGTATAACATTGGATAGAAAGTATTATTTACTATTTACAAAAAATTCAAAAATAATTTCGAAAAATAAAAATTATGTCTAATCTTATCGATAAGTCGGACGTAGTTAACCTGCTTATGTATCAATTACCTCGGACCTAATTCCCACTCGCTACTTTTTGGTTACCGTTGGGATGTCTATTGACATGCCTAACGGTCCTTTTATTTATTTATTATTATTTTTCCAATCCTTTCTTTTCTAATATCATCTGTTCAAAAAAAAATTTGTGAATAAATTAGTAAATTGTTAAGAAAGAGAAAGATGGAGGTACATAAAAGTAGGGTTGTCAATGGGTCGGGTCGGGTTCGGGTTCGAGTCGGGTTAAGGTGGGTTCGGGTTGATTTTAAATGGTTCGGGTCAACTCGTTTATTAAACAGGTCGAAAATAGCTTAACCCTAGCCTGACCGGATTACAATCGTGTTGACCCGGCCTGACCCGTGTAACTCGATTATAAACAGGTCGGGTCGGCTCCTAAACGGGTCGATCAACCCGTATAGGGTATAAATGAGTTATAAACGAGTCGTGAACGGGTTACAAACGGATCAAATTCGACTTCACGGGTTGGATGGGTTATAATCGGGTCGGGTCAACCCATATAAGTATAAACGAGTTATAAACGGGTAAAATTCGGATTCACGGGTCAACCCAAAACCTACCCATTTATAAATGGGTCAAATTCGAGTTGACCCGAAAATGACCCGCCCACTTATTCGAGTCTGGTTAACATGCTAATTTTCGTGTAATCTTCGGATCGTGTTGGAAATTAACAGCCCTACATAAAAGTGAAACATAACTTTTATTAATAGTTGGAATAGAAACACAACTTTTGGTTTGATCGTGAACTTTTCAAAATGCCATTTATATATGTTAACATTATTGTTATTTCATACGAACATATAAGTAGAATGGGTAAAATCATCCTATAATTATTCCTAAAATATTCAAATACAAATATTTTACAATATTCAACTATATCAACATATTCAAATCTTTGAATCTTAATATTGTATTCTTGAAAAAACCGCGAATCATTTTAAACATCCTAGAAAATATCATCTAACAAATAATTTTTTCTTGCACTTCAATTTATTTATTCAAATTCTAAATTAATTGTTATTTAACACCCTTTGCCATTCCATTTTTCTCCATCACTCGTCACTGCGTCGCTCTTCACCGTTCTCCATCGTTTATTGTATACATCATCATTATCCACCTCTATCTGATGTTAATCATTGTTCGTCGCTATTCATTGTTGTTTCATGCATGTCGTTTGTACTAATTATTGTCGCTATTCATTTGTTTGTATTAAAATTTCTCATGATGTGTTGTTCTCCATTGGGACTCGTTGAAAATGATTTGCTTCTAGATTTATGTTCAGGCCATTATTTGAAAAAGTAATACATAACAGACTAAGCAAAACAGCATTTAAATTTCACCCAAGTCTAGTCTATGCACTAAATGACAAGGAAAATGAACACTTAATCCCTCTAGAAGTGCATTTCTCCATCAACTTAGGAAAGAAAATCAAATAAAACAGTTAGAGATACCACCTGCTACAATATAACAAATGCTACATAACAAAGGTTTCAATGCTCTTTAAGTTGCTTGCATCGTATAAACATTTATTTATCATATTCTTATCCAAAAAATCAACGTAATTGTACACACGTTTCTTAAGTGCAACATTCAGCATATTAAACACTTAAATTACTCTTTTATTTTTAGTTCTCTCGCATGATATTTGATTAATTATTGATATACGAAACTTGATCCCAACTTGTAATAAAATGACATTATCTGATGTAAATATAGTTCGTACTTGGCATATGTATACTCAAAAAATTACAAAGAAAGTAGTTGGTAAAAAAAGAAAAAAATTTAAACAAACAAAACAAGTCTACAGATCCTTAGACCTGTCAACGGATATTTTCTAATATGGATAATGCCATATCACCATTCTATTCTTTTTCGGATATTGAATATACGCATTCGCGAATTCGAACGATTATTCACAAAATAAACTATAATATTCACAAAAAACCGAACGGATAATTTTCGAATACGGATATTATTTTTTTTCGAAATTCGAATTTGTTTTTTTCAGATATCAAATATTTATCCGCTTTTTAGATACGAATGTAAATTGATTTTGGATTTGTCGGATAACGCTTGACAGCCTTAAAAACTCTCTTCGGATGATTTTATAGATGATTAAGTTTTATGTGAAACCCTTGACGATATAATATTTAAAAGATACAAGGACATACAGAAATGTGATACCTGATGTAATTTGAATGTTTTAGTTGATCGGATGATTAAGAAATGATTTTATTAACCAGCACAATATATAACATGAGTCGATGTAAACCTTTATATTTGAGTAGTAACATGTAAAAAACGTTGCATATTTCACTATTATGGAAATAGACATGGATGTGTCATAGGCTAATATTCTGTTCATTTCTACGTTGCTTTCCCCCACCATGGCAAAAACGTAATTATACATAACACATGGACATCTTTAAATACAGTCGCTGCCACATGAACCAAAAAAACATTCAGCAAATATGGTTCTCTACCAGGTTAATCCAACGGACATCGTCACCAACGTGAACGGTCATGATTCTTTTGAATTCTTCCCTGCCACATCGCCGCCGCCTCTTCCTGCTAGCAGTAAACTCTCTTCCAGTTACTCACCAAAGAAGCAGTCCACCAAATACCTGAAACTCAAGAATCGGGCTTTGGGCTCGGACCCAAAAAGGCCGAACTGGTTCTTGAAGGTACTTGGGCCGGTTCGGGTACCGGATATGGAGATGGAGGTTAAAGAGATGAGAACGAGGCAGAGGAAGAGGAGCGAGACGGAGAAGAGGGAGGAGGAGGATTGGTGGGGCCCGTGGAAGTTCGTTCAGTCGCTTACGTGTAAGGACGTGGATGCTGTTCTTGTTGCTTAATTTGTCTTTATACCCCTACATTTTTTTTTATTACATATTTCTCAGGTTAATAATGTTTAGTCCACCCATATAATAACGGGGAAATAATTTTAAAGGACAAAGTAAAATAAATGATTGCTCAGAAAGACATGCGCAAAAACTTTTACCGTAAGGACAAAGCCCAAAGCCCAGATACAAATTAAAACAAAACAAAGAATTCTGCTCGTCTTCTTCTTCTCGCTTTCACTCAGAAATCGACGAACTTTGTTTTAAAAATAAAACTAAATCAAAATAAATCGATTCTCGTTCAATTGCTCAGAAGCAAAATCAATTTTCACAGTCTCCCCAAAACCAAAATCACTTTCCCAAAATCAAAATTACAATTTCCAATTTCTTTGAGTCTGTGTTTGATGTCGCGGTTGTGGTTGGTGTTTTGCAGGAGGCGGTGAGGAGAAAATTTTGATTAGGTCGCGGTTTGGTCGAGGTTGAGGTCGCGAGTTGTTGGCGATGATTGTGTTGGTCGAGGAAGGTGGATTGGAGTCAGGCCATGGCAGATGAGTTGGGTTTTTGGGCAGTGAAGCCAGAGAAGCAATTTGTTGTATATGCAGAAAGGTTGAGCAACCTACTTGAAAAAAATGGTTCATAACAAAATATTGAAAAATATTATCTCTCAATTTCAAAAACAGTTAGTTCAGAAATAAACAATTACTACAGGAAGAAAATTGATACCTACATAAAAGAAACTGATACCTACAGAAACAAAACTGATACCCACATAAGAGAAACTGATACCTACAAAAACAAAACTGATATCTACATAAAAGAAACTGATACCTACTGACACCTACGAAAACAAAAAAGATAACTACATAATAAAAAATAAAACAAAATATTTAGCAAATATATCTTAAAGTAATAGCTACAAACGCAAAAATCATACACAAATCGATACTAAGTGTGGTAGTAAAACTGTTAAATATTTTAATTCAAAGCATACTATATGCTTGTACCATTAAATTTGATGTTTCACAATTAAATTTGATGGTTGTAAAGTAATGTAATTTTGTTGAAATTTGTACTTGTGAAGTAATGATGTTCTGTTGCAATTTGATACTTATGAAGTAATGATGTTATGTTCTTAAAACAAAGCTGCTCTTACTTGTAAAAACATACACCAAAACTAATACTGTAAAAACATTTAACTGATACTAAAACTGAATACATCCACTTACAATAAACTGAACACAAATTAATAACAAATTCCATTTATAACAAATTCCATGCTATACTGAATACAAATTAATAACAAAAGGTCCAATTACAATAAACCACCAAAACAAGTCGCACATCCACTTATTAATCTGAACAAAATTAAAATAAAAAATCAAATCATATCCTCTTCGAAGCTTGACAATTTCATTTATTATAACCAAGCTGTTTTGCACTTGCCACATCTATTATGCTTGTTCTGAAAATATGAAAATCCTCCTTTAGACTTAGCTGATGGTCTACCTGCGCCACATTATCACCAATGCCAAAAAAAACATTAGTAAAAACATGTTCAGTTTAGAACATTAGTTTTTCCATTTCAGAAAAATGATACCCAAGGTATACAAAACTGATACCTAGTTACTGATAATCAAAAAAATTTATACTAAGAAAAAATTAAAATGATACCAGAAAACTGATCCTAAGATATGATATTTTTCCACTCTATCACAAGCTTATATACAACTCAATCAATGATACTTTTCCAATCATCACAAGCTTATATCTCATTCTTCAAATCATACAAAGAGCAATCAATAGACATCCAGTGCTAAAAGTGTTATTATTCAACACAAACAGACAAAGAAGACTGTTATCTCCAGTGAAAATAAAAAATAAAAAATAAACATTAGTAAAAATATGTTCAATGTAGAACATTAATTATTCAATTTCACAAAACTGATACCTACCGTATACAAAACTGATACCTAGTTACTGATAATAAACAAAATGATAAAAATAAAAAAATAAAAATGAAACCCAAAAACTGAACATAAAATATGATATTTTTCCACTCTATCATAACTTTATATACAACCCAAATAACTTTGTATCAAAACATTGAAAAAAACGAGATCACGGTAGAAATATGAAAAGAAAGAGGTCGACAAACGCGAATGAGAAAAATATAATAGATGAACTATAATTTTCAGAAGAATGAAATTGAAATGACCAAACAAAGTTGGTCGATATTTTGATTGCGAGAGTAAATTGGATCGCGACAGAAAAATTTGATCGAAACGAAGAAGAAGAAGAGGAAGAAGCGCGTGAAAGTGAGCTGGAAGGAAAATACGTGCGTGTGTCCTTGTGAGAAAATAATTAGCGGGCTGTCCTTACGGTAAAAAAAGCCCTAAAAATTGTCCTTGAGGAAAATTTCCTGTATAATAATTTCAGTTAAATTTTCTGCAAATAATTTTGACTGAAATTAATATCTAGATATTTATTGATCTATACTAGCTTTATATAGTTCTTAATGTGCTGATAATAACATGTTACAACGTTAAAACTATACTGGATAATAATCATTATCGGCTAATGTCAGATTTATCGTGATATGAATTTTTCTTGAAATGTTCAACCTACAGAACATCAAGTTTAATTTTTTCATTCTGGTCCCAAATAAAAATGTACGGTTGTTCATCGAAAAGTATTTGAGTGTTTATTTGATAGAAAATAGTGTAAATTATTAGGAAACATGAAAACATAGCTTTTGTGGTGATCATTAGTTATGATAGTCAAAATTATTTTTGTAACTACCACTACTTTTGACTATTGTAAGTTATTAAATTTAATGTAATTATTGGATAAATATGATTAGATATAAATTTTAATGATTATTAATGTAATTTATTGAATTATTAAATTGTTTAAATTTAATACTGGAAATTATTTGAATAATTGAATTCTGAATTTTATGCGAATGAAAATGATATCGGAAATTTATTTAAGTTTTATTTAAACGACAATGAAGGTTGCTAACTTTTAAAATTGAATTTAAAGTGAATAAATAAATTTCTAGGAATTTCTCGTTTAATTAACGAGTAAAAATAGCCATTCTGGCCACTGTCTCGGATTTCGACGAAACCAGTTTGATCGTATCCGAAATAGTGAATTATTGTTGAATTTTAAGTTTCGTAGCAATTGGACTTATCGTTTGGCAGTACGAGCTTGAAACGCACAACATTTAAATTCAGAATTTAAATAAATAATTCGATTCGAAAAGCTATCTTCTACATACGATCGAATTAGGTCTCGGAACTAGTTCCATTGTGTTCGGAATGGGGGTAAAACATTATAAACACCAGACGGCACTCTTCGTTTGGAGTTCAGTATTTTACGGACAAATCAGGCGAGATATTTCATATTTAAATAAAATAATAAATAGTCAACGCTCGTGTTATACGCCGCTACCTATACGCTAATCCCCATCTCATCTTTCTTTTGAAATCGCAGCCTTCAGGAAAAAAGAGGGGAAGGGGGGAAAACCGAATCGATATAAATAAATAAAAATCGCAAACGCATCGCGCAGGCGTGGCTGACAAAGGAGAGCGGTGACATTGAGGTGGAGCTCGCGTGCATCAGATCGTCGTGGGTAGGGTTTTAGGATTTGGGATCGATCGACGAAGCTTCAATAGTCGATGGCAGCGCCAGGTAAGGCGGCGAAGTCAGGCAAGGCGGAGGGGAGGTTGCGGCGAGGTCCGATGGTTCGTGAAAGAGGCAGCGATGGAGTTTCGAAGGCGTGAGGGAGGGTTTTGGTTTGAGCGTGCGTTGACCTGGGAAAGCACGAACGTGAGAGGTGATTAGGGTTTTTTTATTACATTAATATTTTGTTAATTACATTATAATTACCGTCATATTAATTATAGTGTATCGTTTTCATATGAGATCCGTTTCGAGTGAAACAAATTGCACCGTGATCGTATCGACATCATTTATAGCTCGGTATTGGATTGGCATTTATTTGAAGCTAAAATATTTCAGTTTCAGATAATAAGGTGAGTGTTTATATGCTCACAAGTACTAATTTTTTTTTATGTAGTTGAATTATATCGTGAAGTGAATTGAATTTATTGATTTTTGCTTGATAAATTTAATTGACATTTAAATTGATATCAGAATTTATTGATAGAATTTGACTTGGCAGTTAAATTGAATTGGAATTTAATTACCCGTAAAATACCCGATATTGATAATTATGAAACTGTTCTGAATTTTTTTGACTGTTTGGATGATTGATTGTGATGGATGCTATTGGTTGATATTTGAATGTTTATTTATTTTGATATATCATGCTATCATCCTGTATATTATTATAGTTTATAAAACTGTAAATTGAATTATTTCGAATAAATTAAGAAATAGGTTGAAATGATATATACATATGGCATTTATTTTGGATTGGAATGATATATATCCTTTCCTGGAATTAAATTGAAATAATTGATTCACTTGGCCATATGATAGAGAATTATATACAGACACCGGATTGGTTAAATTAAATGATTTAAAATTTTTAATTTGAAATTATTTAAATGATTTGGTTTTAAGAAATAAAATCGAATTTATGGAAATCGAATTATTTTCGAATTAGAACTGGGAATGTTGAAATTTAAATTTGGAACAGAAATTGCTTAATTAATCGAAATTGAGATTTTTTTAAGTTATAATCGGAATATGATGTGAATTTCAGAAATTGATTTGTTTTAAAAGATTGGACTTTTATTCGAATTTTGAATATTGCTAAGTAAAAGTGATTTAAATCGATATTTCAAAATTGAGTTCAGAATCTAATTATATTTGAAGATATGGTTTTAAATTGGATATTGAAGGAAAATTTGATTTAAGTGTTTTGATTCGATATCTAGAAATCGAACTCGGAAATTGATATAAATCGAAATGGTTTAAATTTGAAATTTGGAGTTGAAATTAAATTGAAATTGGAATTTAAATTAATTTGGAAATGGAATCGAAATTAATTTGGAATTGGAATTGAACTTAATTTGGAGTTGAAATTGATTTGAATTGGAAATCCGAATTGAATCGATTAAATCGAAATGGAAATTGGAATTGATTTGAATTGGAAAATTTAAAATTGAATCGGTTTGACTTTGAAACTATTTTTAAATAAATTATTTTAGTATAATCTATTTCAAATCTATTTTCTTTAAATATTCAAACTATTTTGATTTTCCAAACTATTTTACTATATAAACCATTTTTATTACTTAAATTATTTTCTATTAAACTATTTAACTATCTTAAAAACTATTAAAAACTATTTTCTAAAATTCAAACTGGTTAAAAGGGTGGAATGTTTATATTTAAATCTTAGATTTAAATATGAATTGGGTTAAAGCGAAATTATAACATAAATTATAATTCAAATCGAATTTTGAAGTGGAATTGATATATCGAACTAAATTAATATTTTGAAATAAAATATGATTTTTGAAGTGAATATGTAAAATTTCAAAATGGATTTGATTTTGAAGCGAATATGATATTTTGATATCAAGTACGAACTGTTTTCGGAATGTAAAAATACCAACCGGTATGTAAAACAACATTTGGTTGTTAAAGAGACCGAGGACTCTTATTGGCATACTCTCTGTCAATTTGAGAACCATTTTGACAACTGTTTACGCGGTGGATGATGTCTAGAATGTAGTGGTTTAATTGGCGACGTTTACTAGAATGAAGTAAGAGAACGATGATGGATAGCTTTGACACTCATGTCATAATTAAAATGACTAAAACAGAAGTCTATGTCTGGCCATTGAGGTTAGCTACCTCTAGCGACGTTGATCCCTCGTATTACTATTGTGATTTCGTATTCGATGGGTGCACCTTTTTTCGGTTGGATTGATTGTCGCGGTCGACCACGGATGGGTTACGACCAGCCAGAAAGGGTAAACTGATAAAATCCTACCTTGGACATTGCCTCATGTACCTCGTCTTATTTATCCCTATATGAGCCTATTACGACTTTGGTTTTGAACCTATAAAAATATGTTAAGTGGGATAATGTAAAGCCTTAACGCTATTTTGATATTTATTTTACTGATAGACATTATCTATTATAGCGTATACAATTATATATAAATAGTTTAACGGATCCTTAGGAGATGGAAAATCCCGTAACATCCACTACACCATAAACGATGTTTTGATACGGCTAAAAGCCGTATCTAATAAGATTAGATACGGCTTTTAGCCGTATCAAAATATGGCGAGCTTTTTTTTTTTGATACGGCTATTAGCCGTATCTAATTCATCCATTAGATACGGCTTCTGGCCGTATCTAATGAGCAATTTAGATACGTCTTCTGGCCGTATCTAATGAGCAAGTTAAATACGGCCTAAGGCCGTATCTAATTGTCTCATTAGAGACGGCTAATTGCCGTATCTAATGTATCAATTAGATACGCCATTTTAGCTGTATCTAATTGACACATTAGATACGGCCAGAAGCCGTATCTAAGTAGTCAATTACACATAGATATATAAAATTCCGCAATCAAATGATATTAGAAAACAAATAATATTATAGGCAGTTCACATTCAAATGATTCAATAATCCGCATTGCAGTGCATAATAACTTAACAATATCATTACATAACACGAAAAATAGTACATACTAGCATTTAGTACAAAGGAATTCTATATATTAGAAAACAAATAATATTATAGTCAATTGCCACTACTATTATGGTAGTCAATTTAATAAAAAGGAATTCTATATATTGAATAGTTTATAATCAATAGAGAAATTGAATAATGAATATTGAATGACTGTAAAATGAAGCGAATCAATTATATGTTAACATGAAATGTATGTTAATAAGTGAAATAATTGAAATCGAATAAGTTAAATGTGAATAAATTAAATGTAGCTAAATCTAAAGCAAGTAAAATGGAATATAAACAAATTGAAATAAAATCAAATGTAAATTAGAAGATGCTGACATAATAAGTGAAATAAATGTCAATTAATTGGAAATAAATTAAATTGAATATAAGTCGATTCGATGTTAATAAAACAAATTTGAATAAATGAAAAAGGAACCAATTGGAAGTTAATAGAAGTGGAAATGTATGAATTGAAATGTTGACATTGAATAA
Source organism: Allium fistulosum (assembly GCA_030737815.1). NCBI lineage: Eukaryota > Viridiplantae > Streptophyta > Magnoliopsida > Asparagales > Amaryllidaceae > Allium > Allium fistulosum. The sequence continues at coordinate 194,991,729 of CM060906.1, read as the reverse complement.
TAGTATGGGTATGAATAAAACTTGCATGAATATGATTGTTTGGATGTTTCTTTTATTGCATGGCTACGGTTGCTCATATAGTTATTGTATAATTATGTTATATATTGATTTCTCTTTCCGTATACAAATTCTCATATATTATTGAGTGTTTAGTAGGTACAAAAGGGCATTCGTTCGCTTTTGGGCCTTGATTGTGTATTTGGTTGCTTTTGCTTGCTTAATACGAGCGAACTCGCTCGTATTATTAATATTAAGGTACGTATCTCGGATTACACACCGCGATTTTATATTTTTGCCCTTTGGGATACCTCATCATTGAGATGAGATGTATATTTGATATCTATTTGGTATATTTGTGATATATACTGATATTGTAAATTTTTCCGATCGAGCCGCGCTAAGGAGACTCTGCCGAAATTTTTCGTAAATCTGGGAGTTGAAATTTTTTTGAAGTTTTAAAAATTTTATAACTTATTTTTTATATATAAGTTATATTTTCCGTAAAATCGATATCGGAGGGGCGTAGCAAGAGTGTAGAAAAGGTTTTGTAAATAAGATTTTTAATGTTTTATAAGTTGATTATTTTGAATAAAATATATTATATGTTAAATTCTTTAATTAACGCCTTTTCGAGGACGAAAAGTTTTCAGTGGGGAGTATGTAACGATCCGTACTTTTGACTATTGTAAGTTATTAAATTTAATGTAATTATTGGATAAATATGGTTAGAAATAAATATTAATGATTATTAATGTAATTTATTGAATGATTAAATTGTTTAAATTTAATACTGGAAATTATTTGAATAATTTAATTCTGAATTTTATGTGAATGAAAATGATATCGGAAATTTATTTAAGTTTTATTTAAACGACAATGAAGATTGTTAACTTTTAAAATTGAATTTAAAGTGAATAAATAAATTTTTAGGAATTTCTCGTTTAAATAACGAGTAAAAATAGCTATTCTGGCCACTGTCTCGGATTTCGACGAAACCTGTTTGATCGGATCCGAAATAGTGAATTATTGTTGAATTTCAAGTTTCGCAATAATTGGACTTGTCGTTTGGCAGTGCGAGCTTGAAACGCATAGCATTTTAATTTAGAATTTAAATAAATAATTCGATTCGAAAAGCTATCTTCTGCATACGATCGAATTAGGTCTTGAAACTAGTTCCATTGTGTTCGGAATGGGGATAAAACATTATAAACATCGGACGGCACGCTTCGTTTGGAGTTCAATATTCTGCGGACAAATCAGGCGAGATATTTCATATTTAAATAATATAATAAATAGTCAACGCTCATATTATACGCCGCTACCTATACGCTAATCCCCATCTCATCTTTCTTTTGAAATCGCAGCCTTCAGGAAATATAAGGGGGGGGGGGAAACCGAATCGATATAAAACAAAAAATTAAATAAAATCGCGAACGCATCGCGCAGGCGTGGCTGACAAGGGGAGAGCGGCGACATCGAGGTGGAGCTCGCGTGCATCAGCTCGTCGTGGGTAGGGTTTTAGGATTTGGGATCGGTCGATGAAGCTTCAATGGTCGATGGCACCGCTAGGTAGGGCGGTGAAGTAGGGCGAGGCGGAGGGGAGGTTGCGGCGAGGTCCGGTGGTTCGTGAAAGAGGCGGCGATGGAGTTTCGAACGCGTGTGGGCGGGTTTTGGTTTGAGCGTGCGTTGACCTGGGAAAGCACGAACGAGAGAGGTGATTCGGGTTTTTTTATTACATTAATATTTTGTTAATTACATTATAATTACCGTCATATTAATTATAGTGTATCGTTTTCATATGAGATCCGTTTCGAGTGAAACAAATTGCACCGTGATCGTATCGACATCATTTATAGCTCGGCATTGGATTGGCATTAATTTGAGGCTGAAATATTTCAGTTTCAGATAATAAGGTGAGTGTTTATATGCTCACAAGTACTAAAAAAAATTATTTTTTTATTTTTATGTAGTTGAATTATATCGTGAAGTGAATTGAAGTTATTGATTTTTGCTTGATAAATTTAATTGACATTTAAATTTATATCAGAATTTATTGATAGAATTTGAATTGGCAGTTAAATTGAATTGGAATTTAATTACCCGTAAAATACCCGATATTGATAATTTTGAAACTGTTCTGAATTTTTTTGACTGTTTGGATGATTGATTATGATGGATGCTATTGGTTGATATTTGGATATTTATTTATTTTGATATATCATGTTATCATCATGTATATTATTATAGTTTATAAAACTGTAAATTGAATTATTTCAAATAAATTAAGAAATAGGTTGAAATGATATATACATATGACATTTATTTTGGATTGAAATGATATATATCCTTTTCTGGAATTAAATTGAAATAATTGATTCAGTTGGCTATATGATAGAGAATTATATACGGACACCGGATTGGTTAAATTAAATGATTTAAAATTTTTGATTTGAAATTATTTAAATGATTTGGTTTTAAGAAATAAAATTGAATTTATGGAAATCGAATTATTTTCGAATTGGAACTCGAAATGTTGAAATTTAAATTTGGAACAGAAATTGCTTAATTAATCGAATTTGAGATTTTTTTAAAGTTATAATCGGAATATGATGTGAATTTCAGAAATTGATTTGTTTTGAAAGATTGGACTTTTATTCGAATTTTGAATATTGCTAAGTAAAAGTGATTTAAAACGATATTTCGAAATTGAGTTCAGAATCTAATTATATTTGAAGATTTGGTTTTAAATTGGACATTGAAGGAAAATTTGATTTAAGTGTTTTGAATCGATATTTAGAAATCGAACTCGGAAATTGATATAAATCGAAATGGTTTAAATTTGAAATTTGGAGTTGAAATTAAATTGAAATTGGAATTTAAATTAATTTGTAAATTGAATCAAAATTAATTTGGAATTGAAATTGAACTTAATTTGGAGTTGAAATGTATTTGAATTGGAAATCGGAATTGAATCGATTAAATCGAAATGGAAATTGGAATTGATTTGAATTGGGAAATTTAAAATTGAATCGGTTTGATTTTGAAACTATTTTTAAATAAATTAGTGAAAATTAGTCACACATCCTTAAAACGGAACTTAATTTCAAAGCGGGTCCCTGTCATAAAAAATATATATTCTACGTCCCTATTTATGTTTTCTGTCAATTTATTCCCCAAATTACCCCTGCACTTCACTGCGAGCTCTAATTCTTCTTCTTATTTTTCGATTTAAATGGAAAACTGCAATTAAATTGAAGACAAATCAAGTTTTTTTTTATGAAATATGATATTCTTAATATTTGCAGTTATAAATAATCGCAACAAATTTCTGCAAATATATGCGATAGTTGCTGAAATTTCTGCAACTATACGCAATAGTTGCATTTGTGCAACTATATGCGATAGTTGCAGAAATGTCTGCAACTATATGCAATAGTTGCAGAAATTTCTGCAACTATTGCAAATAGTTGTAGACATTTCTGCAATTATTTGCAATAGTTGCATTTCTGCAACTATATGCAATAGTTGCAGAAATGTCTGCAACTATACGCAATAGTTGCAGTTATTTCTGCAACTATAAGCAATAGTTGCAGTTATTTCTGCAACTATACGCAATAGTTGCAGAAATTTCTGCAACTATACGCAATAGTTGCAGACATTTCTGCAACTATTTGCAATAGTTGCATTTCTGCAACTATTTGCAATAGTTGCAGAAATGTCTGCAACTATATGCAATAGTTGCCGATATTTCTGCAACTATACAATATAGTTGCATAAATTTCTGCAACTATACCCAATAGTTGCAGACATTTCTGCAACTATACCATATAGTTGCAGAAATATCTGCAATTTTTTGCAATTTTTATAAATTTGAAAAAAAAATCGAAAATGTTCAATATTTGCTGAATTGTCTGCAAATATTTGAAATAATTGCACCTTTAATACAAATATAAATTTTTGGTATCAACAATGGATCTTATTTTAAAGATCATAAAATTTGTGATTTTTTGGTGAAAACGGTATGTTGATCCGGTTTTTGTAAATAAAGTTATACACGTTTGAAAAGTTAAAAACATAAAGGGTATTTGGGTCTTTTTGCGTGCGTGAATTTGAAAATAGGGAGCGGAAACGTAAATGTTGGTTGTGAAGGGTGTTTTATCTATTTTAAAACTTGTTAGGGATGTGAGCCAAACTATTTCAAATCTATTTTCTTTAAATATTCAAACTATTTTGATTTTCCAAACTATTTTACTATATAAACCAATTTTATTACTCAAATTTTTTTCTATTAAACTATTTTAAAAACTATTAGAAACTATTTTCTAAAATTCAAACTGGTTAAAAGGGTGGTATGTTTATATTTAAATCTTGGATTTAAATATGATTTTGGTTAAAGCGAAATTATAACCTAAATTGTAATTCGAATCGAATTTTGAAGTGGAATTGATATATCGAAATAAATTAATATTTTGAAGTAAAATATGATTTTTGAAGCGAATATGTAAAATTTCAAAATGGATTTGATTTTGAAGCGAATATGATATTTTGATATCAAGTACGAACGGTTTTCGAAATGTAAAACTACCAACTTGTGTGTAAAATGACGTTTGGTTGTTAAAGAGACTGGGGCCTCTTATTGGCATACTCTCTGTCAATATTGGAACCACTTTGACAACTGTGTACGCGGTGGATGATATCCAGAATGTAGTGGTTGAATTGGCGACGTTTACTTTAATGAAGTAAGAGAATGATGATGAATAGGCTTGACACTCGTGCCATAATTAAAATGACTAAAACAGGAGCATATGTCTAGCCATTGAGGTTAGCTACCTCCAACGACGTTGATCCCTCGTATTACTATTGTGATTTCGTATTCGATGGATGCACCTTTTGTCGGTTGGATTGATTGTCGCGGTCAGCCACGGATGGGTTACGACCAGCCAGAAAGAGTAAACTGGTAGAATACTACATTGGGCATTGTCTCACGTGCCTTGTCATATTTATCCTTATACGAGCCCATTACGACTTTGGTTTTGAATTTATAAAAATGTGTTAAGGGGGATAATATAAAGCCTTAACGCTATTTTGATATTTATTTTACTGATAGACATTATCTATTATATCGTATACTATTATAGCGTATACTATTATATATAAATAGTTTAATGGATCCTTAGGAGATGGAAAATCCCGTAACATCTCTTAAGTTATTGCACTCATATTTGTGATATTGATTTGACTTACATAAGAGTATTTTAGTCCTAACTTGAGTGTTTTGTCTTTTCATTACGCTCGAGTCAGTCTTGAATTTTTAAACGTATTGAAGACTATTCTCTTGAGGACGAAGACGGAGTTTTGGTATATTACTATTATTATCATCCCCTACATCATGGTATTCTGCTGTATTGATTATTTATCCCTGATGTATATATATAACTCTGATAAATGTGTATAGGTTATAATCAAATGTGTAGTAAACAGCTTCATGAATTGTTTATTTGATTGCTATATTTGATTGTTTCTGCTGTGAGATTTTGTATTTTGTTTTCTTCTTCTCTTCTTAACCCCATTGATTATCTACGTTCCGGATTGTTTAAGTCAGACATGTGTGGATTATTGTCGATTTAAACCTTCCGAAATGTGGGTCGTTACAGTTTTGTAAGTTGCCTTTGGTAATACACTTTATATATTAACTAATAACTAATCAAAGAGTGCAACAAAAGTGGTGTAACTAGCAGAACTCATATACTATTTGGTTTCAAATAGGTGTACAATGTTGTTAAATTTACGCGATCAAGAGATATGCCTAATCGAAGAGACTATAAAAGAGTTTTAATACGCGAAAGGGGATCATCACTCAAAGGCACGGTTCAAAAAATATGAACGAAAGTTGATTTGGAGCACGCGGAGCATCTTGTATCGATTACTCGGCCCTAATAGGTAGATCGACGGACATTGTATTTTGGTCCAAGAAAACGAAGCTACGGCATATTGACCATTCAGTCTCTCCACCTCTACCAATTGAGTCATCAAATTAACATATTTGTCCAACAGATCAAGTGGTCATGCTTAGTATGCCGGTGGAGGCTATGACTTGTGTAACACCCGGTAAAATAAACAGTAATTAATTAAAAAGGATTAATAAATAAATTATAAAGCTCAAAAATGGAATTTGAAAAAAATGTTTGAATTTGACGCCAAACTTGCACTATTGTATTTGTGACAACTTTCTGAGCATTTTTCATATATAAAGCTTCGAGATTGAAGTTCAAATAAAGAAATTATCAACGTTTGAAGTTTTCAGATCGAAAATAATTCAGAACCAATTAAGAAAATAAATATCAATAACTTAACCTTAAAGTAAACGGTAAATACAAATTTTAACATTAAAATAATTCGTTGTGTTAAGTCTAATTAAATCAGCAGTTGAAGGAAATAAACAAATTAAAGCAGATACGTTAACATAAACAAAAGCCGACCATCATCCGGTCGACACATTTTTTGTGTTGATCGACTGATTATAGCTGTGGCGACTGAGATTGAAGCTTGGCCTAATGACTTGAATTTAATATAATTTAATCTAACGGATAGAATTGATTCGACCGCATATAAATACATGCCAGTCTCACACTTTTCTTCTCATATTTTCTGAATCGAGTAGTGAAGCTCTACCATTTTTTCTTCTCCACTAATTTTAAAAATTATAGAAATTATTACACACACATATGTGTATGCTTATACATGTGCATGTGTGCTGGGGGGGGGGGTGTTTGAAAATAGAGAGAAGAAGAGAAAGAGTGAATCGATTTCGTGGGAAAGAATAGTTGAAAATCTTTTTCTTTTATGCATGTATATAAATTATGAAATTGGTTGCTTAATTAGATAAACTCAACTTGAAATCCTCGCTTACATATTAAACGAATTGTTTAACTTTGGTTAAATGATATATACACCCTAGATCTGGAATTTAGGGGAAATAGTCCCTAAAATTTATGAAGCAAGTTAATGATAAAATTGTGTAGTTATTTTCCTATTCCGTTATTTGAGTTATAAATTATTAAACTTGATAATCATCAATTGGAGATGTTTTTTATTGGATTTGGGGTTTAAGTTTTATATTTTAATTCATTGGTGTGTAGAATGTTTCTATGTGAATTTCTATAAATTATCCAACTTCGCAGTTAAGTACACGAATTGTGTGTTGTTTGAAATAATAAAAAATATGCCTAGGGGAAATAGATGTGCAAAATATGGATGTTTTTCCACATTTTGCTCTGTCTACTTCAATAAAAATAGAAAATATAATATATTGTATTTCCAAAAACAGCAAAATTCCACTTTTTAAGTAGTTTATCGAAAATTACAGCAGTGACATTTTGTTTTTGGAGAGGTACAATTCCAATGCATTAAAATGTAGAAATAAATATTTTGTAGGATTTACGCATAAGTGTGTATCTAGAAATCCTTGAATGTATTAACTGAAATATTATAAATAGTAGTAATAATAATAATATTGTTTATCAATTAAATATGCACGGCAAAGTAAGTTAGGAAGTAAATAATAAGCATTAAAATACGAACAATGTAATGAATTAAAGAAGTAGAGAAGTTACAGTGGTCGGGTAAATATGGGCATTAATTGAAAAGAAACATTAAAGGGCACTTAATAGCATTAATAAGAAGTTAAAGATAGTAAACGTATAAAATAAAGAGGAAGTTCATAGCAAATGAACAAATAAATACTATAAAATGAACTTAGGAGGTGTAATAATTTCTAGTTAGAATTATAAATTATATGGTCTCAACAATACGTTTGCGACGGATGTAAATTATTGGCTTTTGCCCAATATTTGGAGTTCATTATAAATGACTTGGTTTAGTATGGGTTGAGATGCGAGGTCAGTAGTGTTACACAGCGGAAGTCTGCCCACTGAAATGGGTTACCACTAGTTGCATATACATCTTATAAATGTTGGACAACTCCTGTTGTATGACCCTTGGAGATATACATTTGCATATATGTTTAAGGAATATACCAAAGTAGGTTCGTCTCAGATTTGAAGTATTGAATGACTAATTGAGTCTGCCTCAATTCCAAGCTAGAAGTACAAAGTAACCAGGTGGCAGTTCCTTAATTTGTGTTAGGCAAATCTAAATAGGATGGTGGATGAATTGTAACACCCCACCTCTATACCCATGATATCTAAGAGTATCACGGAGTAATATTATCGAGTAACACTGAGAATGATGTGATGTGGGTGATACACACATAAATATTCCCTTGGACCAACGTTGAATACATCACATAATATAAAAATCTCCCACCTTGACGTAAACAGTCTCGGTACAAAGTAATAAACACGTGTGGTTTCCAAGGATAGAACCTTACACAATATAAAATAAATCACAGAGAACACAAAGTCATCAACATTGCGAAAAATATAATAGATTACATAAGTCTGAGTGGGATACAAAATGAGTCAAACTCCCACTAAATCTTAAACACACACACACACACACACACACACACAGACACAAGATAGGTCCACTACCAACGACATATACATACATATCTAGCATATACATCTCAACATCACATGAACTTATGTAGCTATAAATATACAAAATGTTAATCAATACTTCTAATAATCTAACCTCCATCTAAGCCCAATAATCACAAATGGTCATCCTGTCCCTGAATCAGAAATGTCTCGGACCGACCCGAGTATTATATAAATAATAAATGGGTTAGACTATGCTTAGATTCAATAGTTGAAATATAAACGATATCTCAAGGAATAACACATACACCGCACGATAAAGAAATCTAACCAAAGGAATAATAAAACATCCAAAACACATCGAACCAAATCTATAACAAGTCAAACATCAAAATATCATAAGACAACAAACACAATCACACACATCACACAAACAATGCACATCAGCATCCATCACATACATCACACCACACACATCAAACGTCCATCGCATACATCACACCACACATAGCTCACACATCATGCATGCACACATCCACAAATCACATATCGCACACATCGCATGCATCGCATACATCGCACACAGCACACTTCAAACATCAATTCATTCATATTCAACAGTATTAGATTTATTCATTTTATTCTTCATTTTTTATTTTCATTACCACTATTGCTATTATATGTGCTGTTGTTATTGCTACTGCCAGAAGCCGAGTCTACAGCTGAGCAGGCCTCGCTGCACTAAGATGCAAAGGGAGACCCTACTCATAGATATTTTGTGAGCGTCCTCACCAGTTTTTAGATGCATAATAAATGCATATTGCTTCCTCTTACCTCGCTTTCCATCATCAACCTCCTCGCCTCGTTCTATATTCGTTATGTTGGCCCGTGCAGCAGACTGTGACTATGCGACGAGGGGGTCATATCGCCGCAACTATCGGGGAGCTACCCTACAGTCGGTCAAGCTAGGATGGGGCTAGCAAAAACTTCTGGCTATCACATCTACATAAGGGACTTTGCACACCTCATTCCACTCAAATGCGGAGATAATCAAGTTCCCAATTTAAAATAAGATAATTAATAGTATAATTTACCTCACATGCCAAGTCAGAAATCCAAACAATATCGATTAATATTCGTGTATAATATAGAATAATTCATCGATATTCAAATATCAATTACTTGGTCCTCAATGAATTACTTGACATTATACTTGTGTTGAGTAAATAAATACACCCCACACGAACGTCCCGTAGTGCACGGTGAGATACAATTATATGCACAACAGCCTCAATTAATCAACCTCAATTAATCAATGGTTAAATATATTTCCACTTTGCTTATTAAATCACTCGTCGCTTACTTTTTTACTTCATTTCATTATTCTTTACTTTCATTATTTTATAATTCAACACAACGATAATTTAACTTCATCTCGTCGTAACAAACAAATCAACAATCATCCATACACACATCAATATATTATCAAATTTGTAATTGTTAACGAAATGAAGAGTTCTGTTTAAATTTATTTCACTTTAACTTTCCTCTTCATTTTATAAAAACTCTTCAACTTAATTTAACACAAAACACCTCTTTTATATATTTCTATCTCTTTTACAATAATAATCATTGATTCTCTCATTAATTCCAAATCCATATTTCAAACAACTTATTTGATTTCAAAGAAACCTTTATTCATACTCATCAATAAATTTTAAAATCTCAATAATGCTTTCACTTTAAATTTCCATTTTAATAATATCGAAATACTACAAAAAAATTTATATTTTCCAAAAACCTTTAAAATTTCAAATTCAAAAAACATTCTCGATCAAAAAATATTTGCAAACCCAAATATACAACTTCAAAATCATTATTTAAAATCTTCATTTATTTTTAATCATCACTTTTAAAGCTATTATTCATCGAACTACAACTCTATATTAAACTCAATGATATTATTTCTAAAAATTCACTTCACAACATATATTTCTAACCCCATAAATGATAATTTTCTATAAATAAAATAAATTGCCTTCAACTTCAAATTACTTCAAAAAATTATTTTATAAACTTACCATCTATAAAATCCCAATTACCCATCTCTTTTAAAAATATATAACTTCAAATTACATTTCATAAATGCTCTTCAAATATGTTTATAATCAATAATAATCAAATAATTTAATTCTTCAAAAATTCACTTATTAATAAATTTTCAAAACTCGTCATTTCAAAAAAAAAAAATCCAAAATCTTCAAAATTATTCCACTTATATATATATTTCTCCAAAATCATATCTCTTTCAAATTTTCCATTAATTCCCCAAATAGTCTCAATATTAAACATCTTTCTAGTATTCACTATTTATTCTCAAAATAATTTATTTGTTTTAAATACATCTTTTTATTTCATTTTCCTCTTTTCCAAACAATCTCAAGTGGTGTGTTCAACTAATCTCATAAACAAAATCAACCAACATACACACACAACAAATCTCAACCAAAGCATACAACATTCATTCAATCCATATCATCCAATAAATTTCAAACAATCAATTCATATCAACCAAGCGTTCCATCACCAAACAATTCACATTCAAATGAAATCATAAATGAAATAATCAACCAAAAGCATATAAGGAAACACATAGACTATAGTCGTGGGTGAACAGAAATTTACTCAACGAATAAACACTTGAAGTTCACCAATCGCTGCCTTTGAACCCTTGTCATCTATTGCTTCAACATAACCGGCAACTACAACACCTCTGCCTCCACTATCCACTTAGGCCATAGTCACAAGTTGTCGCATGCCTCCTCCCTGACCAAGTCGCTGCTCGACCACGCCGTCGACCAACTCCATCACCGCCTCCATCACCTTATGGTGCTCCAGCCACCGCTACCCACCACTGTATTGAGCTTGGCCATGTCTAGGTCAATTGCGACCTCTTCTAAGTCACCATCCGAGCATGTGGCGCACACCCCTACAAATTGCAATGCTTGCTAATGCGACCCCTCTTTCCACGTCGTATGCATCCCCGTCGTCGCCTACAATTGTCGAGCCTCTACCCTCTCATGCCGTCATTAGCTAATGGCATGTGGAGTATATAGAAACCCAATCGTGATAGTTTTTTCATTATTCCCTCTTTACCAAGCTTCTACAAATGGGAAAAAATCGACGCCCTAAGCAGCCTCTATCCCTTGGAAGTCATTGCCACTCGTCAACATCGCCATAGGCTGCCACGGCTCACCGAAATCTCCGATCTCTTCATTTTCATCTCAATTTTGGTAAAAATTTTACCCTAATTTCAGATCTGGGGTTAGTTGGTATGATTATGGGTTTAAAATTAATGATTATTGCGTATTAGTCGGTGATAATAGTGTATTACTTAATTTGGTGATATTAATTAGAGATGTAATTATTTAATTTGTATTTATAAATTAGGGTTAATTTAAAATCCAAAAATTAGTATATAATTATTGATTAATATGTATGTTGATTAGCATACACGATTGTTTATCATAGTTTAGAATAATTTTAGGGCTCATATGTATGGTTAAATAGTAAATATGTAAAATATAAGGCTTATGCTTAAACATAATTTTATGTTAATTAATTAGTGTGTGTTAATAACAAGTGTTAGTGGTAATTATGAAATAAAGTTATTTTTAACGATAGTTTTCTAATCTTAATAAACTCCAAAAGTAACAATAGGTTAAAACAAAAATCCTTTATGATCTTCTGAAAGGTTTGCCCAAATCAAATCAATTTAATAATAAAAATCAAGGCTTGATTTGCATTTTACAGGAAAACAGAACTAAAAAGGAAATTTTGGTAAGGATTGGGCAATACAAAGGAATTCTTGGTTTTACGCTAAAGAGTAAAAAGCTTCTTTTATGCAAGAAGAGGGCAAATGTCATTCACATAATTTCAATGCCGAAGGTAATACTAAAAGTGGTGACGTCACAAAGAAATTAGTGCCGTAGAGTTACTATGTCGACTTTCATCCATACCATGCTTCACCACGTCACAACTCATTAGTACTGCATTTGATCAATAACGCATCTCCTCAAGGAAGTAATGGTGTCGTAGGTGATCAATATAGTAAGCTAATAATGTTGTGTAATCATGGACTTTGTTGCATAACATTAATGCCGAGCCTAATCGATGATGATATCCACTTAATAAATTATGTCGTGCACCATTGACACCAATAGAAGTTTATGGCCGATGCTGCTAAAATAATCCTGCTCGAAGTCAATAACGTCGTCGCCAATGTCGCCATTATTCCATACCGCTATTCATCTGTGCCCATATATATTGGTACCGCGTTCCATCAACTATCAAAAGATGTCGCCCCATGACAGTGCCGCCTTTCATTGATACTACTCCAATGTGGTGTCACTTCACATCAACGTCGCCCTGCATCGAAGTTGCATCATTACCAATGTTGCACTATGTAGATGCCAAGTGCCAAAAAAGAGGAGAATTCATAAATGTTCAATAAACAAAGGAATATTGAAGATATATGATGAGATTACCATATCGAAAGCCACCTACATGATAAAATAAGCATTATGCATTAATCGATACTGTATTTCATGAATAATGCATGATACACAACATTCATGCTATGCAATGTCAAAGATCATACAAGGAAAGAGGAATAAGATCATTTACAAGAGCAAATTCAAGAGAATTTGGTGTATTTTCCTTCATAAAGCTTCAAAAGCCCTCACATTCCATTACATGCTCCACAACACCATAAAGTCCCATATTGCCAATTGGAGTAAGTTTCTCTCCTTCCAACCACTATAAGTAGAGATGTACCCCTTCATGAAAATGGGCTATTAACTTCTTTCTCTCTCTTAACACCTTTTCATGGAAAAAGGCTAATGAAGGAGAATAAGACATATTTGTCAACCAGGGCTTGAAAATTAAGAAATTGCATATTTGAACAGTTTGTAACATATTCATGATTGAATAAAGGACATGACTTGAGCTATTTGCTTATTGACTTATGGATTTGCCTATTTGCCTGTTGACTTATGAACTTGCCTATTTGCCTTATCGAACTTGCCAATTCTATCTTTAGGACTTATGAATTATATTTCAAACAATTCCATGAATAATCATAAAACCAAGGGGTATTTTTCAAATTTCTTTAGATATGCATCTTTATACATACATGTTGAATGTTGAATCAAATTTCGGTTTAACATTTTGACACTAGAACAATACTAGAAAAGGCAATCATTCCAACAGCACATAGCGATGGCTTCCGACGGGCCTTCGGAAGCCTTCGAAAAATCACGAAATACAAGTCTCAGCCGAGCCTTCTTCTTCCTCATTTGCAGCACGAAAAAAATAAACCCAAAATCACCAAATCACCCCTCCAAGCTTCCAATCACCAATTTCGAGCTTTTGGATCCTCCCCGGCTGCGTAATCAACGTCTATTACTCTCTAACTCAGGTATAACCTCTTATTTTCGCCAAAAATCTAATTTTTACCCTAAATCTAGATTTGCATAAGTTGATAAATTAGAGCAAATTAGTGATTGTAATTGTTTCCAATAGTGTAATAATGGTTTATAGCATCCCATGGTATACCTATTTCATATGTTATCGTGAAATTGTAAAAAGTATATATAATTTGTGATTATGTGTCTATATGTAAACCATTGTATATGCATTGTTTCTACAATTGTATTGTGTTAAATTGAATAAGACATGAGTCATATAACATCTTGAATTGTGCAACAAAAATGAATGCACGATTCTAAAAGAAATTTGGCTGTATTGGAAAATGACAACAATACTAAAGCAGCCTTATTCGATGAAATACGTGGAACAAATGTGCTAAATTAATAATTTTTTGAAATATATAAAATTAGTAAATATATATTCATTTTCATAAAATACTTTTTTATGTCCCTTAGAGAATTTTTGGCCCCGTCCGACTGGTGTTGTACATGATCGTTATATAAATAGTTATTTTTTCACAAAACGACCATTTATTTTCATCTGATACAATGCTTGTTGGATTTATCCATGTATTGGATAAGTTATAAACATGGTAAAACAATTACATTTTGCACATTATTTCGTTTCAAACGGTTCACAAAATTTCACCATCACTTTTCTTTTTTATTTCCTGCGTATACACATTTGTGTACAATGCAGGAAACAAATAGGAAGTGCTGCCGAAATTTTGTTAAATCGTTTAAAATGAAATAATATATGAAATGTAAGTGTTTACTATGTTTGTAATGGGAAGTAGGATGGCTAACCATGAAAAAAAGATAACCATAAATCAACACTTCTATATTGTATTCTTACGTGGGGCAAAATTGACGCGTATAAGTTTTTGTATCGATACGTCGAAAAATAAAATGTGAATTCATAATATGGCCAATATTTATTTTTGAATTTGTGACATATTTTTTCAAATAGGAGAAATGATTGATTATTTTGTTGATTGGAGGAGATGGATGTTTAAATGGTTGCATGTTGTTTAAACTTATGTCGGCCTTTGGTTTACCTTATTAGAAAATAGATATATGTTTAAATGGTTGCATGTTGTTTTGGAAAGAAGACATAAATCTTAGGAATTGTAAAATATGTAATTAGGAAAGATACAAACCAAGAAAAAAGAAGGTAAAGGAAGTTCCGTACAAACGTATGCATTACTTACCCATCACTCCTAGGCTTCAAAGATTATACGCATCTTCTATAACTGCATCTCATATGAGATGGCATAGCGTGAGAATGGAGGAAGAGGGTACGTTGACACATCCAGCCAATGGAGAAGCATTTCGACAAAACTTATCCCAATTTTGCAGCGGAGAGTCGTAATGTTAGACTTGGATTATGTACGGATGATTTTTCACCATTTTCTCAATTTAGTGCTAAATATTCATCTTGGCCTATTATCATCACACCTTATAATTTACCTCCGTGGATATATATGAAAACACAATATATGTTTCTTACTGTTGTCGTTCCTGGCCCCGACGATCCGACACAAGGAATCGATGTTTATTTATAACCGTTGATTGAGAAGTTAGAAACACAGGAGTAGAAACATACGACATTTCAAAGAAAGAATTTTTTTTGTATGGTTGCTTCTTTGTTATGGACAATAAGTGATTTTCCTACCTATGCAATGCTTTCAGGATGGAGTACATCCGATCGTCTAGCTTGTCCATATTGCATGGATGAAACACGGGTGTTTTCTTTACCGAATAGTAAGAAAATTTCATGGTTTGACTGCCATCGATGTTTTCTCCACGTCAATAATCCCTTCAGAGGAGACAAAAAACCTTTTTAGCTAATAGAGTAGAAACCAGACAACCACCAACGATATGGTCAAGCGAAGACATATACGAACTTGTAAAGGACTATCCAAAGATATATGAAACTAGAGTGCAAACAGAAATTGAAGGCAAATCGACTATTCATAATTGGTGCAAACATAGTATATTTTGGGAGTTGCTGTATTGCAAACATCTTCTGCTTTGTCATAATATTGATGTGATGCACAACAAGAAAAATGTCTTTGATAATGTTTTTATCGCAATTTTGAATGTCAAGGGGAAGACTAAGGACGATTTGAAATCAAGACACGATACACAAGAATTATGCAAACGTCCTAAGCTTTATATGAAACCAAATGACAGTAAAAAAACCAAAGCATGTTACGAGTTAGATAATAATTAAGTTAAAGTTGTGTTAAAATGGGTGGAAGGGTTAAGATTTCCTGATGGGATTTCATCAAATCTTCGTAGATGTGTTGACTTTAAAAATGGTAGATTGAGCGGAATGAAAAACCACGATTGTCACATAATGATGGACAATTTATTACCCGTTCTATTCAAAGAACTATTGCCGTTAAAAGTTTGGAAGGTAGTAACGGAGCTTAGTATGTTTTACAAAGAGCTTTGTTCGACTACTTTAAAAGTGCAACTTTTACATAAACTTGAAGTAGATATTCCTATATTGCTATGCAAATTGGAGAAAATATTTCCGCTGGGTTTTTTTTAATGTAATGGAACATTTACCTATTCATCTCCCATCTGAAGCACGACTTTGAGTTCCTGTGCAATATGGATGGATGTATCCATTTGAGAGGTATGTAATATGTTACCTATTAATTTTATTACATTCGGAAGTTAAAGTTAATGTAAATTAATTTTGCATAGATACTTGAATCATCTGAAGAAAAAAGTGAGGCAAAAAGCACGAGTTGAAGGTTCGATATGTAAATCTTACATCGAAGAAGAAGTTTCATTCTTTTTCTCTCACTATTTCAGTGACCATGTGAACATATCATTTGAAAGTGTTCCTCATAATGACGAAGGCGACGAACAAGATTCCTCTCAAATAATGTTATTTCTTTTTAGACAAGATGGTCGACCTTTTGGGAAATGGGTAGAAGTATGGCTGGACGATAGAGATCTTCATGTAGCACACACATATATTCTTCTAAATTGTGCTGAGGTTGCACCATTTGTTAGGTAATCTGAAATAATAATTTATGATTTATTCTTTTCCATAATGCATGCGCGTGTAGAATTTAATGCAATATTTTATTCATATATGCAGTATTTATGAAAGTGAACATCCGCATGAAGATCTCAGTAAAGAATTTTCTGATTGGTTTTCGATGTAAATTTATGAACCGACAAATTGTGTAGTTGATGATTAAACATCATACGTTGGGACCAAAAATAAATGTCAAGATATATCCAATGTATTTCGTCAATGGATATAAATTTAACACCAAAGAATAGGTGCAAAAAAATTAACTAATAATACATGTGTATTTGTTGAAGGTAGTGATGATCCAGAAAATCACATAAATGATTTTTATGGCGTTTTAACACAAATTTTGCAACCGACATATTTCTCACGACCCGCGGAGGAGGTGTTTCTATTTAGATTCAATTGGTTTAGCAATGTTCCAGGTTCTGCAATTAATGTGCATAAGGATTATATCTTATTGAAATAAAGTGCACATCGCATTATCATAAGTACGATACTTTTGTACTAGCCAAACAAGCATTGCAAGTTTATTACGCTCCTTATCCATCTTTAAATAGAGATAAAGCAGATTGGTCGAAAGTTTATAAAACAAAGGCCAGATTTACGTTTGATGGGAAGAATATTCCAAACGAACAAGCTTACCAGGCAGATCTTGAGCAAAGCAACAAAATAATAATTACAGACGATCGTATGGATTTTGGACCTCTGAACGATGAATCAAACGTTTTGATAGAAGCGTTTGAGAGTATGAAGGAAAATAAGGTAGAATATGAGACCGAATCTGAATCAGAAGACGATGATGATTGATGTAGATGATGAGCTTTAGTTTGGTAGTTATGTAATTGATGCAGACCAAGTGCTAAGTCGTGACCGACTTAACAGAGTTCAAGGAGTAAGTCGTGACCGACTTACGGAAGGAAGCATAAGTTGTAACCGACTTAAGGAATAAGTTCTGCGACCTAAGGAAGAAGTTATAAGTCGTCTATGACTTAACTAAGGCGAGGAGATAGGCATAAGTCGTGACCGACTTAACTGGGAAGAAGACATAAGTCGTGACCGACTTAAGGAAACAGGCATGAGTCGTCTACAACTTAACGAAGGCGAGGAGATAAGTCACCTACGACTTATTGAATCGGAAGGCACGAGTCGTCCACGACTCAAGGGAGAGGCTGGCATAAGTCATCCAAGACTTAAGAAGAAGGATACAGGAGGAGCAGTTCGAGTGAAGAATGCACAAGTGTTAAGTCGAATACGACTTAAGGAAAGTGATAAGTCAGCTGCCGAGTTACGACTTAAGATGAGTCGTCTGGTTTCTTAAGTCGTGAGCTGGGATAAGTCGTTTGTTCTTGAGTCGTGTACTTGTAAGTTGAGTCGTGAGAAGTTGTTAAGTCGGCAACGACTTAAATAATGTATGTTCTGTTTGTATTTTCTGGTTGTTAAGTCGTAAGTCGTTGATACTGTTGTATAAATATGTTGAGTCGTTTGTACTTAAGTCGTAGGTCGCAAGTTTGTATTTCTGTACTGTAACTCGTAAGTCGTGTGCTTTGGCTGAGTCGTAAGTCGGAAGGAGTGATGAGTCGTAAGTCGGAGAAGTGATAAGTCGGAGCCGACTTATGAGTTGCGTAAATTGTGTTGTGTTGAACTGTGCGCATATAAATAGGCCGAGTGTCTCATTTGTAAAGTTGTTGATTTTTGAATAAAAATTCTTGTTTGATTGCTTTGTGCTTTCATCTAAATTGGTAGTTGAGTGTAATCTCCTATCTTCTCTTTCGGAATTCAAGTGCGCTTGAATCAACGATCGTAGAAGCCGATTCACGGAATCTAGTGCGCTAGATCAACGTGCAAGAATCGTAGATCTTTAAACACGGAATAGTGCGCTATCAACGTGTTTGAGATAGCTCGAATTCGGTATCTTCGGATCAACGAATTTGGCCATTCGGTATCTTTCACTCCATCGATCGCTACTTTCATCGATCTACATTGTTTTTTGTATAATCCGCTGCGTCAGTTTTGGTATCAGAGCTTGTTCTAGCCAATCATAGCTAGATCGAGACTTGGAGCCTAATCATTTTGAAGTATTGAGGTTATTGATCACGGCCGAGAGCAAGAGGGAAGTTGTTCGACTTTGTATTGAAGTTTGAAGAACGGATCTTATCATTTGGAGAAGTTGTGTTCATCGTGTTCATCGTGAAGTTGCAACAAAGTGGGAGTTTTCGATCCATTTCATTTTGGATCAAAGTTCGAATTGTGTTTGAATTTTGAAGTGTTGAAGAGTTTTTAGAAGATTCAAATCATGCCGCCAAGGAGAGCTAACCGTCATCAAAATGTTGAAGATTTGTATAAGCGGGAAGATGCTGAGCAAATGGAGCAACGTATAAGTGACAAATTCAATGAGAAGTTGGATGAAGGCATTGGGAGATTAGAGAAGCTCATGACGGAGATGAATCAAAACCGGAGAAGGGTTTCACCCGAATCTAACCATGAGAGAAGTAGAGTTTCACCACATTCTAATCAAGGGAGAAGTAATGACAATGACCACAGAAGTGTGAGCCGAGACAGTTATCGAAATGTTGATGACCGAGATCGTGTTCGGAGGAATGTAGATAGAAGGAATGGTGGTAGACGTAAAGGGAGTAGAGATGTTGGTGGTCAGAATCGACATCGATATACATCTGATTTTGAAGAGGAGTATGATGGTGGTAGTATTCAAGGAAGAGGTCAAGGAAGAAATTACTCTAAGTATGATCACAAATGGGAGTCAGGGATGAAGACTGAAATTCCTGAATTCAAGGGTGGTATGCAAGCGGAGGAGTTTCTAGATTGGGTGGCTAATGTTGAAGAAAATTTTGATTTCAAAGAAGTTCCAGAACATCGTAGAGTGAAGTTGGTTGCTACGAGGTTGAGGGGTAGAGCTTTAGCATGGTGGCAGCAAACCAAGCTTACACGTGAACGAATGGGGAAGTCAAAAGTTGAATCTTGGGAGAAGATGAAGAAATTGATGAAAGCAACGTTCTTACCCTACAATTATCAATCCTTGATGTATCAACGTTTGCAGAATTTGAGGCAGGGCACGAAGACTGTTAATGACTATGCGGATGAGTTTTATCAGCTGATTGCGAGAAATGATATTATGGAAACGGAAGAACAGCTGACATCTAGATTCATTGGGGGATTGAGAATGCAGATTCAGGATATGGTTAATATGTTCGATCCAAGATTTGTGGCAGAAGCACATCAAAAGGCGTTGGCTTGGGAGAAACAAGGACGACGAGGAGGTGGTGTGTTTACTAATTCCAATAATCAAGTGAAGGGTGTTAGTGGGAGTTCTAATGTTTCTAAACCTATCAGTAGACCAGTGGTGAAGGAGGCTGAGAAGGTGAAGATTAACAATGTTTTCAAATGTTACAATTGTCAGGAAGTGGGTCATAAAAGCAATGAGTGTCCAAAGCCAAAGAAGAGAACCATGATTGCGAAAGTTGAAGATGAGGATGTTGATGGAGGTTATTCTAGTCCAGTTGAGGAGGATGAACAGGATATTGCGTCAGGAGATGAAGGTTGTAATCTAATGCTAAGGAGATCGTGTTTGACACCGAAGCAGGAGGAAGCTAGTTGGTTGAGGAGTAATATCTTTCAGTCGACATGCACTATACTGGGGAAGGTGTGTAAATTTGTGATTGATGCGGGAAGTTGTGACAATATTGTTTCAACCGAGGCTGTGACAAAGTTAAAGCTGAAGACAGAGAAACATCCGAATCCATACAAGCTAGCATGGTTGAGAAAAGGAGGAGAAGTGAAAGTGGATAGACGAGTTCGTGTTCCATTCTCTATTGGGAAGAAATACAAAGACGAGATCTGGTGTGATGTAGTAGAGATGGATGTTTGTCATTTACTTTTGGGAAGACCTTGGCAGTATGATCGAGCAGTACAACATGACGGTCGGACCAATAGTTACAGTTTTATGTTTGAAGGCACGAAGATTATATTAGTCCCAAAGAAGAGACAACAAGGAGAAAGTAAGTCAGAAGAGATTGAAGAGCTGAAAACTTTATTATCTCTGAAGGAGTTTGTTAAGGAGGTTGAGGAAGAACCGAAAGTGTTTTTGTTGATTGGGCGAGAGAGCAGTGAAGAGGTTGAAATTCCAGAAGAAGCGAAGCCAGTTTTGAAAGAATTTGAAGATATATTCCCAGATGAGTTACCGAAGGAGTTACCGCCACTAAGAGACATTCAACATCAAATCGATCTTGTTCCGGGAGCAGTGTTGCCACATAGACCACATTATCGAATGAGTCCGAAGGAACATGAAGAGTTGCAGAGGCAGGTAGAGGAATTGCTTGAACAGGGGCGTGTGCAGGAGAGTTTAAGTCCTTGTGCTGTACCAGCTTTATTGGTACCCAAAAAGGATGGAACGTGGAGGATGTGCACAGATAGTAGAGCGTTGAATAAGATCACAGTCAGATACAGATTTTCGATGTCGAGACTTGATGACTTATTGGATCAAATCAGTGGGTCCGTAATCTTTTCTAAGATTGACTTGAAGAGCGGTTATCATCAGATTCGCATTAGACCAGGGGACGAATGGAAGACAGCATTCAAGATGAGGGAAGGGTTGTATGAATGGCTGGTAATGCCGTTTGGTCTATCGAATGCGCCGAGCACATTCATGAGGGTGATGAATCAGATTTTCAGGCCATACATTGGGAAATTTGTTGTGGTTTACTTTGATGATATTCTGATCTACAGTGCTAGTACAGAAGAACATGTTCAGCATTTGAAGAAAGTGTTAATTATTCTTCGTGAAGAACAATTCTATGCTGCTACAAAGAAGTGTGTTTTTATGGCAAGGAGTGTTCTATTTCTGGGGTATGTTGTGTCGGAAGAAGGAATACAGGTTGACCAAAGTAAAGTCGAAGCTATCAGAGATTGGCCGCAGCCCAAGACGATAACGGAAGTTCGTAGTTTTCACGGGTTGGCTTCATTCTATCGAAGGTTCATTCCACACTTTAGTAGTGTGATGGCACCTGTTACTGATTGTATGAAGGGTAAACAATTTTCATGGTCGGAGGAAGCAGGGGATGCTTTTGGGAAGATCAAGGAGTTGCTGACATCTGCACCAATTCTAGTTTTACCAGATTTCCAGTTGTTGTTTGAATTACACACTGATGCGTCAAAGGTGGGGATTGGAGGAGTGTTGAGTCAGAAGGGGCGTCCTATCGCATATTTTAGTGAGAAGTTGTCAGGAGCGAAGATGAGATACAGTACATATGATGTGGAATTTTATGCTGTTGTGCAAGCTATTAAACACTGGAGACATTATCTTTTTCAGAAAGAGTTTGTTCTTTACACTGATCATGAAACATTGAAGCATTTACAAGGACAAGACAAGATTTCAGCGAGACATGCATCGTGGATTGCATATCTACAACAATTTACCTTTGTTGTTAAACACAAGTCGGGAGTGACGAATCGTGTGGCTGATGCTTTGAGTAGAAGGAATCATTTGCTAACAACAATGAAAGTTGAGGTGACAGGGTTTGATGTACTACCAGAATTATTTGCCGATGATCCTTACTTTGCAAAGTTTGTTGATAAAGTCAAGGAGGGAGAGACGGATGAGTTCGTGATGGTAGATGGTTTTCTGTTCAAAGGAAATCGATTGTGCATACCTGATTGTAGTTTGAGAATGAAGATTGTCAAGGAGCTACATGAAGAAGGACATGTTGGGAGAGACCGTACCTTACAGTTGATTTCACAATCTTATTTTTGGCCATCAATGAGGAAAGAGGTGGAGAGGTTTGTGGAGCGTTGTCATATTTGTCAGGTTTCGGAAGGAACTGCGACTAATGCGGGTTTATATATGTCGTTACCTGTACCAACTAAACCATGGGTTGATGTGAGTATGGACTTTGTGTTGGGGTTGCCGAGGACACAGCGTGGTAACGATTCCATTTATGTGGTGGTTGATCGATTTTCGAAAATGGCACATTTTATTGCTTGTAAGAAGACAGCTGATGCTGTCCGGGTTGCTGAGTTGTTTTTCAAAGAGATATATCGTTTACATGGTTTACTGGAATCCATTGTTTCTGATCGGGATACCAGATTTTTGAGTCATTTTTGGCTAAGTTTGTGGAAGATGGTCGGAACGAAGTTGAAGTTGAGTAGTGCCTATCATCCACAAACAGATGGACAAACGGAAGTGGTTAACCGATCGCTGGGAAACTTGTTGAGATGCCTTGTGAAAGATAACCTGAAGAGTTGGGACATGAAGTTATGCCAGGCAGAGTTTGCTCATAATCATGCGGTGAATCGTAGCACAGGGTTCAGTCCATTTCAGATAGTATATTCAAGCTTACCGAAGGGACCGTTGGATTTAACGGTAGTGCCCCAATCAAAGAAGACAGTTAAGAAAGCTGCTGATTTTGTTGAAGAGTTGACGGAATGTCATAAAATCGTTCAGGAACGATTGGAGAAAGCAAATGAGAAATATAAACGATCTGCAGATTTGAAACGATGGAGTGTTGAATTTCATGAAGGTGATTTGGTTTATGCAGTGTTAACAAAAGATCGTTTTCCGGTGGGAACGTACAATAAACTGAAAGCACGAAAGATTGGTCCAGTGGAAATTTTAAAGAAAATCAACGAAAATGCTTATAAATTGGAGCTGCCAGATGATGTGTATACGTCTGACGTATTCAATGTTAAGCATCTCGTGCCATATCATGGGAAAGAATTTGTTGTGGAAGATGAGGGTGCAAATTCGAGGACGAATTTTTCTCAACCTGGGAAGGATGATGCAGACCAAGTGCTAAGTCGTGACCGACTTAACAGAGTTCAAGGAGTAAGTCGTGACCGACTTACGGAAGGAAGCATAAGTTGTAACCGACTTAAGGAAGCAGTTCTGCGACCTAAGGAAGAAGTTATAAGTCGTCTACGACTTAACGAAGGCGAGGAGATAGGCATAAGTGGTGACCGACTTAACTGGGAAGAAGACATAAGTCGTGACCGACTTAAGGAAACAGGCATGAGTCGTCTACAACTTAACGAAGGCGAGGAGATAAGTCACCTACGACTTATTGAATCGGAAGGCACGAGTCGTCCACGACTCAAGGGAGAGGCTGGCATAAGTCGTCCAAGACTTAAGAAGAAGGATACAGGAGGAGCAGTTCGAGTGAAGAATGCACAAGTGTTAAGTCGGATACGACTTAAGGAAAGTGATAAGTCAGCTGCCGAGTTACGACTTAAGATGAGTCGTCTGGTTTCTTAAGTCGTGAGCTGGGATAAGTCGTTTGTTCTTGAGTCGTGTACTTGTAAGTTGAGTCGTGAGAAGTTGTTAAGTCGGCAACGACTTAAATAATGTATGTTCTGTTTGTATTTTCTGGTTGTTAAGTCGTAAGTCGTTGATACTGTTGTATAAATATGTTGAGTCGTTTGTACTTAAGTCGTAGGTCGCAAGTTTGTATTTCTGTACTGTAACTCGTAAGTCGTGTGCTTTGGCTGAGTCGTAAGTCGGAAGGAGTGATGAGTCGTAAGTCGGAGAAGTGATAAGTCGGAGCCGACTTATGAGTTGTGTAAATTGTGTTGTGTTGAACTGTGCGCATATAAATAGGCCGAGTGTCTCATTTGTAAAGTTGTTGATTTTTGAATAAAAATTCTTGTTTGATTGCTTTGTGCTTTCATCTAAATTGGTAGTTGAGTGTAATCTCCTATCTCCTCTTTCGGAATTCAAGTGCGCTTGAATCAACGATCGTAGAAGCCGATTCACGGAATCTAGTGCGCTAGATCAACATGCAAGAATCGTAGATCTTTAAACACGGAATAGTGCGCTATCAACGTGTTTGAGATAGCTCGAATTCGGTATCTTCGGATCAACGAATTTGGCCATTCGGTATCTTTCACTCCATCGATCGCTACTTTCATCGATCTACATTGTTTTTTGTATAATCCGCTGCGTCAGTAATTATGCAATTGATGGAATTGATGAGATTATACAGTTGATGTAATTATGTAATTATGCAATTGATGTAACTATATTGAATTCTTGGTGTGTTACGAAATTGATGTAATTGATGAGATTTATTTTGCTAGTTATGTAATTTATGAAACCGAATATGTTTATCGTTATTTACATCTTTTATGACATTTCCATTTCCATTATTTATTTAGCAATTTATGTTAACAATGCAATGTATTCTGCTTATCATCGAAATATGAGACCTAATCTGAATCAGGTATACTTTGCACTTTATGTAATTTATACCATTTATGTCATTTAACTATAAACTATATTTCAGTATTATGTTATTATTCTCTTTTAAAATGATGTATCTGTAACAAGTATATATCATGTCGTCCAAAAGGAGGAGTTCTTCCCACTCTTCAGGAGGCGATGACAGCGGCCCATTGCAACCGCCACAGCGACTTGTCGTGACTCTAGTACCTAGAGCCGAGGGGTAAGTATTAAATTTTTTCAGCATCTTAAATATTTTATGTACGATATACTAATCTGTATCATATTTAACACAGGGGGGTTTGAGCTATAGCCATGAGCTGTAGTTCTATCGGTTTTGAGGGAGGCGTACAAGAGTAGGATGTCAGCTTATTGGCCGAAGTGGGATAACATCCCTCCCCACATCCTCGAGTGTATTGAGCAGGATTTCATTGTAAGTATATTCTTCTTTTTTCCATTCTTAATTGTTTTTGTCGCTTATTTATTGTTCACCTTTTATTATTTAATTTTTGGTTGCTTGTTTATCATGAAACATAGGCCGCCGTGGACATACATTCAAATGACCTGCAGCTAGTACGACATTACTGGATGCATAAGATGAGGAAGAACTATAGGGATTCCATGTCGACAGTAAAGCATAAAGGGCAGAAGCCAAACTGGATGGGGATGAGTGTATGGGAAGGTTGGCTGAAACACTAGGATAGTGATAAGGTGAAGGTAAGTGTACTAAACTTTTATTAATTATTTGATTGATACGTAAATATCAAAAAATATTTGGCCGGTAAATAATGTATTAAATTTAAATGTACAGGCATAGTCGAAAAGAAACTCTGCAAATAGGAACAAAAATCCCGTCACTCATCGAGGAGGGTCGAAGTAGTTTCAGCAGTATCGCCAGGAGTTGGTAAATTTAATAAATGCAAATTGTAAATAGTTATTGTGCTATATAATTTTGAATATACAATAACAGTATATAACAATCAATTTCAGGAAGCTGAGGCACAGGGTCATGTGTCATATATGGATGTGTTTACCCATACGCATGCCATCGAGCATGCAAATTCGGATGGGACAATTTCATATACATGGCACGACGATAAATCTAGCAAGAGCCATGTAAGCATATTTTAGTTTATGTACTATTAGTAAGTGTTTTAATTGTTAAATTATAATAAAATAAGATATCATGATATTAATTTTAACTGCATTTTTATTTGTTCATGCAGGCAAGGTTTATGGAATAACGCCAGAAACTCCTGGAGGATACCGGTCGAGAGCAGCACACAACGGATGAGGAAGACAGTATTTTTGAAGCAGTCATGGATCCACCGTCACGGAACAGGCGCTACAGCTTTGGCAATCTAGTGGTAATGAATAATATATTAAGATATAATAATTTAATAGTCTTTTAATTTTTGGTGCATCGCTTTAGTTTCAGTCATAAATTTATTGATATAACAATTAACACATTACATTGTAACTTTGATAGCAAGATTATAGACTAAATTAAATAAGTGTTGCAGGCTAGCAGACAGAGGCGAGCCAGCCAACCGACCAGAGCTGATATGGATCCAGCAGAGATTGAAGAGTTGAGAGCTAGGGTGGTGCAATTGGAAGATAAGAACCGTCGCCAGACCATCGAGATGACACAACTGCTGGACCAGCGTATTACTGAGTACATGCAGCAATATAGTGGCCGCTTTCCATCCTCTACTGGTTCGGGAGGTTCTGGAGCTGATTGACCGGATTGATAGGTATGTTTTTTTGTTTTGTGTCATTGTTTTGTAAGTTTGGATGATACATTGAGTTGGTAGATTTCGATTTGAACTATTATGGATATTATTTGATGATACACTTGGTGGTCGTGATTCTGACATTTGGGAGTTGATTGTGAGGGGTTGGTGAATCATTGATGTATATATTGTACAGCTAGATGTATGTGAATTATAGTAATGAAGTTTGGTTTGATTTTATACGATTTGGGTTGGATTTTATATGAATTGGTTTTTAGTTATGTTTTTTGGATATTCGGTTATCTTTTTATGGTTTGATTTCATGTTGGATATCTGAGTTGGATATATTGAGTTGGTTGAAAGATATTGTATTTATGAATTATGGATGGAAGGCCAAATTGGAACTGAAATGCAGATTTTTTTTGCAGATTTCCAACGGCTTCCGACGGTCTGTAAGTCAAATTTTACCGACACGTTCCGACGACTAAATTCTAACGGCTTTCGGTAACAAACGTAACCAACCATGTGTCATCCGACGGACGTCGGAAGCCGTTGGGTAGTCGTTGAAAGCTGTGGGAAATACAGCCGACGGCCCCTGTCGGGAGCCGTCGAAAAATTTGTTCACCGACGACTAAATTTGCGGCGGCATTTTCCGAGAGCTTCCGACCGCTTTCGACGGCCGTCGACAGTCGGGAGCCGTCGAAAAATGCGCTGTTTCTTATAGTGGAAGGAGGGATTCCTTCGCATGTTCATAAAATAACCATAATGCCCTAAAGGGATATAAATTTCATATTTTGAAATAATTTTAAATGTAATCTTTATTTGGAAATTAACATTTTAAATGTGTTTCAGGGAATGGTCAGTAGGCAGCACAGATCTGGTATCAAATTGCTAATCCATTCTGTATTATATCGTATAAGACTATTTGTTGTTCCTCTTGTAATCGATCACATTCGATAAAAATAAAGCTTCCTATTCAAAATTAATTGTTCCTCTTCGACATCAATTAAATTTTCAGCCCCTTTGATACTGATAAAATTTGCTCTCGCTTTGACGTTGATGAAAATTGTAACAACCCGGGCCGAAATTACCTAGAATTAAATTTTAAAATATAGTTAAAAATTATCTTAATTAATTTTAAGATGAATTTGGGAAATTTTATTAGCTATAATTTCCAAATTAAAATGGCTTTCTAGATGGAAATAAATAAATTTGAGAAAATCTATTAAATTTTTGAAATTTTGTAACTTAACTTCTTATATTTGATAATATAAGAATAACCTTGAGGAAAATGAGAATTTATTAAATTTATGGATTTTCTTTTGTATTTTAAAATATGAATTTTCCAAGGTTTAGTCACTTATTTATTTTAAATGAAGATTTATGATAAATATTTTCCATTTCTAATTATTACAACGAATGGTGTAAATTTAATAAAATGTTAATATTGAGATTTATTGTTTAAAATGAAAATTTTATTATAATTAATAGTTTATTTCATTAACAATAATGATAATAACTTTTAATTTAAAAGTTATAGTTTTACAAAGTATTTCAATATTAATAAAAAAGAGAATTTTTGATATGTTGGAGCTTTGCTAAAATTTGAAGAAAACTAATCTATGCTTCCATAAATATAGTTGACTATTAATTAGTGTTTTATAAGAGAAAATAATAGAAATTAGTAAACATTTTCTTATTGGGTTATAGATACCCATTAGGCCCATGTAGACGCTGAATAATAATCCACATATCCTTGTTTTACTTCATCACTTTCTCATTTCAACCAGGATCAAAAATCTAAAAATAAACTAAGCCTATTTGCAAACCCTAGAAACTAGATTAAATTTCTAAATCAATCTTAAACCAAAGGGCTTTTGAATATTAATAGAAGATGTGAAGCTAAGGTAATCTCTACCATCATATCCTACATCTATTGGGTCTTTAATATCAACTTTGGTCATGATTGTAATTCATGCTTTTGCAATCATTCAAAATCAAACCTAGGTTACAGCCGAAAGTTTTTAACTAAGTAGAATCCAGGTTCTAATCATTCATTCAAGCTTAATTAGGTGAGTTAATCCCACATTTATAGCCTATAGATGAATGCTTATCACCGTTGTTGTTATAGATCAATTGGATGTTGAATTGATCTCAATTTTGTGTTGATTTTCTTGTCATATAAAGCTTGATTTTCTATCTGATAAAAACCCACTTCATATGATTATGAATTTCATTCCATTGTAGTTGTTTTGATGTTCAAATGTTAGCTAATTTAGTCTAGTAGATGTCCAAGTTCAATTCAGAGAAGAAAACACCACAAATGGGCAATCGAAGCCCTGTCGGCATCGCTTGGGACTCAGCCTAGGCGTGCCAACTGGTGCACCAGTCACCATGACCGGTGGACTGGTTATGATCTGGCTGAGACCTAAGTTATGCAATTTCGGGCTCTGTTTGCACTCGTTTGCTCCTTCGTTCGTCCACTCGATTGCTTGAACCTATTTGCTTGATTTTGGTGCTGTTTTCTATACCGATTTCATTGCTATTTCCGAGTTTTACTTTATGAATTGTTGAATTCATCTTGAAGTTTAATATACCATATAATTTCTCTATGAGTCCATGACGCAACACATAACTTCCGTCGTATGTTTTCAACTAGAGTTTTCAAAAGAATGATTTTCAATTCGAACCATTTTTCTCAAATCATTTTAAGTATAAACACATTTTCTATAAAAGATATTTGGAATATTTATATATACATATATATAATATATATATTTATTATAATAATGGCTTTAAAGTTGATTTGGAATAATGGTTTAAAATTGTACTTATATATATATATATAATTTAGCAAGGGCTTTCCAACATACACACACATATATATTCTAGTTTATAAAATAATATTTTCGAGAGGGATTTCTGTTAACAAGAAAACTTGTCAATACCCCAAAGTTGAGTTTAAAGTGTGGATGTCTCCTTCGAAACCTCTTTTTGATCAAATAGGGATAGTTAGAACCTTATTATTCCCTTAAAACCACCTTTCGAACAGGTCGTTACATTTAAAACTACTTCTTGTTCAACCTTTCAACACGGTCGAAACACTTGATTCTCTTTATTATACCTTTTCAACTGGCTAAGTCAAAACTCCTTCTTATACGACCTTCAAACTCGGTCGAAACACTTGTATTCCTTTTTATTATGCCTTTCGAAATAGTTAAGTTAGTTTAGTTTCCTTTCAAAGCCCCTTTTTCGAAATAGTTGAGATGATTCAAGGATTGGCCCTAAGGATATGAATTGAATGAAAAAGTTCACACTTCTTCAAAAGCTGGCCTTTCGATGACTTGGGCTTAGGTCCTATGGATCTAAGGATAATCTCATAGGAATATTAAATCAGCTGCGTACCCAAAAGTATCATAATCCTGCTTTGATTAAGCTAAAGTAATGCAAATTGATCACATCCCCAATTTAATTTAAGAATTATGGTTTACAAATTTAAGAAAGTAAAAGAATAAAGTGAATGAATTCGGATCCCCAAAACCAGACCCCTAGGGTCTTATTTATAGGTGTGGGTTGGCACCTTTCGAATCAGTCCTTTCGACTTGGTCGAAAGGCGCCGTGGAGACCTTTCGTTGCCGTTAACATTAGGGCACCCTTATGCATTGCTTTTAAATGGACTTGAGTGCTTTTGACTTCATCGAAATGGGTAGGTGCGCCTCTTCACTTTGTGTTGTTGTGTTGTTGCAAGTAAGAAAAGTATGAACTTTCGATAGGTAGATCCTTGGAGTTTTGAAGGTGTTGAGATGCTAAAGGTTTTAAAGTGGAAGGTAGCTTTCGAAGGAATACTTGCTAATTGATGCGGAACCCCTTCTTCTGGCATAGGAGATTGCAATACTGAACTTTGGTAAGCTCTTCTTTCTTAGTTGTGAATGGTTTCGATCGGTTTGAAAGGCTTATTTATGCTTTCGAAGGGGTTGCTCTGGCAAAATATCCTTCTATGGAATGTGAATGAAGACGAAACCTTTAGTTTCGAAAGGTTTGGCATGCATGAGAGAGCATATAATTTGTTGCGTTCGAAGGGTGTTCCTCAACTTATTCAAAACGTCTTCATGCATGCGGAAGCATT
This sequence comes from Allium fistulosum, assembly GCA_030737815.1. Lineage (NCBI taxonomy): Eukaryota > Viridiplantae > Streptophyta > Magnoliopsida > Asparagales > Amaryllidaceae > Allium > Allium fistulosum. The sequence goes on along the minus strand of CM060906.1, from coordinate 194,960,595 downwards.
CGTTTCGAAAGGAAGCAATTGAAGCGAAAGGGTGCTTTCGTCTCCTTTTGACCCCTTCGAAAACTTTTAGAACATCTAACTTTTGATGTAGCATCCCTTCGACTCATTCGAAAAGCTTTGTTGACGCCATCATTTCTTGTAAATCCTTCTCTTCTATTCATCTTAGTTTCGATAAGGTTGAAGTGAGAATTGATGGTAACACTTGCCCCTCCCTCCCCCCCACGAAGGAATGCTCTTGACTTTTCAAGTCAACTGCTTCGATACCCTTCTTTTATTTTAGCATAGAGATTTCCTGCCTTTTATATTCTTGCATAAATCCTGGCCATTTATTTAAATTTGATCGTATGGTTTGTCCCTCATGTTAACTTTTCTTATAAATCACGCTTCTTCCTTTCTCCTTTTCATTTACCTACGATTAAAAACTTCCAGTAAGAATTAAAATTCTCAATTTCTTTATAAATTCCTATTTCTAGTAACAAAAGCTCGGATTCAAGGTAAATCCTTATTATCTGATTTTTCGAACTAACTCACCACGTGAAATCTAATTTAATTTAAAATTCGCTAGATTTGAATTTGAAAAATGTTCTAATTTCATAGAGATGATTTAAGTTTTTCGTTCGCATGAAAGTTTCTTCTGGTTCATTTTTGTTGCTTATTTTGTTCCATTTACCACGTCAATTTGTATTTGGAATTCATCAGATTTGGTTTTTTTAAAATTTGGATTTGGGGTTTCCATTGCTATTAAGTGTAAATTCATGCTTGACTCGATTTAGTCGCTGGCTTCTTGAAGTTTTGGATAAAAATTGAATTTGGGATAGAAAGATTTTTCCACAAACTTCACAAAGAAGTTTAAGTCATACGAATTACAACTCAATATTGCATTTTAACTTTTCAACCCTTTCGAAAGGGGTTGAGGCGGCCAACTCCGCTTTGCTTCTTCAACCTCTTTCGTAGGGGTTGAAACGACGCCCAGTTCCTACCTTTTAATTGACCCTTTCGAAGGGGTTGATGTGGTCAACACGAGATGGACTTCTTCGAAAGCAGAAATATACATTTCATTGTATTTTGACACCTTTCGAAGAAGTTGTATCAATGAGTTTAACTTTCCGATCACATCATATGCACTTTCGAAAACTTCAACCTTTATTTTATAGGACTCGGAACCTAATGTATATAAAAGTGGATTTAACCTACCATTGGATTTATGCTCAACTTTAATTTACTTTAGAAGGTGTTGAGAGTCAAAAATTTACACTTCTTTTCATAAATTGGATTGAGGAAAACAAAACATGTTTAAGTTGAAATCCAAATCAAACCTGTCAACTTGATCGAAACCTACTATATTGAGTCAAGTTTGGTTGTCTGTACGCTTTCGAAACCTTACACCCCTTTCGACTTACTCGATACCCATTGTAGTTAACTAGGATTTGACTATCATTTAATACAAACACTGTTGAAACGTTACAAAGCCCTTTCATTTGTATTTATATTACTTGAACTCAAGTTTTTCGACTTAATGGGTACATAGGGTTTCGTCAACATTCATATTATTTGAGTAAAACAAAATTCATGTGTTTCGACATTGTCGAAAGGTTTATTTGTCTTGCTTGTAGAATGTTGTTAGCGTGTGTGTGTATATATATATCCAAACTAGTTTTGTTGGTTTGGCTATTCCTTTTAATTGTAAAATTTTCCTTGGGCTTTCAACATTGCCAAAAGGTGTTTGTAAGTGTTCCCATTCCATTTACCTCTTCGACACTACGGGAAGCTCAACGAATTTCATGTTCCAAATTGACTTTAACACTCTTTCAAGGATATGAAATTACATATTTTGGTTGATATTTGAATTATTGCAATAGGTTTTCGACATCCTTTAAAGGTGTCAATATTAGAATAAATTCTAACTTTTTACTAAAATGATTTCACCTAACAGAATCATGGGTGTGAAAAAGGTCTCCAAGAAACCTGAAAAATACATAGCTCCAAAAATAGAATCTTCACCAAAGAAGGTTGAGCTGTTTCCAAGCATTCTCTAATATCTTATAAGGATGAGGTTGATTCCATTCTGAATGACTTTGGCATCACTGGGGTAGAAGCCATTCCCTCTAGCGATAGCGATACCATTCAAAATCCTCCTAAAGGATACTTCGCTTATACTGCCATTCATATTTGGCATGGTGGCTTCCTTCCCTTCCCAAATTTCTTGTCTATGTTCTTGACCCACATGGGCATTGCTTCCATCCAATTATCACCCAAAGTCTATACATACCTTCTCTCTTTGGAACTTATGGCTCTGGTAGCAGGCATTCCTTCATTGAATGCTAAAGTTCTCAACTATTTGGTTCGCCTAGTCAAATTCAGTAATCTAAACAACCAGATTTTCAGAGCTAACCTCCCTAAAAAACTAAGTGAAAATTGGGCCCACATTCCTAAAACCAAACACAATCCTCCAAAACTCCCTTCATTTCAAAATTTATAAATCGGGTCCCTATTTTTGTTTTGGCGTAAATTTTTTCCATAAATACCCTTGTTTATTTGTCACGGTGATTTTGATTGTAGCCAAGATTTGAAATCTACGTTTCTTAGTCAGATTTAGTTCAATCTACCTTTTGAAATCATATTTCGGATTTATTATGGCTTCATCATCTTCTAGGTAAACATCCGATCTACTTTTTAATCGACAATGTTTCTTTTTAATCGACCGTGTTTCTTTTCTCATCAATTATTGTATATAACTGCAAAATTTAACAAGTGTTCATAGGATAAAGTTTGATCCTAGTTGTAGAAGTGTTAATTGAATTATACTAGTTATAATTGTAAATAAAAGCAGACTTGTCTACAAAGATTGTATATAATTGCATATTTGTTTGCAATTAATGGAAATAAATCAAGACTTGTGTGCAATTATTGTAAATACATGCAAACTTATCTACCGTTGGTTGTTTATGATTTTTATGATTGTTTATAGGTGAAAGATTGATCACAATAATAATACTGTTTTAAAATTGAAATTCTTGGATTATTTGCAGATTTATTTGCAATTATTTATAATAATTGCATATGAATCCGTAAATAATATTTTTTCTACTTATAATGGTATGCACTCTTTTTTGGTTTTTTTATTGTTTATTATTTTGTAATTTTAATTATTTTTTATTATTTTAATTTATAGCGTTCCTGGAAGTATTGGTGTTTTAGTGCTTTTAATGTTTGGACATGATAGCTTTTCTTTACGTGTTCATTTTGATAATACACTTGATATGTTAAGAAATGCTATTTGTGCTAAATGGTCTGATTTAAGTCCATTGTCGTTTGATTTATATTATGTTAGAGATGGTATAAGAAGGAATATTGAAACTAATTATGATCTTCAATCTATCTTGTTGTTGTCTGCTCATAATCATGAGGATTACTTGGTTATTTTTGTTGACATTGTTCCTTCTAGTTCTTCGACAAAAAATGTTGATATTATTTGGTCAGATGCAGTTACTTGTAGTAGTGATTCCTTCTTTGCTAGCATCGGTGATTCTAATATTCATTTTAGGCCATTATTGAGAAGTGATTCCAATCAATCTATCTTTACTGGTGTTGGTCAACAGTTTCTAGGTGGTGTTACTGAATTTAGGATCAATTTGATGATATATAGTATTAAGAATGGGTACAAGCTTGATTTGGTTAAGAATGACAAGGAAAGAGTCACTGTTGTTTGTTCTCGATCTAAATGTAGCTTCAGGATTCATTCTTCTATTAAGTTAAATCTTCCTGGCTATTTTGTTATAAAGAGATTTCAACCTGAACATTCTTGTGGTGCTGGAATTCTATGTATTAATGATCCTCCAATCACAAGTAAATTGATTAAATTGTTGGTTTATGATCATATACAAGTTAATCCATTGATGTAGAGCAAGGACATTATTAATCCTTTTCAAACTGAGTATAATATTATTTTGAAGTATTATTTTGCTTATAGTGTAAAGAGGTTAGCTTTAGAAGATTTACATGGAAGTGATATGATGTCTTATCATCACTTGAAGTCTTTTTGTGATGTTGATCTTGAAACTAATCCTAGCAGTAAAGTTGGTTTGGAGCATAATTCTAGTACTTGTCAATTTGAGAGGATTTTTATCGGTCTTAAAGCTTGTGCTTGCGGTTTTCAATTTTGTCGGCCATTAATATTTGTGGATGCTACTTTTATGAAGGGTAGTGCTCAAGGTTGTTTGATGGCTACTACTGGTAAAAATGGCAATGAAGGTATGTTGTTTACTAGTAGTTTATTATGTATCTGCTTTAATGTCTTATATTATTCTAATTTATTACTGATATGTCTGCAATTAATATTTAAATTTTATGAGTTTTCAGAAAAATTTCATATTAACTACAGAAAAATCTGAAATTGTTAATATAATTTTTCATTTATATTTACTTCTTCTTACTCTCCTGTATTTTATGTAGTTGTTTTCAAACAATTCATATAGTACATGATATAATATATCATTTTAATTCAATTATATATGAAGATTGTATACATACTTGGCTGCAATTATTCACAATTATTGCCTTGTCATCAGCATATATTCTAAATAATTGCATATTATTCTGCACTATTTTACAATAGTTGCTTACTTTTCTGCAATTTATCCGATTAACTGCTGTAGTTTTGTTTTTTTACTTAGTTATTTATATGTTTATTATTTTATCATGTTTTTTCCCTATAGAAATTGCAATTGTTTATGGTGAAGATGAAAATAATTGGATTTGGTATTTTGAACAACTTAAAGACTTTTTGAAAGACGATCTTAGAAATTTTGTTTTCATTATTGATCGTCATCCTGGTCTTCTTGTTGCTGTTCCAAAACTGTTTCCCAATTCAGCTCATGGTTTGTACTTTTATCATTTGAACAATAATTTGAAAGTTGCTCTAAAATCTAAATTTTCCAAATCTATGAAGAAATGGGTTGATAGATTTGTATGCTCGTGTTGCATATGCTTCTAACTTGGATGATTTCAATGTAGCATACAGAAATTTTAAGGATGTTGGTGGATCTACCGTGGTAAACTTTTTGAATGGAATTCCTTTTGAGAAGTTTGCTAATGTTTTTTTTTTCCTGCATGCTGTTATGGTGAAATGTCGTCTAATTGTTCTGAGAGTTTTAACAAATGAATTTTGGAAGAATGGCATTTACCGATCACCGCTTGCTTGGATAAAATTAGAATCAAGTTAATGAAGCATATGTCTGATTGTCGAAAACTTGCTGTTACTTGGAATAGCATTCTATGTCCAGTCGATGAAAATCGGTTGAGAAATTTTCATTTGGAGGGAGCTATATGGTTTGTTATTAAATCAAGTGAACATGTATTTGAAGTTCATTCTCCAGTCCGACAATCTGTTGATTTGTATAATTGGGTTTATTCTTGTAATTTATGGAAAATCTACGGCTTTCCTTGTGCTCATGCTATTAGATGTATTTTGAATTGTGAAAAGTTGAATGTGTATGATTACATTGAAGATTGTTTTAAAGTTGTTTATTTTCGATCAGCTTACTCTCATGCAATCAATCCAGTTATAAACTTCACAAAAGAAGATGTCTTGCCTGAAGATGTTGATATAGCACCACCTATAGGTAAAAGAATGTCTGCAATAGCTCAATATATTTTCTTACTTTTCCTTCAACAATACAGATAACTCAATTCAATCCCAAAAAATTCTTATTTAACAATTTTGATAACTAAATTCTGATTATTATATTAAAGCATTAATTTTGGCTTTCAAACACATAAGTTTGCCGATATATATGCATTTCATAAGTTCTACCCTAAACACCACAATTACAAAACATCATTTCTATTTGTTGACTTCTGATAATAAAAATTGCTATGTTAGACTTTCTTCAATACTCCAGCTATATGGTTTGCACGAGAGAATTTGATATGCTAATTCAGCTCTTTGTATTTCGATAGCATCATATCCATATTGAATATCTTCCTTGTCTATAACCTTGTTTACGCATCTTTTTCTCATGATATTCATTACAATAATTCCAAAATCAACCCTACAATAATCTCAAATTATTTTCAAATTATTTAGAATAATTACAGCATGATATGCAAATATTTCAAGTTTATTTATTTCGGTGTACTTACGAATCACTATGTTGTTGTGGGCTGTCTGCAAATGTAATTAAACTTGAAGGTTTGTGATCTTTCTTTTCCAAAAATTTTAACAAGCCTATTACATAAACCCTCTACAAAAAATAAAAGATTTTATTAGGCAATTTATTTTCTGTATAAATAATGTACTATTTTTTTCAATTTACATACCACTTTTCTTACAACTTTGGCATGTGGTCCTTCGTGTCTTGGCTTCATCGAATCATATTGAATCTACTGTCTGTCTTCTTTTATGAATTCCAAAAGAGTGAAATGTGCATTTAGGTGAATTAGGAAGAACATTTTATCATAGTTTGTAAAACTATTTTTGATCGGACCATCAATTAGAGCTTGTATGACTTTTTTTGTATTGCTGAGTAGGAAAGTCTGTAGTAATTTATAATAGTAAACTGAAATTATAAACTTTTAAACAAATATTTCATTAAAAAGCTATAAAACATACAGTTGCATAGACTTTGAAGAACAAAAATTTTGAATGCGTCTTTCCAACTTATGTGCGTGCCAGTCAATGATCTACATGAATAGTTATTTTGTTAAATAATGATATATTTTTCAATTTTTGGAATTTATGCAAAATTATATGCAAAAATTATGAACAATCGCTGACTTATCAGCAAATAATATGAAAAATTGCAGATTTGTCTGCAATTATCAGCAATTAATATGAAAATTACAGTAATTATTATGAATAATTGTAGACTCTTCTTTGTAAATTAATATATAAAACTATTTTCAAACTTTTATACCTGGCCATCGAGGAATCTTCTAAGAATTAACTCACCAAGGGCAATTCCATATATTATTATATCTTTGTCTCTATTGAGTATGAACTCTTGCTATCAAATTATTGAAAAATATTAGTATTATTATCAATATTCAGACAATACAACAATTATTATCAATATTTGCTAATATGTCTGCAATTAATAGGTATATTTTCAGACAATAAAGCAATTATTCCCAATATTTGTTGATATGTCTACCGCTATTGGGGAAATTTTGACAACACAACAAACATTTTCAATATCTGCATATATGTCTGCAATTTTTGGGGATATTTTCGAACAATAGAGCAATTATTGGGGTTATTTTTCAGACAACAAAGCAATTTATATGTCTTTCTTTGTATATATTCACATATTCATTGACTTTTTTGAAAGCATCTTTTAATATGTCAGTTTGCTTTCCTTGAGCATCCTGAAACAAAGAATTGAAACTTATTTGTTTGGTAACTTTGGAATTTATTAGTAATAATTGCATATGAAACAGCAAGTGTTACTAATATTGCATATATGTCTGCAGTTATTGGGGAAATTTATACAATGTAGCAATTAAGCAATTATTTTCAATATTTGCATCCTATTATGCAAGTATTGTTTAATTGCATATATGTATACAAGTACTATAGATAATTGCATATATGTCTGCAAGTATTGCTGATAATCGCAGTTATAACTCAAAGTATTGTTTATTATTTCAGATATGTCTACAAGTATTATAGATAATTGCAGATATGTCTGCAAGTATTGCTGATAATTGTAGTTATGTCTGAAAGTATTGTTTATAATTGCAGATATGCCTACAAGTATTAAAGATAATTACAGTTATGTCTACAAGTATTGTTGATAATTGCAGTTGTCTAAAATTATGTCTAAAATTATGTTTAATAATTTCAGAACTTTGCAAATTTTAGTGTGATTATTTGTAGATTTACAGATTTGTATCATCCATTTTCCAGCTAATGGGTATGAGATGATGTATTCAGATTTAGATGACTTTAGCACATGATTTTTTCACAGATCCGCTACTGAAAAGAAAATAATTAATATAAAAAAATATATAAAAAATTGGGCAACTTATCTATTTAAGTTGAAATATCATACCAATAATAATGTTACACAAGCTGTGATTTTTCTTGACTTCTCGACATATTTTTCTATTTGATCCATAAGATGCTTATGAATTGTTTTGGGCCATCAAATCAATGACATTTTTACCTTACATACACAATATGGAACCATGTTCCATGATACATTTGAGTTAGAATTTGAAATAAGAAATGTTGCAGCCAGATATAAGAGGAGAGTTTTGCCATGTCTTCTCTGTCCTCTTTTGTAGTTCCTTTTATTGTAGAAAATAACTATTTTTCTATCTTTTTCTAGTGGACATTGGCATCCCCTTCAAAATGTATGCTAATGAAAGAAGTATACTCACTGTCATTTTTACTTGCTTTTTAATGTGGCCAGAAGTTTTGACCAGTTAGCCTTTTGTAGGAACACTAAGTAATTGTCCAATGTCAAGCTCTAAAATGTTATTTTCTGATCACCAAACTAGAAATATCTCAAATGCTTTTTATAGTTTCTCATGATTATATCAATAGAGGTCATATTTTTTGTCGTTTCTTCAACTAAAATTATTCCATTATAAATCATGTCAATAAATTTATAGAAAGGAAAACTTTTGAGATATTATTTATGAGAATTCCTAAGCAAATTTTCATTTTTAATCCTTATCATCAGTTCAAGAAAAGGCTTTAAACTATTTCTATAATTCTCTTGTTTAGTAAGAGACTTTGTTGCATCAGCTGTTTTTCTCTTTGTTGTTCTTGTATTGTTTTCTTCTTCAGATTCAACATTTGCTTGAATAGGAATTACAGATTTTTCTTCATTAACTTTTTCTTCTTCTTCAATTTCTTTCTGAGTATCTTTCTGCAATAATGTACAAAAAATTCTTAAATATCTGGAAACAATAATAAGAAATGATGTGCAAAAGTATTGTAGCAAATGTTTATAACTAGTGCATTTTTTCTGCAAATATTGAGAATAATTGCATGTTTTTCTTGTTAGGTATAGCTCGCATTTGAGAGTGCGTGGGTTAAATGTTAAGTCCCACATCGCAAGAAATATGGCATTGTTTCACCTTTTATACCATTTTCCCCGTATATATTGTGTCCAGTATAACCTTGTGACGCCCCACCTCTATATCCATGCTAACCAAGAACACTACGATGTAGTGTTGTCAATTAGCACGGAGAATAAGGCTGTGGAGGAGCGACCATCCATGTAACTTCTTTGTGCGAGTACCGATATGTCAGATAGAATTGAATGCATATCATTTAAGGGGGAAATCCGACATACCGATACAAACTCAAAGCTATCACATGGTGGCTATATATAATCTTCGAAAACAAACATAGAAATAATCATAACATAAATCAGTCACAGACATCCATATCACAAAGGCGGGAGAAGATATGAATAAATGTATAACACATGAAAGTGTACATCAAAGTAGTGGTCAGAAAGATCCACGATAATACAAAAGAATAGCAACACGTGTTATACAAAAGAATAAGTACACAACATAGATTATATATCTCAAATGTGAACATCCAAAAACTACTAATCTATGTAGTTAGCCAAAAGTCAGAATAATCCTGAAGAGAAGTCAAGCAGAACCTGTAACATCTCGGTCTGACCCGGGTATTATTTATAAGAAAATAATAAACGGATCAGTCTAGCTATAAATATCAGATGATAAGGTATAGGATAAATAATATGGCATGAACATGTAACAACCATCACGACATACTACTATAAGTATGTAAATGATAATCAACAAAAGATTAATCAATATCACAAGAATCTTCTCAAAGATAAAATAGGGTATCATACCCTAAACTTGTATTCATAACAAGTCCATAACACATGAATTCACCAATGCACAAAAACTGATATCATATCAATGAAAATCATGAAATTGGTGAAGCATAAATTCCAGAAATCAACACCAGAAATCCAGAAAACACATAAATATGATTATTTCTATGTTTGTTTCCGAAGATTATATATAGCCACTGTGTGATAGCTTTGAGTTTGTATGAGTATGTCGGATTTCCTCCTTAAATGATATGCATTCAATTCTATCTGACATATCGGTACTCGCACAAAGAAGTTACATGGATGGTCACTCCTCCACAGCCTTATTCTCCGTGCTAATTGACAACACTACATCGTAGTGTTCTTGGTTAGCATGGGTATAGAGGTGGGGCGTCACAAGGTTATACTGGACACAATATATACGGGGAAAATGGTATAAAAGGTGAAACCGTTGGGACTTAAACCAAACCAACTTGATTAAGAATGATAAATTTTACCCCATATCCTAACACATTCTTTTAAAAAAAATCAATACTACTATTTTTATAACAAAAAATATAACGAATGGACCCTCTCTTTAAATTCGATCTAGGGCCATCATCCAGATAGTCCAAGCCTAGTGTCGACCTGAATGTTTCTTTCAGTTGATGACAGATGCCTATACGAATCGTTATATGAACTGAGTAATCTTTTGGCTAAGCGCGTGTCTTGTGGTTTTATTTGTTTCATGTACTTGGTATGCAAATTATTAATAAATTTACTTTAATATTAAAATAACTAAATATTTTAATTGAATTAAATAAATAAAAATATTTCGAAACACTTTAAATACTAAATTTGATTCGGTATAAACAAAAACTATTTATATAAACATAAAATGAAGATATTTTGGAATTTAATAAAAGATAATAAAATTTAAGACTCACCATTTTAACTTCATTCTAGTACACCTAGTTCAACTATGGTTGCAGCTGATCATCTTCCACTCAAAGCAAAACCAAGGTGTGGGGGTTTTTTGCTTAAAAATTCTCGATGTTACTTTGAGGTAAAAAATTTGTGGTTATTTATCTCTTAATCTAGTGTATTTATCATGGTTTGAAACTATAACCTCCTAATTGAACTACTAGCCAACATGTTTGAATTTCGTTGGAAGCACTTATTTATTTTAGTCTCTATAGGGACCACGAGTGCCCAAATTCGATTCCTAAAAACCACTTTGTCAGCTGTTATAGAAGTCACAACCTCCACCGATGTACTAAGCATGACCAATCTAGGAAGCATAAATTTAAGTGATGGGCCTCTTTGCTGATCTGGTTGACGAACAAAGGTCGAACAAACAATGTTTAGTTTGCATTTAACTATCAACCTCGGTTGTTTTAACAAACAACGTGGTGTCCTTAGCATCATATTTTTTGGATTTGAAATTCATATCATTAGTAAATGGTAAATCTTACAAACTCGATTGTCGATTGCCTTATAATAATTGTTATCTAATATGATTTTATAGTTGTAACACATTATTATCACCACATCAAGAACAATATAAAGCAAGTATTGATCAATAAATATCTCGATATTTGGTTCAAAATTATTTACAGAAATTTTGAATGAAAGAAGTACATGGATGGACCAAACATTATTAACCTAAAAAATATGTAATAAAAATATATACAGGGGTATAAAGGCAAATTAAGAGACAAGAACAGCAACTATGCAATATGCTTGTAACGACCCGCCTTTTTGACCATCGAAAGTCGGCACCAAACACTACCATTGTGTTCAAATGTCGCGCATCCAATCGACAAAAGGGTAGATAATTAGGGTAAATAAAAAGAAAAGAACAGAGAACAGAGAAAAACAAAATCTCACCATGGAATCGATAACATATAATATAACAAAGACAATAGAAATTGTCACTCCAAACATACAGAGTATATCAGAGTTAAAAACAAACATTATTAGTTGGATAGTTATAAAATCCCAACCTTACAAATTCCGATAGGTATGCAATATAATACAGTGGAAAATAAAATACTACGACAGGTGAATCTTTAGGTCCCTTCCATGAATCCCATAACACCAAAGCCAACCTGGGAAATACTCGGTCTGACCGGAGCATTATAAATAAATAACACCCGGATCAGTCCGGAAATACCAGTGTGAGATAACTCGAATAACGGGGAATATATATAAAAATACCGTGAGACCATGCCGTTAACGCGGAACGAGTTTTTACCTTACAAGAATAACATCCATACAGACAAGAGCAGAAATAAATATCAGGAAACAAATCCAAATATGATTGAGCATAAATAATATTAAACCGGACTTGAGAGAATGGAAATAAACCGAGTAAAATCCAAACTGGACAGAATGGATAGAACAAGGAAAGCAATCCAACTTGATAGAATGGGCTAAATAAGGTAAAAGTCCAAACTCGATAGAATGGGATAAATAAAGTAACAGTCCAAACTCGATAGAATGGGCTAAATAAAGTAATAGTCCAAACTCAATAGAATAAACTAAATAAACACTTAAATGCCATGGTGAGGAGTTGGCTCTACTCATGGAAATTTAAAGTTAAAACAGATTCAGGGTTTTAAAATCAAATAAGGAAAGAAAATTTTCAACAAATGACTTGGAGGGTGCGCCTCCCTTACCGAAAGTATACCTCTAGAAATATACTTGAGAACTCCGATGGCTCTCGGAAACCTCCAAGTCGGACCCCACCAACTGTTACCGAGAATCCGAGTACTTCACATCTCAATTCGCAACACCGAATCTAATCTTGAGTGGATGTGAAAATACCCTATTGGGAGCAACCCCACATAGCTTGGCCCCCGCTCGCTCTTTGGGTTTAGTCATTTTCGATAAAGGATAACAAAACTCAAATGAGAAACATATCGTCTTAGAGTGACGAAAATAAAGTAGCTGAAGTAACAGATAGCTGAGATACCAACTATTGAGGACATAAAACGATCGTACATGGAAATTAAATCTTGTATACTTATCACCACTCATTGAATTCAAACTTGTACTATTTCTGGATTAATAATAATAACGGACAAGTCAAGGTAGTGTAACCACAAAGTCATGTCACACAATTGTTCTTAACTTTCGAAATAGCGACAAGTCTACTTCTTTGATGTTTAGTGCAAATTATACAAATAAATCATTTCCATATAAGTGATTCGCTTTACAAAAATAATTCATTTCCATAAACGAATCAACCTTTTCCTTTTTAAAAATGTACTGAACTTTTTGGCTTGATTTTTGTATTGGTAAAACACTTTTAGAATTAGTTCCAGATTGTTAAAACGTTAAGAGAATAATTTTTTCCAAGTGCACGACCCCGAAGGCCTAAACTAACATCAGACCGAGCACCCAGAAGATTATCCAACATATCATCCCAATAATCAAGTTCCAATTCCTTTTTATACTTTAAAAACAATATTAATTATCCCAAAAAATAATTAATTACATTTAAAATCCCTTTAAATAAACAATTCATTATCTATAATAAAATAGATAATTATTTCCAAACACTTTTATAACATTGGTAAATTAACTTTTAAAATATGTTTTAAATCAGTTTATTAAAACAATTTTATTATATTAGTCGATTTACTTTAATCACTTTTATTAAATCGACTAATTAACTTTAAATATCATTAATTACAATGAATAATTAAATTCAAATAATAATTAGTTACAATTGAATAAGTCATCTTAAACACCATTTATTAAAATGATAATAATTTTAAATTCCGTTAATTAAAACAATTAATTAAGTTCAAGTATTCATAAGTTAATTGGATTAATTAAAGGCAAACTTAATTAGTCAAAACGATTAATTAAATATCATTTGTTAAAGATGATTTATTTAATTATAGAACATCATCAATTAAAATGATTTAACTAAATTCCAATTATCATTAGTTAAAAACAATTAATAAAACTTAAAACAATCATTAATTTGAATGATTAATAAAATTCAAATATCATTATTAAAAATGACTAATTACCTTTTAAAATCATTAATTAAAATGATTCAATTAAATTCAAAAATCATTAATTAAAATGATCCATTACTCTGAACTATCATTAATTTAAAATGATTATAAATTTTAATTATCATCAATTAAAATAAATAATTAAACTCAAATAATCATTATTTAAAATGACTAATTACTTTTAAATATCATTAATTAAATAATTAATTAAACTCAAATAATCATTAATTAAAACGATTAATTAAGTAAAAAACATTATTAGAAAAAATGATTAATTAAATATAAAGATAAACCAATTTTCAACATTGTTAATTAAATTGGTTAATCAATTTTAAACTAATTAGTTAAAACGATTAATTAATCTAAATTATCATCGATCAAAATGATTTACTTCCAATATTCTTTTTATCGAAAACACAAGCTCAAGTTCATATGACAGGGTTTTGGGGATGAAATTGAATAAATGACGATGTAGCAAATATTGCTATAATGACATTTAATTTATTAAAAGGAATATCGAGGTTTTATTTTAATTAACAATCAATATTACAACATAATGATATAAATAAATAATTTATGGTCGAGAAACCCCCTTTGGGTCTCTCTACAGATTTTCACTGCAAAACAATGACTATCTATAATATATAGATAATCATATGGGTTTATAATGATCAAATTAATATGTCATCCGTTTCCAAACGGAAATTCAACCAGACAAGCAATCAAATTTTTTTTACTAACATCCAAACAATCAATAAATATTTATAACATCATTAATATGATATAATAAAATTAAATGTGAGTTAAACTCACATTGATTCCAGTTATCGCTGAAGCGTTCCGGTTTGGACTAAAATCGAACCAGCATTCGACTTTAGCACCAAAATTCTATAAGTCCCAAACTCCTTCAATTCTATTCCAAGACGTAGATATCGTCATTACGAATACAACGCAACTCGCGCGTTTGATTTGGACCTAGTATGAAATAGATGTTTATTTTACAAGATCACGGAGTTAATTAAATAATTTATTCACTAATTACATTGCTAATCACCATCCAAAACCCTATTCCTCTATGCTCAAAACACGGCCATGATACGCTAAACCCAGTCACGACTTTCACTGCACACCGACGCCGCCCTAGGCCCTCAACCACCACCGCCTTCCTACCGTAGGTAGCCCTGCCTCCGCCGAGTCGATGCTGCAAACACCATCCTCAACAATGCCTCCGACACCAAGAAAAACCCACCCAAAACTGAACTTTGTCGAGCCAAATCACGAATGCCACGCTCCACCCAACGATGATCGCCCAGCGTCGATGAACTCCTCATTCTCTCACCTACCTTTTTGCTTTTGGGCCCGACACCTGAAAATGCCTCTAACGGCCGGAGCAACGTTGGCCGTCCATTACTAGGGTTTGTTTTAAAGAAAATGGTGGCTAGGATTATATTCTAGAGTTTTGGCAAAAGAGTGAAAGGTATGGGTCCTTATATAGGATCTTATTCGGTACTATTCACGCCTTAAAATTGACGAACTCCAAACGAGACGTGCCGCCTGGCGTTCTATATGTTATACCCTCATTTCGAACACAATGGAATATGTATCGGAAAGCCAATTTCATCATATTCAAAAGATATCTTTTCAAAATCAATTTATTTTAATTAAAGGTCTAAAAATAAATTCTACGCGTTTCAAGCTCGTATGACCAAACGATAAGTCCGATCGCTATGAAACTTGAAATCCTATAATAATTCACTATTACATATCTGATGAAACTGGTTTCGTCGAAATCCAAGACTATGCCCAAAATGCTATTTTTTCAGATTTAAATATTTAATTATCGATATTTATATGGTCTATTTACGTTTGTAAATAAATTCACAAATAGAATTCACCAATATTATTTATTAATTAAAAGGAGTTAAATAAAATTATTAAATCCTTTTAATTAATATTTGCTTCACAATTCAAATATTTAAATATGCTATATATTTGAATTACAAGTTATTAAATCCCAAAATTCAATTATTTTGAATATTTAAAATAATTAAACATTTAAAATCAAATACCTAAAATTTTGGGTTGTTACATTCTCCCCCCTCCCTCCTTAAATGAATTTCATCCCCAAAATTCCTAAGGAAGAAAATGCTTCTAACCCTTAAGTTTAAATCTATTAATTAAAATGAGTTATTAAACTTATTAACTTTTCAAAATAAATTAGTTCGAATAGATTCCAAAATTTTCGAATCTTTTAAATCCATTCATCTATAACAACTAATCCCCTTACATTCATTCCAAAATATAACTTGAAAGTCAAATTTTAGTTAACAAAAATTTTCCAAAATTCTTAAAAAAATTCTAACTCTTAAATTTTCAAAAAAATTCGCCAACGTCCCCTTTGCGCGGCTCGACCAGTACGACTACAAATTACCTCAACGGGCTCCAAACCAATCAAAGAAAACAAAAGCCAAGTGGCCTCCCATATCTGGGGCATAAAATCATCAACCAATTTTAATTTTTCTAAGTTTATTACGTACCTTTTGCATTTGATTTATATTCTTAGTTTGATTTATATTCTTAGCAAGCAATTTATTATCTTCCATCCAAATGCAAATGCACAAGAATCAAATAGCAATCTCTTGCATACCTGTACTTATGAAATCTAAAAGAAAATCATGTTGACAAAAGCAATATAGTGTAATTCTTTATGTTAAAACTAGCATGATATAAATCTACATGTAACTAACAACCATATCTCAATCATATGCAACAACAAGCGGATATTCTACAATAGATGCTATGCACCTAATTGTTTTCAGATGACAAATTTAGATCTAATTACCTGGGTTTCCTATTCAAAATTTTATTTTCGAATTTCTCAAACGAGAAAAATCAAAGCTCAAAATCAAAATGACAAGGAGAGGATCCCTCCAAATAAATGATGGTGACACTCTAGAATCAAAACAACATGGAGCGTCCAGTGGTATTCTAGTTCCTCCAAAAACATCAACTAAAGTGAACAAATATCATTCCTTTCGTAGAATCTTCAAAAATCTCATTTTCAAAATCACCGGGATTTAGGTCCTAATAACAACAATTTAAAATCCCTTGTTTATAAATTTAAAATTTATAAACAATGGTATACAAAATCACATAACCAATCAATTCAATTCAATCAAATCAAATCAATCAAATTCCATGAAGGAATAAATTAACACTAACAGTCAATCAAATTCCATAAGGAAAAACTTATAACTTAACATTGTTTCAAAATGTCAAATGATTAACAAACAAATTTTTAACTTAGGTTCAAAACTTTCTTGATTGTCCAAAAATATAGATAATTATCCAAGTGTACCGTTTTGCTCATTAGTCATTCATTATTGCTTAGAAGATTATCCAAACTAACTCGGACAAAATGGAAAGTTATACTCTATAGTTTATTAGTTTTATTAATTATATTAATTTCTAATTCACTTATAATTTCACTTAGTATTTTATTAAATACTAAAATTATTTATTGGTTATCTCATAATTTCTTACCCAAGTTATAAAATACCTTATAAAGTTATTTCTTTATAAAACATCAAATCATAACTTATTTCACTTTATTTACTTGTATAATATTCGTTTATATCTTGAGAATACATACAAAATCCATTTTACTTTTTTTTCAAAGATCTTGACGAAGATCAAATCAAATTATGGTTTCTTAAAAATCGAGTCAACCTATTAACCTTGTTAACTTAGAGTGTTAAAACGAATAATGTTTATGGGTTGACCCAATCAACAAATAGTTTATGCTACTTAGATGTTTCAAACCATTATATGGTTTCAATAAAAACAATGTTTATCAAAACCTTTTTTATTTGTTTAACTCAATTTTAACCCATGTTAAATTATCTCATATCTTATCTAAGGGAAAAATCTTATTTTCAAAACAATCACTTATTAGAAATACTTTTTATTTTGAAATCAATTCTCTTTAAGGGAACTTAAAAATTAAATACCTGGTTTTAATTTTAAAACTTACCTTTGAAAGCATACTTCATATATTTTTATATATACCAACTTCAAACAATTTATTTATTAAAACTCACTTTGGGTTTATTCGGATTTGAACTCTTTTCGATCGCACAATGATAACAAGAATAATTTACTAAGTATTCCACAAGTTTGCCTAAGCAAACATCTGATCATCACTTAGAAGATTATTCAGGTTATCACAAAACTAATCGAAACAATTTCCTCCTAATTATCCCAAAGAAAATGCATTCCATTTCAAATTTTACTTCCTAATGTATTTTCTATTTTTAAATATTTTCAAAAGTATAGCTATTTCATTTCTCAAAAATTCCTCTGCAATTATTTTCAAAAAACTCCGGGATTTAGATTAAAAATCCTTTTTAAACATATTTTTCAAACTAAATTTATATAAAACTTTCTTTATATAAAAATCATTTCATATTATAATAGTCCTTCTTTATTATAATAGAATTATCTTCAATATTTAAATATCTTATTCCGCTATTTAGATTATAGTACAACTTTTCATAAAGTTTAATTCTTAACTCACCATTATTAAACGGTGAATTATTAATTTAATCATATTCTTCGAACACCTTATAGCCAACTTGTGAAAATTAATTCATAGAGGGTTCATTTTAAATTGAAGCGATAAACGCTCCTAAATAAATCGAGCACAATTTAACAATCAACACACAACAGTCTATGCTTTTCATTTAAGTTAAGCATAACCGAACAAACAATGGTGATAATAAATAAATATTATCACATTTAAACCAACTCACTTTCTAACTATATAGAGTTTTGAAAATTATTTCTTTATATATGTGAAATATAATCCTAGGCAAAATATATAATTTGCCAAAATTTTCAAAAATTTCAATACCATGTCTGTTGGCCTTGGTCGAGTGTTTAGAAATCCCTGTCGATACGAAGGCGTCCTACGTCTCGACCAAAATTCATAAAAACTCAATAGACCAATTAACATAATACGTTTTTATAACATCAACAAATACACTCTCGTATATATAATACTCTTAAACTCATTCTAGGGTATCGCTTACCCTATCTCTAATGAGCCAAACCCTACCAAAGCCAAGGTCCTCACTTAATCTTTAGCTCTGATACCAAATGTAATGATCCGCCTTTTTGACCTTCGAAAGTCGACACCAAACACTACCATTGTGTTCAAATGTCACGCATCCAATCGACAAAAGGGTAGATTATTAGGGTAAATAAAAAGAAAATAACAAAGAACAGAGAAAAACAGAATCTCACCACTGAATCGACAACATATAATATAACAAGGACAGTTGAAACTATCACTCCAAACATACAGAGTATATCAGAGTTAAAAACAAACCTTATCAGCTAGATAGTTATAAAATCCCGACCTTACAAATGCCGATAGGTATACTATATAATACAGCGGAAAATAAAATACTACGACAGGTGATTCTTCAGCTCCCCTCCATGAATCCCATAACACCAAAGCCAACCTGGGAAAATACTCGATCTGACCCGAGCATTATAAATAAATAACATCCGAATCAGTCTGGAAATACCTGCGTGAGGTAACTCGAATAACGGGGAATATATATAAAAATTCAATGAGACCACGCCGCTAAAGCGGAATGGGTTTTTTACCTCACAAGAATAACATCCATACAGGCAAGAGCAGAAATAAATATCAAGAAACAATTCCAAATATGATTGAGCATAAATAATATTAAACCAGACTTGAGAGAATGGAAATAAACCGAGTAAAATCCAAACTGGACATAATGGATAGAACAAGGAAAATTGTCCAACTTGATAGAATGGACTAAATAAGGTAACTGTCAAAATTCAATAGAATGGGCTAAATAAAGTAACAATCCAAACTCGATAGAATGGGCTAAATAAAGTAATAGTCAATACTCGATAGAATGGACTAAATAAACACTTAAATGGCGTGATGAGGAGTTGGCTCTACTCATGGTAATTTAAAGCTAAAACAGATTCAGGGGTTTCGAATCAAATAAGGAAAGGAAAAATTTCAACAAATGACTAGGAGGGTGTGTCCCCCTTACCGAAAGTATAGCTCTAGAAATATACTTGAGAACTCCGATGGATCTCGGAAACCTCCAAGCCGTACCCCGCAAAGTGTTATCGAGAATCTGAATACTTCGCATCTCAATGCGCAACACCGAATCCAATCTAGAGTGGATGCGAAAATACCCTAATGGGAGCAACCTCACATAGCTTGGCCCCCACTCGCACTTTGGGTTTAGTCATTTCCGACAAAGGATAACAAAGCTCAAATGAGCAACACATCGTCTTAGAGTAACGAAAATAAAGTGGCTGAGGTAACTGATAGCCCAGATACCAACTATCGAGGACATAAAACGATCATATATGGAAATTAAGTCTTGTATATTTATCGCCACTCGTTGAATTCAAACTTGTACTATTTCTAGATTAATAATAATACCGGACAAGTCAAAGTAGTGCTACCTAAAAGTCATGTTACATGATTATTCTTAACTTTCGAAATAGCAATAAGTCTAATTCTTCAATGTTTAGTGCTAATTATACAAATAAATCATTTCCATATAAGTGATTTGCTTTATAGAAATAATTCATTTCCATAAACGAATCAACCTTTTCCGTTTTAAAAACGAACTGAACTTTTTGGCTTGATTTCCATATTGGTAAAACATTTTTAGAATTAGTTCCACATTGATAAAACGTTAGGAGAATAATTTTTTCCAAGCACGCGACCCCGAATGCCTAAACCAACATCAGACCGAGCACCCAGAAGATTATCCAACTTATCATCCCAATAATCGAGTTCCAATTCCTTTTTATACTTTAAAACCAATATTACTTATCCCGAAAGATAACTAATTACATTTAAAATCTTTTTAAGTAAACAATTCATTATCTATAATAAAATAGAAAATTATTTTCGAACACTTTTATAACATTGGTAAATTAACTTTTAAAAGCTGTATTAAATCAGCTTATTAAAATAATTTTATTATATTCGTCAATTTACTTTAATCACTTTTATTAAATTGATCAATACTTTAAATTATCATTAATTACAAAGAATAATTAAATTCAAATAATCATTAGTTATAATTAAATAAGTCATCTCAAACACCATTTATTAAAATGATAAGTAATTTTAAATTTCGTTAATTAAAACAATTAATTAAGTTCAAATATTCATAAGTTAATTGGATAAATTAAATTCAAACTTCATTAGTCAAAACGATTAATTAAAATATCATTTTTTTAAAATTATTTATTTATTTATTAAACATCGTGAATTAAAATGATTTAACTAAATTCCAATTATCATTAGTTAAAATCAATTAATAAAATTTATAACAATCAATTGTTTAAATGATTAATAAAATTCAAACATTATTATTAAAAATGACTAATTACCTTTCAATATCATTAATTAAGATGATTCAATTAAATTCAAAAATCATTAATTAAAATGAACCATTACTTTGAAATACATATTCGTCCATCGGTCAAATCGGATATGTAATTATTGGAATAATTATCATTAATTTAAAATGATTATGAATTTTAATTATCATCAATTAAAATAATTAATTAAACATAAATAATCATTATTTAAAATGATTAATTAATTTAAATATCATTAATTAAATAATCAACTAAACTCAAATAATCATTACTTAAATTGATTAATTAAGTATAAAACATCATAAGCAAAAATGATTAATTAAATCTAAAGATAAACCAATTTTCAACATCGTTAATTAAATTGGTTAATCAATTTTAAAATCATTAGTTAAAATGATTAATTAATCTAAATTATCATCGATCAAAATGATTAATGAATTTTCAATATTCTTTTTATCGGAAACACAAGCTCAAGTTCATATGATAGGGTTTTGGAAATGAAATTAAATAAATGACGATGTAGCAAATATTTCTATAACGACATTTAATATCAAATGGAATATCAGGGTTTTATTTTAATTAACAATCAATATTACAACATAATTGCTCTGCAAAAATATTATAACATAATGATGTAAATAAATAATTTATGGTCGAGAAACCACCTTTGGGTCTCTCTATAGATTTTCCATGCAAAACAATGGTTATCGATAATATATAGATAATCATATGGGTTTATAATGATCAAATTAATATGTCATCCATTTTCCAAATGGAAATTCTACCAGACAAGCAATCAAACAATTTTAGCTAACATCCAAACAATCAATAAATATTTATAACATCATTAGTATGATATAATAAAATTAAATGTGAGTTAAACTCACATTGATTCCAATTATCGCTTAAGCGTTTCGATTGGGAATAAAATCGAACCAGCGTTCAACTTCAGCACAAATAATCTACCAGCTCCAAACTCCTTCAATTCTATTCCAAGATGTAGATATCATCATTACGAATTCAACGCAACTGGTCGAGTTTGATTTGTACCTAGTATGAAATAGATATTGATTTTGCAAGATCATGGAGTTAATTAAATAATTTATTCACTAATTACATTGCTAATTACCATCCAAAACCCTAATCCTCTATGCTCAAAACACGGCCACGATACGTTAAACCCAGTCGCGACTTTCACTGCACGCCGCTGCCGCCCTAGGCCCTCAACCACCACCGCCCTAGGCCCTCAACCACCACCGCCCTAGGCCCTCAACCGCAACCACCTTCTTGACACAGGTAGCCCCACATCGGCAGAGTCGAACGTCTCCAACACCATCCTCTACAACACCTCCGACGTAAAGAAAAACCCACCCAAACCTGAACGTTATCGAGCCAAATCGTGAATGCCACGCTCCACCCAACGATGATCGGCCAGGGCCGATGAACTCCTCATCCTCTCGCCTACCTTTTTGCTTTTGGGCCCGACATCTGAAAATGCCTCAAACGGTTGGAACAACGTTGGTCGTCCATTACTAGGGTTTGTTTTAAAGAAACTGTCAGCTAGGATTATATTCTAGGGTTTGGGCAAAAGAATGAAGGGTATGGGTCCTTATATAAGATCCTATCCGGTACTATTCATGTCTTAAAATTGACGAACTCCAAACGAGACGTGCCGCCTGGCGTTCTATATGTTATACCCTCATTCCGAACACAATGAAATATGTATTGGAAGCCAATTCCATCATATTCAGAAATAGCTTTTCAAAATCAATTTATTTTAATTAAAGTTCTAAAAATAAATTCTACGCGTTTCAAGCTCGTACGACCAAACGATAAGTCCGATCTTTACGAAACTTGAAATCCTATAATTATTCACTATTATGGATCTGATGAAACTGGTTTCATCAAAATCTGAGACTGTACCCGAAAGGCTTTTTTTTACAGATTTAAATATTTAATTATCGATATTTATCTGGTCTATTTACATTTTTAAATATATTTACAAATTGAATTCACCAATATTATTTATTAATTAAAAGGAGTTAAACAAAATTATTAATCCTTTTAATTAACATTTACTTCCATATTCAGATATTTAAATATGCTATATATTTGAATTACAAGTTATTAAATCCCAAAATTCAATTATTTTGAATATTTAAAATAAATTAAACATTTAGAAATCAAATACCCAAAAAATTTGGTTGTTACAATGCCCTTACAAGTAAGCGACTGAACGAACTTCCACGGGCCCAATCTCCTGCTCCCCCTTCTCCATCTCGCTCCTCTTCCTCTGCCTTATTCTTATCTCTTTAATCTCTATCTCCATACCCGGTACCAGTACTCGAACCGGCCCAAGTACCATCAATAACCATTTCGGTTTTTCTGGGTCCGAGCCCAAAGCCCTATTCTTGAGTTTCAGATATTTGGAGGATTGCTTCTTTGGTGTCTTACATACAAGGGCTGAACTGGAAGAGTTTATTATGAGCAGGAAGAAGCGGCGACAATGTGGCAGGGTAGAATTCTAAAGAGTCCGATGAAGAATCATGACCGTTCACGTTGGTGATGATGGCCCTTGGATTAACCTTGAGGAGAACCATATATGTTGAATGTTTTTTGTTTCATGTGGAAGTAGGTGTATTTAAAGATGTCTATGTATGTATAATTCTGGTTTTTCCATGCTAGGGAAAAGCAACGTAGAAATCAACAAAGTGCTATGTAGCGTTCGCAAGCAATTTTTGCCCTGTAGTCATTAAGGATGCATCCGGACGCATTGGAAGCTCCAACATCCCATTCTTTCAAGCAAGCCTGTTCAATTCATTGGAGAGTACAGCGGACGCGTCGGACAGGTCTAGTCGATTTACCCCCAACGGCTCCTCTTTCCTCCTCCCCTTCTATATATTTCTCCTTCACCATCTTCATCTTCACAACTCCAAACCAGCAAATAACAATTGTTTCCATCAATCCGCAAGGATATTCAAGTGATCTTTATTTTTTTCCTCTCTACATTACATATTTTTTTAATAATTTTGTCAATAAGAATGTAAAACCGAATGGCTCCACATCAGTAGACGTACGACATTATTTAGATTATGCTAAAATATGCTGTAGAAGCGTATTCTGCCTACGGTAGTAATAAATAAGGAGTGCAAAAATCTATAGGAGAAAAATTTCAATCGAGCTGTAGAAAACATTCTGTTTATTGAACCGATAGACGAAGTCTAAATCTGGCATAAATACGATAGTCTTAGAAAAGATTGTGTTGAATGGAAAAGCTTGTACAACAAAACTGGTGCTGGTTGGGATAATCTTAGACAAACTGTTACAGGCAGCAAGGACTCGTGAAGTGATCAGACAAAGGTATTTTTCATATATACATTTTGTGTTTGTAATCTTTTATTAATTTATTTTTACTTGTAGGAATTTGAAATGATTGTTTTGAAATATAGAAAAGACCGATTGGCAATTTGAAGTTGATGCAACAATTGTTTCGAGAAATAAATGCAACTGGACAAACATCGTATATGCCTACTACTAACCAAGAACCAGCATAAAAAGTACTCCTCCTTCTACACAAACCGAGATTAATAGAACATGGGCTTTTGAAGGGTTTTTTAATCAATTGGATGAAATGAAAGATTGACAAATTCCAAATTTTTTAAGGTTTTTATTAATTTTGATATATTTTGATTTTTGTACTGTTATTTCAATTTAAGTAAACGCATATTACACAACAGAACAACTGATTAATAAATTATAAATCAATTACATTAAAAATCATAACTCAAATCCCGGCTTAAATACCTTGTTCGTAGCACCAAATGTATTCTCCTTTCACTCAACTTCCCACTCAAATGTCCCACTCAAATTCTCTGTTTCCGTTCGTTAACAACGCAAACTTGGTCTATAAATCATGCATGTCTATTTTCATGAGACTGATAGATGCAATGTTTTTTATATATTAGTATTCGGATATATATGCTACCATCCTTTTAATACCTAGATGAGCCAACTAATTGCATGTATTTTTAAGACAGTATAAATCAAACCCACGTTGTATATTTAGCTGGTTAACAAAATATTTTCTTAATGATCTAATCAAATAAATAAACATTCAAAATGTATAAGGTATCAGAATACTATATGTCAGTCATTACTATATGTCAGTGTATCTTAAATATGATAATTTTCTAAATTTAGACATGTTTTAAATGCTAATCACACAAATATGACACTTCAAAAACTATTTACGTATATAGATCACTTTGTTAATATTAGTGTCACATTGACAAAAATGTTTCAACGATATTTCAAATTCGTTGGTATATTATTTTTCAGATTGGTTTCAGAAAACAGATGTTATTCGAAAAGTCTTCATATTAAAAAAATAAACAGTAAGGGAAACTTTTGAAAATGTGCGTGTTACCTCAATAAATACTTGCGTATTTTGAATTGTATGACATTTCAAATCCCGTTAGTACATTTTTACTAATGTGGCGTTGATAATTTGAAATAAAAGAGTAATTTAAGAATTTAATATGCTGAATGCACTTAAGAAATGCGTATGATTACGTTGATTATTTGGATAAGACTATGATAAATAAATATTTATGCGAGGCAAGTAACTTAAAGAGCATTCAAATCTTGTTGTCTGCCCTTTGTTGTATTGTAGTAGTTGGTATCCATAATTGTTTTATTCGATTTTCTATCCTAAGTTAATGGTGAAATGCACTTCTAGAGGAATGTTCATTTTCCATGTTGTCATTTAGTGCATTGACTTGAAGAAATTTAAATATAGTTTGGTTTATTCTATTATGTTTCACTTTTTCAAATAATGGCCTGAACGAAAATCTATATAAATGTTTTAACACTTCATCTAGAAATGACCATTGGCGAAATTTTCTTAATGTGGACTTCCAAAATCAAATTGTCTGAAGTTTCAAAAAGTAAAAAAAATGTCTTTAACTTTCCTCTTTAAATCTCTCTAATCCTGTTTATTCACTACTGGAGAAGAGGTAAATTGCAACGGACCATCCCGACGGCCGTCGATGGCTTCGTCATTTAATTTTTGATAGCTTTTGACGACTGTCTATTTTAATCAATTTAATTTATCACATTATTTTAACTTATTAATCATAGAAGTTTGAACTTTGTTTAAAATTCCAACTTAATTCTTAAAAGTTTAAGAAGATATTTTTATTTAATTATTCAATCTAAGACAGTTTGTGGCTAATTAAATTAGTGATTTCGATAATATTTTATTTTGTAATTCGATATTTAACTTTATTGAAAATCAAACTTAAATGATCAATCTATACAACTTTCAGTCCGTCCATTATACAATTTTGGTGAAATTTATGATGCGTAACTGCTTTATGAATTTAAATATATTTTTTAACCATTGGTAACTAATTATAAATTTTTAAATGTATTTAATATTATAAATTCATATCAAAGAAAATATTCGGTAGAATTTTTTTTTTTGGAATCTTACATTGATCCAAAGTATTTTGGACCTATTTTCAAAATATGATTAGAAAGTAAACAAATTTAGGACGACAATCTTGATTCTCAAATCTATATCCAAACTAAAAACCTTTCATTTGAAGGCCAAACGATCTTCAAACGAGACAAAATTCGGTTCATCTATACTTTATAATGTATTTATCCAATCAATATGGCTAGATTGAAAAAAATTGAAGGAAAAAATTTGTAACGACCCTAGATTTTAATTTAATTTAAATTAATAATTAAATGAATTTTTGAATAAAAATTTGTAAAATTTATTTTTAAATGGATTAATTGATTGCGAGTTTCCCCGATATCCAAATATATTTTGTATAAATCATTTAAATTTAAAAATATTATAAATATTGTATATATATGTGTATATATGTATTTGGGCATATACGAGTGAAATTGTAAATAATGGTTTAATAATAAGTAATAATAAAGATTAGGATATATGGTTAATAATAATTTGAATTTATAAATTAACTTTTAAAACAATAAATAAAATAAAATAAAATAAATACATAGATAAATTCAAATGACATGTTAATAAACTTTGTAAAAACATAAAGTGAAATGAAATACAACCAAGATATACTTACCAAATAAAATATAAAGTAGCTAACAATTTAACAACATCATAAAAATAGAACTTCACTAGATTTCAAAGTAATAGGGCCAAAACAAATAAAATATACTCAAGTAAATAAAACAAAACAAAGCATATCATATCAGCCGAATTAGAGAAAAGGTAGACAAAGAAATAAACAAAGTACATATGTACATGCTTATACAAAGCAAAGAAAACTGTACAAACATAATTTAAATAGCATAGTTGGAAACAAAATAGGACATTTCATTTAATGCCCCATATTCTCAAGCACAAAAACTATCATCTCAGCCCAAAAATAAGCATGGCTTAGTCAACAAACAAAAATAAAAAATATCAGATCAAAGACAATGTTGTACCAGTATATGAAACAAAGCCTGCATATTTTTATATATACATCATCTCCATTTCGTTCCTCTAAAATCTGAGCATTTGAAAAATAAAAGAGAAAAACTACAACCCGAAAACTAAACAAGATCGACAACTATCATCATCGACAAACTCAAAATCATTCAACTTAAAAGGAAGCAGAACAGGGTTAAAGGCAGATCAAACATACAGCCTTCAAAACATAAAGCTTCCTCTGTTCAAACTTGTTTTCAGGTGAGCCAACTCAAAATTTTAAAACAGTTCTTTTGGATCTTTAGGTCTGCGATGATAATGATTTAAAATATTGTGTGAATGTGTATATGTTAGCCAATGTATATGCATGTATATGGGTGAATCAATATGTGCATGACTGTTATCAGGCAAGACATGCCTCTGTTATATATGACAAGGTTGAGAAGATTGAAAAAAAAAATTCGTATCTCCCAAACAAATCAAATTTAGGTTCTGATTTCTAAAAGAAAAATGTTTGTAACAAGTTAACATTATTTTTAAAAATAAATTCAAAAGGATTTAGGAAGCAATTATTTCAACATATATAATTTACAGTAAAATCATCATAAATCAAAAAATTCGAGTATTTCAGTTTTATAATCTGATTATATAATTGTGATTGTATTACAAAATAATTATTTTAGGTGAAGGAATAATGATTTTTAAGTTTATAAATGATGAAGAATTGCCAGTTGAACAAAATTGACATTTTTATCAAAATACGATGATCAACGATGAGTTGGGGATCGTGATTAATGGTGAAGATAGCTTAGGCAGTGGAGATTGGAGGAAAAATGGTAGAATATTTTTTTTGATGATTGTAGAAGTGTTGCGATGTGGATTTAGGGTTTAAAACCCGATTTGACTCGTCGAAGTTTGGAGCTGGAATTCGCCAGCATCGTTGCATCGAGTGGAATCGCGTTCAGGGGAAAGAAGCAGGGGACCATGACGGAGATCTTGGTGGAGTGGCGAAGTCATCGGTGACATGGATTGGCGAGGCGGAATGTTTTGGGTTGAACTATGCTGTTATAGGTCTTGTTGATGTGCTCGATTTTCATTTCTGAGGAAATTGACGATGATGGATGGTCGGGATAGTCATGTGTGTTGCGGATGATGTGGCAAGGTGGTTGGGATTGATCGGAGAAGCTCCGATCGTTGGTGCATATGCACCATTATTTTTGTGTATCAGTGAGGAGTTTAGGAAGAAGAAGAAGATGGGTTTCGTATAGGGAGAGCTCGGGGAAATGAAGATTTGGCTCGGGTTTGGTTGCGTGTAGCTCGCGAGTGGACTATACTGTTAACAGTTTTGAATTTAAAACTAAACTAAGTTTTTTAAAGGAAATTTATAAAACGTGAAAGCTCGGGGAAACCCAGATTTGGCTCGAGGAAGATATGAGTTGGTCTCGGGTTTTTGAAATGATAATAGAGTTTTGAAGATATAGAAATAACCAGTTTTAAAAGCAATAATTAATTCAGGATAATGTGATAAGTTAATCAAGGTAATTTAAGATAATTAATTTGAGTTAAAAGTTAATTAACTACTGAAAATAATTAAAGATAATTACTTAGTTAAAAGTAATTAACTAAAGGTTAAAGTTGATTAAGTGATTAAGAATAATCACTTATTTTAATTAATTAAGGATAATTAATTAAATGGTAATAAATTAAAGGTTAATTTATTAATTAAAGATAATTAATTAAATAGTGAATTAAATAATTAAAGGATAATTATTTAATAATTAAAGGTTGATTAATTATAATTTAAGGGTAAATTAATTTATCATTAATGGTAAATTAATAAATGATAAAAGAATAATAAATCAAAATGGTTTGTAATTAATTAATGTTAATTAACCAAGATTAAAAATTCATAAGAAATTAATCTGATTTGAATTTATCAGATAATTAACTTACCTTACTTATTGATGTTTGAATTCTATTGAATGATTGAATTGTTGATATCCCTGATATATGATGCTTTGTACCTTGATTTATGTTGTGATCTGTAGTTTACTTATCTGTGATATATATCTGTGATCTGTGAATGAACGATAAGCGTGATAGTTAATACCGCTTATCAACTATATTTCTGTATTCTGATCTGTGATGATTGAATGATGTTGCACTATTGTGTGAAACCCCTGGACTACACCCTTACACACACAAATATGGATTTCATGTGGAAATCGGTTAAGTCACAGATAATTTAAATTTGATGTTTTTGAAATTGAAATTTTAATTTCAATTGGTTTTGAAATTGGAAATTTGGGTTTAAAGTGAAAAGCTTTTGAAATAGGATTTCAAAGATAAAAGTTATTTTGAATAACTTAATCGAGTTTTGAAAATTTAAATAATTTGATTTAAATTTGAATTCAAGTTTGAAATTGAATCCTATGATTTGAAACTAGGGATTAAAGATGATATAAATGTGTTTGTATGAATTTAAACCATTTTAAAAGTGAAATTTTGAGAATTTGGATTTAACCCAAGAACCTTAACTAGTATTAATGAATCAGATTTCCAAAATGAAAACTGTTTGTTTTAAAAGAATAAAAGCTTTCAGATAAGAAATGAAATTCCAGTTTAATTAAAGGAATTTCAAGATTGAATTGAAAAAAATGATTTTCCAAGTTATGAATGAATTCTTTTTAAAAGCTATGAATTGAATCTGTTTATTTTTAACAGATTTAAAATGATGTTTTGTTTAACCTATTCGAAATGAAATTGTTTTGAAAGCTATGAGTTAAATCTTTGATTTAAAGATTTAACGAATTAATTAAATTTGTAATGGAAATTGTTTTGGAAAATCTGTGAATGAATCTTTGTGAAAACTGAGTAAATTTTGTGAATTAAATCTTTTATTTAAAAGATTAAAATGGTAATGTGTTTAAACCATTTGGAGGAAGATTTTGGGTAATAAATTGTGACTTAATTGAAATCCCATTATCCATTTGTTTTTGAATATTACGCTCACTATTCGGTTCAGCCGGGAGAGGACCTTTGCGTCATATAACCCATTCCAAATAATGATACGTCGTATATGGATGGCATTTGAAGACCGGTGGTGAAGACCGGATATTTTCGAAAATGAAAGGACAACCTGTCGAATGTCTCTACACCGAATTGCTCCGGTATAGAGATTTATATCACTCTTTTTGTGATGGGAAGTCCGGACGTGATTAGAAAATTATTTAGATTTGCAAGGACTTCTTCGGAAGTGCCTTCGGTTCTGTTCGATCCCGGAACAGACTTGTATGGATTGTATGTTTGACATTACAAATTGAGATATAAAGCCGATTTCTTTCAAATACATTTCTGTTGGTGGTAGAGAATTTATTCTCTTAGCTTAACACCCTTCTCTGAGACGTACGAGCTCAGAGGTTATGTAGTTGAAATTTATCAACGATATACTCCCAATTTGGTAATGTGACATGCTGAGTGTTGCTGTGTGATGATCATTGTTTGATCATTTGTGATATCATCATTTGTTTGATCATTTATCTTGGTGATCATTACTTTGATCATCTGTTGACCCAAAGCATGGCTTTGTGACAAAGCGTAGCTTTGTGGATGAGACTTCGTCGGACCTCACACCCCGGAAATGGTCAAAACAGGAAGGATGCGGCAAGGTTATTAGGGGATCGCGCCCCCTTAGTGTATGTCATTTCCTTCTGGATAGAGGTTGTATCATGGTATGGAGCCCAGATATTTAACCTGTTGTTGCTGCAAATTTATTACTTTGTGGTTGTTGGAAATCGAGTATCCTCGTATAAAGGTTGTTACAACCGGGGGATGGCATATTCGTGTCAGTAGTTACCCAACTAGGGGTAACCCGGCCTTGTGTTGGCAAAGATCTAACCGTAATGTTAGGTTATTTCTCGGGGTGTATTTCCAGAGGCGTACCTATGTGGCAATGGGAAATTCCTTGGCTTGACCATTTGTTGGAAATCCATCTTCCAATACGAACTTTGTACGGTATTAGTTGTAGAACCTGCCATTTACGTACGGTGGTCACCACTGTTTAGATGGTAGCTATAGTAGGCATACGATAATGGTCGTATGTTGGCTAAGATTGATATTCTATTTTCGAAATACTTTCTCCACTATGCACTAATAATAATATCAAAAATGATTTGTTTTGCATAGTAAGCATCTTTGACTATCATAAGAAAAATTTCCTCCAATTCTGCGTTTGCATTGTGTGTGTGGCGGGAGGTCTTATGGTAGTTTCATTTTCTAAAAGCATTGCGAATTGACCTTAAAAATTCTCTTGTTGATCGTTTTTAAAGATAAACTGTTTTTGTTGCTCACACCAATCCCATGACTTATCCGGAGTTTATTGGTTCTTTCCTAAACTTTGGGTGCTCAAAATTTTCTACACGGACAGTCTACAGTTGGGTTTTTCAGATATTCAGAATTAGTAGATATTCTGGAGCTAGTTCCGTCTTTGGATCGGACTACACTTGTTTATCTTTGTGCATCGTTATTGGGAGTATGAGCTACTGTTGGAGTTCTCTCTTGAAGACTATTTTAGAGTTATTTATTCCGTTGCTGATGTTATCGTTTTCTTTTCCACTGCTATTTATTGTATCATATCTCTGATGTATATTGATATTCATTGTATCACTCTGTTGTATCGGATATTGTATCAATGCTGTATATCAATGTATTATTCTTTTTCTTCCGCTGTGTTATTTACTTAACTGTGTTATAAGCTCCGACGACTCGGATTTGAACGGTCGAATCTATGGCATTCGAGTACGATGTAAAGTATGGATGTCGATTTTCGAGCGCAAAAATCCGCTTTGTTACATTTGGTATCAGAGCTAAGGTTGAACTTTAGCTCAGGAGTATAACACATTAAGTAACTCATTAGAGATAGGGTAGAGTATCCCTAGAATGAGTGTATCTCTAAGATATCCATCTGAACGTCTTAGTAAATTCTCTTACTATCCACTAATAGTGAGTATGAGTGCAAGAAGAGGACGAGATAAGGGACATGGGAATACGACTATAAATGGTCAATACCCTGCGATAGTGGGACCAATCTTTCTTATCAATCTCCTTTGATTCGTTTCCAAATTCTTTTCATTTCTTTGTACCAGCTACAAGAAGAAGTTTCGTTGTGATGATGGCCCTACGAATCGTTGTAGAAGATCCTTACTTAGTATCTTCATCGGTTTCTTATCATTTTTTGATTTAAACCTTAATGAATATAAATTGGAGAATTGGAATTAAAACTTTAAATAAATTGGAAATTTTAATTTGAGGTAAATTGATTAATAGAATATGAGGATAAACTTGAATTGAATCAATAAAACGATTTCGTTTGAAAACCCAATTTTGAAATTCTATAGTAATTTCTTGTGAATACCAAAGTCCGAAAAGGGACAAATTGGTATGTATTCTGAGATATTCCGATTTAAGTTCGGAATTCATATCTTAAGTTTGAGGAATTATAGGAGATCGAATCTGTCTATCTCTGTGTTATTTTCGTGCCTGCGAATTTCGAGGACGAAATTCTTTTAAGGGGGGAAGTTTGTAACGACCCTAGATTTTAATTTAATTTAAATTGATAATTAAATGAATTTTTGAATAAAAATTTGTAAAATTTATTTTTAAATGGATTAATTGATTGCGAGTTTCCCCAATATCCAAATATATTTTGTATAAATCATTTAAATTTAAAAATATTGTAAATATTATATATATATGTGTATATATGTATTTGGGCATATACGAGTGAAATTGTAAATAATGGTTTAATAATAAGTAATAATAAAGATTAGGATTGATGGTTAATAATAATTTGAATTTATAAATTAACTTTTAAAACAATAAATAAAATAAAATAAAATGAATACATAGATAAATTCAAATAACATGTTAATAAACTTTGTAAAAACATAAAGTGAAATGAAATACAACCAAGATATACTTACCAAATAAAATATAAAGTAGCTAACAATTTGACAACATCATAAAAATAGAACTTCACTAGATTTCAAAGTAATAGGGCCAAAACAAATAAAATATACTCAAGTAAATAAAACAAAACAAAGCATATCATATCAGCCGAATTAGAGAAAAGGTAGACAAAGAAATAAACAAAGTACATATGTACATGCTTATACAAAGCAAAGAAAACTGTACAAACATAATTTAAATAGCATAGTTGGAAACAAAATAGGACATTTCATTTAATGCCCCATATTCTCAAGCACAAAAACTTTCATCTCAGCCCAAAAATAAGCATGGCTTAGTCAACAAACAAAAATAAAAAATATCATATCAAAGACAATGTTGTACCAGTATATGAAACAAAGCCTGCATATTTTTATATATACATCATCTCCATTTCGTTCCTCTAAAATCTGAGCATTAGAAAAAAAAAAAGAGAAAAACTGCAACCTGAAAACTAAACAAGATCGACAACTATCATCATCGACAAACTCAAAATCATTCAACTTAAAAGGAAGCAGAACAGGGTTAAAGGCAGATCAAACATACAGCCTTCAAAACATAAAGCTTCCTCTGTTCAAACTTGTTTTCAGGTGAGCCAACTCAAAATTTTAAAACAGTTCTTTTGGATCTTTAGGTCTGCGATGATAATGATTTAAAATATTATGTGAATGTGTATATGTTAGCTAGTGTATATGCATGTATATGGGTGAATCAATATGTGCATGACTGTTCTCAGGCAAGACATGCCTCTGTTATATATGACAGGGTTGAGAAGATTGAAAAAAATAATTCTTATCTCCCAAACAAATCAAATTTAGGTTCTGATTTCTAAAAGAAAAATGTTTGTAACAAGTTAACATTATTTTTAAAAATAATTCAAAAGGATTTAGGAAGCAATTATTTCAACATATATAATTTACAGTAAAATCATCATAAATCAAAAAATTCGAGTATTTCAGTTTTATAATCTGATTATATAATTGTGATTGTATTACAAAATAATTATTTTAGGTGAAGGAATTATGATTTTTAAGTTTATAAATGATGAAGAATTGCCAGTTGACCAAAATTGACATTTTTATCAAAATACGATGATCAACGATGAGTTGGGGATCGTGATTAATGGTGAAGATAGCTTAGGCAGTGGAGATTGGAGGAAAAATGGTAGAATATTTTTTTTGATGATTGTAGAAGTGTTGCGATGTGGATTTAGGGTTTAAAACCCGGTTTGACTCGTCGAAGTTTGGAGCTGGAATTCGCCAGCATCGTTGCATCGAGTGGAATCGCGTTCAGGGGAAAGAAGCAGGGGACCATGGCGAAGATCTTGGTGGAGTGGCGAAGTCACCGGTGACAGGAATTGGCGAGGCGGAACGTTTTGGGTTGAACTATGCTGTTATAGGTCTTGTTGATATGCTCGATTTTGATTTCTGAGGAAATTGATGATGATGGATGGTCGGGATAGTCATGTGTGTTGCCGATGATGTAGCAAGGTGGTTGGGATTGATCGGAGAAGCTCCGATCGTTGGTGCATATGCACCATTATTTTTGTGTATAGTGAGGAGTTTAGGAAGAAGAAGAAGATGGGTTTCGTACAGGGAGAGCTCGGGGAAATGAAGATTTGGCTCAGGTTTGGTTGCGTGTAGCTCGCGAGTGGACTATACTGTTAACAGTTTTGAATTTAAAACTAAACTAAGTTTTTTTAAAGGAAATTTATAAAACGTGAAAGCTTGGGGAAACCCAGATTTGGCTCGGGGAAGATATGAGTTGGTCTCGGGTTTTTGAAATGATAATAGAGTTTTGAAGATATAGAAATAACCAGTTTTAAAAGCAATAAGTAGTTCAGGATAATGTGATAAGTTAATCAAGGTAATTTGAGATAATTAATTTGAGTTAAAAGTTAATTAACTACTGAAAATAATTAAAGATAATTACTTAGTTAAATGTAATTAACTAATGGTTAAAGTTGATTAGGTGATTAATCTTTGTGCATCTTGGTGTCAAACATCCATCACCGAAAGAAACAAACCAACAGAGACGTTGAATTTGTCTTTAGCCGTGAGCCCATCATTGGGCATCATATTCTTATCGCACCATTCAACAATTATTCTTGTGAATATTCTTGTTTAAACTTATTCCACTCTAGGTTTTAATGCATAAGCCGAACTAAACTCGATTGGATTTATATTTGTCCTGTATTTTTTTTTAACCCAGGAGAACTCGGCGGACCGGTAAACTCCTGAGGAGGGTATAGTAAAGCAGGATAAATTTATATAGGATAGGGAAGCACATGGTAGGAATCTAACATGGGTCTTTTTACCAGAACTCAAGTCACCTTTCCACTGCAATTACAAATTCGTATCTTATATCTAAAAACAACTTTCAATATCTACAGATTAAGCTTCTATTTTTTGACGTCTCATTTCAATTTGTATTCTATTTAAGTCCATAGAGGTGCTGAATAACCCTCCCAATTTTTTTTCAAAAGTTAAAACAAAATTACTATGTTGTTGTTTATCAATCCTTTTTTTCTCGTTTTATTTTTCTCTCTATGAATGAATCTTTGTGAAAACTGAGTAAATTTTGTGAATTAAATCTTTTATTTAAAAGATTAAAATGGTAATGTGTTTAAACCATTTGGAGGAAGATTTTGGGTAATAAATTTTGACTTAATTGAAATCCCATTATCCATTTGTTTTTGAATATTACACTCACTATTCGGTTCAGTCGGGAGAGGACCTTTGCGTCATATAACCCATTCCAAATAATGATACGTCGTATATGGATGGCATTTGAAGACCGGTGGTGAAGACCGGATATTTTCGAAAATGAAAGGACAACCTGTCGAATGTCTCTGCACCGAGTTGCTCCGGTATAGAGATTTATATCACTCTTTTTGTGATGGGAAGTCCGGACGTGATTAGAAAATTATCCGGATTTGCAAGGACTTCTTTGGAAGTGCCTTCGATTCTGTTCGATCCCGGAACAGACTTGTATGGATTGTATGTCTGACATTACAAATTGAGATTTAAAGCCGATTTCTTTCAAATACATTTCTGTTGGTGGCAGAGAATTTATTCTCTTAGCTTAACACCCTTCTCTGAGACGTACGAGCTCAGAGGTTATGTAGTTGAAATTTATCAGCGATATACTCCCAATTTGGTAATGTGACATGTTGAGTGTTGCTGTGTGATGATCATTGTTTGATCATTTGTGATATGATCATTTGTTTGATCATTTATCTTGGTGATCATTTCTTTGATCATATGTTGACCAAAGCATGGCTTTGTGACAAAGCGTAGCTTTATGGACGAGACTTCGTCGGACCTCACACCTCGGAAATGGTCAAAACAGGAAGGATGCGGCAAGGTTATTAGGGGATCGCGCCCCCTTAGTGTATATCATTTCCTTCTGGATAGAGGTTGTATCATGGTATGGAGCCCAGATATTTAACCTGTTGTTGCTGCAAATTTATTACTTTGTGGTTGTTGGAAATCGAGGATCCTCGTATAAAGGTTGTTACAACCGGGGGATGGCATATTCGTGTCAGTAGTTACCCAGCTAGGGGTAACCCGGCCTTGTGTTGGCAGAGATCTAACCGTAATGTTAGGTTATTTCTCGGGGCGTCTTTCCAGAGGCGTACCTACGTGGCAATGGGAAGTTCCTTGGCCTGACCATTTGTTGGAAATCCATCTTCCAATACGAACTTTGTACGGTATTAGTTGTAGAACCTGCCATTTACGTACGGTGGTCACCACTGTTTAGATGGTAGCTATAGTAGGCATACGATAATGGTCGTATGTTGGCTAAGATTGATATTCTATTTTCGAAATACTTTCTCCACTATGCACTAATAATAATATCAAAAATGATTTGTTTTGCGTAGTAAGCATCTTTGACTATCATAAGAAGAAATCTCCTCCAATTCTGCGTTTGCATTGTGTGTGTGGCGGGAGGTCTTATGGTAGTTTCATTTTCCAAAAGCATTGCGAATTGACTTTAAAAATTCTCTTGTTGTTCGTTTTTAAAGATAAACCGTTTTTGTTGCTCACACCAGTCCCATGATTGATCCGAAGTTTATTGTTTCTTTCCTAAACTCTGGGTGCTCAAAATTTTCTACACGGGCAGTCTAGAGTTGGGTTTTTCAGATATTCAGAATTAGTAGATATTCTGGAGCTAGTCCAGTCTTTGGATTGGACTACACTTTCTTATCTTTGTGCATCGTTATTGGGAGTACGAGCTACTGCTGGAGTTCTCTCTTGAAGACTATTTTAGAGTTATTTATTCCGTTGCTGATGTTATCGTTTTCTTTTCCGCCGCTATTTATTGTATCATATCTCTGATGTATATTTATATTCATTGTATCACTCTATTGTATTGGATATTGTATCAATGCTGTATATCAATTTATTATTCTTTTTCTTCCGCTGTGTTATTTACTTAACTGTGTTATAAGCTCCAGCGACTCGGATTTGAACGGTCGAATCTATGGCATTCGAGTACGATGTAAAGTATGGATGTCGATTTTCGAACGCGAAAATCTGTATCGTTACAAAATTAGACTCAAAATATATCATTTACCAGATAGTATGTATAATACTTGATGTATATTGTCAGAGCAATTCTATGTAAATGACATGTTTGAAGTCTAAATTTTTTCTGTATGTTTTTTTAATTCCAACTATGCGAATTGGATAAATACATAATATAGTATATACGGTTTGAATTTCGTCTCGTTTGACCTTCGAATGAAAGGTTTAAGTCTGGATGTCGACGAACAATTATGAATTAGAAAAATTAAGATTGATATCTTAAACCTGTTTATTTTCCTTCCATATTTCTACCGTATGCCCAAAATACCTTAGATGGATGTAAGATTCAACTAATTTATTTTTTTTACCAAATATTTATTTTATATAAATTTATTATGATAAATACATCTGAAATTCACAATTAATTATCAAATCGTTAAAAAATTATTGTGTAACGAATAAAAATAACCTTTTCAATAGATACATACAAAAGTGAGTTATTGTAAACTTTTTAAAAATTTTATAGCAAATTAAATTTTAATAATAAATTAAATTGAACTAAATTTATTTAAATATGGAGAAAACAAAAAATATTATATTCAACAACCATCGAAAGTCGTCGAATTGAAGCCATCGACGGCCGTCGGAGGCCATCAAAATGTCGTGTATACAATGCAGCCGAACCCATTTCTTCCTCATTCTTCCATCTTCAAACCCTTAACAAAAATCCCAAATCCTCAATTTGATTCAAATTCATCCCTACCTGCCTTAAGCCGCCAAATCTATCTAATTCTTCATTAATTTGCAATCTCCAACCATCTACGCCTTCAGTTCATTAAAAGTCAAGTATATTCTTCCCATAAAATAATTAATTCGAATTATCATAAAATTAGTATTAATTTGTGCTTATATTTGTTGATAATAGCTCATCGATTGGTTATAATTGTATATTGGTTGACTGATAAATGATAATTAGGGTTATTAGTGTTTAAATCTTATAATTAATGTATACTTATACTTAGGGCTAATTTGGGTTGATTAGTGTATGTGTGTATTAGTGTAACATAAATTAGTGTTAATTGTGTATGTATTAGCTACTATGGCGACAAAAAACAATTTATTTACATGATCCTTTTATTAGTTTATACCCTTAATTGTATATAAATTTAATTTATCTGTGTGGTAATATATATACAAAAAAAATTAGTGTATAATGTTAATTTTTTATTACTGTGTGATATATAAAATAATTTTTTTATTAGTTTCTAATCGTTAAGAAATTTAAATAATTAATTAGTGTATAATGTTAATATAAACAAATTAGTGTATAATGTACTTTATTTTTTAAATCACTTAAATTTATTGGCCTCGTCTGACAAGTATTGTATATGATCGTTATATGTACGTTCGTTCTTACTACGAGATGGACATCAATATTCATCTGATACACTATTTGTCAAATTTCTCCCTGTATTGGACAAGTTATAAACAAATATAATAATTACATTTCGTAAATCATTTCATCTTAAACGGTTTACAAAATTTCAACATCACTTCCTTTTTGTTCCCTATGCACGTGCATTTGTGTGCAATATGGGGAATAAAGGGGAACTACTGAAATTTCGTTGAATCGTTTAAGATAAAATGATTTGCAAAATGTAATTATTATATTTTGTTTATAATGGAAAGTATGGTGACCGAACATTTTAAATTTTAAATTTGCAAATATGAAATATAATGTTCATTTTAAATTTGTAGGCAGAGTCAGAACGCAATTTTACAAATAGAAATAAAAATTCTATCTCACACCGTCGGGTTCTAAGTCATTCTAGCATTAACTTCAAAAGCTGGTAAATTTATTAATTACGATTATAAATACTTATTTCATTGTATAATCTTTTATATATAAAATATATGTATATATATAATATATAATAATTTGAGGAAAGAGAGCATGGTCGTCCCGTCTCCTAGTTGGAAGTGTTTACTCGTACTCATGTCATCGAGTATGTCAATGAAGATGCCTCAATAACATACATATGGCATGACACGAATTCACAAGCAGCCATGGTAAGCATATTTTAAATTATAAGTTATTAATAATCACTTTAAATTATAAGTTACAAATAATTAAAATAATGTAGTATGAATTTAAATTTTAATTCTATTTGTAATCATAGGATAAATTCATTCAAGCGCGAGAGAAACTGCTCAAAGGAATA
The DNA here is from genome assembly GCA_030737815.1 of Allium fistulosum. Taxonomy (NCBI): domain Eukaryota; kingdom Viridiplantae; phylum Streptophyta; class Magnoliopsida; order Asparagales; family Amaryllidaceae; genus Allium; species Allium fistulosum. The sequence goes on along the minus strand of CM060906.1, from coordinate 194,920,083 downwards.
GACCAGGACTAGCTGACCACTAAAGAGGAGGACCAGATTTTCGACACTGTCATGGAACCGCCAACGTGGAATACGCGTTATAGTTTTGTGAACCAAGAGGTAATGTCTATGTGTAATATATTTATTAATAACTTATAACACATTGATTTTATTAATCACAGTATATGAAACTCATACACTTTGGTATATAATGTTATAGGCTAGACGCAGGCAAAGCAGCTATCACAAAGTTCATGATAATAAGGTGATTGTAGAGTTAATAGCTCGGATTGATGGCATCGAGGATCAAGCGAGACGTCAGATTGCCGACCATGAGAAATGATACAGACATCGGACTGTGGAGATGTACCAGATGCTGGATAAGCACATTGTGTGTATTCAACAGCATGGCACATTTCCTTCATCAACAGGATCTAGAGGCAATGAGGATCAATAGGTGTGATTTTTTTATTGCGAGGTAGTTTGACTATGTATGTGTGGGTGTGTGTGTGTATGCACTTTGAGATGGTGAGGTACTTTGACTGTGTTGCTATGTTGTTTGAGAGTTACATATACTTTGAGATGGGTGAGGTTGATGTGATTTGATATTTATGATACATTTTGAGATGTTGTTGGATGAGTGAGATTTATTTGAGGTAATGTTTGATATATTTTGAGATGTTGACGGATTTTGTGATTTGTGGTATATTGTTGGATGTTTGGGGTTGGTTTATTGTATATATTGATGTTTTTTATTATTGATGTGATATATTTGTGGTATATGTGATTTGGGCTTTGATATATATGATTATACATGTGAAATTGAGCTACGATATATATTGTAATGTATGTGTTGTTTGAGGTTGAGGTGCTGCTATAATTAAAAAAAGTTCCAGATTTTCGACCATTATATATATAATAATTGTGTTAATTTACAAAAGTTAAATATAATGTTCATTTTAAATTCACAAGCAGATTCGGAGTGGAATTCTGCAAATAGAAATAAAAATTCTATCACACACCGCGGAGGTTCTAAGTCGTTCCAGCATTACCGTCAAGAGCTGGTAAATTTATTATTGCGATTATAAATACTTATTACATTGTATAATTATATATATAATAGTAATATATAATAATTTCAGGAAAGAGAGCATGGTCGTCTTATCTCGTACTAGGAAGTATTTACTCATACTCACATCATCGAGCATGTCAATGAAGATGGCTCAATAACATACACATTGGATGACACGAAATCATAAGAGGCCATGGTAAGCTTATTTTAAATTCTAAGTTATCAACAGTCACTTTAAATTATAAGTTACAAACAATAAAATAATGTAGTATGAATTTTATTTCTAATTCCATTTGTGATCGCAGGATAAATTCATGCAAGCATGAGAGAAGTTGGACAAAGGAATAGATCGTGACCAGCTGACTGCTGAAGAGGAGGACTAGATTTTTGACGCTCTTGGAACCGCCAATGTGGAATAGGTGTTATGGTTTTGGAACCAAGGGCTAATGTCTATGTGTAATATATTTATTAATAAGGTATAACACATTGATTTTATTAATCACTGTATATGAAACTGATACACTTTGGTAAATAATGTTACTGGTTAGATGCAGGGAAAGCAGCTATCTAAAAGCTTATGACAACTAGGAGATTGCAGAGTTGAGAACTCGAATTACTGACATCGAGGATCAAGCGAGGTGTAAGATTGCTGACCTCGAGGAACGAGACAAACGTCGGACTGCAGACATGTACCAAATGCTGGATAAGCGCTTTGCTGTGTATATGCAACAGCATGGCACATTTCCTTCATCAACGCGATCAGGCAGTGATGATGATTATCATTTTTTTATGTTTATGTTGTGGGGTAGTTTGTGTAACGACCTGCCTTTTCGACCCTAAAAAGTTGACACTAATACATCCACGGTATTCATGTGCCGAGCATCCAAGTGTTGAAAAGACAGATTATTCGAGGAAAAGAGAGAAAGATAGTGTTTGCACAAAAAATGGACAAACACCTCAAAGTCGTATGATTTAGTAGATCTTATGTTGTTCTTAGTGTTTTTGGAGATTTATGCAAATATATGAAAAGTAGGGGCTAAACTGTAAAAAGACACACAGATTTATAGTGGTTCAGCCAGAATGTGCCTACGTCCACTTTATATGTTATTTCTCTTCTCTTGTTTTTATTACAAGTACAAGGCTTTGATACGAGTAAAAGAAAGTCGTTTGAAAGTTCATCCGTGCTTGAGCTCTCAAACTTGTCCCCATTGTTGTACCCCTGCCCTTCTATTTATAGAGTGAGGCTGGGGGTAGGGGTCTTGGATGTATACGGCTGCTGATGGTCCTGGGCTGACGCGATCTGGCCTGGTAGTGTTGGTTTGGAATGTCTTGGTCCGGTAGTGGTAGGAGTAGATTGGTCTAGCAATGGTAGGAGACGATTGGGTGTTTGGTTCGGTGGTGAGGGCGTAGCTTGGTCCGGTGGTGAGTGAGTGGGTGTTTGGTTCGGCAGTACCTCCTTTGCCTTTGATTCGGCTGGTATGGAAATAAGGTTGGCTTGTTGTAGTTTGGAGAGTGGCTGGTCCGGTAGTGTAGTTGGTCCGGCAGTGGGACTTTGGTGGAGCTGGTCCGGTAGTATCTCGCTCAATACTTGGAGTTGGTCCAGCAGTGGGACTTTGGTAGAGCTGGTCCGGTAGTATCTCGCTCAACACTTGCCCCCCAAAGTAGGGCATGTGCATGCACGTGTCCTGCTTTGTTCTGGGTTATCTGATTTGGTCATCCTCATCCGGCTCCTAGTGCCGAACCAGTGGTTCGGGGGTTCACCTTCGCCTATAAGTAAGGGCCTAGGGCTTCCATCATTTACTACCGAACGAGACAGCCGAATCAACTCTTATTGCTAAGTTAATCATATCGTCGAACCGGACGCGTAGCCGAATCAGGTGACTACCGGATGGCCCCCTTTTTTTTTTTACCGAATGAACACAAAGTTTAATACCGATTGGACCTTATTCTGAGGAAGCCGAATCAATATGATACCAAGAAATGCCGAATGAAATTTGAGAAATGCCGAATGGAGATTTCGTACCTGAATCGCCGAATGGAGATTTTGCACTTGAATTACCGAAATGAAACTCGTATTTCGAATTACAAGTGAGATTCCAAACTACACTGTCTATATGCTTTAACGATGTGCTTTCTTGTGTTTGCAGATAAATGTCTCGAAAAGCAGAAACTCGATCAGATAAAAAGAAGTCCCAGGGCGAAGGAGAATCTTCCGTAGTGCCCCCTGCTCAGCCAGTACCGGAACGTCACGGATCTACCCCGAGATCATTAGTGGACGGGTACGGCCCTCAGGAACTTCTGAACTCCCCGCCTGATTGCTTTCCCAGCTCCCTTAAGGAAGAGCAGCTTGATGTCATCTCCCGTTCTTTCGGAATTGATAGGGCGCGCATGCTGTTGCCAGGGAGAGAAGTTATGCCATACGACCCTCCCGAAGGGTACTTTGCCTACAGCAGATACCACTGTATGTGTGGTGCCATCCCGCCTCTTAATGCTTGGATACTCAGCTTTCTTACATATCTAAAGGTGGCCCCATTCCAGCTTCAACCCAACTCTTATACTATATTGGTGAGCCTTTTCGTCATCTTTCAGAGGAAGCATGGGCGTGCTCCTTCCAACCGGGAGATCCGGTACTTATATAATCTGAGGGGCTATAAGAAGGGGTCCCCATACATCAGCTTGGAGTCAGCTGTAACCTTCAAGCCGGTCTTGGATCTGTATTCTAAGTATAGCATGTTCAAGAAGGAATGGTTCTTCGTCAGGGACGACTCTGTTTCTATTCGGTGTTTCACCTCTGGATGTAAGTCGATGCTTTGTTTATAATTTCCATTCTGGTTGCGATGCTTCTTCTCATACGTTTTCATTTCTTGCTAGCGACAGGTGGCTTTGCGGTAGTGGAGACTGATCGCCTGGATCAGATGGCGGCTGAGATAGAAGCTATCCCCGGGAGAGATAGATCGGCTGCGTACCTGATCAGAAATGCAACTCTTCTGGAGTATAATTTGATCCTTCCACAGCAGTCAGTAGTCAAGCAGAGGGAAATGGCGGAGGAGAGGGCGGCTGCTCAAGCTAAGGGAGGTGTCACGGTAGAGAGTGGCAAGAGGAAACCTTTCTCAAAATCTCCAATGGTCGGAGGTAAGAAGCTTAAGAAGTCGGATGGTCCTTCCCCCAGCACTTGTCCACTTACTCCGGGGAAGGAAGATGTGGAGGAGGAGAGAGGCGAGGGTGGAGATGACCGGGAAGGTGGTGATGGTGGCGATGGTATCGGGGCCTTGCTTCCTGGGCAGGCTGGCGAGATTCAGGAGTGGACAGATGATGCATTCCACCAAGCTTTCGAGGGGCTGGACGGAGAACCGGCTTTGGTAGAGAAATCCGGGAAAGCTGACAAGGCCGGGACCAGTGCAAGCGAGTCTTCTCAGACTATTCCAGCCAAGGTGGCTCCGATGACTCAAGGTGAACTTTTGACTCTCGCATGCTCCATTTATGATAGGGACTTAGGAATATTTTATGATCCGCTCCCGTCCTGGAATGAAATCCAGGACTCATTGCAGTATCCTACTCCTCCCCAGGGTTTGTATAACTAATGTGTTTCCTTTCTTCTTTTAACTTTTAATTTACCGCGTTTCTCGAATTATGGATCAATGTAAGCTTGTGACACTTGTTCTTCATATCAGGAGCAGGTAAAACGACCAAGGCCTCAGATCTTCGGCATAGGCTTGAACAATACAAGCTCTCCAAAGCTTCCGCCAAGCCGAAGCCTTCGACCCACCGTTCCGGGGATGTAGTCGGCTACCGTCCTCTTCTCAGGGTTATTGAAGAGGGTATCCAAAAGAGAAAGAGGAGTCATCCCTTATCCGAACCTTCACTTGGTCCTCAGCCCCCAATTCAGCCTCTTCATGATATCATGGAGGAGGGTACTGAGTTCGTACTCTCTCCGCACCCGCTTGAAAATCCTACCGTTACTCAGATTGATCGTCCTGGTTTGGCTCGTAATCCATTTGTGGGTCATCCTGATCTGGATCCAAGTTCCCATGATATTACTTTTGACGAAGTTACCGGTGAGCACCTTCTTCCCCGCAATCCCATGGTACGGGTGCTTGATGAGGCCAAGTCCTTAGATCTCGATTTACTTACTACTCGGATAGTTACCATGGGAGAGGAGGCCAAGGATAACATTGATCGGGTGGCGGAGGAGACTAGGAAGCTGATGGGGCACCATGCCCGGCTGGTTAAGGCTGGAGAGGAGATTGGGAGTGCCAACATCCGACTACGATTGATGGTTTCGGACCAGGCCAAACAACTTGCTGATCAGGCCATTCAGATTTCTCAACATGAGGCTGCCTCCGGGCGGTTGAGGAAGATTATGGAGGAGGCTAGTAAGGCGGAATTGCGGAAGATGGAGGCTGCCTGCAAGGAGCAGATAAATATGGCCATCTCGACAGTGGACGAGGTTCGGAGGGTGGATCTTGAGCAGGTAGAGGAGCTGTCGGGGAAGCTTGAAGCTGCAGAGCTTGCTCAGGTCAGGCTAAAGGAGGAGATGGAGGCGATGAGGAGGACCCTTCAGGCTGACTGCTCGTGATACAGACTGGAGAGGGATGCTGCCATTGCAAGGCTATCGGTTTCTGATGCTCGTATGAGGGAGTTTGAGGAAAATGAGGGGATGATGGATGATGTGCTGCAGGATATGTACTTTCGCATTTGGAAGCTGGGCAGCTTATCTTGGATGGACGACTACCCCCGGATTATGGCTAAGATTTACCTTAGAGCTTTAGAGGAGGCCAAGGCTGAGGCGGATAAGGAGGGTGGAGCGGCCTTTAGGATGGATGTGGTTACCGCTCAGTTCACCAAGGAGGAGAAGATAGCGATGAAATAGGGGATGCGGTTGTTTGCAGCTGAGGAGGCAGGCGTGGAAGTAGGGGATGACGACCAAGAAGATCAAGGGGAAGTTGTTGGTAACCTTTTCTTCTTTAGTTTCTTCTTTTGTTAACTCTGTTGCTTATCACTAATGATTTCCTTTTCTGATCGGACATGTGGGCCACAGGACAAGGACAAGACTCCAACGCAGCCGGCTCCCTGATTAGACCTGGAAAATTCTTTTTGTGGACTTGACATGGCTGTATATGTTAGTCTTAAAACAGTAGAGTAACTTTTAGGTTGTAATTCTTGCTACTTGTAATAAATAGCTCTATTTTTGATGTGTAATAATTTTTTTTAAAACTTAAGCTGATTCCGTTGTGTTTAACGCCAAGTTCTTGCTCAAAGCATAATTTCATGCCTTATAATGCTAGTGTGATGTATGAATAAATTATAGTCAGGAATTTGTATAAAAGAAGAAAATACCGCCTTTCATGTTCTAATTGTAGATGGTAGTTTTGAATATTTTTGTATGACCGAGGATGGAGCTCAGTTGAATGTCCTGCTATCCAACCGTGAATTCCCACTCCCGCTGGTGAGTATCTTCTATCTTGTGTCCTGTACTTCAGGGATTGTTATAGAGGATAGGAGAAAAGTTCTATAAATAGAATTGAAATATGTGAAATAGTAAAACTTCCAATCACGGAAGGCGTTCGATGTGCTTAAGTTCGTGGCAAACGGGCTTTGTAGTCACTTTCCCTAGCTGTGGGTCTTGGAGACATTTGTCACCCATCTTACGCCTCCGCGGGGAGTTAATTCTTTTTTACCACAGCCGCACTTAAGACACATCAGAGCCGAGATCGCGCACAGTAACTACCCGGGCCATTATGGCCCGTAATCGTGGGTATTATTTGATTTACTGTGGCCGGCTAGCATGGGTGCCGATCATCAACTGTGAACTGCCCCTGGCTGGCCACACCTTATGTTGGGGCTTATAGTCGGTTCACAGTTGTCGGCGAGCCGAATGCCGTAATGAGCTGCCTCGGCTATAGTCGGCTTTCTCGGTGGCTTATAATCGGCTCATTACAGTTGGCTTTAAGGGCCGTCGGGAGCAATGAGTTAAACCGCAGCAGAGGGATGCCGGAGCAAAGGTGTCTCATTGGCGAGGGCATAGATTCGCGTGGTACCTGTTAGGTCTTGTCCAGGTGAAGTTGCGCTGTGGAGTGCATTGAGTGGAAAAGCTATGTGCATAGGATTTTGTTCAACAGAAAAGGATAATGTTAACAAGCAGCCAAGATATAAAGGAACAAGTTAAAAAAGAGACAAGGTTTTTTTAAAGTGGTTCGGCACGAAAAAGCCTACGTCCACTGATTCTCTTTGTTAATTCACTTCATATGGGCAGTACAAGTTAAGAAAAGTATCGACGGAGGTGTTGGATGTTCCATGCCCTCTGGAACACCTCTCCGTCCACTGTTGACAAAATATAAGCTCCATTATGGAGATCTTTATGAATTACATATGGTCCATCCTAGTTTGGGTCTAGTGCTCCAGGGCGAGGGAAGATTCGCTTGAGGACAAGATCCCCTTCCTGTAAAGTACGATGCTTGACTTTGGAGTTGTATTGTGCCGCCACCTTTTGTTTATGGGCTGCTGCTTTGAGGACTACATCATTTCTCCTCTCCTCAACTAGATCCAAAGACATGTGAAGGAGTTCTTCGTTCTCTTCTGGGTTATAGTGGATCCTACGGTGGGAAGGCACAATGGTTTCAACTGGGAGCATAGCCTCCGGTCCGTAATGCAAAGAGAAAGGAGTGTGCCCCGTTGATGTTCTGAAAGATGTGCGATAGGCCCATAGTGCCGTAGGAAGTTCATCCACCCAAGCGCCCTTTGACTTTTCGAGTTTCTTTTTTATTAGAGTTTTCAGAATTTTGTTGACGGCTTTGACTTGTCCGTTTGCCTGGGGATACGCTACGGATGAGAAGCTTTTGTGAATTCCGTGTTCTTGGCACCAGTTGGCGAATTCCTCACTGTCAAATTGAAGTCCATTGTCTGATATGATTTTGAGTGGGACTCCGTACCTGCACAGAACATTTTTGATTAAGAAGTTAATAACTTTTGCTGAAGATACTTTATTCAGATGTTCCGCTTCCACCCATTTGGTGAAATAGTCGACTGCCACTATAGCATATTTGGCCCCGCCTCGGCCCAATGGCAGTTCGCCGATTAAGTCGATTCCCCATATTGCGAAGGGCCAAGGGCTGGTCATTTGAGTAATCTCAGTTGTTTGTAGCCGCGGAATCTTAGCAAACTTCTGGCATCTGTCACACTTTTTGATGAAATCTAAGGCGTCCTTGCTTAAGGTGGGCCAGAAATATCCATATCGGAGTATCTTTTTTGCTAATGTTTTCCCTCCGGTGTGATCTCCGCAGCTTCCCTGATGGATGTTGGATAAGATTTCCTTGGCTTCCCTCCCAGCGACACACCTTAATAACGGGTTAGAGAATCCGCGCCGATAGAGGATGTCTTCTTGTATTGTGTAGCGGGATGCTTTCCTCAAGATTTTCTTGACTTCGTTACGCCCGTTGGGTAGTGTGCCATTTTGTAGGTAGTCTCGGATGGGAGTCATCCAAGTTGCTTCTTCGGTTGCAGCTATCAGATTCACTTGCTCAAAACTTGGGGTCAGTTTCTTTGAGATGGTTACTGCCCCAAAGACGGCGATGCCTCTCATACTTGCTTGCTTTGCCAATTCCTCGGCCTCTTGGTTCTCTTCCCGAGGGATGTGTTTGACTAAGTAGTGGTCCAATCGGCTGAGAAGTAACTTGGTCTTCTTTAAATATGCCATGAGTCGTTCTTCTCGAGCTTGGAATTCTCCTAGTATTTGATTAACAATAAGTTGAGAATCGCTGTGAAGACACAAAGAATTGGCTCCGATGTCTATGGCAAGTTCTAGTCCGGCTATCACTGCTTCATATTCTGCATCGTTGTTGGTGGCATCGAACTCCAACCTTATAGCAGAGTGCAGTTTGTTTCCCCTGGGAGTGATTATTACCACACCTGCCCCCGAGCCTTGTTCGTTCGATGCACCATCCACAAAGAGATTCCACTTGATATCTTCTGCTATTTCCAATTGCTCCTTATCTTCATTGGTAGTGAATTCTGCAATGAAATCAGCCATGGCTTGTCCCTTGATGGCGGTGCGAGGGTGATAGGTGATATCATACTGACTTAGTTCAATGCACCACTTAAGTAGTCGCCCAGAAGTGTCGGGACGATGGAGTACCTGCCTCAGTGGTTGATCGGTCAGAACTTTGATGGAATGGGACTGGAAGTAGTGACGCAGTTTCCGTGATGTGATTAGTAAACAGTATGCTAGCTTCTCAAGTTTAGGATATCTGACTTCTGCCCCAGTAAACCTTTTGCTGACGAAGTAAACTGGCCGCTACGTGTGGTCGTCTTCCCTTACCAAGGCAGCGCTTAGGGCGTGAGATGACACAGCAAGGTATAGGTATAATTCTTCGCCTTCGCTTGGAGTTGAGAGCACCGGTGGTTTCTGGAGGTGTTTGATTAAGTTAAGGAAAGCGGTTAAGCATTCGTCAGTCCATTCAAACTTTCCTTTGTCTTTCTTTAGAGCTTCGAAAAAGGGGACGCACTTGTCTGTTTCCTTGGAGATGAATCGGCTTAGGGCGGCCACTCTTCCATTTAGGCTTTGCATTTCCTTTTGAGTGGAAGGTATCTTGGTATCCCTTAGCGCTCGGACTTGTTCAGGGTTTGCTTCAATCCCCCTGGCATGAACGATGAATCCTAAGAACTTTCCTGATGACACTCCGAAGGAGCATTTTAGAGGATTCAACTTCATTCCATACTGGCGGAGTACTTGAAACATCTTGTCTAGGTGGCTTACGTGATCTTTGGCTTTCCTTGACTTTACCAGTATGTCATCTACATATACTTCCATAGTTTGTCCTATTAGCCCTGCAAACATCTTGTTGATGAGGCGCTGGTAGGTGGCTCCTGCATTTTTAAGTCCGAAAGGCATTACCTTATAGCAGTATAAACCCCGGTCGGTGATGAAACTAGTGTGGTCTTGGTCAGGAGCATGCATAGGAATTTGGTTATATCCTGAGTATGCGTCCATAAAAGATAGGAGCTCGTGCCCGGCTGTGCTGTCTACAAGTTGGTCGATTCGGGGAAGTGGGAAGCAATCCTTTGGGCAGGCGTCGTTTAGGTTGGAAAAGTCAATGCAGGTTCGCCACTTCCCATTAGCCTTCTTTACCAGCACCAGGTTGGCGATCCATTCCGGGTAGATAGCTTCTCGTATGAAGTCATTGGTGAGTAGATTCTTTACTTCTTCATCGAGGGCTGCTGATCGCTCTGCCCCCATACTTCTCTTTCTTTGTTTTACGGGCGCCTTGGTAGGATCAATGTTTAATACGTGGCATGCTATGTCGGGGGAGATTCCGGTCATGTCAGCGTGTGACCATGCGAATACATCCAAGTTGTGGCGGAGAAAATCGATGAGTTGTTCCTTCAATTCGGCTTTTAGTTGGGACCCAATTTTCAATAGTCTACTTGAGTCGTGCTTGTCTACAGATATAAACTCCATAGCCTCTGCAGGCTCGGCGGTGGCCTCCTCCTCTTTGTCCCTAGGGTCTAATTCATTGAAAGGGTCGCTGGTATATCGAAGAGGAGGGGCTTTCTTTAGTTGCTATGCTTCTAGACTTTTTGTGCAGAGGGCAATCTCTACATCCTTCCCTTTATCCTTCCTGTGGTTGTTGCGAAGTTCAGTCACATAGCAGTCTCGAGCAACGTCCTGGTCTCCTTCTACTTCCCCTACTCCATTGTCCGTTGGAAATTTCATCTTCAGGCACCATGGGGCTAGGACAATTTGGAAGTCAGACAAGGCTGGCCTTCCTAAGAAGGCGTTGTAGGCCGAATGGTTTTCTATTAGCACAAACGTCTGTTTCCGTACAACGGAGCGGGGATGGCTTCCAATCTCAACAAAGAGGTCCAGCTGCCCGAGGGGCATCTTCGCATCTCCAGTGAAACCGTGTAGTGGTTTATCGCAGGGAGATACATCCTTCATTGATAGCTTCATTTTGTCGAATGCGTGTTTGAACAGGATGTTTACTGAGCTTCCAGTATATACCAGGATTCGGTAAACTTCGGCGGGACCGAGTCGGGCAGAGATAACCATGGGATCCATGTGAGGGTACTGCCTTCCTTCTAGGTCACGCTTACCGAATGTGATGTCATCACTTTCTTTCCGCTTCGGGTGGCGCTCTTCTATAACCGAATTGATGCAGTCTTTATTGTCCCTAAGCGACTTTCCATATCTTTCCATCTCTTTCCAGCTTCTGTCTGCGATGTGCGGTCCTCCTGAGATGGTATGGACCACTATCTTCTCTTGACTAGAGCTGCTAACGTTGCGGTTTCCTCTGTCGGTCCCCGGTGAGGGTAGCCTTGGGTTTTCATTGGCAGGAGCTGGGGTCCTGTCCTGGCCTTTTACATAGCGTTCCAGTTTCTTCCTTCTGATGTGTTTCTCAATCAAATCTCGGAGATGATGGCATTCATTGGTATCATGCCCATGCGATTCGTGGAACCGGCAGAACTTTCCAGACTTCTGCGCGTTATCTGATTCCTTCTTGTATGGTGGGCATTTGTATCTAACTTCGCCTTGGGTGGCAAGGAAGATATTTTCGACGGTCTCGTTCAAAGGAGTGTAAGTGTCGAATCTCGGTCCAGGCCGATATTGGCGCTTTTCTCCCTTCTTGCCCCCAGCATTGTCTCTGGAATCATTTCTTCGTACGTCCCTTGTCATAGCAGGGGCGTTGCTGTGAGTTGCCTTATTTTGCCGTCCTGACTGCCCCTCAACGGCAGCATCCTCGAGCCTTATATATTTCCCGGCTTCATGGAAGAAATCGGGTAAAGTTGCTGGTTTTTCTTTTGTCAACCGTCTAGCAAATTTAGTGTCCGGATGCACACCACTACAGAGGGCCATTAGGATAAGCTTCTCGTCGGCATCTTGGACTGCGGCCGTTGCGGCATTGAATCGGGTTAGGTATTGCTGCAGTTTCTCTCCGGGTTTCTGTTTGATGCTGGATAAGGAATAAGCATCCTTAGGTTGTTCCACATGAATGCGGAACTGACTGATAAATTTTTCTTTCAATATTTCCCACGAGCTGATGGATCCCTGGGGTAAATGATAGAACCAGGAGGTAACGAGATCTGCTAAGAATAGTGGAAAGCATTTGCACAGTACTCCCTCTGTTGCTCCACTCATGAGCATATGTTGTGTGTATCTTTGTAAGTGTACAATGGGGTCGGAGGTTCCCTTGTAAGGTTCCATTGTTGGCATCTTCCATTCTCGGGGGGTGATAGCAACTTCGATATTGCGGGCGAAAGGGCTGGTTACCCTAGCGCCTATCCCTCGATCTCTTTGCTCCCGTTGGATGCACTCTCTGAATAAGCGTGCCATCCTTTCATCAGAATTTGGAGCAGATAGAAAGGAGTTTGGTTCTGTTCTGTGGGATTGATTCCGTCCAGATGACCTGTAGGGATGGTATCGTCTATCATTCCTCATATTTTCCAACGGCTGCCTTTGGTCTTCTGGGAGCATGCTAGGGTCAGCTACAGTTGGCCCTTGCCTTGACCTTCCCCTGCTGGGTTCTGATCTAAGCACTTCCTCGGGTCCAACTTCGGGCTGGACTCTAGCTCGGCCCCGTTCATCGGCGTTTCCGTGGTTAGGCAGTATGACAGGCTCAGCTACAGTTGACCTTCGCCCGGTACCTCCCCTGTTGGGTTCGGTACCAAAGGTTTCCTCAGGCCTAACTTCGGGCTGTGCTCGGTCTCGGCTCCTACCATGGCTACTTCTGTCGTTAGCTCCTTCGAAGAAGGAAGACCTTTGTTGTCTCCGAGACCATCCAGATTGGGACTCGCCCCATGATTCAGTGTTGCGGTTGGAATCTTAAGCACCCCTTAAGCGTGACATGAGATGGTCCACCAAAGCTTCTTGCTGGGACGTGAAGCGGTTAGTTACTTCAACCACAACCCTGTCTAGATCTGCCCTAGTAATTGCTACGGGCTGTTCTGTGGCAGGAGTGGTCGGATTAGCCTGTCCTTCATTGTTACTGCTGCTGGAGGAGGACGATTTACTTGACTCGTGACAGCTAGATCTGGAAGACTGTTGGATGCGATGTTTTTTCCTTTGTTAACATCTTTTCCTTGTTTGGGGGGCATGTTTTCCAAGTGGCGAACGATGCTGTTAGGAAAACTGTTAAGTGGATGAAGCTGAAGCTTCGAGCTTCTACCTTCTCAGTGAAAGCACAAAAAATGGACAAACACCTCAAAGTCGTATGATTTAGTAGATCTTATGTTATTCTTAGTGTTTTTGGAGATTTATGCAAATATATGAAAAGCAGGGGCTAAACTGTAAAAAGACACATAGATTTATAGTGGTTCAGCCAGAATGTGCCTACGTCCACTTTATATGTTATTTCTCTTCTCTTGTTTTTATTACAAGTACAAGGCTTTGATACGAGTAAAAGAAAGTCGTTTGAAAGTTCTATCCGTGCTTGAGCTTTCAAACTTGTCCCCATTGTTGTACCCCTGCCCCTCTATTTATAGAGTGAGGCTGGGGGTAGGGGTCTTGGATGTATACGGCTGCTGATGGGCCTGGGCTGACGCGATCTAGCCTGGTAGTGTTGGTTCGGAATGTCTTGGTCCGGTAGTGGTAGGAGTAGATTGGTCCAGCAATGGTAGGAGACGATTAGGTGTTTGGTTCGGTGGTGAGGGCGTAGCTTGGTCCGGTGGTGAGTGAGTTGGTGTTTGGTTCGGCAGTACCTCCTTTGCCTTTGATTCGGCTGGTATGGAAATAAGGTTGTCTTGTTGTAGTTTGGAGGGTGGCTGGTCCGGTAGTGTAGTTGGTCCGGCAGTGGGACTTTGGTGGAGCTGGTCCGGTAGTATCTCGCTCAATACTTGGAGTTGGTCCGGCAGTGGGACTTTGGTGGAGCTGGTCCGGTAGTATCTCGCTCAACAGACAGAATAGAATCCCACATCATGATGAGTAATATATAATATACAACAGATGTTTACAAAAGAAAACTGTAATATACATACATCAATAAGAGTAAACTAACCAATCATTAGCTTGAATAGTTATAAACAACCTTTCCTCACAAATGATGATAAATACAAACAACCAATGCAGCAAAAATAAAATATACGTGAATACATCCTGGAAGCATCCAGCTCGTCTCCTAAAACTTCAAAGCATCCAAACTATATCTGAAAAACATGCTCGGGCTGACCCAAGCATTATAAGAAAATAATGCCCATGTCAGTATGGTAAACCAACCTGAGAAACACAACTCAAATGGATTTTCAATGCTATAAAACCTTTTAAAATAAAGGTATCTCATAAGACCATGCCACACATAAACATGGATGGGTTTTTACCTTACAATAACCAAATCATTTCAAATAGAAAATCTAGTTATATTGTAATAATGCTTATGGTTTAAAATAAATATATAAAATAGTTGGAATGCTTGCATCTCATGTTCCAGCAGTTAGGCACAATTAAGTCTGTAAGGCACTTATTGGAAAATGGATTCCATCAATGACAGGGCTACTAAGATACCGCCCATCACAGTACACCTCTACATAAAATGAACCAAGAGTCTCGAATGGACCCCCTGCAGGGAAATACCGGCCTACCCCTTGCTGGATAGTACCGAATATGTCATTACCCCGGTTGCCTTATAACCTTTTCTCGAGAGCTCTCATGCACATACCAAATCTGTAAATATATAAATAGTGATCTACAAAGGTGATGCACATATCGTAATTGGTGCAACCTACATAGCCTTGCGGCATATCCCTTATTTTAGTCATTACCGGTTATGAGGCTTGAAGCTACGATTTACCTTTTATATGGCAATCCCACTTGGAATGCTTACACTGCCCTCCAAGCAATAGTACAATGCCATCATTCATCCATACAGGTTGTGCAGGATATGAATAAACTGAAGGCACTACTTCTACTATATCCTTTTTGGAATCTCCCTCAGGATTAGTAGCAACTAGCCCTTGCACTTCAAAGAGCTCTGTCTTTGATTCCATCATCCTCCAAATGTCTTCAATTTGAACGCTTATGCCGGTTTGAAGTGATTTATGGATAATATATATGATCCCGGTCTCTCCGAACCGACAATGATAGTTTTAAAACTGGGAAAGATTAGATAGTTGGTTATTTAACTATCAAATAAACAAATAATCCAATCAGACGACTTCCGACGACCGTCGGTGTAACGACCCTAGATTTTAATTACATTTAATTGATAATTAAATGAATTTTTGAATAACAATTTGTAAAATTTATTTTTAATGGATTAATTGATTGCGAGTTTCCTCGATATCCAAATATATTTTGTATAAATCATTTTAATTTAATGAATATTGTATATATGTGAATATATATGTATGTACAATTGATTTGAATTTAAATTATAAATGAATTGTTTAATAATAAATGATAATAATAATAAATATTAGAATGGATGGTTAATAATAATTTGAATTTATAAATTAAATATAAGACAAGGAAATAATAAAAACAAAAGTGGATTTGTTGTAAACAGATTAGAAGCAATACATATAAACTAAAATAATATTACATTAAGCAATGCAAGAGGGCTGAAGCAAAACAAATAAAAGAAGAAAGTATAGGTTGAAAACAAAGTACATAGAAAAGAAAAAAAAAGTATGCAGCCCCCATAACATAATAAATGGCAGTACCTCTAGCATGGTCGAAATCATCTCAACCCATACCCAAGTAAACTATCAGCCTAAATAAATAGTATACAAAATTAAGTAGAAACAAATAAAACATGACAAAGTATGAAATATAAAGGACTCTAGCAACATACCTCTAATACATCTCAGCCACGATGCAAGTATCAGCCACCATACTGAGAAAAAGAAATCTCTGATTCAAATATACAAACCAGCCCACACTTTCTCTTTTACATATCATCTTCATTTCAGTTTTGTTCAAAACAAAACTTAGCATTCCAGGAAAAAGATAATAAAACATAATTATCTACAAACTCAAAATCAAATCTAGAAAGATCAAGAACCTGGAAACAATGAGCAGTGCAAAGCTTCAGTTTAAAAATTTGGAAACTCAAGATCAACCCAAATCTCAGATTTAAACTACAAAGTTCTGTTCTTTGTCTCTGTTCTTCTCCACTTCACAAACAAGGTGAGCAAACTTCACCTACTTTGTTTTGAAATGCCTGTGAGTAAACAAGTGATTTAAACTTGAGTTATTTTAAATCTATATATATATATATGTTGAAGTTGCTCTGCATATCTACCCATCCATCTATGACTGTGAGATGCTTGTAAACATACAAATATATGCTCTGAGTATTTTATCAGGGTTGATTTCCCCTTTAAAATCCAATATCTCCTTTATGAATTTAAATTAGCTAGTGATTTGTAAATGAAAGTTGTTTGAAATCATGTAACAACTCACCTAAAAATAATTATAGGTATTTCAAATGAATCATTTGTTCAATAATGTTAAAATTTACAGTAAAAGTACAATTGGGCCAAAAATTTATGAATTTAAATTTAGGTTCTGATTTCATAATTGAATTCAATATAGGAAATCATGATTTTTGAAGTATGTCTCATGATTTTTAGTTTAGAATTTGATGTGCATTTCTGTGTTGAGTGTTCGAGCTTTGTTGGCCAAATCACGGCGATCGACGGCGAACTCGATAACGTGGTTGAGCTTGAAGGTAGAGGGGGTGACGAAGATCGTGGGAAAAATGTTATTACGATTTATCAATGACCGAGATGGCCGATAATGGTCGGATTAGGGTTTATTACCCAGTTTTGTCAACGTTATTTCGGTGGGTTTTTTCGACATCGAGGGCGTTTCAGTGGCGATCGCGAGGCTTGCGATGGGTACAGGGAGACGTGAGGGAGCTAGGGTTGAGGTGGCGGAGTATCTCAAGGCTGGAGTTGCCATGGTGGTTGGAATTTCGAATGCGACGCGTTTCCAGGTTTTTGAGTATTTTTGGTTTCAATTTCGAACTCGAACGCTAAATTTTGCTTCGATGATTTCATCATCATTTCGATGATCGAGAACTAATGAGGGGAGGATCGTTGACTTGTCTCGATGATCTGCGAAGGGCCGGAGGTGATGGCGGCGCCGTCCACGTGCACACGTACACGTTCGTGTCGTTGGTCTGGGTTTCAATTTTGGCTTTGGGGGAGAAGGATGGTCTCGGGGAAAGGCTCGAGGGATTTGTAGATTGGCTCGGGATTTTGACATTTTGGCTCGAGTGGGTTGTAGAACATCTTTTGAAATCTTAAAATAAACAAAGTTTAAAAGAAAAAAGAAAAAGAAAAAAAGAAGAACGTGAACTCTCGGAGCTGGACTCGGGTATTCCAACGGTAAGCTCGGGATTTATGCAGTTTTGACTCGGGTCTGAAAAATAAAATTGATATAAAAAACAGTTTTTAACCTTTAAAACAAAATCAAGTTTATTTAAAACAATTTTGTTAAACCCAGTTCTTTTGTAAATAGTAAATGTTCAAATGGAACTTAAGAATGTTGAATTAAGCGAGTGTTTAAGATAATGTGATTAATTAAAGTGATTAATTAAAGTTAAATTAATATGAGTAATTAAAGGGTAGTTAATTACTTAATTAAGGATTTATTATTTGATGTAATGAATCAAAGGATAATTAATTGATTAAAAGTAAATTAATTAAAGTGATTAATTAAAGTGATAAATTAATAAATGTAATTACCTAAGAGTAATTAATTAAAAGTTAATTAATCGATTAAGGGTTAATTTATAATAAATTAAGGATAATTAATTAAAATGGTAATTAATTAAGGATTATTAATTTATATGATTTATTAATTAAGGTAATTCATTCGAGGAAAATTAATTGATTAAAGGTTAATTTATTAAAATGGTTTATAATTAATTAATGATTAATTAACCAAGATTAGTAGTTTATTCATAAGTAATTGATCTGATTTAAATCAATCAGATAATTAAATTTACCTTACTTATGAATATTTGGATATTATTGGATGACTTGATTGTTTGATATCCCTGATATATGATGCTTTGTGATACATCCTGATTTATGCCGTGATCTGTAATTTACTTACCTGCGATATATATTTGTGATCTGTGAACAAAAGATAAGCGATATAGTTTATATCGTTTATTAACTATATTTCTGTATTCTGATCTGTAATGATTTGATGATGTTGCACTATTGTGTGTAAAACCCCTGGACTACACCATACACACACAAATATGGATTTCACGTGGAAATCAATTAAGTCACAGATAATTTAAATTTGATGTTTTTGAAATTGAAATTTTAATTTAAATTGATTTTGAAATTGGAAATTTGGGGTTTAAAGTGAAAAGCTTTTGAAATAGAGTTTCAAAGATAAATGTTATAAATGTGTTTGTATGAATTTAAACCATTTTAAAAGTATAATTTTGAGAATTTGGATTTAACCCAAGGATTTCCACTCGTATGAATGAATGGGATTTTCTGAAATGAAACTGTTTGTTTTCAAATGATAAAAGCTTTCAGATAAGAAATGAAATTCTAGTTTAATTAAAGGAATTTCAAGATTGAATTGAAAATGTTTTTCCAAGTTATGAATGAATTGTTTTTGAAAGCTATGAATTGAATCTGTTTATTTTTAACAGATTTAAAATGATGATTTATTTAAACTATTCGAAATGAAATTGTTTTGAAAGCTATAAGTTAAATCTTTGATTTAAAGATTTAACGAGTTAATCCAATTGAAATGGAAATTATTTTGCAATCTGTGAATGGATTTTTGTGAAACTGGGTGAACTTTGTGAAATGAATCTTTTTGTTTAAAAGATTGAAATGGTAATCGATTTAAACCATTTAAAAAGAAGTTGAATTATTAAGTTGTGACTTAATTGAAATCCCAATATCCATATGTTTTTAAATATTGCGCTCACTATTCGGGTTAGCCGGGAAAGGACCTTTGGGTCATATAACCCATTCTGAATAGTGATACGTCGTATATGGATGGCATTTGAAGACCGGTGTTGAAGACCGGATATTTTCGAAAATGAAAGGACAACCTGTCGAATGTCTCAGCACCGAGTTGCTCCGGTATAGAGATTTATATCACTCTTTTTGTGATGGGAATTCCGGACGTGATTTGAAAATTATCCGGATTTGCAAGGACTTCTTTGGAAGTGCCTTCGGTTCTGTTCGATCCCGGAACAGACTTGTATGGATAGTATGTCTGACATTACAAATTGAGATATAAAGCTGATTTCTTTTAAATACATTTCTGTTTGGTGGCGGAGAATTTATTCTCTTAGCTTAACACCCTTCTCTGAGACGTACAAGCTTAGAGGTTATGTAGTTGAAGTTATCAGCGATATATCCCAATTTGGTAATGTGACATGCTGAGTGTTGCTGTGTGATGATCAGTGTTTGATCAATTGTGATATGATCGCTTGTTTGATCATTTATCTTTGTGATCATATGTTGATCATCTGTTGACCCAAAGCGTGGCTTTTTGAAAAAGCGTAGCTTTGTGGACGAGACTTCGTCGAGCCTCACAAACCGGAAATGGTCGAAACAGGAATGTTGCGGCAAGGTTTCAGGGGTAGCTCCCCTAGGGTATGACCATTCCTTCTGGAAAAGGGTAGTATCATGGTATGGAGCCTAGATACTTACTCATGTGGATACACTTATATATTATCTGTGATGTTGGATACCGAGGCCTCGGATAAAGGTCCCAAAGGACCGGGGGTGGCATATCTCAGGTTTTGTAATATCCCTTGGGAAAAGGGGTAACCGGCCTTGTTTGGCAGAGAACAGTTTAGTTCTCGGAGCGTCCCGCCAGAGGCGTTTCTTTCGTGGAATAGGAAGTTCCTTAGCCTAACCATTTGTTGGAAATCCAAACAAAACAATACGAGCCATGTACGGTATTAGTTGTATTACCTGCCATGGAATGTGGCGGTAACCTGCTATTGAACATGGTAGCTATAGTAGGCATAAGTGCGAAATGTCTATGCTGGCTAAGATTTATATTCTACTTTCGAAATGTTTTCTACACTATGCACTAATAATAATATCAAAAATGATTTGATTTTGCGTAGTAAGCATCTTTGACTATCATAAGGAGAAATCTTCTCCAATTCTGCGTTTGCATTGTGTGTGTGGCGGGAGGCCTTATGGTAGTCTCATTTTCCAAAAGCATTGCGAATTGACTTTAAAATTCTTTTGTTATTCGTTTCTAAAGATAAACTGTTTTTGTTGCTCACACCAGTCCCATGACTGATCCGGAGTTTATTGTTCCTTTCCTAAACTCTGGATGCTCAAAATTTTCCTACACGAGCAGTCTAGAGTTGGGTTTTTCAGATAGTCAGGATTAGTAGATTTTCTGGAGCTAGTTCAGTCTTTGGATATGGACTGCACTTGCGTATCTTTGTGCATCGTCATTGGAAGTTCGAGCTATTTCTGGATTGGTGCTTTGAAGATGAAGATTATCCGTTGCTGATGTTATCGTTTCTTTTCCGCTGCTATTTGTTGTATCATATCTCTGATGTATATAGATATTCATTGTATCATCATTGTATCTGGATATTGTATCAGATATTGTATATCTATATTCTTTTTCTTTTCCGCTGTGTTATTTACTTAACTGTTGTTATAAGCTCCGGCGACTCGGATTTGAACGATCGAATCTACGACATTCGAATACGATTTAAAGTATGGATGTCGATTTTCGAGCGGGAAAAATTCGTTATCGTTACAGTCGAGTATTGAATATTTCGACGTCTATCGACGGCTTGCGATAGGAAATTGATAAAGGCGTGATCTTACACGTGTGCACGATGGGGTATCGAAAACCGTCGAAATGTCAATGGTAACTTTCTAAAAATTGCCGACGGAGCCATCAAAAAGTGTGTCGAAAAACTGTTGTTCGACGACCAATATTTCAACGGCTATTCCCGTCGGCTTCCGACGGCTTGCATCGGTCGTCGATGGCACATAGCCGTCGGAATTACCTATCGTTTCTTGTTGTGATTGTGTTATTTTCACAAATGTATTTTTAAATATCTTCAATTTTAAATTTCTTTTTATTTTTTGATTAATTGTACGGATTATAAATGGATAGGGCTTTACTTGGGCTCCATTGCTATATTCCTTAGTTTCTTTTTTTCCCCTAATTCACTCAACTTATCTTAACTCAAAAGACGAGTTTGTTCATCTAGCTAATTGTTGTTACTTTGGTTAGTTGAAATCAGATTTACATTAAAGAAAGGTCTCCTCACATTCCTATTTGTTTACATTTTATTGCCTTTTTTATTTATTTTGAGCAATTATTTTCACTTATGTCTAATAATGGTAAATAATAAAAATGAAAAAAAAGAAGGAAAAAACTTCAATTTCTAAATATTTTAAAAATTACTATTTGTGCTTCTTCAAATTCTATAGCCTTCAGTAAATAAATTTAAAAGATTATTGTGTAAATGTGGACAGGTAACAAATATTAACAATTACGTCAATGCGGGGTCTATTCACTGGTATAGTCAATTTTTTCTAGCTCTTCAATGTTTCTAATCCAACATTGATAAGAAAGAACAAGGACAAAATTATTGAACCTCATATGTGATCTTATTGAACTCAATTCATTTAAGCTTGAGAAATAATCATTTATTATTTTATATGCTTATACAAGCACTAAGCAAATATAGACCTTGTAACAATAAAGTTAATGCCAACTTACAACCATTACCACATATGATCTCTACCCCCCAATCAAACCAACCACATCAGCAAAAAGATCCATGCAAATTAGACCATCAAAATATGACCCAACCCATTTATCATACTTGTAAATGGGTTGGGTCAACCTATTTATGATCTTTACTAAATGGACCGTGGGTTGGGTTGATCAATTTTTAAAATGGTTATAAATAAGTAAGTCATTTACCCATTTATTAAAAACTTTAAATCCAAAAATTTTAATTTGAAAATTTAAATTTTTTCACTCTGATACTTCATCTAGGGAACGCACACTGTAGTCCTCCAATGGTGACTAATAGTTGTACTTAGAAAATAACAGGCTACATACTTATATTTGAACTTCGCCTTGGCAAAAGCCGCTATTTTTTTCGACTGTAATAACTTCTTCATACTAACTCAGAATCAGGTGAGACTTCTACCATTGAACTCCCACCTAAATTACGAACAATATGAAACACTTCGATACTTCATCATATGAACGCACACCGTAGTTTTCAATGATGACTAACGGTTGTACTTAGAAAATAACAGACCACGTCCCTATATTTAAACTCCGCCTTGGCAGAAGCTGCTATTTTTTTGTTCGGACCGTCTGTCTTCTTTTATGAATTCCAAAAGAGTGAAATGTGCATTTAGGTGAATTAGGAAGAACATTTTATCATAGTTTGTAAAACTATTTTTAATCGGATCGTCAATTAGAGCTTGTATGACCTTTTTTGTATTGCTGTGTAGGAAAGTCTGTAGTAATATATATTAGTTAACTGAATTTATAAACTTTTAAACAAATATTTCATTAAAAAGCTATAAAACATACAGTAGCTAGACTTTGAAGAACAAAATTTTTGAATGCATCTTTCCAACTCATGTGCGTGCCAGTCAATGATCTACAGAAATAGTTATTTTGTTAAATAATAATATATTTTTGAATTTTTGGGAATTTATGCAAAATTATCTGCAAAAATTATGAACAATTACTGACTTATCAGCAAATAATATGAAAAATTGCAGATTTGTCTACAATTATCAATAATTAATATGAAAATTACAGTAATTATTATGAAAAATTGTAGATTCTTCTTTGTAAATTAATATAAAAAACTATTTTCAAACTTTTGTACCTGGCCATCGAGGAATCTTCCAAGAATTAACACACCAAGGGCAGTTCCACATATTATAATATCTCTGTCTCCATTGAGTATGCACTCTTGCTATCAAATTATTGAAAAATATTAGTATTATTATCAATATTCAAACAATGCAACAATTATTATCAATATTTGCTGATATGTCTGCAATTAATAGGTATATTTTCAAACAATAAAGCAATTTTTCCCAATATTTGTTGATATGTCTGTCGCCATTGGGGAAATTTTGACAACACAACTGTTATCCCGCCTTTTAGCAAGGCCGTGACATCAAAGACTTGACTAGAGATTGAAGACAATCTGTCCTGAAGATTGGTTATCAACAGGTCCACGATGGATACAGGCAAATTTGGTCTGAGTCCGGATCAGGCTACAATTAGCATGGTATGACTAACAAGGCTATGAAAGACAATATTCCAAATTTTAGGACAATCGGAGTTCGTATGCTCAAGTTATAGATCGATCAAGTTTCATGTGAAACATGTTGGTTTTGTATCCATCCCCTTCGTATCCATCAACTCCTCATCCATCCCCTGTGTATCCATCAAGCAACGGCATCGATCACAATCCACCTACTCAATTGCTACCCTTTTCGTATCGATCCCACTTTCGTCCATTTAGTATCGATCAACCAAGCATCGATACGAAGGCTACGCGCAAGCATCGATACGAAGGCAATGCGCAAGCATCAATACGAAGGGAACAACTTACCATCGATACGAAAGACATGGTCTAACCAAAGGAAGCGGCCTCTCAGCATGAAATGTGGATCTCCCCTGAACTCTTGTTCCACGTCATTGATGCACAACTGATCGATACGAAGGAGTATCGATACGAAAGCGTCGATACACATGCTTCATCCTAACTACAAAATCAACCTTGGATCGATCATAACTCAAAAAATACAAATCCAAATGCCTCCAAATTTTCACAAGAGCTTTCTTATCATATGAAGGACCACCATGATCGATCGCAGCTCAAATGGAGCTAAAATTGATCGATATGAAGATGATGGGGATCGATCAGGATCGATCCCAAATGACCCCAGATCAATCTGGTGGGCCCACCCACGAGTGAGAAAAGGTATTCCGAGCTTTGAGGGAGATATTTCCAAATCTACTTCTATAAATAGCACCCCTACACCTACGGAAAAAGGACTTTTTTGTTCTTCTACGCCATTACTCTGCTGCAACTCCATTGTAACCCGAGTGTTAGTGATTTGTATTGTTGTAAGCAGTTGAGATTCATTAATAAACAGCAAACTATTCAAAGTGGCGTAGGCTACAATGCCGAATCACTATAAATTCTTGTCTCTTTCTATTTATGTTTGATTTTATTGGTGTGATTACTAGATTAGCCTCTTTTTCCATTTAATTTCATCATTCTAATCTCTTCGATTACATCCGAAGAGTGTTGTGTCCAATTTTGGTACAAACAACAATAAACATTTCCAATATTTGCTTATATGTCTGTAATTTTTGGGTATATTTTCAGACAAAGAGTAATAATTGGGGTTATTTTTCAGAAAACAAAGAAATTTAAATAATTATTTAAATTTTGTACTTCATTGATATGTCTGCAATTATTTTTACTTGAGGTCATTGGTGCTAAAGAATTGTTTAAGCAATTTGGTTTTCTCTTCGCCTAACCTTTGGACATTCAAACATTATCTGACATTTATTTTTGCATCTGTAGACAACTCATTTGATCTTGGTTCTGCTTTATATTGTTCTACTGTTATTGGCTAGATTTCTTTTTCTTTCTTTGCTTTTTTAAATTCCTTTTAATTTTCTAATTCAATTTCTTCGGTTGATTTTGATCTTTTTTTCTCCTCTTTTATTTCGATCCATTGTTTTTTGTTTTTTCAGTCTCTTCTTGTGCTTTTTTAAAGATATCATCAAGTTCTTGACTACTTCTAAGACCTTGGGATTCATTGCTGCTTTCACTCGAAAGTATTTTAAAGTTTGGGTTATATTCCAATTGTTTTGTCCATTTTTCCGAGCTTTCCTTTGTAGGTTCTTTCACAACAATGGTTTCTTTCATTTTATCTTGAGGAATTATATCTACATTCACAAGATTGTGTTCAAATTCAATTGTTTCATTAATAGTAGCACGATCAATCTCATCTTTATTTTCTTTAGTTGTTTGAACTGAAAAATGCATTTGAAATTTAAATATTTAGTGCTTTTGAAATGATAATGAATATTTGCAGTTATTCCCCAAATAATAGGAAAAGCTATAGAATATGCAGCACTTATTGATAATTATTGCAGTGGTCATCTGCATTTATTCTTTATAAATGCATTTGTTTCCTCAAATATTATGAATAAGTCCATATATATCAACAAATATTTATGAATAACAGAATAAGTGCAGATATATCATAGAATAATTCAGAAAATAACCGAATAAAGGTTTTGTTTGTTTTGGATCTTTTGCTGTAGTAACATTTTTATCTTCATTTTTCTTTGCTTCATCTGTATTTTTTTCTTCAACATCTTTATTTGCTTCATCATGGTTTTCTTCCTCATTCAAATTGCTTTCATCATCATTCTTATCTTTATCAGTTTGCTTCATTTCATCTTCTTTCTTTTCTTCATCATCATCTTTTTTCTCTTCTTCTTTATCATCTTTCCTCTCTTCTTCGTCATTTTTATCCTCTACATCTTCATTCTTTTTTCCGGCTCAACACTTTCAATAATTTTTAGCTCCTTTTTCCCAACAATTTTATTCTTTGTAACACCTTCTTATGCATCATCTTCATCTTCTTTTTCAACACTTTCATCACCTACTTCATCACCTTCTTCCTCCTCTTCATCATCTTCATCTTCAACATCTTCATCATCCTCTTCATCGTCATCTTCCTTATCAGCCTTTTTGTTTATCAATACTTCAAATTGATCAGAAGCATCATCACTTTCACTTTCTTCACTTTCTTCACTTTCTCCACCTTCTTCACTTTCATAGAAATCATCTTTGGTACCACTTACTTCATGTAAGGCTAGTGCCATCATATCAGATTCAGTGGAAGATGCTTCTTTTGTGTATTTACTTCGTTCCATTTTTAGGCAAGCATTTTGATTTTGAAGCCTTTTATTGTCCATTTCAAGACTTTGAATTATTTCTGTGTATTTTTCTTTTCTTTCTTTGTGTATTTTCTCGTATTCATTGCCTTTTTCTAAAGCATCTTTTAATATGTCATTTTGCTTCCCTTGAGCATCACGAAACAAAGAGTTGAAACTTATTTGTTTGGTAGCTTCAAAATTTATTAGTAATAATTGCATATGAAACAGCAAGTATTACTAATAATTGTAGATATGTCTGTAGTTATTGGAGAAATTTATACAATATAGCAATTAAGCAATTGTTCTCAATATTTGCATCCTATTCTACATGTATTATTTATAATTGCAGATATGTCTACAAGTATTATAAATAATTGTAGATATGTCTGCAAGTATTGTTGATAATCGCAGTTATAACTGAAAGTATGGTTTATTATTCAGATATGTTTACAAGTATTATAGATAATTGCAGATATGTCTGCAAGTATTGCTGATAATTGTAGTAATGTTTGAATGTATTGTTTATAATTGTAGATATGTCTACAAGTATTAAAGATAATTGCAAATATGTCTGCAAGTATTGCTGATAATTGCAGTTATGTCTAAAATTATGTTTTATAATTTCATATATGTTTGCAAGTATCCTGAATAACATCTTTCCTTCAACTAATTTTAGAACTTTGCAAATTTTAGTGTGATTATTTGTGGATTTACAAATTTGTATCTCATTGTCAGCAGCATAATTGGTTTGAGCTTTGAAATGTTCCATTTTCCAGCTATTGGGTATGAGATGCTATATTCAGATTTAGATGACTTTAGCACATGAGTTTTTTCACAGATCCGCTACTGAAAAGAAAATAATTAATATCAAAAAAAATATAAATAATTGGGCAACTTATCTATTTAAGTTAAAATATCATACCAATAATAATGTTACACAAGCTGTGATTTTTCTCGGCTTCTCAACATATTTTTCTATTTGATCCATAAGATGCTTATGAATTGTTTTGGGCCATGAAATCAATGACATTTTTACCTTATATACACAATATGGAACCATGTTTCATGATACGTTTGAGTTAGAATTTGAAACAAGAAATGTTGCAGCCAAATATAGGAGGAGAAGTTTTGCTATGTCTTCTATGTCCTCTTCTTTAGTTCCTTTTATTGCAGAAAATAATTATTTTCTATCTTTTTCTTGTGGACATTGGCATCCCCTTCAAAATGTCTGTTGATGAAAGAAGTATACTCACTGTCATTTTTACTTGCTTTTTAATGTGGCCAGAAGTTTTGACCAGTTCGCCTTTTGTAGGAACACTCAGTAATTGTCCAATGTCAAGCTTTGAAAATGTTATTTTCTAATCACCAAACTGGAAATATCTCAAATGCTTTTTATAGTTTCTCACGATTATATCAATAGAGGTCAAAGTATTTATCATTTCTTCAACTAAAATTATTCATTATAAATCCAGTCAATAAATTTATAGAAAGGTAAACTTTTGAGATATTTTTTGTGAGAATTCCTAAGCAAATATTCCTTTTTAATCCTCATCATTAGTTCAAGAAAAGGCTTCAAACTATTTCTATAATTCTCTTGTTTAGTCAGAGACTTTGTTGCATCAGCTATTTTTCTCTTTTTTGTTCTTCTATTGTTTTCTTCTTCAGATTCAACATTTGCTTGAATAGGAATTACAGATTTTTCTTCATTAACTTTTTCTTCTTCTTCGATTTCCTTTTGAGTATCTTTCAGCAATAATGTATAGAAAATTCTTATATATCTGGAAACAATAATAAGAAATGATGTGCAAAAGTTTTGTAGCAAATGTTTAAAACTGGTGCATTTTTTTGCAAATATTGAGAATAATTGCATGTATTTCTTCTTAGGTATAGCTCGCATTTAAGAGTGCGTGGGTTGAATGTTAAGTCCCACATCGTAAGAAATATGGCATATAACATGGTATATATGTGGGATTAGTGGCACGTAATAATGGGAATTCCTTTTGTTACAAGCGAGTGTTGCGAAGACCACGTATGTGCCCGTTCGGGAGGCGATGGAGGGAAATTCAATCGGAACGCTGGCACATCGAAAGCTTCATTAAGATGGCGCCATTACGGATCAGTGAAGCATGCATTCATGGGGACGCGTTGGAGTGTCGGAACACAACATGGTATCAGAGTCGACGATTCGAGGGACCATTATACGATGCGAGAGTGACTGAAGCAAGGACTCCTTGAGGCTTGGAGATATGTAAGTAGCTTGACCCCACTGTTAGATATGCAGCCTGCTCTCCTGCGTTGAGAACTGATGCTCCAAGATGACTTTAGCGGAAGTACTCGCCTTAAGGTGGAGATTTGGTAACAACAGCCTCACCAACTGCGTAAAGATGTGGAAGTAGCCTGGTCAACTACAGAGCTTCTTTAGTATGCTCCAAATGAAGGTTAGAGGAAATGCTTGCCAAGGTGGAGATCTGTTAGGTGTGGCTCGCATTTGAGAGTGCGTGAGTTGAACGTTACGTCCCACATCGCAAGAAATATGGCGCATAATGTGGTATATACGTGGGATTGGTGGCACGTAACAATGGGAATTCCTTTTGTTACAAACAAGTGTTGCCAAGACTACGTACGTGCCGTTTCGAGAGGCGGTGGAGGGATGTTCAATGGGGACATTGGCACATCAGAAGCTTCATTAAGATGGCGCCATTACAGATCAGTGAAGCGCGTGTTCATGGGGACGCATTGGAGTGCCGGAACACAACAATTTTGAGCCGCCATGAAAGCTAGGAGAGTTCGAAAGGGGGAAAACTGAAAAGTAGAACTATATTAAAAGATAGAAAGTAACGTGTTTCATTATTATCCTCTGAACAGGTTTAGCTTTTCAAGAAGAATAATGACTATTTAGAAAGTAACGTGTAGTTCTTTGTTTAGCCGAACTTTGTTCTTGTTTTGTATTTGTATTGCTCACGTGAGATGAGTGAGCGTTTGTACCTTGCTTTGGTTTACACCAAATCATCAATGAAATTTACCCACTTTCACAAAAAAAATATAGACACACACACACACATATACATATACATATGAGTAGAGCAGTTCGGTAATGGTAAATATATCAGTACATATCATTATCAAACACTTAGTAAGGGTATTGAGCTTTATTGGTATATGTAACTACCCGCATATTTTACAATTGTATATTTAAATGTTTTATTTAAATATAGAATCGTTAATCGGATTAAAGTCCGAAAAGCTACTTTTTGTAAATAGTCGAATTGGGACTCGAGACCACCTCCATTGAGTCCAAAATGGCGTTTACAAATTTTTTGAGTATAAGCATCGATATGTTTGGAGTTGAGTAAAAATTATGACTTTTTCACTTTGGGCTTGGGTTTGGGTTTCAGCCCATCAACCTTCTAATAACCTAACCCTTCATCCAACTCCTCTTCACTCACTCTATTATTTCCTAACACTCAAGTTAAAAGAAAAATGGGGGAATAGAAAAGAAATTAGAAATCCCTAAGCCCTAATTCTCTTAGGAATTATCATCTTCAAGCTAGAAATCAAAGAAAAGCTTAGGTAAGCATCTTTTTCATCTTCTCCATCTCAATCCCTCTTTAATTTTCAGAAATTCCTATAACCTAACTTAGGAAAAACTTCACCTTTGATATTAGATTGAAGATTCTAGAGGTGGCATTGAAGAGAGATCAACCTATTGCTTGTTCTAGAGCTTATCATTTGTGTTTGGGTTTAAAAGGTGAGTTTTTGAACTCACATCTTTGTCTATTTCTATCATTGTTGTTAGGTATGAATTCCTAACATCTATTCATGTTCATTTTCTTTTGATTTGGATTGATTTGGTGAACATTTCAATTTTTGGTATTTTGAAGTCAAAAACTTTAAAAATCCTAGCTTTGATGTATGATCATGCTTTTGGTGGTGTATCGAAGAGCCTATAGGGCTGGGTTGTCGATTGGCATAAACCCCTAACGCCCATTGCTCGTTCAATCACAAATTGTTGAGAGTTTTCCCCTCATTAGGCTAGGCTGGAAATACTGGAAAACAGGGTCCAGTCGACTGAACTCAGAGTCCAGTCGACTGTCCTGGAACCCGAGAGTTTTCCAGGCTTTGTCCAGTCGACTGGCTCTCTGAGTGCAGTCGACTGACCTGGAACCCGAGAGTTTCCAAGCATTGGTCCAGTCGACTGAACTCAGTGCCCAGTCGACTGATTCTGCTGTCTCAGCCAGATTTGCATATTTGCCTACTTCTTTATGGTGAATTACCATTGTTTATCGATTTTTGTTGATCCTTTTAGTTGTTGTCACCTTTGTCGAGTTTGATGACTTCTTTTTCGGGATTTTTTTGAGAATATCCATTTTGATGGATTCGGTATCGATTTCTTTGGATTTGATTCACGTCTTCGTATGTGAATTTTTGGTGATTGATTGTGTCTACAATCATTTCTGTGACTTGTCACTTTAAATTACAAAGGTTTCTATACTAGTAGTAAATATTCAAACTCTTTTACAAAGATGGTTTCAACTCTATTTTTAATACAAAGCTAGTTTATAAAACCGTTTTCTAATCTACTAGTATATACAAACCTTTACCTCATTCGTATGAGAAAATCTAAATAAACGGCTTAGCAAAACAAGTGGTATGAAACGCTTGCGTTTACTTCGTCGGTTAATTTTTGGACTTGTTCGATTGAAAATCTTGTGACAATTTTCGAGTGGAAATCTACAATTTGTTCGTAAATATTTAAGTTAAGCTAGTGGTTATGGGACATGAAGCTAAACTCTTATATTTACTAGCTTAGTGTAATTCACACTTTTTATTGATCGATGATGATCATTTTGTGACTTAGACTAGCGACGTGCGATGTCTATTTGTTTGTGTGGGGACTGAAAACCCCGTTTGTGGAACTTCGGTTCAATTTGGTGGGGTAGCGACCCATGGTCTTCGGGCCATTTGTGGTGCTTCGATCAAAATTTATGGTTAGCGACCATGGAATAGCGTTCTGTTTGTGATACACGTGTTGGTGAGTTTTCATGCTCCGGTTTGTGATAGGCCTCCCCCCTTTTTGTGATTTCTGGATTTCTAGTTAATGATTTCTGGAATTTGTGTTTCACCTCTTTTTGTGATTGGCAATGATATGTTTTTCAATATTTGGGGTTTGGTGAATAAAATAAAGAATATGACATTCTTTTTGATGCTTTGAGATTATTGAGGTATTGTATGATTTTGTCATTGTTAAATGTATACTTTTCATAGTATGGCATTATTGTTATCATGCGTTTTTGTCATATCTCATATTATATCTCATTTTAATCTGATATTTATAACTAGACTGATCCGTTTATTATTTTCTTATTAAATAATACTCGGGTCAGACCGAGATGTTACAGGTGCTTCTACTTGACTTCTTATCAGGGACGGTCGCCTGATTTTTGGCTAACTACTTAGACTAGTAGTTTTTGGTTGTTATACATTTGAGATATAGACTCCATGATGTATACTTATTCTTTTTTCTAGCACTTGTATTTATTCTTTTGTGATATTGTGGATCTTATTTGTCCACTACTCTGATGTACACTTCTTTGTGTTATATATTCATATCTGTTTCCGCCTTTGTGATATGAACATCTATGACTGATTTATGTTATGTTTATTTCTATATTTGTTTCCGAAGACCACATAGCCACTGTGTAGTAGCTTTGAGTTTGTATTTGATATGTCGGATTTCCTCTTGAAATGAAATGCATGTTATACTATCTGACATATCGGTACTCGCACAAAGCAATTACATGGATGGTCGCTCCTCAACAGCCTTATTCTTCATGCTAGTTGACGGCATTACCTTGTAGTGTCCTTGGCTAGCGTGAGTATAGAGGTGGGGCGTCACAGCTTGGTATCAGAGCCAAACTTCGGAACAATGTAAAATAATCTAGTAAGGATCATTGTCCTAAGTCTTCCTTAGGAATCGTGCCATAGAATTTAATTCGAGTCTTCATACCGTTCTATCCTTTTTTTTATGATGCCTTGTTTTATCAATCAAGTTTGTTTGATATTCACTTTGTGAATAACCTTTTTCCTCTTTTCTTTCTTTCTTAAAGAAGAGAAATGGTTAGACCAGGCCGCCCCAGCGTCGGTCAATCAAGTGCTACTCCTCAAGATGGAGTATTTATGTCTGCTCAGCAACTTCTAGATCTTGTGAAAAATTTTCAAGCTATCGGACCCATTCCAGAGCCTACTCATCCTAAATCTGGGTTTGCATGCTTGTGCATTGATTACACCAACTTGGGTGGAAAGCCATTCAAAGGTTCCGAGAGCGTTATAAAAGTCCAGGCTTGGCTTCGGACATGCGACCACATCTTTTCTCGCATGAATCTTATTGATCTTCATCGAGTCCAAGTGGCTTCTAGTATGCTCCAAGAAAGAGCATTAGACTGGTACGAGCTTTTGATCTCTAAAATTATTGAAGCGGATCTTTCTTGGGAGCAATTCCGAGAAAGGTTCGAGTTGAAATTCGTGTCGGAAGCTGAGAAAGTATCTTTAGCTCGACGATTTATTGACCTTGTTCAAGATGAATCTTCTGTGACGGATTACGTCGCTTCTTTTGAATCTCTATCTAAATATGGGGTCGAGTATATTAATACCCCATTGAAGAAAAATCAAAGATTTGTTTATGGGTTGAACAAGAACCTCAAAAAGTCATTACTTCTGAAATTGGAAGTTTCTTTTGATCCGCTAGTTGATATCGCTCTTCGACTCGAAGAGGCCGATAAAGAAAGTGATGTTGAGGTCAAACAAAACATCAACAAGAAGAGACCTTCTAAATTCAAGCCTAATCCCAACAAAAAGGGGAAGCAAACAACTTCGGTTGCAAATACTCCTAACTCTCGTTGTGGAGAATGTTACAATTGTGGTTCTAAGGACCATTATGCAAACAAGTGTCCGAAGTCTCTTTCTTCCCGCTATTGCAAGAGCTCGGGTCATACTATATCTTTGTGTCCCAAACTTTAAAGCAAGAAGGAAGGCAAGCTAAATGTTGTACAAGCCCCTTCTAACACTTTTCGTGGTCAAGGTATTTCTCATTCTATCCTTGATGGCATTATTATATTTCGTGAATTTCCTATTCGAGTTCTTTTTGATATGGGTGCATCTCACTCTTTTATATCAAAAGAACTTGTTGATGCTTTGTCTTTGAATGTTATTGGCTTGATGACTTTATTAAGGATTGTGAATCCGGTTGGTGGATCCGCAACACTTAGTTTACTATGTAAAGATGTCGAAATTATTTTATGTGATTATGCTTTTCGAGCCGATTTGCATGTTATGCGTTACCTTGGTTTCGGAATGATTTTGGGAATGGATTGGCTTAACCGTTATGAAGCCATATCCTATGTCCTGAGCGGACTATATATCTTCGACATCCTCAATCTGTAAAGCAGATTTCTCTTGTTCTTAAAGATTCAGATTCCAATTCGGAGGCATCCTTGTATTTACTAAATCCTCATGATGACGATAACGATGATGAGGAAGATGTCATTTCCCTTATTCACATTGTTCGTGAATTTCCCAACATATTTGAGCCCGTTTTAGGATTACCACCTAAGCGGGAAATTGAGTTCAGAATTAATCTAATTCTTGGAGCTCTGCCTATTACTCGTCCTCCTTATCGTATGTCCAATAAAGAGAATAAGGAGATGCGTAAACAATTATCCGAATTGGAAGCGAAGCAATTTATTCAATCTAGTTCCTCTCCATGGGGAGATTCAGCTATTTTTGTGAAGAAATCTGATGGTACACTTAGGCTTTGCGTTGACTACCGCAAGCTTAACGATCTCACCATCAAGAATAAATATCCCTTGCCTTGGATTGATGATTTATTCGATCAGCTTAGTGGTGCTAAAGCCTTTTCACAGTTAGACTTAGCAACCGGTTTTCACCAGCTCCGTATTGCAGAGGATATCATTCCTTTGACATCGTTCCGTACACGTTATGGATCTTATGAATGGCTTGTTATGCCATTTGGTTTGATGAATGCTCCAGCTTATTTCGTTGACCTTATGAATCGAGTTTTCAAAGACTTCCTCGATCGATTTGTTCTCATATTTATCGATGATATTCTTGTTTATTCTAAAACCGAGGAAGAGCATGAAAAACATCTTCGGATTGTGTTGGAAACTCTTAGGAGCAACCAATTGAAAGCAAAATTTTCTAAATGCCACTTTTGGCAATCTCGTGTGAAATTTTTGGAACATATCATTTCTGAATCCGGAATTTCCGTGGATCCTTCAAAGATTGAAGCGATTCAAAATTGGAAGAGACCGGAGAGTGTGACGGAAATTCGTAGCTTTCTCGGATTGGCGGGCTATTACCGTCGGTTCATAAAGAACTTTTCTAAAATTTTCGTACCTCTTACTAGTTTGACAAAGAAGGGAATTAAGTACATTTGGTCAGACAAATGTGAAGTTGCTTTTCAGAAACTAAAAGAACTCCTTTCCGTGGCTCCTATTCTTGTGATTCCCGAAGGGAACCAAGATTTTATTATTTACACCGATGCTAGTCGTGTTGGTTTGGGTGTCGTTCTCATGCAAAGGGAACGTGTTATTGCTTAGGGTTCTAGGCAATTAAAGCCTGCCGAGACTAGATATGCCACTCATGATTTAGAGCTCGCGGCTATTGTTTTCGCCCTTAGAATTTGGCGTCATTATCTTTTGGGAGAGAAATTTGTTCTCTATACCGATCATAAATCTTTGAAGTATTTATTTTCTCAAAAGGAATTTAATTTGTGGCAACAACGTTGGCTCGAGTTCCTTGCATCTTATGATCTTGAAATTCTTTATACTCCCGGAAAGGGAAATCGTGTTGCCGATGCCCTTAGTCGTAAGCAACAAGCGGTTGTTTCCATGATGATATCCGAATGGAATGATCTCGCGACTGTATCCACTTGTGAGATTCAAGATCGTGAATCCAATTCATGTTCATCTCTTGTTTTATGTAGCCTTGAGGCTCATCCATCTCTTTTAGACCGCATTCTTGAAGCTCAAAAGCATGATCCCGAATTGGTTCACCTTAGCCAAAGTTGTAGGGATAAAATTGATATTGAAAGTTTGAAAGACTTTGATATTGATGCTCGTGGCGGTATTCAAAAATTTGGTAGACTTATGGTGCCAAATATTATTGATCTTCGTAAAGACATTTTAGAAGATTCTCATCGTTCTAAATTTACCATTCATCCCGGTAGTAGTAAAATTTACGTGGATATGAAGCGACTTTATTATTGGGTTGGAATGAAATCCGATATTGCTAACTTTGTTAAGCGTTGAATGACTTGCCAACTTGTAAAGGCCGAGCATCGAAGGCCCGGTGAGTTATTGCAACCTTTGGAGATTCCAATATGGAAGTGGGATCAAATTTCCATGGACTTTATTGACGGTCTTCCCCGTTCTCGTTCGGGTCATGATAGCCTATGGGTGATAGTTGATAGACTTACAAAGTCCGCCCATTTTATTCCCGTTCGGTCCAATCGGACCGTACCTATTTTGGCTAAACTTTTTGTCAAGGAAATTGTTAAATTGCATGGAGTCCCTACTTCTATTGTTAACGATCGTGATCCATTGTTTACTAGTGGATTTTGGAAGGGTCTTCAAAAAGCTTTGGGAACAAAGCTTAATTTTAGCACCGCTTATCATCCTCAGTTCGATGGACAAACTGAGCGCGTGAATCAAACTCTTGAAGATCTTCTTCGTGCATGTGTTCTAGATTTTGGTGGAAGTTGGAAAGATCATATTTCTCTTGTTGATTTTTCCTATAATAATAGCTTCCAATCTAGTATTGGTATGGCACCTTTCGAGGCACTATATGGAAGGCCATGCCGATCTCCTTCGTGTTGGCTTGAAGCCGGTGAGAAGCTGGTTTTAGGTCCGGATTTTATTTGTGATGCCATAGAAAAGATTGACCGTATTCATCATAGAATGAAAGAAGCTCAAAGTAGACAAAAATTCTATGCTGATAATCGAAGAAGGAAATTAGAATTTTCTGTGGGAGATTTTGTGTTTATTCGTGTTTCACCTATGAAGGGTGTTGTGCGTTTCAGTCGATTGGGAAAATTAGCACCTCGATATATTGGGCCATTTTCCATCACCGAATGCATTGGCTCTGTGGCTTATCGCCTTTTGTTACTGGCTCAATTTTCTGCTATTCATGATGTATTTCACATCTCTCAACTACGGAAATGCCTTCAAGATTCCGATTCTATTCTTGAGCCCGGTGTCATTGAAGAAATTGAAGTTTCGCCTAATTTAACTTATAAGCAACATCCTATTCGTATCATTGCTTCAGAGGTTAAACACCTTCGAAATAAAGATGTTCCTCTTGTGAAAGTTCAATGGTCCTCAAATCCTAAGGATTGCTCTTGGGAATCCAGAGAATTCATCGAGCGAACACATGCAGACTTGCTCTCTCGTGCTCCTTAAGGTGAACTTCTTATATCAAATTTCTTCTTTTGTGTCGATATGCTTTTATAGTTGTTACTTCTTATTTATTTCTTAAAGATTGCGAGGACGCAATTTATTTAAGGAGGGAAGTCTGTAACAACCCGCATATTTTACAATTGTATATTTAAATGTTTTATTTAAATATAGAATCGTTAATCGGATTAAAGTCTGAAAAGCTACTTTTTGTAAACAGTCGAATTGGGACTCGAGACCACCTCCATTGAGTCCAAAATGGCGTTTATAACTTTTTTGAGTATAAGCATCAATATGTTTGGAGTTGAGTAAAAATTATGACTTTTTCACTTTGGGCTTGGGTTTGGGTTTCAGCCCATCAACATTCTAATAACCTAACCCTTCATCAAACTCCTCTTCACTCACTCTATTATTTCCTAACACTCAAGTTAAAAGAAAAATGGGGGAAGAGAAAAGAAATTATAAATCCCTAAGCCCTAATTCTCTTAGGAATTATCATCTTTAAGCTAGAAATCAAAGAAAAGCTTAGGTAAGCATCATCTTCATCTTCTCCATCTCAATCCCTCTTTAATTTTCAGAAATTCCTATAAACTAACTTAGGAAAAACTTCACCTTTGATATTAGATTAAAGATTCTAGAGGTGGCATTAAAGAGAGATCAATCTATTGCTTGTTCTAGAGCTTATCATTTGTGTTTGGGTTTAAAAGGTGAGTTTTTGAACTCACATCTTTGTCTATTTCTATCATTGTTGTTAGATATGAATTCCTAACATTTATTCATGTTCATTTGCTTTTGATTTGGATTGATTTGGTGAACATTTCAATTTTTGGTGTTTTGAAGTGAAAAAACTTTAAAAATCCTAGCTTTGATGTATGATCATGCTTTTGGTGGTGTATCGAAAAGCCTATAGGGCTGGGTTGTCGATTGGCATAAACCCCTAATGCACATTGCTCGTCCGATCGCAAATTGTTGAGAGTTTGCCCCTCATTGGGCTAGGCTGGAAATACTGGAAAACAGGGTCCAATCGACTGAACTCAGAATCCAGTCGACTGACCTGGAACCCGAGAGTTTTCCAGGCTCTGTCAAGAGTTTTCCAGGCTCTGTCCAGTCGACTGGCTCTCTGAGTGCAGTCGACTGACCTGGAACCCGAGAGTTTCTAAGCATTGGTCCAGTCTACTAAACTCAGTGACCAGTCGACTGAATTTGTTGTCTCAGCCAGATTTGCATATTAGCCTACTTCTTTTTGGTGAATTACCATTATTTATCGATTTTTGTTGATCCTTTTAGTTGTTATCACCTTTGTCAACTTTGATGACTTCTTTTTTGGGATTTTTTTGAGAATATCCATTTTGATGGATTCGGTATCGATTTCTTTGGATTTGATTCACGTCTTCGTATTTGAATTTTTGGTGATTGATTGTTTCTACAATCATTTCTATGACTTGTCACTTTAAATTACAAAGGTTTCTATACTAGTAGTAAATATTCAAACTCTTTTACAAAGATGATTTTAACTCTATTTTTAATACAAAGCTCGTTTATAAAACCGTTTTCTAATCTACTAGTATATACAAACCTTTGCCTCATTCGTATGAGAAAATCTAATTAAATGGCTTAGCAAAACAAGTGGTATGAAACGCTTGCGTTTACTTCGTCGGTTAATTTTTGGACTTGTTCGATTGAAAATCTTGTGACAATTTTCGAGTGGAAATCTACAATTTGTTCGTAAATATTTAAGTTAAGCTAGTGGTTATGGGACATGAAGCTAAACTCTTATATTTACTAGCTTAGTGTAATTCACACTTTTTATTGATCGATGATGATCATTTTGTGATTTAGACCAGCGATGTGCGATGTCTATTTGTTTGTGTGGGGACTAAAACCCCCGTTTGTGGAACTTCGGTTCAATTTGGTGGGGTAGCGATCCATGGTCTTCGGGCCATTTGTGGTGCTTCGACTCAAAATTCATGGTTAGCGACCATGGAATAGCGTTCCATTTATGATACACGTGTTGGTGAGTTTTCATGCTCTCGTTTGTGATAGGCCTCCCCCCTTTTTGTGATTTCTGGATTTCTAGTTAATGATTTCTGGAATTTGTGTTTCACCTCTTTTTGTGATTGGCAATGATATGTTTGTCAATATTTAAGGTTTGGTGAATAAAATAAAGAATATGACATTCTTTTTGGTGCTTTGAGATTATTGAGGTATTGTATGATTTTGTCGTTGTTAAATGTATACTTTTCATAGTATGGCATTATTGTTATCATGCGTTTTTATCATATCTCATATTATATCTCATTTTAATCTGATATTTATAGCTAGATTGATCCGTTTATTATTTTCTTATTAAATAATACTTGGGTCAGACCGAGATGTTACATGTGCTTCTACTTGACTACTTATCAGGGACGGTCGCCTGATTTTTGGCTAACTACATAGACTAGTAGTTTTTGGTTGTTATACATTTGAGATATAGACTCCAGGATGTATACTTATTCTTTTGTCTAGCACTTGTATCTATTCTTTTGTGATATTGTGGATATTATTTGGCCACTACTCTGATGTACACTTCTTTGTGTTATATATTCATATCTGTTTCCGCCTTTGTGATATGAACATCTGTGACTGATTTATGTTATGTTTATTTCTATATTTGTTTCCGAAGACCACATAGCCACTGTGTAGTAGCTTTGAGTTTGTATTTGATATGTCGGATTTCCTCTGGAAATGAAATGCATGTTATACTATGTGACATATCGATACTAGCACAAAGCAATTACATGGATGGTCGCTTCTCAACAGCCTTATTCTTCGTGCTAGTTGACGGTATTACCTTGTAGTGTTCTTGGCTAGCGTGAGTATAGAGGTGGAGCGTCACAGTATACCACTATTATCGAAGTGATAACGATAAGTTTACCAATTGCAATGGTAATTTAAACGGTAAGGAGATACCAACACTGCTAGTAACAATAAATTGATTAATGGTTTTCATCCTACTGTCTTACTATAAAATTAATCCAAATAATGAAAACTTGTTGAAGTTTATGGAATTTTACATAAATATTGAGGGTCTAATTAATGATAATTCCTTACATTTTGCTTATTTTTCAACTTTGTTTTTTGAGGTGAGCCAAACTATTAATGTGTTCGCATGTGCAGTATATATAGCCTATGTTCCAATTAGCATGCAATACTACATTATTGTCCCTCTCGCTTAATTGAGCTAATGCAAAGGAGAAATAGAGGAAGTGCATGTATGGTAACATGAGAAAAGGCTGAAGGAGTTGCTATAGCGGGTTGTTATACTACTACTGCTTCCTGTTAGTATAATAATGTTTTCAATCGTGGTCCAAGTAAAAAAATCAATAATACTATTTTTATAATAATAAATATAACGAATGGACCCTCTCTTTAAATTCGATCTGGGGCCATCATCCAGATAGTCCAAGCCTAGTGCCGACCTTAATGTTTCTTTCAGTTGATGAGGGATGCCCATACAGATCGTTATATGAACTAAGTAATCTTTTGGCTAAGCGCGTGTCTTGTGGTTTTATTTGTTTCATGTACTTGCAAATTATTAATAAATTTACTTTAATATTAAAATAACTAAATATTTTAATTGAATTAAATAAATAAAAATATTTTGAAATGCTTTAAATACTAAATTTGATTCAGTATAAACAAAACACTATTTATATAAACATAAAATGAAGATCTTTTGGAATATAATAAAAGATAAAAAAATTAAGATTCACCATTTTAACTTCGTTCTAGTACACCTAGTTCAATAGTGGTTGCAGCTGATCATCTTCCACTCAAAGCAAAACCAAGGTGTGGGGTTTTGTTGCTTAAAAATTCTCGATGTTACTTTGAGGTAAAAACTTCGTGGTTATTTATCTCTTGATATAGTGTTTTTATCATGATTTGAAACTATAACCTCCTAATTAAACCACTAGTCCACATGTTTGAATTTCGTTGGAAGCACTAATTTATTTTAGTCTCTATGGGGACCACGAGCGCCCAAATTCGATTCCTAAAAACCACTGTTATAGAAGTCACAACCTCCGTTGATGTACTAAGCATGACTAATCCGTGAAGCATAAATTTGAGTGATGGTCCTCTTTGCTGATCTGGTTGACGAACAAAGACCGATTAAACAATGTTTAGTCTGCATTTATTTGTCAACCTCGGTTGTTTTAACAAACAGCATGGTGTCCTTAGCATCATATTTTTTGGATTTGAAATTCATATCATCAGTAAATGGTAAATCTTACAAACTCGATTGTCGATCGCCCTATAATGAGTGTTATCTAATATGATTTTATAGTTGTAACACATTATTATCACCACATCAAGAACTATATAAAGCTAGTATTGATCAACAAATATCTCGATATTTCGTTCGAAATTATTTACAGAAATTTTGAATGAAAGAAGTACATGGATAGACCAAACATTATTAAACTGAAAAATATGTAATAAAAAAATCTATATGGGTATAAAGGCAAATTAAGAGACAAGAACAACAACTATGGACCATACCTGTAACGACCCGCCTTTTTGACCATCGAAAGTCGACATCAAACACTACCACTGTGTTCAAATGTCGTGCATCCAATCGAAAAAAGGGCAGATTGTTAGGGTAAATAAAAAGAAAAGAACAAACAACAGGGAAAAATAGAATCTCACCACGGAATCGACAACATATAATATAACAAGGACAATAGAAACTGTCACTCCAAACATACAGAGTATATCCGAGTTAAAAACAAACCTTATCAGCTGGACAGTTATAAAATCCTGACCTTACAAATGCCGATAGGTATACTATATGATACAGTGGAAAATAAAATACTACGACAGGTAAATCTTCAGCTTCCCTCCATGAATCCCATAACACCAAAGCCAACCTAGGAAAATACTCGGTCTGACCCAAGCATTATAAATAAATAATACCCGGATCAGTTTGAAAATACCAGCGTGAGATAACTCAAATAACGTGGAACATATATAAAAATTCCGTGAGACCACGCCGCTAATGCATAAATAATATTAAACCGGACTTGAGAAAATGGAAATAAACCGAGTAAATTCCAAACTGGACAGAATGGATAGAACAAGGAAACCAATCCAACTTTATAAAATGGACTTAATAAGGTAACAGTCCAAATTCAATAGAATGGACTAAATAAAGTAACAGTCCAAACTCGATAGAATGGGCTAAATAAAGTAACAGTTCAAACTCGATAGAATGGACTAAATAAACACTTAAATGTCGTAATGAGGAGTTGGCCCTACTCGTGGCAATTTAAAGCTAAAACAGATTCAAGGTTTTCAAATCAAATAAGGAAAGGAAATTTTCCAACAAATGACTAGGAGGGTGCGCCCCCCTTACCGAAAGTATACCTCCAGATATATACATGAGAACTCTAATGGCTCTAGGAAACCTCCAAGCCGGACCCCACCAACTGTTACCGAGAATCTGAGTACTTTACATCTCAATGCACAACACCGAATCCAATCTAGAGTGGATGTGAAAACACCCTAATGGGAGCAACCCCACATAGCTTGGTCCATGCTCACTCTTTGGGTGTAGTCATTTCCGACAAAGGATAATAAAGCTCAAGCAACTTATCGTCTTAGAGTGACGAAAATAAAATGGTTGAAGTAACCGATAGCTAAAATACCAACTACCAAGGACATAAAACAATCGTATATGGAAATTAAGTCTTGTATACTTATCACCACTCATTGAATTCAAACTTGTACTATTTCTGGATTAATAATAATACCAGACAAGTCAAGGTAGTGGTACCT
Organism: Allium fistulosum; assembly: GCA_030737815.1. Taxonomy (NCBI): domain Eukaryota; kingdom Viridiplantae; phylum Streptophyta; class Magnoliopsida; order Asparagales; family Amaryllidaceae; genus Allium; species Allium fistulosum. Next base: position 194,877,830 of record CM060906.1, on the reverse strand, counting down.
CAAAGTCATGTCACACGATTATTCTTAACTTTTGAAATAGCGACAAGTCTACTTCTTCGATGTTTTATACAAATAAATCGTTTCCATATAAGTGATTCGCTTTACAGAAATAATTAATTTCCATAAACGAATCAACTTTTCCTTTTTAAAAACGAACTGAACTTTTTGGCTTGATTTCAGTATTGGTAAAACACTTTTGGAATTAGTTCCAGATTGTTAAAACGTTAAGAGAATAATTTTTCCAAGCACGCGCGACCCCGAAGGCCTAAACCAACATTAGACCGAACACCCAGAAGATTATCGAACTTATCATCCTAATAATCGAGTTCCAATTCCTTTTTATACTTTAAAAACAATATTAATTATCCCGAAAGATAATTAATTACATTTAAAATCCCTTTAAATAAACAATTCATTATCTACAATAAAATAGATAATTATTTCCAAACACTTTTATAACATTGGTAAATTAACTTTCAAAAGCTGTATTAAATCAGTTTCTTAACTTTAAATCAGTTTATTTAAACAATTTTATTATATTAGTCAATTTACTTTAATCATTTTTATTAAATCGACCAATTAACTTTAAATATCATTAATTACGAAGAATAATTAGATTCAAATAATCATTAGTTACAATTGAATAAGTCATCTCAAACACCATTTATTAAAATGATAAGTAATTTTAAATTCTGTTAATTAAAACAATTAATTACGTTCAAGTATTCATAAGTTAGTTGGATTAATTAAATTCAAACTTCATTAGTCAAAACGATTAATTAAAATATCATTTTTTTAAAATGATTTATTTAATTATTAAACATCATCGATTAAAATGATTTAACTAAATTCCAATTATCATTTGTTAAAAACAATTAATAAAATTTAAAACAATCATTAATTTAAATGATTAATAAATTCAAATATCATTATTAAAAATGACTAATTACCTTTCAATATCATTAATTAAAATGATTCAATTAAATTCAAAAATCACTAATTAAAATGATCCATTACTTTGAAATATCATTAATTTAAAATGATTATAAATTTTAATTATCATCAATTGAAATAATTAATTAAACTTAAATAATCATTATTTAAAATGATTAATTACTTTTAAATATCATTAATTAAATAATTAATTAAAATCAAATAATCATTAGTTAAAAAGATTAATTAAGTAAAAAAACATCATTAGCAAAAATGATTAATTAAATCTAAAGATAAACCAATTTTCAGCATCGTTAATTAAATCGATCAAAATGATTAAAGAATTTTCAATATTCTTTTTATCGGAAACACGAGCTCAAGTTGTTCACGGGCTTGGTCGGGTGGTGGGGTGATACGCCTCCCAAGTGAGAGGTTGGAGGTTCGAGTCCCACCTGGGATGTGTGGGAGGAGATACGCCTTTTCACATGGGAGGTTTGAGGTTCATTTCCCGCCTCTTGCACCAAGTCAACCGAAAGGTCTGGCTAGCCTAGAATAGCGGTTGTGGCGGGCCAGCCGTCTATTCCCTAGGTTTACTGTTCAGGAATCGCATGTCGGTAGTGATTGACCAGGTTTTCCCTAGTTTCAAAGAAAATCACAAGCTCAGTTCATATGACAGGGTTTTGGGGATGAAATTGAATAAATGACGATGTAGCAAATATTGCTATAACGACATTTAATCTATTAAATGAAATATCTGGGTTTTATTTTCATTAACAATCAATATTACAACATAATGATGTAAATAAATAATTTATGGTCGTGAAACCCCCTTTGGGTCTCTCTACAGATTTTCCCTGCAAAATAATGGTTATCGATAAAATATAGATAATCATATGGGTTTATAATGATCAAATTAATATGTCACCCATTTTCCAAACGGAAATTCAACCAGACAAGCAATCAAAAATTTTTAACTAACATCCAAACAATCATTAAATATTTATAACATCATTAATATAATATAATATAATTAAATGTGAGTTAAACTCACATTGATTCCAGTTATCGCTGAAGCGTTCCAGTTTGGACTAAAATCGAACCAAAGTTCGACTTTAGCACAAAAATTCTACAAGCTCCAAACTCCTTCAATTCTATTCCAAGACGTAGATATCGTCATTACAAATACAACGCAACTTTCCTCGTTTGACTTGGACCTAGTATGAAATAGATATTGATTTTACAAGAACACAGAGTTAATTAAATAATTTATTCACTAATTACATTGCTAATTACCATCTAAAACCCTATTCCTTTATGCTCAAAACACGGCCACGATACGCTAAACCCAGTTGCTACATTCACTGCACGCCGCCGCCGCCCTAGGCCCTCAACCACCACCGCCTTCCTGCCGAAGGTAGCCCCACCTCAGCCGAGTCGAACGCCTCCAACACCATCCTCTACAACGCCTCAAACACCAAGAAAACCCCACCCAAAACTGAACGTTGTCAAGCCAAATCGTGAATGCCACACTCCACCCAACGGTGATCGACCAGCGCCGATGAACTCCTCATCCTCTCGCCTTCCTTTTTCCTTTTGGGCCCGACACCTGAAAATGCCTCCAACAGCCGGAGCCATGTTGGCCGTTCATTAATAGCGTTTGTTTTAAAGAAAATGGCGGCTAGGATTATATTCTAGGGTTTGGGCAAAAGAACGAAGGGTATGGGTCCTTATATAGGATCCTATCCGGTACTATTCACGCCTTAAAATTAACGAACTCCAAACGAGATGTGCCGCCTGGTATTCTATATGTTATACCCCCATTACGAACACAATGGAAATGTATTGGAAGCTAATTCCATCATATTCAGAAGATAGCTTCTCAAAATCAATTTTTTTTAATTAAAGTTCTGAAAATAATTCTATGCATTTCAAGCTCGTACGGCCAAAGGATAAGTCTGATCGCTACGAAATTTGAGATCCTATAATAATTCACTATTACAGATCTGATAAAACTAGTTTCATCGAAATCCGAGACTTTGCCCAAAAGGCTTATTTTTTTACAGATTTAAATATTTAATTATTGATATTTATCTGGTCTATTTACATTTGTTAATAAATTTACAAATTGAATTCACCAATATTATTTATTAATTAAAAGGAGTTAAATAAAATTATTAAATCCTTTCAATTAACATTTACTTCACAATTCAAATATTTAAATATGCCATATATTTGAATTACAAGTTATTAAATCCCAAAATTCAATTATTTTGAATATTTAAAATAAATTAAATATTTAAAAATCAAATACCCAAAATTTTGGGTTGTTACAATGTCCTTACAAGTAAGCGACTGAACGAACTTCCACAGGCCCAATCTCCTCCACTATTCCCCATCTTGCTCCTCTTCCTCTGCCTCATTCTCATCTCTTTAATCTCCATTTCCAAACCCAGTACCCGAACTGGCCCAAGTATCATCAATAACGATTTCGGCTTTTCTGGTTCCAAGCCCAAAGCCCTATTCTTGAGTTTCAGGTATTTAGAGGATTGCTTCTTTGGTGTGTTACATACAGGGGCTGAACTAGAAGAGTTTATTATGAGCAGGAAGAAACGGCGGCAATGTGGCAGGGAAAAATACTAAAGAGTCCGATGAAGAATCTTGACCGTTCACGTTGGTGATAATGGCCCTTGGATTAACCTTGAGGAGAACCATATATGTTGAATGCTTTTTATTTCATGTGGCAGCAGGTGTATTTAAAGATGTCTATGTATGTATAATTATGGTTTTTCCATGGTAGGGGAAAGCAACAAAGTGTTATGCAGCGTTCGCAAGCAATTTTTGCCCAGTTGCCATTAGGGACGCATCCGGATGTATTTGAAGCTCCAGCGTCCTTTTCTTCCAAGCAAGCATATTCAAGCCATTGGAGAGTACAGCGGACGCATCAGACATGCCTAGTCGATTTACCACCAATGGATCCTCCTTCCTCCCCCTTCTATATATTTCTCCTTCACCATCTTCATCTTCACAACTCCAAAACAGCAAACAACAATTGTTTCCATCAATCTGCAAGGCTATCCAAGTATATTTTAACACCTCGATCTTTATTTTTTTCCTCTCTACATTACATATTTTTATAATAATTTTTTTCAATATGAATGTCAAACCGAAAAGCTCCACATCATTAGACGTCCGACGCTATTTAGATTATGCTTAAATATGATGTAGAAGCATATTCTGCCCACGGTAGTAATAAAAAAGGTGTGCATAAAGCTATAGTAGAAAAGTTCAACCGAGCTGTAGAAAAAATTCCGTTTATTAAACCGATAGACGAAGTAAAAATCCGGCATAAATACGATAGTCTTAGAAAAGATTATGTTAAATGGAAAAGTTTGTACAACAAAACTTTGCTGGTTGGGATAATCGTAGACAAACTGTTACATGCATCAAAGACTCGTGGAGTGATCGGACAAATGTATTTTTCATATATACATTTTGTGTTTGTAATCTTTTAGTAATTTATTTTTACTTTTAGGAATTTGAAATGATTGTTTTCAAATATAGAAAAGTCCGCTTGGTAATTTGGAGTTGATGCAACAATTGTTTCGAGGAAAAAATGCAACTGGACAAACATCGTATACATCTGCTGCTAACCAAGAACCATCGTAAAAAAGTACTCCTTCTACACAGACCTAGATTAATAGAACATGGACTTTTAAAGGGTTTTTTAATCAATTGGATGAAATGAAAGGTTGACAAATTCCAAATTTTTTAAGGTTTTTATTAATTTTCATATATTTCGATTTTTGTACTATTATTTCATTTTAAGTAAATGCATATTACACAACAGAACAACTAATTAATAAATTATAAATCAAATACATTAAAAATCATAACTCAAATACTTGCTTAAATACCCCATTCGTAACGCCAAATGCTTTCTCCGTTCACTCAACTTTCCAGCTAAAATGCCCCACTCAAATTCTCTATTTTCATTCACTAACGACGCAAACTTAGTCTATGAATCATGCATGTCTATTTTCATGAGACTGATAGTGCAACGTTTTTTTATGTATTAGTATTCGAATATATAGGTTACCGTCCTTTTAATACCTAGATAAGCCAACTAATTGGATCTATTTTTAAGACAGTACAAAACAAACCCATGTTGTATATTTGTCTAGTTAACAAAATATTTTCTTAATGATCTGATCAAATAAACAAACATTCAAAATGTATAAGGTATCACAATACTATATGTCAGTGTATCTTAAATATGATAATTTTCTAAATTTAGACATGTTTTAAATGTTAATCACATAAATATGACACTTCAAAAACTATTTACATATATAGATCACTTTGTTAATATTGGTGTTACACTGACAAAAATGTTTCAACGATATTTCAAATTCGTTGGTATATTATTATTCAGATTGGTATCAGAAAACAGATGTTATTTGAAAAGTCGTCCATATTAAAAAATAAACAGTAAGGGAAACTTTTGAAAATGTGCGTGTTACCTTAATAAATACTTGCGTATTTTGAATTGTATGACATTTCAAATTCCGTCAGTACATTTTTACTAACTTGGTGTTGATAATTAAAAATAAAAGAGTAATTTAAGAATTTAATATGCTGAATGTTGCACTTAGGAAACACGTATAATTACGTTGATTATTTGGATAAGACTATGATAAATAAATATTTATGCGAGGCAAGCAACTTAAAGAGCACTCAAATCTTGTTATCTGTCCTTTGTTATTGTAACGACCCAGAATTTTGAACAATTTAAATTGAAAATATTTAATTAATTTTAAATATTTGAATGATGGTTTGACTTGAATTTCAAATTATCAGAATAAATTGGCGATTAAATTTTAGAATTTAATCTATTGAAAGTTGAATAAAAATTTGAATCTTCAGTTTTAAGCTGAAGAAAAATATTTCGAAAGCTTTTAAAATTTATATTTATGACACTGAAGATAATAGAAGCTTTAGAATCAAATTAGAAAGTGATTTGATCGGTTTTGAAATTTATCGTTCGAATCGATATTTGAAAATAGCGTTTCGAGGCACAGTCTCGGAATTCGACGAAACCAGTTCCATTGGGTCCGTAATATTGAGTTATTATTGGATTTCAAATTTCGTATTTATCGGAGTTGTTATGTGAGCACACGATATATAAACGCGTTGAAGAATTTATATCGAAAATTCTATTTAAAATTCTATTTATACATTCACGTGCTTATCACATCAGCACATTATCTTCCCCAAATCGCGCCTAAAATCACGACGATAGAATCGTGCGAAGCATGCCGAGATCATTTTTAAATAGCCCCTCTTTCTTTCTTCGTTCGAATCCAAGATAATTGTTGATACTTTATTATTCATTCCCCTTCCTCCATCATTTTCAAACCGAAAGCCCCTTCTTCAAATTCAGATAAAAAAAAATATACGAAATACAAACGATTTCCCCCTCTCCTCTAATTCATTCACGAAATCATGAAAAGGGACGCGCTCGCATGGGCTCGGCAGCATCGTGGGACTAAGATTCGCGATTCTGAGGAGGCTCAAAGTCGACGACTTCGACTTCGGATTGGGGGTCGCGACGAGCCAGGGCGGCGGTGAGAGGTTGATTCGACGAAGTGGTGCCACGTTCGTTAGCGAAGTCAGGAGAATTGCCGATCGACTTTGGAAGTTTCGGATGGGCTCGAACTCGCGTGCAAATTGAAGGAGGCTGGACGATGTCGAGGCCGAAGTCGAGTAGCCTATAGCTAGGCATCGACGTGGTGGGTCAGGAGCTCGAGTTCGAGTGCTCTGGTCTTGTATTCTCGTTTGGGGTCGCAGATGAAAACAGTAAGGTATGCAGATTTAAGATTTTTGAAAACAATAAGCAAAGTTTTGGTAATCCTATTATGATAGTAAATAAAATTTCAGTTAAGAAAAATATATATATATATATGTGTGTGTGTGTGTGTGTGTGCAAGTAGAAGAAAATATATATATAGTTTAGAAATTTTCAGTTTGTATAAGATTTACAGTAAATAAGTTTTAGTTTAAAAAAATGTATATACAGGAAATAATAATACAAATGTAAGTATATGTGAAGTTTTAAGAAAATAAAATATATACACATTTTAGATCTGCTTGTTATTTTAAAATAAGGTATAGCATATAGATTGGAAGGAATTCAATTTGGAATTTGATATGTACATATAGATTTGAAATATAATAACAGTAAGTTTATGAAACTGTTTATTTCGCAATTTATATAAAAAATTTATTTTTGCAGTAAAGGAAAATTCTATTTTTATAGTGAAAATTATATATACAGTAAAAATATACATAAGCAGTTTTCAAATTGTATATATATGTGATCTTGAAAATATTGATTTCGATGAGCTATTTGTTTTATTAACCTATCTAATTATTTTTACCACCGAAAGTAAATTTATTAAAGAAATTCTAGTTTAAGATTTAATTCTTCTATTAAATAAATTTATTTAAAAGTAATTGGTTTAAAATAAAATCATTGAATAATTAGAATTACAAAACGAAAATTTGCTATTCGATTATTTCGAATATTAATAAATTGTATAAATTATTTATACAAGGTTTGAAACCGTGAAGAAATGGTCAAAATGGAATGCAAAATAAAAAGCTAAGGTGAGATCTTCTCACTCAAATTTAAAGTTGGATTTTTGCAGTTATTGATTGATTGACTGTTTGGATGTGATATTAGATATAGTAGGATATATCTATATATAGCAATATATACATATTGGCATATGTATATATTGGATTGATTGATTTCCCGCACTATATAGCGGATGAGACCTTATTGCGCCACATAATAGCGGATTGATATTTTATAAATCCCATATACCGCGATATTCCACCTCGAAGTGGAATTGGTATTGTGCTAACATCTGTGGATGCAGGGAAACAGGTTGGAGGGATCCAACTGGATTCCTCAACTGTATTTATTTATTTACAGATATTGTTATATATTCTGTCGTCGTATCGATATATGATGTTTGGATGCCGTGATTGACTAATTTGTGTGTTGCATCATCGGATCCATATTTTTGAAGTTTAAAAATAACGATTTTGACTTTAAAAGAGATTTTTAAAGTGATTTTTGAAAGTATATTTTTTATTAAATTTTTGGATTGATTCATCTTAAATAAATAAACGTTCAAATTTTAAAGTTATGAAAATTATGATTTTTGTGAAATATAACCGAAAGGTGATTTTTGAAATAAGTAGTTAAGTAATTTATAAAATGGTTTAAATTGGGATTTTTGAAATATTAAAAACGATGTATATAAAAGATGTACAAAATTGATATTTGTAAATTAAAATACTGAAATTATAAAACGAGTTTTTTTATAAGTGTCAGAATGAAGTATAAATGGATTTCATAAGTGAACGAAATTTTATATTTATAAAGTGTGTAGTTACAAAATGAATAGATTTTGTAAAACAAAAGATTTATAAGAAATTGACTTATAAATCATATTTTGGCATTTTAATTGGGATTTGTGAATAAGTATGAATGGTTCATAGATAAGATTTTAAAAAAAAATATTTTATAAATCAAAACAATGGAATTATAAAAGTAGTTCGATTATTATTGAAAATAAGGTTATAAATGAAATCTTATAAGTAATAAGATTTAAAATTTGTGAAGTTTTAAAGGAACGATTTTGTAAATAAATGGATCATAAGTATTTAACTTATGGACTTCCGGTATATAATTGAGTTATATAATTTGAATTGGATAATAAAGGAGATTTATAAATCGAAGTTTTATAAATAGAAATGGGATTTATAAACATTGTTTTATAAATTCAAAATCAATTGAATTTGATAAATCAAACATAGAAGTTATTAAAGGAGATGCATTCGCGATTTTGGATGGCGAATTATCCTTTAAGATAAATGATGCAATAATAAGAGTTTGGTTGGGAATTTTATTCACGATTTTGGATAGTGGATAATTCTTTAAATAAAAATGTGTAGAAATGTTGAAATTGATTAACGAATTATATTCACGATTTTGGACAGTGAATATATTATTAAATAAAATGGATATGTTTTGGAGAAGTGATACTACGAAATGAAGTAATTGTTTTAAAAGATGTTTTAAAACATGTTAAGTATCGAATACATAGATTTCAACATTTATTGTTGAAATAGACGTTTCGAGTAATAAGGAAATGGTGGACTATAACACTGTTGTTATAGTAAATGGTTTCCGAAAGGAAATGTTTTATATAGTATTGGGATTTATATATCTATCTAAATTTCGAATCCCTATACTAGTGATTTTGAGTTGTCGTAACGATGTTTTACGTAACATTCGTTTTGACTCAAATAAAATTTGTGAAAGAGAATGATTTCCTTAAAGAATGAAATATATACTTAATTATGATTTAAGTATATCGAATATTTTCCAAGTGTTGAAAATAAATGATTTGTGAATTACTTATTATTAAATAAGTATGGAAATGCTTTCCAATATGAAATGAAACGTTTTAGAGAATTTATCTTTGTAAAGATAAATTGAAAATGAATATTTAAAAGTGAATATTTGAAATTTTGTTTCAAATGGTTAAGTGTGGAAAATTCTATATCTTGTAAAGATATTTTTTGGAAATTAAAAAATTTGGAAAATTATTTGGAATCTGATGATGTTGCACATCCTTATTGATAGTTAAATAACCGACTATCAATATTTACCCTTGAATGGGTATTTGTTGTGATTTGCTTGAATTTGAATGCCACACTTATTTTTGAATAAGCGCTCACTATTCGGATTAGCTGGGAAAGGACCATGGGGTCGTATAACCCATTCCGAATATGTGATACGTCGTCATGAATTGCAATTGATGACCAGTGTTGAAGACCGGATATTTTTGAAAACGGAAGGATTACCGTCGAGTTACTCTGCATCGGCTGATCTCCGATATAGAGGTTTCATCACCCTTAGTGACGGGAAGTCCGGACGTGATTGAAAATTATCCGGATGTGCAAGGGCTTCGTGAGAAGTGCCTTCGATTCTGTTCGATCCCGGAACAGACTTGTATGGTTGTGTGTCTGACGTTACAAATTGAGATATAAAGCTGATTTCTTTCAAATACATTTCTGTTGGTGACGGAGAATTTATTCTCTTAGCTTAACACCCTTCTCTGAGACGTACGAGCTTAGAGGTTATGTAGTTGAAATTTATCAGCGATATACTCCCAATTTGGTAACGTGGCATGTTGAGTGTTGCTGTAAAATGATCGTTGTTTGACCATTTGTGATATGATCATTTGTTTGATCATTTATCTTTGTGATCATTACTTTGATCATTTGTTTGACCCAAAGCATGGCTTTATGACAAAGCGTAGCTTTGTGGACGAGACTTTGCCGGACCTCACACCCCGGAAATGGTCAAAACAGGAAGGATGCGGCAAGGTTCTTGGAAGTTGCGCCCCTTAGTGTATGTCATTCCTTCTGGATAGAGGTGGTATCATGGTATGGAGCCCAGATATTTAACCTATGTTGTTACTGCAAATTTATTATGTAGTTGTTGGAAATCGAGGATCCTCGGGAAGATCGGTTACGATCGGGGGATGGCGTACGCGTGTCAGTAGTTACCTATTTTTGCAGAGGTAACCCGACCTTGTGTTGGCAGTGATCTAACCGTAATGTTAGGTTATTTCTCGGGACGTCTTTCCAGAGGCGTTTCCATGTGGCAATGGGAAGTTCCTTGGCCTGACCATTTGTTGGAAATCCAAAGAAACAATACGAGCCCTTTACAATTTCAATTGTATAACCTGTCTCCTCAGGAGGCAGCTATAGCAGGCATAATATAATGGTACATATGCTGGCTAAGATTTATATTCTACTTTCGAAATGTTTTCCACTATGCACTAATAATAATATCCAAAATGATTTGATTTTGCGTAGTAAGTATCTTTGACTAACATAAGAAGAAATCTCCTCCAAGTCTGCGTTTGCATTGTGTGTGTGGTGGGAGGTCTTATGGTAGTTTCATTTTCCAAAAGCATTTCGAATTGACTTTAAAAATTATCCCGTTTTTGTTTTAAAGAATAACTGTTTTACGATCTCACACCAGTCACCATGACTGACTCGGAGTTTATTATTTCCCTTCTAAACTCTGGGTGTCCATAGTTTTCCACACGGGCAGCCTAGAGTTATGTTATCAGGATATTCTGGATATTCTGGAGCTGTGGAAGCAAGCTGGATGGCGAAACGTATCACCTATACTTTGTATTATTCCGCTATGTATTCTGTATGAGGACAAGTTTATATAACTGTCCATTGTTGTATTGAGTTGTATATTGACTCTGGCTGATGTATTGTATAAAACTGATATAGTTTTTTGTTTAAAAGACTAGTGATTATCTATTATATTTTTGTTCCACTGCGAATGTGAGATTCTGATATTATTTCTGTTTCTGTTGTTGTTCTATTCTTCTTTCTTTTTCTTCTATCTTTTATTCTACCTCTTCTTTTTTATAAACACTAAAGTTTCGCGTTTCCGCCATCCGACTTTTCGACAGTTGGTACAGTGGACGTATCAGTATCGGGTTTTCGAAAGATGGATTTGTGGGTCTTTACAGTTATATTATAGCAGTTGGTATCCATAATTGTTTTATTCGATTTTCTATCCTAAGTTGATGGTGAAATGCACTTCTAGAGGAATGTTCATTTTCCATGTTGTCATTTAGTGCATTGACTTGAAGAAATTTAAATACAGTTTGGTTTAGTCTATTATGTTTCACTTTTTCAAATAATGGCCTGAACGAAAATCTATATAAATTTTTTAACACTTCGTCTAGAAATGAACATTAGCGAAATTTGGTTAATGTGGATTTGCAAAATCAAATTGTATGAAGTTTCAAAAAGTAAAAAGAAAAATGCCTTTAACTTTCCTCTTTAAATCTCTCTAATCTTGTTTATTAACTACTGTAGAAGAGGTAAACAGCAACGGACCATCCCGACGGCCGTCGATGGCTCCGTCATTTCGTTTTTGATAGGTTTCGACGACTGTCTATTTTAATCAATTTAATTTATCATATTATTTTAACTTATTAATTATAGAAGTTTGAACTTTGTTTAAAATACCAACTTAATTCTTAAAAGTTTAAGAAGATATTTTTATTTAATTATTCAATCTAAGATAGTTTATGGCTAATTAAATTAGTGATTTCGATAATCTTTTATTGTGTAATCCAATATTTAACTTTATCGAAAATCAAACTTAAATGATTAGTCTATACAACTTTCAGTCCGTCCTTTATACAATTTCAGTGAAATTTATGATGCATAACTATTTTATAAATTGAAATATATTCTTAACCATTGGTAACTAATTATAAATGTTTAAATGTATTTATTATTATAAATTCATATTAAAGAAAATATTCGGAAGAAAAATAATTTTTTTGAATCTTATGTCGATCCAAAGTATTTTGGACCTATTTTCAAAATATGATTAAAAAGTTAATAAATTTAGGACGACAATCTTGATTCTCAAATTTATAGTTGTTCCTCCATATTCGGACTAAAAACCTTTCATTTGAAAGCCAAACGATCTTCAAACGAGACGAAATTTGGATCACCTATACTTTATAATGTATTTATCCAATCCATATGGCTAGATTCAAAAAAAATGGAAGGAAAAAATTAGACTCAAAATAAATCATTTACTAGATAGTACGTATAATACTTGATATATATTGTTAGGGCAATTCTATGTAAATGACATGTTTGAAGTCTAAATTTTTTTTTCTGTACGTTATTTTTAAATCCAACTATACGAATTGGATAAATACATAATATAGTATATACGGTTTGAGTTTCGTCTCGTTTGACCTTCGAATGAAAGGTTTAAGTCTGAATGTTGACAAACAACTATGAATTTGAAAAATCAAGATTGATACCTTAAACTTGTTTATTTTCCTTCCATATTTCGACCGTATGCCCAAAATACGTTAGATGGACGTAAGATTCAACTAATTTATTTTTTTACCAAATAATTTTTTTTATATAAATTTATTATGATAAATACATCTAAAATTCACAATTAGTTATCAAATCGTTAAAAAATTATTGTATAATGAATAAAAATAACCATTTTAATAGATACAGACAAAAGTGAGTTATTGTAAACTTTTTAAAATTTTTATAGTAAATTAAATTAAACTAAATTTATTTTAAATAGGGAGAAAACATAAATTATTATATTCAACAGCCGTCAAAAGACGTCGAATTGAAGCCATTGACGACCGTCCGAAGCCATCAGAAAGTCGTGTATATAATGCAGCCAAACCCATTTCTTCTTCATTCTTCCATCTTCAAACCCTTAACAAAAATCCCAAATCCCCAATTTGATTCAAATCCATCCCTACTCGCTTTAAGCCACCAAATCCATTGAATTCTTCATTAATTTGCAATCTCCAACCATCTACGCCTTTAGTTCATTAAAAGTCGGGTATATTCTTCCCATAAACTAATTAAATTGAATTATAATAAAATTAGTATTAATTTGTGCTTATATTTGTTGATAATAGCTCATCGATTGGTTATAATTGTATATTGGTTAACTGATAAATGTTAATTATGGTTATTAGTGTTTAAATCTGATAATTAATGTATACTTAAGGCGAATTTGGGTTGATTAGTGTATATGTGTATTAGTGTAACAAAAATTAGTGTTAATTGTGTATGTATTAGCTACTATGTCGACAAAAAACAATTTATTTACATGATCCTTTTATTAGTTTATACCCTTAATTGTATATAAATTTAATTTATGTGTGTGGTAATATATATACAAAAAAATTAGTGTATAATGTTAATTTTTTATTACTGTGTGATATATAAAATGATTTTTTTATTAGTTTCTAATCGTTTAGAAATTTAAATAATTAATTAGTGTATAATGTTAATATACACAAATTAGTGTATGATGTACTTTATTTTTTAAATCACTAAAATTTATTGGCCCCGTATGACAAGTATTATATATGATCGTTATATGTACGTTCGTTTTTACTACGAAATGGACATCAATATTCATCTGATAAAGTATTTGTCAGATTTTTTGCTGTATTGGACAAGTTATAAACAAATATAATAATTACATTTTGTAAATCATTTCATCTTAAACGGTTTAGAAAATTTCGACATCACTTCCTTTTTGTTCGCTATGTACGCGCATTTGTGTGCGATACGGGGAATAAAGGGGAACTGCTGCTGAAATTTCATTGAATCATTTAAGATAAAATGATTTGCAAAATGTAATTTAAATATTTTGTTTATAATGGAATGTATGGTGACCGAACATTTTAAATTTTAAATTTACAAATATGAAATATAATGTTCATTTTAAATTTACTGGCAGAGTCAGAACGCAATTTTACAAATAGAAATAAAAATTCTATCCCACACCGTCGGGTTCTAAGTCATTCTAGCATTAACATCAAGAGCTGGTAAATTTATTGATTGCAATTATAAATACTTATTTCATTGTATAATCTTTCTTATATATATATATATGTATATATATAATACATAATAATTTGAGGAAGGAGAGCGTGGTCGTCCCGTCTCCTAGTGGAAGTGTTTGCTCGTACTCATGTCAACGAGCATGTCAATGAAGATGCCTCAGTGAAATACATTGGCATGACATGAAATCATAAGCAGCCATGATAAGCATATTTTAAATTATAAGTTATTAATAATCACTTTAAATTATAAGTTAAAAATAATTAAAATAATGTAGTATGAATTTTAATTTTAATTCTATTTGTAATCATACGATAAATTCATCCAAGTGCGAGAGAAACTGAACAAAGGAATAGATCGAGACTAGCGGACCGTCGAAGAGGAGGACCAGATTTTTGACGCTGTCATGGAACCGTCAACGTGGAATATGCTTTATAGTTTTGTGAACCAAGAGGTAATGTCTATGTGTAATATATTTATTAATAAGGTATAACACATTGATTTTATTAATCACTGTATATGAAACTCATATACTTTGGTAAATAATGTTATTGGTTAGACGCAGGAAAAGCAGTTATCTAAAAGCTTATGACAACTAGGAGATTGCAGAGTTGAGAACTCGAATTGCTGACATCGAGGATCAAGTGAGGCGTTAGATTGCTGACCTTGAGGAACAAGACCGACGTCAAACTGCGGACATGTACCAGATGTTGGATAAGCGCATTGCTGTGTATATGCAACAACATGGCACATTTCCTTCATCAACGGGACCAGGAGGTGATGATGATTATGATTTTTTTATGTTTATATATTGTGGGGTAGTTTGTGTAATGACTCGCCTTTTCGATCCTTAAAAGTCAACACTAATACATCCACGGTATTCACGTGCCGAGTATCCAAGTGTCGAAAAGACAGATTGTTAGAGGAAAAGAGAGAAAGGAAGAATAGAATCCAACATCGTGATGAGTAATATATAATATACAATAGAACTTTACAAAAGAAAACAGTAATATACATACATCAATAAGAGTAAACTAACCAATCATTAGCATGAATAGTTTTAAACAACTTGTCCTCACAAATGATGATAAATACAAATAACCAATGCAGCAAAAATAAAATATACGTGAATACATCCTGGAAGCATCCACCTCGTCTCCTAAAGCTTCAAAGCATTCAAATTAAATCTGAAAAACATGCTCGGGCTGACCCGAGCATTATAAGAAAATAATGCCCATATCAGTATGGTAAACCAGCCTGAGAAACACAACTCAAATGGATTTTCAATGTTATAAAACCTTTCAAAATAAAGGTATCTCATAAGACCATATCGCACATAAAAATAGACGGTTTTTTACCTTACGATAACCAAATCATTTCAAATAGAAAATTTAGTGATATTATAATAATACTTATGGTTTAAAATAAATATATAAAATAGCTGGAATGCTTGCATCTAACGTTCCAGCAGTTATGCACAAATAAGTTTGTAAGGCAATTATTGGAGTATGGATTCGATTAATGACAGGGCTACTAGGATACCGCCTATTACAGTACACCTCTACACAAAATGAACCAAGGGTCTCGCATGGACCCCCTACAAGGCAAGACCGACCTACCCCTTGCTGGATAGTACCGAATATGTCATTACTCCAGTTGCCTTACCACCTTTTCTTGAGAGCTCTCAAGCACATACCAAATCCGTAAATATATAAATAGTGATCTACAAAGGTGATGACCATATCGTAATTGGTGCAACCCACATAGCCTTGCGGCATATCCCTTGTTTTAGTCATTCCCAGTTGTGAGGCTTGAGGCTGCGATTTACCTTTTATAATGCAATCCCACTTGAAATGCTTACACCGCCCTCCAAGCAATAATGCAATGCCATCATTCCACCAAACATGTTGTGTAGGATATGAACAAACTGAAGGTACTACTTCTACTACATCCTATTTGGAATCACCCTTTGGATCAGTAGCAAGTAGCCATTGCACTTCAAAGAGCTCTGTCTTTGATTCCATCATCCCCCAGATGTCTTCAGTTTGAACGCTTGTGCCAGTTTGTAGTGATTTTTGAACAATATATCCGATCACGGTTTCTTCGAACCAATAATGATAGTTTTAAAACTGGGCAAGATTAGATAGTCGGTTATTTAACTATCAAATAAACAAATAATCCAATCAGACGCCTTCCGACGGCCATTGGGTATTGAATATTTCGATGTCTATCGACGGCTTGCGACAGGAAATTGATAAAGGCGTGATCTTACACATGTGCATGATGGGGTATCGAAAACCGTCGAAATGTCAATGGTAACTTTCGGAAAATTATCGATGGAGCCATCAAAAAGTGTGTCGAAAAACTGTTGTTTGACGACTAATATTTCAATGGCTATTTCTATCGGCTTCCGGTTGCTTGCATCGGCCGTCGATGGAAAATAGCCGTTGAAATTACCTATCGTTTCTTGTTGTGATTGTGTTATTTTCACAAATGTATTTTTAAATTTCTTCAATTTTAAATTTCTTTTTATTTTTTGATTAATTGTATGGATTATAGATGGATAGGGCTTTACTTGGGCTCCATTGCTATATTCCTTAGTTTTTTTCCACTAATTCACTCAACTTTCTTAACTCAAAAGACGAGTCTGTTCATCTAGCTAATTGTTGTTACTTTTGTAAGTTGAAATCAAATTACATTAAAGAAGGGTCTCCTTACATGCCTATTTTTTACATTTTATTGCCTTTTTATTTATTTTGAGCAATTATTTTCACTTATCTCTAACTAATGGTAAAGAATAAAAATGAAAAAAAGAAGAAGGAAAGAACTTCAATTTCTAAATATTTCAAAAATTACTATTTGCGCTTCTTCAAATTCTATAGCCTTTAGTAAATAAATTTAAAAGATTATTGTGTAAATGTGGACAGGTAACAAATATTAACAATTACGTCAATGCGAGGTCCATTTGTTGGTATAGTCAATTTTTTCTAGCTCTTCGGTGTTTCTAATCCGACATTGATAAGAAATAACAAGGACAAAATTATCGAACCTCATATGTGATCTTATAGAACTCAATTCATTTAAGTTTGAGAAATAATAATTTATTAGTTTATATGCTTATACAAGCACTAAGAAAATATAGACCTTGTAATAATAAAGTTAATGCCAACTTACTACCATTACCACGTATGATCTCCACCCCCGCAATCAAACCAACCACACCAGCAAAAAGATCCATGCAAATTAGACATGTCAAAATATGACCCAACTCATTTATCATACTTGTAAATGGGTTGGGTCAACCTATTTATGATCTTTACTAAATGGACCGTGGGTTGGGTTGATTCATTTTTAAAATGGTTATAAATAAGTAAGCCATTTACCCATTTATTAAAAACTTAAAATTTGAAAATATAAATTTGAAAATATAAATTTTGAAAATTTGAATTTTTTACTCGGATTCTTCTTCTAGGGAACGCACACTGTAGTTCTCCTATGGTGACTAACAGTTGTACCTAGAAAATAATAGGCTACATACTTATATTTGAACTTCGCCATGGCAGAAACCGCTATTTTTTTCCGACTACAATAACTTCTTCATACTAACTCAGAATTAGGTGAGACTTCGACCATTGAAATGCCACCTAAATTACGGACAATATGAAACACTCTGATACTTCATCTTATGAACGCACACCGTAGTTCTCAATGGTGACTAATGGTTGTACTTAGCAAATAACAGACCACATCTGTGACGACCGCCCATGACCCCCGCACGGAATCTAGAGATAGTGCGCTGTAAAGTGTGCCAGGCGACCATGGACGATTGTCAAGGTAAATTTAAACAGCAGAATCTATCGTATTACTCACAGCGCATGGACAAAATACAATAGAACATATGTATAGTGAAGCTTTACAGAACAAAATGTCATCATATAAAACTCCATAATAGTTGAATACAAGCATCCAAATAGTCAATACATCAAGCCTCACTACATAACACTTAGAGATTATACAAACAGCGGAACACCCAGTACATATAGTAAGAAGATAATATGCAACCCTCTAGCTCGTCTTCGATATCAGCATCGTGAGAAGCAAGAACGGCACCTGTCACCTGCTACCTAGTCTGCCCGTCCCAAAATGGACGAACAGCCCAAGGCAATAAGAATTAAAAACATAAAGCCTTGAGTCAGACAACAGTCTTAGTGAGCAGTAAATTAACTAACAACGTACCAAAAGAGCATAAAGGAAAAGGAATAGGAATACAACCCTCCCACTCCAACCTCTTTCTACAGTGATAGCCCCCAGACACACACTACGCAGAAGCAGACATAGCAGAGCATACAAGTTAAAGTAAAGCTATTATCACTCGAGTCAAGGGCGATGTTTTCCAAGTACCAAGGCCTAAATCAGATAAGCACCCAGAAAATACCGCTCTTGAGTCCGAATGACGATACAACCAAACATCCATGACTCTGGCTATCACTGTTATCATTGCTTCGATATCACCGTTAATTGAATGACCGACACATTCTTTCAGCCGTCCGTCAAGGGCTAATGGAAACCCCGGTTCTAGACATAACTCCCGCACGTCGTCGCAGCCCGTGCCTAGGACTATCGAATCTGCCCAGAGTACTCGACCATCTACAGTTGGCCGTTGGGACTATCGAATCTGCCCAAACGTACTCTTGCTTAGAGCATGCTAGAACCTTCAACAACGATGCTATCCAAGCCTCCTAGTCATCCTCCTCGACGACTATTCTCATATCCATTCATTATCCTCAACTCGAATCATATCACCGAGTTATCAACATGCTTGGAATGATCCCGTCTGGATTAGACCAAGTCTTCATCACATGATTGCCTCGCTTCATCACATCCTCGCAAATCCTCATCTCAACATCACATCATCAAATCTACGCATAAGAGCTTCATCATCCCACTACATATGCCACGAGCAGCTTACCCAATTCAAGAGCCTTTCTCCTAGCTTTTGAATCATCTTCGGTCTAAATCAAACCATCAATCATCTAATTCATAACTATCAATCAAACCAAACATTAATCCAAGCAATCAAGCATTCAAATATGATCTAAGTAGATAATTATAACAATAATGGCATTTTCGTAATTAAAGAGTTGAAAGTCCAACAAGCATGAAAACATGAACAATATCTCTACAAACTTGATGAATGAACTTGCATAGGTTAACATGTGATAAAATGGTTGTCAAAACATCATGAACAATGGGTCTACATGGATCTACACTTAGGATGAAGAAAATGCATGAAAATTACTATTTTAACACCAAATCGAGCCAACAATCCGATATACTCCTTTGGATCCGTGTGAGAGATAATCACCACTCACCAAAACAAACTCAAATCAACACGCTTCAGATCTGGACAGCGAAGGATCAATCTTGATCTATCACGAATCCGCTTCAAACGATGAAATCTCACTTCAAAGGATGAAGATCTTCAATCTAAGCTCTTGAATCTTCAATTTGATCTTCAACTTGGATGGATGGAAGCACTAGATTAGAGTGGAGAAAAGAAGTGAAGAAGTGTAGAAGTCGAGCTCTCAAAATGGCAGCACTTCGTCGCTTCGAAATCCGGATCCCAAAAAGTGAGAAAAACCCTTCCTATTTATAGCTGAAATTCCCTTAAGTCGCTCGGAGTTAGGTCGTATACGACCTACGACCTACGACCTATAAACCCCACCGACCTAAAGCCTCTTCAACCTAACAACCCAGGCCACTACAACCTACGACTTATCACCCAAGCGCTTCAACGACCTAACAAAACCCTTCCTCCTACGACCTAACAAGGTTACGACCTATGACTTAGCGACTTAACCATAGGTGCGACCTAACAGTGCTACGACCTAACACTTAAACACATCAGCGACCTAACGCTTAAGCGCTTACGCGACCTAACAATCGTAGCGCCTCAGCGACCTAACTGTGTTACGACCTATAACCTCAGCGACCTAACACACTAACGACCTAAAGCACTGCACAACTTAACTATGCGCGACCTAATACTAAGCCAAAACCCAGCGACCTAACAACCTTAAGTCTTCACGCGACCTAAAACATGTTACGACTTACGACTTAACTCGTACGACTTAACTCCCATAGGTCGTATACTCCCTAAGTCGCTAACCTATAGGTCATACCAAGACACTAGGTCGCTATACAGCTATCTCCAAACTCCTTAGGTTGTTGCCGACCTAACAATGCTAACTCGGAACCACTAGGTCGCTCATCCCTAGGTCGTTAACTACTGGGTTTAACTTGCTACTCCCATAGGTCGCTCCAAACTGTCCACGATCTAACTCTTAACTCGCTTATCCCCTTAGGTCGCAGACTTTCTTTAAGTCGCTCACGACTTATCACCTAAGTCGCTAACAACCCATGACTCTCTTAGGTCGCGTACGACCTAGAACTTAGGCAAAATCCAACCAAAATCTGAAACAACCCAAAAATGCTGAAAATTCCAGATTTTGACAAACTTTTCGATCCGTAAAAATACGGGTCGTTACATTCTCTCCCCCTTAGGAATTTCGCCCCCGAAATTCCAAACAAACAAAGCAATCAAAGACTATTCTGTACGCCTACCAACCATAACAATCAACAAACCATGCATCCAATTCTAGCTTAGCGTACAGAATTCTAACACTAGAACAAGTTACAATATCGTGAGATGACACGACACCTTAGGACCATACCTTGAAGAGTTCAGGATGAGCTGCCTTCATCCTCTCTTCCACCTCCCACGTACAGTCGTTATCATCATCACTCCATTGTATCTTGAGCAACTTAACTACCTTCCTCCTAAGCTGTTTCGTGTCAGTTTCAACAACACGAAGCGGCTTACGAGGTCTTCTATCAACTGGATCAACTTCGAAATCTTCACAGCTATCAGCAGAAACCACTGTATTCGAGTCGTGCACATATTTCCGTAGATATGATACGTGAAAAACATTGTGCACACCCAACATCTTCTCTGGTAACTCCAATCTATAGGCGAGCTTTCCAATTCGCTCGATGATCGGGAATGGTCCAACAAATCTCGGAGTCAATTTTCCTTTCTTCCCGAATCGAATAACATTCTTCAGCGGAGAAATCTTCACAAAAACCATATCACCAGCATCAAATTCCAAATCCTTCCGACGCTTATCGGCATAACTCTTCTGGCGGTCTTGGGCCGCCTTCATTCGTTGCCGAATGATCTCTATGCAATCCGAAGTCTGTCGAATCATTTCTGGCCCAAGTAACGGCTTTTCTCCTGTCTCTAACCAACATGTCGGAGAGTTACACGGTCTTCCATACAATGCCTCATACGGTGCCATACCAATACTTGACTGGTAACTGTTGTTGTACGCAAACTCTACCAAATGAAGGTGATCTTCCCATGATCCTCCGAAGTCCAAAACACAAGCTCTGAGGAGATCTTCCAAAACTCGGTTGACTCTCTCGTTCTGACCATCTGTTTGAGGATGATAAGCTGTACTCAAGCACAACTCGGTTCCCAAAACTTCCTGGAAGCTCTTCCAAAATCCACTAGTGAACAATGGGTCTCGATCGCTCACTATACTCTTCGGAATACCATGGAATCGAACCAGGCTTTTAAATCTCCCCGAGATGGCCGAGATGAAAAATCCAAGATATCAGCCAAAATCCGAGATTTGGCAGCCTATTTAGTTATAAGTGTTTTAAATATCGCCCGAGATAGCCGAGATATTTTCCCGAGATATTGGCCAAAATCCGAGATTTAAAACACTGAATCGAACTATCCACTTAACATACAACTCAGCCAACTTTGATGCAGTCCTAGTCGATCGAACAGGAATGAATCTAGCACTCTTAGTCAAACGATCTACGATAACCCAAATCCCTTCATTTCCCATTCTGGTTCTAGGTAGCCCATCAATAAAATCCATCGACACTTGCTCCCACTTCCATGTAGGAACTTCTAATGGCTGAAGCAATCCACTTGGCTTCTTCTGCTCGGCTTTTACCAACTGGCAGTTCATACACTTGGAAATAAAATTTCCAACATCCTTCTTCATACCTTCCCAGTAGTAGGTTCTCTTCATATCCCGATACATCCTATTTCCACCTGGATGAATTGTCAACTTCGAGTGATGACTTTCCTTCAGAACTTCACTCCTCAATTCATCTATATCGGGAACAACTAGTCGTCCTTGCTTCCGAAGCCAACCCTCTCGATCGACCTCGAATCCTTTATCCTTTTCTGGATCCAATCCAGATTCCAATTCACGAATAATCTTGACAAGCTTATCATCTCGCTTCTGACTCTCGCCAATTCTCTCCACAAGAGTCGGTCTTATCGATAAGTTTGCCAACATCTCAGGTTCCAATTCGCATCTAGGCCTGAAGTCAAATCCAGCTAAATACTCGAGACTCTTCCACTCAGAAAACATGGCTCCCAATCCTGCATGTCTTCGACTTAACGCATCTGCCACTGCGTTACCTTTTCCCGGAGTATAAGCTATACCAAAATCATATGATGCCAAAAACTCTAGCCAACGTTGCTGCCGAAGATTCAAATCCTTTTGGGAGAAAAGATACTTCAATGACTTGTGATCCGTAAACAACTCGAATCGAACTCCCAATAGATAATGTCTCCACATCTTCAGAGCAAATACAATCGCCGCTAACTCCAAATCATGAGTCGGGTAATTCCTTTCATGCGGCTTCAGTTGTCGACTGGCATACGCAACAACTTTATCCTTCTGCATCAGCACTGCTCCAAGTCCAGTACCACATGCGTCGGTGTAAACCACCATCTCATCATTCCCACTAGGAATAGTCAAAACAGGAGCACTCGTCAATCTCTCTTTCAGGATTCTGAAAGCTTGCTCACACTTATCATCCCATCTGAACGCTAGGTTCTTCTTTGTCAATCTTGTTAACGGTGCAGCTACCTTGGAGAAGTCTTTGATAAACCGTCGATAATATCCTGCTAATCCAAGAAAACTCCTCACATCTGATGCATTCTTAGGTCTGACCCAATCCTGGATTGCTGCCACCTTAGCGGGATCAACCGCTATTCCGTTTCCAGAAATCACATGGCCTAAGTACCTCACTTCACTCTTCCAGAAGTGACACTTCGAAAACTTAGCCTTCAGCTGATGTTTCCGTAAGATTTCCAAAGCAATACGCAAGTGCGTCTTGTGCTCTTCTTCCGTTCCAGAATAAATCAGAATATCATCCACGAACACAAGCACAAACTTGTTCAACTGATCTCTGAACACTCTATTCATAAGATCCACAAAATATGCTGGCGCGTTAGTCAATCCAAACGGCATTACCAGCCACTCAAAGAAACCCGATGGTGTCCGAAAAGCAGTCTTCGGCACACTATCCTTAGCTACTCTCAACTGGTGAAATCCCGTTGCCAAATCCATTTGAGAAAACACCTTGGCTTCGTGAAGCTGATCAAACAAGTCATCTATCCTCGGCAATGGATACTTGTTCTTCTTAGTCACCTTATTCAGCTCACGATAATCCACACACAATCTCAACGATCCATCTGCCTTGGTTGCGAACACAACTGGTGCACCCCACTCGAACACACTACGCCGAATGAATCCTTTCTGTAAAAGGTCATCAACTTGCACCTTCAACTCTTGCTGTTCCCTAGGCGCCATCCGCCTAAGAGGCATCACAACAGGTCTGGCTCCTTCAACTAGATCTATACGAAACTCGATCTCTCTATGCGGCGGTAACCCTTTGACTTCGTCAAAGACATCCTCGAATCCATTCGCGATTGGCACTAATGACAGTCCATCCCGTGGAACAACTAGCGAATACATAAAGCTCATGAAGACGCCTTCTTCATGCTTACATCGTATCACAATCTTTCGCCCCTTCACATTCTCGACTGTCACCTCCAACCTTTCGCAATCAACCTTCGCCGCATACTTCCTAATCCAGTCCATACCCAAAATAATTCCGAACCCCGCAAAGTTCAGAACAAAGCAATCACAAACAAAAGAGCAACCATGACTCGATACAACTAGACCACGGCATAACATACACAAACAAGACGAACCCCCAACTGGATTAGTCACAACCAATGGCCTATCAACAATATCCGGTTCCAAACCTAACCGGCCTACGAGTTCACTACAAACAAACGAATGCGACGCTCCAGTATCAAACAGAACTCTAACTGGAACACCACATCGGAAAAGAGTACCTTGAACAACCACACTCTTTCCTTTCTCTTCAGCGCTAGGAGCTTTTGAAGACGACGGAACAGCTCCCAAAGCATAAGCTTGCACAATCTGCTTGTCCCTCCTCGGTTCTGGACAATTCTTCCTGAAATGCCCCGGCTTGTCACAGTTGTGACACTTCATCGGCACCTTCGGATTCTTACAATCCTTCGAGAAATGGCCCTTCTGCTGACAATTGTAGCAAGTCACCTCGCCTTTCGGCTTCTTCTGGCCATCCTTACCCTTCTGCTGCTGCTGCTTCCTCTTCTTGTTTCCACCCTGCTGGGGTTTAGACTCTTCCCTGGTCACAGCAACAACAGATCCTTCCTTAGGAAACAGACTCTCATGCCTGAGAGCTTTCTCCACAAGCTTCTCAAATGAATCATCCAAATGATCCACCAACTGCCTCCCAAGATAACTGTCCAAGCCTGTCACAAACTTCTCATTCTTCTGATATGAAGACTCAATATATGACCGGGCATACTTGGACAATGCTTCAAACTCAGAAACATACTCAAGAACTGGTCTTCCTCCCTGCTTGAGCTCTACAAACTTCTTGAACAAAACAGACTTCTGAGCTGTAGAAATGAACTTAGCTTCAAATCTGACTTGGAATTGCTCCCAAGTAATCTCTTCCTCCGGTGTACTGATGGTAATAGAGTTCCACCAATCAGAGGCTCTCCCTTGAAGCTGTCTCGATGCCAACTTCCTCTTAGTTGCATCATCAATTCCCAAATCACCAAAGATCCTTCTACAAGCATCTATCCATCTCTGGACTTCGATAGTTGATTCTGTTCCCAAGAAAACCTTTCCTCCAAGAGCAGTATAATCCTTGCACAACTTAGCAAAATCCACTGGTTTTGGAGTTTGGACTTGAACTCAACATCTACTGCTGCCCCCAGAACTGGTATCCTTCTCATGATCGAAGTCATCATAGCTTCGAACATGGCTGCATAATCAGCAGTCCCCTCAGTAGCACGGCCTTCCCTAGCAGTTGGTCTCCCTCTTCGACTCATTCTCAATATCTATAAAAAGGAATGATTAGAACATCTAGAGAAACAACTGCATAAAGGACTAAAACTCAACTAAACTACTATATTATATATAGTATTCATCCATCAAAATACAATTACGTCTCTCATACGTAGTTACGTCAGCGAGCGTTGGGCAAAATCGATTAACCAATGCTCCGATACCAAATGTGACGACCGCCCATGACCCCCGCACGGAATCTAGAGATAGTGCGCTGTAAAGTGTGCTAGGCGACCATGGACGATTGTCAAGGTAAATTTAAACAGCAGAATCTATCGTATTACTCACAGCGCATGGACAAAATACAATAGAACATATGTATAGTGAAGCTTTACAGAACAAAATGTCATCATATAAAACTCCATAATAGTTGAATACAAGCATCCAAATAGTCAATACATCAAGCCTCACTACATAACACTCAGAGATTATACAAACAGCGGAACACCCAGTACATATAGTAAGAAGATAATATGCAACCCTCTAGCTCGTCTTCGATATCAGCATCGTGAGAAGCAAGAACAACACCTGTCACCTGCTACCTAGTCTGCCCGTCCCAAAATGGACGAACAGCCCAATGCAATAAGAATTAAAAACATAAAGCCTTGAGTCAGACAACAGTCTTAGTGAGCAGTAAATTAACTAACAACATACCAAAAGAGCATAAAGGAAAAGGAATAGGAATACAACCCTCCCACCCCAACCTCTTTCTACAGTGATAGCCCCCAGACACACACTACGTAGAAGCAGACATAGCAGAGCATACAAATTAAAGTAAAGCTATTATCACTCGAGTCAAGGGCGATGTTTTCCACGTACCAAGGCCTAAATCAGATAAGCACCCAGAAAATACCGCTCTTGAGTCCGAATGACGATACAACCAAACATCCATGACTCTGGCTATCACTGTTATCATTGCTTCGATATCACCGTTAATTGAATGACCGACACATTTTTTCAGCCGTCCGTCAAGGGCTAATGAAACCCCGGTTCTAGACATAACTCCCGCACGTCGTCGCAGCCCGTGCCTAGGACTATCGAATCTGCCCAGAGTACTCGACCATCTACAGTTGGCCGTTGGGACTATCGAATCTGCCCAAACGTACTCTTGCTTAGAGCATGCTAGAACCTTCAACAACGATGCTATCCAAGCCTCCTAGTCATCCTCCTCGACGACTATTCTCATATCCATTCATTATCCTCAACTCGAATCATATCACCGAGTTATCAACATGCTTGGAATGATCCCGTTTGGATTAGACCAAGTCTTCATCACATGATTGCCTCGCTTCATCACATCCTCGCAAAGCCTCATCTCAACATCACATCATCAAATCTACGCATAAGAGCTTCATCATCCCGCTACATATGCCACGAGCAGCTTACCCAATTCAAGAGCCTTTCTCCTAGCTTTTGAATCATCTTCGGTCTAAATCAAACCATCAATCATCTAATTCATAACTATCAATCAAACCAAACATTAATCCAAGCAATCAAGCATTCAAATATGATCTAAGTAGATAATTATAACAATAATGGCATTTTCGTAATTAAAGAGTTGAAAGTCCAACAAGCATGAAAACATGAACAATATCTCTACAAACTTGATGAATGAACTTGCATAGGTTAACATGTGATAAAATGGTTGTCAAAACATCATGAACAATGGGTCTACATGGATCTACACTTAGGATGAAGAAAATGCATGAAAATTACTATTTTAACACCAAATCGAGCCAACAATCTGATATACTCCTTTGGATCCGTGTGAGAGATAATCACCACTCACCAAATCACCAAAACAAACTCAAATCAACACGCTTCAGATCTGGACAGCGAAGGATCAATCTTGATCTATCACGAATCCGCTTCAAACGATGAAATCTCACTTCAAAGGATGAAGATCTTCAATCTAAGCTCTTGAATCTTCAATTTGATCTTCAACTTGGATGGATGGAAGCACTAGATTAGAGTGGAGAAAAGAAGTGAAGAAGTGTAGAAGTCGAGCTCTCAAAATGGCAGCACTTCGTCGCTTCGAAATCCGGATCCCAAAAAGTGAGAAAAACCCTTCCTATTTATAGCTGAAATTCCCTTAAGTCGCTCGGAGTTAGGTCGTATACGACCTACGACCTATAAACCCCACCGACCTAAAGCCTCTTTAACCTAACAACCCAGGCCACTGCAACCTACGACTTATCACCCAAGCGCTTCAACGACCTAACAAAACCCTTCCTCCTACGACCTAACAAGGTTACGACCTATGACTTAGCGACTTAACCATAGGTGCGACCTAACAGTGCTACGACCTAACACTTAAACACATCAGCGACCTAACGCTTAAGCGCTTACGCGACCTAACAATCGTAGTGCCTCAGCGACCTAACTGTGTTACGACCTATAACCTCAGCGACCTAACACACTAACGACCTAAAGCACTGCGCGACTTAACTATGCGCGACCTAATACTAAGCCAAAACCCAGCGACCTAACAACCTTAAGTCTTCACCCGACCTAAAACATGTTACGACTTACGACTTAACTCGTACGACTTAACTCCCATAGGTCGTATACTCCCTAAGTCGCTAACCTATAGGTCATACCAAGACACTAGGTCGCTACACAGCTATCTCCAAACTCCTTAGGTCGTTGCCGACCTAACAATGCTAACTCGGAACCACTAGGTCGCTCATCCCTAGGTCGTTAACTACTGGGTTTAACTTGCTACTCTCATAGGTCGCTCCAAACTGTCCACGATCTAACTCTTAACTCGCCTATCCCCTTAGGTCGCAGACTTTCTTTAAGTCGCTCACGACTTATCACCTAAGTCGCTAACAACCCATGACTCTCTTAGGTCGCGTACGACCTAGAACTTAGGCAAAATCCAACCAAAATCTGAAACAACCCAAAAATGCTGAAAATTCCAGATTTTGACAAACTTTTCGATCCGTAAAAATACGGGTCGTTACAACATCCCTATATTTGAACTCTGCCTTAGCAGAATCTGCTATTTTTTTGTTCGGACTGTAGTAACTTCTTCGTAGTAGCTCGAAATCGGGCGAGACATCGACCGATGAACTCCCACGTGAATTACGGATAGTACAAAATACTCGGATACTTCATCCTGTGAACGCACACCGTAGTTCTTCATGATGACTAACGGTTGTACCTAAAAATAACAAGTTACATCCCAATATTTGAACTCTGCTTAGGCATAAGCTGCTATTTTTTTTGTTCAGGCAGCAGTAACTTCTTCATACTAACTCGGAATCAGGCGAGATTTCAATCGATGAACTCTCACCTAAATTACGAACAACAAGGAACACTCGGATACTTCATCTTATGAATGCACGCTGTAGTTCTCTATGGTGAATAACAGTTGTACTTAGAAAATAACAGGCTACAACTCCATATTTGAACTTCGTCTATGCTGAAGTCGCTATTTTTTTTCAGGCTGTAATAACTTCTTCATGCTAACTCGCCGGACGAGACTTTGACTGATGAACTCCCACCTAAATTATAGATTATATGGAACACTTGAATACTTCATCTTGTGAACGCGTGCTGCAGTTCTCCATAGTGACCGATTGTTGCACTTAGCAAATAACAGACTGCATCCTCATATTTGAATTTTGATGAAAATTAGAATAATATTTTTAAAATTTAAAATTTAAAATTTTGATTTTTATCGAAATTCAAAACGTGAAATTTAGAATTAAAATTTTTAATATTTGTTTATTTATTTATTTGTCAAATCAAATTTAAATCTTTATATAGGTTAAATGGGTAACCTGCTTATCAAATGAGTTGAGTTAAACTGAGAATTGTATTAAATGGGTCAAAAAAGTGGATCATAAATGGGTTGGGTGAAAATCGACCCAACCCATTTTGGCCTAACCCAACCCGTTTGACGGGTCTAATCCAAATCTCCTCCTCCAACTCCAAAACCTATTGTGTGTGTGTATGTTTATATGTATATGTATGTATATGAATATGTATGTATATATATATATCTGTGTGTGTGTGTATGTATATGTATATTTATATCTATATGTGTGTGTGTCTATGTATATATATGTATGTATGTCTCTGTGTGTGTGTGTTTGCAGAAAATGCTAAAGGCACTGTCATGTTTAAGTTGTTTGTTTAAATAAAGGTCATATGGTGGGATATTTGGATCGTCAAATGCCAAATATATATGACATAATGTAATGTGTGTAATGTTGCTTCGTCATTCAATAATACAAAGTTGGTTTTATATTTAGCGAAAGTAATGTCATTCGCAAGCATTTCCTATGTAAATCTCACAAATAGCTTTACAAATAAATCCAATCCAAAATACTATAAGATTTGTTTGGATCAACTTAAATAAGTTGTTTTTTTATTGCGTTTTAAAAGCCAAAAAAAAAATTCATTTTGACTTTCAAAAAACTAAAAAATGACTTATTTAAGTCAATCTAAACGAGCCATAAACTTCCTTGAGCACCTGGTTACCGCCCATGGAGATGTTGAAAGCAGTTTGTAGAGTTGTGACATACATAGGAGGCATACATATTACATAGATAGCCCCTCCCGAGTTCCAACTATTTACAGGGCCGGCCCTAGGCCCGAGCTAGTCAGGCGACGACCCAAGGTCCAGTTTGAAGATGGGGCTCAAAATTTTTAGTTTATGTTTCAAAAATAGCGGGTAAGTTATTTATTTAAACAAATGCAATGTATAGTGTAGGACAATGGTAGAGTTTGTATTTTTGTATTTGATGATGTAGGTTCAATTCCTACCAACTCGAATTTTATGTAATTATGGTATGATTGAGTTGTAGCCAAAAATATTCTCCAAAACCAAGCTCAAGGACCCATATTTATCTCTAATAATAGTTATAATACCTTCGGTGTCACAATTTTTTGTATCAACGTGAACTGCCAAAAATGCCCTTCTACAAATATTATTAAATATCAATATCACTTAAAAATAGGATCTAACAAATAAGTTATATTCACCAATTCAAAACGCCTCTCTATGGATATTATTGAAATCTTAATATTACTTAAAAATAGGATCTAACAATTTTTTTTCAGAGTCGTTTTTTATTATTTAGTAACAGAATAAAAATTCAAACTAATAAAATATTAAATTCATTCTTTATTAATTAATAATGGAAATAAAAATGCAAACTAACAAAAAATTAGATGTTGCAATTTAGAAAGTAAAATTAGAACTAACTGCATATCGTTTCAACGTAAAAGTACGGTTAAATATTTATGCAAATCGTATTTTCTCGAACAAGTTAAACATATACAATTTGTAAAAAAACAATTCACACGCAAAGTGTGTGCTATCATCACACGCGAAGCGCGGGCCGTACCACTCGTAACTCTAAATTTTGTTCTATTGCTAGGGCTTAAATTTAACTTGGATTGGACCAACCTATTTATTTATGGTTTAAGCACTGAATATGTATTTAGAATAAATATTTTTGTCATTTAATAAATAAATATCATGTTTAATATTTGTCTTTAGATCATACATTAACAATATCTATATATTTACTTTAAACATTAACAATAACTAAATATTTTCATTAAATTAAACAAATTAAAATATTTCAAATTTCTTTAAATACAAAATTTGATTTAATATAAAATAACATTATATGCAAGCACAAAATAAAGATCATACGGAAATTAATAAAAGATAAAAAGATTTGAAATTTATCATTTTTATTCCGTTGTCGGTGCACCTAGTCCAATAGTAGTTGTAACCAACAACCTCTACCTCAAGGGTAACCAAGATGTATGATTTTATTGCTTAAAAGTTCTCCATGTTATTTTAAGGTAAAACCTTGGTATTTAGACATCTCTTCTAGTGTTTCTATCATGATGTGAAACTATAAACTCCTAATCCAACCACTAGCGCACATGTATGAATCCGGCTAGGAGCATTAATTTATTTTAGTCATTATGGGACCATGAGCGTCCAATTTCGATTTCCAAAAGCCACTTTGAATGGTCTTAAAAAAGTCATAGCCTCCATCGGTGTACTAAGCATGACCGATCGATCGGTCGAACAAATATGTTAATTTTACGGCTCAATTCGATTTCCGATGATGATTATCATCTACTATGATTTTAAAGTTGTAACACATTATTATAGAGCAGTGGTAAATGCACCACGATACCCTCTTCATTTTACTCAAAAAAAATTTAAAAAAAAGGTACGGTGCTTCATTTTACCCAATACGGGCGGCACCGTATTACTGAACGGTAGTATGAGACCGTTCGAAAAATTGTACGTTTTTTTAAAACAACACATACGTTCGGCAGCAGAAAACCGGTCGGCAGTATGAAAACGTTTGTTTTTGAAGCACTAAATGTCGGACGGTGTTGTATTAGCTGTTCGGCGGTATAAAATTCGATTCTTGGATGGGTAGCATGAAAATAATTAGTGGGTATTTTAAAGTGTGTAATGGTACGGGAAAAGGTAAAACGGAGAATTGGTAAAATGAAGGAAATATGACCGAATAATTCAAAAGAATCCGACGAAGAATCATGACCGTTCACGTTGGTAATGATGTCCGTTGGATTAACCTTGTAGAGAACCATATCTGTTGAATGTTTTTCGCTTCATGTGGCAACGGTATTTGGAGATGTTTATGTGTATATATAATTACGGTTTTGCCATGGTAGGGTAAAGCAACGAAGAAAGGAACAAAATATTATTCTACGAAACATGCACGTCTATTTTCATAAGAGTGACATATGCAACGTTTTTATGTGTTAGTATTCAAATATACCGTCCTTTTAATACTTAGATAAGACTAATTGCATGTACTTTTTGAGACAATGTGAACATCAACCCACGTTTTATATTTTGCTAGTTAACAAAATAATTTCGTGATTATCCGATCAAATTGTATTTACTGTGACCGAATCGTGAGTTGGACCGCGACGACTTAAAGTTTTAAGGTTTTGATGATATGACTGATTGAATCGTCACAAACATGCATTTTTTAGTTTTGGAAAATTTACAAATTTATGTAAAAGTTATACGTAAGAATATTTTTAGAAAAATTGCTAATAAGGCAAGTCGTACAAGATCTTCAATGTTTGCAACAGAAATTGCAAAACCGAAATTATATGCTACCGTGGTGCATAATTACAATGGTTGTGCATAGCTGCAGTTGTGCGACTGTACCAACACAACTGCCGTTGGACACACATTAGTAATGCACAACGGTAGATGCTTACTAGCTTTAAACTTGACGAAGCTTACAGTGTTGCTGTAGATTTTTGCAGCATCAAATAACGAAGTTGTATAGTTTACTGTTTAGATTTTGGTATGATTGATTATTTTTTAAACTTAGACTTAATTTTTTTCCTTCGAAGTAGCACAGAGAATGAGAATAATATGCGTTGAAGAAGTGAAAAGAAAATAAAAGACCGTATGGTTGAAAAAAGTAAAATTGACGTTGAATCTTTTGTTTGAAGTTCCGACCTTTGGTTCGTGAATAGTTGAAGTCGAATTGAATTTCGGACCGTAGTAGTTTATGGTTAGAAGTATTTCAAGATCGGACAACTCGGTTTGTTTAAATTTTTCTCTTTTTTTACTAACTGCTTTCTTCATAATTTTTTGAGTAATATGCTAAGTATGAACTGGTATTTACATCAGATAATGTCATCTTATTACAAGTTGGGATCAAGTTTCGTGTACCAAATAATTAATCAAATATTAGCATGAGAATTAAAAATAAAAGAGTAATTAAGTATTTAACAGGCTGAATGTTGCACTTAAGAAACGTGTACGATTATGTTGATTACTTGGTTAAGACTATGATAAATGAGAATTCAAACCTTGTTATTTAGCATTTGTTATATTGTAGCAGTTGGTTTCTATAATGGTTTTACTTGATTTTCTTTCCTAAGTTGATAGCGAAATGCAATTCTAGAGGAATTAAGATTAAGGTACCGATCCTTTTGCAAAATGGACATTTAAAGTTTGTGTTCACGACGGGCGCATCCGAAGCGTCCGACGCGTCGACGCGGGTCTCCACTCCATAGCTCAATTCGTACGAACGGTTCAAAATGAAGCTTTGGTTGTTCTGTTTGTTTCCTCCCTTGTTTTACACCACATGCCCCTTTCGTGTGCAAAAAAACACATTCTTATTTCACGAACCAACCCATTTACCTTTTTATTTCCCGTGCTCGTTTCGTTTGCCCGTTCGGTCAAGAACGGTGCCTAAGTGTTCATTTTCCTGTTTGTCATTTAGTGCATAGATTTGGGAGGAATTTAAATACTGTTTGAGTTAATATTTAATGTTTTACTTTTCAAATAATGGTCTATAAGTCTATATAAGTGTTTAACACTTTATGTAGAAACAAATTATGTTAATAGTCTGCTAAGTATGTTTTACTTTTATGCATTTAAAGATGTCATGTATATATAACTATGGTTTTGCCATGGTAAGGGAAAGCAGCTTTGAAAGGAACAAAGTATTAGCCTATGAAACATGCATGTCTATTTTCATGAGACTGATATATGCAACGTTTTTTACATGTTACTATTCAAATATAAAGGTTAACATTAACCCACATTACATATTTTGCTAGTTAACCAAATAATTTCTTACTGATCTGATCAAATAAAAAACCATTCAAAATACATATATAAGGCATATTGAGCGGTAATTTAATAACAAATTAAACAAAAAAATTAACGGAAGATATAAAAGAAAAGAAAAGAAAAGAAAAGAATAAATAATAAATAAATAACAGAATATATACTGCAAATATGTAGCAAATATGTAACAGACCATTTCATGACTTTTACACATCACTTATTATCACGAGCATTACGGCACGCGCTTTGCGCATGAATTATTTTTCTTATAAATTATGTATGTTTAAATCGGTCAAAAAATGATTTTTTATTTACAAATGATATCAAGATTTGTATATTTGTAAAGAAGTATTTTGAATTTCTAAAAGAAGTTTAATTTTAGATCATATTTTTAAAATCATTTTTAATTGTTAGACCCTACATTTAAGGACGTTTGAATTTATAAAAAATAGTTTAATATTACATTCTATTTTTAAGTGATTAAGATTTGTTAATACATAGAGCCGTTTTTGATAATTCACGTTAATACCGAAAAAGTGTGACACCAAAGCTATTACAATTATTATCAAAGATTATTATTATTATTTTGTGTGTATAATTGTGTGTATATCCTTCTGTAGAAGTGTAAATATAATAATATTAGTCGACTTATTTTATAATATTAAGCGGACATTATTTCATTACACCATGGAGTCTTATCCTAGGACAAAGCAGTCGAATTCCTTAGAACCCCTAGGATAGTTTATTTGTTCATGTTGTTTTGATACTCATTGGAAACATGAATCTCATAACAGGTCAAAACATTAAATTAAATTATATATAAATTTACTTTAAACATTAACAATAATTAAATATTTTAATCAAATTAAATAAATTAAAATATTTCAAAACTCTTCAAATACTAAATTTGATTTAATATGAAAAAAACAGTATTTATACAAACATAAAATATGGATCTTTTGAAATTTTATAAAAGATAACAAATATAGGATTTTGTTGCTTAAAAGCAGTGTTTTGAAGACGCAACGCAACCTCGATTCGATCACGATTAACTTTCGATCTTAAAGCGTTTCGGCTTTGAAAATGAAATAACTTGTGTGTGAATGAACCCGCGTTTAACGTCAATACCCTAAAAACCCTCTAAGTCGACGACCTCTTTTTAACTCCACGGTTCTAAAAATCCGAGGAAAAATTATCGCATCATTCTTCATTTTTTCACATAATTAAATAAAAAAATAATTTTATAACCTTAGCCACTAAATTATTCGATTATCTTATTAATTTTCGATGACATAATACATTATTAGTGTGCATTTTACGAATTATCGTTGAACTATACCTTTTTCATCTTAAAATATAAGAAAATCTACAATTTTATGGTAAAATAAATGTTATAGAATTATTCCAAGTAATATTTGTTATGAAATATTTAAAAATAATTGTTTTAAATTTTAATATATTAATTATATAATTTGTTAAATTTTAACATTAATTGAAGTAATTTACATTTAGATTAATAAAATGAAAATTAACGATCAACGTGGTTCTCACGGTTTGACCGATTGAACCACTGTAACCTTTGACCTTACACGTGCACGGTTTGACTCAAGGTTCGATCTTCGAATCTATGCTTAAAAGTTCTCCAGGTTCTAAATTGCAAAAATGCCAATCAAGCAAAACAATACACTGTAAACTAACTATATTGACATTAATCACTCCATCATCATCGTTTTTTATCTAGTGCATAATATAGTTGTCTTCTTCTTGTTAAAATGTAATGACAAGGGTAGAGCAATTCATGCCTGGTTGGGATGTATTCAGTGTTAAGGGATTTAAAAACTGGAAGAAGGTGAATGATGTAAAAGCACTGTGTTTTTTTGATTCACATTGGAGAGGATTCTTTAACCTCCATCTCAGTATCCGAAACCCGAACCGGCCCAAGTATCATCAATAACCATTTTGGCCTTTTTTGGTCTGAGCCCAAAGCCCGATTCTTGAGTTTCAGGTATATGCTGGACTGCTTCTTTGGTGAGTTGCATGTAGAAGCTGAACTGGAAGTGAGTTTACTACTAGCCGGAAGTGGCGGCGGGCGGCGTGGCAGGGAAGAATTCAAAAGAATCCGATGAAGAATCATGACCGTTCATGCTGGTGATGATGTCCGTTGGATTAACCTTGAAGAGAACCATATTTGTTGAATGTTTTTCGTTTCATGTGGCATCAGTATTTGAAGATGTTTATGTGTATGTATAATTACGGTTTTGCTATGGTAGAGTAAAGCAACGAAGAAAGAAACAAAATATTATTCTATGAAACATGCACGTCTATTTTCATAAGAGTGACATATGCAACGTTTTTATGTGTTAGTATTCAAATATAAAGGCTTACCGTCCTTTTTATACTTAGAGAAGACTAATTGCATGTACTTTTAAGACAATGTGTACATCAACCCACGTTATATATTTTGCTAGTTAACAAAATAATTTCGTGATTATCTGATCAAGTTATTGTGATCGGACCGTGGGTTAAACCGTGGCGACTTAAGTTTTAAGGTTTTGATAATATAACCGATTGAACCATTGAAAACGTGCATTTTTTAGCTTTGTAAAATTTACGAATTTAAGTAAAAGTTATACGTAAAAATATTTTTTTTAAATGCAAATTACGCAAGTCTTACAGGATCTTCAATGTCTACAACAGAAATTTCAAAACCGAAATTATATGCTGCCGTGGTACACAATTACAACCGTTGTACATTGCTGCGGTCGCACAACTGTA
Source organism: Allium fistulosum (assembly GCA_030737815.1). Lineage (NCBI taxonomy): Eukaryota > Viridiplantae > Streptophyta > Magnoliopsida > Asparagales > Amaryllidaceae > Allium > Allium fistulosum. Next base: position 194,840,702 of record CM060906.1, on the reverse strand, counting down.
CCAAAACAGCTGTCATTGGAAACACAGTAGTAGTACACAACGGTAGACGTTTACTAGCGTTAAACTTGACGAAACTTATAATGATCTCGGAGATTTTTGCTGCATCAAATAACGAAGTTGTATAGTTTGCTATTTAGATTTTGGTACAATTGATTATTTTTTAAACTTAGATTTAACTTTTTTTTCTTCGAAATAGCAGAGAGAATGAGAATAATATGCCGTGAAGAAGTAAAAAAACCCATGTGGTTGAACCAAGTAAAATTGATGGTTGAACTGTTGGTTTGAAGGTCCGATCTTTGGTTCGTACACGGTTAAAATCTAATTGAGTTTCGGACTGCGGTGGTTTTTGGTTAGAAGTTTTCGTAGTCGGACTGCTCGGTTCGGTCTGGGCATGATATCACCAGATCAAATAAACAATTTCAAAATACACAAGTGGTATCACATTATATGTCATTGTATCTATTAAATATTAAATCGTCAAATGTTTCACATAAAGCTTAATTATCTATATAAACATCGAAGAGAGTTTATAGACTAATTTTGTTTGTCTAAATTTTTTCTTTTTTGCTAACTGCTTTCTTCATAATTTTTTGAGTAATATGCTAAGTATGAACTGGTATTTACATCAGATAATGTCATCTTATTACAAGTTGGGATCAAGTTTCGTATACCAATAACTAATCAAATATTACGCATGAAAATTAAAAATAAAAGAGTAATTAAGTATTTAATAAGCTTAATGTTGCACTTAAGAAACGTGTACGATTACGTTGATTACTTGGTTAAGACTATGATAAATGACCATTCAAACCTTGTTATTTAGCACGAGCGTTACGGCACACGCACTGTGCATGAATTATTTTTCTATAAATTATATATGTTTAAAACATTCAGGTGTAGTTAGTTTGAATTTTTATTCAATACTTCAACATCTAATTTTTAGTTAGTTTGAATTTTTTTTCTATTATTAACTAATAAAGATCGAATTTGTAAAAAAAATTTATTTGTTAGATCTATTTTTTAAGCGATATTAAAATTTAGTAATACTTGTTGATGTGGGTTTTAAATTGATAAAATAAGTTTATTTATTATATCCTATTTTTAAGTGATAGTGAGATTTGGTAATATTTATAAAAGAGCATTTTGAATTGGTAAATAAAGTTTATTTATTAGATCATACTTTTAGACGATATTAAGATTTGATAATATATGTAGAGGGCATCTATGGTAATTCACGCTTACACCAAAAATGTGTGACGCCAAAGATATTACAACTATTATTAAAGATTTGTTATATTGTAGTAGTTTGCTCGCAAGTTTCACTAGAATTTTCTCTTTAATGAGTTCAGTTTATTACTGGTGATTGTTTACTCGAACTAGTTATCCCTTATGATCTTTCTCTACACGCAAGTTGAGGAATATTAAACTTGTTATAGTTTTATAATATTGGGCTCTCTTATAGTATTAATGCTACTTTTACTTCTCATTAATGCATGTTAAAGTAACATATGAAAAATAATACCATATACAATTAATTTTATTTAATATCCATTTCATATGTTGCAAAAAAAGGAATTGGTTTTCTTAAGGATATGTAATAACTCGCTTTTTATAGTATCATTATTTATGTAAAATGGTCGAAAAGTGGTAATCTCATATGTGTGAATTGATGCAAAATATCGAAACGTCGTTCGGAGATGGAAAGAAGTATAAATTTACATCGAAGACTTGTATTATAAACCTAATGGAAGGAGAATTTAATTAAAATGTGAAGGAAAAATCGGATTTGATGAATATAAACAATTAACTGTTTATATTGGTTTAAATATGAAAATTTGTTATGAAAATAATTATAAATAAAGTTTTGCTGCAAAGAGGATTTACTGGATAAGAAAAATTGAACTTTTGAGGAAATAATTAATTTTGTTAAAGTTGAGAAATTTCTTTTTTTTCATAGATGATAAAAGAGGTAATTTTTCTCTGATTTAGTGAGAGTTTATCAATATATTCGTTGAAAAATATTATGCATGTTGATTTTATATGATTATATAAAGAAATTGATGAACTTGTTGATGTTTAAAAGAGTAGGTTTTCCTTAAATTATAATATTATTTGATAAAATTGAGAATTTGGAGTTGAATTGCCAGAATGAAATTTTAGTTTCGTTTAACTTTAAGATAAATTGATGGTTGAAACTATGATTAATGATATATTTATATTGCTTATAGTTAAGGAGATGCTGCCATAATTTTCCGATGATATTGCTAAATTTGGTGGCCGGAATTCGGACACCATTGGTGATATCCATAAGTACATGTTCTAGGTACTCACGACATTAATTTCATTATGTTTTGTGTGTTATCCCTTACGAAACGGTGAATATAAAAAGGCGCTATGAAAACAAAAACTACTAGAAGTCTGTAATCGAAGTGCAACTGCATGGCCAAAGGCATAAGACCTTGAGGTGAGAAAGTCGGGGAAAAGCATGAGACAAATTTAAAGGCAAATATACAAGATTTTGCAAGCATTGAATATTGGTTTAAAAGAGATGTTTAAAAGTAAATGAAGATTTTAAATAATGATTTAGAAGTTGTATATTTGGGCTTGCAAATATTTTTGGATTGAGAATGTTTTTAGGATTTGAAATTTTAAAGGTTTTTGGAAAATATAAATTTCTTTGTAGTATTTCCATACTATTAAAGTGGAAATTTAATGTGAAAGTATTATTGAGATTTTAAAATTTATTGATGAGTTCGAATAAAGTTTTCTTTGAAATCAAATAAGTTGTTTGAGATATGGATTTGGAATCAGATGAGAGAATCAATAATTATTATTTTAAAGGAGACAAATAAATAAAAGAGATGTTTGGTGTTAAATTAAGTTGAAGATTTTTAATAAAAAGAAGAGGAAAATTAAAGTGAAATGAATTTAAACAAAACTCTTCATCTCATTAAAAATTACTAATTAAATAATATATTGGTGTGCAAATAGATGATTGTTAATTTGTTTGTTATGAACGAGATGAAGTTAAATTACCCGTTGTGTTGAAAAGTATAAAATGTTGAAAGTAAATAATAATGAAATGTAAGTAAAAAGTAAGCGACGGGTGATTTAATAAGCAAACCGGAAGTATATTTAACCATTGATTAATTGAAGTTGTTGTGTATATAATTGTATCTCATCAGGCACTATAGAACCTCCGTGTGGGGTGTATTTATTTACTCAACACAAGTATAATGTAATCTAATTCATTAAGGACTGAGTAATTGATATTTGAATATTGGTGAATTATTCTATATTATACACGAATATTAATCGATATTATTTTGATTTCTGACTTGATGTATGAGGTAGATTACTTATTTTATTTTAAAGTGGGAATTTGATTATCTCCGCTTCTGTGTGAGGAAGCGAGGAAATAATGTGCATTTGTTGTCCAGCTAAAGATTAGTGAGGATGCTCACAAAATATTTACAGGTAGGGTCTTCCTTTGCATCTAAGAGCAGGGAGGCAGCTGTAGACTCGGCTTCTGGCAACAGTAATAACAACAACACATAAAATAGCAGTAGCATTAAACAAAATGAATAAATCTAGTACTGCTAAATAAATATGAATTAATGAACTGATGTTTGAGGTGTGTTGTGTGCAATGTGTGCCGGTATGTGCAATGTACGATGTGTGATGTGTGGATGTGAGGATGTGTGCGATGCATGATGTGTGAGTTATGTGTGGTGTGATGTATGCGATAGATGCTTAATGTGTGTGGTGTGATTTATGTGATAGATGTTGATGTGTGTTGTTTGTGCGATGTGTGTGATTGTGTTTGTTGTCTTATGATATTTTGATGTTTGACGTGTTATGGATGTTGTTCGATATGTTATGGATGTTTTATTATTCCTTTGGTTGGATTTCTTTATTATGCTGTAACAAGCCTGTATTTTTGTAATTATTTTAAATTGAATTTTGAAAAAAAAGACTTTATTTTATTTATTAAATTAGATAATTTGTTTTAGAAATATAAATTTTGATGTGAATTAGAGTTCCAAACAGGAATAAATAGAATATTTTCCAGAAATGTGAATTTTGTCAATATGGTCAAACTTTGACTTTAATTTTTAAAAAATTAAAATTTGAACTTTTTGAAATGTATCTTTATTTTTTTGAAAGTAAATAAATTTCTAAGTGTACTGCTTTTTGTTTCGTTGAAATTCGATTAATATTGTGAAAGTTATGCTTTTTAAACCATTGTATGTAAATTGTTTATTTTAATTTATATAAATAATATTTGTTTGTCATGTCATGTTCAAATTTATGTTTACCTGTGCAACATGACATGTTATATATGTATATTTTATTTTAAAACATTTTATAAGCGTCCAGATCCCTTATTTATTTCTTGGAAAGAAGTTTCAAATATATATATATATATATATATATATATATGTTATTGCTTTAAAAGGCATATCTTTTAAAATGTATTTATTGAACGTTTCTTGTATTTATTTGGTTTAGAAGGTTTCTTGTATACATCTTTCTTTAATATATAGGAAACACATCAATTAAGATACGTTACCTGTTTTAATTATAGGCATACGTTACGTTTGATTTCTTGCCTATATATCTTTCCACCCCTTTGATTTCCTACCATAACTTATCCACAATTTTAGCCGTACATCCCTTAACCCTAGCCGCCTCCATCACATTTTCACGTGAAAAAAAAATTCTTCCCATCTTCATTTCTCACGGCCACAAAGGAAATTTGGTAATGGCTTCTTCCATTTTCACTTTTTCTCTTCTTTTTCTATTGATTTTCCATTTGTTTGCTTGATCTCTTCTTGTGATTGCTCGGCCTAAACCCTTCACCACCTTCACCGACCACCACCTCCACCTCCTCCCCATGATCCACGGCCAATACCTCTCCTCCTCTGACCAATACAAGCCGTGACCTTCAAGTGACCAAAACATCGTCAAAACATTGCTAAAACTCCACAAAAACCATAATAGTAAAGCCTAGTTTGCACACACCCACCATATCTTGTCTTGGCCGCCTCCTACAGCACCACCACCACCATGATATCACCTCTAACCATCAGCTTTACCTCTGTCCAGACCTAAACCATACATGGCCGAACACAAGATCCCCTAGGCCGAGCACATGAAGGGTGAAAGCATGGTCAAGCTATCTTTTTATTTGTTTATTTTAATTTCCTATTTGTTTCAATCTATTTTGTTGAGTATATATTTATATTGCTCTATTTATTTTAATTACAAGATCTAAATCCGGTTGTTACCTCATCCTAAATCTTGTCGTGCCTTCTCGTGTTTCTCAGTGTGTGGATCTTTTTGTTTTAGTTGATCTTTAGCTTTAGAGAGGTGAGTATTCACACATGACATTTATACTTATATGATTGTGAAACGACAACAAGTGAATGTGTAGAAACTATTATATTATGTTATACCTGCCTGTGATGTAAATTATATGATGCTAAACCCTATTATTAACTTGTCACATCATCTGTTATGTTTTATTTTATTTTACTGTTTATTCTATTATGTTTATCACACTGCAAGTTCCCTGTAGAATAGAATCACTATGGGTTGAAATGATACATACCCGAACGGACTTTAGAATAGGGAAAGATCGTTATGGGCTGAAATGATAAGCTCGAACGATTTTTATTTATTTTTATTTATTTGGGATTATGGGTTTGAAATGATAAAACCCGGATTTTCTTTGTATATTATAGATTGAAATGATATATTATCCGTATCACTTGACTTAGGCTAGAAAATATTATACAGACTCATGGTTATATTATAAAGTTTTCTGAAAAACTTTAAGTATTTTTAAAATGAAAAAATATGGTAATTTGGTTTAAATTGAATTTAAAATGATTAAATAAAGAAATAATGATTTTTCTATGTATTAAAAATGTAGATAAATGAATGGAAATTTTGATTTAAAACATAACTTATTTTGAAATTTGTGATTGGATTTTTAATAAAGTTTAAGTTAATTAATTAAAAATGGAAATTAAGTTTTATTTATGAAATGAAATTTAAATTTAAGTGATAAAGTAAATTGTTAAAAATGAAAAGAATAGAAAATAGGACCCTTGAATTTAATAAGTGAATTTTTAGAAAATTGGTTTTTTATTGTAAAAATTCACTTTATAAAAATCATAAGTTAAAGGTATTTAAATGAACATTTTTGATGTGGAAAATTGTGATTTTTATAAGTTAAATTGATTTAAATTGAAGTTTATTTATGGCTGGAATTCTAATTAAAATCTGGAAATTCATTTAATAGCACTTCATCGTTTCTGAATTTAACTTGAACCTGAAGTAAATGATACCGCAGCACTTTGTAAGTGCTGTGGTTGATACAAATGAACTAAAGGACTAATTTAACTAAGGGCTATGACAGCACTTGGTAAGTGCTGTGGTGGCAGGAATTAAATTTAAAACTAGAACTAATGAAAGAGCTATTATAGCACTTGTTAAGTGTTGCAGTAGGCTGAAATGTAATTTTTAATTATAATTGAACTACTGTAGCAGTTATTAAACGTTGTCTTTGCTGAATAGAATTAAATCTTTTAAGTTGAACCCTTAACTATTACAGCAGTTCTGTAAATGCTGTCTTTTCTGAATCGAACTATTTTTCAACTAAAACTAAACTATTATAGCAGTTTTTAAATGCTGTCTTTGCTGAAATGAATTGTTTTCAAATGTAACTTACCGTAGCAATTTCTAAGTGCTGCGAAAGCTGAAATTTTTATGTTTTAAATACTTTATGTTTTAAATGATGTATTAGATTTGAAATATAAACTATTTTGAAATTTATAACCACGGGTTATAATAACGATTGGTTGTTAAAGAGACCGGGATCGGATATGGACATACTCTCTGTCGATACCGAAAACCACTTTAACAACTGTGTACGCGGTAGAGATTACAGAATGAAGTAGGATGGTGGCGACGATCCTAAGGTATATACGTGGACCCAACTCCAGTGAGTTGGCATAAGGTAGCTAAAACAGGAGCGATTGACGGGCCAATGAGGTAGCACCTCTGATCGGACACACTTCTTCGATACCATTCTATTACTTGTGATTGATTTGGTGCGCACCCTTGATTTGGGAGTGTTGTTCGAGGTGGGCGGTAGTGGCTGCTATGCGTTACCACCAGTCCGGATGCGTAATTGGTATATCTACCCTGGCATTGCCTAGTTGTGCCGTGTCACCTAGCATAGCGAGCTTTACTACGAGTTTGGATTTCTCCCATAGCCTGTGGAGTATCGACGGTAGCCCCCATTTTGGGAGTATGCTAATGCTGGATAGACTACTGGGACTATTACGTGTTAAGGGCTATATGGGTAACCCCTTGACGCTATTAAAAAGTATGTTTATTTTATATTAGACATTATTATAATAGCGGATATTACTATATAGTAGATAGTTTAACGGATCTTTAAAGAATGGGTGATCCCAGGCATTCTTTTAGTTACTTGTACTTTTTATTACAGTTCACTTGAGTTGGTTTACATTGTATAAGTATGTATGTCCTGACTCGAGTGTTTGTGTTTTATTTACGCTTGGGTCAGCCTGAGTATTCACAGCTTTGGACTTCACTTTCTAGAGCTAGGAATCGCTGGAGATTCTGCTTATCTAGTTGTTTATCTATTTTAGTTTCTGTTGTTCTACTTCAGCTTTTGTATTAGAGGCATATGTATTTGGAATTTCTACTGTACTTGTTTCAGAACTGTATTTGTTTCAGACTATGTATTTTGTATCTGTTTTGAGACTTTGTATTGTAGTGGCTTCATGAACCACTATTTATTTTATTTCCGCTGCGAGTTATTCTGATGTTCTGTGTTTGTGATTGGTTTTATTTGCTCCAAATTTTATTACAATCTGTTATTTTGCATTATTCAAGTCCGACATGTGGAGATTATTGTCGATTTGAATGGTCCAAAATAGTGGGTCGTTACATTTGGTATCAGAGCGAGGTTTTTAGGCAAACCTTAGCCTATGGAGCAAAAACTCATTAGAGATAGGGTAGAAATACCCTAGAATGAGTGAAATCAACCTCAGAATCATTTCGTTGTGAGAGAACGTATTTTCAAAGTATAAAATGATTTTAAAATGATTTTTCAAAGGATATTTCAAAAATTATTTTGATATAAAATTTTCCCATTTTTAAAAGCAAATTTTCTAAACTTCTTTCTTTCGTATCTACCTTGTTAGAAATTCCTTTTATTAGGATATTCATCCAAGTGATTTTATCTTGTCTTATCTTATCTTATCTTTGTCTTCTCTGTACCTTTGTCCTAAAATTCATTCTTGATTTTTCAGGATGAATCGTGGAAATGCTAGAGGTAGGGGTCGTGGTACTGCCCTAGCTCCTCAACCTGTTGCACCTGTTAGGTTTACTGTTCTCTGTAAGGAATTCTCTCAGCTTTATCGTGAATTCATGGATCTTAAACAGGGTACCATGTCCTTTTCTGAGTATGAGCGGAAGTTCAACGAACTTTCCAAGTTTGGTCCTGGTCTTATTGATACCCAGCTTAAGAAAATGAGAAGTTCATAGCTGGAGCTCGCCCAGAGTTCTACGATCGTCTCATTTCACATGTTCATGGCACTTTCACAAAGCTTATGGATATGGCTATTCGTTATGAGAACCCTACCTCCAAGGGTCCTGCTGTTGCTAGTGCCCCTGCATCTCAGTCTTCCTCTGCTAATTCTAAGAAGAGAAAGCCTAATTTCCATCAGTAGAAGAAGAATTGGCTCAAGCATCCAGGATTGGGATCTTCATCATCTTCTCCTTCTCAGAGGCATCCTATTGACTTATCTACCATTACCTGCTTTAAGTGTGGTCAGAAGGGACACTATGCTTATAGTTGCCCTACTTCAATTGGTGTTGTTGTTCTTCCACCTCAGAGTACTGAAAGTGTATATGGATCGATAATATATAGTAAGACTAGTCTAGCAAGTGCGGAATTATAAATAATAGTAAATAGCAGTAATAAAAATGACACCAGGGATTTTTATACTGGTTCGAACTTCCCGTTCTACGTCCAGTCCCAGACTCCTTCTGGAATTTCTCGAATAACCCTCACTTAACCCGGAGGAACAGGTATTACACCGCCTGAGCAACCGAACAGGACTTTTCCGCCTAAGCAACCGAATAGGACTTCAAATACAATTTGGTAAATTGTTTCTTGACTTGTGTGTTCTTTGAATAACACGAATATAGTCAATGTAGTACACCTTTCCTATAATCTTCTTGATATGATGATTTGAACGTGCAATTTGTAGGAAGTAGAGATTGAAAATCGCTTGTAATTATGATAATACAAAGCAAGTATAGATAGAAAGAATTGGTTGTTGAAATAGTGGATTTTCATCTCTATTTATAGTATTGAATAGTTTTAATTCAATAGTTGCAACCATTAGAAGGAGTGCAACTGTTGGTGAAGAAGACAACTCTTCAAATTTTGAATTTTCATGAAGAGATGCTTCAGTTCGTCAAGTTTAGATGTCTGAAAGAAAAGTGACAGATGTCTGACTAAGGTTAAAAATACAAAAAATAGAAGAAACAAAAAAACAGTTATTTCAGACGTTTGTTTATTTAATTTAGACGTCTGTCGTTGATGATAGATGTCTGTATTAAATTCTCAAACGTCTGTCATTGATGACAGATGACTAAATAAAAGTTCAGATGTCTGAATTTGTACTGGTTTGTTCCTCTTCTTTATTTTAGTGATTCTGAACTTGAGAAATTTTTGAAAATACTTTTATGTCTATAAAAAGATATTTTATATTTGTAGAACATGTTTTCCAAAAACTATTTGTGTGTGTGTGTTATCATCATATCAGAGATTGTACAAAAATATCTAACCGGAAATAATAATCAGTATACTAGAGAGCTTGAGCTTAGTTTGTTGACGATATGATAATAGCTTTTCTTTGTAGATTCCTGCAAGAATATTTGACATCATAGTATATAGTTTGAAATATATAGTTGTCACATTAAAATCGAATAAGGCAGGTTCCAACATTCTCCCCCTTTTTGATGATGACAACTATATAATTCAACGGTTAGTATGAACCATACCTTTTGCTCCCCCTATCAACATGACCATATTATATAGCAGAATGATTAATATTTCTCCCCCTTTATCATTAACAAAAAGGAATTTGTAAGGGGTTTTGTTAGAAATGTGATGATAAAACATATTGTTGAATAGCAATATGAACTTTGTTCAGAACATACCAATGATAAAATTTTGTTGTGGAAGAGTCAGAATATTTGGAGTATAAAAACAGATTTGAACATATGTTTGAACAGGTTCCACATCTTAATATACTAAACAAAGAGAAACAGTGATATAGGACAGAAATACATATTTATAAAAAGATACAGAACATAAGAATAAATTACTTATAGAACAAGTCACATAACAGACGTCTGATGTTCTGTAGAAAAAAAATTTTTGAAAAAATTAAGAGAGTTAGACGTCTAAAAAATTATAACAGACGGCTAAGTATGATGACAGACGTCTAAAAGATTTTGTTCAGACGTCTCAGAGGTCTTAATTTTAAACAGAGAGTAAAAAACATTTTGTACTAAATTTAGACGTCTAAATTTTTTGTTGCAGACGTCTATATTTGAAGACAGACGTCTGTGACAAAATGTTCAGACGGCTCAAACAAAAAATAGGTATACAGACGTCTGTTAAAACCTATCAGACGTCTGTTAGGCTGATTTTTTTGTATTTCAACCTTTTTAAGTTATGTTTTATGATTCAATATGTATATGAATTTCTCCCCCTTAGTTATTATAAAAAAGAATGAAGTAATATAATAAATTATATAAAATATCTTATAAATAACGAGATAAACTCATTATTAATTATGAAGGAAAAATAAAATAGATTTTACCATATTTGCTGAAGTCCATATTTCATTGTAAGCACGTAATTCTATTAAACGTATGGAACATTCTTTAAAATTCCAAAATCTATCCTTTTCCTTTTGTTTCTCTGAGTACCTACAAAAAAAAATAATCATTTTCGGTACCCACTTATTATGTTAGGGTCCGGGGGGTTAGGTCTTAGGAAACCATACCCATTTGGGTGTGGTTGATCCTTTATAAATATAATTTTCATTATTGACTACCATATCAAAATATTCATCAATGTATTTTTCTCTATTTTTCCAATTAATAGGAACCCAAATATTTAGATAATTTTTATTCATATTTCTGGTCAATGATTTTGTACTTTTAGGGAAATTATAAACATTATTGGTCATAGCAGTATTTGAATTTCTATAAAAATTGGATTTAGACTTTACTCGAAATTTAGTACTAGCACTAATATTTTTACTATACATGAAAGCATATCTAGTGCTATTTCTACGATCAATTTTATTATATCCTAAACCACTTTTATCATGTAACGGTCTAGAACTGGATAAAATCATGTTTAAATCATTTTGACCTTTATTAAATTATGTGACTTCAGTGTTAAGTTTATCAAATTTATCTTTAAAGTCACAATTATTATTTTCAAAAGAAATATTACTATTATTTAAAATATCAATTTTCTCATTTAATTCAGTATTCTCGTTTTTTAACGTACAGTTTTCATTTTTGAGAAGGAAAATTTGAGATTCTGAATTATCTAAAGAGGATTGTAATAAATCATTTTGTCTTTTCAAATCAAAAATTTCTTTTGAAAATTTTTCTCTCTTTTTCTCAAATATGGTGTTTTGTTCATCTAGAAAATCTGTTAAAACACCAAGTTGATTTTCTAAATCTAACTTCTCATTTTTCAATTCCTCATTTTCAAGTTCAACAGATTTCATCTTTTCTAAGATAATAAAGTTAAGCTTTGAAATCTTATTGCTTACACTAACTAATTCATTATTATCTTTTACCGAAATTTGTAAATCAGAAAGTACCTTTTTGTAGTCTTCACTTGTGGCTTTGACTGGGATTTTGTCTGTTGTATTTTGACTGGATCGTTTTCTGGCCATTATTCTATGATGTTGTGACGATCGATAGAATTCCAGGCTCTGATACCAAATGAAAGTGTATATGGATCGATAATATATAGTAAGACTAGTCTAGAAAGTGCGGAATTATAAATAATAGTAAATAGCAGTAATAAAAATGACACCAGGGATTTTTATACTGGTTCGAACTTCCCGTTCTACGTCCAGTCCCAGACTCCTTCTGGAATTTCTCGAATAACCCTCACTTAACCCAGAGGAACAGGTATTACACCGCCTGAGCAACCGAACAGGACTTTTCCGCCTAAGCAACCGAATAGGACTTCAAATACAATTTGGTAAATTGTTTCTTGACTTGTGTGTTCTTTGAATAACACGAATATAGTCAATGTAGTACACCCTTCCTATAATCTTCTTGATATGATGATTTGAATGTGCAATTTGTAGGAAGTAGAGATTGAAAATCGCTTGTGATTATGATAATACATAGCAAGTATAGATAGAAAGAATTGGTTGTTGAAATAGTGGATTTTCATCTCTATTTATAGTATTGAATAGTTTTAATTCAATAGTTGCAACCATTAGAAGGAGTGCAACTGTTGGTGAAGAAGACAACTCTTCAAAATTTGAATTTTCATGAAGAGATGCTTCAGTTCGTCAAGTTTAGATGTCTGAAAGAAAAGTGACAGATGTCTGACTAAGGTTAAAAATACAAAAAATAGAAGAAACAAAAAAACAGTCATTTCAGACGTCTGTTTATTTAATTTAGACGTCTGTCGTTGATGATAGATGTCTGTATTAAATTCTCAAACGTCTGTCATTGATGACAGATAGCTAAATAAAAGTTCAGATGTCTGAATTTGTACTGATTTGTTCCTCTTCTTTATTTTAGTGATTCTGAACTTGAGAAATTTTTGAAAATACTTTTATGTCTATGAAAAGATATTTTATATTTGTAGAACATGTTTTCCAAAAACTATTTGTGTGTGTGTGTGTTATCATCATATCAGAGATTGTACAAAAATATCTAACCGGAAATAATAATCAGTATACTAGAGAGCTTGAGCTTAGTTTGTTGACGATATGATAATAGCTTTTCTTTGTAGATTCCTGCAAGAATATTTGACATCATAGTATATAGTTTGAAATATATAGTTGTCACATTAAAATCGAAGAAGGAAGGTTCCAACAAGTACCAGGAACAATCTCTGTCATGTATGCCTTCAGCTTGGTCATTTCAAGAATGATTGTCCTTTGTATCAGAAGGGCAAGCCATCTGGTGTTTTTGCTGTTACCTCTGCTTCTTCTTCTTTTGCACCTGCTCCTGCTCCTAGTGATGATCAAGGTACTCTTCAGGGCACCTTTACTTTATTTCATCATCCTATTCGTGTTTTATTTGATACTGAAGCTTCGCATAGTTTTATTTCTATTGATTTGTGTGATAAGTTTGAGCATCTCCTTTCTCCTGAATATGCTTCTGTTCCTTTATATGTTTCTAATCCTATTGGTGGTCTCGCAAATCTTAATAAGATTTGTAAGCAAGTGAGACTCTTCTATTCTGGCCATAAATTATCTGGTAATTTCTATATTCTTGGTTCCGATGCTTTTGATTTGTTGCTCGGAGGTGATTGGCTTAATAGGCATGATGCTCATATCTCTTGTAAATCCCGAATTGTTTCTCTTGAGGATGATCGGGGCAATTCTTTGGTTATTCAGTGTCGTATGACTCATGATTTTGCTGGCAATTTTATCTATTCTCTGGATTCTTCTCCCGTTGATCTTCAGTCGACTCGTGTGGTCAAACTCTATCCCGATGTATTTGGTGAAGTCAGTGCTTTTCCTCCTAAGCGGGAAATTGATTTCCGTATTGATCTTATTCCTGAAGCTCGACCTATAGTTCTTCCTCGTAGAAGAATGGCACCCCGCGAGAAAGTTGAGTTAAGGAAGCAAATTGAGCACTTGTCTTCCAAGGGTCTGATCAGACCTAGCTATTCAGAATGGGGAGCAGTGGTGGTTTTCGTCTCTAAGTCCGATGGTTCTCTCCGGATGTGTGTTGATTATAGGGAGCTAAACAAGCTCACTATGAAAAACATATATCCAATGCCTCGCATCAATGATATGTTTGATCAGCTTTACGGTGCCACTGTTTTCTCTCAGCTTGATCTTGCCACAGGTTTTCACCAGCTCAGAGTTGTTGAGGAAAGTATTCCCAAGACTGCTTTCCGTACTGAGAATGGATTATTTGAATGGTTAGTCATGCCTTTTGGTTTGACTAATGCTCCTGCTTTCTTTGTTGATTTGATGAATCGTGTTTTTCGTGATATGCTTAATAAATTTGTTCTAGTCTTTGTTGATGATATTCTCATTTTCTTTAAGTCTGAGGAAGAGCATAAGTCACATTTGAAATCTATTCTTGAAACTCTTAGAAATCATCAGTTGAAGGCTAAATTTTCTAAATGCCATTTCTGGAAGGATGAAGTCCGATTCCTCGGGCATATTGTTTCTGGTAATGGAGTTTCTATTGATCTAGTCAAGATCGATGCGATCAATGTAAGTCTTTCTTTCCTTCTCTTTCCTTGTTTCATTCAAATTATTCTATCTTTCATGTTGTCCTTATTTATCCCTATTCTGTGCAGGATTGGGAAACTCCTAAGACTCCTACTGATATCCGTAGTTTTTTGGGCCTTGCCGGTTATTACCGGAGATTCATTGAGAATTTTGCTCGGATTGCTGTACCTCTCACCGCTTTGACTCAAAAGAATGCTAAGTTTATTTGGAGTGATGAGTGTAAGGCTGCATTCAGTGAGTTAAAGCACAAGCTTACTTCCGCACCAGTTCTTACCGTCCCAAATGGAAATGAGGGATTGACGGTATACACAAATGCTTGTCGAGAAGGTTTGGGAGCTGTTCTGATGCAGGATGGTAAGGTCATTGCTAATGCTAGTCGTCAGCTGAAGACCCATGAAGCCAATTATGCTGCTCATGATTTAGAGTTGCTTGCTGTTGTTTTTGCTTTGAAGCTTTGGAGGCATCATCTTTTGGGTATTAAGTTTGAGCTTTTCACAGATCATCAGTCTTTGAGGTATATTTTCACTCAAAAGGATTTGAATCAGAGACGAGTTAGGTGGTTAGAGTTCCTTGCTTCTTATGACATCGACATCAACTATTCCCCTGGGAAAGCTAATGTTGTGGCAGATGCTTTGAGTCGGAAGAAGGCAATGTTGTGTCAGCTTGTTGTTTCTTCTCCTCTTTTGGATCGTATCATGGCTAAGCAGGATGAGGATGAGATGCTTAGATTGATGAAGGAGAGTGTTCGTAGCAGAGTTGGTAGTAGTAGTCTTGATGGCAGTGGTGCTCAGATAGATGATAAAGGTGTTTTGAGGATTAATAATAGGATTTGTGTCTCGAATGTTGATGGATTGAGATAGGAGTTACTTCGGGAAAATCATCAGTCCAGACTTTCTATTCATCCGGGTGTGACCAAGATGTATCAGGATATGAAGAAGTTGTATTGGTAGAAGGGTATGAGGCGAGATATCTCCATTTTTGTTAGTAGGTGTGCGACTTGTCAGCAAGTCAAGGCTGATCATCAGAAGACCCCTGGTTTGTTGCAGCCTCTTGAGATTCCCAATTGGAAGTGGGAACAGGTTTCTATGGATTTCATTGATGGATTACCGAGGTCTAGGAGGGGTAATGAGAGTATCTGGGTTATTATGGATAGATTGACCAAATCAGCTCATTTCATTCCGGTCAAGTCTACCCGTTCTGCTTCTAGTTTGTCTGAGATTTACATGAGGGAGATTGTTCGTCTCCATGGTGTTCCTCTCAGTATTGTTTATGATCATGATCCTATCTTTACTAGTCAGTTCTGGAAAGCTTTTTAGGATTCTTTGGGTACTTATTTGAATCTGATCACTGCTTACCAGCCACAGACCGACGGTCAAACGGAAAGGGTGAATCAGATTCTAGAAGATCTTCTTCGTGCTTGTGTGCTGGATTATGGAGGATCTTGGGAAGATCATATCCATCTTGTCGAATTCACCTATAACAATAGTTATCAGGCCAGCATTAAGACGTCTCTGTTTGCTGCTCTTTACGGACGACCTTGTAGATCTCCATCTTGCTAGATTGAATCCGGTAATCGTTTGGTTCTTGGTCATGAGATGATTTTAGAGGCTTCTGAGAGAGTTGGGGAGATTAGGAGGAAGATAAGGATTGCTCAGGATAGGCAGAAGAAGTATGCTGATAGGCGTAGGCGGAGTTTGGAGTTTGCTGTTGGTGATTTGGTTTTCCTTAAGGTTTCTCCCTTAAGGAATGTCATCCGATTTGGTCGTAGACGGAAGCTTTCTCCTAGGTTTGTTGGTCCTTTCCGCATTGTGGAAAGAATTGGTTCTTTGGCTTATCGTTTGGATTTACCCGAGAAGTTCTTTGGAGTGCATAATGTATTCCACGTTTCCCATCTTCGTCGCTATCTGCATGATCCATCTCTTATTGTTCAGCCTTCTGCTCTTGATAGTTTGGATATTGAGCCTAATCTGACTGTTGAGAGGAAGCCACTTCGTATTGTCGACAGAGGTACAAAGCAGCTAAGAAGGAAATTTGTTAGTCTGGTCAAAGTACAGTGGAGTACTGATGATCGAGACTGTACCTAGGAGACGGAGGAAAGCATTCGTGCTACGAATCCGGAATTGTTTATTTTAGGTACTATTTGTTTTTCTATCTTGCTTTTTCTTTGTTTCCTTTTTTCGTTCTTTTCGAGGACGAAAAGTTTTGAGTGGGGGAGAGTGTAACAACCCTGTATTTTTGTAATTATTTTAAATTGAATTTTGAAAAAAAAACTTTATTTTATTTATTAAATTAGATAATTTGTTTTAAAAATATAAGTTTTGATATGAATTAGAGTTCCAAACAGGAATAAATTGAATATTTTCCAGAAATGTGAATTTTGTCAATATGGTCAAACTTTGACTTTAATTTTAAAAAAAATTAAAATTTGAACCTTTTGAAATTTATCTTTATTTTTTTGAAAGTAAATAAATTTCTAAGTGTACTGCTTTTTGTTTCGTTGAAATCCGATTAATATTGTGAAAGTTATGCTTTTTAAACCATTGTATGTAAATTGTTTATTTAACAAAATTGTTTATTTTAATTTATATAAATAATATTTGTTTGTCATGTCATGTTCAAATTTATGTTTACCTGTGCAACATGACATGTTATATATGTATATTTTATTTTAAAACATTTTATAAGTGTCTAGATCCCTTATTTATTTCTTGGAAAGAAGTTTCAAATATATATATATATATATATATATATATGTTATTGCTTTAAAAGGCATATCTTTTAAAATGTATTTATTAAACGTTTCTTGTATTTATTTGGTTTAGAAGGTTTCTTGTGTACATCTTTCTTTAATATATAGAAAACGCATCAATTAAGATACGTTACCTATTTTAATTATAGGCATACGTTACGTTTGATTTCTTGCCTTTATATCTTTCCACCCCTTTAATTTCCTACCATAACTTATCCACAATTTTAGCCGTACATCCCTTAACCCTAGCCGCCTCCATCACATTTTCACGTGAAATTTTTTGTCTTCCTATCTTCATTTCACACGGCTACAAAGGAAATTTGGTAATGGCTTCTTCCTTTTTCACTTTTTCTCTTCTTTTTCTATTGATTTTCCATTTGTTCGCTTGATCTATTCTTGTGATTGCTCGGCCTAAACCCTTCACAACCTTCACCGACCACCACCTCCACCTCCTCCCTATGATCCACGGCCAATACCTCTCCTCCTTTAACCAATACAAGCCATGACCTTCAAGTGACCAAAACATCATCAAAACATTGCTAAAACTCCACAAAAACCATAATAGCAAAGCCTAGTTTGCACACACCCACCATATCTTGTCTTGGCCACCTCCTATAGCACCACCACCACCATGATATCACCTCTAACCATCAGCTTTACCTCTGTCCAGCCCTAAACCATACATGGCCGAACACAAGATCCCCTAGGCCAAGCACATGAAGGGTGAAAGCATGGTCAAGCTATCTTTTTATTTGTTTATTTTAATTTCCTATTTGTTTCAATCTAAATTTTGTTGAGTATATATTTATATTGCTCTATTTATTTTAATTACAAGATCTAAATCTGGTTGTTACCTCATCCCTAATCTTGTCATGCCTTCTCGTGTTTCTCAGTGTGTGGATCTTTTTGTTTTAGTTTATCTTTAGCTTCAGAGAGGTGAGTATTCACACATGACATTTATACTTATATGATTGTGAAACGACAATAAGTGAATGTGTAGAAACTATCATATTATGTTATACCTGCCTGTGATGTAAATTATATGATGCTAAACCCTATTATTAACTTGTCACATCATCTGTTATGTTTTATTTTATTTTACTGTTTATTCTATTCTGTTTATCACACTGCAAGTTCCCTGTAGAATAGAATCACTATGGGTTGAAATGATACATACCTGAACGGACTTTAGAATAGGGAAAGATCGTTATGGGCTAAAATGATAAGCCTGAACGATTTTTATTTATTTTTATTTACTTGGGATTGCGGGTTTGAAATGATAAAACCCGGATTTTCTTTGTAAATTACGGATTGAAATGATTTATTATCCGTATCACTTGACTTAGGCTAGAAAATATTATACAGACCCGTGGTTATATTATAAAGTTTTCTGAATTTTTTTAAGTATTTTTAAAATGAAAAAATATGGTAATTTGATTTAAAATGATTAAATAAAGAAATAATGATTTTTCTATGTATTAAAAATGTAGATAAATGAATGGAAAATTGTGATTTAAAACATAACTTAATTTGGAAATTTGTGATTGGATTTTTAATAAAGTTTAAGTTAATTAAATAAAAATGGAAATTAAGTTTTATTTATGAAATGAAATTTAAATTTAAGTGATAAAGTAAATTGATAAAAATGAAAAGAATACAAAATAGGACACTTGAATTTAATAAGTGAATTTTTGGAAAATCGGATTTTTATGGTAAAAATTCACTTTATAAAAATCATAAGTTAAAGGTATTTAAATGAACATTTTTGATGTGGAAAAATGTAATTTTTATAAGTTAAATTGATTTAAATTGAAGTTTATTTATGGCTGGAATTCTAATTAAAATCTGGAAATTCATTTAATAGCACTTCAAAAATGCTATCGTTTCTGAATTTAACTAGCAAACTGAAGTAAATGATACTGCAGCACTTTATAAGTGATGTGGTTGATACAAATGAACTAAAGGACTAATTTAACTAAGGGCTATGACAGCACTTGGTAAGTGCTGTGGTGGCAGGAACTAAATTTAAAACTGAAACTAGTGAAAGAGTTATTTAGCACTTGTTAAGTGCTTTAGTAGGCTGAAATGTGATTTTTGAATATAATTGAACTACTGCAGCAGTTTTTAAACACTATCTTTGCTGAATTGAATTAAATCTTTTAAGTTGAACCATGAACTATTACAACAGTTCTGTAAATCTTTTCTAAATTGAACTATTTTTCAACTAAAATTGAACTATTACAGCAGTTTTTAAATGCTGTCTTTGCTGAAATGAATTGTTTTCAAATGTAACTTACCGTAGCAATTTCTAAGTGCTGCGAAAGCTGAAATTTTTATGTTTTAAAGTATTTAAGTGAATAAACGAACTCAAAAAAGGCTAAAATTTTGGGAATTTAATATTTGATTTAAAGGTATAATGACTTTGTTTTTAAATGGTTTAAATGATGTATTTGATTTGAAATACAAACTATTTTGAAATTTATAACCACGGGTTATAATAACGATTGGTTGTTAAAGAGACCGGGGTCGGATATGGACATACTCTCCGTCGATACCAAAAACCACTTTAACAACTATGTACGCGGTGGAGATTCCAGAATGAAGTAGGATGGTGGCAACGATCCTAAGTTATATACGTGGACCCAACTCCCGTGAGTTGGCATAAGGTGGCTAAAAGAGGAGAGATTGACGGGCCAATGAGGTAGCACCTCTGATCGGACACACACCTTCGATGCCATTCTATTACTTGTGATTTATTTGGTGCGCACCTTGATTTGGGAGTGTTGTTCGAGGTGGGCAGTAGTGGCTGCTATGCGTTACCACCAGTCCAGATGCGTAATTGGTATATCTACCCTGGCATTGCCTAGTTGTGCCGTGTCACCTACCATAGCGAGCTTTACTACGAGTTTGGATTTCTCCCGTAGCCTATGGAGTATCGAGGGTAGCTCCCATTTTAGGAGTATGCTAATACTGGATAGACTACTGGGACTATTACGTGTTAAGGGCTATATGGGTAACTCCTTGACGCTATTAAAAAGTATGTTTATTTTATATTAGACATTATTATAATAGCGGATATTAATATATAGTAGATAGTTTAACGGATCCTTAAAGAATGGGCGATCCCAAGCATTCTTTAAGTTACTTGTACTTTTTATTACAGTTCACTTGAGTTGGTTTACATTGTATAAGTATGTATGTCCTGACTCGAGTGTTTGTGTTTTATTTACGCTAGGGTCAGCCTGAGTATTCACAGCTTTGGACTTCACTTTCTGGAGCTAGGAATCACTGGAGATTCTGCTTATCTAATTGTTTATCTATTTCAGTTTCTGTTGTTCTACTTCAGCTTTTATATTAGAGGCATATGTATTTGGGATTTCTACTGTACTTGTTTCAGAACTGTATTTGTTTCAGACTATGTATTTTGTATATGTTCTAAGACTTTGTATTGTAGTGGCTTCATGAACCACTATTTATTTTATTTCCGCTGTGAGTTATTCTGATGTTCTGTGTCTGTGGTTGGTTTTATTTGCTCCAAATTTTATTACAATATGTTATTTTGCATTATTCAAGTCCAACATATGGGGATTATTGTCGATTTGAATGGTCCAAAATAGTGGGTCATTACATTTGGTATCAGAGCGAGGTTTTTAGGCAAACCTTAGCCTATGGAGCAAAAACTCATTAGAGATAGGGTAGAAATACCCTAGAATGAGTGAAATCAACCTCAGAATCATTTCGTTGTGAGAGAACGTATTTTCAAAGTATAAAATGATTTTAAAATATTTTTCAAAGGATTTTTCAAAGATTATTTTAATATAAAATTTTCTTGTTTTTAAAAGCAAATCATCTAAACTTCTTTCTTTCGTATCTACCTTGTCTGAAATTCCTTTTATTAGGATATTCATCCAAGTGATTTTATCTTGTCTTATCTTATCTTATCTTATCTTTGTCTTCTCTGTACCTTTGTCCTAAAATTCATTCTTGATTTTTCAGGATGAATCGTGGAAATGCTAGAGGTAGGGGTGGTGGTACTGCCCTAGCTCCTCAACCTGTTGCACCTGTTAGGTTTACTGTTCTCTGTAAGGAATTCTCTCTGCTTGGTGGTACTAAGTTCACCGGTTCAGAGAACATTATCGAAGCCCAACAATGGTTATGGAGTTTAGAGAGGATCTTTACTGGTCTCGAGATTACTGATGCCCAGAAGCGTCAATTAGCAGCTTGGCAGCTGCAAGAGTCAGCCTTAGATTGGTGGGAGTTTGTTACAGCTCACACTAACAAGGGTGATATTTCGTGGGAGCAGTTCAGGTATTCTTTGTGTTGTCTTGAATTTTGTTCCCATTTCCTTTCTTTTGAATCTATCTTAAGTTTTGTTTTGTATCTTCTTTCCAGGGAGGCTTTTGTGGCAAAATGGATGCCCAAAGCTGAGAAATATCAGCTTTATCGTGAATTCATGGATCTTAAGAAGGGTACCATGTCCTTTTCTGAGTATGAGCGGAAGTTCAATGAACTTTCCAAGTTTGGTCCTAGTATTATTGATACCCAGCTTAAAAAAATGAGAAGTTCATAGCTAGAGCTCGCCCAGAGTTCTACGATTGTCTCATTTCACATGTTCATGGCACTTTCACAGAGCTTATGGATATGGCTATTCGTTATGAGAACCCTACCTCCAAGGGTCCTGCTGTTGCTAGTGCCCCTGCATCTCAGTCTTCCTCTTCCAAAAAACCAGATGGCTTGCCCTTCTGATACAAATGATAATCATTCTTGAAATGACCAGGCTGAAGGCAGACATGACAGAGATTGTTCATGGTACTCTGAGGTGGAAGAACAGCAACACCAACTGAAGTAGGGAAACTATTAGCATAGTGTCCCTTCTGATCACACTTAAAGCAG
The DNA here is from genome assembly GCA_030737815.1 of Allium fistulosum. Taxonomy (NCBI): domain Eukaryota; kingdom Viridiplantae; phylum Streptophyta; class Magnoliopsida; order Asparagales; family Amaryllidaceae; genus Allium; species Allium fistulosum. The sequence goes on along the minus strand of CM060906.1, from coordinate 194,818,475 downwards.
GTAATGGTAGATAAGTCAATAGGATGCCTCTGAGAAGGATAATATGATGAAGATCCCAATCCTGGATGCTTGAGCCAATTCTTCTTCTATTGGTGGAAATTGGGCTTTCTCTTCTTAGAATTAGCAGAGGAAGACTGAGATGTAGGGGCACTAGCAACAGCAGGACCCTTGGAGGTAGGGTTCTCATAACGAATAGCCATATCCATAAGCTCTGTGAAAGTGCCATGAACATGTGAAATGAGACAATCGTAGAACTCTGGGCGAGCTCCAGCTATGAACTTCTCATTTTTCTTAAGCTGGGTATCAATACGACCAGGACCAAACTTGGAAAGTTCGTTGAACTTCCACTCATACTTAGAAAAGAACATGGTATCCTGCTTAAGATCCATGAATTCACAATAAAGCTGAGATTTCCCGGCTTCGGGCATCTATTTTTGTAATGACCCAAGATTTTAGGAATTCATTCTGGAAAATATAAATTAATTTAAAATAATTTTTAAATTAATTTTGGAAGGAGATTGTTGTGGCTTGATAGTGTATCAGTATGTGTGTACATGTGTGCACAGGGTATACACATGAACTAAAGCTAAAAAAAAAAAATCTCTGAACTTTAAGAATAAATACATATTGATATGTATGGGAATAAATATATATATATATATATATATATTAAAATCTTTAAAGCTGAATGCATAAGTAAATATAAATATATGTATGCTACTGAATATTTTTCTTAAGTATACATGTGCATGTGTGTGTCAATACAGAGTGATATATATATAAACATATACATGTGCTAATAAAATACTAGAGTTCAAACTAGTGAAATAAAATATATATATATATATAGACATATTTTAATATAAGCAGAAAATAAAAGGCAAGAAGATATAAAAAGAACTAATTCTCTTATAAATAAATGAAGGAGGTACATACCATTTACATGAAAGCTAAAAATAGGAAAATAAGATAAAAACAGAGAAGTTCTTGGTATAGGCAGAATTAGAAAAGAGTATTTAATAAATAACAAAACCAAGTCACATTTTTAGCATGATTGTAGACAAGGGGGGGGGGAAAAGTATTTTCTGAAAAGCAATCTCTGAAAGAAAAATGTGTAACCACTTTTCTCTTCACCCAAATTAAGCCGGGGAGGGGGTAAAACTTTGGGTTAAAATTCAGATAACATGATTTTCTGGTGGGCAAAAATGGCTTTAGCCAATACCCAAAACCCTAAGAGAGACCCTGCATATATATACATGTATATGCAGCAGCCTCCTCTTCTCTTCAGAAAAGAATTTTGAAAAAAAAAGAAGAAAAACAATACCACAGAAATCATAAGACAAGGGAAGAAAGAGAGCTTGAGGATAAGAGCAGGAGTTCATCAGTTAATTAAGGAAACAAAGGAGAAAGCTAGGTGAGAAAACTCACTCAAAAATCTAAGGCAATAAGTCCTAATATAGGCAGCCAGATAAAAGTATTTTTATTAAAGAGTATTTTCATATATATATGTTTATCTGTGAATTTAAATCTGAATATGTTTTGATTTTCTTTGATTGATCATTTGTTTTATTATAACAAAGTTTTATGTGTTGAATCTGTTTATACACTCAGATCTCTGATATGTTAATATTTAGGGATATAAACAAATACCCAGAAAATAAAATGTTGAGAATAGGCAAGTAGTATTGGTTTTGGCTTAACCCAGAAAAATGCAAATAATGTTGAGCTGCAATATACTCATGTATATAGTGCTGAGGCTTGAAATAGAAAGGAATTAGGGGTGCAATAGGGTTGCCTATGTGCTGATGCTCCTGATCCAATAGAATACATAGCAAACAAAATTTTGTGATTCAGTGAAACCAGATTATTCTGAGTTTAACTCAAGCACAAATGTTTGCAAAAGAAAACTCTCCCAGAAGCTATAAGCCAATGTTAGTTGCCTAAACTCCTTCTAGAATACCAAGATGAATATATGTATATACAGAACCTTATTTTGTAATCACAAATGGTTGTTGCTTGTTTGTCTCTGTATGATTATGAATAATATGAGATGCCATGTTATGGATGTTTTAGCTAATGAAATGAATCACTGAAGGGTTTTGCCATGAACAATCAAAAGAGCTATTATTAACTTAAACCTGATTAGGAAATTGGGGTCAAGAACACTGCAGGAATGACTTGTGTGCTTGAGTAACATAAGTTGACACATGGCTTGTTTAAGTCCTGAGATCTTTGTGTAATGGAGTGAATTAGTTCATTACAGTGTGTCCATTGATTCATAAGTATTGCAGGTGAGACCAAGGATAGATAAATATACCAAGGAAGTAATACTTGAGTAGATGAGAAAACTAGAGTTTTTCCCAGATTTGAAATATGAGTATTGAATGAGTGATTTAACTCATATTAGTTATTTTCCTGTTTGGTATGAATGATTGTTTGTCTATGATGGAATTGTATGCTTGAATGTTTGTGCTATATATATATATATATGTAGTCTCTGGGAAGAAAATTTAAGTGTGCACATGCACAATGACACAGAGCATGCACACAAGTATTTACCTAATTCCAAAGGACAGAACCTTATGTATTTGTACTTAACTTGATTTTAAACTAATTAACAAATTGCTTTTGTGAATTTTCTCATACCAGACATGTGTCTGACCCTAGTGTGCTATTGGCATCTGGGGTGTCTCATTTAAAATGAGGCAGTTTCCAATGCTTTTTCAGGGATTGCAGCAACTAAATAGGAGTAGGAGCAAGACCTTGAGAAGAAGATATAGCATGCTAAAACTTAGTTAGATAAGAGCCTAAATGTTGAAATCTGCATGTATTGACAATTTAAATTGCTACTTGTATTAAGTGTTGAATATTGGATTGATATTTTGTTAGGCATTTTGTTAAGAATTTGATTTGTATCTGGAATCTATGAACCTAGTTAAATTTCTGTTATGCTTAAAAAGGATTTTGATCAAATCTTGTAAGTAGATTTAGCAAGAACACTATGTAAAAAAAAATTGAATGATTACATTTTATAAATGTATTAGTCAATCTTGAGACTTTAAAAAAAAAGGATTTAAGTTTTTGGAAAATCTGAAGAGTTGATTCTCAGATAATCAAACTGGTTTTATTTTCTAATATAACATATGTATGCAAAAGAAATAGACATAGGTTGAATGTTTTTATATGGCTGCAAGGTTTATTTAACTTGTTCCATACAAATGCTTCATGTCCTATTTTTAAATAAAGAAAGGATCTGTAGTAAGATAGATGGAAGCCAGATTCAAATAGTTGCAGATATATATGCACATAAACATGTTTAAGTGCAGATTTTTACCTCACCTTTTCCTTTGTATTTGAAATAAGAATCTGAATTTTACTCAGATTCTAACCAAATGCATTTTAAATGCCAGACAAATCTTATAAGAAGAAATACAAACCTGGAAAATGATAAACACTCTTATCATTCAATCATGAAGCCTTCTAGGTTGTAGGAATGGAATTCAAAAATGATTAAGTAAGGATATTTGTTTTGTATGATGGATCTTAGGCAAAATAAAATATGTATATGCAGACAGGTAGATAACAAGTTTCAAATTGTACAGAAGAAAAATGCAAAAAAAAAAATGAAAAACAAAAATTGTGTTTGAACCGACCAGCATAGCACTCGAACTCGTGACCTTGTATGTATAAGTTAGGCGCGTTTCCATTACGCCTAGATGTTGCTTGTGTTTCCTTAGGATCCACTTTATTTTATACTGATTTTGACACTATTCAGAACTTAACACAAACATCTATATTAAAAGCTTGTTTACTACTGATTATTTCTTGATCACTTCTTAGTTAGTATAAACAGACTAATGTGTTTGTTCCCAGTGGATTGTTTGATCAAAAAAAAAAAGAATAATAATATATGAAATAAATTAGCAATCCAACATCCTCTTGTTTTTTCAAAACTCTGATTCAAACAAGAGAGGCATATACATCCTCACATGTATGTGCTTATTTTTGTAAATGTACTGATATATTTATATTGGTTGATTATTGTGATCCTGGATATATTTGATTTATTGGAAAAAGAAAGTGACCCTGAGAATGACAATTGAAATGGATGATATATCTATATATATATATATATCCTCTTTAAAAAAAAAATTCCTTATGAAATTAGAGTATAATCTGGTGGGTCATTTCAGTTGGTATCAGAGCTATGTTATTCAACATAGTAGAAGTAAGGATCAAGTCCTTAGATAGAAATAAAATTAAAAGGAACTAAAATATCTAACTAACCAGCTATGTAAATTATTATTAGCAAACTATGGTAGGGAGACCACCAAATCAGGGAGCAGGATCTTCCCATGCACCACCAATGGTCAATCTGCAAGACTTGGTGAGAGCATTTAGAGATGGGGCAGGACAAAGGCAAGAAAATCCCTATGAAGAACTCTCAAAATTGCTTAAGACATATACTCATTTAGGAGGCAAAAGCTTTGAAGGGACAGAGAGTATCATGGAGATTCAAACATGGTTGAGAACATTGGAAAGAATTTTCAATGACATGCAACTTGATGATCAAAGAAAGAGGCAAGTGGCTTCAAGACAGCTGAAAGGAGTAGCTTTAGGCTGGTGGGAAGTAATCATTGCAGGAAGGAATGAGAATGAAATCACTTGGAATCAATTCAAAGAGATGTTGGAAGCAAGGTTTGTACCAGCATCAGCAAAGACTACCTTGTTAGAAGAATTCATTAGGCTTAGACAAGGGACCATGACTGTCACAGAATACACTCAAAAGTTTGAGGGGCTTTCCACATATGGAGCAATGCTTGTGGCAGATGAGGCATCTAAAAATGATAGGTACATAAAAGGTTTGAACCCAGGACTTAGTAGAGCCATGTTACCCTATGCAGACAAGACTTTTGATCATGTGATAGACTTAGCTTTGAGGTTGGAGCAGCATGACAAGGAAAGGGAGAAGTTCAGAAATTTTAAGAGCAATAATAACAAGAAAGGTAAGGGGAGGTATCACCCTTATGATAAGAAGAAAGAAGAGGCTAGTAACAAAAGCACTGGAGATGTCAAAGCTAAGGAAGACAAGAAGAAAATTGTGTGCCATCAATGTGGAAAGGAAGGGCATATCAAACCAAAATGTCCAGAATTGAAAGGAGGAGCTTTCAAATGCTATCTATGTGGGAAAGAGGGGCATATGAAGAGGAATTGTCCTGAGTATAAACAGCAAGGCAAATTGGCAAATTTGGAAGGAAAAGGCAAAGCCACAGTGGAGAGTAACACTGTAAACCATAGCCAAGTGGAAGGTACATTACTTATTTGTACCATACCCATAACAGTAGTATATGATACTGGGGCAACTCACTCCTTAATTTCTTATGAACTGGTTAGAATGCTAAAACTGAATTGCATATTGGTTGAAACCCCATTGCATATACACAGTCCATTGGGGAGTTCTAGTGTTTTAAATATGATTTGTGTGGATATGGGATTAAACATAGGGGGAAATATTTTTATTTCCAATTTATATGTTTTGAATTACCCAAATATAGGTGTTATATTGGGGGTAGACTGGTTAAGGCAATTTAAAGCCATAATTAATTTAGACTCATCCACCATATCATTGCAAAATTCTAGAGGCCAGAGAATCACAGTTTTATGTGAGGTAGCTAAGGAAGGAAAACTATATCATTTAGTTGACTCAGAAAAAGATTTCAGTGAACTAACCATTGAAGAAATTCCCATAGTCAATGAATATTTGGATGTGTTTGGTGAGGTCAAGGGTATTCCACACCATAGACCAGTAGAATTCCAGATCAATTTAGTTCCAGGAGCAAGCCCAGTGATTAAAAAGCCAACTAGAATGGGGCCAAATGAACTAAAGGAACTAAAGAAACAGTTAGAAGAATTGGAAGAAAAGGGTTTTATAAGACCAAGTAATTCTTGCTGGGGAGCACCAGTGGTATTTGTTAAGAAGCAAGATGGTTCTTTAAGACTCTGCATAGATTATAGAGAATTAAACAAAGTAACTATTAAAAATAAATACCCATTGCCAAGAATAGATGATCTTTTTGATCAATTAGCAGGGGCAAAAGTATTTTCTAGACTAGACTTAGCATCTGGTTTTCATCAAATGAAGGTGGAAGAATCAAGCATCAAGTACACTGCCTTTAACACTAGGTATGGGTTGTATGAATTTTTGGTTATGCCATTTGGTTTGACCAATGCACCATCTTACTTTGTAGATTTAATGAACAGAACCTTTAGAGATTGTTTAGACAAGTTTGTGCTTATTTTCATAGATGACATTTTGATTTATTCTAAGACAGTGGAAGAACATAAGCATCATTTGCACCTGGTTTTGTCTAGGCTAAGGGAAAAAGATTTAAAGGCAAAATTTTCAAAATGTGTGTTTTGGAAGGAGGAAGTACATTTTCTTGGCCATGTTATATCTGCCAAGGGAATTTCTGTGAACCCCAATAAAGTAGTGGCTATCCAAGCATGGAAGAGGCCAAGCACTGTGAGTGAAGTGAGGTCATTTATGGGGATGGCAGGATATTATAGAAGGTTTATAAAAGATTTTTCAAAAATTTCTACACCACTCACAAACCTAACCAGGAAGAACCAAGCTTTTGTTTGGTCAGAAAAATGTGAAAAGTTTTTTGAACAGTTGAAGGAGGCATTGGTGAATGCTCCAATTCTAAAGGTACCACATGGAAATGAAGAATTAGTGGTATATACTGATGCTAGTGGATTTGGCTTGGGTGCAGTGTTGATGCAACAAGGCCAAGTCATTGCATATGCATCCAGACAACTTAAACCCCATGAAGTAAGGTATGCCACACATGATCTCGAATTAGCAGCTGTGATATATGCTTTAAAACTTTGGAGACATTATTTGTTAGGCACTAAGTTTGAACTTTACACTGACCACAAGTCTCTAAAATATTTGTTTTCACAAAAAGATTTGAACATGAGGCAACATAGATGGGTGGAGTTCTTAGCTGCCTATGATTTTGACATACTCTATACACCAGGCAAAGCAAACAAAGTTGCAGATGCTCTAAGTAGACAGCATGCTAAATTGGCTATGATGATGATGGCAGAATTTAAAGATTTGTCTTTGCTAACTGAGTTAGAGATTGAGGAGAATGGTTGTGTGCACATTAATGAGCAAATGCATGGTGCACAAGAAAATAAAGGGAAGTTAAGCTTAATGACACTTCAACCAGATTTAATTCTGAAGGTAGGAAAAATGCAAGAACAAGATGCTCACTTATTAGAGAAGAGAATGCTCCTCTCAAGAGGGGAGGAAGTAATGAATCACCACATTGATAAAGATGGTTATGTGAGATACCAGAATAGGATGTGTGTACCAGAGGACATAGAATTGAAGAAGGAGATATTGGATGAATATCACAGAAGTAAATACTCCATACACCCAGGTAACACAAAAATGTATCAAAATTTGAAAAGAGACTTCTGGTGGAAGGGGATGAAATCTGATATAGCTAAGTACATTGCCAAATGTATGACTTGCCAACAAGTCAAGGCTGAAACTCAAAGACCATCAGGGTTGATGCAACCTCTTAGTGTACCACAGTGGAAGTGGGAAGACATATCTATGGACTTCATAGATGGACTGCCTAGATCTAAGAGAGGTAATACAAGTATATGGGTGATAGTTGATAGGCTAACCAAGGTAGCACACTTCATCCCAGTCAAGTCAGAAAGAACAGCACCAAAACTAGCTCAAATTTTTATAAAAGAAGTGGTAAGGTTACATGGCATTCCCAAAACCATTGTGAGTGATAGGGATACCATCTTCACTTCAAAATTCTGGAGAAGCTTTCAAGAAGCAATGGGAAGTGAACTATGTTTAAGTACTGCCTACCATCCTCAATCAGATGGGCAGACTGAGGTGGTAAACAAAGTTTTGGAGGACATGTTGAGGGCATGTATACTGGATTTTGGGGGCAACTGGGAAGATTATCTTCATCTAGTTGAATTTACATACAACAACAGCTACCAAAGCACCATAGGAATGGCTCCATTTGAAGCCTTATATGGAAAACCTTGTTTGTCACCAGTTTGCTGGGTAGAAGCAGGAGAAAGGTCTATTTTAGGACCTGAGTACATACAAGAAACCAAGGAGAAAATTGAGTTGATAAGAAGAAGAATGACTGCAGCTCAAGATAGGCAAAAGAAATTTGCAGACATGAGAAGGAGGCAGGTAGAATATGAAGTGGGAAATTTTGTTTTCATCAAAATCTCACCCATGAAAAATGTGTTGAGGTTTGGAAAACAAGGCAAATTAACCCCAAGATATATTGGACCATACAAAATTCTGGAGAGAATTGGTCCCTTGGCATATAAGTTGGAATTACCAGAAAACATGCAAGGCATACATGATGTTTTTCATGTATCACAATTGAGAAGGTGGGTCCATGACAAGGCAGAAATTCTTGAAACCCCAACCCAAGTGCAGATAAATCCTAATTTGATTTATGAAAAGGATCCAGTGGGAATTTTGGCAAAAGATGTGAAGAAGTTGAGGAATAAGTCTCTGAAACTTGTGAAGGTACAGTGGAGTCTAGATCCTAGTGATTGCACATGGGAATTAGAAGACAAAGTTAGGATGAATTATCCTAAGCTATTTTCAGATTAAGGTAATTCTGATTTTTGATTGTTTTCTTTATTTGGATGAATATATTTTTAGTTAGTATAGAACTAAGAATCTATTTGGTAGAGAATATACTTGTTCTCTGAATTAAGTTTAAAATTTATTTTAAGCTTAGGAAAATTGTGGGACACAATTTCTAAAAGGAGGGGTGTATGTAATGACCCAAGATTTTAGGAATTCATTCTGGAAAATATAAATAAATTTAAAATAATTTTTAAATTAATTTTGGAAGGAGATTGTTGTGGCTTGATAGTGTATCAGTATGTGTGTACATGTGTGCAAAGGGTATACACATGAACTAAAGCTAAAAAAAAAAATCTCTGAACTTTAAGAATAAATACATATTGATATGTATGGGAATAAATATATATATATATATATATATATATATATATTAAAATCTTTAAAGCTGAATGCATAAGTAAATATAAATATATGTATGCTACTGAATATTTTTCTTAAGTATACATGTGCATGTGTGTGTCAATACAGAGTGATATATATATAAACATATACATGTGCTAATAAAATACTAGAGTTCAAACTAGTGAAATAAAATATATATATATATATATATATATATAGACATATTTTAATATAAGCAGAAAATAAAAGGCAAGAAGATATAAAAAGAACTAATTCTCTTATAAATAAATGAAGGAGGTACATACCATTTACATGAAAGCTAAAAATAGGAAAATAAGATAAAAACAGAGAAGTTCTTGGTATAGGCAGAATTAGAAAAGAGTATTTAATAAATAACAAAACCAAGTCACATTTTTAGCATGATTGTAGACAAGGGGGGGGGAAAAGTATTTTCTGAAAAGCAATCTCTGAAAGAAAAATGTGTAACCACTTTTCTCTTCACCCAAATTAAGCCGGGGAGGGGGTAAAACTTTGGGTTAAAATTCAGATAACATGATTTTCTGGTGGGCAAAAATGGCTTTAGCCAATACCCAAAACCCTAAGAGAGACCCTGCATATATATACATGTATATGCAGCAGCCTCCTCTTCTCTTCAGAAAAGAATTTTGAAAAAAAAAGAAGAAAAACAATACCACAGAAATCATAAGACAAGGGAAGAAAGAGAGCTTGAGGATAAGAGCAGGAGTTCATCAGTTAATTAAGGAAACAAAGGAGAAAGCTAGGTGAGAAAACTCACTCAAAAATCTAAGGCAATAAGTCCTAATATAGGCAGCCAGATAAAAGTATTTTTATTAAAGAGTATTTTCATATATATATGTTTATCTGTGAATTTAAATCTGAATATGTTTTGATTTTCTTTGATTGATCATTTGTTTTATTATAACAAAGTTTTATGTGTTGAATCTGTTTATACACTCAGATCTCTGATATGTTAATATTTAGGGATATAAACAAATACCCAGAAAATAAAATGTTGAGAATAGGCAAGTAGTATTGGTTTTGGCTTAACCCAGAAAAATGCAAATAATGTTGAGCTGCAATATACTCATGTATATAGTGCTGAGGCTTGAAATAGAAAGGAATTAGGGGTGCAATAGGGTTGCCTATGTGCTGATGCTCCTGATCCAATAGAATACATAGCAAACAAAATTTTGTGATTCAGTGAAACCAGATTATTCTGAGTTTAACTCAAGCACAAATGTTTGCAAAAGAAAACTCTCCCAGAAGCTATAAGACAATGTTAGTTGCCTAAACTCCTTCTAGAATACCAAGATGAATATATGTATATACAGAACCTTATTTTGTAATCACAAATGGTTGTTGCTTGTTTGTCTCTGTATGATTATGAATAATATGAGATGCCATGTTATGGATGTTTTAGCTAATGAAATGAATCACTGAAGGGTTTTGCCATGAACAATCAAAAGAGCTATTATTAACTTAAACCTGATTAGGAAATTGGGGTCAAGAACACTGCAGGAATGACTTGTGTGCTTGAGTAACATAAGTTGACACATGGCTTGTTTAAGTCCTGAGATCTTTGTGTAATGGAGTGAATTAGTTCATTACAGTGTGTCCATTGATTCATAAGTATTGCAGGTGAGACCAAGGATAGATAAATATACCAAGGAAGTAATACTTGAGTAGATGAGAAAACTAGAGTTTTTCCCAGATTTGAAATATGAGTATTGAATGAGTGATTTAACTCATATTAGTTATTTTCCTGTTTGGTATGAATGATTGTTTGTCTATGATGGAATTGTATGCTTGAATGTTTGTGCTATATATATATATATATGTAGTCTCTGGGAAGAAAATTTAAGTGTGCACATGCACAATGACACAGAGCATGCACACAAGTATTTACCTAATTCCAAAGGACAGAACCTTATGTATTTGTACTTAACTTGATTTTAAACTAATTAACAAATTGCTTTTGTGAATTTTCTCATACCAGACATGTGTCTGACCCTAGTGTGCTATTGGCATCTGGGGTGTCTCATTTAAAATGAGGCAGTTTCCAATGCTTTTTCAGGGATTGCAGCAACTAAATAGGAGTAGGAGCAAGACCTTGAGAAGAAGATATAGCATGCTAAAACTTAGTTAGATAAGAGCCTAAATGTTGAAATCTGCATGTATTGACAATTTAAATTGCTACTTGTATTAAGTGTTGAATATTGGATTGATATTTTGTTAGGCATTTTGTTAAGAATTTGATTTGTATCTGGAATCTATGAACCTAGTTAAATTTCTGTTATGCTTAAAAAGGATTTTGATCAAATCTTGTAAGTAGATTTAGCAAGAACACTATGTAAAAAAAATTGAATGATTACATTTTATAAATGTATTAGTCAATCTTGAGACTTTAAAAAAAAAGGATTTAAGTTTTTGGAAAATCTGAAGAGTTGATTCTCAGATAATCAAACTGGTTTTATTTTCTAATATAACATATGTATGCAAAAGAAATAGACATAGGTTGAATGTTTTTATATGGCTGCAAGGTTTATTTAACTTGTTCCATACAAATGCTTCATGTCCTATTTTTAAATAAAGAAAGGATCTGTAGTAAGATAGATGGAAGCCAGATTCAAATAGTTGCAGATATATATGCACATAAACATGTTTAAGTGCAGATTTTTACCTCACCTTTTCCTTTGAATTTGAAATAAGAATCTGAATTTTACTCAGATTCTAACCAAATGCATTTTAAATGCCAGACAAATCTTATAAGAAGAAATACAAACCTGGAAAATGATAAACACTCTTATCATTCAATCATGAAGCCTTCTAGGTTGTAGGAATGGAATTCAAAAATGATTAAGTAAGGATATTTGTTTTGTATGATGGATCTTAGGCAAAATAAAATATGTATATGCAGACAGGTAGATAACAAGTTTCAAATTGTACAGAAGAAAAATGCAAAAAAAAAAATGAAAAACAAAAATTGTGTTTGAACCGACCAGCATAGCACTCGAACTCGTGACCTTGTATGTATAAGTTAGGCGCGTTTCCATTACGCCTAGATGTTGCTTGTGTTTCCTTAGGATCCACTTTATTTTATACTGATTTTGACACTATTCAGAACTTAACACAAACATCTATATTAAAAGCTTGTTTACTACTGATTATTTCTTGATCACTTCTTAGTTAGTATAAACAGACTAATGTGTTTGTTCCCAGTGGATTGTTTGATCAAAAAAAAAAAAAAGAATAATAATATATGAAATAAATTAGCAATCCAACATCCTCTTGTTTTTTCAAAACTTTGATTCAAACAAGAGAGGCATATACATCCTCACATGTATGTGCTTATTTTTGTAAATGTACTGATATATTTATATTGGTTGATTATTGTGATCCTGGATATATTTGATTTATTGGAAAAAGAAAGTGACCCTGAGAATGACAATTGAAATGGATGATATATCTATATATATATATATATATATCCTCTTTAAAAAAAAAAATTCCTTATGAAATTAGAGTATAATCTGGTGGGTCATTTCAATTTTGCCACAAAAGCCTCCCTGGAAAGAAGATACAAAGCAAAACTAAAGATAGATTCAAAAGAAATGAAATGGGAACAAAATTCAAGATAACACAAAGAATACCTGAACTGCTCCCACGAAATATCACCCTCGTTAGTGTGAGCTGTAACAGACTCCCACCAATCTAAGGCTGACTCTTGCAGCTGCCAAGTTGCTAATTGATGCTTCTGGGCATCAGTAATCTCGAGACCAGTAAAGATCCTCTCTAAACTCCATAACCATTGCTGGGCTTCGATAATGTTCTCTGAAACGGTGAACTTAATACCACCAAGCTGAGAGAATTCCTTACAGAGAACAGTAAACCTAACAGGTGCAACAGGTTGAGGAGCTGGGGCAGTACCACGACCCCTACCTCTAGCATTTCCACGATTCATCCTGAAAAATCAAGAATGAATTTTAGGACAAAGGTACAGAGAAGACAAAGATAAGATAAGATAAGACAAGATAAAATCAATTGGATGAATATCCTAATAAAAGGAATTTCTAACAAGGTAGATACGAAAGAAAGAAGTTTAGAAAATTTGCTTTTAAAAACAAGAAAATTTTATATCAAAATAATCTTTGAAAAATCCTTTGAAAAATCATTTTATACTTAAAAAATACGTTCTCTCACAATGAAATGATTCTGAGGTTGATTTCACTCATTCTAGGGTATTTCTACCCTATCTCTAATGAGTTTTTGCTCCATGGGCTAAGGTTTGCCTGATACCAAATGTAATGACCCACTATTTTGGACCATTCAAATCGACAATAATCCCCATATGTCGGACTTGAATAATGAAAAATAACAGATTGTAATAAAATTTGGAGCAAATAAAACCAATCATAGAATCACAGACACAGAACATCAGAATAACTCGCAGCGAAAATAAAATAAATAGTGGTTCATGAAGCCACTACAATACAAAGTCTCAAAAAAGATACAAAATACATAGTATGAAACAAATACAGTTTTGAAACAAGTACAGTAGAAATCCCAAATACATATGCCTCTAATACAAAAGCTGAAGTAGAACAACAGAAACTGAAATAGATAAACAACTAGATAAGCAGAATCTCCAGCGATTCCTAGCTTCAGAAAGTGAAGTCCAAAGCTGTGAATACTCAGGCTAACCCGAGCGTAAATAAAACACAAACACTCGAGTCAGGACATACATACTTATACAATGTAAACCAACTCAAGTGAACTATAATAAAAAGTACAGGTAACTTAAAGAATGCTTGGGATCGCCCATTCTTTAAGGATCCGTTAAACTATCTACTATATAGTAATATCCGCTATTATAATAATGTCTAATATAAAATAAACATACTTTTTAATAGCGTCAAGGGGTTACCCATATAGCCCTTAACACGTAATAGTCCCAGTAGTCTATCCAGTATTAGCATACTCCCAAAATGGGGGCTACCCTCCATACTCCACAGGCTACGGGAGAAATCCAAACTCGTAGTAAAGCTCGCTATGGTAGGTGACACGGCACAACTAGGCAATGCCAGGGTAGATATACCAATTACGCATCCGGACTGGTGGTAACGCATAGCAGCCACTACCACCCACCTCGAACAACACTCCCAAATCAAGGGTGTGCACCAAATCAATCACAAGTAATAGAATGGTATCGAAGAAGTGTGTTCGATCAGAGGTGCTACCTCATTGGCCCGTCAATCGCTCCTCTTTTAGCCACCTTATGCCAACTCATGGGAGTTGGGTCCATGTATATACCTTAGGATCGTCGCCACCATCCTACTTCATTCTGGAATCTCCACCGTGTACACAGTTGTTAAAGTGGTTTTCGGTATCGACGGAGAGTATGTCCATATCTGATCCCGGTCTCTTTAACAACCAATCGTTATTATAACCCGTGGTTATAAATTTCAAAATAGTTTATATTTCAAATCAAATACATCATTTAAACCATTTAAAAACAAAGTCATTATACCTTTAAATCAAATATTAAATTCCCAAAATTTTAGCCTTTTCTGAGTTCGTTTATTCACTTAAATACTTTAAAACATAAAAATTTAAACTTTCGCAGCACCTAGAAATTGCTACGGTAAATTACATTTGAAAACAATTCATTTCAGCGAAGACAACATTTAAAACCTGCTGTAATAGTTCAGTTTAAGTTGAAAAATAGTTCAATTCAGAAAAGACAGCATTTACAGAACTGCTGTAATAGTTCAGGGTTCAAATTAAAAGATTTAATTCAATTCAGCAAAGACTGCGTTTAAAAACTGCTGTGGTAGTTCAATTATATTCAAAAATCACATTTCAGCCTACTAAAGCACTTAACAAGTGCTACAATAGCTCTATCATTAGTTTCAGTTTTAAATTTAGTTCCCGCCACCACAGCACTTACCAAGTGTTGTCATAGCCCTTAGTTAAATTAGTCCTTTAGTTCATTTGTATCATCCACGGCACTTACAAAGTGCTACAGTATCATTTACTTCAGTTTTCAAGTTAAATTCAAAAACGATAGCATTTCCGAAGTGCTATTAAATGAATTTCCAGATTTTAATTAGAATTCTAGCCATAAATAAACTTCAATTTAAATCAATTTAACTTAATAAAATCACATTTTTCCACATCAAAAATGTTCATTTAAATACCTTTAACTTATGATTTTTATAAAGTGAATTTTTACAATAAAAATCCAATTTTCCAAAAATTCACTTATTAAATTCAAGTGTCCTATTTCTATTCTTTTCATTTTTAACAATTTACTTTATCACTTAAATTTAAATTTCATTTCATAAATAAAACTTAATTTCCATTTTTATTTAATTAACTTAAACTTTATTAAAAATCCAATCACAAATTTCCAAATAAAGTTATGTTTTAAATCACAATTTTCCATTCATTTATCTACATTTTTAATACATAGAAAAATCATTATTTCTTTATTTAATCATTTTAAATTCAATTTAAATCAAATTACCATATTTTTTCATTTTAAAAATACTTCAAAAATTTCAGAAAACTTTATAATATAACCACGGGTCTGTATAATATTTTCTAGCCTAAGTCAAGTGATACGGATAATATATCATTTCAATCCGTAATTTACAAAGAAAATCTGGGTTTTATCATTTCAAACCCGCAATCCCAAGTAAATAAAAATAATCAAAAATCGTTCAGGCTTTTCATTTCAGCCCATAACGATCTTTTCCTATTCTAAAGTCCGTTCGGTTATGTATCATTTCAACCCATAGTGATTCTATTCTACAGGGAACTTGTAGTGTGATAAACAGAATGGAATAAACAACAAAATAAAATAAAATATAACAGATGATGTGACAAGTTAATAATAGGGTTTAGCATCATATAATTTACATCACAGGCAGGTATAACATAATATAATAATTTCTACACATTCACTTGTTGTCATTTCACAATCATATAAGTATAAATGTCATGTGTGAATACTCACCTCTCTGAAGCTAAAGACCAACTAAAACAAAAAGATCCACACACTGAGAAACACGAGAAGGCACACCAAGATTTGGGATGAGGTAACAACCAGATTTAGATCTTGTAATTAAAATAAATAGAGCAATATAAATATATACTCAACAAAATTTAGATTGGAACAAATAGGAAATTAAAATAAACAAATAAAAAGATAGCTTGACCATGCTTTCACCCTTCATGTGCTCGGCCTAGGGGATCTTGTGTTCAGCCATGTATGGTTTAGGTTTGGACGGAGGTAAAGCTGATGGATAGAGGTGATATCATGGTGGTGGTGGTGCTATAGGAGGCGGCCAAGACAAGATATGGTGGGTGTGTGCAAACTAGGCTTTGCTATTATGGTTTTTGTGGAGTTTTAGCAATGTTTTGATGATGTTTTGGTCACTTGAAGGCCACGGCTTGTATTGGTCAGAGGAGGAGAGGTATTGGCCGTGGATCATGGGGAGGAGGTGGAGGTGGTGATCGGTGAAGGTGGTGAATGGTTTAGGCCGAGCAATCACAAGAAGAGATCAAGCAAACAAATGGAAAATCAATAGAAAAAGAAGAGAAAAGGTGAAAATGGAAGAAGCCATTACCAAATTTCCTTTGTGGCCGTGAGAAATGAAGATGGGAAGAATTTTTTTCACGTGAAAATGTGGTGGAGGCGGCTAGGGTTAAGGGATGTACGGCTAAAATTGTGGATAAGTTATGGTAGGAAATCAAAGGGGTGGAAAGATACAAAGGCAAGAAATCAAACATAACGTATGCCTATAATTAAAACAGGTAACGTATCTTAATTGATGCGTTTCCTATATATTAAAGAAAGATGTATACAAGAAACCTTCTAAACCAAATAAATACAAGAAATGTTTAATAAATACATTTTAAAAGATATGCCTTTTAAAGCAATAACATATATATATTTGAAACTTCTTTCCAAAAAATAAATAAGGGATCTAGACGCTTATAAAATGTTTTAAAATAAAATATACATTTATAACATGTCATGTTGCACAGGTAAACATAAATTTGAACATGACATGACAAACAAATATTATTTATATAAATTAAAATAAACAATTTTGTTAAATAAATAATTTACATACAATGGTTTAAAAAGCATAACTTTCACAATATTAATCGGATTTCAACGAAACAAAAAGCAGTACACATAGAAATTTATTTACTTTCAAAAAAATAAAGATAAATTTCAAAAAGTTCAAATTTTAGTTTTTTTAATTAAAGTCAAAGTTTGACCATATTGACAAAATTCACATTTCTGGAAAATATTCTATTTATTCCTGTTTGGAACTCTAATTCACATCAAAATTTATATTTTTAAAACAAATTATCTAATTTAATAAATAAAATAAAGTTTTTTTTTCAAAATTCAATTTAAAATAATTACAAAAATAAAGGGTTGTTACATATGCGGTGTATGTGTTATTTCTTGAGATATCGTTTATGTTTCAATCACTGAATCTAAACATGGTCTGACCGTTTATTATTTATATAATATTTGGATCAATCCGAGACATTTTAGATTCAGGGACAGGGTGACCAGTTGTGTCTACTGGGCTTAGATGGATGTTAGATTATTAGAAGTATTGATTACCATTTTGTATATTTGTAGCTACATAAGTTCATCATGTGATGTTGAGATGTATATGTTGGATATGTATGTATATGTTGTTGGTAGTGGATTTATCTTATATATGCATATTTGAGATTTAGTGAGAGTTCGACTCATTGTTGTATCCCGCTCAGACTTATGTAATGTATTATATTTTTATCATTGTTGATGATTCTGTGTTCTCTGTGATTTATTTTATATTGTGCATTGTTCAATCCTCGGGAACCACACGTGTTTATTACTTTGTACCGAGACTGTTTACGTCGAGGTGAGAGGTTTTTATATTCTGTGACGTATTCAGCGTTGGTCTAAGGGAATATTCACGTATGTATCACCCACATCACCTTATTCTCCGTGTTACCCGATAGTATTACTCTATAATACACTTAGGTAATATGGGTAGTGAGGCGGGTGTTAAAATTTGCCCATCGCCTCATTTAGATTTGCCTAAACAAATTAAGGTAATGCCCACCTGGTTACTTAGTGCCTTTGGCTTGGAATTGAGGCAGACTCAATTGGTCATTTAATACTTCAAATCTGAGGCGAACCAACTTTGGTATATTCCCTAAACGTATATGCAAACGTATATCCCCAATGGTCATACAGTTGGAGATGTTCCACATCTATAAGATGTATACGCAACTATTGGTAACTCCATTCGGATGGTAGACTTCCATTGTGTAACACTACTGACCTCGCATCCCAACTCATACTAAACCAAGTCATTTATAATGAACTCCAAATTTTAGGCAAAATCCAATAATTTACATCTGTCACAAACGTATTGTTGAGGCCATATAATTCAAACTAGAGCTTATTACGCCTCCTTAATTCATTTATTAGTATTTATTTGTTCACTTGCTATGAACTTCCTTTTTATTTTATATGTTATACGTTTACTATCTTTAACTTCTTATTTAATTAATGTTATTAAGTCCCTTTACTGCTTCTTTTCAATTAATGCTCATATTTATTCGACTACTGTAACTACTCTTATTCTTTAATTCATTACTTTGTTCGTATTTTAACACTTATTATTTATTTTCTAACTTATACTTTGCCATATATATTTAATTGATAAACGGAATTATTATTACTATTACTATTTATAACATTTCAGTTAATACATTTAGGGATTTCTAGACATACACTTATGTGTGAAACCTACAAAATGTTTATTTCTACATTTTAATGCATTGGAACCGTATGTTCTCCAAGAACGAAATGTCACTGCTGCAATTTTCCATAAACCACCTAAAAAGTGGAATTGTGCAATGTACGGAATTACAATGGATTATCTTTTCTATTTTTATTGAAGTAAACTGTGCAAAATATGGAGAAACATCTCTACTCTGCACATCTCTTTTCTCTAGGCATATTCCTTGTTATTTCAAATGGCACACTTTTCATGTACATAACTGTGAAGTTGGATAATTTATAGAAATTCACATAGAAACATCATACACTTAGATAAATTGAAATATAAACCCCTAACCCAATTAAAAACATCTCCAATTGATGATTATCAAGTTTAATAATTTATAACTCAGACAAGCACCATTGTTCCAGTGGTTAAGTGCTTCGACTTTGGTGCGAGATGTCACAAGTTTGAAACTTGTGTAGCGTGATTCAAACATTTATTGATATGTGTGATTTGTGATATGTTGTATCTAAGTACCATTTCAAAAAAAATTATAACTCAAATAACGAAATATGGAAAAAACTACACAATTTTATCATTAACTTCGTAAATTTTAGGGACCATTTACCTTAAATTCCAAATCTATGGTGTATATATCATTTAACCAAAGTTAAACAATTCGATGAATATGTAGGCAAAGATTTCAAATTGAGTTTATCTATTTAAGCCACAAACTCCATAATTTATATTCATGCATAAAAGAAATAGATTTTCAACTATATAAATATAATATTATGTAAAACACATATATTTCCATTCACCTCTTAGCTTCCGATCTTCAAATCGAAATTTGCTCTCCTTACTTGACTCCCTTTCTTTCCTGTAGATTCGGTTCACTCTTTCTCTTCTTCTCTTTATTTTCCACTATTCCCACCCCCGCGCGCGCACACACACATATATTATAATTTCTATAATTCCTAAAATTAGTGTAGAAGAGAAAATGGAAGAGCTTCATTGATCGATTCAGAAAATACAAGAAGAAAAATGAGGGGCTAGACCTGTATGTATAGGCGCTCGAATCAATTTTATCCGTTAGATTAAATTATATTAAATTCGGACCATTGGAGGTTTAACCTCAATCGCCACAGTTATAATCGATCGAGCGGCACAAAAAAGGTGTCGACTAGATGATGGTTAGCCTTATCTATGTTAACGTATCTACTTTAATTTTTTTATTTCCATTAACCGCTGATTTAATTAGATTTAATACAACAAATTACTTTAATTTTGTATTTACCATTTACTTTAACTTTAAGTTATTGATATTTATTTTCTTAATTAGTTCTAAATTATTTCTGATTTGGAAACTTCAAACATTAGTAATTTCTTCGTTTGAACTTCAATCTCGAAGCTTTATGTAAGAAAATTGCTCATAAAATTGCAATAAATATAATAGTGCAAGTTTGGCAGTCAAATTTACACATTTTTCTCAAATTCCATTTTTGAGCTTTATAATTTATTTATTAATCATTTTTTATTAATCACTGTTTATTTTACCGGGTGTTATAGAAGTCATTGCCTCCACCGGTGTACTAAGAATGACCAATTGATCTATTGGAAAAATATGTTAATTTGACGACTCAACTGGTAGAGGTGGAGGAACTGAATGGTCAATATGTCATAGCTTCGTTCTTGGATCAAAATACTATGTCCGCCAATTGACCTATTAGGGCCGAGTAATCGATTCGAGATACTCTGCGTGCTCCAAATCAACTTTCATTCATATTTCATGAACTATGCCTTTGGGTAATGATCCACTTTTGCATATTAAAACTCTTTATAGTCTCTTCAATTTGGTATATATTTTTCAGGAAATTATTGTCTAGGACAAAATTTCTCAGCATTTTAGCCTCAAGGACAGACCTTCAATATTTTAGCCTGGAGAACAACTTTCTTTAGGTATCAGTTTTTACAGTTTTTAGGTATCAGTTTGCAGTTATCGGTAGCAGTTTTTAGGTAACATTTTTTAGTTCGGTAGCAGTTTTGGAAAAATGTTTGTCCTTATGAATAATTTTGAAAGAATTTTTGTCCTTATGAATAATTTTTAGGAGAATGTTTGTCCTTGTGGTTAAAATATTGAGGTCGTGTCCTTGAGGCTGAAAATATACAAACTTTTGTCCTTTAAAGTAGTTCCCCCTATATTTTCATCGCTTAAATTCAAACATCTATTTGCAAACCAAATAAATATACGAGTTCTACTGGTTACACCACTTCTAGTTGCACCCTCTTGATTATTTATTAGCTAATATATAAAGTGTATTACCAAAGGCAACCTTAAAAACAATTTCAGCAACCATGACTATCGACCAACATAAAGACCATGTTTTCATGCTTACTAACAATGTATATTATTTTATTATCATATAAACACTCAAATACTGTTCTATTTTTTATCACTACATGGCGGTGAATTACCGTGCATGGTGGTTTATCGTCGCATGGCGGCGGACGGACCATTGAAAATTAAAGACACCGTTATTTGAAATTGAATGAAAAAGTTGGGTAGTGTTTGTTTTGTTATTTTTAGTTTTGGGTTTTCGTCCATACAAAAATGCATCTGATACATGTATATTGTCGAAAACGATTAATTTAGTAAACGAAGTTACATACAAAATAGAATTTTTTTTTTATTTTCCGTGTTTTGGGAAAAACACAAGCACGTGAAATAATTCATTCTTCCGTCGTGCCTCTATCACATCCATTCGTTCTCTCTCATCTGTCTTTCTTTCATCCCTTACCTCGTTCCTCCATTCTTCTCATGTTTGACATACATATTGAAAACCGAAAACACAAAATTCGTTTTTGAACCAAACACTACCTTAAATTTGATGTTAAATAGATCTCTAAAATCAAAGACGCTATTCTGTAGGTGTAACGATGTTCTAAAGGTCGAACACTTCAGTCAAAATTCACATCACGGTGAATTTGATAATATCCATTGGCGATTACCTATAATGATTATTATCTAGTTTAGTTTTAACGTTGCAACAGGTTATTATCAGCACATTAAGAACTATATGCAACGTTTTTTATATGTTACTACTCAAATATAAAGGTTTACATCAACCCACGTAACATATTTTTCTAGTTAATAAAATAATTTCATAATGATCTGATCAAATAAAGCATTCAAAATACTTAAGGTATCACATTTCTATACGTCATTACATCTTTTAAATATTAAATAGTCAAGTGTTTCACATAAAACTTAATCATCTATATAAACATCGGAAGAGAGTTTGTAAGGGTCGATACCCGATAAATCCAAAATCTATTTACATTTGTATCTGAAAAGCGGATAAATATTTGATATTCGAAAAAAACTAATGCGAATTGCGGACACCAAGATATCTGTATTCGAAAATTAGTCGTTCGATGTTTGTGAATATTATAGTTTACTTTGTAAATAACCGTACGAATCCGCGAACGCTGATATTCAATATCTGTAAATTATTACGAACCTAAAAGTCGGTTATTTTGTTTAAATTTTTAGTGGAAATTAGGGAGGCATCCCTATCATACTTTCATATTGTAAAGCGGGTCCCTGTCAAAGTTTCATTTTAAATCTGGTTCCTATTTTCTAGAAACAAAAAAAAATTATTGCTGAAATGTCAGCAATTTTTATAAATAAGTGATGATATTTCAACAACTTTCCCCGTTAAAGTTTCATTGTAAATCTGATCCCTATTTTCTAAAAAGAAAGAAAATTATTGCTGAAATGTCAGCAACTTTTATAAATAAGTGCTGATATTTCAGCAACTTTCATACACTGTGTTCACCGTGTACATAAATGTTACTGAAATGTCAGCAACTTTTATAAATAAGTGCTGATATTTCAGCAACTTTTTCATACACTGTGTCCACAGTGTACATAAATGTTGCTGAAATGTCAGCAACTTTTATAAATAAGTGCTGATATTTCACCAACTTTCATACATTGTATTCACAGTGTACATAAATGTTGCTGAAATGTCAGCAACTTTTATAAATAAGTGCATCATGCTTTGCAATAATCGTGAATAAAAAACATGGACCTAATTTACACTGAAATTTAGTGAAGAACTTTTCGTGTATTTTGAACCTTAATAAGGACCTGTGCCAAAAGTATCCAAATTTTTAAGTATAAATATGTCAAGTATGAACCGTATTTACATCAGATTATTTCATTTTATTACAAGTTGGGATCAAATTTCATTTATCAATAATTGATCAAATATCATGCATGAGAATTAAATATAAAAAAGTAATTTAAGTATTTAATATGTTGTGTGTTTCACTTAAGAAACGTGTGTACAATTACGTTGATTATTTGGATAAGACTATGATAAGTAAATACTTATGCGATGCAAGCAACTTAAAGAGCATTCAAACCTTTGTTATCTAGCATTTGTTATATCGTAGCAGGGAGAGTGATTTTGTTTACACTTTTTTTTAAGATGTGAACAAAACACCAATCTTCTATTGAAGGAATTCAGGGGGTCTCATATGTGACTCATCAAATTTCACCAATAAGAAGAAAGTGTTTTGTTTACCCTTCAAAAAAGTGTGAACAAAATTGTATTCTTGTAGCAGGTGTTATCTCTAGCTATTTATTTGATTCCCTTTCCTTGATGGAGAAATGGACTTCTAGAGGGATTAAGTGTTCATTTTCCTTGTCATTTAGTGCATAGACTAGTCTAGGGTGAAATTTAAATGTTGTTTTGCTTAGTCCGTTATGTTTTAGTTTTTCAAATAATGGCCTGAGCATAAATCTAGAAGCAAATTATTTTCAACGAGTCACAATGGCACGCGTTATGCATGAGAATTTTGAGTACAAAACACCCATGTTTAAAATTGCAAGGATACATTTTTAGTAGAAAGACACATAATTTGTAACTGCAAATCAAAATAATTCGTACAAACGACATTCGTAAAGCAACAATGAATATTGACGAACAATAATTAACATCAGATAGTGGCGGAGGACGATGATGTATAACAATACAATGCAGAACGATGAAGAGCGGCGCAGTGACGAGTGATGGAGAAAAATGAAGTGGCAAGCAGTGGCAAAAAATGGAGTGGCAAAGGATGGTGAATAACAATTAATTTAGAAATTGAATAGATAGATTGAAGTGCATATGGATCGATATATGAACTAAGTACTCTTTTGGCTAAGCGCTTGTCTTGTTTTGTTTTATCTATTTCACGTACTTAATGTGTAATATTTAATAAATTTACTTTAAATATTCCACTAACTAAATACTTTAGTTGAATTAAATAGATTAAAAAGATTTCAAAACACTTTTAAATACTAGATTTGATTTAGTATAAATAAAACATTTTTACACAAACACAAAATAAATATCTTTTGGAATTTAATTGAAAAAAAAATGGAATTCACCATTTTAAATCTATACTTTTAAAGTTGCAACACATTATTACCAGCACAATAAGAACTAAAGCTAGTATAGATCGATAAACAACTTGATATTTCAATCAAAATTATTGACAAAAAAATTAAACGAAAGAAGTATATCGATATATGGATGGACCAAACGTTATTAACCTGAAAAACATGCATTTGCAGTAACTTTGCATATCAAACGAGATTCGAGTCAACTGCAAATAAATAGTTGCATTGTCTGCAGCAATACAGAAAGGGGCTTTGCACGAAAGGTCCATATTTCTGTTGTTGTTATAAGAAAAGTCCCTATAGAAATGAGTATGTAAATTAGGTCTTTGTTTTTTCTAAATCAAAAAAGTAAGCTAAGCTTTCGCTTTTTAAACACTAAATTTTTTTTGAAAATTTAAAAAATATTTCAAAATTAGAAAACGCAAACTAGCTTGCGCTTTATTTGATTGAAAGCGCAAGTTACCTTGTACTTTTTAAAAGTTTCAAAATGTTGAAAAATTTCAAAATCAGAAAGCGAAAATTAGCTTGCGCTTTCCTGATAGAAGTGCAAGAAGTGCAAGTTAACTTGCGCTTTTCAAAATTTTTAAAATTTTTAAAAAATTTTGAAAAAAAAATCTAAAATCAGAAAAGTGTAAATTATCTTGCATTTTTTTTTCAAAAATGTGCACGGCACCTTGCGTTTTTTATTTTCTAAAATACGGACCAAATTTACATATTCATTTCTGTAGGGACTTTTTCTATAACAACAATCAAAACAGGTAACTGTGACTCTTACACGTAAGCAACAGAAACGATGTCCATGACCTTACACGTAAGCGACTGAATGAACTTCCACGGGCCCCACCAATCCTCCTCCTCCCTCTTCTCCGTCTCGCTCCTCTTCCTCTGCCTCGTTCTCATATCTTTAACCTCCATCTCCATATCTGGTACCCGAACCGGCCCAAGTATCATCGAGAACCATTTTAGCCTTTTTGGGTCCGAGCCCAAAGTCCGATTCTTGAGTTTCATGTATTTGGTGGATTGCTTCTTTGGTGAGTTACATATAGGGGCTGAACTGCAAGAGAGTTTGCTACCAGCAGGAAGAGGCGGCCGCGGCATGGCAAGGAAGAATTCAAAGGAATCCGATGAAGAATCATGACCGTTCACGTTGGTGATGATGTCCGTTGGATTAACCTTGTAGAGAACCATATATGTTGAATGTTTTTTGGTTCATGTGGCAGCGAGTGTATTTAAAGATGTCGATGTGTTATGTATAATTACGGTTTTGCCACGGTAGGGAAAGCAACGTAGGAATGAACAGAATATTAGCCTATGAAACATCCGTGTATACTTCCATATAGTGAAATATGCAAAGTTTCTTGCATGTTACTACTCAAATATAAAGGTTTACATCAACCCACTTTATGTATTTTGCTAGTTAACAAAATAATTTCTTCATGTATGATCAAATAAAAACCATCAAAACATTGCTAGCTTCAGCTTCGGGTATTGGAAGCTATTGATATTTAAGTTTGAAAGTGAAAAAAAAATAAAAATAAACCAAGTGATCAGATATTCCATATATGCGCACTAAGGAATTTCCTTAGTGCGCACTTATGGAATGCGCATAAACAAAAGTTATGTGTAAATGTTTTATATATGCGCATTTGCAAATTACCGGGATAAAAAAGAAGTCTATTTTTGTAAATAATTTGAACAGAAGGCTATTTCAAAAATTTGTCCTTATATTTATATTCTAAAGAACATAAAATTTTATTTAAAATATATTCTATTTTATTCCTACACTGAAAAATATGTGGAATTTAGAAGGTTATTCATATAATTTAACAAAACAACCTTAAGCTATATATTAACATGTTCCATAAATAAATAACATATAATATATAATGCAAATATGTAATAGACCATTTGCTAACTTTTATACATCATTTATACATTAACTAAGGTATTGTGGGAACCTTTTTAGTTTAAGGTATCCTAGGTCAATTACACGGTTATCATTGCTATGCAACATGTCATTGTATCTAGAAAATGTTGAAATTTTATACCAAATGAAATATTGCAACCATATGAGAGCATTTCACCAGAAGGACAAACTTTACAGTCCAATTAGTTTCTAGAACACACATTCAAAGAAATTACTTTCAAGGCCAAAGTCAGCAAAATAATTACTTTCAAGGACAAAGTCAGCAGTCCAATTACTTTCAAGGACATAATTTCATAGGTTTTTAGGCCCTAAAAACTAATTATTTTACGTTTTGTCCTTGAATGTAATTATTTCGGTTGTGTGTCCTAGAAATTAATTCCACTTGCTAAAGAGGCCCTTATGGCTAATTTCCACTTCTTATTAAATGTCCATAAGAATACGTTTACAAAACAAAGAGTAAAAGACTACGCAGGTAAGTAAGCGGATGGAGTATTGAAGAACGAATAACGTTTTTGGGCCTAATTTGTTATTAGATATTAGTGTAAGTTAGATATTCAAGCATTGAATTTTGAGGTGTGTTATTTACCCCCACACTATATGCTCTACGTACCAACTATAGTTGAAATAGAAACACATTAATAATTGGAATGGAGTAACAATTTTTTGGTCCGACCACGAAATTTCAAAAATACGCTTATATGAAAACAAAAGATTAGAAGTTCAAATTCCGCTCAAAACAAAAATGACATCTATTTTCAAATAAAAATTTTGATACATAAATTATATTACAAGTTCAAACTATAATCTCATTGTATTTTCATAATGTTTTCCTTTATAATTTTAAACTTTACTTACCAAAGCTATATAAAAAATTAAAATTTAACGAGAGTTTGAATCCTACTCAAAATATCAATTATTTCCAAATGAAAATTTTGATATATAAATTGTATCACAAGTTCAAATTCTAATCTCAACGTAATATTTACAATAACTTTATTTATAATTTTTAACTTTTATTTATCAAAGTTATAAAAACTTAAAATTTAACAATTTTATATCATTTTGTAAAGGTTTTTATATATGCATGTGCATTGTACATGCCAAAAATTTTTGTACCAATAGTTGGAATATAAACACATTTTTTGATCTGATTGTGAAGTTTCAAAAATACCCCTATACGTAAATAAAAGGTCAGAAGTTCGATTTTCGCTGAGAACAAAAATAAACATATATCTTCAAATGAAAATTTTGAAACATAAACAGGATACAAGTTCAAAACTTATTTCAACAAAAAATATTAAATTTTTTCTTTATATTTTCCAATTATTTTTATCAAGGTACATAAAATTTAAATTTAATAATTTTATAAGAAGCCTTTATATGCAGCACATCTCACGTGCCATAAAATCTCGTATTTATTAACCATTTAAAATTGCTGATTTCTCCTTGAAATACCTCACACCAAATCAATTTTATTTGCCTTAACAAAAAATTTTTTTGTCTTAAGAGCACAATCAATAGTGGTTTTTTCACACAAAAAATTAAGACATCACGTACACAGATAGTTAGATGTGACTTGTTTACTTGTTTAAACTAATTAAAATACAATTCCAAGACTAGCGAACCAGTCATGCTAACGGGTTATTAAAACAATAAAGTGTTTGTCATTTATTAAAACGACAAATTGATTGTCTTTTTATTAAAAAGGTAAACGCTTAACATTTATACATTACTAATATATTAACTAAGGTATCAAGTTCAATTACACGGTTAGCATTATTATGCAATATATTATTGTATCTGGAAAATGTTAAAATTTTGTACCGAATGAAATATTGTACCCATATGGAACATCGATATATATTTTTAATAATTGTCCATCAATTTGTAGAAATTTGTTTTCAACAAAAAGACTAGAAAGACTAGGCTCGTAAGTAAGCAGATCGAATATTGAAGAAGGAAAAATGTTTTTGGGCCTAATTTGATTTTAGATAGTAGGCTAATTTAGATATTCAAGCAATGAATTTTTGAGTTGTGTTATTTGTTCGCACTATAAACTATGGGTGCGTTTACGACGAACGAAACTGAGGATTTGAACGGCCATTTGAGCGGGGATGTTTAGTGAACGGGGAATGTGTTTGGAGCTACGAACGAGATATTTGAACGGAGTATTTAAGTTGTGAATTTTAATTTAATTGATTTATAATTAATTAATCAATCAATTATTTTTTTTTAAATAATACGTGTCAATAATTTGCAAAAATAAATAAATAAATTATAAATTGCTCGAATTTGTTTCAAATCAACTTTATAATGTAGAGCACTTTGATACGATCGCAACATAAAAACCGTATCTCAAACGGACCTCATTTGCACAAGTTATTAATTTTAGAAATTTATAAAAATATAAATTTTATTAATTAATATAACTAAACAAACAAACGAAGCAACAATTGCATTCATATGAACGGGACTGGGAATGGGTTAACCTTATTTAGACATCGGACGCATCAGAATCGCAAACGGATCAAAACAAGTCTACGAATGGTAACTATGTAGTATAGACTATGTGTACCCATTATATTTATTACCCATTATAAATTAGTATGAGTGACATTAAATAGTGACATATCAAGAGTAAAAGTTATGCTTTTCTACTTGATGATCGATCGGGTATAAGAGCAACCAATTTGATGCAACTGAGTCCATTATTGTATTTAATTTACTATATGGTTTTCCACTTGGCGGGACGTAGTCAATGATAGGAAGTAAGTTTCCTTGTGTCCAAGTGTTTGCAAGTGGAAGTATTCTCAGAAGAAACTGCATAGACATGAAAAATTAGTACAACCGCACGAACGGTAGAGAACCGACCGTTTGGTAGTTTAAATTTAAAAAATTGCGTCATATTTTCATTCATTTAAATTAAGCATGGAATGGTAATATATTCACAAAAGAAAAAGTATATGTATCATCCATTTTATTTTGGCTCAGTACATTGTAAGCTTTTGGGTATTTTCTGCTTGTGATTTTTCTGTAGTATGCATTCCGAGCTCCAATGTATTTCATCTGATTTTAAAGATTAGGTTGGTAGTTTACCTGGAACGAGATTGATGGAAGTCAATATGAATTTCTTGTGATTCAAAATGAATATGATCAAATCTTATATCAGAGCTAGTACTAAATGTGATTAAGTTCTCCATCTCATTAAAAAAGCATGGGTAGTGAATGAACCAATCAACATTTCATTTAGCAGGCGAAATCCATTTTAAATTTTTGGAAATCAGTAAAATTACAAGAATGTAGTTATGAGATATGAAAAATAATAACATGACCATATGTTAAGATTAATAAAACTACTCAAATACTTTCTTTGATTACACTTATTTTTCTAAAAATATGGTTGTAATTTATAAAAGAAAATTAGGAGAATCTAAAACTTATTTTTTATAATTACAAGGATGTATGTCAAAATTTCTCTAGAAATTAACAATCTTCATGGTCCATGTAAGCAGCTTTGTGTCAGTTTAGATGAGTTATCATTCCAAGTTTGGTTTATGATTAATTTTTGTTTAAGCACTCATAAAACTTAAATCCTACAGGTTGTATAGACTACGTTTGAGACACCGTCAGCAAGTCCAAAATTGATGCAGAATTGAATATATTTCGTT
Organism: Allium fistulosum; assembly: GCA_030737815.1. Lineage (NCBI taxonomy): Eukaryota > Viridiplantae > Streptophyta > Magnoliopsida > Asparagales > Amaryllidaceae > Allium > Allium fistulosum. Next base: position 194,788,543 of record CM060906.1, on the reverse strand, counting down.
TCACCAACCAAAATGAACCACTGCACTACTTGCATAGAGAACATAATATCCATAAACAGTGTTACATTTAGAAATTAAATAACTCTTACAGTATGAAACTAAGAACGAGTTTCCTGGACATCAAGTTTATCATAGGTGAAACACATTTCCACATGATGTCATAACATCGCTTCCACTAGAAAAACAAGACATATACTACTCAAAAGAAGTATCGCCATAAGTGCCATCGGGAAGCTACATTGTTGCACAAGTTGCCTTCAATTGAAAGCAAGTCTTCTTCTACCAGTCTGATGATTTGTGTAACCCTCCTTTGAAATTGATGGAATCGATAAGGAAAGACCTCTGATCATGACACTCAAATAACCTAGGTGACATGAGTAATTGCAACCTGAGTACATGAATTTTCTTATTATAACAACAGAGGTTTATGTTAAAAAATTTCATTCATTGCAAAGTATGAAATAGTAGTTGTAGGAGCACCAGCACATTTGTCTCATCCTCCACATGAACCTCCATTTGGATTCTTGAACCATGTTAATATTATATTGTAGTTTGGAACTTTTAAGGCTTTTCCTATTTGCTTGAGCAGGTTCCATTTAGTACCTAACTGAAACAAATGTATGTTACGATGTGATTTTTACAATTCACAACATTCATATATAAATAAATATAAGTAAAAGCTTTTGTTCTGCTGGTTTATAGTTGTATACTTCATGTGTACTAATACAAACGAACTAATGGAAATCAAAATTAACCATTTAATAGTTAGTTAATCCATGTGTGAGTTGACTGAAAGATAATTTGTGTATAAACTTAGTAAAATAAACATGTGTAAAGTAAATAAACAAAATGCAAACAACTATACACTCTCTTATTATACAGATATTTCGACCAAATGTTATGTACTTCATCTCCTCATCACTTTAGTTCTGATCTGAATCACGCTCATTGCTCGTTGGAACTTCATCGTTTCAGGGATTCTTAACTTTGGCTCCTCAATAATTCTTGATTGCCTCTGCACTCATCCCACCATCTTTGAATTGTTTCAACTAAAACACAAGATTAGCCAATGTTCTTCAGTCTTTGACATGAATCAAAACCTGATTCTACAACTTAGCACCATGCTTAATCATCTCCTATTGCATTTCAGTTCACAATAGGCCTACTGGAAAATTGACTGGTAGTGTATAATTTACTGCAATGCTTACTTGATCTGGCTGCCATACCTACTGTAACGACCCGTATTATTACGGATCGAAAGATCGTAAAACTGTTACTTTTAAGTCGTTAGTGTTGATAAGTTGTCCAGAGTTTAAGTCGACCAAAGCTTAAGTCGTCCAGAGTTAGGTCGTGTAGTAGCTTAGGTCGTGTAGAAGTCTGGGTCGGTTGAGCGACTTAGTGAAGAGGAGCGACCTAAGGATTGGAACGACCTAAGGAGTTAGGTCGTGTGATAGTTAGGACGTGTTATAGTTTAGATCGGTCAAGCGACCTAAGGAAGTTGGTAGCATTAGTGAGCGACTTAAAGGGGATAACGACTTAACAAGATAAGCGGCATAGGAGTTAGCGGCATAAGTAGGTTAGCGACCTAAGGGAGGTAGGTCGTTCGAGCGACTTAAGGATTTTAGTTGTTGTAGTTTAGGTCGTAAGCGACCTATGAATGAAGTTAGGTCGTATGCGACCTAAGGTAGATTCTGTGTATAGTTGGGTCGTGAGCGACCTACGTTAGTTAGGTCGTGAGCGACCTATATCAGGTTGCTATATGCTAGTTAGGTCGCGTAAAGGCTAAGTTGTTAGGTCGTGTGAAGGTGTAAGTGTTAGGTTGGTACTCATGTTAAGTCGTTAGGTCGGCATCTCAGTTAGGTCGCGCACTTGCGTTGTCGTTAGGTCGGCATCTCAGTTAGGTCGCGCACTTGCGTTGTCGTTAGGTCGGCATCTCAGTTAGGTCGCGTATGTGTTAGGTCGTGACTTCTGCTAAGCCACTAAGCCGCGTGAGTGTTAGGTCGTAGGTCGGGGGTAGTTAGGTCGTTAGGTCGGCGACGACCTAAGGGGCGGACGACCTAAGAATTCCAGCCTATAAATACACGTTCTTGCCTCACTTTTTGGGATCCGGATTTTGAAGCGACGAAGTGCTGCCATTTTGAGAGCTCGAGAACTACACTTCTTCACTTCTTATCTCTTCTTAAATTTAGTACTTCCATCCATCCAAGATCAAAGATCCAAGAGCTAAAGTTGAAGATCTACATTCTTCGAAGAGAGATTTCATCGTTTGAAGCGTAATTTTGACAGATCAAGTTAGATCCTTCGCTGTCCAAATCTGAAGTGTGTTGCTTTTGAAGTGTTTAGGTGATTTGGTGAGTGGTGGTTATCTCTCACACGGATCCAAAGGAGTATATCGGATTGGTGGCTTGATTATGTGTTAAAAATAGTGATTTCATGCATTTTCGTAAACTTAAGTATAGATCCATTGTTCATGATGATTTGACATCCATTTTACTACATGTTAATCTATGCAAGTTCATTCATCAAGTTGTAGAGGTATTGCTCATGTTTTATGCTTGTTAGATTTGGACTCTTTATTTACAAAATTGCCATTTTAGTTATAATTGCTTTTAGATCTTGTTTGCATGATTGATTACTTGGATTAATGATTGATTTGATTGGTTGTTATAAATTAGTTGATTAGTTGTTGGATTTAGACAAGATGGTCGAGGATGATTCAAAAGCTAAGGGAAAGGCTCTTGAGTTGGAAAAGCTACTCGTGGCATATGTGGCGGATGATGAAGCTCATACGGATAGATTTGATGATGATGATGAGATGAGGCTTTGTTATGATGAGATGTAGCCTTGGCATAATCCAGACGGGATCATTCCAAGCATGTTGATAACTCGAGGGATGGTTCGAGTTCGTTGATAATGGTTGGCTCGAGAGGGGTTTGAGCTAGTATGAGAATAGTCGTCGAGAAGGATGACTAGAAGGCTGAGATTTCATCGTTGTTGAAGGTTCTAGCAGACTCAAAGCAAGAGTACGCTGGGCAGATTCGATAGTCCCAAAAGACTACAGTTGGTAGTCAAGTACTGTGACGACCGCCCATGACCCCTGCATTGAACCTAGAGAAAGTGCGCTGTAAAGTGTGCCAGGCAGCCATGGACGATTGTCAAGGTAAATTAAAACAACAGAATCTATCGTATTACTCACAGCGCATGGACAAAATACAATAGAACATATATATAGTGAAGCTTCACAGAATAGAATCTCATCATATAAAACTTCATAATAGTTGAATACAAACATCTGAATAGTCAATACAACAAGCCTCACTACATATCACTCAGAGAATACAAAGCAGCGGAACATCCAGTACATATAATAAGAAAATAATATGCAACCCTTCAGCTCGTCTTCGATATCAACACCGTGGAAAGCAAGAACAGCACCTGTCACCTGCTACCTAGTCTGCCCGTCCCAAAATGGACGAACAGCCCAAGGCAATAAGAGTTAAAACATAAAGCCTTGAGTCAGACAACAGTCTTAATGAGCAGTAAATTAACAATCAACATACCAAAAGAGCATAAAGGAAAAGGAATAGGAATACAACCCTCCCACTCCAACCTCGTTCTACAGTGATAGCCCCAGACACACACTAAGTAGAAGCAAACATAGCAGAGCATACAATGTAAAGTAAAGCAATTATCACTCGAGTCAAGGGCGATGTTTTCCAAGTACAAACCCCCAAGGCCTAAACCAAGATCAGATAAGCACCCAGAAAATACCGCTCTTGAGACCGGATGACGATACAACCAAACATCCATGACTCTGGCTATCACTGTTATCATTGCTTCGATATCACCGTTAATTGAATGACCGGCACATTCTTTCAGCCGTCCGTCAAGGGCTAATGGAAACCCCGGTTCTAGACATAACTCCCGCACGTCATCGTGACCCGTGCCTAGGACTATCGAATCTGCCCAGAGTACTTGACTACCCAATCAGTAGCCTTCAGGGACTATCGAATCTGCCCAACGTACTCTTGCTTTGAGCATGCTAGAACTTTCAACAACGATGAGATCTCAGCCTTCTAGTCATCCTCCTCGACGACTATCTCCATACTGGCTCAAGCGCCTCTCGAGCAATCCATTATCCTCAACTTGCTTGGAATGATCCCGTCTGGATTAGACCAAGACTATCTCATATCATACTTCGCTTCATCACATCCTCGCAAAGCTTCATCTCAACATCATCATCATCGAATCTATGCATAAGAGCTTCACCATCCGCTACATATGCCACAAGCAGCTTTTCCAATTCAAGAGCCTTTCCCTTAGCTTTTGAATCATCCTCGATCTAAATCAAATCATCAATCATCTAATTCATAGCAATCAACCAAATCAAACATTAATCCAAGCAATCAAGCATTAAAATATGATCTAAGTAGACAGTTATAACTATAATGGAAATTTCGTAATTAAAGAGTCGAAAGTCAAATAAGCATGAAAACATGAACAATGTCTCTATAATCTTGATGAATGAACTTGCATAGATTAACACGTAGTAAAATGGATGTAACATCATCATGAACAATGTATCTATATGGATCTACACTTAGGATGAAGAAAATGTATGGAAATCACTATTTTAACACCAAATCGAGCCAACAATCCGATATACTCCTTTGGATCCATGTGAGAGATAATCACCACTCACCAAATCACCTAAACAACCTCAAATCAACACGCTTCAGATCTGGACAGCGAAGGATCAAGCTTGATCTATCACGAATCCGTTTCAAACGAAGAAATCTCACTTCAACGGATGAAGATCTTCAACTTTAGCTCTTGGATCTTCAATCTTGGTCTTCGATTTGGATGAAAAGAAGCACTAGATTAGAGTGGAGAAAAGAAGTGAAGAAGTGTAGAAGTCGAGCTTTGAAAATGGCAGCACTTCGTCGCTTCAAAATCCGGATTCCAAAAAAAAATGAAGAAATGGACGAGTATTTATAGGCTGATTTCTCCTTAACTCGGCCATCTCCATAAGTCGTCTCCGACTTAACTCTCCCTCCGACTTACGACCTAAGACCTAACACTCCGCGACAAAGCTACTACATGGCCTAACGACTCAACAGCAGCTCCGCCTAACACATGCGCATACGACCTACTGCTATGCCGACTTACGACTTAACGAACTCCTAAGTCGCTCGACTTAACCAGGGCTACGACTTACGACTTAGCGAACTCCTAAGTCGCTCACGACTTAACAACTTACTGGAATACGACTCAACAAACATACGACCTACTAATTTAGCCCAGCTTCGACTTATCTCCTTAGGTCGTCTACCGACCTAACTATGCACTAGATCGCTAAACTGCCTATCTCCTAACTCCTTAAGTCGTCTATGTCTTAAGTCGGTCAACTTGCTAAATCTCTTAAGTCGCTACCCTACCTAAGTCGTTAACTCTTAGGTCGGTCAATTCTATAAGTCGCTAACTCTAATAAGTCGGTAACTACTAGGTTGTTAACTCGCTAACTCGTCTAGCCGACCTACCCTTAAGTCATCCACTACCTTAGGTCGCTCCAACACCCTACTACCTAAGCTACTACGACTTATCTCCTAACTCGCCGAATTCCTTAAGTCACTGCCGACCTACCCCTTAGGTCGCCAATCCTATAAGTCGGTCACGACTTAAGACTTAACCAAATTCTACCCAAAATCTGAAATGACTTAACAACGCTAAAAATTCCAGATTTGAACGAACTTTTCGATCCGTAAAAATACGGGTCGTTACATTATCTCCCCCTTAGGAATTTCGCCCCCGAAATTCCAAACAAACAAAGCAATCAAAAACTATTCTGCACGCCTACCATCCATAGCAATCAACAAACCATGCATTCAATTCTAGCTTAGCATGCAGAATTCTAAAACGAGAACAAGTTACAATATCGTGAGATGACACGACACCTTAGGGCCATACCTTGAAGAGTTCAGGACGAGCTGCCTTCATCCTCTCTTCCACCTCCCACGTACAGTCGTTATCATCATCACTCCATTGTATCTTGAGCAACTTAACTATCTTCCTCCTAAGCTGTTTCGTGTCGGTTTCTATAACACGAAGCGGCTTACGAGGTCTTCTATTGACTGGATCAACTTCGAAATCTTCATAGCTATCAGCAGAAACCACCATATTCGAGTCGTGCACATACTTCCGTAGATATGATATATGAAAAACATTGTTCACACTCGACATCTTCTCAGGTAACTCCAATCTATAGGCGAGCTTTCCAATTCGCTCGATGATCGGGAATGGTCCAACAAATCTCGGAGTCAATTTTCCTTTCTTCCCGAATCGAATAACATTCTTCAATGGAGAAATCTTCACAAAAACCATATCTCCTACGTCGAATTCCAAATTCTTTCGACGCTTATTGGCATAACTATTCTGACGGTCTTGGGCTGCCTTCATTCGTTGCCGAATGATCTCTATGCAATCTGAAGTCTATCGAATCATCTCTGGCCCAAGTATCAACTTTTCTCCAGTTTCTAACCAACATGTCGGAGAGTTACACGGTCTTCCATACAATGCCTCATACGGTGCCATACCAATGCTTGACTGGTAACTGTTGTTGTATGCAAATTCCACCAAATGAAGGTGATCTTCCCATGATCCTCCAAAATCCAAAACACAAGCTCTAAGAAGATCTTCCAAAACTCGGTTGACTCTCTCGGTCTGGCCATCTGTTTGAGGGTGATAAGCTGTACTCAAACACAACTCGGTTCCCAAAACTTCCTGGAAGCTCTTCCAAAATTTACTAGTGAACAGTGGGTCTCGATCACTCACTATACTCTTCGGAATACCATGGAATCGAACTATCCACTTAACATACAACTCAGCCAACTTTGATGCAGTCCTAGTCGATCGAACAGGAATGAATCTTGCACTCTTAGTCAGACGATCTACAATGACCCAAATCCCTTCATTTCCCATTCTTGTTCTAGGTAGTCCATCAATAAAATCCATCGATATCTGCTCCCACTTCCATGTAGGAACTTCTAATGGCTGAAGTAATCCACTTGGCTTCTTCTGTTCGGCTTTTACCAACTGGCAGTTCATACACTTGGAAATAAAATTTCCAACATCCTTCTTCATACCTTCCCAGTAGTAGGTTCTCTTCATATCCCGATACATCTTATTTCCACCTGGATGAATTGTCAGCTTCGAGTGATGACTTTCCTTCAGAACTTCACTCCTCAATTCATCTATATCGGGAACAACTAGTCGTCCTTGCTTTCGAAGCCAACCCTCTCGATCGACCTCGAATCCTTTATCCTTTTCTGGATCCAATCCAGATTCCAAATCACGGATAATCTTGACAAGCTTATCGTCTCGCTTTTGGCTCTCGCCAATCCTTTCCACAAGAGAAGGTCTTATCAATAAGTTTGCCAACATCTCAGGTTCCAATTCACATCTAGGCCTGAAGTCAAATCCAGCTAAATACTCGAGATTCTTCCATTCTGAAAACATGGCTCCCAATCCTGCATGTCTTCGACTTAACGCATCTGCCACTGCGTTACCTTTTCCCGGAGTATAAGCTATACCAAAATCATATGATGCCAAAAACTCTAGCCAACGTTGCTGCCGAAGATTCAAATCCTTTTGGGAGAAAAGATACTTCAACGACTTATGATCTGTAAACAGCTCGAATCGAACTCCCAATAGATAATGTCTCCACATCTTCAGAGCAAAAACAATCGCCGCTAACTCCAAATCATGAGTCGGGTAATTCCTTTCATGCGGCTTCAGTTGTCGACTGGCATACGCAACAACTTTCTCCTTCTGCATCAGCACTGCTCCAAGTCCAGTACCACATGCGTCGGTGTAAACCACCATCTCATCATTCCCACTAGGAATAGTCAAAACAGGAGCACTCGTCAATCGCTCTTTCAGGATTCCGAAAGCTTGCTCACACTTAGCATCTCATCTGAACACCTGGTTCTTCTTCGCCAATCCTGTTAACGGTGCAGCTACCTTGGAGAAGTCATTGATAAACCGACGATAATATCCTGCTAATCCAAGAAAACTTCTCACATCAGATGCATTCTTAGGTCTAACCCAATCCTGGATTGCTGCCACCTTAGCGGGATCAACCGCTATTCCACTTCCAGAGATAACATGGCCTAAGAACCTCACTTCACTCTTCCAGAAGTGACACTTCGAAAACTTAGCCTTCAGCTGATGTTTCTGCAAGATTTCCAAAACAATACGCAAGTGCGTCTTGTGCTCTTCTTCAGTTCTGGAATAAATCAGAATATCATCCACGAACACAAGTACAAACTTGTTCAACTGATCTCTGAACACTCTATTCATAAGATCCACAAAATATGCTGGCGCGTTAGTCAATCCAAACAGCATTACCAGCCACTCAAAGAAACCGGATGGTGTTCAAAAAGCAGTCTTCGGCACACTATCCTTAGCTACTCTCAACTGGTGAAATCCCGTTGCCAAATCCATCTGAGAAAACACCTTAGCCTCGTGAAGCTGATCGAACAAGTCATCTATCCTCGGCAATGGATACTTGTTCTTCTTAGTCACCTTATTCAGCTCACGATAATCCACACACAATCTCAACGACCCATCTGCCTTGGTTGCAAACACAACTGGTGCACCCCACTCGGACACACTACGCCGAATGAATCCTTTCTGCAAAAGATCATCAACTTTCACCCTCAACTCTTGCTGTTCCCTAGGTGCCATCCGCCTAAGAGGCATCACAACAGGTCTGGCTCTTTCAACTAGATCTATACGAAACTCGATCTCTCTATGCGGCGGCAACCCTTTGACTTCGTCAAAGACATCCTCGAATCCATTCGCGATTGGCACTAATGAAAGTCCATCCCGTGGAACAACTAGCGAATACATGAAGCTCATGAAGACGCCTTCTTCATGCTTACATCGTATCACAATCTTTCGCCCCTCCACATTCTCGACTGTCACCTCCAACCTTTCGCAATCAACTTTAGCCGCATACTTCCTAAGCCAGTCCATACCCAAAATAATTCCGAACCCCGCAAAGTTCAGAACAAAACAATCACAAGCAAAAGAGCAACCATGACTCGACACAACCAGACCACGGCATAACATACACAAACAAGACGAACCCCCAACTGGATTAGTCACAACCAATGGCCTATCAACAATATCTGATTCCAAACCTAACCGGCCTACGAGTTCACTACAAACAAACGAATGCGACGCTCCAGTATCAAACAGAGCTCTAATTGGAACACCACATAGGAAAAGAGTACCTTGAACCACCACACTCTTTCCCTTCTCTTCAGCGGTAGGAGCTTTCGAAGACGACGGAACAGCTCCCAAAGCATAAGCTTGCACAATCTGCTTGTCCATCCTCGGTTCTGGACAATTCTTCCTGAAATGCCCCGGCTTGTCACAGTTGTGACACTTCATCGGTGCCTTAGGATTCTTACAATCCTTCGAGAAATGGCCCTTCTGCTGACAATTGTAGCAAGTCACTTCGCCTTTCGGCTTCTTCGGGCCATCCTTACCCTTCTGCTGCTGCTGCTTCCTCTTCTTGTTTCCACCTTGCTGGGGTTTAGACTCTTCCCTGGTCACAGCAACAACAGATCCTTCCTTAGGAAACAGACTCTCATGTCTGAGAGCTTTCTCCACAAGCTTCTCAAATGAATCGTCCAAATGATCCACCAACTGTCTCCCAAGATAACTGTCCAAGCCTGTCACAAACTTCTCATTCTTCTGATAAGCAGATTCTATATATCACTGGGCATATTTGGACAAAGCTTCAAACTCAGAAACATACTCAAGAACTGGTCTTCCACCTTGCTTGAGCTCCACAAACTTCTCGAACAGAACAGACTTCTGAGCTGTAGAAATGAACTTAGCTTCAAATCTGGCTTGGAATTGCTCCCAAGTAATCTCTTCCTCCGGAGTATTGATGGTAATAGAGTTCCACCAATCAAAAGCTCTCCCTTGAAGCTGTCTCGATGCCAACTTCCTCTTAGTCGCATCCTCAATTCCCAAATCACCAAAGATCCTTCTACAAGCATCTATCCACCTCTGGACCTCAATAGTTGATTCTGTTCCCAAGAAAACCTTCCCTCCAAGAGTAGTATAATCTTTGCACAACTTAGCAAAATCCACTGGTTTCGGAGTTTGGACTTGAACTCCAACATCTACTGCTGCCCCCGGAACTGGTATCCTTCTCATGATCGAAGCCATCATGGCTTCGAACATAGCTGCATAATCAACAGCCCCTTCCGTAGCACGGCCTTCCCTAGCAGCTGGTCTCCCTCTTCGACTCATTCTCAATATCTATAAAAAGAAATGGTCAGAACATCTAGAGAAACAACTGCATAAAGGACTCAAACTCTACTAAGCTACTATATTATATATAGTATTCATCCATCAAAATACAATTACGTCTCTCATACGTAGTTACGTCAACGAGCGTTGGGTAAAATCGATTAACCAATGCTCCGATACCAAATGTGACGACCGCCCATGACCCCTGCATTGAACCTAGAGAAAGTGCGCTGTAAAGTGTGCCAGGCAGCCATGGACGATTGTCAAGGTAAATTAAAACAACAGAATCTATCGTATTACTCACAGCGCATGGACAAAATACAATAGAACATATATATAGTGAAGCTTCACAGAATAGAATCTCATCATATAAAACTTCATAATAGTTGAATACAAACATCTGAATAGTCAATACAACAAGCCTCACTACATATCACTCAGAGAATACAAAGCAGCGGAACATCCAGTACATATAATAAGAAAATAATATGCAACCCTTCAGCTCGTCTTCGATATCAACACCGTGGAAAGCAAGAACAGCACCTGTCACCTGCTACCTAGTCTGCCCGTCCCAAAATGGACGAACAGCCCAAGGCAATAAGAGTTAAAACATAAAGCCTTGAGTCAGACAACAGTCTTAATGAGCAGCAAATTAACAATCAACATACCAAAAGAGCATAAAGGAAAAGGAATAGGAATACAACCCTCCCACTCCAACCTCGTTCTACAGTGATAGCCCCAGACACACACTAAGTAGAAGCAAACATAGCAGAGCATACAATGTAAAGTAAAGCAATTATCACTCGAGTCAAGGGCGATGTTTTCCAAGTACAAACCCCCAAGGCCTAAACCAAGATCAGATAAGCACCCAGAAAATACCGCTCTTCAGACCGGATGACGATACAACCAAACATCCATGACTCTGGCTATCACTGTTATCATTGCTTCGATATCACCGTTAATTGAATGACCGGCACATTCTTTTAGCCGTCCGTCAAGGGCTAATGGAACCCCGGTTCTAGACATAACTACCGCACATCATCGTGACCCGTGCCTAGGACTATCGAATCTGCCCAGAGTACTTGACTACCCAATCAGTAGCCTTCAGGGACTATCGAATCTGCCCAACGTACTCTTGCTTTGAGCATGCTAGAACCTTCAACAACGATGAGATCTCAGCCTTCTAGTCATCCTCCTCGACGACTATCTCCATACTAGCTCAAGCGCCTCTCGAGCAATCCATTATCCTCAACCTGCTTGGAATGATCCCGTCTGGATTAGACCAAGACTATCTCATATCATACTTCGCTTCATCACATCCTCGCAAAGCTTCATCTCAACATCATCATCATCGAATCTATGCATAAGAGCTTCACCATCCGCTACATATGCCACAAGCAGCTTTTCCAATTCAAGAGCCTTTCCCTTAGCTTTTGAATCATCCTCGATCTAAATCAAATCATCAATCATCTAATTCATAGCAATCAACCAAATCAAACATTAATCCAAGCAATCAAGCAATCAAGCATTCAAATATGATCTAAGTAGACAGTTATAACTATAATGGAAATTTCGTAATTAAAGAGTCGAAAGTCAAATAAGCATGAAAACATGAACAATGTCTCTATAATCTTGATGAATGAACTTGCATAGATTAACACGTAGTAAAATGGATGTAACATCATCATGAACAATGGATCTATATGGATCTACACTTAGGATGAAGAAAATGTATGGAAATCACTATTTTAACACCAAATCAAGCCAACAATCCGATATACTCCTTTGGATCCATGTGAGAGATAATCACCACTCACCAAATCACCTAAACAACCTCAAATCAACACGCTTCAGATCTGGACAGCGAAGGATCAAGCTTGATCTATCACGAATCCGTTTCAAACGAAGAAATCTCACTTCAACGGATGAAGATCTTCAACTTTAGCTCTTGGATCTTCAATCTTGGTCTTCGATTTGGATGAAAAGAAGCACTAAATTAGAGTGGAGAAAAGAAGTGAAAAAGTGTAGAAGTCGAGCTCTGAAAATGGCAGCACTTCGTCGCTTCAAAATCCGGATTCCAAAAAAAATGAAGAAATGGACGAGTATTTATAGGCTGATTTCTCCTTAACTCGGCCATCTCCATAAGTCGTCTCCGACTTAACTCTCCCTCCGACTTACGACCTAAGACCTAACACTCCGCGACAAAGCTACTACATGGCCTAACGACTCAACAGCAGCTCCGCCTAACACATGCGCATACGACCTACTGCTATGCCGACTTACGACTTAACGAACTCCTAAGTCGCTCGACTTAACCAGGGCTACGACTTACGACTTAGCGAACTCCTAAGTCGCTCACGACTTAACAACTTACTGGAATACGACTCAACAAACATACGACCTACTAATTTAGCCCAGCTTCGACTTATCTCCTTAGGTCGTCTACCGACCTAACTATGCACTAGATCGCTAAACTGCCTATCTCCTAACTCCTTAAGTCGTCTATGTCTTAAGTCGGTCAACTTGCTAAATCTCTTAAGTCGCTACCCTACCTAAGTCGTTAACTCTTAGGTCGGTCAATTCTATAAGTCGCTAACTCTAATAAGTCGGTAACTACTGGGTTGTTAACTCGCTAACTCGTCTAGCCGACCTACCCTTAAGTCATCCACTACCTTAGGTCGCTCCAACACCCTACGACCTAAGCTACTACGACTTATATCCTAACTCGCCGAATTCCTTAAGTCACTGCCGACCTACCCCTTAGGTCGCCAATCCTATAAGTCGGTCACGACTTAAGACGTAACCAAATTCTACCCAAAATCTGAAATGACTTAACAACGCTAAAAATTCCAGATTTGAACGAACTTTTCGATCCGTAAAAATACGGGTCGTTACAAGTACTCTGGGCAGATTCGATAGTCCTTGGCACGGGCTGCGACGACGTGCGGGGTTCTGTCTAGAACCGGGGTTACCATTAGCCCTTGACGGACGGCTGAAAGAATGTGGCGGTCATTCAATTAACGGTGGTATCGAAGCAATGATAACAGTGATATCCAGAGTCATGGATGTTTGGTTGTATCGTCATTCGATCTCAAGAGCAATATTTTCTAGGTGCTTATCTGATCTGGTTTCGGCCTTGGGGGTTTGTACTTGGAAAACATCGACCCAGACTCGAGTGATAATTGCTTTACTTTAAATGTTTGCTTCGCTATGTTTACTTCTGCTTAGTGTGTATGGGGGCTATCACTGTAGAAAGAGGTGGAGTGGGAGGGTTGAGTTCCTATTTCTTTTACCTTTATGCTCTTTTGGTATGTTGTTAGTTAATTTACCGCTCACTAAGACTGTTGTCTGACTCAAGTTTTATGTTCAACTCTTATGACCTTGGGCTGTTCATCCATTTTTGGGATGGGCAGACTAGGTAGCAGGTGACAGGTGCTGTTCTTAGTTTCCAACGATGTTGATGACGAAGACGAGCTGGAGGCTTGCATATTATTTTCTTATTTTATGTACTGGATGTTCCGCTGCTTGTATATTCTCTGAGTGATATGTAGTGAGGCAGGATGTATTGACTATTCAGATTTTTGTATCAAACTACTATGAGGATTATTTGATTCAATTCTGTTCTGTGTAGCTTCACTATGTATATTTTTCTCTATTGTATTTTATCCATGCGCTGTGAGTAATACGATAGATTCTGCTGTTTTAACTTACCTCTGACGGTCATCCATGGCTGCCTGGCACACTTTTCAGCGCACTATTTCTATGTTTAGTGCAGGAGTCATGGGCGGTCGTCACATTTGGTATCAGAGCATTGGTTAATTGATTTTACCCAACGCTCGCTGACGTAACTACGTATGAGAGACGTAATTGTATTTTGATGGATGATTACTATGCATAATATAGTAGCTTAGAAGGATTTGAGTCCTTTATGCAGTTGTTTCTCAAGGTGTGCTGATCATTTCTTTTATAGATATTAAGAATGAGTCGAAGAGGGAGACCAGCTGCTAGGGAAGATCGTGCTGTTGAGGGGGCTGCTTATTATGCTGCTATGTTCGAGGCTATGATGACTTCGATCATGGGGAGGATGCCAGCTCCGGGGCCAGCAGTTGATGTTGGAATTCAAGTTCAAGCTCCAAGACCGGTGGATTTTGCTAAGCTGTGTAAAGACTATACTGCTCTTGGAGGAAAGGTTTTCTTGGGAACAGAGTCAACCATTGAAGTCCAGAGATGGATAGATGCTTGTAGAAGAATCTTTGGTGACTTGGGAATCGAGGGTGCAACTAGAAGGAAGCTCGCATCAAAACAGCTTCAAGGGAGAGCTTCTGACTGGTGGAACTCTATCACCATTGATACTCCGGAGGAAGAAATTACTTGGGAGCAATTCCAAGCCTGATTTGAAGCTAAGTTCATTTCTACAGCTCAGAAATCTGTTCTGTTTAAGAAGTTTGTAGAGCTCAAGCAAGATGGAAGACCAGTTCTTGAGTATGTTTCTGAGTTTGAAGCTTTGTCCAAGTATGCCCGGTCGTATATTGAATCTCCTTATCAGAAGAACGAGAAGTTTGTGACAGGCTTGGACATTTATCTTGGGAGGCAGTTGGTGGATCATTTGGACGATCCATTTGAGAAGCTTGTGGAGAAAGCTCTTAGGCACGAAAATCTGTTTCCTAAAGAAGGATCTGTTGTTGCTGTGACCAAGGAAGAGTCTAAACCACAGCAGGGTGGAATCAAGAAGAGGAAGCAGCAGCAGCAAAAGGGTAAGGATGGCCAGAAGAAGCCGAAGGGCGAAGTGACCTGCTACAATTGTCAGCAGAAGGGCCATTTCTCCAGAGATTGCAAGAATCCAAAGGTGCCGGTGAAGTGCCACAACTGTGACAAGCCGGGGCATATTAAGAAGAATTGTCCAAAGCCGCGGAAGGACAAGCAGATTGTGCAAGCTTATGCTTTGGGGGTTGTTCCATCGTCTTCAAAAGCTCCTACCGCTGAAGAGAAAGGAAAGAGTGTGGTGGTTCAAGGTACTCTTTCCATATGTGGTGTTCCAGTTAGAGTGTTATTCGATACTGGGGCGTCGCATTCTTTTGTTTGTAATGGACTTGTATGCAGGTTGGGTTTAAAACCGAATATCGTTGATAGACCATTGGTTGTGACTAATCCAGTTGGGGGTTCGTCCTGTCTGTGTATGCTATGCCGTGGTTTGGTTGTATCGAGTCATGATTGCTCTTTTGTTTGTGATTGTTTTGTTCTGAACTTTGCGGGGTTCAGAATTATTTTGGGTATGGACTAGCTTAGGAAGTATGCGGCAAAGGTTGATTGTGAAAGGTTGGAGGTGACAGTCGAGAATGTGGAAGGGCGAAAGGTTGTGATCGATGTAAGCATGAGGAAGGCGTCTTCATGAGCTTCATGTATTCGCTGGTTGTTCCACGGGATGGATTGTCATCGGTGCCAATCGCTAATGGATTTGAGGATGTCTTTGATGAGGTCAAAGGGTTACCGCCGCATAGAGAGATCGAGTTTCGTACCGATCTAGTTGAAGGAGCCAAACCTGTTGTGATGCCTCTTAGGCGGATGGCGCCTAGGGAACAGCAGGAGTTGAAGGTGCAGGTTGATGATCTTTTATAGAAAGGATTCATTCGGCGTAGTGTGTCCGAATGAGGTGCACCAGTTGTGTTTGCAACCAAAGCGGATGGATCATTGAGGTTGTGTGTGGATTATCGTGAGCTGAATAAAGTGACTAAGAAGAACAAGTATCCATTGCCAAGAATAGATGACTTGTTCGATCAACTTCACGAAGCCAAGGTGTTTTCTCAGATGGATTTGGCAACGGGATTTCACCAGTTAAGAGTGGCTAAGGATAGTGTACCGAAGACTGCTTTCAGGACACCATCCGATTTCTTTGAGTGGCTGGTAATGCCGTTTGGATTGACCAATGCGCCAGCATATTTTGTGGATCTTATGAATAGAGTGTTCAGAGATCAGTTGAACAAGTTCGTACTAGTGTTTGTGGATGATATTTTGATTTATTCCAGAACTGAAGAAGAGCACATGACGCACTTGCGTATTGTTTTGGAAATCTTACGGAAACATCAGCTGAAGGCTAAGTTTTCGAAGTGTCACTTCTGGAAGAGTGAAGTGAGGTTCTTAGGCCATATTATCTCTGGAAATGGAATAGCGGTTGATCCCTCTAAGGTGGCAGCAATCCAGGATTGGGTTAGACCTAAGAATACATCTGATGTGAGAAGTTTTCTTGGATTAGCAGGATATTATCGCCGATTTATCAAAGACTTTTCCAAGATAGCTGCACCATTAACAGGATTGACGAAAAAGAACCAAGTATTCAGGTGGGATGCTAAGTGTGAGCAAGCTTTCAGAATCCTGAAAGAGCGATTGACAAGTGCTCCTGTTTTGACTATTCCAAGTGGAAATGATGAGATGGTGGTTTACACCGACGCATGTGGTACTGGACTTGGAGCAGTGCTGATGCAGAAGGGTAAAGTTGTTGCGTATGCAAGTCGACAACTGAAGCCGCATGAAAGGAATTATCCGACTCATGATTTGGAGTTAGCGGCGATTGTTTTTGCTCTGAGGATGTGGAGACATTATCTATTGGGAGTTCGATTCGAGTTGTTTACAGATCATAAGTCGTTGAAGTATCTTTTCTCTCAAAAGGATTTGAATCTTAGGCAGCAACGATGGCTAGAGTTTTTGGCATCATATGATTTTGATATAGCCTATACTCCGGGAAAGGGTAACGCGGTGGCAGATGCGTTAAGTCGAAGACATGCAGGATTGGGAGCCATGTTTTTAGAATGGAAGAGTCTCGAGTGTTTAGTTGGATTTGACTTCAGGCCCAGATGTGACTTGGAACCTGAGATGTTGGCAAACTTATCGATAAGACCGACTCTTGTGGAAAGAATTAGCGAGAGCCAAAAGCGAGACGATAAGCTTGTCAAGATTATCCGTGATTTGGAATCTGGATTGGACCCAGAAAAGGATAAAGGATTCGAGGTCGATCGAGAGGGTTGGCTTCGGAAGCAAGGACGACTAGTTGTTCCTGATATAGATGAATTAAGAAATGAAGTTCTGAAGGAAAGTCATCACTCGAAGCTGACAATTCATCCAGGTGGAAATAAGATATATCGGGATATAAAGAGAACCTATTACTGGGAAGGTACGAAGAAGGATGTTGGAAATTTTATTTCCAAGTGCATGAACTGCCAGTTGGTAAAAGCTGAGCAAAAGAAGCTAAGTGGATTGCTTCAGCCATTAGAAGTTCCTACATGGAAGTGGGAGAAAATATCGATGGATTTTATTGATGGGCTACCTAGAACCAGAACGGGAAATGAAGGGATTTGGGTCATCGTAGATCGTCTGACTAAGAGTGCAAGATTCATTCCTGTTCGATCGACCAGGACTACATCAAAGTTGGCTGAGCTGTATGTTAAGTGGATAGTTCAATTCCATGGTATTCCGAAAAGTATAGTGAGTGATCGAGACCCATTGTTCACTAGTGAATTTTGGAAGAGCTTCCAGGAAGTTTTGGGAGCTGAACTGTGTTTGAGTACAGCTTATCACCCCCAAACAGATGGTCAGACCAAGAGAGTCAATCGAGTTTTGGAAGATCTCCTTAGAGCTAGTGTTTTAGATTTCGGAGGATCATGGGAAGATCACCTTCATTTGGTAGAATTTTCGTATAATAACAGTTACCAGTCAAGCATTGGTATGGCACCGTATGAAGCATTGTATGGAAGACCGTGTAACTCCCCGACATGTTGGTTAGAAACTGGAGAAAAGTTGATAGTTGGGCCAGAAATTATTCGACAGACTTCGGATTGCATAGAGATCATTCGGCAACGAATGAAGGCAGCCCAAGACCGTCAGAAAAGTTATGCCGATAAGCGTCGTAAGGATTTGGAATTCGACGTAAGTGATATGGTTTTTGTGAAGATTTCTCCACTAAAGAATGTTATTCGATTCGGGAAGAAAGGAAAATTAACTCTGAGATTTGTTGGACCATTCCCGATCATCGAGCGAGTTGGAAAGCTCTCCTATAAATTGGAGTTACCAGAAAAGATGTCGGGTGTGCACAATGTTTTGTTGGAACCTGCCTTCTTCGATTTTAATGTGACAACTATATATTTCAAACTATATACTATGATAACAAATATTCTTGCAGGAATCCACAAAGAAAAGCTATTATCATATCGTCAACAAACAAAGCTCAAAGATATTGATTATTATTTCCGGTTAGATATTTTTGTACAATCTCTGATATGATGATAACACACACACACAAATAGTTTTTGGAAAACATGTTCTACAAATATAAAATATCTTTTTATAGACATAAAAGTATTTTCAAAAGTTTCTCAAGTTCAGAATCACTAAAATAAAGAAGAGGAACAAATCAGTACAAATTCAGACATCTGTCACTTTTATTTAGCCATCTGTCATAAAAACAGACGTCTGTCACTTTAATACAGACGTCTGTCATAAAAACAGACGTCTAAATTAAATAAACAGACGTCTAAATGGCTGATTTTTTGTTTCTTCTATTTTTGACTTTTTAAACTTTATTCAAACATCTGTCACTTTTCTCTCAGACATCTGAACTTGACGAACTGAAGCATCTCTTCATGAAAATTCAAATTTTGAAGTGTTGTCTTCTTCACCAACAGTTGCACTCCTTCTAATAGTTGCAACTATTGAATTAAAACTATTCAACACTATAAATAGAGATGAAAATTCACTATTTCAACAACGAATTCTTTCTATCTATACTTGCTTTGTATTATCATAATCACAAGCGATTTTCAATCTATACTTCCTATCTTTGCACATTCAAATCATCATATCAAGAAGATTATAGGAAGGGTGTACTACATTGACTATATTCGTGTTATTCAAAGAACACACAAAGTCTAGAAACAATTTACCAAATTGTATTTAAAGTCCTATTCGGTTGCTTAGGCGGAAAAGTCCTATTCGGTTGCTTAGGCGGAAAAGTCCTGTTCGGTTGCTCAGGCGGTGTAATACCTGTTCCTCCGGGTTAAGTGAGGGTTATTCGAGAAATTCCAGAAGCAGTCTGGGACTGGACGTAGAACGAGAAGTTCGAACCAGTATAAAAATCCCTGGTGTCATTTTTATTATTGCCATTTACTATTATTTATAATTCCGCACTTGCTAGTCGTAGTTTAACTATATTATCGATCCATATACACTTTCATTTGGTATCAGAGCCTGGGATTCTAGAGATCGTAACAACATCCTAGAATAAATGGCTACAAAGAGATCTAGTCAAGGCAATAAGAAGAGGAAAAGCAATAAAGAAGAATCAAAGGAGCAAACAAACAAATGCTTCATAGCTAAACTCAGATCACAATCGGTATGTTCAGATTCTTTATATAAAGATCTTCTGTTAGCACATGACGAATTATTAAAAGATTGTAAAACTTTGAATAAAGTTAATACAATTGCTTTAGCTAAGTTAAAAGATTGTGAGCAAGAAATTTCAAATTTAAAAGAGGAAAATAAATTTTTGGTAAAACAAACTAAATGTTTTGAAAATACCGTCGAAGAACTTGTTTTACAAAAAGATTTCCTACAAAAAGAAAATGAGCAGTTAGAAGATAAAAACAATGATCTTTTGGAGGAAATCAATGTTTTGCAAAATAAAAATATTTTTTTGGAAAATTCTTTAAATAATTCTAGTTCTTTAATTTTGTCTCTTGAAAAAGAGAATGAAGCTTTAATTAAAAAGAATTTAGAATTATCTAAAGAATGTAAGATTTTAAAAGTTAATAATAATATTTTTCAAAAAAAAGTTTGTGATTCTAAAGCTAATTTTGAAAGATTAAATACAAAAATCATAAATTTTAACAAAGGTAAAGATATATTATCTTCCTTAGTTACAAATTCAAAAGCTCACAATGATAAAAGTGGTTTAAGTTATAATAAAATTGATCGTAGAAATAGCACTAGATATGCTTTCATGAATAGTAAAAATGTTAGTGCTAGTACTAAATTTCGAGTAAAGTCTAAATCCAATTTTTATAGAAATTCGAATACTGCTATGACCAATAATGTTTATAATTTCCCTAGAAGTACAAAATCATTGACCAGAAATATGAATAAAAATTATCTAAATATTTGGGTTCCTATTAATTGGAAAAATAGAGAAAAATACATTGATGATTATTTTGATATGGTAGTCAATAATGAAAATTATATTTATAAAGGATCAACCACACCCATATGGGTATGGTTTCCTAAGACCTAACCCCCCGGACCCTAACATAATAAGTGGGTACCAAAAATGATTATTATTTTTTGCAGGTACTCAAAGAAACAAAAGGAAAAGGATAGATTTTGGAATTTTAAAGAATGTTCCATACGATTAATAGAATTACGTGCTTACAATGAAATATGGACTTCAACAAATATGGTAAAATCTATTTTATTTTTCCTTCATAATTAATAATGAGTTTATCTCGTTATTTACAAGATATTATACTTAGGGGGAGATGTTATACATAGGGGGACCTTTAAATTTATTCAAAAACTAAAAATCAGACAAACAGACGTCTGATAGTTATTAACAGACGTCTGTATACCTATTTTTTTGTTTGAGTCGTCTGAACATTTTGTAACAGACGTCTGTCATCAAATATAGACGTCTGCAACAAAAATTTAGACGTCTGAATTTAGTACAAAATGTTTTTTACTCTCTGTTTAAAATTAAGACCTCTAAGACGTCTAAACAAAATCTTTTAGACGTCTGTCATCATACTTAGCCGTCTAATATAATTTTTAGACGTCTAAATCTATTAATTTTTTCAATCTTTTTTATTTTCTACAGAACATCAGACGTCTGTTATGTGACTTAAGTAATTTATTCTTATGTTCTGTATCTTTTTATAAATAAGTATTTATGTCCTATATCACTGTTTCTCTTTGATTAGTATATTAAGATATGGAACCTGTTCAAACATAAGTTCAAATCTGTTTTTATACTCCAAATATTCTGACTCTTCCACAACAAAATTTTATCATTGGTATGTTCTGAACAAAGTTCATATTGCTATTCAACAATGTGTTTTATCATCACATTTCTAACGAAACCCCTTACAAATTCCTTTTTGTTAATGACAAAGGGGGAGAAATATTAATCATTCTGCTATATAATATGGTCATGTTGACAGGGGGAGCAAAAGGTATGGTTTATACTAACCGTTGAATTATATAGTTGTCATCATCAAAAAGGGGGAGAATGTTGGAACCTGCCTTCTTCGATTTTAATGTGACAACTATATATTTCAAACTATATACTATGATAACAAATATTCTTGCAGGAATCCACAAAGAAAAGCTATTATCATATCGTCAACAAACAAAGCTCAAAGATATTGATTATTATTTCCGGTTAGATATTTTTGTACAATCTCTGATATGATGATAACACACACACACAAATAGTTTTTGGAAAACATGTTCTACAAATATAAAATATCTTTTTATAGACATAAAAGTATTTTCAAAAGTTTCTCAAGTTCAGAATCACTAAAATAAAGAAGAGGAACAAATCAGTACAAATTCAGACATCTGTCACTTTTATTTAGCCATCTGTCATAAAAACAGACGTCTGTCACTTTAATACAGACGTCTGTCATAAAAACAGACGTCTAAATTAAATAAACAGACGTCTAAATGGCTGATTTTTTGTTTCTTCTATTTTTGACTTTTTAAACTTTATTCAAACATCTGTCACTTTTCTCTCAGACATCTGAACTTGACGAACTGAAGCATCTCTTCATGAAAATTCAAATTTTGAAGTGTTGTCTTCTTCACCAACAGTTGCACTCCTTCTAATAGTTGCAACTATTGAATTAAAACTATTCAACACTATAAATAGAGATGAAAATTCACTATTTCAACAACGAATTCTTTCTATCTATACTTGCTTTGTATTATCATAATCACAAGCGATTTTCAATCTATACTTCCTATCTTTGCACATTCAAATCATCATATCAAGAAGATTATAGGAAGGGTGTACTACATTGACTATATTCGTGTTATTCAAAGAACACACAAAGTCTAGAAACAATTTACCAAATTGTATTTAAAGTCCTATTCGGTTGCTTAGGCGGAAAAGTCCTATTCGGTTGCTTAGGCGGAAAAGTCCTGTTCGGTTGCTCAGGCGGTGTAATACCTGTTCCTCCGGGTTAAGTGAGGGTTATTCGAGAAATTCCAGAAGCAGTCTGGGACTGGACGTAGAACGAGAAGTTCGAACCAGTATAAAAATCCCTGGTGTCATTTTTATTATTGCCATTTACTATTATTTATAATTCCGCACTTGCTAGTCGTAGTTTAACTATATTATCGATCCATATACACTTTCATATTTTTCATGTATCGTATCTACGGAAGTATGTGCACGACTCGAATACAGTAGTTGCTGATAGCTGTGAAGATTTTGAAGTTGACCTAGTTGATAAGAGACCCCGTAAGCCGCTTCGTGTTGTGGAAACTGACACGAAACAGCTTAGGAGGAAGGTAGTTAGGTTGCTCAAGATACAATGGAGTGATGATGTTAACGACTGTACATGGGAGGTGGAAGAGAGGATGAAGGCAGCTCATCCTGAACTCTTCGAGGTATGGCCATAAGGTGTCGTGTCATCTCACGACATTGTAACTTGTTCTAGTTTTAGAATTCTGCATGATAGGCTAGTAATTGGACGCATGGTTTGTTGATTGCTATGGATGGTAGGCATGCAGAATAGTTTTTGATTGCTCTTGTTTGTTTGGAATTTCGGGGGCGAAATTTCTAAGGGGGAGAGAATGTAATGACCCGTATTTTTACGGATCGAAAGATCGTAAAACTGTTATTTTTAGGTCGTTAGTGTTGATAAGTTGTCCAGAGTTTAAGTCGACCAAAGCTTAAGTCGTCCAGAGTTAGGTCGTGTAGAAGTCTGGGTCGGTTGAGCGACTTAGTGAAGAGGAGCGACCTAAGGATTGGAACGACCTAAGGAGTTAGGTCGTGTGATAGTTAGGATGTGTTATAGTTTAGGTCGGTCAAGCGACCTAAGGAAGTTGGTAGCATTAGTGAGCGACTTAAGGGGGATAACGACTTAACAAGATATGCGGCATAGGAGTTAGCGGCATAAGCAGGTTGGCGACCTAAGGGAGGTAGGTCGTTCGAGCGACTTAAGGATTTCAGTTGTTGTAGTTTAGGTCGTAAGCGACCTATGAATGAAGTTAGGTCGTATGCGACCTAAGGTAGATTCTGTGTATAGTTGGGTCGTGAGCGACCTATGTTAGTTAGGTCGTGAGCGACTTATATCAGGTTGCTATCTGCTAGTTAGGTCGCGTAAAGGCTAAGTTGTTAGGTCGTGTGAAGGTGTAAGTGTTAGGTCGGTACTCCTGTTAAGTCGTTAGGTCGGCATCTCAGTTAGGTCGCGCACTTGCGTTGTCGTTAGGTCGGCATCTCAGTTAGGTCGCGTATGTGTTAGGTCATGACTTCTGCTAAGCCACTAAGCCGCGTGAGTGTTAGGTCGTAGGTCGGGGGTAGTTAGGTCGTTAGGTCGGCGACGACCTAAGGGGCGGACGACCTAAGAATTCCAGCCTATAAATACACGTTCTTGCCTCACTTTTTGGGATCCGGATTTTGAAGCAACGAAGTGCTGCCATTTTGAGAGCTCGAAAACTACACTTCTTCACTTCTTATCTCTTCTTAAATTTAGTACTTCCTTCCATCCAAGATCGAAGATCCAAGAGCTAAAGTTGAAGATCTACATTCTTCGAAGAGAGATTTCATCGTTTGAAGCGTAATTTTGACAGATCAAGTTAGATCCTTCGCTGTCCAGATCTGAAGTGTGTTGCTTTTGAAGTGTTTAGGTGATTTGGTGAGTGGTGGTTATCTCTCACACGGATCCAAAGGAGTATATCGGATCGGTGGCTTGATTATGTGTTAAAAATAGTGATTTCATGCATTTTCGTAAACTTAAGTATAGATCCGTTGTTCATGATGATTTAACATCCATTTTACTACATGTTAATCTATGCAGGTTCATTCATCAAGTTGTAGAGGTATTGCTCATGTTTTATGCTTGTTAGATCTGGACTCTTTATTTACAAAATTGCCATTTTAGTTATAATTGCTTTTAGATCTTGTTTGCATGATTGATTACTTGGATTAATGATTGATTTGATTGGTTGTTATAAATTAGTTGATTAGTTGTTGGATTTAGACAAGATGGTCGAGGATGATTCAAAAGCTAAAGGAAAGGCTCTTGAGTTGGAAAAGCTGCTCGTGGCATATGTGGCGGATGATGAAGCTCATACGGATAGATTTGATGATGATGATGAGATGAGGCTTTGTTATGATGAGATGTAGCCTTGGCATAATCCAGACGGGATCATTCCAAGCATGTTGATAACTCGAGGGATGGTTCGAGTTCGTTGATAATGGTTGGCTCGAGAGGGGTTTGAGCTAGTATGAGAATAGTCGTCGAGGAGGATGACTAGAAGGCTGAGATTTCATCGTTGTTGAAGGTTCTAGCAGACTCAAAGAAAGAGTACGCTGGGCAGATTCGATAGTCCCAAAAGACTACAGTTGGTAGTCAAGTACTCTGGGCAGATTCGATAGTCCTAGGCACGGGCTGCGACGACGTGCGGGGTTCTGTCTAGAACCGGGGTTACCATTAGCCCTTGACGGATGGCTGAAAGAATGTGTCGGTCATTCAATTAACGGTGGTATCGAAGCAATGATAACAGTGATAGCCAGAGTCATGGATGTTTGGTTGTATCGTCATTCGATCTCAAGAGCAATATTTTCTGGGTGCTTATCTGATCTTGGTTTCGGCCTTGGGGTTTGTACTTGGAAAACATCGACCTTGACTCGAGTGATAATTGCTTTACTTTAAATGTTTGCTTCGCTATGTTTACTTCTGCTTAGTGTGTCTAGGGGCTATCACTGTAGAAAGAGGTGGAGTGGGAGGGTTGAGTTCCTATTTCTTTTACCTTTATGCTCTTTTGGTATGTTGTTAGTTAATTTACCGCTCACTAAGACTGTTGTCTGACTCAAGGTTTTATGTTCAACTCTTATGACCTTGGGCTGTTCATCCATTCTTGGGATGGGCAGACTAGGTAGCAGGTGACAGGTGTTGTTCTTAGTTTCCAACGATGCTGATGACGAAGACGAGAAGGAGGCTTGCATATTATTTTCTTATTTTATGTACTTGATGTTCCGCTGCTTGTATATTCTCTGAGTGATATGTAGTGAGGCTGGATGTATTGACTATTCAGATTTTTGTATCAAACTACTATGAGGATTATTTGATGCAATTCTGTTCTGTGTAGCTTCACTATGTATATTTTTCTCTATTGTATTTTATCCATGCGCTGTAAGTAATACGATAGATTCTGCTGTTTTAACTTACCTCTGACGGTCATCCATGGCTGCCTGGCACACTTTTCAGCGCACTATTTCTATGTTTAGTGCAGGAGTCATGGGCGGTCGTCACATTTGGTATCAGAGCATTGGTTAATTGATTTTACCCAACGCTCGCTGACGTAACTACGTATGAGAGACGTAATTGTATTTTGATGGATGATTACTATGCATAATATAGTAGCTTAGAAGGATTTGAGTCCTTTATGCAGTTGTTTCTCAAGGTGTGCTGATCATTTCTTTTATAGATATTAAGAATGAGTCGAAGAGGGAGACCAGCTGCTAGGGAAGATCGTGCTGTTGAGGGGGCTGCTTATTATGCTGCTATGTTCGAGGCTATGATGACTTCGATCATGGGGAGGATGCCAGCTCCGGGGCCAGCAGTTGATGTTGGAATTCAAGTTCAAGCTCCAAGACCGGTGGATTTTGCTAAGCTGTGTAAAGACTATACTGCTCTTGGAGGAAAGGTTTTCTTGGGAACAGAGTCAACCATTGAAGTCCAGAGATGGATAGATGCTTGTAGAAGAATCTTTGGTGACTTGGGAATCGAGGGTGCAACTAGAAGGAAGCTCGCATCAAGATAGCTTCAAGGGAGAGCTTCTGACTGGTGGAACTCTATCACCATTGATACTCCGGAGGAAGAAATTACTTGGGAGCAATTCCAAGCCTGATTTGAAGCTAAGTTCATTTCTACAGCTCAGAAATCTGTTCTTTTTAAGAAGTTTGTAGAGCTCAAGCAAGATGGAAGACCAGTTCTTGAGTATGTTTCTGAGTTTGAAGCTTTGTCCAAGTATGCCCGGTCGTATATTGAATCTCCTTATCAGAAGAACGAGAAGTTTGTGACAGGCTTGGACATTTATCTTGGGAGGCAGTTGGTGGATCATCTGGACGATCCATTTGAGAAGCTTGTGGAGAAAGCTCTTAGGCATGAAAATCTGTTTCCTAAAGAAGGATCTGTTGTTGCTGTGACCAAGGAAGAGTCTAAACCACAGCAGGGTGGAATCAAGAAGAGGAAGCAGTAGCAACAAAAGGGTAAGGATGGCCAGAAGAAGCCGAAGGGTGAAGTGACCTGCTACAATTGACAGCAAAAGGGCCATTTCTCCAGAGATTGCAAGAATCCAAAGGTGCCGGAGAAGTGCCACAACTGTGACAAGCCGGAGCATATTAAGAAGAATTGTCCAGAAGCGCGGAAGGACAAGCAGATTGTGCAAGCTTATGCTTCGGGGGCTGTTCCATCGTCTTCAAAAGCTCCTACCGCTGAAGAGAAAGGAAAGAGTGTGGTGGTTCAAGGTACTCTTTCCATATGTGGTGTTCCAGTTAGAGTGTTATTCGATACTGGGGCGTCGCATTCTTTTGTTTGTAATGAACTTGTATGCCGGTTGGGTTTAAAACCGAATATCGTTGATAGACCATTGGTTGTGACTAATCCAGTTGGGGGTTCGTCCTGTCTGTGTATGCTATGCCTTGGTTTGGTTGTATCGAGTCATGATTGCTCTTTTGTTTGTGATTGTTTTGTTCTGAACTTTGCGGGGTTCGGAATTATTTTGGGTATGGACTGGTTTAGGAAGTATGCGGCAAAGGTTGATTGTGAAAGGTTGGAGGTGACAGTCGAGAATGTGGAAGGGCGAAAGGTTGTGATACGATGTAAGCATGAGGAAGGCGTCTTCATGAGCTTCATGTATTCGCTGGTTGTTCCACGGGATGGACTGTCATCGGTGCCAATCGCTAATGGATTTGAGGATGTCTTTGATGAGGTCAAAGGGTTACCGCCGCATAGGGAGATCGAGTTTCGTACCGATCTAGTTGAAGGAGCCAGACCTGTTGTGATGCCTCTTAGGCGGATGGCGCCTAGGGAACAGCAGGAGTTGAAGGTGCAGGTTGATGATCTTTTACAGAAAGGATTCATTCGGCGTAGTGTGTCCGAATGGGGTGCACCAGTTGTGTTTGCAACCAAAGTGGATGGATCATTGAGGTTGTGTGTGGATTATCGTGAGCTGAATAAAGTGACTAAGAAGAACAAGTATCCATTGCCAAGAATAGATGACTTGTTCGATCAACTTCACGAAGCCAAGGTGTTTTCTCAGATGGATTTGGCAACGGGATTTCACCAGTTAAGAGTGGCTAAGGATAGTGTGCCGAAGACTGCTTTCAGGACACCATCCGGTTTCTTTGAGTGGCTTGTAATGCCGTTTGGATTGACCAATGCGCCAGCATATTTTGTGGATCTTATGAATAGAGTGTTCAGAGATCAGTTGAACAAGTTCGTACTAGTGTTCGTGGATGATATTTTGATTTATTCCAGAACTGAAGAAGAGCACATGATGCACTTGCGTATTATTTTGGAAATCTTACGGAAACATCAGCTGAAGGCTAAGTTTTCGAAGTGTCACTTCTGGAAGAGTGAAGTGAGGTTCTTTGGCCATAATATCTCTGGAAATTGAATAGTGGTTGATCCCGCTAAGGTGGCAGCAATCCAGGATTGGGTTAGACCTAAGAATACATCTGATGTGAGAAGTTTTCTTGGATTAGCAGGATATTATCGCCGATTTATCAAAGACTTTTCCAAGATAGCTGCACCATTAACAGGATTGACGAAAAAGAACCAAGTATTCAGGTGGGATGCTAAGTGTGAGCAAGCTTTCAGAATCCTGAAAGAGCGATTGACAAGTGCTCCTGTTTTGACTATTCCAAGTGGAAATGATGAGATGGTGGTTTACACCGACGCATGTGGTACTGGACTTGGAGCAGTGCTGATGCAGAAGGGTAAAGTTGTTGCGTATGCAAGTCGACAACTGAAGCCGCATGAAAGGAATTATCTGACTCATGATTTGGAGTTAGCGGCGATTGTTTTTGCTCTGAGGATGTGGAAACATTATCTATTGGGAGTTCGATTCAAGTTGTTTACAGATCATAAGTCGTTGAAGTATCTTTTCTCTCAAAAGGATTTGAATCTTAGGCAGCAACGATGGCTAGAGTTTTTGGCATCATATGATTTTGATATAGCCTATACTCCAGGAAAGGGTAACGCAGTGGCAGATGCGTTAAGTCGAAGACATGCAGGATTGGGAGCCATGTTTTTAGAATGGAAGAGTCTCGAGTGTTTAGCTGGATTTGACTTCAGGCCCAGATGTGACTTGGAACCTGAGATGTTGGCAAACTTATCGATAAGACCGACTCTTGTGGAAAGAATTAGCGAGAGCCAAAAGCGAGACGATAAGCTTGTCAAGATTATCCGTGATTTGGAATCTGGATTGGACCCAGACAAGGATAAAGGATTCGAGGTCGATCGAGAGGGTTGGCTTCGGAAGCAAGGACGACTAGTTGTTCCTGATATAGATGAATTAAGAAATGAAGTTCTGAAGGAAAGTCATCACTCGAAGCTGACAATTCATCCAGGTGGAAATAAGATGTATCGGGATATGAAGAGAACCTATTACTGGGAAGGTATGAAGAAGGATGTTGGAAATTTTATTTCCAAGTGCATGAACTGCCATTTGGTAAAAGCTGAGCAAAAGAAGCCCAGTGGATTGCTTCAGCCATTAGAAGTTCCTACATGGAAGTGGGAGAAAATATCGATGGATTTTATTGATGGGCTACCTAGAACAAGAACGGGAAATGAAGGGATTTGGATCATCGTAGATCGTCTGACTAAGAGTGCAAGATTCATTCATGTTCGATCGACCAGGACTGCATCAAAGTTGGCTGAGCTGTATGTTAAGTGGATAGTTCGATTCCATGGTATTCCGAAAAGTATAGTGAGTGATCGAGACCCATTGTTCACTAGTGAATTTTGGAAGAGCTTCCAGGAAGTTTTGGGAACTGAACTGTGTTTGAGTACAGCTTATCACCCCCAAACAGATGGTCAGACCGAGAGAGTCAATCGAGTTTTGGAAGATCTCCTTAGAGCTAGTGTTTTAGATTTCGGAGGATTATGGGAAGATCACCTTCATTTGGTAGAATTTTCGTATAATAACAGTTACCAGTCAAGCATTGGTATGGCACTGTATGAAGCATTGTATGGAAGACCGTGTAACTCCCCGACATGTTGGTTAGAAACAGGAGAAAAGTTGATACTTGGGCCAGAAATGATTCGACAGACTTCGGATTGCATAGAGATCATTCGGCAACGAACGAAGGCAGCCCAAGACCGTCAGAAAAGTTATGCCGATAAGCGTCGTAAGGATTTGGAATTCGACGTAAGTGATATGTTTTTTGTGTAGATTTCTCCACTAAAGAATGTTATTCGATTCGGGAAGAAAGGAAAATTAACTCCGAGATTTGTTGGGCCATTCCCGATCATCGAGCGAGTTGGAAAGCTCGCCTATAAATTGGAGTTACCAGAAAAGATGTCGGGTGTGCACAATGTTTTTCATGTATTGTATCTACGGAAGTATGTGCACGACTCGAATACAGTAGTTTCTGCTGATAGCTGTGAAGATTTTGAAGTTGACCTAGTTGATAAGAGACCCCGTAAGCCGCTTCGTGTTGTGGAAACTGACACGAAACAGCTTAGGAGGAAGGTAGTTAGGTTGCTCAAGATACAATGGAGTGATGATGTTAACGACTGTACATGGGAGGTGGAAGAGAGGATGAAGGCAGCTCATCCTGAACTCTTCAAGGTATGGCCATAAGGTGTCGTGTCATCTGACGACATTGTAACTTGTTCTAGTTTTAGAATTCTGCATGATAGGCTAGTAATTGGACGCATGGTTAGTTGATTGCTATGGATGGTAGGCATGCAGAATAGTTTTTGATTGCTCTTGTTTGTTTGGAATTTCGGGGGCGAAATTCCTAAGGGGGAGAGAATGTAACGACCCGTATTTTTACGGATCGAAAGATCGTAAAACTGTTATTTTTAGGTCGTTAGTGTTGATAAGTTGTCCAGAGTTTAAGTCGACCAAAGCTTAAGTCGTCCAGAGTTAGGTCATGTAGAAGTCTGGGTCGGTTGAGCGACTTAGTGAAGAGGAGCGACCTAAGGAGTTAGGTCGTGTGATAGTTAGGATGTGTTATAGTTTAGGTCGGTCATGCGACCTAAGGAAGTTGGTAGCAATAGTGAGCGACTTAAGGGGGATAGCGACTTAACAAGATAAGCGGCATAGGAGTTAGCGGCATAAGCAGGTTAGCGACCTAAGGGAGGTAGGTCGTTCGAGCGACTTAAGGATTTTAGTTGTTGTAGTTTAGGTCGTAAGCGACCTATGAATGAAGTTAGGTCGTATGCGACCTAAGGTAGATTCTGTGTATAGTTGGGTCGTGAGCGACCTATGTTAGTTAGGTCGTGAGCGACCTATATCAGGTTGTTATATGCTAATTAGGTCGCGTAAAGGCTAAGTTGTTAGGTCTTGTGAAGGTGTAAGTGTTAGGTCGGTACTCCTGTTAAGTCGTTAGGTCGGCATCTCAGTTAGGTCGCGCACTTGCGTTGTCGTTAGGTCGGCATCTCAGTTAGGTCGCGCACTTGCGTTGTCGTTAGGTCAGCATCTCAGTTAGGTCGCGTATGTGTTAGGTCGTGACTTCTGCTAAGCCACTAAGCCGCGTGAGTGTTAGGTCGTAGGTCGGGGGTAGTTAGGTCGTTAGGTCGGTGACGACCTAAGGGGCGGACGACCTAAGAATTCCAGCCTATAAATACACGTTCTTGCCTCACTTTTTGGGATGCGGATTTTGAAGCGACGAAGTGCTGCCATTTTGAGAGCTCGAAAACTACACTTCTTCACTTATTATCTCTTCTTAAATTTAGTACTTCCTTCCATCCAAGATCGAAGATCCAAGAGCTAAAGTTGAAGATCTACATTCTTCGAAGAGAGATTTCATCGTTTGAAGCGTAATTTTGACAGATCAAGTTAGATCTTTCGCTGTCCAGATCTGAAGTGTGTTGCTTTTGAAGTGTTTAGGTGATTTGGTGAGTGGTGGTTATCTCTTACACGGATCCAAAGGAGTATATCGGATCGGTGGCTTGATTATGTGTTAAAAATAGTGATTTCATGCATTTTCGTAAACTTAAGTATAGATCCATTGTTCATGATGATTTGACATCCATTTTACTACATGTTAATCTATGCAAGTTCATTCATCAAGTTGTAGAGGTATTGCTCATGTTTTATGCTTGTTAGATTTGGACTCTTTATTTACAAAATTGCCATTTTAGTTATAATTGCTTTTAGATCTTGTTTGCATGATTGATTACTTGGATTAATGATTGATTTGATTGGTTGTTATAAATTAGTTGATTAGTTTTTGGATTTAGACAAGATGGTCGAGGATGATTCAAAGCTAAGGGAAAGGCTCTTGAGTTGGAAAAGCTGCTCGTGGCATATGTGGCGGATGATGAAGCTCATACGGATAGATTTGATGATGATGATGAGATGAGGCTTTGTATGATGAGATGTAGCCTTGGCATAATCCAGACGGGATCATTCCAAGCATGTTGATAACTCGAGGGATGGTTTGAGTTCGTTGATAATGGTTGGCTCGAGAGGGGTTTGAGCTAGTATGAGAATAGTCGTCGAGGAGGATGACTAGAAGGCTGAGATTTCATCATTGTTGAAGGTTCTAGCAGACTCAAAGCAAGAGTACGCTGGGCAGATTCGATAGTCCCAAAAGACTACAGTTGGTAGTCAAGTACTCTGGGCAGATTCGATAGTCCTAGGCACGGGCTGCGACGACGTGCGGGGTTCTGTCTAGAACCAGGGTTACCATTAGCCCTTGACGGACGGCTGAAAGAATGTGCCGGTCATTCAATTAACGGTGGTATCGAAGCAATGACAACAGTGATAGCCAGAGTCATGGATGTTTGGTTGTATCGTCATTCGATCTCAAGAGCAATATTTTCTGGGTGCTTATCTGATCTTGGTTTCGGCCTTGGGGGTTTGTACTTGAAAAACATCGACCTTGACTCGAGTGATAATTGCTTTACTTTAAATGTTTGCTTCGCTATGTTTACTTCTGCTTAGTGTGTCTAGGGGCTATCACTGTAGAAAGAGGTGGAGTGGGAGGGTTGAGTTCCTATTTCTTTTACCTTTATGCTCTTTTGGTATGTTGTTAGTTAATTTACCGCTCACTAAGACTGTTTTCTGACTCAAGGTTTTATATTCAACTCTTATGACCTTGGGCTGTTCATCCATTTTTGGGATGGGCAGACTAGGTAGCAGGTGACAGGTGATGTTCTTAGTTTCCAACGATGCTTATGATGAAGACGAGCTGGAGGCTTGCATATTATTTTCTTATTATATGTACTGGATGTTCCGCTGCTTGTATATTCTCTGAGTGATATGTAGTGAGGCTGGATGTATTGACTATTCATATTTTTGTATCAAACTACTATGAGGATTATTTGATGCAATTCTGTTCTGTGTAGCTTCACTATGTATAATTTTCTCAATTGTATTTTATCCATGCGCTGTGAGTAATACGATAGATTCTGCTGTTTTAACTTACCTCTGACGGTCATCCAAGGCTGCCTGGCACACTTTTCAGCGCACTATTTCTATGTTTAGTGCAGGAGTCATGGGCGGTCGTCACACCTACTCATCACATAATCATTAGCAGTAGTAAAATAGTATGTATATATATAACAAAAATACTATTTAATGAAGTTGCAAGATGTAAATTAATAAATTAGAAAAAAATAAAAGAACTTGTCGTCCTGCCAAATGATGAAATTGTACGTTATGGTGTACAACAGATCCAGATTGAAACTTTAAGGCTCTTTTGCATCAAAATTAGTAGAACAAATGCATTTGATAACCAATAACCCATATGTTAACCAATCATGTATTTCATAATTAACTATTTAACAAGTCAACTGGTCCTATTTAACTAGTCAATTGATCCACTAGACATTTGATTCACTTCTCTTAATAGTCAACTAAACCATTATTTCTAACATGTTTTTTTTTTTCTAGAATCGATTATAAATTGTGGTCTTGAACAATCGATTTACCATGTAGGACCAGTTGGCTATTTGGTACAAAATGAAACATGTTTCAAAATTATATATATATATATATATATATATATTGTGTGTGTGAGGAACTATCTTCTCTTATGTGAGAGAGAAGCTCCAAATCCTCTCTACTGAAACTCAACTTTCAAATCAAGCACTACCTAGACTTTTTACAATTTATTATGTAGTGCGCATCATACTAAAAAAGCAAGTCTCATACATGCAGGCAATCCAACATGTATGAAACAACAATTTATCAATGTATTAAACCACCATAATTGATTGTAATAATAAAATATAAAAAAGGCTAAATATGATCACAATATGCAATCAAATATTAAATAATGTAAGTTTAAACAGTTGCAATGATATTACCAAACTTGTTGCGGATTACAATATCCAAAATAATATTGCCACACTATTATTCATTGAAGTTTGGTATATGACGAAATGTTAGCTGCAAATTTAATAACTTACATTGATCAAGAAAAAAATATTTGTTTTAGAAATAACGGAAAATAATAGTGATTCATGGGACATTACTTCCATTCCATTTCAATTGACAACACCTATAGAAGCGGTTATTTTCGAATCATTATAGCCTTCCCCCTCCATCCAAATATATGTGCCATAATGTAACACCCCTAATTTTTGATAACATTATTCATGAGATTTAATTAGATATATTAAATAGAACAATGTAAATGTTAAGTGATAAGGGGATTGACAAAAAGAAAATAAAATTAAGGTCGTGCTTAATAAATTAAATGAGCTTAAGAATGGATTTATAAGCTAATTAAATTACATAAGAGCATATTGGGAATTAGCCGCACATAACCCCTTACCCTTATATATTCTCCTTCCCATTCACGTTTCATTTTTCCCATTCATGTCATTTTTCAAAAAACGCAAAAAATAAACGTAAGGAGGAGCCGGCCATAGGTAGGAAGAAAAGAGAAGAGAATTCAAATCAAACTAAAGAATTAAAGCAAGAGGAATAAATCTCAATCTCAATCCAATCTACTTATCTTAATCTAGGTGAGTAATAATTTATACCATCTCTATTTTGTTTTACGATCATAGGTTTTCGGATTTAAGATTAAATTCGTTTTTATGATGATTTGGATGATGATATGCTTAATTATAATTTGTTTAATTTAAAAAAAATGTTTAAATGAAGTTTTATGCGATTTTAGGGCAAAACCGACTGAAATTGATATTTCAATGCCATGGAAAAAATTTATGTTATGTAAAACATGATTTTGGAGTTGGGTTTTAATTTTGATAATTTTTCAAGCTATGGAAAGATTATTATGAATTTTCAAAGGAAAATACGGTTAATTGGATTTAAAAATTTATTTCATAAATTATATGGAGAATTTGGGTCTAAAAATTTGATATGTTAGATAACATGATTAAAGTGAATTTCTGTAATTTTTTGGGATTTTTCCTAAGTGAATTGCTATGGAAATTAAATTATTTTAGAAGAATGACTTATTTGCAATATTGGTTTTGCTTAATGGAAGAGCTTATTTGCTCAATTAACCTTAGTTTAGATATGAAATTAAGTGGCAGTTATTTTGGTAAAGAATTTGAAAAGTTAAGGCAACTAATCACATGCTTACACGTGGGCAAGTTAGTTAGAAAGTGTTTGCTTTAATTGGTATTAAATCAGATTTACCCAGAAAAGTGGGTTCTGCCTCTATTTAGAAGCACCTTTCGACTCCAATGCTTCCGCTCCATCTCAGTCGAAACCAACCTAGGTCAAAACTAATACACAAGGCATCAATGTAATTGGTGCGTAGTGGATTGGAAGAAGGTGGAAGGTATGGTGTCAAAAGCATTGCTTCCGATAAGGTCGATACCTTTGTTTTAAAAAGTTAAGCGTCTGCCTTTGTTTTATTAAAGCTTTATAAGGAGACGAAACATATGCTTTCGAAAGGGGTTTTCTAATAGCTTTCGAAGAGTTTGCCATCTTATGTTTTAAAGTATAAGCTTTCGAATGGGTTTCTTTACTTATAAAAAATGATGCTATTGAAAGTAGTGGTTTCGATGAGGTCGAAACCTAGCCGCTGTTCTTTTGCCTTTCAAGTGTATTAAAGCCATCAATGCTTTCAGTGGGTAGTTTTTGTTTTGAACTTATACTAAGCCACTTCCTAAATGCTTTCGAAAGGGGTCATGAGTTTCGAAGGCAATGGCTTCGAAAGGGGGTTTCGATGCTAACCTTCAATGTTTTAACCTAAATGTTTTGAAGCTTTCGAAAGGGATGGTGCCGACGCCATCATGTTATTTCCAATACTTTTATATGATAAAGAATGGTTCGAAAGAGATACTTTCGATTAAATTCACTTTGACCCAAATGATGTTTTTAAATATAAACCCAATGGTTTCGAAAGAGAGACTTTCAATGTTTCAGAAGGGATACTTCAAAAGGTTTTGAAAGGGGTACTTTCAATGGTTTCAAAGCTATGCTTCTAAGAGTTAATAAGTAAGTAATACTTTATTACATTCAAAAGGTTTTGAAAGAGAGGTTTTAAAGTGTTTCGAAAGGCAGGGGCCTAATGTTTTGAAAAGGAATTTATATGCTTTCGAAGGAGGTTATCTAGTGAGGTCGAAAGCAAAGTTTTAAAGGTATCAAAATCCTTAGTTTTCAAAGCAAATTACTCAATCTCATTTTAAAGAAAAACCATGGCATAAATAAATAAAGTGTTTGAAAAGGAGTTTTTGAAGAAGTTTTCTTTGATTAAAAGGTTAAAAGGATTAACCTAGTTATTGTGTTTGCTTCTTCATATATGCATATATTCACATTGTAATGAATCCATAACTGTATTTTGGGGAAGGGTAGAATAACCAGCTAGGTTGACCCAGTAGTGAATATAAATTAAGTTAACTCTTGAATGAGTTGAATTGCATCCAGGAGGTCAGGACCACCAGAATATAGGATGCTAAAAATATTAAAAGAAGATATTGGCAGAGGCCAATAAGTTCGCAGTAAGCCGATGAAAACTGTGTATTGGAAAAGATATTGGCAGGGGCCAATAGGTTCATAGTGAGCTCATGAAAACTATGTTTAAATGAAGGTGTCAGAAAGACAGGTTCATAGTTAGCCCATGAAAACTATGATTTGATATTGGCAGGGGCCAATAGATTTGTAGTTAGCCCATAAAAACTATATCCGGATTAAGATATTGACAAATGTCAATAGGTTCTTAGTCAGCCCATGAAAACTGGGATAAGAGTAATAATACTGGAGTTGCCAATAGGTTTTTAGTGATCCCATGAAAACTTGATATTTATAGCCTGCAATTCCATATTTAGTAAGTGGTTTTATATGTAGCTGGCCAACCTCATGTATGATCAGCATGAACATTGATGACTGTTCTCAATTTAGGTGATTGAATCACATGGTTTTTTTTTCTTGCAGTCACACCGCGATAGCAACAATACACAGCAGGTTCAAGATCAGCAAGAACGAGTTATTGTGGATGGTTTGATGAAAAAAAAGTGCAGGCTATTGAGTTGGGAGAAGAACGTAGTTGCAGAGGGGACAATAGCAAGCACTGATCCTGATGCGTCGGTACATTTTGTAAAGCTTGGAGCAGAAGCTTGGAAAGTATGGGTGGATGTAGCGGTGGAACCAGAAGCTTTTTTATTTAGGCCAAATTCAGATATGTCCACTATTAAAGAGGCCGTTGGATCAACCGTCGCGTGGCACAAAGACTTTATATCCTTAGTCTAGTATGATTGTACTTAGAACTTGATATTTATAGCCGACTGTTATGTAATGATGCTTTATGAATTTGGGAGGTAAACTTATCTGACTTTTTGGAGTGTTGGAATTTTATGACTATCTTTTAGTCTTTTCGCATGTGATTTTGGTTGTTTGTGCGTAATATTTATTACTGTTAAATTATTCATTATTTGTATGGATGTGCTACCTATACGTTGCTGTAAAAAAAATTAATTTGCATTTTTTCTGCAACGGTCAAAGCGCGTTGTATTATACTCTATTACAACGGTCAATAACCGTTGTAAAAATCATTTTCACAATGGTCATTTGCGCCTTGTATTAAAGTCTATAACAACGGTCGAAAACCGTTGTCAAAATGTTTTTTACAACGGTCAGGGAATGTTGTAAAACATGCTATCCATCTTGTATGATAGTATTTTGCAACGGGCAAAGAAGCTTGTATTACAGTCTATTACAACGGTCGGCGACCGTTGTAAAAAAGTTTACTACAACGGTCTTTACAACATTAATTGCCCGTTGTAAAATATGGGTGACCTATTACAACATCGCCTATTACAACGGTCCGCTGCCCGTTGTGGAACACATATTATAACGGGCATTGCCCGTTGTAAAAAACCTGTTTTGTCGTAGTCTGTTGTCAGCGATTTCCAAAAAACCTTTTATTTTTATTTTTTTATCCGTATTCAAAATATGAAAATTTATCCAATATTTAAAAAATGGATACAAATGCGCATATAGGCACATTCGCATCTGATAATTATGCATCTGATTTTTATCAACATAGGCACCTTTTTTTTATGTATTTTAGTATATGAAATAATTGTCATTTACTGTTTTATCCGCGTAAAAAAATATGTTTATAAAAATCAATATTAATCGCTTAAAATTATTTTTCTTAGCATATTTATTATTTTTTATATTTTTAGTAATGAAATGGATTAATAATGAATCAAAATTTTATACTTATTTATTTAGATTTATTAGTGTGAACTAGTCTAATAACACTCAAGAAATATCCGATATTCGACCGCGTACGGATATCAGATATCTGAAAATGATTTCAAATACGGATACGAACTATATTCGATTCCGTATCCGACTATTTACAGATCTGAATCAAAGTTTCACAATTGTTTATCGCTGTATGATAGCCGTCTTAGGACGGAATGAAAAAAAACGAATTTGATATTAAGTATTATTGTTCGTAACGTCAGAAAAGTGTTACGAAATTGTTAGAGACTAACATCAGAAAAGCGTTACTAATTGTTAGACACAAATTGTTAATAGTAATGTTATAAAAGTGTTACGAAACTGTTACGATTATGTTGCAAATTGCAACAACAACAAACTGTCACAAGCACGTCGTAGAAATGGTACGAGTAGCACTGTGCGGTTAACAAATAAAGCAGCAAAAAAACGTACCGATTGAATTATCCGAGTCCAGTGTTTTAAAAAGTATTTCCTTGGAACAATATTGCTCTCTATACGGCGCTTAAGGGTATCGAACAATTGTTTCCCAAGATGAAACAGACGTTCTCTACGATGCTGCGCAATAATTGTAGAGCACTGACGAACTCAAAAGAGTGTATTTTAAGAACAGAGTGATGTGTGGAGAAAGAAATTGCAGAAAAACTAAATTATCATTTCACTGTTTTCTATCTGCCTATATATAGAAGCGGAGAGATGCACCTCTTCACTAAAAAGTGCCTGTTCAAACGGACGCGACTGTTGGAAAGGTTGCGACCCTTTACCCGACAGTGCGACTATTCAAACAGAATATTAGCCTATGAAACATCCATGTCTATTTCCATAATAGTGAAATATGCAACGTTTCTTACATGTTACTATTCAAATATAAAGGTTTACATCAAACCACGTTATATATTTTGCTGGTTAATAAAATAATTTCTTAATCATCTGATCAAATAAAACATTCAAAATACATAAGGTGTCACATTTCTATATGTCATTATATATCAAATGCATCACATAAAACTTAATCATCTATAGAAACATCGAAGAGAGTTTTGTAGACTAATTTTGTTTGTTAATTTTTTTTTCTTTTTTACTGACTACCTTCTTCATATTTGTTTTGAGTATATATATGCTAAGTATGAACTATTATTTACAGCGTTTTTCGATGTTACTAGCACCTCCTCCAAAACCATGCAAGCTTCATCAAGTTCATCATCACTGTACTTTTATCGGCATCCACTTGTAAACAACTATAGTTGTTATGGTGTGTGGATTGCAACAGTATACAACTTCGGCTGCAGTTCATGAAGATTATTTATAGCTTACATATTTAGCATTTTATTTTAATACTTTTGCGTACATCTTTTTTAAATGTGTAAATTTTCAAGAGAAAACTTCATGGTTTTGAGGGTCTAAACGATTGAGTCTTTAAAATCGTAAATTTTGAACCATCATGGTTTGACTTACGGTCTGGTCTTAAAAACTACGATTATTTACAGCAGACTACGCCATTTTATTACAAGTTGGGATCAAGCTTCATATACCAATAATTAATCAAATATTATGCATGAGAATTAAAAATAAAAGAGTAATTTGAGTATTTAATTTACTGAATGTTTTTTTTTTGAAAAAGGTACTTTATTAA
Organism: Allium fistulosum; assembly: GCA_030737815.1. Classification (NCBI taxonomy): domain Eukaryota; kingdom Viridiplantae; phylum Streptophyta; class Magnoliopsida; order Asparagales; family Amaryllidaceae; genus Allium; species Allium fistulosum. The sequence continues at coordinate 194,748,462 of CM060906.1, read as the reverse complement.
CAGAAATAACATATACTTCAATGATATGCCTCGTTAAAACCTTTTAACCCCCCTAACCTAGATGGGTGCGTTGAGAAGGAAAAAGAGTACATATCATTTCCATATATTAACAGTACAACAGACCAACATCTGTGCAAAACTGTCAAACAGATGGAGGAGTAAAATAGATAAATACACTCAAAACCATCCGTACGATCAGCTTGCACAAAGTAAAACCAAACAATAGAAATAAAAGTAGCTAGAAGCTACTACAGAGAACACAGACCAAAAAGTAAACAAGAAAAGACGACAATCTTCTCGACACAACCGACACCAGGAGAGAGAAAGCAGGGCTAATCTTCACCGGAGCAGATCTAAATCCACCAAAATCTTGGCTGAAACAGATGGAAGAAACTCTACAACTCCACGAAGGCAAGAATCAGCTGATTGACCAACAGCAGAGCGGAATCATGGAGGACGAAAACAATTTTGGAGACCAAGCTCAGGAGCAAACTTCAAAACGATAAGCTTTTCTTCTTCGTTTACATTATGAGCTTGAAATTTAACTTGCAGCAGTTGTTTGCTTTCGATAATTGTTTGTTTGGTTCTTAACTCGAAAGGTTGTTCAATTCCTTTAAAAACACGGTTGTTTCGTTCACACCAAATATTCCATATGGTAGTTGTAAGGAAAATACTAAGAATGCTTTTAATTGGCGATTTAATTTTTTCCTGAGCTTGTAAAACCAGATTCAGTAAGCAATTAATGTCGTAGTTCATATCAAGCTTTATGTTAAGCTTGGGCATAATCGCATCCAGAACATGTCGAGAGTAAGTGCATTGGAAAAATAGATGATTAATATCCTCATTTTGATTAGCACACAGCACACACTTTTGATCAATGTTAGGAGACCACTTACTGATTTTAAACTTGGTTGGCAATTTGTCTCTTATGGCCAGCAAAGAGCATGTAGACATTTTAGGGGCACAGCCCTTATCCCAAACAATAGTGGCCCATTCGAAATCATTATGCCTGGTTCTGAAAATGTTCCACGCAGATTTTAAAGAAAATTGGCCTTGCTTAGTAGGCAGCCACCACCAGAAATCATGTTTCATATTTTGATATATGGAAACTTTTCTCACCTCTGCATGTGAGTTCATAGGAATGAAATTGAGTCTATTTTTCCATCTGTAATTAGAAATAATCCTTGAGACAGTTTTGTCATAACCATTTAAAGTGTTCATGGTGTTCCACCCATAAGTGTCAATTAGGTTGGAACCCTGAAGCCAAGGGTCAAACCATAAGTTGGTGTTTTCACCGTTAACAATTTTTCTGTCTATATGACCCTTGCACCATTGTCTAGCACGCAATATAATCTTCCATGTGTGTGATGCATTATTATCCAGTCTGGCTGCCCAGAAATTTCCTTTTTTGCAATATTTGTTGTGCATCCATTTTGCCCATAAAGATTCACCATTAATATAATTCCATAGCATTTTGCAGCAATGGCTTTTGCTATGTCTTCAATTTTTCTGATTCCCAAACCCCCTTCTTTTTTTGTTTTGCAAACCTCTTCCCAGCTCAATTTGTGAGATTTTGATTTCCACAAGAAATTAGCACACATTGAGTTGATTTTTTGTATAATAGAAGCAGGGAATTGAGCAATTTGTAACCAGAACTGCAATATAGGATGTATAACAGTTTTGATGAGTTCTACCCTGCCACTTATATTAAGAAACCTGCTATGCCAATTGTTGAATTTTTTATTGATTTTGTCTATGAGCACACCAAAGTCTCTAGCTTTCAAAGAATTATTTGAAAGAGGGATTCCAAGATATTTAATAGGAAGATTATCTGGCTTGATTTTGATAATGTCAACAATTTGTTGCTTAAATTTTGCCCCTTTACTGAAAAATAAGCTGCTTTTTCCTGAGTTTAATTCCAGTCCTGTAAGATTTTTCATGCTCTCCACGCCAAGTAAAGTAATTACCTGAGAAATCAGGCTCCACTAGCTTAGATAGAGTTATGCATTCAATGAAATTATGGTTTCCAATAGAGTTAAAACAGCCATTATTCATTCTGCCACTGCTGTAAAGAATAGAATTGAAGTCACCTGCCACTAGCCACGGCATGTTGACATTTTTGGATTGGGCCATTAAATAATCCCATAGAGGTTTGCGCTTCTCCTCCTCATTAAAAGCATAGACAATAGTACACATTATATTGAAGTTACTAGCATTATAGAGTATACTTGTTATGAATTGATCACTGGTGTGTAAAGTAATAGTGGACCATACCAAAGAATCCCAAAAGATAAGGATGCGACTCTTTAGGTCATCAGAAATGTTGTGTGAAAACTTCCATTTTTTGTCAATTTTATTAATAAAACTTTCTATAGACTGATTAGAGAGTTTGTTCTCAAGAATCCCAATAAGAGAATACTTATTAGAGTTAAGTATATTTAGAACTTCTACTTGTTTGTAGAGGGCATTCATCCCTCTAATGTTCCAGAATAGGAACTCCATTAACTAATAGAATTCGGGTTGCTACTCTCTTCCGGGGAAGTAGCTTTTCCCAAAGTCTTAGCTTTCTTGGATTTTTTCTGTTTTCCTTTCAATTGATTAACCATATTTAACCATGCAGGGTTATCCATTACTTCAGAGTTCGAAGAGGCTTTGAATTCGAAAGGGGCTTCCTCTGTTCTAGTTTTGCGAGGAGCTTTTGATTTGGCAAGGGAAAGGGGCTCTGGGTTGGACATGTATTCCTGAAGGGTCGAAGCAGGGTCTATTGTCATATGAGCTGCATCTTCTATTAAGGAGTTATCGTTAGGATCTGCGGGCAGAGTCTCAGTTTGAGCATTTAAAATGTTATTATCATTTAGAGAATGCAGATTGTCTGACTTGTTATAGACTTCTGATGTAATAATAGTCAAACTAGATTTAGTTGGCTGGACTGTTTGTGATTTAAGCTTGGCACTTTGAATAGGTTCTGGGATAATGACATTATTTTGAGGATTGGTAAAGAGAGTTTGACCTGCAACCTTAGGCCGATTCTGAACTTTATCAGTTTCGTTAATTAAAGTTGTTTTCTGTTTACTTAGATCTTCGCTAGTGTTACTATTATTTGGGAGGAGGTCATTTGGGTCAATATTCATGGCTGCAATGTCCTATGTTGTGTCTTGATTCGCTTTCTGCACCCAAACTTTTTTAAATTGACAGTGAATTTCTGCATGTCCAAAACTCGAACAATTGGGGCACGTACTAGGCTTCCATTCATAGACAACTTCTTGCCATATAATCTCATCTTTTTCATTTAGTATTGGAATTTTATTAGGGAATTTAAAGGAGTTTTCAATTTCTATTAAGACCCTAGCATAAGCAATCTTAATTATACCTTCAGTAAATTTGTCAAGTCTGATAGGAGAACCAATAACGGAGGCAATACGACTTATCCCTTCTTCCGTCCAAAAGTCAAGTGGCAAGTTGGGTAAGCGAATCCAGATCGGAATGGTATGAAGAAGTTCTTTATCGAGTTGCATTCCTAGATGCCATCTTTTGATCATCATAAGTTTCTTGTTATAGTAATAGGGTCCGCCTTCTAGAACATTAACACAGTCTTGTTCTTTGTTGAATTTAATCACATAGAATCCATTTTCCATTGAAAAGATCGAGAACTCCTCTGCTGGTTTCCAAACTCTGATTATGTAGTCCTTAAAATAAGGATAATACGGTTTTGGGCCAACTACATAAACCACTATGACATTACTTCATTGCTTTCTGGCATCCGTAATCACTTCATTAGACATTAGCGCATTTCAAAGAATTAATTTCCCGGGGATGGTAAAATTTCAATGGAACCGATATAGGAATATTATTGCCTTTGACAACCTCATTCCACGCTTTACTTGAATTGGATGAATAATTCCATCTAGCAGATCCAGATTTTATATTCTGAGAGGAAGCATGAATATTTGTAACCGAAGGTTGAGATGTACTAATCTGTTTTGTTGTTAACTTAGATTTAGAATATTCGCTAGAAATTGGAGTAGTACTTCTCATGTTCTGATTACTACTGTTGGTAGCAGCGCTTTTGGATTGTCTTTTCCACTTGCGGGACATTACTGGAGTGAAGCCATCATCAGCTTGGATCCAATTAACATCAGATCCTTGAGGTTCAAAACCCGAAGGATGTTCAGGGGAGACTGGAGAAGGATCGGGATGTGGAGATCCCAGATCAGTGGAAGGAGAAGAGGACATCTAGAAGAAAGAAACGAAGAAAACTCGATCAAGAAGAGGAACAAACGAAGGAACAAGGAGGACGGGAAGCGTGGCGGCTGCTAGGGTTTCAACGCCATTTCAATATTTATTGTTTTGTAGATTTTCTTTTTCGAGCAAAGCATAGATTTGCTGAATGTTGCCTTAAGAAACGTGTGTAAAATTACGTGATTATTTGGATAAGACTATGATAAGTAAATACTTTTGCAAGCAACTTAAAGAGCATTCAAACCTTGTTGTCTAGCATTTGTTATATTGTAACAGTCGGTATCTCTAACTGTTTTATTTGATTTTCTTTCCTAAGTTGATGGAGAAATGGACTTCTAGAGGGATTAAGTGTTCATTTTCCTTGTCATTTAGTGCATAGACTAAGACTTGGGTGAAATTTAAACGCTGTTTTGCTTAGTCTGTTAAGTTTTACTTTTTCAAATAATGGTCTGACCATAAATCTATATACATGTTTTAACACTACTTCTAGAAATAAATTATCAAACTACTGTTACCAAGATTTGTTCCCATATTATGTGAAGTTTAAAAAATAAAAATAAAATTCTGTGAAATTTAAAAAAATCAAATTGTCGTGAAGTTTAAAATAATAAAATGAAAAATGTAAATAACATTTCTTTTTACATCTCTTTACTTATCTTTATCTTGTTCTATTCACACATGTCTTTCTATAAATTTTAAATTTCTTTTATGTGTTTGATTAATTGTATGGAATATAGATAGCCGGCCATATATTTTCGTGTCGTTTTATTCCTAATTCACTCAACTTACCTTTACTCGAAAGGCAAGTCCACTCATTGTTCATCTAAGGTCCCGTTCGTAGTCATATTTTGTTCCGTTTCCATTTGGGACGCGTCCGACGTCCCAACAGTGTTAGTTCCGTTCCAACTGCGTCGGAGAGAGGTATGTCGCGTCGGACGCATTCCAACGGTTGATTTCATTTCTCCTCTCCATCATTCCCTTTAAATACTTCATTCAAGTACTCCGTTCAGATTCTTCGCTCGCAGCATACAAATGCATCCCCATCAATTCAACTTTTTCATTCACATGTCCAGTTTGGATTTTCCGTTTTCGTTCATCGCAAACGTATTCTTTTGCTGTTACTTTGGTTAGTTGAAATTAGATTCACATTAAAGAATTGTTTTCTCACCTGTTTGTTTGTTTACATTTTATTACCTTTTTATTTTGAGCGATAGCTTCCAGTTATGTCAAACTAATGGTTAAAATTTAAAAATAAGAAGGGAAGAAAGAAAGAACTTCAATTTCTAAATATTTCAAAATTACCGAGCAAATTACTATTTGCGCTTCTTCAAACTTTCTTCAGATTATTGTGTTAATGTGGGCAGTGAACAAATATTAACAATTAATTCAATGCAAGGTCCATTCGCTGGTATAGGCAACTTTTTCTAGCTCTTCAGTGTTTCTAATCCTATAAGTTGAAACAACAAGGACAAAATTATTGAAACTAAAATGTGATATTATCGAACTCAATTCATTTAAGTTCCATAAAATTTGAGAAATAATAATTTATTGTTTTATATGCTGATACCAGCATCAAAGTAAATAATAAACATCATTATCTCAGTGGTTGGACGTTTTGACTTTAATGTGATAGGTCACAGATTCGAAATTTGAGTAACGCAATTCTAACACATATTAAAATGCAGTATGTTATATCCTATTTAGACTTATATTATTAATATGTACTATCATGTATCCAATTAAAAAAAACTTAAAACAAAAACAAAACAAAAATATCACTAAGCAAATATAGATCTCTTAATAATAAATTCAATGCCAACTTACTACTATTAGCATATTTCATGTGCTGAAGAACATTAATCTATAATTCATGAACTCTAATTATATATATGCTTTACATCCAACTTCTTCCTTCTATATCTACTGTAAGTATATGTAGTCAGTATATATTTCGTTTTTAAGTTCTTTTTGGTACAAAATATAGTACGATGCTGTGATAACTTATATTTTTATGTAATTATTTACCCAATATATAAGTCTAAAGCTCTTATGGTAAAGGTAAATATATCAGTGCCGTACCTTTATCAAAAGCTTACTAACCAATATTGAACTTTATTGGTATACCAGTATCATCGATATGTTAACCTTAAATTTACCAATGATGACGGTATATTCAACAGTAAGGAGATATAAAACGCAATGGTAAAGAATCAAGTCAAGTGAAAATAAATAATTGCATTGTCTACAACAATACAGAGAGAAATTAAAAAAACTATAGGGGGCATAAAGACAAATTAAGCTACAGAAACATTGTCCATGCCCTTACACGTAAGCGACTGAACGAACTTCCACGTGCCCCACCAATCCTCCTCCTCCCTCTTCTCCGTCTCGCTCCTCTTCCTCCGCCTCGTTCTCATACCTTTAACCTCCATCTCCATATCCGGAACCCGAACCGGCCCAAGTAACTTCAAGAACCATCTCGGCCTTTTTGGGTCCGAGCCCAAAGCCCGATTCTTGAGTTTCATGTATTTAGTGGACTGCTTCTTTGGTGAGTTACATATAGGCGCTGAACTGCAAGAGAGTTTACTGCTACCAGGAAGAGGCGGCGGCGGCGGCGTGGCAGGGAAGAATTCAAAAGAATCAGACGAAGAATCGTGACCGTTCACGTTGGTGACGATGTCCGTTGGATTAACCTTGTAGAGAACCATGTTTGCTGAATGTTTTTTGGTTCATGTGGCAGCGAGTGTATTTAAAGATATCCATGTGTTATGTATAATTACGGTTTTGCCATTGTAGGGGAAAGCAACGTAGAAATCAATAGAATATCAGCCTATGAAACAATCCATGTCTATTTCCAAAATAGTGAAATATGCAACGTTTTGTACATGTTACTACTCAAATATAAAGGTTTACATCAACCCACGTTATATGTTTTGCTGGTTAATAAAATAATTTCTTAATCATCTGATCAAATAAAACATTCAAAATACATAAGGTGTCACATTACCACATGTCATTATCTCTTTTAAATATTGTATTGTCAAGGGTTTCACATAAAACTTAATCATCTATATATGAGTTTGTAAGGGTCGATATCCGGTAAATTCAAAATCCATCTACATTTGTATCTGAAAAGCGGATAAACATTTAATATTTGAAAAAACGAATGGGAATTACGGACACTAAAATATCTGTATTCGAAGATTATCCGTTCGATTTTTGTGAATATTATAGGTTATTTTGTGAATAATCGTACGAATCCACAAATGTGGATATCCAATATTCAAAAATGATTTCGAATATGAATGCTGATACGAACTTATCCATATTTGAAAATTTCTGTTGACAGTCCTAAGGATCGGTAGACTTATTTTGTTTGTTTAAATTTCTTTTCTTTTCTTTTACTAGCTACTTTCTTTGTAATTTTTTGAGTATATATATGCCAAGTACGAACTATATTTACATCAGATAATTTCATTTTATTACAAGTTGGGATCTAGTTTCGTATACCAATAATTAATCAAATATTATGCATGAGAATTGAAAATAAAAGAGTAATTTAAGTATTTAATATGGTGAATGTTGCACTTAAGAAACGTGTGTATAATTACGTTGATTATTTGGATAAGAATATGATAAATAAATGTTTATACGATGCAAGCAACTTAAAGAACATTCAAACCTTGTTATCTAGCATTTGTGATATTGTAGCAGTTGGTATCTCTAACTGTTTTATTTGATTCTCTTTCCTAAGTTGATGGAGAAATGCACTTCTAGAGGGATTAAGCGTTCACTTTTCTACTGTCATTTAGTGCTAGACTAGACTTGGGTGAAATTTAAATGCTGTTTTGCTTAGTCAGTTATGTTTTAATTTTTCAAATAATGGTCTGACCATAAATTTATATACATGTTTTAACACTACTTTTAGAAATAAAATTTTCAAATTTTTACATGTTCACATATTATGTGAAGTTTAAAAAATAAAAAGGAAATTCCGGGGAGTTTAAAAAATCTATTTGCGTGAAGTTTAAAAAAATTAAAAATAAATGTCTTTAAAATTTCTTTTTACTTCTCTCTGCTTATTTTTATTTTTTTCTCTTCACTGATGTATTTCTGTATATTTTCAATTTTAAATTTCTTTAAAAGTTTGTTTAATTGTATGGAATATAGACGGCCGGGCAAGCTTCACTTCGAACTCCATTTTTACATCTTCTTTGTTTCGTTTTAACTCAAAAGACAGGTCTGCTCAGTGCTCATCTAGCTAAGGCCCAGTTCGTTGTCATATTATGATCCGTTACTGTTTGGCACGTGTACGATGCCCCAACGGTGTTATTCACGTTCCCAACTCCGCGGTGAGAACGTTAGGGGGCTGTACGTCGACGTTCGACGTGTCGGACGCATCCGCAACGGTTTATTACAAATCGTTGATTTTGTTTCTTCTCTCTGACATTACCTTCAAATACTCCGTTCAAATTTTTCGGCCGCAGCACATTCACCATTCATTTAACTTCTCCGTTCACATGTCCCGTTCAGATTTTCTGTTTCGTTCGTCGCAAACGCACCATTTTTGTTGTTACTGTGGTTAGTCGAAATTAGATTTACATTAAAGAATTGTATTCTCATATGTCTGCTTGTTCACATTTTTTTATTTTTTTATTTTGAGCAATAGTTACCAGTTATGTCAAACTAATGGTTAAAATTTTAAAAAAATAAAATAAAAGAAAAAAAAAGGAAAGAAAGAAAGAACTTCGATTTCTAAATATTTCAAAATTACTGAGCAAATTACTATTTGCGCTTCTTCAAAGTTTCTTTAGATTATTGTGCTAATGTGGGCAGCAAACAAATATTAACAATTAATTCAATGCAAGGTCCATTCGCTGGTATAGTCAACTTTTTCTAGCTCTTCAGTGTTTCTAATCCTATAAGTTGAAAAAACAAGGACAAAATTACTGAACTTAAAATGTGATATTATCGAACTCAATTCATTTAAGTTCCATAAAATTTGAGAAATAATAATTTATTATTTTACATGCTGATACCAACACAAAATTAAATGATAAACACCATTGTCTAAGTGGTTAAATGTTTTAACTATGACTTCTGTAACGTGATCCGAACATATATTGAAATGTAGTATATTATACACTATCTAAGACTTGTATTACTAATATTTACTATTATATTCCATGGGCTGAAGAACATTAATCTATAATTCATGAACTCAGCTTTACATCCAATTACTTCCTTCTATATGTACTATATGTATATGTCATCACTATATATTTCGTTTTTAAGTTCTATTTGGTACAAAATACAGTATAATATATAGATGCGGTGATAATTTAGATTATTTAATTGTTTACCCAATATATAAGTCTCGGGCTGTTATGGTAAAGGTAAATACATCAGTACCATACCATTACCAAACACTTATAGTAACCGATATTGAGTTTTATCAACATAATCGGTGTGGTAACCATAAATTTAATGATAATGGTATATTCAACGGTAATGAGATTTAAAAAAAACAATGATAAAAGTAAATTTACTAAAAGTTTTTATCCTATTAATTTATTATAAAATTAATTCAAATAATGGAAATTTGGTGAAGTTTATGGAACTTCACATAAATTTTTGTACTCTAATTTATGATAAATTTTCCTATTTTTGTTTAAATTTCAACTTTGATTTTTGAGATAAGCCAAACTTTTTTTTTTTACGCTGCCATAAATAACTTGTGATAAGTAATTTCTTAATATCAACTAATAAAACTAATAAAAGAATGATAAATTTTACCACATACGCACACATTCTTTAAAAATAAAATAAAAATCAATATTAACTTTATATAATACTAAATATAAAAAATGGGCTCTGTCCCTAAACTGAGTCCTGGACCATCATGAATGTTTGTTTCACTTGATGACAGATGCTCATATGGATCTTCATATGAACTAAGTACTCTTTTGGCTAAGCGCGTGTCTTGTGTGGTTTTATCTATTTCACGTACTTAATGTGTAATATTTAATAAATTTACTTTAAATATTCCACTACCTAAATACTTTAGGTGAATTAAACAGGTTAAAAATATTTCAAAACACTTTAAATACTAAATTTGATTTGATTTAGTATACATAGAATATTATTTACACAAACACAAACTAAAACTTCTCGTGGAATTTAATTTAAAAAAAAATTGGAATTCACCATTTTAAATCTATAATTTTAAAGTTGCAACACATTATTACCAGCACAGTAAGAACCAAAGCTAGTATAGATCGGTAAACAACTCGATATTTCAATCAAAATTATTGCCAGAAAATTTAAACGAAAGAAGTATATCGGTATATGGATGGACAAAACATTATTAACCAGAAAAACATGCATTTGCAGTAACTTTGCATATCAAACGAGATTCGAGTCAACTGAAAATAAATAGTTGCATTGTCGGCAGCAATACAGAAAAATTAAAAGGTACTTTTGGCACAGATCCTTATTAAGGTTCAAAATACACGAAAAGTCCTTTATTAAATTTCAGTGTAAATTATGTTCATGTTTTTTATTCACGATTATTGCAAAGCATGATGCAACTTTTCATAAAAATTGCTGATATTTCCACAACTTTTCTGCACACTGTGAATATAGTGTATGAACGTTGCAGAAATATCAGCACTTATTCATAAAAAAGTTGCTGACATTTCAGCAATAATTTATGTACACTGTGAACACAGTGTAGAAAAGTTGCTGAAATATCAGCACTTATTTATAAAAGTTGCTGACGTTTCAGCAATAATTTTTCTTTGTTCGTAGAAAATAGGAACTGGATTTCCACAAAATCAAAGGCAAATTAAACAACAGGAACGGTGTCCATGCCCTTGCACGTAAGCGACTGAACGAACTTCCACGGGCCCCACCAATCCTCCTCCTCCCTCTTCTCCGTCTCGCTCCTCTTCCTCTGCCTCGTTCTCATATCTTTAACCTCCATCTCCATATCCGGAACCCGAACCGGCCCAAGTATCATCAAGAACCATTTCGGCCTTTTCGGGTCCGAGCCCGAAGCCCGATTCTTGAGTTTCATGTATTTGGTGGATTGCTTCTTTGGTGAGTTACATACAGGGGCTGAACTGCAAGAGAGTTTGCTACCAGCAGGAAGAGGCGGCCGCGGCGTGGCAGGGAAGAATTCAAAGGAATCCGATGAAGAATCATGACCGTTCACGTCGGTGACGATGTCCGTTGGATTAACCTTGTAGAGAACCATATTTATTTGCTGAATGTTTTTTTGTTCATGTGGCAGCCAGTGTATTTAAAGATGTCTATGTGTTATGTATAATTACGGTTTTGCCATTGTAGGGGAAAGCAACGTAGGAATGAACAGAATATTAGCCTATGAAACATCCGTGTCTACTTCCATATAGAGAAATATGCAACGTTTCTTACATGTTACTACTCAAATATAAAGGTTTACATCAACCCACGTTATATATTTTGCTAGTTAATATAGGAGTTGCTCTAAAACTTAATCTTCTATATTTATATAAACATTGAAGAGAGTTTGTAGACTAATTTTGTTTGTTTAAATTTTTTTAATTTTTAGTTACTACCTTCTTCTTGATTTTTGATTCAACTAAACATCTTTATTATATTAAACATGTTTTTGAGTAGGCATATGCTAAGCATGAACTGTTATTTACGTAATGTCATTTTATTAGAAGTTTTGGATCAAGTTTCATGTACCAATAATTAATCAGAGATTATGCATGAGAATTAAAAATAAAAGAGTAATTTAGGTACTAAATAAGCTGAATGTTGCACTTAAGAAACGTGTAGAATTACGTTGATTACTTGGTTAATAAGGCTACGATAAATGAGCATTCAAACCTTATTTTCTAGCACTTGTTATATTGTAGCAGTTGGAATCTCTAATTGTTTTATTCGATTTTTTCTTCTTTTTTTTCCTAAGTTGATGGAGAATTGCACTTCTAGAGGAATTAAGTGTTATTTTCGTATTGTCATTTAGTGCATAGACTTGGAAGAAATTTAAATACTGTTTGGTTTAAGTCTTTTATGTTTTACTTTTCAAATAATGCCCCATAAATCTGTATAAATGTTTGACACTTTATCTAGAAACAGATTACGTTAATAGTCTGCTAATTATGTTTTACTTTTATACACCTCCATCTTCCTCATTCTAACTATTTAGTAAAATGAACCTCTAAAGGACTTAGAACAAATCTTTCGAATACCTTAACTAAAGATCACCATACAAACTTTGTTTAGGTGGTTACTAATACAATGCACTATTTTGTCTTATAAAATAGACATCAAAATATTGTTCGGTTGTTTATCACCGTACGATGCGTAGGGCTGTCAGTGAGTATCCAAAAAAAATCTAAAATTTATATATATTCGTATCCAAAATACGAAAAATTATCCGATATTCAAAAAATGATGCAGATGCGCATATAGATACGTTCGAATATGATAATTATGCATTTGTTTTTTATCCGGATTATAGTTTATTTTCGTGTATTTTAGTACATGAAATAGTTGTTATGTACTATTTTATCCAAGTAAAAAAAATTAAATCGTATTTACAAAAATCAATATTTGCGATTTAAATTATTTTTCTTAGCATATTTATAATTTGTTATATTTTTAGTAATGAAATGGATTAATGATGAATCAGAATTTTCTACTTATTTAGATTTATTAGTGGTGAACTGGTCTAATAATACATAAGAAATATCCGATATCGGACCACATCCGCGGATATGGATATCATATATCAGAAAATGAGTTCGAATACGGATACGGACTATTTGAATATGTATCCGACCATTTACAGATCTGAATAAAAGTTTCACGATTGTTTATCGCTGTATGACAGCCGTCTTATTACGGAATGAAAAAATCGAATTTGATGTTAAGTATTATATTAAAAAAATTAATGTCTATTAAGATTTTCTACTTACTCAAAATTATAATTTTGAATTTCAGTACACTTACCAAATTAGTTGGAAATATTATTATTTTTTTGGAGCGGAGGATAAAAGAAGAGAAAAGAAAACGAAAATAAATAAAGAACTCCGCCAGCAACAAATGCTCTTAGACGATATATGTTCTTATTAAATGTCCATCAATCTGTAGAAATTTGTTTACAAAACAAAGACTACGTGACGTACGTAAGAGCAGATGCACTATAAATTATGTACCGTAGACTACGTGTATCCATTGAATTTATTAGGAGTGAACATAAACCTTATCGCTATATGGAAACCGTACGTACCGTACCGTAAAAGCAGTGCAGAAATCTACATCGAATCTTCTAACCAAAACAAATACTTCAAACCGGACTGATCCACATCGATACGGTTTGGTTGTGATTTAGACGATTGAACCGACCATATTAAACCAGATCGAACCGAATATTTACCGTAATAATCTTTTGATAAAAATATAAGCAACTCCTATGTCATTTTATATTCTAATGATGTATATTCTATTTTTAGTTTATATTAATAATAATCGTTGTCATAAAAGAAGAAGTTCAAGTTTTAATATAATATTTTTCATCTTATTTTTTTGGATAATTGCTAATTATAATCTTATTCTACTCATTTTGCCTAATGATTATGCATTGATTTACGTTGATGGTTGGTTAATCTACAAAAAAAAATCTCACTTACAGCTAAATATCAAATTGAAATATTCATACAATTAATAACCAACCTTTCGTTTCCGTATAACGTTGTGTGTGTTAACCTTTAAGTGAAAAGGCTTCACACATTTGTCTTCGTAAATTGATTGTTGATGGAAGTAATTCATTTATTTCATATTTAATATGAGTTCAAGCTAGATCGGATCAAAACCTGACTATATTACATTAAACCGAACCGAAACCGAAACGTTTAAAAGATTAGTAGAATAGTTTGTATTTTTTGTTAACCATTTGATGCGGTGTAGAAGCGGTTTGGGCTTCAAACTGTACCTAACCGATCCGTGCCCACCCCTAATATTTATTACCCATTATAAATTAGTATGTGTGACATTAAATAGTGACATATCAACAGTAAGAGGTGTGTTTTTCTACTTGATGATCGATCGAGGGAGAGTAGCCAATTTGATGCAATTGAGTCCATTATTGTATTTAATCCATTGTATGGGTTTCCAGTTGATGGGACGTAGTCAATAATAGGAAGTAAGCTTCCTTTTGTCCAAGTGTTTGCAAGTGGAAGTATTCTTAGAAGAAACTGCGTAAACTTCGAAGGGGAATTAAGTTGTGTCTATCCGCTTTAACTCATGCCATCTGTAATTTTTTGTTTTTATATTTTTACGAGAAGCATGTGCGAGGCAGAGCTCGAATTTGGATCGATTAGACCAGACCTAAGCGTCCTTTTACCATTGCATCATGTTTGCATAGACGAATAAGATGCCTAAATTGTTGGAAAGAAATGCTGAAGTAATCGGGTTCTCTAGCATAATACAGATGGTTGACTAAAATCATAGTGTACTTGACTGTCTACTTCTAGATGTATATTATGATCCAGGGTGTGACCAAGATATGTGGTTAACTTGTGGGAATATATAACCATTAATGTCAAAAATAGATATACTTGAGACTTACTTCCACGATAGAGATGAGAAATACTTGTCATTAGATCATAATCTTACAAGATTATATGGCACGTGCACCACACGTACATATAAAATACCATTGTAAAAGTATCAAATTTAAAATTTCTACTCATCTACTCATTTATAATAAAACTTCTAACCTCTTGTTTGCATATAAGGGTGTTTTTAGAACTTCACGGTCGGATCAAAAATTGTGTTTCTATTCCAACTATTAATAAAGATAGTAAAATAGCTCTAAGGAAGATATATAAAGTACGCTTGGAGATCAGAATTGCATTTGATGCCAAAGAGCAAGCTATAAATCTCATTGCGACATAAGATTATATGGTTTGCTATCAAGTTTTGCTAGATTTTTCTCCTTGATGACTTCAGTTTATTAGTGGTGATTGTCTATTCGAATTAGTTATCCCTTAGGATCTCTTCTCTACTCGTAAGTTGAGGAATATTGAATTTGATGTAATTTTGTAATATTGGGCTCTTTTATAGTATTAATGCTACTTTTACCTCTCATTGTTGAATGTTAAAGTAACATATGAAAAATAATACCGTATACAATTAATTAAATTTAATATATGTTTCATATATTGTAAAAAAAGAATTGGTTTTCTTAAGGATATGTAATTAACTCGTTTTTTATAGTATCATTATTTATGTAGAATGGTTGAAAAGCGATAATCTCGTACGTGTGAATTGATGCAATATATCAAAATGTTGTTCGGACATGGAAATATGTACAAGTTTACATTAAAGGCTTGTATTATAAATCTAATGGAAGGATAATTTAATTAAAATGTGTTTTGAAGGAAAATTCAGATTTACCGAATATAAATAATTAATTGTTTATATTGGTTTAAATATGAAAATTTGCTACGAAAATAATTATAAAAAAAATTTGATGCAAAGAGGATTTACTGGATAAAGGAAAATTAAACTTTTGGGGAAATAATTAATTTTGTTAAAGTTGAGAAATTTCTTTCATTCAAAGATGATAAAATAGGTAATTTTTCTCTGATTTGGTGAGAGTTTATCAGCATATCCGTTGAAATATACTATGCATGTTGATTTTATATGATTATGTAAACAAATTAATGAACGTGTTGATGTTTAAAAGTGTAAGTTTTCCCTAAATTTTAATATTATTTGATAAAATTAAGAATTTGGAGTTGAATTGCCAAATTGAAATTTTATTTCCATTTAACTTTGAGATAAATTGATGGTTGAAACTATGATTTATGGTATATTTGGATTACTTATAGTTAAGGAGATGTAGTGACATTATTCGATGATATTGCTAATTTTGGTGGCCGGAATTCAGCTACCATTAGTGATATCCATAAGTACATGTACTAGGTGCTCACTTCAGACATAACCTTGTAAACATGAAAATTCTAGATAGAATCTTCTAAATATGAAATTACCTATTTTGTAGGCCAAGCTACCTATATCTTCAGTCCTACAATTGCTCAAGCTTGGAACTGTAATGACGGACAATTATGAGAACACAAAATAGCCAAACATACCTTGCTGAATAGGTTTTTGGGAGCCTCACCATACTTTCTTTATAACATCAGATCACTGCATTTTTTATTTCAATCATTGTACAATTGGTCTATAAGAAAGATAATGAGAATTGAGAGTGGATGTAGGCATATTCTGGTCGAACCACTATAAACTCTTATGTACTTTACTTTATTGCATTTCTTTTCTATCTACTGTGTTTCTGATTTGCTCTCTAACAAATAATCAAATGACCAATATAACACCTGTGCCATATACTCCATTTATACAGTTCTACAACCAATAACTTGGAGGTGCATGCCTATTTTTTGAGCATGCATTTTAGGTGCTTTCAATGAGAGACGATTCTCAAGACGCCTCCAAAATCAAAAACCAAAGTTAGTGCTACCAACGGGAACGTAAGGAATACTAACGTGCCTAATCAGACAACCACCAATCAGGACAATCAATCATTTAGTACTCCGGTACTAATAGAAATGTTTACCATATGTGACCTAAATAGAGTTGTGAAGAAGCTTAACAAATGATACACTACCGAACAACACACTATCATGGACCAAATGATGACACGCTTGGGGCAGGCATAAACTGCCGGTCACAACGCTGAAGGAAGAGGACAATCCTAGTCTAGGGGATGTAGGAGACGAAGGAGGTTACATTCCGACAATGAATCTGATCAAGAAAATCGGATAAACAAAGAGGAAATGTCAAGGAGATGGAACAATTGAGAGTTTAGCTCGAAGCTGCGGCCATGGATCGGTTCGGTACCGTACCGAAAAGGGAAGGCACCGAACTAGGGCAAACTACAACTAACCCTATTCATCTCTACCGACATTCTCCTTTCCTTATTGAAGTAGTTGTTAATGGAGGGAAGACTAGCATTGGGAAAAGTCTAGGAGCCAAGACCGAGACCGAGGCCGAAGATCGAGTCGTCAGGGGAAGAATGACAAAAACCATACACCCAAAATAGAAAGGTCGATCCATCATCAACAGTCACCTAAACCAGAAGGTAGAATAGCGCGAATTAGAAGAGAATAAGTTCAACATGAACAAGTGGAGCGAGGTATAGGGGCCAGAGTTGGAAGGCCTTTCTCCTTAGAAATAGAAATCACTCGAAACACCAGAGATTTCTAGATGCCCACCATGGATCCATACAAAGGATTGACTGACCCTATCTTACATCTCAATGGTACACCTAGCACATGCTGAGCAATGGAGGAAGTCTTGTGCAAACACTTTCTTCTATTCCAAGAAGACTTAGCCACTATGTGTTTCTGTAATCTACCCCCAGGCTCAATTTATTCTTGGGCAATGTTGAAGGAGAATTTTATCAGCCAATTCCAAGTATGGTGCAACAAAAAGACCCGTGTTCATTGTATGACGTGATTAAAAGGAATGTTAATCACCATAGTAGTACTTGACTTGGTTTAACGCACAACGGTTGGAGTTCAAAATGCATATAACGACTAAAAATTTTATGGTGTTGTGCGGCTGAGTGCACTAGTGAACGAAGATTGCTAGGAGAATGTCTAAAGAAAAACCAACCATCTTGCATGATTTCTTATACAAGGTGACTAAATATATGAGCTGGAAGATGCGACATCCGAAAGAAAGCCTAGTGTAGCAACAAGGGTTGCAAAGACATTCGATAGTGTGAACGCTGTTGCAAAGGCAAGTGGAAACAATCTTTCTGAAAAGAAGAGGGACAACAATCAAGGTGGCATAAGTGGAAAGAAGATAGAACGAAAAAGGTTAGGCCTGGACCGATGTTAGATTAGGGCTGTCAATGGATACACGAAAAATTCGAAATTCGTCTGCATTCATATCTGAAAAGCAGATAAATATTTGATATCCGAAAAACGGACGCGGATGCGGATATGACGACATCTGCATCCGAAAATTATCCGTCCGTATTTTTTAAGATTATAGTTTAAATTATTTATATTTTAGTAGAATGAAAGATATTTATTTATTGTTTTAATAAGTTAGAAGTTTATATTATATACACTAAATGCATATTAACTGCACAAAACTATTTATTATCATCATATTTATTTATTTTTAACACTTTAATGATCAATAGGATTGAAAAAAAATTGTTAAACTAAAAAATTTCATTTATGTTTCTTGGTTTATCTGTCGTTAACGGATAGGATAATTATCTGATATCTGTTTGTATCCGCGAATGCGGATATCCGATATCCAAAAATAATTTCAGATGCAGATACGGATATGACACTATCCACTTTCAAAAGTATCCATTGACAGGCTTAGGTTAGATGCTTATATGAACCCGACTGATACTATAGAGAAAATTTACTTGGCGAGCAATAAAGAATTATCATATAATAAGCCTCAACCTAAAATGGAAACCAAAGAAAACATAAATTCAAGGATGTACTATCGGTTGAACGAGTCTCGTAGGCATGACATTAATGAGTTTCTCTACTTGCTTCATATTATTGAGTAGTATATTAGAAAGAAAAAGTAGGAGCGATATGTTAGAAATCCTAACACCCTTCTTATTCTTGTGCGCCAACCATCGACGAAATCTCCACATAGGGACGAAGGAGACGGAACTAGTGCTAACCACGGAAAAGATGGGAGGTTAATTATCAATACCATAATAGGAGGACCCGATGCGGTAGACAAAAGTTGGACCGAAATGGAAAGGTATGCTAATTCTTTGAAGAATGGTGAAAGTTTCGTATATGCCTTAGAGAGGGGCATGACGCTAAAACCCTTCGGCAAAAATAGGCCGAGAAAATTTCAATGATAGTGGTTTGCATGGAAAACAACATTCATATACTGATCCCATGGTGATTTCGGCCATGTTTGGTCCAACAGAGGTGCATTGAGTTTTGGTAGATAATAGGGCTAAATAAATATACTATTTGAGGATGCCTTTTACAAGATTGGACTATCTATGAAAGATATAACTCCAAGCAATAAACAATTGCATGGATTTACCGAAGAAGGAAAAATGCCTTTAGGGAAGCTGGATCTATTTTTCGAGCTTGGGAACCATCCCAGATCAGCCATACGAAAGCAGGCTTTCGTTTTGGCGGATGGTTTCTCAACATACAATTATTTCGTAAGATGACCAGCTTTGTAAGATTTTTAGGCATTTGTAGCCTAATGGTGCTTGAAAATTAAATTCCTTAAGGCTAATGGAATTGGAATAGTCGAAGGAGATCAAGACGCTGCTGGGGAATATTATGTGGAAGAGCTCCGTGAAAACTGGTGTATGGAAATCAAAGCATGCATTGACTACTTTCTATGTCTAAAACCGAGTCCTATAGTAATTAGAGGAAGATCCCTTGCTTGGGTACACCAGTGATCCTTCTAACGAACTGGAGCCGAGAGATGAAGAAGAGGGAGTAGTAGAAGAGCCTATAGAGGCGATGGAGTTTGTAGACGTTGATGACCACAATCCAGCTAAACTAATAAAGATCAGATCCCAACATGAGCTGAATCTAAATGCACAACTGGTGGGTTTCTTACGAAATAATAAAGATGTATTCACATGGTCTCACACCTAGCGTTACATGTCATGTGCTTCCGTGAAACAAAAGAAGAGGAGCATGGGCCGTAAAAGGTCAGCGATACTAAATGAAAAAGGTTGGGACCATACTGGCAAATGAGTTCATTAAGCAGTCCCACTACCCAGAATGGATAACTAATTCGTGTTTTTTAAGAAACCAAATGGGAAATGGCGAACATACATCGACTTTTCAAGCCTGAATGATGCCTACCCTAAGAATTGTTTCCTGCTCTTGAGAATTGACCAATTGGTAGATGGAAACGTAGGGCATGAGCTACCATATTTTATGGATGCTTACTCTAAATACAAACAAATTGCTACGTATTTTCCTAGCTAGCATCATATTAGCTTTATTACTAATTTGGGCATATACCGTCACAAGGTCATGCCCTTTGGATTGAAGAATGTCGGAGCTACATATTAGTGTTTGGTCTATAAGATGTTTGCTAACCAGATCGACATAACCATGGAAGTATATATGGATGACATCTGGTCAAGTCCAGGAAAGCTAAAGACTACGTCGACCACCTAAATGAAATATTTCAAGTACAATGGGAATTTTGGATGAAGCTAAACCCGTTGAAGTGTACTTTTGGAGTTTCTTCGAGGAAGTTTCTTAGTTTCTTCGTACGTGCCAAGGGAATAGAGGTCAACCTAGAGCAAGTCCAAGCGTTGAAAGACACCAAGATCCCAGAAATGCGAAGAGTAATGTAAAGCTTAAATGTAAGTTGTAGCATTAGGCATATCTGTCTCAATGGCAATGAGCAAGTATATTCCATTCTTTGAGGCATTATAGAAAGGGAAATGAAAATTTGCTTGGACAGATGAATGTATAGCTGCATTTCTTAACCTTATGGAGCATTTACAGAAACTGTCTATCTTGTCCACACTGGTAGAAGGGAAAGAACTGTACCTTTACCTAGAAATGTTAGCTCATGCTTTAAGTGAAACATTGGTATGAGAAGAAGATAAGGTGCAACATCTGGTGTACTATGTAAGCAAGCATTTTACCAGACTGGAGCCCATATACTGGAAGTTGGAAAATCTAGCCTAAGTTTACTGATAGCATCCAGGAAGATAAGGAAATACTTTCAATCTCACCTTGATTGTGTGTTGGATGATCAACCATCGAGGCAAGTCTTACATCACCCAGGTATATAAGGGAGGTTACTAAGTGGAGCATTGAGCCGATCCAGTATGAAATCACTTACCACCCGTGAACGACTATCAAGAGACAAGCCTTGATGAACTTTATTATAGAATTGACTGTTAGAGATGATAAAGTTGGACCCTAAGAAGAAGCTCTTAGGTGGGGCATGTTTATGCATGGAGCTTCAAATGATCATGATTCTAGAGCTGGAGTAGTTTTTGTCACACTCAAAAGGCGAAAACTGTGCTATGCTCTAAGGTTAGGATTCAAAGCAATAAATAATGAAGCGGAATGCGAAGAGCTAATAACATGATTAGTAATTGCAAAGTAGTTGGAAATCAAATTATTGTGTATTCACATTGACTCTTAACTTGTAGTTAACCAGGTGCTTGAGGAATTCCAATCCAAGGGAGAGCGATCAGTTTCCACTTTGAAGAAGGTGAAATCTTTACTTAATGAGCTAGAACACCATGAGGTAAAATGTAACGATCTGGAATTTTTAACGTTTTGAATAAGAATATTTAATTTATTTAAATATTTAAATTTGATTCAAATGTAATAAGTAATAAGAAAATCAATTTGTATTAAAAATGACTTGATTTTTAATGATGTATTTTTGTTTTTGTCTATAGGATTTTTCCATAATTTTTAATTTGAAAAATTTTAAATTATCGTCTGACGTATTTTATGGCAAACATTGGTATTTTTGAAACGTTACAGAATAAGATAACCAGTGTATTATATTATTTTTTTGTGATCGTGTCATATTTTTATGTGTGATCGTTATTTTTTTATGTCGTTCGTGGTTCATACGCGAACGAAATTCTGTGTAGCGACGTACCAAAAATTTGTAAATAAACATACCCCTACGCAGAGACTTTTCCTTCATTTTCTACTTTCCCCCTTTAACTTTTCATTTCCCCCATCTCTCTCTTATTCCATTTACATCAAACACAAAAATCAATCCACCAATTCCAAATTCGAAATCAAATAAATTAAGCAATGAAAATTTAAATCGTCAGAACATGGAGTTTGTAGTGAAGATATCTTCGTTCTATGGTGAGATGGGGGTGTGCGGCAGAGGGTGGCCATGATCGATCATAGAGGAGAGAACTTGAGTTGGCGATTTTGGGAGATTTAGGCATCGATAGGACTTGGGGTTGGTTGCGTTTGGGTTTGTAGTGCGAAGTGGAATCAGTGGTAGCATTTTGGGGTGGTCCGATCATGGTTTAGGGAGGCCGATGTTTCACTGTAGAGGAATGAAGGCTACATGTCACAAATTGATTTATGGCGTCGAGGTTCGATCGAGGGGGTTGGTCGTGGAGAGGAAGAGGAGAGAAGTTTGTCGGTGGTGTCATTGGTGGATTTCATGGACTGGAGGAAGAGTTTGGTGGTGCACGTGCATGGTGGGAATGGTGTGTGTACAAGGAGGATTAGAAGTTTGGGGAGAAAGGTTTTAGGGTGGGTAATTATTTTAAATAAGTGATTAAGTGTAATTATTAATTTAATTTAAACCAGATCTTATAAAATGAATAACTATTTCATACGAGGTCCAATCGAGACTTGGTCTTTTGTGTTGCGCTCATAGGAGCGATATCTTCGCACCGGAATTGATTTTGTCGAGTTTGAAGCAAACAGAATTTTGAGCTAAAATCGAACGTCGTACGATTTTAGATCGAACCAGAATGCTTGAGTGTCCGGTGGAATTTTGATGAGTTATCTCACCTTTGATTAAATACTATGTGATATATAGTAGGTATAAATTATTGTTTTGTGCTTAAAAGGTTTATTGGTTTGGTTAAATTTCCGCTTTGAAAAGCGAATGACATATAAAATGAAATACAAAGAATTTTGTAAAGGAATCTAGATTCCTCACTATTGTTGATTTAAAATTTCAGTTATATATTCGTTGTTTAAATTATTGAATATTAAAAGTTTGGTAGTTGGTCATATTGGGTATGACATTGATACATGTTAAATGTTCAACCTTTTTAGTGAAAAAGGTAGTAGTAGGATTGGTTAAGTGTTATGGTAGCTATTTGCCTCATTATAGTATTTTGAAATACTATTAATTGTGTATTGATTTGAGAAATGGTTTTGAATAGGTAATGATTTTAAATATGATTTTTTGGATTTTCTGTATCATTTTATTTAAAAATGGTTTTTGAACTTCTTTATTTTACTCTAACCTTTTTGGAAATGTTCTAAAAGTATTTTGGAAAGTATTTATTTTATAGAAAAATTAATATAATAATGGATGTTTATTTTAAAGGAAAATAAAGGAGAATTTATCTTTTGTAATGAAGTAATTCTGTTTTTAAAAGAAGATACAAATATTTTGGAATAAATATTTGTGAAACGTTTTATATATGATGTTGTATAAAAGTGATAGATTTATAAGTGATATTTTATAAATAAAAGAGACAGATTTATAAATGGTATTTTTTAAATAAAAGAATATATTTATAAATTTTATTTTTTAAAAGGGAATTGATACCATTCTGAGGAATTGGAATAATAGACTACATTGTGAATTTATAGTGATATATGGAATGATTGTTTTATGCAAGGTATATGATATTATATTCAGGAAATTTCTAAAGATGTTTTATAATCAAATTGGGAGATTTATCAAACGAGTTTTATAAATGATATATTATAAAAGGAGATTTCTAAAGAAGTTTTATAAATAAATTTGGAGATTTATAAAAGGATTTTTATAAATAATAT
Organism: Allium fistulosum; assembly: GCA_030737815.1. Classification (NCBI taxonomy): domain Eukaryota; kingdom Viridiplantae; phylum Streptophyta; class Magnoliopsida; order Asparagales; family Amaryllidaceae; genus Allium; species Allium fistulosum. Next base: position 194,724,646 of record CM060906.1, on the reverse strand, counting down.
TTTGTAAAAGGAGTTTATAAATATAAAAGATTTTATAAATAGAAAGGAGTTTTATAAGGAATTTTATGAAAGGGATTTATAAAAAGAATTTTTATAAATAGAATAAGACCCGATTTTCGTAAATGATCATTTTAAATTATGGTGGTATGGGAAATATTTTTTTCATACTTGACACCAAAAGGAGAAAAGTGGTTTAGGTTCTATTATTACTTATATTTTAATGACATTTGTTTTAACCCAATTAAGTATGGTTTTGGAAATGAAATCTTTCTTAAAATTTGTGAATATACTTATACCTTTGATATAATTATATGGAAAAATTTTCTAAATATTGAAAGTCAAATGTTTTGTACGTATATTTATACAGTTGAGATAAGTATATCAATATTTTTCAAGTATTAAAAGAGCAGGGAGGGTTTGCAAATATATCTTTTGAAAAGGTATTTTAATACAAATATTTGAAAAGTGATTTTAATTAATGAAAAGATTAATTAAAGAGGCTTAGTGGCTGCTTTGTGCTTAACCATGCTTGGTTAAATCTCTAGTTCAATTGTTTGTTTGTTTGATAGTTAAATAATAGACTATCAAATGTTGGCCAATTTTGAAACTATCGTTGTCAGTTCGAAGAGACCGGGATCAGATATATTATCCGACAACCACTTCGAACCGGCATAAGCGTTCGTATTGGAGACATCTTGAAGATAAACAAAGATAGAGTTCTTTGAAGTGCAAGGGCTACTTGCTACTAATCCCGAGGGTGGTTCTAAAAAAAGGATGTGGTGGAAGTAGTGCCTTCAGTTTGTTCATATTCTGAATAACTTGTATGGATGAATGCTGGAGTTGCATTGTTTCCTGGAGGGTAGTGTTAGCTTTCCAAGTGGGATTCCTATATATAAAAGGTAAAACATAGCTTCAAGACTCACACCCGGTAATGACTATAACATGGGATATGCTTCAGGGCTATGTGGTTGGCTACCATTTGGGTATGGTCATCATCACCTATATCTAAATCAATATCTGTTCTCAAATTTTGTATGCTTGTGGCCACCGAAACGGTTTGTCAGGGACAACCACGATGATGACATATCATTACTATCCAGTAAGAGGTAGGCAGGTCCTGATTTGCAGGGGGTCCTTGTAAGGCCCTCGGTATATTTTTCTAGAAGTGTACTGTGGCAGGCGGTACCCCAGTAGCCTTGTCATTGTATGGAATCCATTCCCCAATAAGTGCCTTATGGACTCAGTTATGCCCAAATATGTTAGAACATGAGATGCAAGCATTCCAGCTATGATATATATTTATTTTAAACCTTAGACATTATTATAATATCATTGGATTTTCTATTTGAAATGGTTTGGTTATCGTAAGGTAAAAACACATTCGTGTTTATGTGCAGCATTGTCTTACAAGATACCTTTATTTTGAAAGGTTTTATAACATTGACAATCAATTTGATATGTGTTTCTCACACTGGTTTAGCAGACTGATTCAGGCGTTATTTTCTTATAATGCTCGGGTCAGACCGAGTATATTTCTAGATTTATCTTTGGATGCTTTGGAGCTTCAAGAGACGAGCTAGATGCCTCTAAGACATTTTCACGTATATTATATTTTCGCTGCATTTGTTGTTTGTATTTATCAACATTTGTGCGGACATGCTGTTATAACTGTCCAAGCTGATGATAGGTTAGTTTACTCTGATTGATGTGTTTATATTACATTTTCATTTATAAAGATCATTTGTATATTATATGTCACTCGTCACGATATGAGATTCTATTCTGTCTTTTCTTTCTTTCACCCTAACAATCTGTCTTTCCGGCACTTAGATGCTCGGCACGTGAATACCATAAATGTATTGGTGTTGACTTTTAAGGGTCGAAAAGGCGGGTCGTTGCATAAAAAATATTGCGCAAAAGGAAAATCAGGATGCAAATGATTTGGAAAAATAGGCAAGCTTTAGAAATGGATCACTTGTTGTATCACTTACAGTAAAGACTTTACCAACGCTGAGTTTTGAGGAGTCGAATATTATGGCAACTGTTAACTGGGAAGAGACTTGGATGACCCCTATATTGTGTATTTGGCTAGTGGAGTCCTACCAGCTAACCGAATTAAAGCTAGAAATATACAATGGAAGTACCTTGCTTTACGATACTGGATAGTATGTTGTACCAAAGAGGATACTCTAATTTTCTATTAAGATGTGTTGTTGGAAGGGGGCTCGCAAAGTGTTGGATATCGTGTATCATGGTAGTTTCGGAGACCACACTGCGGGAAAAACATTGACAAAGAAGGTGTTACGATACATATACTTTTGGCCAATAATAAACCTTGATATAGCAGAATATGCATAAAGTCGTGATAAGTGTCAAAGGTTTGCCAAGATCCCAAGACCTCCTCTAAATGAACTAACTCACATGGTCAACACTTGGTCCTTTGTTGTCGAGGGAATTGACTGGACTGGAGAACTTCTTATGGCTAAGGGTAGAGCTAAGTATGCAATGATTGTGGTATATTACTTTATTAAGTGGGTCGAAGCTGAACCGCTCATTAAAATGTCTTCCACTATGGTCATCTGCTTTTTGGTTAAAAATGTTATATGTAGGTACGGAGTCCTGCTTTAATTATATGGGATAATGGATTGCAGTTTGATAGTGAAGAGTTTGCCGACTTCTATCAGCAACATGGAATCAAGAAAAAGCTTTTCTATAGTGGCACATTCGTAGGTCAATGGACAGGTGGAAGCAGTCAACAAAGTTCTTAAGACCCTGATAAAGAAGCATATGGAAAAGGTTAAGTGAGATTAGATGAACGAGATTTCGCTAGCACTTTGGGCTTACCGCACATCTTACAAGGCTGCTATGGGACATACTCTTTCTACTCTAGCATATGGATCAAAGCCTATACTCCTAATGAAAACTACAGTCTCATCTAATAGGCGAATTCACAATGATCCAAATGAGAATGAGGAGTTGCCAAATATGCCTCTAGAATTAATTGACGAAAAATGGGATAAAGCTGCTCTGAAGGCCGCAACGCATAGGTAAAAGTTTGCAAAGAATACAACTCCAAAGTCAAGCACCGTCCGCTTAAGGAAGAGGATCCAGTCTAAAAGGTAATCTTCCCTCGATTGGGGGGCTATTGACCCAATTTGGGAAGGATCGCATCTTTTCCATAAGGATTTAGGCAATGGAGCATGCATTCTCAACACGATGGACGGGGCAATATTCATGAAATTGTGGAATGCACAGAACCACCACCGTTATTTTTCTTAATTTCTATTGTTTTTATTTGAATATTGTTATGATGTTATAAAAGCAATTTTGTAGTAATTATTAATTAATGTGCATTTCTTGAAATCCATTTGCGTTAGATTTCTTTCTTTGTGCATGGATTATTATGATTGCTTGGATTATGACTTGGGGCTATAACAACCATTATGGTTTTACCAAACCCCATCGATGTGGTGTGTGAAACTACGGTAATCGATCAATTCTACCTAACCGCCATGTAGACCTCCTGCTTATATCGATTAGAGTCCCCGGTTACTAGGACTTCGCTGGCAAGATCCCTATATGCTAGAGGCACACAATGCTGGCTCATTACACAGATCTTGCATTAACCTTAGCCACCAGCAATAAACTAACTTACCCACAATCAGGATATGATTGCCCGTCGACAATTGGCCCACAAACCTTGGCCGGCCGTAGCGAACAAACTTAACCATGGTTAGGATATGATTGTTGATACGGTAGATCACTGTTGATGATCGAACCTTGAACCTCAGCCGACAGTAATGAACCTACTTACCCGCAATCAGGATATGATCGCTGAAGGGGTAGTTCACTGTTGACGATCGACACATAAACCAAAGCCGATAGTAGTGATCTGACTTACCCACACCATGGTTGCAACCCTGACTCGGTAGTTCATTGTTGACCATTGGTGCTCGAATTTACTCCATTCAAAACTAAGGATGCAGTAACTGGAAATATTTGCTCAAACCCAAAACGTTAGTCATCCCTTTGAACTTGGTAGCGATTGATCCTGCGCAAGTACTTGGGGTATCAATGGCAAAGCAGTTGAAGGAGTCAACAAGGTGTTAAAGTTGATGTTACAAAAACTAATTGTCCGACCTAAGTTTTTAATGATTGATCCCAAACAAATACGTCGGACAATAAGAGAAGAGCCCATGGCATATTGCCATTCGAGCAATAGCATGGCATATGCTGAACACATTACAACGATGAAACTTGATGAGGTATAATGGTTTCATTTGAAATTTCAATATAACGGACGTTTGTGTTTGTATAAGTGTTCGTGTAGGAAAAAATTATAATATGGAGAAAACGAAACAACAGTCACAGAACATTTCAACACCTAACACAGTCATATATCACTACTGTTTGCGCCAAAATTGGTCACAAACCCCAAATGTCGTGAAAGCACCAGTGTACGAACACAAATAAGCAATATATAATCACAGATCTAAGTAATGTAGAGGATAAAAAGTGAAGAATAATAAACTTAAAATGGAAAGAAATAGACAGAGACACAAGATTTATAGTGATTCGGCTATCTCCGGCCTACGTCCACTCCAAAAGTTAATCTTTTATTGACTTTTCTTGTCGATTACAACTGATTACAGCAGATAATAGTGATTTACAACAGTGAAATTCGTTAGTGGCAGCAGCAATGGAGTTTAGATCTGGATCCGGCAGAGTCTGGGCGTTGGAGAATTCCAAGAAGAAGAAGATCCATTTTCTATATGCCCTGGGGCTCTATTTATAGGTGTAGGAGGATGATATTTCACTCAGATCTCGGGAGACCCCCTCTGGCACGTGACTAGGCCCACGCCCCCAAGCCCGCGAAGTTTCGGCCCGATCCGTGATCGATACGAACGGATTTTGTATTGATCAAGATTTCATCCAATGAAGTCGAAATTTGGCGTTGACATTCTTTAGCATGTACGTAAGCTTCTGTGAAAATTTCATAGCATTTGGACTTGTAGATTAGGAGATATGATCGATATGAATTAGGACTTTCGGTTGGCTATTTCGTTCGACTCCATCAATTCGACTTGATCCCATTCGACTCGATAGCTGCGTGTGATCAAGTGGTGACGTGGCGAGCATTCTCCGGATTAAGTCACCTTCTTCGCTGAGTCGATCGAGTCGTTCTAGGACTTTCGCTTTGTTCGTATCGAGGCACTTGTGTTGTTCGAATCGATAGAAGGTGGCCCTTGCTTCGTGTCGATGGAGAGCACATGGAATAACTCGGCTGCGTGGCCTTGTTCATATCGATTGGAAATGATTCCAGTCGATTGATACGAAGTTGAAGTGGCCAGAGGGATTCGAACACTGGTAGCCAGATCGATGCGAATAATCATGACATGGATCGATATGAATAAGGGCTCCTCGATGGATACGAAGTAACCGGTCTTGAAGGATACGAACAGTGATCCACTGATGGATGCGAAGTAATCATCATCTGATGGATACGAACTAGCAGAACCTGATGGATTCGAACAACTATTCGCTGATGGGCATGAAGTAGTGTTGACACGAGGTATGTTGATGGACACAAATAGCATCGATTCGAAGTATGCAGCTATGTTCCATCCTGATCAATTCGAAATGCATCGAGTCGAACAACCCATGTCACGCTTACCTGATCGATACGAACGCGCTGTTCGTATCCATGCTAATCGATACGAACGCCCTATTCGAATCGATCAATTATCTTGAGCAAATGAACTCCTTTTATCCTGGAATCTGAAACGTAGTTTCCCCTAGACTTGATCATCATTCCCAATCGATCCCGCCTTGATCGGAGCTCGGCCAAATTTTGAGGACATTGATCAAAGCCTTGTTTCCAATCGATTTCCAATCCTAATATCCATCCTTTCTTGCCAATTTGTTGATATTCCAGCCTCGACCAAAGAGTGGGATAACATTTGCCCTCCAAAACATGCCTTGCGATAGGAAGGTTTGTTTTGTAGTTCGATAAGCTGGATGTTCATACCCTGTTGATGACCTGCAAAGAAGTTGATAGTCTTATCTGACCGTGAATGATGATCGTTCGGGATCGTATGTCATTCGAGGTAGTACGTGACCGTCCGTGTTGGGGTGTCGTTTGAGGAAGTTTGTGATCATTCGCGATCGAGTGCCGTTCGAGGTGAATTGTGACCGTTCGCGGTCGGGTGCCGTTCGAGGCGAATTGTGACCGTTCGCGGTCGGGTGCCGTTCGAGGCGAATTGTGACCGTTCGCGGTCGGGTGCCGTTCGAGGCAAATTGTGACCGTTCGCGGTCGGGTGCCGTTCGAGGCGAATTGTGACCGTTCGCGGTCGGGTGCCGTTCGAGGCAAATTGTGACCGTTCGCGGTCGGGTGCCGTTCGAGGCGAATTGTGACCGTTCGCGGTCGGGTGCCGTTCGAGGCCGATTGTGACCATTTGCGATCGGGTGCCGTTCGCAGCGAAATATGTGTGCCCGGGGAGGGACGTGGTATCATTAACGTCAGGTTTCACGTTTGAGTGAGTTACTGAGTTGCTTGTCAGGGCGGTTTATCGCCATCTCAGAGCATGCTTGAGGATCGTTCGCGGTCCCGTACATGTGTAAGTAGCTTAGCCATTATGGAATCATAGATAGTGGATTTTTATTTAGAATAAGTCTTCCAACAGAAATCTCAAACAAAATCGAGTCTGAATATGAGAAATAGAAAACAAAAGCAAAGCAGGGACGTCAAAGTGCAAACACCTACATTGATGCGATTTATAGTCATATCAGAGCATGCCTGAGGATCGTTCGCGGTCCCATACATGTGCAAAAAGACTTAATCGCGTTGGTGTGGAGTTTGCTACTTATTCGTCATTATCCCAATCAATTGATGACGAGTTGACGCCTCGATCCTGAGCCGTCCCCAGTAGGTGTAGGTGGTGGTCGCTCCCGTTCCACCGTTGTTGCTTGCCTCCTTACATATTGTGATAGCCGACCATTCCGGATATGTCCCTCTATTTCATCCCTCAAGTACCTGCAATCATTGGTACTGTGGCCGCTTTGCTCATGAAATGAGCAGTACTTGTCTGACCTTCTTTCATTGTTGGTCGGATCCCTCCTCATTGGCTTTCGGTAAGGAACCTTCCCCCGGTATCCTGGTAGATTCACTCCAAAGTTTCATTCAACTCCGTATAAGAGGTGAATCTTGGTTCCTTTCGTGGTTGCATCGGTCCATCGCCCTTATCCTCTGCCTTTCGTTTCCCTTTACCAGTTCCTGCACCTTTTTCAGGAGGATTTTCGCCCTTGACCGCATAAACGTAGACTCCTTCTCCTTCCTCTCTTTCAGCATTTGCATCCTCTAATCGTAAAAATCCTTCAGCCTCATGATAAAATTCTCCTAGATCCATAGGGGGATCCCTTTTTAACGAATTCTTGAACTCTGTGCCATCAGCTATGCCAAATACAACTGCCATAAAAACCATGGATGGATCGGGTCGATCCACCGATGCTGCCGCTGCATTGAATCGCGTCAGAAAGTTCCTTAAAGACTCCCCGGTTCTTTGTTTCAGTGCTGCCAAACTCATCACATTCTTTGGTCTTGAAATGTGAACCCTGAATTGCCTCATGAATTTCTCGGTCAAATCAGCCCATGTTTCTATGGAGCCGCTCTCCAGTTGTCTAAACCATAGTGCTGTGATGTCTATCAGATACAATGGAAAGCACCGAGCCATGACTTCCTATGATGCCCCCAGCATTTCCATGTGCCTCATATACCTTGTCAGATGGACTGCAGGATCCGTCCTCCCATCATACATTTCCACCGATGGTAGTTTGAATTCTGGTGGGTTCCGGGCCTGCCTGATCGTAGGAGCAAAGGGACTCCTATTCACATCCTCCAGATCTCTATTCACTAGTCCGCCTCTCATGGCTCGTCTGACCATCTCTGCCAATCTGTCACTGTCGCCAAGCTGTGGTCCTTGTTGGTTGTCTCTGATTTGCCCCCCGAGTTCACGAGGGATTCCTGGAATCTGCTCTCCTGAACGAGCATTCATTTCTCTGTCAACGCCGCGTTGTGCAGTTCCCCCTGGTACTGCGCCCGGGATTGGGTTAACATGCCCTGGATAAGTGCCTCCTAGCTCTAGGGCTGTGCCAGATGGTCCTGCTCCATCTTGAGTTCTGGTTGCTTCATGATTCTGAACTCCTGAAGCTCCAGCTGCTCCACCTTATCCAAACTGTCTGAGGAGGTTGTGCATCATTTCTTGTTGACTCTTCAGCATTCTTTCATGAATTGAATCCGCCATAGCTTCCATCTCATCTCTGGTGATGTAGATCGAAGCCTGTCCCTCTCCAACTCCAGAGGATGCCTCTTGACTTCCCCATTGCTGGTTTCTTTCTCCTCTCTGTCTTCTAGTTGATTGTCGCATCATTGCTCTTAATCTGAATCCTTAAGCCTTCAAATCTGAACTTCAGATCTGGTATAGCGGGTGCTAGTCCCTCTCAGTTAAAGCACCAAAGTGTTTGCGCCAAAATTGGTCACAAACCCCAAATGTCGTGAAAGCACCAGTGTATGAACACAAATCAGCAGTATATAATCACAGATCATAGATCTAAGTAATGTAGAGGATAAAAAGTGAAGAATAATAAACTTAAAACGAAAAGAAATAGATAGAGACACAAGATTTATAGTGATTCGGCTATCTCCGGCCTATGTCCACTCCAAAAGTTAATCTTTTATTGACTTTTCTTGTCGATTACAACTGATTACAGCAGATAATAGTGATTTACAGCAGTGAAATTCGTTAGTGGCAGCAGCAATGGAGTTTAGATCTGGATCCGGCAGAGTCTGGGCGTTGGAGAATTCCAAGAAGAAGAAGATCCATTTTCTGTATGCCCTGGGGATCTATTTATAGGTGTAGGAGACTGATATTTCGCTCAGATCTCGGGAGACCCCCTCTGGCACGTGACTAGGCCCGCGCCCGCGAAGTTTCGGCCCGATCCGTGATCGATACGAACGGATTTCGTATCGATCAAGATTTCATCCAATGGAGTCGAAATTTGGCTGGGACATTCTTTAGCATGTACGTAAGCTTCTGTGAAAATTTCATAGCATTTGGACTTGTAGATTAGGAGATATGATTGATACGAATTAGGACTTTCGGTTGGCTGTTTCGTTCGACTCCATCACTTCGACTCGATCCCGTTCGACTCGATAGCTGCGTGTGATCAAGTCACTACGCCATAAATGACCTTCTGCAACATTTTTGCAAGGTGTTGCCAGCTAAAATGTTGCGATAGCTATAGAATTTTGGTCCTACTGCAACGTTGTATTTTTGGTGTTACCTTAGCCATAGAAATGTGTTGCTCTAGCTAAACAAGTGTAACACGATGCAACATTTTTATATAGTGTTGCCATAGATGTTTTCAGATTAAAAAATTAAAAAAAAATTACACCTCAGCGATCCACACCACCATTTAAAACAAAATCTCAACCGTCGATTCACACCATCGATCCACACCTTACCAATTTCCATTTCCCGCTTTACTTTTCACTCATCCGCTTTCGTTTCTCACCCCCAATTTTCCAATCCCTAATTTTTATTCCGCTCCTCCTTGTTTCTTCGATTTGGAGAATAACTGGCTTTGCTTTTATCCCTTGTCGGCCATATCAATTTCCGTTATTTTCTTTCGCCTCGCGTCAGTTTTCCTCACTACTTCCGGATTTGCGATTTTGTTCAGGTTTTTGGCGATTCTGGTGATTCGAGGTAAGGTTGTGGGATTGCGATGGTTCAGGGAGTTGCTGATTTGGTCGCAATTTCGTGGTTGGGGCCTGATGTCAGAGTGGCAGGGGGTAGTCGAATTGGTTTCGGTGAAAACTAGGGCACGCGATTCTAATTGCTTTGATGCTCTGATTGATCGAATCTAGTGTGAGAAACGTTCCTGGTAGCTTGCTCCTTCGTTCTCCTTGATTGATTGCTCGAATTGCTTTGACTTCGTCGTCGGGTGCGATGTGATATTATTTGGTATGTTTTCTGCCTTCTGGTTTACTTGAATATTCTTGATTTTGGTTACACTCGCACGCTTTTGCCGATGATGAATTGGGATTTATTTATAGGCTTTATTTCCTATAATCTCGAGTTTAATCTTTCTGTTGGACTTTGAGAAATCTGGTATGTTGGATTGCAATGATGAATACAAACATATGTGTGTTGAGCTTTGTTGGTTTTGCTTGGTCTGGACTGAACTGGTACCATGCTAACCTTGTTCTTTAACATGAACTGATGCTCCAAGTCCTCTGTATATCATTTTACTACCTAGGTTTCTCTTGTACATGCCTGATGCATTCACTGTTTTTGCTTGATGGGCTGCCTATGTGTACTGCTGTGTTTCTTGCAATGGCTTGTCTATATTTTGCTGAACCTGGTTCTTGTTTGTTTTGTTGGTTGCTTGGCCCTGAGTTGAATCCAGTCGATGACTCGGGTTTGACCTTGTGCCGTGTCCGTTTTTTTGGCTTGTCTACATATCTGGCTGCACTTGAGTGTGAACTTGCACTTGAGTAGTTGCACTTGAGTAGTTTCTTGTACCAAGCCTTATGATGCATGTATGTTCATCCATGTACATGCATTTCTTGGTCATGTTATGTTGCTTACTGTGTTGAGTACTACTTTGTGCACTTGGCTTCTCCTTTGTGCATTTTTGCCTGAACTGTTGCTTGCTGTCTTCCATACTGCCTTGTATCCATGTGTTGCATTCATGTTTGGCTTATGCACTTATGAAAAGAAACAACCCAAATACTTGAGGCAAATAATATAACAAAAACATTTTCATTTTCTGTTCGAGTTAAATATTATTTTCCAGATTACTGCTTTTGAATTATATGTGACAGGCAAGGTTTTAAATATCGGATTTCGGTCACGTTTCGTCTCGGAATTTTTACACAAGTTATCTCGTATCGGGGGAGATCTCGGACGAGATGAGTACATATCGGGTGTACATCTCGAATTGACATCTCGGGTTTTATAATGCATCTCGGGAATATCTCGGATGTACTTATGTGTCTAAAATTGATGTGTCAAAAATTTATATAATGGTTATAACTCTTTTAGTAAAAATAAAAATGGTAACATACTTGATTTGCATGGAAAAAGGAATATTTTTAGAAGAGTAGTAGCTTGATTAGCTTAATTGATTTGGTAATGATTGAATAATATCATTTTATTTGAACATAATAAAGAAGTGAAATTTTTCGCACTCATTAAGATAAAAAGTAAAGAATATGTTCAAGAAGTTGGTAAATTATAATTGGATTGAGTAGTTTCTTTTGAATCAATATGAAAATAAAAAATATTATGGAAAATAAGAAAAATGTATAATTTCGGGTGAGATCTCGGATTGAGATTTTGATCCATATATCGGGTGAGATTTGAATATCTCGGACGAGATGAGTGTCGAGGGAGATATGGAGGAGATTTGATGTCTCGTCTCGTTTAAGTGTGAAAAAGAGATCTCGGAGGAGATCTCGGGCGATATATAGGAGATTTAAAACCATGGTGACAGGTATTGAAGACTGGACAGCTGGATATAAGCTTGAAGACAGAGTCAAATCAAATGTGCATGAGCTTGAAGACAGGTTTCAAAGAAGGATCGATCTTCCGAAATCGGATGAATCGGGCGGTGCCCACTTGTTCGACTGCGGTGCCCCGGACCCCCGCCGGCGCTGCGCCCGGACCCGCTTCTCGGCTCGCCTTCGGCTCGACACTCGGCTCGCCTTCGGCTCGGCATATATTTGTCAGTGTCGGTGTCTGTATAAATTGAAACTGCATATGTAATGAGTGAACTGAGTGATGTAGTGAGGAATATCTGTATATGTGAATATCAGTGTTATATATCATTGAATTGTAAAATAGTGGAGTCTGGAATTTGTACTATTTCAAATGTTGAAATAAAATATTTATTTAAATAAATTACTGTTTAAATATCAAATTCTGTGCAATAGCATTTTATTAAATAAAATATTTATTTTTATTAAAAAATCAAATATGCTCTACATTGTGGGCCCCACAAATTCAAAAAGTTCATATCTATAGCAACATTTTGGAATGTTGCTATAGATACCTATGGGTGTTGCCATAGACCCAAATAGGGTTCTATTGCAACAATATTACTTATGTTGCCTTAGATAGTCAAAATGTTGCCTTTGAGGTCTAAGGCAACGGCAAAAATTGCATCACCCTAAAAGTGTTGCCATAGACCTATGGCAACATTTTTCGGGCCTGAGCCAACATTTTTTTTGTGTTGCAGTAGGCCATTTATGGCGTAGTGAGTGGTGACATGGCGAGCATTCTCCAGATCGAGTCACCTTCTTCGCTGAGTCGATCGAGTCGTTCTAGGACTTTCGCTTTGTTCGTATCGAGGCACTTATGTTGTTCGAATCGATAGAAGGTGGCCCTTGCTTCGTGTTGATGGAGAGCACATGGAATAACTCGGCTGTGTGGCCTTGTTCGTATCGATTGGAAATGATTCCAGTCGATCGATACGAAGTTGAAGTGGCCAGAGGGATTCGAACACTGGTAGCCAGATCGATGCGAATAATCATGACATGGATCGATACGAATAAGGGCTCCTCGATGGATACGAAGTAACTGGTCTTGAAGGATACGAACAGTGATCCATTGATGGATGCAAAGTAATCATCATCTGATGGATACGAACTAGTGGAACCTGATGGATTCGAACAACTATTTGCTGATGGGCATGAATTAGTGTTGACACAGGTATGTTGATGGACACGAATAGCATCGATTTGAAGTATGCAACTATGTTCCATCTTGATCGATTCGAAATGCATCGAGTCGAACAACCCATGTCGCGCTTACCTGATTGATACGAACGCGCTGTTTGTATCCATGCCGATCGATACGAACGCCCTGTTCGAATCGATCAATTATCTTGAGCAAATGAACACCTTTTATCCTGGAATCTGAAACGTAGTTTCCCCTAGCCTTGATCATCATTCCCAATCGATCCCGCCTTGATCGGAGCTCGGCCAAATTTTGACGACATTGATCAAAGCCTTGTTTCCAATCGATTTCCAATCCTAATATCCATCCTTTCTTGCCAATTTGTTGATATTCCAGCCTCGACCAAAGGGTGGGAAAACAACTACTAAGTACCAAGCCAAGAAATCACAAACATCAAAGTGTTGGGCTTATGCCCTTACAAAAATCAAGGTCATTAAAATTAGACTTATATCCTTACAATTTCAACATGATCATGTCACTACAAAATAAAAAACTAAAACTAGCTTCAATTAGATGAAGGCGGGAGGCCTTTGCTAGAAACTTTAAGTTAGGATGGACCCACACTTTTCTTATCCTCTTTCGCTTTAGTGTATGCAGAGACGTTAATTTCTCCTTGTTTTTTCTTCGTGATCCCAAACTTTTTCGTTGCCTCAATTCCGACTCTAGCTAGCAATCGCACTAGCCCTAAGTGCCTCCTCCTTGTCAAAATCTTCTGTCCTTTCTCGATAGTCCAGCATCTCCAAATTTGCATCATAGTTCAGAGCACTAATTTTTTTTGGTTTCTCCTCTTCTTTAGCAGGATTAGATTGACCCAGAGGCATGAGCACCACCTCGGTGGAGGAGGAGGTCAATCAACTCCAGTAGGATCCACCATAGCTGCCTCGCCTACATGAAAGCAAGGAGGAGTGTCAGATGATGGTGTTCACCAACGAAATTGTATCAGTTAAGTGGTGGCCTAAGGACTATAGCGGATAATCCTACCTCCCTTGGGAACCGATGGAGCGTTGTCTAGAGGCTAACTTTTAGTATCGATGTCTAAAGTAGAAACATGAAATATGGTCAATGGGACTTCGTGTGTGGAAGCTTAAAGGATTGGTTGAGAATGATAGAGATAGGGGTATGCTTTAGGAGTAATTACGTAATTTGTTACATATATCTAACTCGATAACCAATCTTATTCAAAATAAAAGATGTTTTCTTTCTATTATATACTTGTTATATTATGATATAATTAATTAATTAATTTAAAGTATGTTAAATAGAAAATTCTTAAATGATATGTTATGTGATAGTAATTATAATGTGTTGTAATCATGAGAAACTTATTACATTAAAATGACATATTATTTTAAATATTCATAATCAAGATGTTTCGACACCAAGCGGTTACATACTGATAGTTATTCGATAATTATGAAATGACTCACTCCAGAGTTCTATGTTGATTAATATAACTAAGGTCAAACAGACAATATCGAAGTGACGATATTATACAATTCTCTCGACTAGAGAATACCGTGGAGCTTCAATGTGGAAACTCCACTTTGATTATAGTTAAATCATGGCATGTCATCTATCGAACGACTATAATTGGATTTGATTTTAAGCATTGGAAGTGAAACACTATTCAAAAGAGAATTCGTCTTCTTAGTTATATGACATTAGTGTTATAGTCAACTATAGTCAACTCAAAGTCAAAGTCTCTGGCCAGAGTAGTAAGGTTAATAATAATTGTTATTATTGAACCAATGATTTCAAATTTGAACTAATCAAGTTTAATGTGGATGATGTTGGAATTTTGATCAAAACCAAATTCTATAAGTCCTAATGTGGTATAGTGTTGACGAAGAGTATTGGTGTAAATCTTTGTTGTTGTAGAATACCGCTTATAATAGTAAAATTCGATTTTACTGAAATGACGTGTAATCGATAAATTCAGCCAAAATGTTACACCACTAGCTAAGGTGACGTGCGAAAGTTAATATTTGAATTGTTCGGTATTAACCGCTGATTAAATTTACGCCTTTGAGTTACACGACCGTAATGATGAATACTCTGAAAACACATAATTTGATTAATTTATAATATTTGTAAATTAATTAATATTTATGAAATATTAATTATTAAATTTTATTTGATTTTTTTGAATTCCATTAATTTTTAATAAAGTGAGTACATTAACGTTATACATGCGTGTATCAATGTATGATATCAATAAAATACTTAAATTTGACTTAAATAGATTAATTGCTAAGGGACTTTGGAAATTTTTGAGGGCCCATGTGAGACCGTCTATGGCCCTCCATGCATGTAGAAGAGAGGGAGAATTTTACTTAGATTTAATTAAGATTTAAAGAGGAGGATTTAAGTATGGAATAGGAAAGTTTCTATCATTCCTTTAAAACAAATCTCCCATCACGTCTTTCATTATTCATTTATTCTTCCTAACAAAATCCATTTCCTTTTATTGATGTAATCAAATCTATTCAAATATTTTAAATTATTTATTTCATTCAATGCATAAGTTAATTTTGACACACACACACACACACACATATATATATATATAAACGTTTGAATATATGTTTAAAATAAAACTATATATACATATATTTTCATAAAAGTTTAAAATGTTTTGAAACAAGTTAAAGAAAGATTAAAAGAATGTCAAAAGATTTCCTTCTTTACCACTTATTAATTATCTCTTAAATGCCTTTTACTCTTTCTCTTAATGTCAATCAAATGTGCCACTACCCATTCAAATTTGAGTCCAATTAGTTATATCTATTTTAGTATTTTATATTATTTATTTCATTTTATGCATAAGTGGACTTTGATACATACACATGTGCTTGAGCGTGCACGCGCGCACGCACACACACACACACACACACATATATATATGTGTGTGTGTGTGTGTACGTATGTATAAACTTTCATATATAAGTTTAAAATATTATGCGACAACAATTGCACATATAAATGGGTAGTATGTACGTTATAGATGCCAATACCAACATCTATGCACGTATACATTAAACTATATACATCATATGCTATGTTGCACTTACACTTTACACACATGAATGTATTCGATACATTCATTATTATATATATTTGAATTTAAATTAAATTTAAACTTCCTTTTAAACAAATTAAATAAAATAAAATTTTATTTATAACTTTATTAGATTGGATATCAAATATATTTAAACTTTATAAGTCCAATAGATCCAAAAATAGGATTTTTTTTAAATATGCCTATTTCACCTATTTGTGATCGGCCCGGTTCCTTCAGTAGTATCAGAGCGCAAATGGTCTATGCGATCTAAAACAACAATTTTAGGGCTAATTGATTAAAACCTACCCATTTAGTAGGATGCCTACAAATATAGTGTGGAAGGTTGGGACTGAGTGAGAAGTACTCTTCCCTACTTGGCTACTGGCCTGGCTTAAAGGATCAAGTAAGTAAAAAGGTTATCCTAAATATTAAGGCCCATATTGATTTCTGGCCTTGGGCTAACTATTCAAAATCTGTTTGAAAATTTTAAAGATATTTTGAATTTAAAGGTTAAGTTTAAAATATAAAAGAGAAATTTTATAAAAGTTATAAAATGGATTCAAAATTTTCAAAACTATTATGAGAAATGAAATAGTTAATTTTGAAATTTAAAATTTAAATTTAGTTAATATGATTAACTAATTTAAATATAATAATTGATTGAAAGTTAATTGGTTAATAAATATATATTGATATATGTGTATGACTATAATAGTTGTAGCTATTTGTTTAACTTAAAATTATTTATGACAAATTGAATTAAAATTTCAAATTAAATAAAATATTTAATTAAATAAAATTAATTGAATAAAATTAATTAAATAAAATTAATTAGAATTTAATTAATTAAAATGTATACATATATTATATCTACACCAACAAACTAGATTAACTATCTTAAATGGTTTAATATGAGTAATATAATATTTTTATAGAAATTTTAAATAAAATAAAATAATTAAATATATTTTAATTAATAATAATTAAAATTAATTGATTAAAATTAGTTAATAAGACACATGCAAATATTATATAAGTAAATTAAATTATAAAAGTTACAAATAAGTTAATACTTATATAAATATTTATCTGTGTGTAAAATTAAGTGGAACTAGACAGAAATCCAAATTAGATTAAGGAATAAATGCATATGTATAGTACGTTTACCATGATTTCAGATGTGTTTTCCACTTGAACCACGAGGGTATTTCAAAAGAAATACATTATTCCCTAAATCGATATCACTTAAATAATAAATATATAAAAGATTAAGAATATGTATTATAAAAGTTTTCCTCTACCATTTATATGTTAATAAATTACTAGCATACTCTATAGTTGTTGAGCAAACTCAAGCTAGAGATATTTTGTGTATAATTATTAATATATTGATTGACGTGGTAAGGTACATGTACATATTTGTTGAGTAAATTCCAGGTATGTACATCAATACAGGCCGTCGTGAAATGGTGGGTATGAGTGAATAATCTCTTCCGGTTTGTTGAGAAAACTCAGGGTCGAGATTGAGATTAGGACAAAGACCATAGATTAGGAGTTGTATATGATACAACTGATAAAGTGTTATCTATCGCTTGCGAGCCTATAATTTGTTGAGCAAACTCATGGTTAAAATCCCAAGGCAAGCGAGTTTTAACGCCCACTAAAAAAATCAAAAGATTTCTACGTTTTTCTTTGGGTTTTGAGAAACATAAAATCTAGTGGGAGAATTATTAGAAAAATGAAATGGTAACATTTAAACTTTTCTAATACTGTAAGGACATTTTCTATATAAAGTTAAAATAATTTACATCAATAAATTTGTGCAACTAATAAAAGTTTTATTAGTTAAGATATACAAATGAACTATGACGACCTGCACTCGGCATCCTCTGAATCCGACACCAAACCACACGTGTCCGACCCAAAGCGCACCGATTGCAGATGATCATAAGAAAGAAAAGAGAGGATGAGAAGAAAGAGAGATGAAAGAAGAAGAGAAGAGAAGAAGAAGAGAGAAGCAGAACCAAAACAATATAGAATCTCACATCGCAGCGGAATAACATATAATATAGATTAATAATCTTTACAAAGAGAAACTGTATATACAAAAATCAATATCAGAGTATGCAATAAATAATCATCAGTTTGGATAGTTATAATAACATGTCCTCATAAATGCTGATAATTCACAACAACAACAACAATCAATCAATAGTTGCTGAAAAATAACAGATACGTGTATACGACATGAAGATCTCCAGCTCGCCTACTGAAGCTCCAAAAGCACCAAATCTGAACCTGTAAATATACTCGGTCTGACCCGGGCATTGAAAGGGAAGAACGCCCGGATCAGTCTGGTAAACCAGCGTGAGAAAACACACCTCAATTGAATTTATAAAGTTATCAAAACTTTTCCTTTATCAAATCAAAAGGTACCTCGTAAGACCGAGTCGCAAATATATACCGACAAGGTTTTTACCTTATGATAACCCAAACATCTTATATCAAATTCTCTTATATCATAATAGTGTCTATTACACACAAATAATATTAAATAGCTGAAATTGTTACATTATTAAATTCCAGCATACACCTTGTAATACAAGGCTTTCTACAATAGAAAATGGCAAACACGTATTGGATTTTGGATTTCCATAAAAATGACTAGGTAAAGGGACTACCTTTTCGAAAAGTCGGTACACCTCTAGAGGGATGTACCTAGGGTCGAGATACTCGACACCTAAACCAACATAAGGCTGACCTACCCCTTTCTGAATAGTACTGAATATGTCATCACTCTGGTCGTTACCGACCTAAAATCCGTGGCCACAAGCATACACAACAATAATCAGATACACGACGTCATAGCGTGTAAAGATATATCTAAAAGAGTGATGACATACTCTAATGGGAGCGACCCATTTTAGCTTTGCTGCTTCTATCCTTGTTTCAGTCGTTTACCGGGGAGTGAGGCCAAAGAGGTATCGAATACCTTTCATATATCACATATCACATCACATCATCTTTGAATGCCACATTGCCATTTCCGTTGACTACTAATTGTATTCCATAAAAATACAACCCTTGAGCTCGTACGTCTCAAGGAGGGTGTTAAGCTAAGAGAAGTTGCCTTCTCCGCCACCACTGATGTACGTTTGTGAAAACGAATGTAGGTAATCATAGAAATGCAATGTCAGACACTCGTCTATACAAGTTGTCCAGGAACAGGACAAATCGAAGGCACTTTCCTACCACATCCTGTAGGGAAATCCCTAGTATTAGTAGCGAATAGTCCTTGCATTGGATATTTCATAACGAAGAGACTACTGCTACTATATGTATATTGGAATTTTAACCCCAAATGATCAACAAGCAGTCCTTCACTATGAAAATCCTAAATATCAATATCATCGACCGACCTGCACAACCGTCGTATAAATGTTGGTCCGAAGTGGGTTTCAAACAAATCTGATCCTGGTCTCTTCGCACCAACAACGCAAAAGCGTTTCTCAACCTCATATAGAAACTAAGTCTCATAGACTTATCACGTCTCCAACTTTCAACTTTCTACCCTTCGGCCAAGAAGGAAGCTCGATAGATTGGAGTAATCATTTTGCACTACACGAATCAACATTCTCAACACAAATGATAATCAAGCCTACACAGTCAGTTACGTACTAAGTGTACAACTAATTAGTTTCCACATCAAGTTGAGGAACTAAAATGGCCTATTTTGATATTCGGTTATTTAACTATCAAAGCAAACAAACAAAATCTAGCACTTAAGAAATCACTGGGTTGATTTTTTATTAATCGTTTATAATTCAAAACACTTTCCAATTATTCACTTCAAAATATCTTCAAAAAGATAATATTCAAAACCATCTCACTTATTGGATATTTGGAAAACATTTTCATATACTTATTTTAATAATAAGCAATTTACAAATCATTTTATTTTCAAACCATTTAAATTCCCTTTTTATAATATCACTTTCCAAAATATCCTTTTAATTTAAAGGATTATTCACTGTCCAAAACCATGAATAAAATTTTCTTACCAAATTCATTACTTCTACATATATAATTTAAAGGATTATTCACTGTCCAAAATCGTGAATATAATTCCTTTGCCAAATTCATTACTTCTAAATATTTAATTTAAAGGATTATTCACTGTCCAAAATCGTGAATATAATTCCTTTAATAAATTTGCATATTTAACTTATCAAATTAAATTGATTTTACTTTTATAAATTGCATTTTATATTTTATAAACTTTCGTATACAAAATTCCTTTACTAACAAATTCCATTTATATCTCATTTATAAGTCCAAATCCAATTATAAGTTAATTTACTTGTAAATCTCCTTTACTTGCAAATTCATTCTTTTTATAATTTTATAAATCCTATTTACTTATAAGATTCAACTATAACTCCATTTAACACTTACAAATTCGTTTATAATGCCATTACTTTTTCTTTATAAAATATCAAATTTATAAATCTCATATATATATAACCCATTTATAATAAGTTCAAAATCCCAATTTAGCTTATTTTTAAAAATTTATAAATCTTATAAATAAACCATTTATAATAAATTCAAAATTCTCATTTTAACTTATTTTAACAAAAACAGTTAACTTCATATTTCGAAAATCATATTCGAATTATATTTCACAAAATCAAAATTTTACAACGTAAAAATTATAACTTTTATGTATTTGAAATAAATCCATTTCTTTAACAATTCAAAATTTATATATATTTAAAATCAATCAATGGTGATTTAATTAATTAAAATAGATTTTTAAAGAATAAGTGAGAATAATTTTGGAATTGATTGAATAAATGGGTTTAAAATGTAAATATGTGGTAATTAAATTAAAATAAGTTAAAGTATGAAAAATAAATGCTATAAAAATTTATAATGTTAAGTGAATGTTTGAGTAATGTAAATATAATTTTAAATTGAAATTTGTTAGTAATTTGAATTGAATATAAAATTGTTTGTAAAATAAAAAAAAAATAAAAAAAGATGAAAAAAGTTGTTTGCTTGAAGGCTTATATAAAGCCCAGGCCCAAAATAACATAAATGATTCTTAATATTATCCACACTTTTTTTCACTTCTCCCCATCATTCCAATTTTATCAGATGTCCTAGGACCTTAATTAAAACCTAAATAATTATTAAACCGGATTTTATCAAGGTTATAAAATGATTTATTGACTTTAGAACCTAAGAAACAGTTTGTGATATGTGTGTATACATATACACACATGTGTATGTGTGTATTATACATAAGCTATAAAATATTGAGACCTTATTAATAAGTAAACTTAATTTCAATAGAAGAATTAAGTGATATTAAGATATAATAGGGTCGATAGGTGAAGGTATTATTTTATAAAATAAGTCCTAGACTCCTATAAAATAATACAAAGAAAATATAATTATTGGATTGGTTACTTAAGTAAGATGCATTTTTGTTGGATTGTTTATGTGATTCTACACGTGAATTGTTATTGATACTGAGATGATAGATTAGTTATTTCGGTTGTGTATTGCTTTCGTGTAAGTAAATGTACATGATATGTGTTTATTAGTTCCATATAGTTGGATTGGTGATATGTATATAAATATTTGTGTATATACCTACATATAGTTTATGTTATTTATATATGTCTACATGTATAAATATAGTTCAGGTATGTCTGACTTGGGGCTACTGGGAGATGCATAAAATATTATATATATATATATATTATTGATATACGGTTAAAAGCATTTATATATAGTTTCGTTATTGTAATGACCCCAATTTCGACTAACATTATTTAGAACATATAATCAGATAAGTTAAACGAAATAATGTAGATGGTTAAGGGATTGAGATTTGTTAATTAAAGGGGGTCGTGCCTTAATGAATGTATAAGCAAAAGAAAATTAAAAAGAAGTAAGTAGGAGAAATATGATAAGGGCAAAATAGGAATAGTCTTTATTCTTATACCCTAAACCCTTCTACCCTTCATTTCTTATTCATTTCAACATTCATAAACAAAACTAAAACCCCCAAAGAGCTCGGCCTGCCACCATTAAGAGGAATCAAAAAGAAGAAAAGCTAGGAATCAAGTAGAAAGCTTGAAGAAATTAATCAAAGAGAAAATCTCAATCATCTTAAACCCAAGCTAAGGTGAATAATTATCTTACATCTCATTTTTATATTGATTTCGGTTTTAAGTTAGATCCAAATTAATTTTTCAAATAATATGCCATGTTATGTTTGTTTAAATGGATATATATATATATATATATGTGTGTGTGTGTGTGTGTGTTTGTTGATGATTTATGTTCCTTCATACAGATTTTATGATATGTTTAGAATAGAAAACCTATTAAATAACATCCAAATGACTTGCGTCTTTGATATATGGTCAAAAACATTATTTAGAGGTGGGTTTCAAATTTTATAATTTTCTAAGAAATTGTGGATTTATTATGAATTTTCTATGAAAGAAAAATAAGCTAATATTGGATTTAAGTTAATTATGGCAATTATATATTGATTTTGGGTTTGAAATTTAAATATGTTAGAAAATGTATTAAAAATGAATTATGGTGATTTTCGAGGAATTTTCCTAAGTATTTTATTATAGTTATAAAATTATTTAAACTAAGTGACTTAAATGTTTTATATGTTTATTTAATGAGAAAGGCTTATTTATTGAAACATTTGAAATTGATAATTTCTTAATTCGGCAGCACTTTTAGAAAAGGAATTTTGATAACGAAATGGCAACTGATTATGTTTTGAAAAATAAGGCAAGTTAGGTGACATGAAATTACTTTTAAAAGCTAAAAATCAGTTTTGCTTGGATTTATTGCTTCGCCACTTCCATCTGGTGCTTTCGACACCTACCCCTACAAGAGAACCCCTTCCAAACCAATGCACATGGTACCAAGAAATTGATATGTAGTGCATTGGAGAAAGGTGGAAGGTACAGTGTCAAAACTTTGCTTTTGAAGGGATATGAGCTATTTCAATTAACTTTGAGCTATTTCTGTTTATAAATGATGTCATCGAAAGGGTTGTCGCCTTTTGTTTTAAAGAAGCTTTTGAAAGGATAGCCACTTTGAATCTATTCAAAACTCGTGATGCCGCATTCATACCTTTCGAACTAGTTAAGGCCGCTTTTCTTTATAGCCTTAAAAACAATGGTTTCAAAAGGGTGTTTTCGCCTTCTTATTTTGAAGCTGCCTTCATAATTCTTTCAAAAGGGTTGGTTTCATCCTCTTTCTTTTACTTAGGACCAATGCTTTCGAAAGAAATGCTTTCGCCTCTATTCTTTTATGACCCTTAGTTGTATTAAATGCTAAACCCAAATGGTTTCGAAAGGAATAATTATTAAAGGTTTCGAAGCAATGTTTCCATAGTCCTTTACCTGAACCAAATGCCTTTGAAAGAGTAATAATAATTGTTTCGAAGGGGAAATCCCCAATGTTTTTAGAAAGTATACTATAAATGTTTAAATGGAAAGTTTCCAATGCTTTCAAAGGACATGTTTAAATAGTTTTGAAAGAGGATGTCTAAGTTTCTAAGAAAAGCTTTCGAAAAGGTTGTTTTTAAAGATTTCGAACGGCATATTTTCAATACATTTGAAAGATATGTTTTGGCCTTTCGGCCTAGTATCTCAAGGTTAAAGTGGTTAACTTATTTTGAAAGAGGTACTTTCAATGAATTCGAAAGGAATTGTTTAAGATTTTAAACAAAGGTTTCGAAAGTGTTGATTTGGCCTAGTAGCCTAAAACTTTTAAGTTAAAAAGTGTTTTAACTTACTTTGAAGGGACATATAATCCCCTTGATTAGATTTTATTAACATTGTTTTGTGTAAAGTATATATCATGGCATAAGTGTTTTGAGTAAAGCAAAGTATATGATTTTCTTATTTTATAAAGATATGATTTCAGGGGTAAATCATTTGCAAAGATTATTTACAAGGAAATGAAATTTTAACAGAGTAGTTAACCCTATGTATATGAGAGGAAATGAAAATTTAATAAGGTAGTTAACCCTAAGTTTATGACTCATATATTAGAGGACCAGATGGGACTGGTGTAGGGTCGCGCCCTATACTTTAGCTATTAGCCCTTAGCTAAAATAAGTCCAAAATTCCAGCGTGTAGGGCTTTGTCATAGGTGGGACTAAAAATGAGGTTACACATAGGAGGGAATATAAAAGTGAAGCTAGGTTATTGGTGAGCCCATAAAACTATTAGGTTTGGTTGATCCTAAAAGAAGAAAGTTAAGGGCGTCAGCCCAATACTATGTCCAACAGAAGTTAGATTGTTAATTATGTCTAGTAGGCCCGAGTCAGCCAATGGTTAATAGTTAGCCAGATAAAACTATAGTGTGAACAAATGGTCCATTAATTTCCTGATTATTTTGCATATATGTACTTTTATTGTTGATATAATTAGTTTGATTGTAGGATTTTGATTTGCAAAGGACATGCTTTTAAAAGGATATTAGTGAGGAAAAACCCGTTCCGCTAAGCGGTATGGTCTCACTTAATATCAGTAAATCGAGATGTAATAATATTATTTGCACCAGGCTTTATAGTCTGACTCAAAGTTTATGTTTTCCCCCATAAACTCTCAGGTGCTCAAAATCTAATTTGATTAGATTGAGAGTTAAGTTTTTCAGGTTTAGTGGGTTGGACGATAAGCTTCAGAAGACGTGCAGGAGGCAAAGTTAGCATGTAGGAGCTATTTAGTTTTATTTTCGCTGTTATGTATTTATCACTGATAGGTCTATCTAGTAGTTTGATCACCCAAGGGGGCATCTTCATATGCCACTCTTGGCGAAATTTGTAATAATTATATTTAATCAAAACCTGGGATTCGTTTTGGGATTATGTAACTGAATTTGAAATATGGATTTGAAATGTAATCAGAAAAGTTGTTTTTTTTAAAATCCATGATTTTATTTCGTATTCATGTGCTTCTGATATTATGAATACCATTAACATTAACGTATTTTGTCACCGGAAGTTAATACTATGGATGACTGCAGCATATGTAGCGCTTATGTAACGAACCGCCTTTATTACTTCGAAAGACGAATCATTATGGGTAAAGGAAAAAGAAAGATAAGAAGAAAATTTAACAATCATAGAATCTCACATCGGAAAGGAACAACATATAATAAATATATATACATACACAGCGGAAATAGATACTAGCTAGCTATCGGTGAAGCCACCTGTTCCAGCTCCTCTAGAATGCTATCGAGAGAAATCTGCATCACTTGGCCACTCATAAAAATTTGAGTACCCAAGAGTTTAAGGAAAAGAAAATAAAACTCCGGGTCAGAAATGGGTCTGGTGTGAGTAAACTCAAACAACTTAATTCTTATTTTACAAATCAATTTGAAAATCAAAGGTATCTTGTAAGACCACGCCGCACATAAATACGGATTGGTTTTTACCTTACGATAACCAAAACACTTTGTATTGAAATTCAATGATATTATAATATTGTCTAGGGTATTCAAGTAAGATAGAACATAGATAAAATGCTTGCATCTCATATTTGGCACAACTAATTCCGTACGGCACTTATTGGACAATGGCTTCCATACATGACTAGGTAAGGGACTACCTTCCGAAGATGTACCTCTAGATAAAATACACCTGGGGTCTGAAAAGAACATCTTGTATCCCTGCTACATAGAACCGGCCAACCACTTGACTAGTAGTACCGAGTACATCACCACCACAGTTGGAATCAGCAACCGTACCAGAGCATACAAGAAAAATGGGTCAAATATCGATTCTAGATACGGTGGTGACATACCCTTATGGGAGCGACCTACATAGCCCTACTACATACCCTGTTTTGGTCATTTCTGTTTGATGAGGCCTGAGGCTATGTTTACCTTTTCTAGAGCACTACCACTTAGAATGCTACATCGCCTTCTAGATGTTGACAAAATGTCAGCATTCATCCATACAAGTTGTTCAGGAGATGAACGAACCGAAGGCACTATTTCCACTACACCTGTTTTGGAATCACCCTCAGGGTTAGTAGAAAATAGCCCTTGCACTTTAAGTCTTGAATCTTGATCATGACTACAATACTTCCAATTCAAACATTTACGTTGGTTTGAAGTGGTTTTTGGATAACAGCTTGTCATCCGATCCCGGTCTCTTCAACAACATTCAATAATTTAAAGAGTCAAGTTATTAATAGTGAACAACTTCACTATCAGGTGGGAGATTAACATATGGAAATACATTCCATACTTAAGTTAGCATGACCCGCTTACCGAAATTAACCTCCTTATGTTTACCACAATTCTGATATCCAACATTCGTGCTAAACACCATTCGCTTACTTTCCATAAACGAGTCAACATTTTCAATCACTACTTTAATTCATTTGGCTACTTAATGGTCTAGACAAGAGATTATTTGGTTTGGAATAAATTCACATTGAGAAGAATATTGGTTTAAAAACACATTCGGTTTAATTTAAAATCACCTTTGGAAAAGATTTAATTAATTAAATAAACAAATCAGTTTAAACCCTAATTAAATCTTAATTAATCCAAATTAAATCAATATTAAATCATAATTAAACTCTAATTAGACTTAATGAACTTAGTTAGGGCATAATTAACTTTCTAATGCATCTTGATCAAGGTTAAATCAAATCATTATTAGTTAAACCCTAATTAATTAAAATATTAATTAAATAATCACTTAATTAAATAATAATTAATTAACTATTAAGTTAATTAAATAATTATTAACCATTGATTACTTCTTAACCACTTTAAATACCAATTAAAAACTTAGTTAATCAAACAATAGTCATTAACTTAACTTAAGTGTTGATTAATTACTAATTACCTTCTTAATTACTCTAATTACCTTTTTATTTAACTAATTAAATAATTAGATTACAAAACTTAATTACTATTTAATTACTAATTAAGTTTCTTTTGAAAACTTTTACAAAACAATTTCAAGTTAAAACTACTTGAAACTAAAATCGATAAGTTTCGTCGAACTGCATCCATAGCGACTATCGCTATGGGTGCAGTTCGCTCTAACGAATTCTTAGCGAACCACTTCACAATCCTTTATTTTTTTACGGTTTGAAACATTCTTTAGAAAATTTAAAGGAAAAAACTTTTGAAACTAAAGCTACAAACTTTAATCCGTTTCAAAACTTTAAACTTCGAAAAACAACTTCGATTCCAACCGGATCTCAAATCCATCACAATTACACAAAGTAGCTAACTTTGTTTACCAAAAATCATGCCATAGCTCATGTTCTACAATCAACACATTACTAACACAAACCATCTTCATCATAGGTTGCAAGTATACATCCATATATACATGATTGCTGACTTTACAATACAATATCAATTTCCATAACCAAATCAAGTTATAATAAACCATCCAAATCATAATCAAACCACATAGTTACCATTCAAATTCTACCCTATATTATCACTATAATAATGACTTAATAATAAAGTCAAAGTCTTTTCCAAAATAAGGTAGTTTACTCACTGAAAGATTTACAAATCTCAAAGCAACTTCCACTAGAACTTTGATATATTTGTTAGCACTTGGTCCTAACTTGCAAACATGAAGCTTTTGGATGCTTAAAAACCTAGATTAGGCTCAGCCATGGTCATATTTGGGCTCGGCCTAATGTGTTTTCGGTGGAAGGGGACTTGATTTTGGAAGAGGAAGTGTAGAGATGGATGTAGAATGGTTTTAGTGAGCTAAAGAGAAGAGTTTGAGTGGAAAAGAGTGATTTTTTTCTAACTTTTACAAACTATGGAAGCCATGGATATTTTAGAGAGGAAGTTTTAGAAAGTGAAGAGCAGAAAGCAAATGAGAATGTGTGTGTGTGGATGTATATTTATAGGCAAAAAGAATTGGAGAAAATTACTAATTTACCCTTTAATGCTTTAACATAATATGTCATGATATTGAAAAATCACATCACCTTCCTACCCCTCTCCCTTGTCACATCCCACCTCCTTCTCTAGTCAAATCCTTAAGATCATGATGAGTAATGATATCTAATTATGAAAATATTAAGATATGACAACACTTAATAATATATCTTTATATATAATATTTATTATTTTTAAAGTTATGAATTGTCACATCAATTATAATTGACATAAGATAATGTATTCCTACGTGTGTTATTATTTAGTTAATTATCTACTATATATGTGTACATATGATGCACAAAAACGAACAACATTCCCGACAACTCTTCGGTGTCGAAAGGTCGAAATTTCAGAAAACGTTCTTCGGTCACATTTTCGATTTTTCTATAAACTATTTAAATTGGCAAACAAATTTTGAAAACGAGTTTTCTCTCATATTAATTAATTAAAATGAATTTATTTATTAATAAAAATCTATTTATTGACTATATAAAATATATATAATTGCCTAGTTAAAGCGACCAAACCTTGAGTTGTTACATTCTACCCCCTAAAAAAATTTCGTCCTCGAAATTTCTAACAAAACTTAACACAAAAGGAATCATATATTCATACCATAAAATCCGTACAATGGGTATACAAGCATCCAAAACAACAATACATCCATGACACATACACAACAACTATCCTAACATCCATCTAGGATAAGCTTCCTTTACGTGATCCATAGTTTTCCAAGTGCAATCTCTGGGATCATCGCTCCATATAATCTTAACTAGTCGCATCACTTTGTTGCCCAATTTCTTCTCATATTGATCCACAATACTGACTGGATGCCTAACTATCGTTAGGTTTGGTTCTATTTCCAAGTCATCCTGAACTGACGTTTCCACCACTGAAGATAGATCATGCACGCTTCTCCTCAAATGGGACACATGGAACATATTGTGAATTCCTGACAACTTTTCGGGCAACCCAACTCTATAAGCGAGTTACCCAATCCTTTCTATAATCTTGAATGGTCCAATGTATCTAGATGCTAACTTCCCCTCTTTTCCAAATCGAATGACTCCTTTGATGGGAGTTATCTTCACATACACAACATCACCGACTTCGAACTCCAAATCCTTCCTTCTCTTGTCAGCATAACTCTTTTGGCGATCCCGAGCTTCCTTCATCCTTCTTCTAACCATTTTAACTTTTTCCGTCGCCTCTCGAATCATATCTAGACCAAGCACTAAACAATTTCCAGATTCTACCCAACACACAGGCGATTTGCACGGTCTCCTGTACAGAGCTTTATAAGGTGCCATTCCAATGCTAGCTTGATAGCTATTATTATAGGAGAACTCAACCAAGTGAATATGATCCTCCCATGATCCTCTAAAATCAATAATACAGGCTCTCAGCATATCTTCCAAAATGCAATTAACTCTTTGAGTCTGGCCATCGGTTTAAGGATGATAGGCAGTACTTAGACTTAACTTCGTTCCCAAAACTGTTTGCAGAGCTTCCCAAAATTGGCTCATGATGATAGGATCTCGATCATTTAGTATACTTATTGGAACTCCATGTAGACGAACTATTTCCCTCATATAAATTTCAGCCAGTGAAACTGCCGATCTAGTTGACTTGACCGGGATAAAATGTGCACTCTTTATTAACTGGTCCATAATGACCCACGCTCCTTCGTTTCCTTTCCTGGTTCTGGGTAAACCATCTATGAAATCCATTGATATCATCTCCCATTTCCACTTTGGGATCTCCAAAGCTTGAAGTAATCCGGTAGTTTTCTGATGACCTCCCTTAATTTGTTGGCAACTCGCACATCTTCTCACAAAGGTGGAGATATCCTTCTTTATTCTTGGCCACCAAAAGACTCTCCTCATGCCCTTATACATCTTATGGACTCCAAGGTGAATACTCAATTTAGATTTGTGACATTTCGCAACACTTCCTATCTCATTCTATCTATATCTGGAACGTACAATCTTCCCTTGATTCTTAAAACACCTTGGTGATCCATCTCAAAATCTATACATCGACCTTCCTTGACTCCTCGAATTAACTTCTCCATAGCACTATCCATCCTTTGGTTCTCCATTATCCTTAGCTGAAGAGTTGGGTAACTTCCAAGAGAGTCAAAACAACATTCTTGGTCAAAGCATCCGCCACCACATTAGCCTTCCCTGGCGTATACAAAATATCCAAGTCATAAGCCGCCAAGAATTACAACCACCTTTGTTGCCTCAGGTTCAGATCCTTCTGGGTGAATAGATACTTCAGGGATTTATGATCTGTGAAGAGCTTGAATTTTTCACCTAATTTAAAGAAAGAAATCTTACTTCTAGAATCCTAAAGATTAGAAAGAAACTAAAGAAGAAAAGAATGATCCTTACCCAATAAGTAGTGCCTCCACATTTTCAATGCAAAGATAACAGCCAACAACTCCAAGTTATGCGTAGCATAGTTTTTCTCATGAGGCTTCAACTGCCTGCTTGCATACGCAATCACTCTACCATGATGCATCAACAAAACACCTAGTCCTACCCCACAAGCATTTGTGTAAACTGTGAACCCACTATTACCATCGGGAACAGCCAAAACCGGTGCACTGGTCAACCTCTTCTTCAATTCCACAAATGCCTCCTCACACTTTGGAGTTCATATAAATTTTTCATCCTTCTTAGTCAACTTAGTCAAATGGGATGAAATCTTGGAATAATATTGAATAAACCTCCTATAATATCCAGCCAATCCTAAGAAATTGCGAACCTCGGTAGGAGTTCGCGGTTGCTTCCATTCTTGAATAGCTTCCACCTTCACTGGATCCACTAAAATACCTTCTCTTGTCATAATTGTCCTAAGAATCTTACTTCTGATTTCCAAAAATGGCACTTAGAAAATTTCGTGTTTAGGATATGTCTCCTCAATGTCTCCAACACCACTTCCAAATGATATTTTTGCTCCTCCTCGGATTTGGAATAGTTAAGGATGTCGTCGATGAAAACTAACACAAACTTATTAAGAACATCTCGGAAAACACGGTTCATGAGATCTATAAAATATGCAGGTGCATTGGTTAGCCCGAACGGCATAACCAACCGCTCAAAGAAGCAATCAGGGCCCTTGAAAGCAGTTAAGGGTATACTATCTTCAGCAACCCTTAATTGATTAAATCTGATAGCTAAATCCATTCAAGGAAATACTGTAGCTCCATGAAGTTGATAAAAAAGGTCATCGATACGGGGTAAGGGATACTTGTTTCTAGTGGTCAACTTATTCAACTCCCTGTAGTACACGCACAATCTTAAAGATCCATCAGACTTAGCTGCAAAAACTACAGTTGATCCCCAACTTGAAAGACTGGGTCTAATCAATCCTCTTCTCAAAAAATCCTGGGTTTGATCTACCAACTCCTCTCTCTCCCTCGGGGCCATCCTCCGCTTAGGTTGAACTATAGACCTTGCACCAAGGACCAAATCAATATGGAACTCAATCTCACGGTGCGGGGTTAAACTTTTAACTTCGTCAAATACATCGGAAAATTTCTTAACAACTTCAATAGACCCTAAACTCTCCTAGGCTGCTGCTTCAAGGGCATACAAGAAACTACACATATGAATACTTGGTTCCTTACATGATACCTTAGCTTTCCTTCCTATATCAGTCACTAAGGATACAGTTCTCTTATTACATTTTATGATAGCCTTATATTTTGATAACCAATCCATACCAAGAATAATGTCAAATCCTTTAAACTTCAAGACATATGGGTCGCAAGAGAAGTGATGAGAAAGGTAGGAAATTGACACATTCTTACAAATCATATTCAAATGGGTCACACCACCTATGGGGTTAGACACACACATAGGGTTTTCTACAATACTAGGAATAAGATGAAATTTTCCTACTGATTCAAAGGAAATAAAGCTATGAGAGGCATCAGTATCAAATAATGCTCGAACATAAATACCATTAATAAGTAAGGTACCTTCAAGGGCGCCTTTCCCTTTCATGTCTGCTGAAGTCGATGGCTCATCCTTTATAGCATACACCTTGGGTAACTGCACTTTCTTGATGAGTGGACAGTCTTTTACCCTATGCTCGGGCTGATGGAAATTAAAACAAAGAGTCTTCTGGACTATCAGAGAGATAGGTCCGCTTTGTTGTTGTTGTTGCTGCTGCATTCCAGAATTCTTGCAGAACTTCATGATGTGGTCCTCCTACTGACATTTGGGAAAACAAAATCCTTAAAACGATTTCCTTGGGCACCACCTCCAGGCTTTCCCTTTCCCTGATTCTTCCAATTCAGATTGAACTTCCTCTTGTTAGAACTATTTCCACTATGTGCTACTGGAGTGGGCTTCTTCTTTTCCAAGCTCTCGTACCTCAGAGCCATGTCAACTAAATCCACAAAATTACCTTTGACATGAACTGTCATTTGCTCATGGTATTCTTTCCTCATACCAAAAAAAACATCTCATTGTTTTTAATGGGTGTTGATCAATTCTGGTCCAAAACAAGACAACTCGTTGAACTTCGTCTCATACTCTGCTACAGATATATCTCCCTGCTTCAAATCCATGAAGTTGCGTTGCGGTACATCCTCGTCCTTCTTGCTACTGGCAAGAATTGGTCCTAAAAAACTTCTTTAAATCAATCCCACGAAAACTCATCTTCTAGAATATTTGCATTAAAGGAGTCCCACCAAGCTGTTGCTCCCTCTTGTAATTGCCATGCTCCTAAAAATATCTTCTATTCGTCGGATAAACCAAGACCTTTAAAAATCTTCTCGCAAGATCGCAACCAAGCTTGCACTTCCATGATAGACTAAGTCCCCTTAAATGGTTTCCCTCCAAGATTAGTGTAATCCTTGCATAAGGTTGTGAAATTCACTCTCGGCTGCTCTGGTGCGGCCTCTTTGGTAATCCGAACTCCTCTAGGATTTGGGGTTCGACCATTTGTCGTTGTAGTGCTACTTGCTCCCCTACCTCATCTACCTCTGTTACTCATTTCTTACTACCAGGATATAGTAAGAAAATTCTTAGAATTTGAACGAGATAAGACTTGTAAGAAAGTTACTAATCAAACCTACCAAGCTGAACTACCTATAAGGGTATATGAATAAAAATTTACTAATACGCTCTCTCAAGATTGACTCAACCCAAAGCCTAGGTGTTTCACTTAACCTAAGTTATGATACCAACTGTAACGAATCGCCTTTCTTACTTTAAAAGATGAGTCATTATGGGTAAAAGAAAACGAAAGATAAGAAGAAAATTTAACAATCACAGAATCTCACATCGGAAAGGAACAACATATAATATATAACATAGGATTATACATAGTCATTGCTATCATAATACATCAGAGTCATAATAGTACAAGCTCCACACTAGGACAATTATAACTACTTGTCCTTACATCACAAGTCCAAAATACATATATATACATACACAGTGGAAATAGATACTAGCTAGCTATCGGTGAAGCCACGTGCTCCAGCTTCTCCAGAATGCTATCATGAGAAACCTGGATCACTTGGCTACTCATAAAAATTGAGTACCCAAGAGTTTTAGGATAAGAAAATAAAACTCTGGGTCAGACATGGGTCTAGTGTGAGTAAACTCAAACAACTTAATTCTTACATTTATAAAACAATTTGAAAATCAAAGATATCTCGTAAGACCACGCCGCACATAAACACGGACGGGTTTTTAACTTACGATAACCAAAACACTTTCTATTGAAATTCAATGATATTATAATAATGTCTAGGGTTTTCAAGTAAGATAGATTATTGCTAATATGCTTAAATCTCACATTTCAACATATTTGGCACAACTAATTCCGTACGGCACTTATTGGACAATGGATTCCATACATGACTAGGTAAGGAACTACCATCCAAAGATGTACCTCTAGATAAAATACACCTAGGGTCTGAGAAGAACATCTTGTACCCCAGCTACACCGAACCGGCCTACCACTTGACTAGTAGTATCGAATACATCACCACCACCGTTGGGATCAGCAACCGTACCGAAGTATACAAAAAAATGGGTCAAATATCAACTCTAAATACAGTGCTGACATACCCTTATGGGAGCGACCTACATAGCCCTACTACATACCCTGTTTTGGTCATTTCTGATTAATGAGGCCTGAGGCTATGTTTACCTTTTCTAGAGCACTGCCACTTAGAATGCTACATCACCTTCCAGATGTTGACACAATGTCAGCATTCATCCATACAAGTCATTAAGGAGATGAACGAACCGAAGGCACTATTTCCACTACACCCATTTTGGAATCACCCTCAGGTTTAGTAGAAAATAGTCCTTGCACTTCAAGTGTTGAATCTTGATCATGACTTCAATACTTCCAATTTGAACGTTTACGTTGGTTTGAAGTGGTTTTCGGATAACAGCTTGTCATCCGATCTCGGTCTCTTCAAACCAACATTCAATAATTTAAAAGGGTCAAGTTATTAATAGTGAAAAACTTCACTATCAGGTGGGAGATTAACGTATGGAAATACATTCCATACTTAAGTTATCATGACCCGCTTACCGAAATTAACCTCCTTGTTTGACCACAATTCTGATATCCAACATTCGTGCTAAACACCATTCGCTTACTTTCCATAAACGAGTCAACGTTTTCAATTGCTACTTTAATTCATTCGGCTACTTAATGGTCTAGACAAGAGATCATTTGGTTTGGAATCAATTCACCTAGAGAAGAATATTGGTTTAAAATCACATTTGGTTTAATTTAAAATCATCTTTGGAAAAGATTTAATTAATTAAATAAATAAATCAGTTTAAACCCTAATTAAATCTTAATTAATCCAAATTAAACCAAGATTAAATCATAATTAAATTCTAATTATACTTAATGAACTAAGTTAGGGCGTAATTAACTTCCTAATGCATCTTGATCAAGGTTAAATCAAATCATTATTGGTTAAACCCTAATTAATTAAAATATTAATTAAATAATCACTTAATTAAATAATAATTAATTAACTATTAGCTTAATTAAATAATTATTAACCATTGATTACTTCTTTACCACTTTAAATACCAATTAAAAACTTAATTAATCAAACAATAGTCATTAACTTAACTTAAGTGTTGATTAATTACTAATTACCTTCTTAATTACTAATTAAGGCTAATTACCTTTTTATTTAACTAGTTAATTAATTAAATAATTAGATTACAAAACTTAATTATTGTTGAATTACTAATTAAGTTTGTTTTGAAAATTTTTACAAAACAATTTCAAGTTAAAACTACTTGAAACTAAAATCGATAAGTTTCGTCGAACTACATCCATAGCGACTATCGCTATGGGTGCAGTTCGCTCTAACGTATTCTTAGCGAACCACTTCACAACCCCTTATTTTTTTATGGTTTTAAACATTCTTTAGAAAATTTAAAAGAAAAAAACTTTTGAAACTAAAGCTACAAACTTTAATCCGTTTTAAAACTTTGAACTTCGAAAAACAACTTCGATTCCAACCGGATCTCAAATCCATCACAATTACACAAAGTAACTAACTTTGTTTACCAAAACTCATGCCATAGCTCATGTTTTAGAATCAACACATTACTAACACAAACCATCTTCATCATAGGTTGCAAGTATACATCCATATATACATGCTTGCTGACTTTACAATACAACATCGATTTCCATAACCAAATCAAGTTATAATAAATCATCCAAATCATAATCAAACCACATGGTTACCATTCAACTTCTACCCTATATTATCACTATAATAATGAATTAATAATAAAGTAAAAATCTTATCCAAAATAAGGTAGTTTACTCACTGAAAGCTTTACAAATCTCAAAGCAACTTCCACTAGAACTTTGATATATGCTAGCACTTGGTCCTAACTTGCAAACGTGATGCTTTTGGATGCCTAAAAACCTAGATTAGGCTCAGCCATGGTCATATTTGGGCTCGGCCTAATGTGTTTTTGGTGGAAGGGGACTTGATTTTGGAAGAGGAAGTGTAGAGATGGATGTAGAATGGTTTTAGTGAGCTAAAGAGAAGAGTTTGAGTGGAAAAGAGTGATTTTTTTCTAACTTTTACAAACTATGGAAGCCATGGATATTTTAGAGAGGAAGTATTAGAAAGTGAAGAGGAGAAAGCAAATGAGAATGTGTGTGTGTATGGATGTATATTTATAGGCAAAAAGAATTGGAGAAAATTACTAATTTACCCTTTAATGATTTAACATAATATGGCATGATATTGAAAAATCACATCACTTTCCTACCCCTCTCCCTTGTCACATCCCCCTCCTTCTCTAGTCAAATCCTTCAGCTCATGATGAGTAATGATATCTAATTATGAAAATATTAAGATATGACAACACTTAATAATATATTTTTATATATAATATTTATTATTTTTAAAGTTATGAATTATCACATCACCTGTTAAATATAATTAACATAAGATAATTTATTTCTAAGTGTGTTATTATTTAGTTAATTATCTACTATATATGTGTACATATGATGCACAAAGACGAACAACATTCCCGACCACTTTTCGGTGTCGAAAGGTCGAAATTTCGAAAAACGTTCTTCGGTCACATTTTCTTTCTATGAACTATTTAATTTGGTAAAAAAATTTTGAAAACAATTTTTCCCTCATTATTAATTAATTAAAATGAGTTTATTTATTAATAAACCTCTATTTATTGACTATATAAAATATATATAATTGCCTAGTTAAAGCGAACAAACCCTGGGTCGTTACAGCTTGGCTTCGGGATTTAAGATAGGGGAGGTTACAACTTGGTATCAGAGCATAGGCTTATGAAACTTAAAATAAATTTCAAACTTAAAAATGATTTTGAAAACATAATCCTAAGGAATCAGAGAAAAGATTGGGAATTGGATAACGCTATAGTAATGTACTTGTATTTGTTATATATAAGCATACGCTTTATCTCTATTCTCCCATCTCTCTTAGGCTATTCTTCTTTATCTTGTAAAGGCTCGAATGCAGATTTTAAAGATGTAAGATATGGATGCTAGGAGTGGAAGAGTTAACATTGGTGGAGGAAGTACCATAACCAATGGAAATGCCAGACCAAACACTAGAAGGAATCCAGGTCGGGTACCAGCTGCTAATGTGAGTGTTGGAGAGCCACAAGCTGATATGGGAGCTATGTATCAGTTCTTCATTAATATGATGCATGCTGGAGTTACTGCAGGTTTAGTCGGAGGAAATGTTGAAGGAGGAAATCAAGGAGCTCCAATGGTCAATAACTATGCAGTACTAAGTAGATATTATGCCAAGTTTGGAGGGAAGCCGTTCATTGGGACTAAGGACGCAATTGAAGTGGAGAATTGGTTATTTCATTACGAAAGGATCTTTGCTGATTTAGGGCTTAATGATGAGCAGAAGAGGAGGCTTGCTTCTAGATAGTTGCAAGGAGCAGCTCTGTACTGGTGGAACAGTGTTACTTTGGGAGTTAATGAGGAGAGCATGACTTGGGTTGAATTTAGAAGGAGGTTTGAGGAAAGATTCATGTTAGAGATTGCTAAGTCAACTCTGCTTAGGAAGTTTATGGAGTTGGAGCAGGGAGACATGACAGTGCTTAAGTATGCAACCAGATTTGAGGAGCTATTAAGATACGGATATGCTACGTTTGATATAGTTATAAAAAGGAAGGAGAAGTTCATCCACGAACTGAAACCTGAACTTGCTAAAGCCACTTTGCCACATATTAGAGATCCATGTGATGTAGTTGTTGAGATGACTTTGAGACAGGAGGAGATGCTTGCTTTTCATGATGGTAACAAAGTAGGGGAAGCTCAAGGAGGGGGGAACCAGAAGAGAAAGTTTTTCCATAAGAAAGGTGCTCAGTAAGGAGGAGCATCCAAGAAAAGGAAGGCCGATGTAGTTTGCTATAAGTGCGACAAGAAGGGACACTATGTCCACGAGTTTCGGACAGGCAAATGGAAGAAAGTTGCTGATAAGAAAGAGGTTAGGCGCTTTAACTATGATCAGATTGGACATTATAAGAACTAGTGCAAGGAACCAACCAAGGATGGAAATGGCAAGGTGTTTGCATTGGAACCAGTTACCTCAAGACCAACAATAGAGGAGAAAGGAAAAGCCGTGTTGGGAGGTACGCTTCTGATTCATAGTGTATCAGTTAGAGTTCTATTTGATACTGGTGCATCACATTCTTTTATATCTCATTGTTTGGTAGATAAGCTTATCCTATAACCCTCTATCTAGTTACTTCCTTAAGGGTTGCGAATCCGATAAGAGGGTATGCGACTCTTGGGATGAGATGTGACCACTTAGAATTTGAATTGTTAGGTCATATATTTGCTTGCAGTTTGCATGTATTTGATTTCGTGGGGTTCGGAATTATTTTGGGTATGGATTGGTTAAGTAAATACGATGCTAGGATATTCTTCCATGATAGGAAAAAATCACTTAGACACCCTAGTTGTAGTGATCGGGGTATATACTCCGTAGAAAACCCTAGTTT
Source organism: Allium fistulosum (assembly GCA_030737815.1). Taxonomy (NCBI): domain Eukaryota; kingdom Viridiplantae; phylum Streptophyta; class Magnoliopsida; order Asparagales; family Amaryllidaceae; genus Allium; species Allium fistulosum. The sequence goes on along the minus strand of CM060906.1, from coordinate 194,686,256 downwards.
TAGGGTAAATGCTTTGTTGGATGTTATAGAGGAAGAAAATGAGTTGAATCGAGTTTTCATTGTTACAGAATTTGCAGACGTCTTTGAGCCCATAGTAGGACTACCATCAATATGAGCTATTGAGTTTTAAATAGATTTAGTACCCAGAGTAGAATCAGTGAGTAGACCGCCAAGTAGAATGACACCTACCGAGATGAAGGAGCTAAATGTGCAGTTGGTGGATTTGGAAAGTAAAAACTTTATTAAACCTAGTAGTTCGTCTTGAGGAGCAACCACGGTGTTTGTAAAGAAACTGGATGGATCGTTAAGGTTGTGTATCGACTATCGTAAGTTGAACGAGAAGACGATAAAGAATCGATATCTGTTACCTAAAATTGATGATTTGTTCAACCAGTTGAGTGGAGCCAAAGTATTTTCCCAATTGGATTTGGCAACAGGATTCCATCAGCTTAGAGTGGCGGTGGATAGTATTCCTTTGACGGCGTTTAGGACAAGATATGGATCGTACGAATGGTTAGTGATGTCGTTCGGACTGACTGATGTACCAATATTCTTCGTGGACTTGATGAACATAATCTTCCGAGAATATTTGGACAGATTCGTGTTAGTGTTCATAGACGACATTTTGATATACTCTAAAGATGATAGGGAGCATAAAGTTCATCTCAGAGTGGTGCTGGAGACATTGAGGCAGCATCAACTAAAGGTGAAATTTTCGAAGTGTCATTTCTAGAGGAAAGAAGTGAAGTTTCTTGGTCATGTAATCTCAAAGTAAGGGTTGTCAGTAGACCTGGCTAAGATCGAGGCAGTGAATAATTGGAAGAGACGCGAGACAGTGAATAATTAGAAGAGACCCGAGAGAGTGACTGATTCTTGAATTAGCTGATTATTATCGGAGATTCATTAAGGATTTTTCGGGGATAGCAGCACCGATGACTAAGCTAACTCGAAAAGATGTGAAGTTTGTTTGGATTAATAAGTGTGAGGAAGCATTTCAAAAATTGAAACGCTTACTGACTAATGCACCTGTGTTAGTTGTTCCAGAGGCGAATCAGGACTTAGTAGTGTACACGAATGCATGTGGAACAGGGTTAGGAACCGTGTTAATGCAAAAAGGTAAGTAATTGCCTACGCTTCATGACAGCTTAGACCGCATGAAGTTAGATATCCAACTCATGATTTGGAATTAGCTGCAGTAATTTTTGCATTGAAGGTGTGGAGACATTACCATTTGGGAGAAAGATTTGAGTTGTATACGGATCGTAAGTCATTGAGATATTTATTCATTTAGAAAGAGTTGAATATGAGACATTAGAGGTGGTTAGAGTTTTTAACCGCTTATGACTTTGGAATTGAGTACACGCCGGGGAAAGGCAATAAGGTTGCAGATGCACTTAGAAGGAAACATTTGAATGCAGTATTAGCAATGATAGCTGAGTGGAAAGATTTAGAAGCATTGACTACATGTAGAATACAGTGGAGATCTGAAGCTAGTTCTAGTAAGGAAACTACTATGTGTCATGTTTAGAAGTTCGACCGATGATGATCGAAAGGATTGCTTCTAAGCAAGGGGAGGATCCATTATTAGCTGAACGGATCAGAAAACTAAGGAATGAAACAGAGAGCGATGACTTGAAAGATTTCAATCTTGACCAGAATGGATGGTTGAGGAAGAAAGGAAGACCGTGTGTTCTGAGTGTGGGAAACATTAGGTAGGAAGTTCATGGAGAATGCCATCGTTCAAAGTTCACCATTCATCCGAGAAGAACTAAGATGTGACAGGACATGAAAATGAGTTTCTTCTGGGAAGGTATGAAGAAAGATGTAGGTTTATGGGTGGGGCAGTGTTTGAACTGTCGACGGGTAAAAGCTGAACATCAGAAACTAAGCGGGTTACTTCAGCCTTTGGATGTTCCAGTTTGGAAATGGGATTCTATCTCAATGGATTTTATAGATCGGTTGCCAAAGTCGAATCGAGGAAATGAAAGTATATGGGTCATAGTGGACAGATTAACCAAGAGTGTCCATTTCATTCCATTTAAGTCAACCAGTACGACACCTATTTTTACAAAATTATTCATGAAGAATATGGTTAGACTGCATGGAATTCCTAGTAGTATAGTAAGTGACAAAGATTCCTTATTTACTAGTAAGTTTTGGAAGAGTCTAAAGGAGACTTTAGGTACCAAGCTCAAGATGAGTACCGCTTACCATCCGCAGACAGATGGGCAAACGGAAAGTGTTAACAAAGTCTTGAAGGATTTGTTAAGAGCTTGTGTGCTAGACTTTAGAGGATCATGGGAAGACCACTTACACTTAGTCGAGTTTCGTATAACAACAATTATCATACTAGTATAGGGATGGCACTGTTTGAAGCTTTGTATGGAAGGCCGTGCAAATTTCTCATTTGTTGGTTAGAGACCGGGGATAGGTTAGTTCTTGGTCCAGATTTGGTTAGAGAAGCTGCAGAAAAGATTGAGTTAATTCGAGCTAGAATGAAGGAAGCTCAGTTTAGGAAAAAGAGTTATGTTGATAGGAGACGGAAAGACTTAGAGTTCTCAATTGGGGATCATGTTTTCGTCAAGGTGGCACCAATGAAAGGTGTAATCAGATTTGGAAAATCAGGAAAACTAGCACCGAGATTTGTTGGACCATTTCCTATTATAGAAAGGATCGGGAAACTCGCGTATAGGGTAAAGTTACCGAAGAGTTTGGCAGGAGTCCACAATGTTTTTCATATTTCTCATCTAAGAAAGTGTATTCGAGATCCAGAAACTACTATTGCACCGACTACGTTAGACGATCTAGTAGTGGAACCGGATATGACTACAGATAAAAAAATAGTTCGCATAGTTGCGAGAGATGAGAAGAAACTAAGGAGAAAGACAGTCAGATTAGTCAAAGTCCAGTGGAGTAACGACGAAAGAGACAATACTTGGGAAACTGAGAGCAGGATTAGAGATACTTATCCTTTTTTTTCATGGTATGATTTACCTTTATGTTTGATTGTTATGAGTACCTTATCATAATTTCAAGGACGAAATTCCTTAAGGAGGGGAGCCTGTAATGACCACAATTTTGACTAACATTGTAACGACCCGTATTTTTACGGATCGACCCGTATTTGCAGGATTGGGAGCCATGTTTTCAGAATGGAAGAATCTCGAGTATTTAGCTGGCTTTGACTTCAGGCCCAGACGTAAAGCGGAACCTGAGATGTTGGTAAACTTATCGATAAGACCGACTCTTGTGGAAAGGATTGGCGAGAGTCAAAAGCAAGATGATAAGCTTGTCAAGATTATCAGTGATTTGGAATCTGGATTGGATCCAGAAAAGGATAAAGGATTCGAGGTCGATCGAGAGGGTTGGCTTCGTAAGCAAGGACGACTAGTTGTTCCCGATATAGATGGATTGAGGAGTGAAGTTCTGAGGGAAAGTCATCACTCGAAGTTGACAATTCATCCAGGTGGAAATAAGATGTATCGGGATATGAAGAGAACCTACTACTGGGAAGGTATGAAGAAGGATGTTGGAAATTTTATTTCCAAGTGCATGAATTGCCAGTTGGTAAAAGCCGAACAGAAGAAGCCAAGTGGATTGCTTCAGCCATTAGAAGTTCCTGCCTGGAAGTGGGAACAAGTGTCGATGGATTTTATCGATGGATTACCTAGAACCAGAACGGGAAATGAAGGGATTTGGGTCATCGTAGATCGTCTGACTAAGAGTGCAAGATTCATTCCTGTTCGATCGACTAGGACCGCATCAAAGTTGGCTGAGTTGTATGTTAAGTGGATCGTTCGATTCCATGGTATTCCGAAGAGTATAGTGAGCGATCGAGACCCATTGTTCACTAGTGGATTTTGGAAGAGCTTTCAGGAAGTTTTGGGAACCGAGTTGTGTTTGAGTACAGCTTATCATCCCCAAACGGATGGTCAGACCGAGAGAGTCAACCGAGTTTTGGAAGATCTTCTTAGAGCTTGTGTTTTGGATTTCGGAGGATCATGGGAAGATCACCTTCAGTTGGTGGAATTTTCATATAACAACAGTTACCAGTCGAGTATTGGTGTGACGACCCGAAATTCCACACCCGGAAAATCGCATTATCGATAAGAAAGAAAGGGGTGAGAAATAGAAAAGATAAAGAAGAAGGGACAAAACAACATCAGAATCTCAACAGCGGAACGAATGAAATATAATATATCACATAATAGATTACATAGTATCATATACATCAGAGTTACACAGATAATACAACACATACTAGACAGTTATAAACACCTGTCTAGTTAATACAACTCGATACAACTCAAAACATCACAGAGATACAACACAGCGGAAATGTACATAAACACTAACACAGCGGAATCAATATATCTATACGCTGAAGCCTCCTGCTCCATTGCTCCTCCACAATTCGTCAAAGCTAACCTGCTACCCTTGGCTACTCGTAAAAATTTGAGTACTCGAGAGTTCAGGAAAAACAGAAATAAACTCCGGGTCAGACATGGGTCTGGTATGAGTAAACGGTTAAAGCTGTTTAACTTTGAAAAGCCTTTGAAACAAAGGTATCACGTAAGACTCCCCACACATAAACATGGGTAAGTTTTTACCTTACGCTAACCAAAACTTTGATAGGAAATCCAGTGATATTATAATAGTGTCTAGGGTTTTCAAGTAAATAGAAAATAGCCGAAATTGTTACATTCATTAAATTCCAGCATACTAGGTTTACAATCAAATCCGAGGGCGCTTATTGGATTTTGGATTCCATACAATGGCAGGGCTACCGGGGTACCGCCCGTCACAGTACGTGGCCTAGATCACCGTACCGAGAACCCACCCTAAGTTCCCTGCAACACAAAGCCGGAACCATTCCTTACTGAACAGTTCCAAATAAGATAACCCCGCGGTTGTAGCTAGCAACCGCCACACAGCCGAAATGAAAAAGGGACTCTAGACAGGGGTATATCTTACTCTCAAGTGGGTGCTACCCACGAAGCCTTGCTGCACCTCCCCTGTTTTAGCCATTCCCAGTTGATGAGGCTTGAGGTCACGATTACCTTTATTGAGCACATCACTTAGAATGCTCATCGTCCGCCTGACGATGTTCTGAAAGCATTCAATCCATACAAGTTCGTTCCGAGTTCGAACGAAACCGAAGGCATTATCTCGTTACACTCATTTTGGAAACATCCTCAGAGTTAACGACAATAACCCTTGCACTCTGAATCTTCATCTTCACTTGAGATTCACGACCTAACGTTAGATTGGATCGATGTGGTTTTCGGATATCCAAATCTGGAAACCCGATCCCGGTCTCATCGAAATCCAAACCGTGTCTTTTAAGGTCAAGTTGTTTTAAAGTTAAAACAATTTAATTCAATTATCTATATACACAGAGATAGATAAATCACAATATAACAATGGATAATAACATCATCATCATAAACAGATAATCCATATTATCTACTCAAACAGATAATCAATATCATCATACTTAAACAAGCATCCATAACACATAGATATTACTCATATCTGAGATCACAATCAATCAAGAAAATCAATATCATCCATCATAAGTAATGATTAATAATCACACATTTATAATTAATTTAAAATAAATTAAATTAATTACAAATCTCTAATTAATTTAAAGTAAATTAAATTAATTACTCCATTATTATAAATCTTGCTTACATAACCATTAATTAATTACAAGTTAATTAATTAATCATTTCCTACTTCCATCTTAATTTATCATCCTTGATTAATTATCTTTTAATTACACTTAAGTAATTATCCTTTAATTATTTTCACAGATTAATTATCTTATACCAAATATAGAAAGTAACCTTTTAAATTACTAAAATTAATTACATTACTTCTTTAACTACTTTCATAAATGAATTCCTTCATTTATTAATTATTTCCAAATAAATCCATTTTAACTTACATCATTAATTACAATATTTAATGATCTCTAATTACATTTATTTTAGTAATATATCTTCAATTAACCAAATTGTTAATCACCTAGATTAACTCCATTCAGTAATTAACTACCCTTAATTACTTCATTAAATAATTTAATTACTCCATAATTAATTATTCTCTAATTAATCCCTTGATTAATTTATACAAAGTAATTATACCCAAATTACTCTCATTTTTAAATCATCCATAATTAATTACTTCCTTAAGTAATTATACTTACCATATCATCAAAGGTTTATTTAAATTAATTAAACTAAATTAATTAACTTAAACAATTCATATCAAACTGAATTTATTACAATGCGAAATAAATTTTTTAATTATTTCCATTAGTAATTATACTTAAATAATCAACTACTGATTATCTTAAATTAATAAGCTTAATTAATCATCAAGATAAATCATATTTATTCCATTATTTAATCATCCTAGTTAATAACATTCATTCATTTTTAACACTCCTTTAAATTACTTTTCTAAAGTAATTAAATTAAGATTTATTATTAACTACAATTAAATTTCATCTTTACTACTCATAAATAAATCTTTAATTATTTTATTAATTAAGTATTCAATGTAACTTAATTAATTCTTACTTACTTTATTAATTAATAATCATAGATTAACAATCAACTCTTATTTAATTAATGATTCTTAATTATCCATTTATTACCAATTAATTATCTTAAGCCTTAATTGACAAATTTAACCTTTAATTACTAAGTTAATTAATTCATCATTAATAAATCAAATTAGTTTATTATTCATTTTAATTAACTTAATAATTACAAATCTATAAATCTACATTTATTTAAAAGGAAAGGCATTTTCTTATTAATGGTCAAATTTTCCTTTATAAATGCCTTTGAAACATTTACCTTTGACTTTGCTTTTATGTTTCATTTCAATCTTAGATTCAAGGTAATTACCACTTAACTTAGTTAAATTAAAACATTTTAAATATACTTTAAACATTATAAAGTTATTAAAACATTTTATTTTTATACAACTTATATTTATTATAAAAACTAGGAGACAAGTCAATTTGAATCCTATCTTTAACATTTTGATTTTACTTTGTTTTTAAAACCCAGTTTTTAAATTTAAAACTTTAAAACTGCCAGGCTTCAAAAACAGGCAACATAACAACACCCTGAGACCTCCCCTATACAAACCCGAGTGGCCCTTCGAGTTCTCCACGTATTACCCCGAGACTCTCCTCTGATCTTCACGCAAACTTCTTCTTCTACCTGATCCTATTGCTTCGAGTCGAACACCAACTTGCTTCGAGACAAAACCCCTCCTACTCGAGAAAAACTCGAGACTATCCTGTCTGCTCAAACCTAAGTTCCACCTGAAACGCATATGCACTGTGCACGTGCACGGAGCCGGCGAGCTTCTCCAGCCATCACCTCATCGCCGAACAAATCGACGATCATCCCAAAACCATCTCCGACCCACTCGAGCATCACCAATTCCTCAAATTCGAAATCGAGAAGTAGAACGGAACCTGGAACCCAACCAACAGGAACTTGCTCAACCCTGTCACCGTGCTATGCCCACAGCTCCGACCACCTGAAAGTCAATCCCTCTGGCCACGACTTCGACTACGCATTAACTTCCATTTCCCAGACCCCTGTTGAACTCGATCAACAATAGTGACCACGGTGATCGATTTTTCCTAGCTTCGTTAATCTAGGGTTAAAAACTTCAAACTCAAACTACTGTCGCCACCATGACCGTGGCCACCTACGACCATTTTTTCACTCATCCCCATAGGCTCCTCCATCACCTCACACAAACCCGACCACTCTCGACCACATGATCATCGGAAATGCTCGAAAACGTGATTTCCAGACCAACTCAAATAACCCATTCAATACTACACTAAAAATTATGAACTTGATCTCAAAAATCCTATCTTTTGTATACAATTTCAGATATATAATTTTATCAACTAATTACAATATTTGGTTTTTAACATCTTTCCAGTTTCCCTAGGATTTCTTTGCTTACAGACAATGTTTACTATCTATAATTATGGCAATTATTTTTAAAGCTTTGTTAAATTTAAAACAACCAACTTTGTTTTAAATACCTAAGTCTAAAGAAATTTGAGTGAGAAGAAATTGAAAGTAAAGCTAAGTTTTAAATCTCCAATGTTTAAAACAGAGATGATCACAACAGTTTATCTAAACATACTCATATGTTTCCAGAGCCTTTAAAGCAATCATACAAACCCACTTTCATACATACATCACATATAACTTCAACCATATGTCATATGCATCTAAACTGAAGACATCTCAAGTTAACAGTTAAAGTCAGGGGCTTGAACTAAAATTTGAGGTGTTAAAGCTACAGATATGCACATATACATAAGTTCACAAGTATTGCACATACACATACATATAAACAAACATAATCACAGAAATTCATAGATTACTTAAGTTTTGTTTAAAAAGTTTACTCACCAGGCAATAAAACAGAGAGCTTATTCTTTGTTTGAAAAAGGGAGAAAGCCTGAAACTTGCATACATTCCAGTTTTGATGATTCCAGAAAATTTGAACTAGTTTGAACTTGAAAACTGAGATGTTTGGACTAGCTTTGAAACTGAAGTGCTTTGTTTTTTTTTCTTTCCTTTTACTTGGTTGTATTTGTTTAAACTTTTAGAACTGGAATTTCTCAGCCTTTTGTATACGAAATGGAATGAGGCAATTGATAAATAAAACAAGTATGCTCACTTGTTTATTGTCCAAGTACCCAAAAATTCAGGGATTTTTTCTAAAAAGAAACTAAAATGAAGCCTTTTCGTGTACTTGCAGTGATGGCATTCAATGCCTTGCTCTTATTAAAGTCTACAACAGCCCATATTTTATTATCCTTGTATGTACAACCTACATATGTTTACATTAGTTTACTTAGCTTAGCATGCTTCCTCTATTCATTCGTATATACAGAGATGAGTTTCTTGCCTGCAATGTATACTTTGTTATAGATTATTATATTTACTTGCCTTATATATCTTCTTATACTTAGGTGATTTTCAAGCTTGCAACATATATTGCCATAGTGTACATAATATCTTACTTAAGTTTTACTATAAAATTGATATGGTTATAGTTATGTTAGCTTGTATAATTATTGCTATCTCTAACATAAGTGTGTTTATATTTTATTTTAAAAACTCAAACTATCAAATAATTAATTACCTATTATTATTTTATTTATACTAAATTTAAATATTTATAAGGTATATTTTGTTATCTAAAATTATTGTTAATATGAGAGATTTATATAATTTGTAAAAGCATAACTTCTTTTTACAGTATATATAACAATTTTTATCTATAATAAAACCTACTTGTATAGACATCATATTATAAATAAAGCTAATTATTACATTAAAATGATTCATAAAAGAATTTATCACTTAATTACTAATTTTTATCAAGCTATACTCTAAAAAGAACACAAACCTTTTATTTAATTTAAATCCAAGCTAAAACCATTTAAACAATTTTAAATTAAATCTTGAGTATATTTTAAAGCCATATGATTATTTATTAAATATTGAATTTAAATCAAATTTACAACAAACATTGACTATTTACAATATATATACAAATATATATATAAATAAATAGAAAACAATTTATTAGCCTTTAAAAAGATAATTTATCAGTTAAATATTCATTTAAAAGAAAATTATTAATTCAATTCATATCTTATTATCAATTATCATCAAATCAATTTAATATTTAATATAGATTATTAAATTGATATTGTTCGAAATTCCGGGATATCACAATTGGTATGGCACCGTATGAGGCATTGTATGGAAGACCGTGTAACTCTCCGACATGTTGGTTAGAGACTGGAGAGAAGTTGATGCTTGGGCCAGAGATGATTCGACAGACTTCGGATTGCATAGAGATCATTCGGCAACGAATGAAGGCAGCCCAAGACCGTCAGAAAAGTTATGCCGATAAGCGTCGTAAGGATTTGGAATTCGACGTGGGTGATATGGTTTTTGTGAAGATTTCTCCACTGAAGAATGTTATTCGTTTCGGGAAGAAAGGAAAATTGACTCCGAGATTTGTTGGACCATTCCCGATCATTGAGCGAATTGGGAAGCTCGCCTACAGATTGGAGTTACCAGAGAAGATGTCGAGTGTGCATGATGTTTTTCATGTATCGTATCTACGGAGGTATGTGCACAACTCGAATACAGTAGTTTCTGCTGATAGCCGTGAAGATTTCGAAGTTGATCCAGTCGATAAGAGACCTCGTAAGCCGGTTCGTGTTGTGGAAACCGACACGAAACAGCTTAGGAGGAAGGTAGTTAAGTTGCTCAAGATACAATGGAGTGATGATGATAACGACTGTACGTGGGAGGTGGAAGAGAGGATGAAGGCAGCTCATCCTGAACTCTTCAAGGTATGGCCCTAAGGTGTCGTGTCATCTCACGATATTGTAACTTGTTCTAGCGTTAGAATTCTGTACGCTAAGCTAGAATTGGATGCATGGTTTGTTGATTGCTATGGATGGTAGGCGTGCAGGATAGTCTTTGATTGCTTTGTTTGTTTGGAATTTCGGGGGCGAAATTCCTAAGGGGGAGAGAATGTAACGACCCGTATTTTTACGGATCGAAAAGTTCGTAAAAATCTGGAATTTTTAGCGTTGTTAAGTCGTTTCAGATTTTGGCGGAATTTTGTTAAGTCCTAAGTCGTGACCGAGTTAAGGAATTCGGCGAGTTAGGAGTTAAGTCGTAGTAGTTTAGGTCGTAGGGTGTTGGAGCGACCTAAGGTAGTGGATGACTTAAGGGGTAGGTCGGCGACGACCTAAGGAAGATAGGGGAGTGGTTTAAGTCGGTTGACAGTTTGGGACGACCTAAGGAATTAACCGAGTTAAGAGTTAGGTCGGTTGGACGAGTTAGCAAGTTAGCGAGTTAACAACCCAGTAGTTACCGACCTAAGAGTTAGCAACCTATAGAACTGACCGACCTAAGAAAGATGATCGACTTATAGGATTGGCGACCTAGGATAGTTAGGTCGTGGGCTTCTGGACGGGTTAACGACCTAAGGGGTAGGTCGGGGACGACTTAAGGGTTTGTAGCAACCTAGGAGAGCTGGTAGTTAGCGAACTATGTTAGGTCGCAAGGAAGTGTATAGATCGTATGTATGCGCTTATCTGTTAAGTCTTAAGTCGTAAGTCGCGTAAGTTGTTAGGTCGCGTGAGATAGTAAGTCGTGGAAGCGCACATGTTGTTAAGTCGCGTGTGTTTTAGTAGTTAGGTCGTAAGCGACCTATGGGGTGCTATGTTAGTTAGGTCGTAAGTAACCTTGTTAGTTAAGTCGTCCAGACGACTTAAGTGTTAGCTCGTTTCATCTGTTAAGTCGGAGACCCTGTTAAGTCGGATGCTGTTAGGTCGTAGTATTTTCTTAAGTCGTAGATCGTGGGTTTGTAGATCGGATGGTCTGTTAGGTCGATAAGCGCTTGTATGGTAGGTCGTGGTATTTCTTTTAAATCGTAGGTCGTCTGGAGTGTTAAGTCGGAGGCAGTTAAGTCGGCAACGACTTAGGAAGGGCGGACGACTTAAGAATCAGCCTATAAATACTTGTCCATTTCTCACTTTTTGGGATCCGGATTTCGAAGCGACGAAGTGCTGCCATTTTGAGAGCTCGACTTCTACACTTCTTCACTTCTTTTCTCCACTTTAATCTAGCGATTCCTTCCATCCATATTGAAGATCAAATCGAAGATCGAAGAGCTTAGATTGAAGATCTACATTCTTCAAAGTGAGATTTCATCGTTTGAAGCGGATTGGTGATAGATCTAGTTAGATCCTTCACTGTCCAGATCTGAAGCGTCGTGTTTTTGAGTTGTTTAGGTGATTTGGTGAGTGGTGATTATCTCTCACACGGATCCAAAGGAGTATATCGGATCGTTGGCTTGATTTGGTGTTAAAATAGTGATTTACATGCATTTTTGTAAACCTAAGTGTAGATCCATATAGATCCATTGTTCATGATGATTTGATAACCATTTCACTACATGATTAACCTATGCAAGTTCATTCATCAAGTTGTAGAGATATTTCTCATGTTTTCATGCTTGTTGGACTTTCAACACTTTATTTACGAAATTGCCATTATTGTTAATATTGTTCATTAGATCATATTTGAATGCTTGTTTACTTGGATTAATGTTTGACTTGATTGATTGCTATGAATTAGATGATTGATGATTTGATTTAGACAAGATGGTCGAAGATGATTCAAAAGCTAAGGGAAAGGCTCTTGAATTGGAAAAGCTGCACGTGGCATATGTAGCGGATGATGAAGCTCATATGGATAGATTTGATGATGATGTTGAGATGAGACTTTGCTATGATGATGATGATGCGAAGTATGATATGAGATAGTCTTGGTCTAATCCAGACGGGATCATTCCAAGCATGTTGATAACTCGGTGAAATGGTTCGAGTTGAGGATAATGGTTTGCTCGAGAGGCGCTTGAGCTAGTATGGAAATAGTCGTCGAGGAGGATGACTAGGAGGCTGAGATCTCATCGTTGTTGAAGGTTCTAGCATGCTCAAAGCAAGAGTACGTTGGGCAGATTCGATAGTCCCTGAAGGCTAACGATTGATAGTCAAGTACTCTGGGCAGATTCGATAGTCCTAGGCACGGGTCACGATGACGTGCAGAGTTATGTCTAGAACCGGGGTTTCCATTAGCCCTTGACGGACGGCTGAAAGATTGTGCCGGTCATTCAATTAACGGTGATATTGAGGCAATGATAACAGTGATAGCCAGAGTCATGGATGTTTGGTTGTATCGTCATTCGGTCTCAAGAGCGGTATTTTCTGGGTGCTTATCTGATCTTGGTTTAGGCCTTGGGGGTTTGTACTTGGAAAACATCGCCCTTGACTCGAGTGATTATTGCTTTACTTTAAATTGTATGCTTTGATATGCTTGCTTCTGCTTAGTGTGTGTCTGGGGGCTATCACTGTAGAAAGAGGTGGAGTGGGAGGGTTGTATTCCTATTCCTTTTCCTTTATGCTCTTTTTGGTATGTTGTTAGTTAATTTACTGCTCACTAAGACTGTTGTCTAACTCAAGGCTTTATGTTTTAACTCTTATTGCCTTGGGCTGTTCGTCCATTTTGGGATGGGAAGACTAGGTAGCAGGTGACAGGTGCTGTTCTTGCTTTCCACGATGCTGATATCGAAGACGAGCTGGATGGTTGCATATTGTTTTCTTACTATATGTTCTGGATGTTCCGCTGCTTTGTATATTCTCTGAGTGTTTGTAGTGAGGCTTGATGTATTGACTATTCAGATGTTTGTATTCAACTATTATGAAGTTTTATTATGAGATTTTATTTCTGTGAAGCTTCACTATATATATCTTCTATTGTATTTTGTCCATGCGCTGTGAGTAATACGATAGATTCTGTGTTTTATTTTACCCTGGCAATCGTCCATGGATGCCTGGCACACTTTACATCGCACTATCTCTAGATTCGGTGCAGGGGTCATGGGCGGTCGTCACATTTGGTATCAGAGCATTGGTTAATCGATTTTACCCAACGCTCGCTGACGTAACTATGTATGAGAGACGTAATTGTATTTTGATGGATGATTACTATATATAATATAGTAGCTTATTAGAGTTTGAGTCCTTTATGCAGTTGTTTCTCTAGATGTGCTAATCATTCCTTTTTATAGATATTGATAATGAGTCGAAGAGGGAGACCAGTTGCTAGGGAAGGCCGTGCTGCTGAAGGGGCTGTTGAGTATGCTGCTATGTTCGAAGCTATGATGACTTCGATCATGGGAAGGATGCCAGCTCCGGGGCCATCGGTGGATGTTGGAGTTCAAGTTCAAACTCCAAAACCGGTGGATTTTGCTAAGCTGTGTAAGGACTATACTGCTCTTGGAGAAAAGGTTTTCTTGGGGACAGAATCAACCATTGAAGTCCAGAGGTGGATAGATGCTTGTAGAAGGATCTTTGGTGACTTGGGAATTGAGGATGCAACTAAGAGGAAGCTTGCATCAAGGCAGCTTCAAGGAAGAGCTTCTGATTGGTGGAACTCTATCACCATTGATACTCCGGAGGAAGAGATTACTTGGGAGCAATTCCAAGTCAGATTTGAAGCTAAGTTCATTTCTACAGCTCAGAACTCTGTTCTGTTCAAGCAGTTTGTGGAGCTCAAGCAAGGAGGAAGACCAGTTCTTGAGTATGTTTCTGAGTTTGAAGCTTTGTCCAAGTATGCCTGGTCGTATATTGAATCTGCTTATCAGAAGAATGAGAAGTTTGTGACAGGCTTGGACAGTTATCTTGGGAGGCAGTTGGTGGATCATTTGGACGATTCGTTTGAGAAGCTTGTGGAGAAAGCTCTCAGGCATGAGAGTCTGTTTCCTAAGGAGGGATCTGTTGTTGCTGTGACCAGGGAAGAGTCTAAACCACGGCAGGGTGGAAACAAGAAGAGGAAGCAGCAGCAGCAGCAGAAGGGTAAGGATGGCCAGAAGAAGCCGAAAGGCAAAGTGACTTGCTACAATTGTCAGCAGAAGGGCCATTTCTCTAGGGATTGTAAGAATCCGAAGGTACCGATGAAGTGTCACAACTGTGACAAGCCGGGGCATATCAGGAAGGATTGTCCAGAACCGAGGAAGGACAAACAGATTGTGCAAGCTTATGCTTTGGGAGCCGTTCCATCATCTTCGAAAGCTCCTACCGCTGAAGAAAAAGGAAAGAGTGTAGTGATTCAAGGTACTCTCTCCATTTGTGGTGTTCCAGTTAGAGTTATATTTGATACTGGAGCGTCGCATTCGTTCGTTTGTAGCGAACTTGTAGGCCGGTTGGGTTTAGAACCGGATATTGTTGATAGGCCATTGGTTGTGACTAATCCAGTTGGGGGTTCGTCTTGTTTGTGTATGTTATGCCGTGGTCTGATTGTATCGAGTCATGATTGCTCTTTTGTTTGTGATTTCTTTGTTCTGAACTTTGCGGGGTTTGGAATTATTTTGGGTATGGACTGGCTTAGGAAGTATGCGGCAAAGGTTGATTGTGAGAGGTTGGAGGTGACAGTCGAGAATGTGGAGGGGCGAAAGATTGTGATACGATGTAAGCATGAAGAAGGCGTCTTCATGAGCTTCATGTATTCACTGGTTGTTCCACGGGATGGACTGTCATCTGTGCCAATCGCTAATGGATTTGAGGATGTCTTTGACGAAGTCAAAGGGTTACCACCGCATAGAGAGATCGAGTTTCGTATAGATCTAGTTGAAGGAGCCAGGCCTGTTGTGATGCCTCTTAGGCGGATGGCGCCTAGGGAACAGCAAGAGTTGAGGGTGCAAGTTGATGATCTTTTACAGAAAGGATTCATTCGGCGTAGTGTGTCCGAATGGGGTGCACCGGTTGTGTTTGTAACCAAAGCAGATGGATCGCTGAGGTTGTGTGTAGATTATCGTGAGCTGAATAAGGTGACTAAGAAGAACAAGTATCCATTGCCGAGAATAGATGACTTGTTTAATCAGCTTCACGAAGCTAAGGTGTTCTCTCAGATGGATTTGGCAACGGGATTTCACCAGTTGAGAGTGGCAAAGGATAGTGTGCCGAAGACTGCTTTTAGGACACCATCCGGTTTCTTTGAGTGGCTGGTAATGCCATTTGGATTGACTAACGCGCCAGCATATTTTGTGGATCTTATGAATAGAGTGTTCAGGGATCAGTTGAGTAAGTTCGTACTAGTGTTCGTGGATGATATTCTGATTTATTCCAGAACTGAAGAAGAGCACAAGACGCACTTGCGGATTGTTTTGGAAATCTTGCGGAAACATCAACTGAAGGCTAAGTTTTCGAAGTGTCACTTCTGGAAGAGTGAAGTGAGGTTCTTAGGCCATGTTATCTCTGGAAATGGAATAGCAGTTGATCCCGCTAAGGTGGCAGC
Organism: Allium fistulosum; assembly: GCA_030737815.1. Lineage (NCBI taxonomy): Eukaryota > Viridiplantae > Streptophyta > Magnoliopsida > Asparagales > Amaryllidaceae > Allium > Allium fistulosum. The sequence goes on along the minus strand of CM060906.1, from coordinate 194,670,306 downwards.
AATCCAGAATTGGGTTAGACCTAAGAATGCATCTGATGTGAGAAGTTTTCTTGGATTAGCAGGATATTATCGATGGTTTATCAAAGACTTCTCTAAGGTGGCTGCACCATTAACAGGATTGACGAAAAAGAACCAAGTGTTCAGATGGGAAGATAAGTGTGAGCAAGCTTTCAGAATCTTGAATGAGCGATTGACAAGTGCTCCTGTTTTGACTATTCCAAGTGGGAATGATGAGATGGTGGTTTACACCGATGCATGTGGTACTGGACTTGGAGCCGTGCTGATGCAGAGGGATAAAGTTGTTGCGTATGCAAGTCGACAACTGAAGCTGCATGAGAGGAATTACCCGACTCATGATTTGGAGTTAGCGGCGATTGTTTTTGCTCTGAAGATGTGGAGACATTATCTATTGGGAGTTCGATTCGAGTTGTTTACAGATCATAAGTCGTTGAAGTATCTTTTCTACTAAAAGGATTTGAATCTTCGACAGCAACGTTGGCTAGAGTTTTTGGCATCATATGATTTTGGTATAGCTTATACTCCGGGAAAAGGTAACGCAGTGGCAGATGCGTTAAGTCGAAGACATGCAGGATTGGGAGCCATGTTTTCAGAATGGAAGAATCTCGAGTATTTAGCTGGCTTTGACTTCAGGCCCAGACGTAAAACGGAACCTGAGATGTTGGCAAACTTATCGATAAGACCGACTCTTGTGGAAAGGATTGGCGAGAGTCAAAAGCGAGATGATAAGCATAAGCTTGTCAAGATTATCAGTGATTTGGAATCTGGATTGGATCCAGAAAAGGATAAAGGATTCGAGGTCGATCGAGAGGGTTGGCTTCGTAAGCAAGGACGACTAGTCGTTCCCGATATAGATGGATTGAGGAGTGAAGTTCTGAGGGAAAGTCATCACTCGAAGTTGACAATTCATCCAGGTGGAAATAAGATGTATCGGGATATGAAGAGAACCTACTACTGGGAAGGTATGAAGAAGGATGTTGGAAATTTTATTTCCAAGTGCATGAACTGCCAGTTGGTAAAAGCCGAACAGAAGAAGCCAAGTGGATTGCTTCAGCCATTAGAAGTTCCTACCTGGAAGTGGGAACAAGTGTCGATGGATTTTATCGATGGATTACCTAGAACCAGAACGGGAAATGAAGGGATTTGGGTCATCGTAGATCGTCTGACTAAGAGTGCAAGATTCATTTCTGTTCGATCGACTAGGACCGCATCAAAGTTGGCTGAGTTGTATGTTAAGTGGATCGTTCGATTCCATGGTATTCCGAAGAGTATAGTGAGCGATCGAGACCCAATGTTCACTAGTGGATTTTGGAAGAGCTTTCAGGAAGTTTTGGGAACCGAGTTGTGTTTGAGTACAGCTTATCATCCCCAAACGGATGGTCAGACCGAGAGAGTCAACCGAGTTTTGGAAGATCTTCTTAGAGCTTGTGTTTTGGATTTCGGAGGATCATGGGAAGATCACCTTCATTTGGTGGAATTTTCATATAACAACAGTTACCAGTCGAGTATTGGTATGGCACCGTATAAGGCATTGTATGGAAGACCGTGTAACTCTCCGACATGTTGGTTAGAGACTGGAGAGAAGTTGATGCTTGGGCCAGAGATGATTCGACAGACTTCGGATTGCATAGAGATCATTCGGCAACGAATGAAGGCAGCCCAAGACCGTCAGAAAAGTTATGCCGATAAGCGTCGTAAGGATTTGGAATTCGACGTGGGTGATATGGTTTTTGTGAAGATTTCTCCACTGAAGAATGTTATTCGTTTCGGGAAGAAAGGAAAATTGACTCCGAGATTTGTTGGACCATTCCCGATCATTGAGCGAATTGGGAAGCTCGCCTACAGATTGGAGTTACCAGAGAAGATGTCGAGTGTGCACGATGTTTTTCATGTATCGTATCTACGGAGGTATGTGCACGACTCGAATACAGTAGTTTCTGCTGATAGCTGTGAAGATTTCGAAGTTGATCCAGTCGATAAGAGACCTCGTAAGCCGGTTCGTGTTGTGGAAACCGACACGAAACAGCTTAAGAGGAAGGTAGTTAAGTTGCTCAAGATACAATGGAGTGATGATGATAACGACTGTACGTGGGAGGTGGAAGAGAGGATGAAGGCAGCTCATTCTGAACTCTTCAAGGTATGGCCCTAAGGTGTCGTGTCATCTCACGATATTGTAACTTGTTCTAGCGTTAGAATTCTGTACGCTAAGCTAGAATTGGATGCATGGTTTGTTGATTGCTATGGATGGTAGGCGTGCAGGATAGTCTTTGATTGCTTTGTTTGTTTGGAATTTCGGAGGTGAAATTCCTAAGGGGGAGAGAATGTAACGACCCGTATTTTTACGGATCGAAAAGTTCGTAAAAATCTGGAATTTTTAGCGTTGTTAAGTCGTTTCAGATTTTGGCGGAATTTTGTTAAGTCCTAAGTCGTGACCGAGTTAAGGAATTCGGCGAGTTAGGAGTTAAGTCGTAGTAGTTTAGGTCGTAGGGTGTTGGAGCGACCTAAGGTAGTGGATGACTTAAGGGGTAGGTCGGCGACGACCTAAGGAAGATAGGGGAGTGGTTTAAGTCGGTTGACAGTTTGGGACGACCTAAGGAATTAACCGAGTTAAGAGTTAGGTCGGTTGGACGAGTTAGCAAGTTAGCGAGTTAACAACCCAGTAGTTACCGACCTAAGAGTTAGCGACCTATAGAACTGACCGACCTAAGAAAGATGACCGACTTATAGGATTGGCGACCTAGGATAGTTAGGTCGTGGGCTTCTGGACGGGTTAACGACCTAAGGGGTAGGTCGGGGACGACTTAAGGGTTTGTAGCGACCTAGGAGAGCTGGTAGTTAGCGAACTATGTTAGGTCGCAAGGAAGTGTATAGGTCGTATGTATGCGCTTATCTGTTAAGTCTTAAGTCGTAAGTCGCGTAAGTTGTTAGGTCGCGTGAGATATTAAGTCGTGGAAGCGCACATGTTGTTAAGTCGCGTGTGTTTTAGTAGTTAGGTCGTAAGCGACCTATGGGGTGCTATGTTAGTTAGGTCGTAAGTAACCTTGTTAGTTAAGTCGTCCAGACGACTTAAGTGTTAGCTCGTTTCATCTGTTAAGTCGGAGACCCTGTTAAGTCGGATGTTGTTAGGTCATAGTATTTTCCTAAGTCGTAGATCGTGGGTTTGTAGATCGGATGGTCTGTTAGGTCGGTAAGCGCTTGTGTGGTAGGTCGTGGTATTTCTTTTAAATCATAGGTCGTCTGGAGTGTTAAGTCGGAGGCAGTTAAGTCGGCAACGACTTAGGAAGGGCGGACGACTTAAGAATCAGCCTATAACTACTTGTCCATTTCTCACTTTTTAGGATCCGGATTTCGAAGCGACGAAGTGCTGCCATTTTGAGAGCTCGACTTCTACACTTCTTCACTTCTTTTCTCCACTTTAATATAGTGATTCCTTCCATCCATATTGAAGATCAAATCGAAGATCGAAGAGCTTAGATTGAAGATCTACATTCTTCGAAGTGAGATTTCATCGTTTGAAGCGGATTGGTGATAGATCAAGTTAGATCCTTCACTGTCCAGATCTGAAGCGTCGTGTTTTTGAGTTGTTTAGGTGATTTGGTGAGTGGTGATTATCTCTCACACGGATCCAAAGGAGTATATCGGATCATTGGCTTGATTTGGTGTTAAAATAGTGATTTACATGCATTTTTGTAAACCTAAGTGTAGATCCATATAGATCCATTGTTCATGATGATTTGATAACCATTTCACTACATGATTAACCTATGAAAGTTCATTCATCAAGTTGTAGAGATATTTCTCATGTTTTCATGCTTGTTGGACTTTCTACACTTTATTTACGAAATTGCCATTATTGTTAATATTGTTCATTAGATCATATTTGAATGCTTGTTTACTTGGATTAATGTTTGACTTGATTGATTGCTATGAATTAGATGATTGATGATTTGATTTAGACAAGATGGTCGAAGATGATTCAAAAGCTAAGGGAAAGGCTCTTGAATTGGAAAAGCTGCACGTGGCATATGTAGCGGATGATGAAGCTCATATGGATAGATTTGATGATGATGTTGAGATGAGACTTTGCTATGATGATGATGAGGCGAAGTATGATATGAGATAGTCTTGGTCTAATCCAGACGGGATCATTCCAAGCATGTTGATAACTCGGTGAAATGGTTCGAGTTGAGGATAATGGTTTGCTCGAGAGGCGCTTGAGCTAGTATGGAAATAGTCGTCGAGGAGGATGACTAGGAGGCTGAGATCTCATCGTTGTTGAAGGTTCTAGCATGCTCAAAGCAAGAGTACGTTGGGCAGATTCGATAGTCCCTGAAGGCTAACGATTGATAGTCAAGTACTCTGGGCAGATTCGATAGTCCTAGGCACGGGTCACGATGACGTGCAGAGTTATGTCTAGAACCGGGGTTTCCATTAGCCCTTGACGGACGGCTGAAAGAATGTGCCGGTCATTCAATTAACGGTGATATTTAGGCAATGATAACAGTGATAGCCAGAGTCATGGATGTTTGGTTGTATCGTCATTCGGTCTCAAGAGCGGTATTTTCTGGGTGCTTATCTGATCTTGGTTTAGGCCTTGGGGGTTTGTACTTGGAAAACATCGCCCTTGACTCGAGTGATTATTGCTTTACTTTAAATTGTATTCTTTGCTATGCTTGCTTCTGCTTAGTGTGTGCCTGGGGGCTATCACTGTAGAAAGAGGTGGAGTGGGAGGGTTGTATTCCTATTCCTTTTCCTTTATGCTCTTTTTGGTATGTTATTAGTTAATTTACTGCTCACTAAGACAGTTGTCTGACTCAAGGCTTTATGTTTTAACTCTTATTGCCTTGGGCTGTTCGTCCATTTTGAGACAGGCAGACTAGGTAGCAGGTGACAAGTGCTGTTCTTGCTTTCCACGATGCTGATATCGAAGACGAGCTGGAGGGTTGCATATTATTTTCTTACTATATGTTCTGGATGTTCCGTTGCTTTGTATATTCTCTGAGTGTTTGTAGTGAGGCTTGATGTATTGACTATTCAGATGTTTGTATTCAACTATTATGAAGTTTTATTGATGAGATTTTATTTCTGTGAAGCTTCACTATATATATCTTCTATTGTATTTTGTCCATGCGCTGTGAGTAATACGATAGATTCTGTGTTTTATTTTACCCTGGCAATCGTCCATGGACGCCTGGCACAGTTTACAGCGCACTATCTTTAGATTCGGTGCAGGGGTCATGGGCGGTCGTCACAAACATTATTTATGACATTTAATTAGACAAATTAAATGAAATAATGTAGATGATTAAGGGATTGAGATTTGTTAATTAAAGGGGACTGTGCCTTAATGAATGTATAAGCAAAAGAGAATTAAAAAGAAGTAAGTAGGAGGAATAAGATAAGGGCAAAATAGGAATAGTTTCATTCTTATACCCTAAACCCTTCTACCCTTCATTTCTTATTCATTTCAACATTCATAAACAAAACTAAAACCCTCAAAGAGCTCGGCCGACCACCATTAAGAGGAATCAAAAAGAAGAAAGGCTAGGATCAAGTAGAAAGCTTGAAGAAATTAATCAAAGAGCAAATCTCAATCATCTTAACCCCAAGCTAAGGTGAATAATTATCTTACATCACATTTTTATATTTATTTCAGTTTCAAGTTAGATCCGAATTAATTTTGCAAATAATATGCCATGTAATGTTTGTTTAAATGGATATATATGGTTGTTGATGATTTATGTCCTTCATATAGATTTTATGATATGTTTAGATTAGAAAACCTATTAAATAACATCCAAATGACTTGCTTCTTTGATATATGGTCAAAAATATTATTTTATAAGTGGGTTTCATGTTTCATAATTTTCTAAGCAGTTGTGGATTTGTTATGAATTTTCTATGAAAGAAAATAGCTAATATTGGGTTAATATTAGTTTAAATTAATTACGACAATTATATACTGATTTTGGGTTTAAATTTAAATGTGTTAGAAAACATATTAAAAGTGAATTATGTGATTTTTAGGGAATTTTCCTATGTATTTTATTATGAGGAAATTAGTTTAAAGGAAAAAGTTTAATAAAATTTAATTTTAACGGACGTTAAAATTAAACTTTGGTCTGAAGGACAAGCGCCAAAAATTGTATTTCGTTCGTACTTCTGTAGTTTCATTTCTTCTGCAAACAATACTTCTGTAACAAAATTTCTTCTGCAAACAAAATTTCTTCTTCATCAAACAATGGCAACCCAAACCGAAATCAATTTTCTTCCTCAAACTGATTTAAAAGCGCAATCGACTTCAGAATCTAAGTCGATCGACGTAAATCAAAATATTTCAATAAATCCTGAACAAATAAACGATGAACCTACGATTTCAAAAAGTAGGGTTTCCAATGCTATGCGTACAGCAGTAAAGAGAAGGCGAAAAACTACTTCATCAACGGCTGTTGATTCGGATGAGATTGATGAAGATACAAAGAGGACGAAAAAACCTAGGGCATGTAAAACTATGAATGAAGACGAAAGGAAGAAACAACAGCTTACTGATGAAAACGTCAATAGAAAAAGAAAAACAAAGGTAAAATAACTGATTATTTGATTTGTTATTGAATGATAGATCAATGTATCATTTGATTTGTTGCATGTATAATATTGATGGTAGAAAATAATTAGATGGATAATTTTTTAATGATAGTTCAGTATATCATTTGATTTGCATGTGTAATATTGAAATATGAAATGATGGATGAACATAGCATTCAGTCTTTGACAGATGATAGACAATGATAAGATGAATATTTATAGAATGATAGAAATATATAGCATTGAAAAAAATGTTGGAGAAACATATCATGATAGAATGATAGTTGAATATATCATTTTATTTACAGTATTTGCTAGTATAGTATGATAAATGATAGTTCAATATATCATTTGATTTACTGTTTTTGAATGTTATAGAATGATAGTTCAATATATCATTTGATTTACTGTTTTTGAATGTTATAGAATAGTTCAATATATCATTTGATTTACTGTTTTTGAATGTTATAGAATGATAGTTCAATATATCATTTGATTTACTGTTTTTGAATGTTATAGAATGATAGTTCAATATATCATTTGATTTAATGTTTTCGATGGTTATAGAATGATAGTTCAATATATCATTTGATTTACTGTTTTTGAATGTTATAGAATGATAGTTCAATATATCATTTGATTTAATGTTTTTGATGGTTATAGAATGATAGTTCAATATATCATTTGATTTACTGTTTTTGATGGTTATAGAATGATAGTTCAATATATCATTTGATTTAATGTTTTTGATGGTTATAGAATGATAGTTCAATATATCATTTGATTTACTGTTTTTGATGGTTATAGAATGATAGTTCAATATATCATTTGATTTACTGTTTTTGATGGTTATAGAATGATAGTTCAATATATCATTTGATTTGTATGCATCATATTAAAATATAATATGATAGATGAACATATGATAGACAAACATAGCATTCAATATTTCGACTTTAGAAGCATACAGTGAAAAAAAGAAATGATAGACAGATATAGCATTGATAAACATGGACAGTAGAAAGGTATTATTTATCACACTATTATAACAAATATATAATGATAGATAAATATATCATAACATAGTGTATATCAACAGTTGTCATTTTGTTATTATATCATAACACTAGTATAACTAAAGAATGATAGTCAGATATAGCATCACATGAAAAATGACAACTATATATAAAATTAGTCCATCCTTGTATGTTACCTGATTCATTACTATTTATGTTATTACATAGATTTTTGTTGAAATAAGAAATCTGACTGAAGATGAAAAAGCACTTCTTCAACAAAAAAGCCAACAAAAATTTGTCCAGCTGGATAATAATGAGAATATTGGGATGCACAAAATAGAAAATGTGGAAGAGACATCAAAAGACCAAGTTGAGACAATGCAGCAGTACATCATACAGTTGGAGAATAAATTGAAGAAAAGTGAAAAAGAATTAGAAAAGGAAAAACATAAAAGAATACAAGCAGAAGGCACTGTCATACAATTGAAAAAGGAAATCAAGATTTTAAGATCAAAAGAAAAAGTAGAAATAGAACCACCATCATTTGATCTCAAAATAACTCAGGAAATTGAAAAGATGCGGAAAGAGAAAAAACAACAGGATCAAAACAAACCTTCAGAGGCAACAGAAAAATCACCAGCAGTGCATGAAAAAATGCAGAAGAAACCAAGCTCTTTAGTTTTAAGGGTTAAAAAGCGCCAACGAAGGAGTAAAATTGATTCTGATTGCCAATATGAAATTGTGTGCAGAAAAACAAAGAAAAATGTTGACAATGAAAACCAAAAGCAACAATTTGAAACCAAGGAAGGTCAGAAAGAAAATACAAATGAACAGAAACAAGAGGAACAAAATGAAGAATCAGATTATGAACATGAATCTGAAACTGAAACAGATGAACAAGTCAGAACAACGGATAATGAAGAAATTATTGATGTTGATGGATACTCGCAATCAAGTAAAACCTACAAGAGTAAGGATATCACAAAAAGCAGTATTCTTCAATTATTGAATGAAGAAAAGCAAAACAAAATTCTTACTTTCTTCAACTTTAACAAAAATGAGAAGTAAGAATTATAATATTTTTTATTTCATTATATTTGTTACTAAATAAAATTGAAGGAAAATATAGTTCAATTATTAATTTTCAATTACAGCACTGTAGCATATGAAAAAGATGAAGGACACAAAGGAGGAATCACAATAGTTAAATCTATGCTGGAAGCTGTTCTGTTCGAGGGGGTTACAGATGGACAGGTATGCATCAAATTAAAATTATGATAACTGTCTAGGATGGGAGAATGAGTAATAAAACTAGCATTCATAGTTTTTTAAGTACATATAAGTGTATAGAATGAGAGAATGATAGTTAAAACTAGCATTCAAATTTCAAACTGCATATAAATGTATTGAATGAAAGAATGGGAGTTAAAAATAACATTGATATTTGTAAACCACATATAAATATATAGAATGTCCAAGATGACTGATTAAATGATCATTTTCATTTTTCAACGCATACAATGTAGTAAACATATAAATGAAAATGAATACTAGCATTAATATTCCTGATCCAAAATAAATTAATTATCCCATGAAACTTACAACCTTTGTTGTTTGGTTTGACAGATTATTGATTGGTTTTATTACAATCAAGAAATGTATGAACACAGTTACTACTTCACCACAATGATGATGGTATGTATAATCTTTTTAACATAAATGTTAAAAATTAATATAAAGTATTCTAATACATATAAATGTGCAGAATGCTTTAACACATGACCAGCAAACTGTGATCAAAGACATAGTTATACCAACAGTAGATGTCATTGTCAAAGATGAATTTACAGAGAAAATTTTCTTCCCTCTACATTACGCAAACCATTGGAGCTTGTTGATGCTAAATTATGAAACAATGCAGTGGAGTCATTATGATTCAACAAAACCAAAAAATAGATCAACAAGGACTTCAAACCCCAACTACAACCAAGCCTTCGTTCTTGTAAGAAAAGTATATTTTTGAAATCACTCTAACATTAATATACAGCACTAATTTTACTTCTTGCAGAAAGACAAAATTGAATTGATATTCAAGACAAAATGGGCAGAATTAGGAATACTGAACAAAGAATTTCACAAACCTAAAATGCTGCAGCCAAAAAGCCCACCACAGGATTCAGATTCGTAAGTAAATAATTTCATTTCTTCTCTTGTTTAAACTATCATTTCTATTTTTAAATTGCAGAAGAATGCATGAAATATGCAAAATGATAATTAAAACTAGCATTGCTAATTAACAGTTCATTGATCTGCACTTTTTGAACAAAAAGATAATGTATAAGCATGCACATTCCACACACAGCAATGTTGTCTCTATGAATGCATTGATTAATATTGTGATCGAAATATAAAGCTATGTTTTAGAATTCTGGAGTAAAAATAGCAATATTATTTTAGAATTAGGTTTTACTGTAATATGAACTAACATTTGTATATTTGAAACAGACTTGATTGTGCGTTCTTTGTCATGGTAAACATGAAAAAACTGGACAAGGATGAGGTACCAGAAAAATATCCAAAAGAAATGCTTAGAAACCTAAGAGCTGTAGTGGTGTATAGCATACTCAATGATCCACAATACAGTTGGTCACTGGAGAAACTCTGCAAAGATTCTACATAAAAAAAGCTGTTGCATTGTAACTTCGAAAAACTTTGGATATATTTGAACTCTTCGAGAAACTCTACAAAGAGTCTGATATGGAGTCTAAGATGGAATCTGAGATGGAGTCTGAGATGAAGTTTTATATGTTTTCCAGTAATTGAATTTTGTTCTCAATGTATAAACTGTGGAGATGAATTTGAACTTCTTGATTTGAATTTGATTTGATAATAGTTGTCTAATTTCAATGCATGAACTACAATGTATAAACTATCAATATACTCAAGTGTCATTTTTATTTGTTTTATAATGCTTTTATTGTATTTCTGATGTACCAAATGATGTTTTATACTGAAATGCTAGATAGAACTAGCATTATGCGAAAATACATTTCTCAGTGATTGAACAGTGATAAATAATGTGTGAATTTATCCAGATCTAATTTTTATATCATTTCCAATGTTTCAACTCCATTTCAAATATGTTGGCTATTGTTTACACTGTAATGCTACTTATAACTAGCATTAAACTGAAATGATAAACAGATATAGGCAATTATGGATATGGTAAGTGCTGGGGTAGAAACATGGAGATAGTGGTTTTATTGTAATGAAGATATCTCATTTACAAATAACAGAAGATATCTCATTTACAAACTGAAATGATAAACAGATATAGGCAATTATGGATATGTTATTTTCTGAAACAGAGAGATGCAGAATATATAATGAAGATATCTCATTTACAAATTACTATTAATTATTTTTTCCAACTGCTTTTTTTAACAATAACAGAAGATATTCAGATGCAGTGTAGAAGAAATATGGGAACAGATGTTCCACAATTTCATATAAACAATACATCATCATACTGAAAAATCATTACAAAAACACTAAAATAATCTAACCAAGTAATCATATAAACAGTATATCATCATCATCAAATCCTTCATTCTTGCTCAAAAGCTTACTCATTTGTATACAATGAAAGATGATTGATTTCAATGACAGAACACTGAATACTAATTATATTTAAATGCTAGTTACAACTAGCATTCAATTGAAATGATAAGTACATATAACATTGAATACAAATATCAATACCAAAATGCAGAGGAACAGCAGATATCACAAATTTAAAAAAAAATAACCAAAACATATCACATTTTATTTTCTAATGATTTCACAATGTCTAACTGCATTTTTCTATAAGCTTTAGCAGCTGTAAACTTAAAAAACTTCTCAATTGCAGTAACAAAACACATAGATTTTATTAAATTTTTGAAGAACCAAGACAATTCCTTTTGTTGTGGCCAACTTTATTACACTGACTGCATCTGTTTCTTTTACTTTGAGAATATCCAAATCCACCACGCCTCTTTGTAGATGGTCTTCCAGCACCACGAATTTCTTTAGGAGGCCTAATCAAAACATTATTTTCAGCAACAATTGGCTTATCAAAATCTGGAATTGGATTGATAGCATTAGCATATGAAGATCTGAAAGCAGTAACAGTGAAATAGTCCTCCACAAAATCATAAACTGATAATCTACACTTGTTAATGCACTTAATTGCATGAGCACATGGAAAACTAGTAACTCTCCATTGATTACAAGAGCATAAACGATTTTTAAGATCAACAACCTGTGACTTAGGAGATTTAACTTCAAACACAAATTCCGAAGACTTAAAAACTTCCCAACCAAAGCCATCTTCTACTAACTTTGACAAACGTTCCTCCATAACAGGACAAAGATATGTTGTCCATAGACAACATTCCTCTCTTCGTCTCGCCATTTGCTCCATAACTTTCACACGAATACCATCCAAACAAGAAGTTATAGGCATAACTCTATTTTCCAAAATCCAGGAATTGAAACTTTCTGCAACATTAGAAGAATACTCACCATAACGTTTTCCTTGAAAAAACAAATCTGCCCAATGGTCAAACGGTTTATCTCTTAAAAAATTTTCTGCAGATATACCCCCAATATCTTTAAATTTGGAAAGATATCGCTCAAAATCATACACATTAGAAGCTCTAGCACAAAGTTTAAACAACTCCACAATAGATGAATCACCTTTACCCGCCTTGACAACAGTACCAATATTCTGTTCCATGTGAAGTAAACAGTAGCTATGATATGAAGAAGGAAATATTTTGGGAACACCTAAAACAAGACCCCATTGACGATCAGACATAAAAACTAAAGGCCGATCTTCATTAAGCATTCCTTTCAGATGGGATAAAAACCAAGACCAATTAGATTCATTTTCATGCGAAACAATACCCATAGCAAGAGGAAAGAAACCTACAAAATAAATAATTAAGGACAGCTCAGTAATGAGAAACATGGATTATATTAAACATCAAAACCATTATTAAAGGTTAATAATTTCTGTTATACACAGTTAAAGTAAATTCAAAATGATATATGAATATAGCATACGTTATTTAAAAGTCTTTTAGGTACTGCTGCATAAAATTTTATTTCATGTTTTTGTAAACATTTCTACCATAAACATTTGTACTATAACCAGGTCAATCATTTAATAAAATAAAGCCAACAATTCTTGTGTAAACATGGCTGCATTATAATTATGAACAACTTTGAACAATGATAGTTTAATATATCATCACTAATAAAACAAATGAGTAAATAAAAAAAACTAAAATGGAACTCATACCTTGATTACCATTTTTAGCAGTAGCAGCTAACAAAACACCCGGTCTTCCCTTCAAAGCAGCTGCGTCTAAAAATATTAATGGCCGACAATGTTTAAATCCAAGAAGACAAGCACCAAAACCAATACAAACTCTCTCAAACTGATCAGTTGAACCATTAACTTCCAGGGCCACATAACTACCAGGATTATACTTTTGCAACGCTTCTAAATACCAATGTAAATCATTATATGACATAGCATCATCGCCATATATTTCTTTCAAAGCCAATTGTTTTCCGCTATAAGCATAATAATATGAAAGATTAAAATTGTAATCTCTTCTAAATTCCTTCATTATATCTGTTGGCTTCTTCATAGGAGCATCTCGAATTTGATCAACAATCAAAGATTTAACAAATCTACTTGAAATATTAACTTTATTAACATCTCTAAGACCGCCTCCACACGAATGAGCAAAATTGTAAGTTCTAATAAAAAACCGAGAGAGTAGACCGGGATCCGAAGAAGCATTAAGATAAAACTTACAACCATCCTTCAACCAAGAGCAATTAACCGATATTCTATCTGGATAATTTCTTATAAAAATCAAATCATAACCATTTTTTATTTGATATGCCATTAAAAACTCCCGAAAATCCTCAGCTCCATTAAAACAAAAACCAAGAAAATCCACAATAGTTTTTTGACAACCTTTCTTCAACATATCTTTCAAATAATAAGAAGAATCAGCATGTGAATCACTATTTGAACCAGAAGTACTACCAATTGAAGAGCTTTGAACACTTGCATTGCCTAAACCACAGCCAGCAATATCAGCTTCCTTAACACAAACATTTTCCTTAACAGTAAACTTAAAATATTGACTCTTCTTGAAAATTAAAAAACACACAATACTGATCAAATCTGAATCAGTATCAATGATTATATTCTTATTCTCAAGAACATAAGATATCTCAATAGAAAATGGACTTAGATGTGGCCAAACTTCACAGATTTCAGTCTTAACACCAAACAAAGAGGAGCCCGTCGTGAGATGACAAGAATAGCAATTCCCATTATGTTCAAAAATAACTAGCAAACTTTTTGATTCATCATCATAGATATCAGTACTGCAAAAGAAATTAAAAAAACAGTTAACAAACTTACTTAATATTATGACAGAGCAACAACAGAAAATGTTAAATTAACATAGCATAACAAATCAAAATGATAATTAAAACATAAATAAGAAAAATATAAATCAATTAAAAAGCAGATGATAAATGAACAGAGCACAAGCAAATTACAACAAAATATGAATACAACAGCAAAAAATGCTATATAAATATAGCATAACAAAAAAACTACATATGAAATTCACTCGTAAGATAGATGAACAGTAAAATTGTAAAACCTTAAACTATACTGAAGAAACAGAATAATACACAATAAAATCTTACCTTGCCATTGAAACAAATCCAAAATAGGAACTGAAATCTAGAAGAAGACAATCTATACAACGTACAAAAAAAAAGCAATTACTAATCGAACGATATTTTATCAGAGAAAGATAAAAAGAATATCGAAACAAATAAAAGTAATATACCTGAATGCAACGAAATTGTAAAGATCCAGAGCACGATGAAGATCGACAATGAAAAAACACGACGAAGATGAATGACAATCGAGAAGATCGAATACAAAACGCGTCCTTGAATCGAGAAAATCGACGAACACAGATCAGTAATATCAAAAAGAAGGTGGAGAAGAAACACAGAGGAAAATTTAAATTTTATAGAAGTTTGTCCTTTAGACGAAAAAAGTAAGCCCGCGTCCTTTAGACGAAAAAAAAACATGCGCGTCCGTAGGCCCAAAAACAGAAATAAAAACTTCCTTCAGCCTATTTTCCTGTTTTATTATTATAGTTATAAAATTATTAAGCTAAGGGACTTAAATGTTTATATGTTTATTTAAGGAGAAGGGCTTATTTGTTAAAGCATTTTAAATTGATAATTTCTGAATTCGATTGCACTTTTAGAAAAGGAATTTTGATAACGAAATGGCAACCAATTATGTTTTGACAAATAAGGTAAGTTAAGTGACAAGAAATTACTTTTAAAAGATAAAAATCAGTTTTGCTTGGATTTACTGTTTTGCCGTTTCCATCTGGTGCTTTTGACACCATACCCCCGCAAGAGAACCCCTTCAAAACCAATGCACATGGTACCAAGAAATTGGTACATAGTGCGTTGGAGAAAGGCGGAAGGTACAGTGTCGAAAATTTGCTTTCGAAGGGGTAGGAGCTATTTCTATTAACTTTGAGCCATTTTTGTTTATAAATGTTGTCATCGAAAGGATTGCCGCCTTTTGTTTTAAAGAAGCTTTCGAAAGGATAACCGCTCTGAACCTATTCAAAACCCCTGTTTCTGCATTCATACCTTTCAAACTAGTTAAGGCCACATTTATTTATTGCTTTAAAACAATGGTTTCGAAAGGGTGCTTTCGCCTTCTTACTTTGAAGCTGCCTTCTCAATGCTTTCGGAAGGGTTGGTTTCATTCTCTTTCTTTTACTTAGGAACAATGCTTTTGCCTCTGTTCTTTTATGACCCTTAGTTGTATTAAATGCTAAACCCAAATGGTTTCGAAAGGAATAATTATTAAAGGTTTTGAAGCACTGTTTCCACAATCCTCTACTTGAACTCAATGCCTTCGAAAAGGTTATAATAATTGTTTTGAAGGGGAGATCCCCAATTTTTTTGAAAAAGCATACTTTAAATGTTTAAATGGAAGATTTCCAATACTTTCGAAGGACAAGTTTAAATGGTTTTGAAAGAGGATGTCTAAGGTTCTAAGTAAAGCTGTCAAAAAGATTGTTTTTAAAGATTTCGAAAGGCATATTTTCAATACATTCAAAAGATATGTTTTGGCCTTTTGGCTTAGTGTCTCAAGGTTAAAGTAGTTAACTTATTTTGAAAGAGGTATTTTCAATGAATTCAAAAGGGATTGGTTAAGATTTTAAACAAAAGTTTCGAAAGTGTTGTTTTGGCCTAGTAGCCTAAAACTTTTAAGTTAAAAAGGGTTTTGACTTAGTTTGGAGGGACAGATAATCCCTTTAATTAGATTTCATCAACATTGTTTTGTGTAAAGTATATATCATGGCATAAGTGTTTTGAGTAAAGCAAAGTATATGATTTCCTTTTTTGTACAAAGATATGATTTCAGGGGTAAATCATTTGTAAAGATTATTTACAAGGAAATGAAATTTTATCAGGGTAGTTAACCCTAAGTATTTGATAGGAAATGAAAATTTAATAGGATAGTTAACTCTAAGTTTATGACTCAGATATTAGAGGACCAGATGTGACTGGTGTAGGGTCGCGCCCTATACTTTAGCTATTAGCCCATAGCTAAAATAAGTCCAAAATTCCAACGTGTAGGGCTTTGTCACAGGTGGGACTAAAAATGAGGTTACATACAGAAGGGAATATACAGAGTAAAGGTAGGTTATTGGTGAACCCGTAAAACCATTAGGTTCAGTTGACCCTAAAAGAAGAAAGTTAAGGGCAGTCGGCGTAGTATTGTGTCTAACAGAAGTTAGATTGTTGATTATGTCTAGTAGGCCCGACTCAGCCAATGGTTAATAGTTAGACAGATAAAACTATAGAGTGGACAAATGGTCCATTGATTTCCTGATTATTTGGCATATATGTACTTGCTATTATTGATATATATAATCAGTTTGATTGTAGGATTTTGGTTTGAAAAAGACACGCTTTTAAAGGATATTAGTGAGGGGAAACCCGTTCCACTAAGCGGCATGGTCTCACTTAATATCAGTAAATCGAGATGTAATAATATTATTCACACCAGGCCTTATGTCTGACTCGAAGTATGTTTTCCCCCTTAAACTCTCGGGTTCTCAAAATCTAATTTGAGTAGGTTGAGAGTTAAGGTTTTTCAGGTTTAGTAGGTTGGACGAATAAGCTTTCGAAGACGTGCAGGAGGCAAAGTTAGCTATGTAAGATCAATTTAGTTTTATTTCCGCTGTGATGAATTTATGACTGATAGGTCTATCTAGTACTCTGATGATCCAAGGGGGCATCTTCATATGTCGCTCTTGGCGTAATTTGTAACAATTATATTTGGTCAAAACCTGGGATTCTTTTTGGGATTATGCAACTGAATATGAAATATGGATTTGAAATGTAATCAGAAAAGTTTTTTTTTTTGAAATATGTGATTTTATTTCGTATTCATGTGCTTATGATATTATGAATACCATTAACATTACTGTATTTTTTCACCGGAAGTTATACTATGGATGACTGCAGCATCTATAGCGTTTAGCTTCGGGCCTCAAGATAAGGGATGTTACAGGTATTTCTAACTTAGGGTTACCAATTGGTGCATGGAATCCATTGTACCATTGAGGCGCATGACCTGCAGACGTGGTCTTGGAGCTGGGGCAGAGAGAGATTAGAATGCCAGTTTAGAGTGGGTAATATACTATTCCGTAGTACTCTTGGGTGTTGCGATAAGACCTACAGGCCAACTTCTTTTGAGGTGTTGGTTTTTAGGGGAGTCCGTAATATAGCTGTGACTCTTGATAGGTCTTTTTGGTAACTAATGGAAACTCGATGTGATTTATCAATACGCAATTTAAGCATATGTACAGTTCGGTATGCCCAACTTAGGGTTACCGAATAGTGGACGAAATGTATTATACAGAATAAAATATGTGGTTCAAGTGATATATATATATATATGTATGTATGTGTGTGTGTGTGTGTGTAATTATATATGCATGGTTTGGGTGATTTATATATATTGGTTTGGTATGCCTTCCTTGTGGCAACATGATAGAGCGAGGCACTTCAAGAACGAACGATGATCCATATGGGGATGATAATACTTCAGTATTATGTACTCGTATGGGAAGGGTGTACACGGGGTTTATCATTTACATACGGTTTTGGTATGTTGGTATAGACAACCAGAATGAAACGATGCTAGTGAGGGAATCCATTGTATTATTAAGCCACATGACCTACAAACATGGTCCTGGAGCAAGGGAAGAGAGAGATTGGAATGCTAGTTTAGTGTATGTTATATACTATACCATAATACGATTTGGTGCTATGATAGGACCTACAAGCCAACTTCTTTTGAGGTGTTGGTTTTTAGGGGAGTCCACAAGTTAGTTATGGCTCTTGATAGGTCTTTTTAGTAGCTAATGGAAATTCAAGACGGATATCAGTTATAGATATCCATATTTTGGTTTTGGTAATGGAGATGCTATGTTAGTAGCATTGTTATATTATTGTATTTGTTTTGCATTTCAGATTCTACGATAGGGATTAATGAATCAATTGGTGTTCGTAGCGGACTCTACCCATCAGTAATTATGTATATCAATTTATTCTCTATTTTTCATTTACCATTATGTTGTGTGTAGCATATTAGTTGGTTGTTTGTATTATTGTGATATCCATAATACCACTGCATTTGTACATTGGGTTACCTTTATTATAGTATACTGTTACATATCAGTCACACAATATTAGTTGTGCTGACTCGTTGATGATAGGAGAAGAGCAGGTTATGGTATGATTCCATACCTTTGAGTTAGGTTTACTTTATTTGCTTATGGATAGTTCGGATTATCCATAAGCCACGTTTGTGGACATGACTGACTGTACTTTAATAGTTTCCTATTTATTTGTATATAGTTTGGTATACAGTAGGACTTGCTTTACACTAGGCTTTATGTATGTTTCGTGTTCTTTTTGTCTGTTTGTGTCATGACAACTCTTAGGTACTCGATTAAGTAGTTTGGGAGCATGGTGCATTTAGGGATACGCTTCGCGGACACTTCGAGCACTTTGGAGGCGAAGTTGATACTTTGGATATATACTTGATATTATAGTAGTGCATGACATATATGTTGTTTATATATGAGACTTGTTGTATCATATATTGTATTATAACTTTCTGTATTGATATTTATTTATTAGTTACTTCCATCGGTACAGTCTCTTATATTTTGTTTACCCTGTCATGTTCAAATTTAATCAGTATATTATATATTATCATCCCGTTGTGAGATTCTATCATTGCGCCTTGGTTTGGTGTTTTGTTTTTTTTTATTTTTACCCAATAAGCTGTCTTTTGTGGTATTCAGGAGTCGGATTTCATCATTCGACATTGATTCAGGGTATTATGAAGAGTGGGTCATCACAGTTAGTATCAAAACTTAAGCTCAACTAAAAGTAGACCAGTTTGAGTTAAGCTACCTGGTAGATAGAGATACGTTGAGAGTGCGTACTTGTAATTTTTCTACTGTATAATACTGCATAAATCACTTGCCTCGTAAACTTTTATTTATTCAGTCGCTAGTTTGCTAGGGTATCTTCGTTTAAGGCTATCCATATGAGCTGACAAGGTGCACGAGCGACTACAGATAGGCAGTTTGAGATGCCTGATTGAATCATAGACTATTTGAATACCGCAAGGGATGTTTCACTGTTCGTGAACATTCCAACAACTATGGTAGGTGTTGGAGGTGGTGTAGCCCTTGGGGCATAGTAGTAGAAGTGGTTGACAAGCAAGATAGGACTTGGATCGATTCTAGACATTACTTTAAGTCTCGGTTTATTTCTGAGATTGAAAGGGGCATGCAGTAGCATAGCTTGTCAGCGAAGGGTATGTTAGCCAATTCAACCTTTTAGCTAAATGCGAAGTGGAGATGATTATCATTCCTTTAGATTAGACAAGAAGGCTTTCCTAGGGTCTTAATGCATGAATTTAGGGAATTACAGCTTAGTCATATCCCAAACTTAACCCCTCGTATTGTAGATTAATTCTTTTTTAATGTTTAATCTTATGTGAGGAACCTTGGATGTTAAGCTAAGGTGCAATGACCAAAAGTACTGCCATTCAAACCTGATGCACGAACATTTGAACAGAGCAGAGTTGTTTTGTGAAGTGTGACTTTGATTTTATATCCAAATAGGATTCGGTGGTTGCCCAGAAATGAGCAAAGACCAAGCGGATGACTTATATGTTTTGCACTGAGTCATTCATGCTAGAAGTGTTTAACATTGTGTTAGCACACCTTAAGTGATGGGATTAATTCCATGAGCTTCATTGGTATTTTTATACGATCGGTCCGTTCACATACCTTATAACGGTACTGTGCTTATGACATATTTGTCGTCTCTTACCGGTATATAAACAATTCTAAAATTTTGAAATAGTCACGGTACTATCAATATGGATCAATATAGCTGGTATCGGTTTTTACTATAAAGGAATCTCAACTAGCAGATTTCTTAAGTAATCTGCTTCTTCACTAGCTGTTGCTAGTGCTATCATCTCAAACTCCATAGTGAATTAAGCAAAAATAGTCTGTGCCTTAGATTTCCAAGAAACTGCTCCACCAGCTATGCTAATAATATAGCATGTTGTTGCTTTAGAGTCGTCAGATAAATTATTCCAGTCTGGATCACTATAACCTTCAAGCACAGCTGGAAACTTTTCATAATGTAATCCAATACTCATGGTTCTTTTAAGGTATCTCGTAACCCTTTCAATAGCATGCTAAAAGTTCTATACTAGGTCTACTAGTAAACTTGTACAGTAATCCCACAACATAAGCAATATCGGGTCCAGTACAATCAATGGCATACCTAATGCTGCCAATAATGCTCGCATAATCAGTTTGGCTTATGCTTCACCAATGTTCTTAAATAGTTTTACACTAGGATCATACGATGTACATGTAGGTTTACAGTCAAAGTAAATATGTTTCTTTATGTTCTTCTCAACATAATGAGACTGATCTAATGAAATTCACTTTTTGGACCTAGAAATCTTAATGCCAAGGATTACATTTGCTTCTCTAAGATCTTTCATATCAAAGTTAGCAATTAGTAGAATTTTCACATCATTAATAGCATGAATATTATAAACGAATATAAACAAATCATCAACATATAAGTATATACTAGTGGAAATTCCATTTTCAAATTATAATAAATACATTTGTCGCTTTTATTAACTTTAAATCCATTCGAAATTATTAAAGTATCAAATTTTTCATGTCATCGTTTAGGTGCTTGTTTAAGACCACATAAAGATTTATCTAACTTGCAAACTTTATGTCCTTGTCCAGGAATTGAAAAACCTTAAGGTTGTTCAATATAAATTTCTTCTTCTAATTTACCATTCAAAAAGGCAGTTTTGACATCCATTTGGTGTATTGCTAAATCATAAATTACAGCAAGAAAAATTAACACTCATATTGATGTTATTTCTATTTACAAGTGAAAAAGTACCCAAGAAATCAATATTTTCTCTTTGCCTAAAGCCCTTAACTACTGGGCAGGCTTTATAATTCTCTATCATGTCGTCAAGCTTTAGTTTCTTTTTGAGTACCCATTTACAGTCTATTAATTTGCAACTAGGTGGTAAATCAACTAAGAGCAAAGTTTTATTTGATTTAAGATAATCTATTTCATCCTTAACCGCTTCCTGCCAAAAGTCAGCATCAATAGAGGATAATGCTTCTTGGAGGTTAGCATGATCCTCTTCTATGATATAAGTAAAGAATCCAAGACCATAATCTTTATATAATCTAACTCTCTTACTTATTCTAGGTTCAGTTTCTATATCCTAAATAGATCCATTACTCATAATTACAGGAATATGACAAGCAGATATGCCCCCACTATTTCTTAATTTAAATGGAAATTTATATTCATAAAAATTAGCATCATTTGATTCTACTATAACATGTGCTTTCAGGTCATTAAATCTATATGATTTACTATTAATAGCATATCCAATAAAAACACATTCATATGCTCTACTCACTAGTTCAATTCTTTTAGGATCAGGTATTCGAATATATGTCAAACGTCCCCAAGTTCTAAAGTAAGACAAATTAGGTTTATAGTTTTTCAAAATATCAAAAGCTGAAATTTGGCTCTTTGACTTAGGAATTCTATTTAATACATAACAAACAGCAATAAAATTTCACCCCACCAATGTTTTGCTGCACCTAAATTTAATAAAAAAGCTACAACTAATTTGGTAAAGGTCATATTCTTTCTTTTAACCTTACCGTTCATTCCAGCTGAATAAGGTGCAGTTCTCTCATGAATTATACCATATAAATTATAAAATTCAAGGAATAAGCTAATTCATATATTTTTTCCTCTATCACTATGAAGTCTCTTAATTTTCTTATTAAATTGGTTTTCGATTCAATGACAAATAGCTTAATCATATCTAGTGCATCACTTTTATTTTTCATGAGATATACATGAGTGAAATCAAAACAGTCATCAACGAATGTGATAAAATATCTTTTACCATCCCTAGTTAACACACCGTCAAGTTCACATATATCAGAATGAATCAAATCAAGGTGTTCAGATATTCTATCAACTAATATATGAGGTTTCTTAGTAATTTTTACTTGACTACAGAATTCACATATATCAAAATCAGTTTGTGATATTTTCGAAATAAGACCTAAGGTACTCATTTTTCTATTATACGTTTTAACATGACAGTCTACTATGACAAATATTAACAAACAACGTATAAGCAGAACTAGTTACTCTATTCGATTCAACATTTAACTTAAACATTCCCTTATTAACATAACACCTTCCTGCAAAATGTCCTTATAAGTTGAAGTGTACAAATCAACCCCAATCACTTGAGTAAAACCATCCTTAGTAAGGAGAAAACCCAAAATCAAATACTTTCTCATTTTTGGAGTTTGCATCGTATCTTTTAGAACAACCGTCTTTCCACATGTAAACTTTAATTCAACGTTTCCAATGCTAGCAACTGTAGGGGTGTGAGAATCTCCAAGTAACACTTTTTGATCCTCAGTAGTAGTGTATGTGCTGAACATAGCACGATTATAGCAGACATGGCGTGAAGTACCAGTATCTACCCACCAACCCTTTGATCCTCCAACAAGGTGAATCTCAGAAATCATAGCCGTAAGAGGTGCCTCAGTCAAGTTTTCCTACAGTGCAGAAGCTGGCATGCTGCTCTGACACTTGCATGCCATATGACCTGGTTTTCCACAGTTATAACAAAGAAACAACTCTCTAAAGTCACTCTTTTGGAGTAATTTCCGTTGTCCCTTTTGGTACCCTTGCAAGTTCCAATTCTGTTTGCTGCGATTACGGTTCTGGTTCTTAAAGTTTTTAGGATTCGGTTTTAGAACTGCAGGCTTGATCTTTTTAGCGTTGTTGTTCGTGACAACAAGCACTTCTTCTTTCTGGTCCTGTTTATGATCCTCCTTCTTAATACCGAGGCGGGTGATCGAGCTCTTTAAGGAAGACCATTTAGTCTTGTGCTTAAGCACATTCTTAAAATCCTTCCAACCTCGGAATTTGTCAATAATTACAGCAATTTGAAATTGTTCATCTAAAGTCGTACCTTCGGCGATGATATCATTTTCGATTTTCTGGATTTCATGCGATTGTGCCTCCTCTGACTTATCATCTGTCATCTGGTGCTTCAAATAGCGACTGACTACGTATTTCTCAGTTTTAGCAGCCTCTGTTACATACTTCTTCTGCGTAGCCTCCCATATATCTCTTGCAGACTTGGCCGAATTTTGGTCATAAAGATCATCGCTCAACTCATTGAGGATGTAGTTTTTACATAGGTAGTCATTCTTCATCCAAATTTGCACTTGCTATGTTTGTTCGTCTGTTGGATTTTCTGGTAGCACTGGCTTGTCTGTTGTGAGCACATTCACTACCTTTCGTATAGTCAAGTAGAATTCCATCTTCTATCTCCAACATTTGAAGTGGAGGCCTTCAAAATGAAATGGTATAGAGAAATCATCGGTTGCAGGCATTGTTGTAGGTCTTAAAATTGTTTGAAACAATGTTCGGTTTTGTTGGTCAAGTCCCGTACGTCATTGCTCGTTTTAAGATGTTTCACCACTTTACTGAAAGTTGTTCAGAGCAGGCTACAAGTAGTGCCGGTTTTAGGATAAAACAGCCAAAAAATGTATTCAACGAACCTCTGCACCAAGTTCCTTGATCAGAATTTGCACCATCGGATCGGTAAAATATTGCTCAATATTGCACCATCGGATCGGTAAAATGTATTCAACAAATCTCTACACCATTGTATATTGTTCTCTTTTATTTCGTCTATTCATCAGTTAAGTAGATGGAAAATAGAAAGAATGTTACTACTTTAGTAGGGAAATGTAGAAGCACGCGGTGCTTAAAAGCGGATTTAAAAAGAATGGGTCTTAAATGGGTTATAAAACTTTCTTTAAAATAAATCGATCTGACATGACCGTTTTATTACATTCTGAAAATATTAAAAAATTTATACCAAAAGTATACGTGCTACACCAGCCCAGCCCAGTTCGGGCCATATCGATCGATTCGAATCGGTCAATCTGCACGTGTGTGGTGGTTATATGTGCGATTCCTTCTCAACACAAAAGAAACATTGGGTGCCGAAAGGGCCCAATTTAGGAGCTAAGAAACTCATATACATACATACATATATGTATGTATGTATGTATGTATGTATGTATGTATGTATATGAGTTTCTCTCAATAAACCCTATGGTGTGGGACTCAAGCAAAAAATGCACCAATTCAAATCATTTTTATTTTTTAAAAATTACAAATCAATTCCAACATTTCCCATTTGAATTTTTAAAAATAATTTTCGAGCAAATTCTAAAAAATTATAAGATTGTACATAAACAAGGGTATCTTTCGATTTGAATCTCTGCGTAGTAAGTAAGATTCAGAATATGCTAGAGTGACCTGTAATCTTGAACTTTATCTCTAACATCAAACCATACACAGTCATTCTAGGACACAATCTAAAAGCCCGTGCATTTATGACCATGCACGTTTATCCCGGTATAGTGAATGCTGTAGGAACTTTTGCCCTATAACTCCATAGGGAACGACCTCATTTCCATATTCACATAGATGAGTCTATCAGGATTATTCCTCTAGCCAGGTACTCTATTCCACATAGAGTATAGAACTCAGCAAGAGTTGCTATCAACTCATCCTTCTATCGCTTTAGGAATACATGCTTTTATAGCATGTTCAACTCATATCACTTCACAACTTGTTATTACCCATTGATCCTAGTTCTTGGGATCTCTAGTCTTTAGGTTGGTTTACCATTATGAGTGACTCCTCATTCTAAATACAGTAATCTCATTGCTTTTGAAGCTTTATGGACTTTCTTTCAAGTCAATCTTTTCATCAAAGGATTTGCCAAATTATCTTCAGTACATATATGATCCACCCTAACAGCTCTCAAAGAAAGAAACCCTCTAACAATATTGTGCTTCCGACATATTTGTTCTCTTACCATTATAAAAATGGTTTTGAACTTTTACAATAGTCGCAGCACTATTGCAATGGATCAATACAGCTGGTATCGGTTTTTCCCATAAAGGAATCTCAACTAGCAGATTTCTTAAGTAATCTTCTTCTTCGTCAGGTGTGGCTAGTGCTATCATCTAGAGTCCACGTTGGACTGAGCCTGAATAGTTTGTTTCTTAGATTTCTAAGAAATAACTCCACCAGCTATGCTAAAAATATAGCCACTTGTTGCTTTAGAGTAGTCGGATAATGTGTTCCAATCTACATCACTATAACCTTAAAAAACAGCTGGAAACATTTCATGATGTAATCCAAGATTCATGGTTCTTTTAAGGTATCTCATAACCCTTTCAATAGTGTGCCAATGCTCTATACTAGGTCACTAGTAAACCTGTGCAATAATCCCACGACATAGGCAATGTCGGTTCTGGTACAATCAGTGGCATATCGAAGGCTGCTGATGATGCTCGCATAATCAGTATGTCTTACACCTTCACAAGTGTTCTTAAATAGTTTGACAACTGGATCATACGGTGTACATGTAGGTTTACAGTCAAAGTAATTATATTTCTTTAAGATATTCTCAACATAGTGAGATTGATCCAAAGAAATTCTCCATTTGGACCCAGTAATCTTAATACTAAGGATTACATTTGCTTCTCCAACTTCCATATCAAAGTTAGCATTTAGTAAATTTTTGACATCATTAATAGCATGAATATTAGAAGCGAATATAAGAAATCATCAACATATAAGCATATAATAATGCAAATGTTATTTTTAGATTTGTAATAAATACATTTGTCACTTTCATTAACTTTAAACCTATTTGAAATTATTAAAGTATCAAATTTTCATGTCATTGTTTAGGTGGTTGTTTAATACCATATAAAGATTTATCTAACTTGCAAATTTTATGTTCCTATCCAAGGATTACAAAACCTTCAGGTCGACTAATTTGCCATTCAAAAAGGCAATTTTAACATTCATTTGGTATAACAATAAATCATAAATTGCATCTAGAGAAATTAACACTCGTATTGATGTTATTCTAGTTACATGTGAAAAGGTATCAAGAAAATCAATATTTACTCTTTTCTTAAAGCCCTTGGCTACTAGGTGGGCCTTGTATTTCTCTATCACGCGATTAGGTTTTAGTTTCTTTTTGAGTATCCATTTACAGCCTATCAATTTGCAACCAGGCGGTAGATCAACTAAATGCTAAGTTTTATTTGATTTAAGAGAATCCATTTCATCGTTAATTTCTTCTTGCCAAACGTCGGCATCAACGGAGGATAATGCTTCTTGGAGGTTAGTAGGATCCTCTTCAATGGTATAAGCAGAGAGTTCAAGACCATAATCTTTATTTAATCTAGCTCTCTTACTTCTTCTAGGTTCGGTTTATGCATCCCGAGTAGATTCATTATTCCTAATTACAGGAATATTACAAGCAAATGTGCCTCTACTATTCCTTAGTTTAAATGCAAATTAATGTTCATAAAAATCAGCATCATTTGATTCTATTATAACATGTGCTTTCAAGTCATAAAATCTATATGCTTTACTATTAATAGCATATCCAATAAAAACACATTCATAGGCTCTACTCGCTAGATTAATTATTTTAGGATCAGGTATTCGAACATATGTTAATTATCCCCAAGTTCTAAAGTAAGACAAATTAGGTTTGTAGTTTTCCAAAATCTCAGAAAGTGAAATTTTGCTCTTTGACTTAGGAATTCTAATTAATACGTAACAAATAGTCAATAAAATTTCACCCCACCAACGTTTTGCTACATCTGAATTTAATAAAATAGCTACAACTAATTCGGTAAACGTCATATTCTTTCTTTCAGCTTTACCATTCATTTTAGGTGAATAAGGTGCAGTTCTCTCATGAAATATACCATGTAAGTTATATAATTCAAGGAATAAGCTAGATTCATATTATGTTCCTCTATCACTAAGAAGTCTCTTAAATTTCTTATTAAATTGGTTTTCGAATTCAGTGATAAATAACTTAAGCATATCTAGGGAATCACTTTTATTTCACATGAGATAAGCATGAGTGAAATTAGAACAGTCATTAATAAATGTGATAAAATATCTTTTACTACCCCTAGTTAACACCCCGTCAAGTTCTCATATACCAAAACGAATCAAATCTAAGGTTTCATATATTCTATCAACTTATTTATGAGGTTTCTTAGTAATTTTTCTTGACAATAGAATTCACGTTTATCAAAATCAGTTTATGATATTTCAAGAATTAGATCTAAGGTACTCATGTTTTATATTATACGTTTATTAACATGACAAATTCTATTATGCCAAATATTAAAATCACACAACATATAAGCAGAACTAGTTATTTTATTGGTTCAACATTTAACTTAAACATTCCCACACTAACATAACCTTTCTAGACAAATATGCCCTTATAAGTTAAAATGTACAAATCAGCCCAATCACTTGAGTAAAACCAGCCTTATTAATGAGAAAACCCGAAACCAGATACTTTCTCATCTCTGGAGTATGCATCACATCTTTTAGAACATCCATCTTTCTAGAGGTAAACTTTAATTCAACATTTCCAATGCCAGTAACTATAGTGGTGAGAGAATCTCCCAACAACACTTTCTGATTGTCAGCAGTAGTGTATGTGCAAAGAAGTCATCGGTTGCAGTCATTGATGTATGTCTCAAAAATTTTGGAAACAATATTCGGTCTCGTCGGCCAAGTCGCGTACGTCATCGCCCTTTTAAGACGTTTCGTCGCTCTACCCAATGATGTGCAAGGCATGCTATAAACAACGTTGTCTCCAAGATAAAACAGCCAAAAAATGTATTCAACAAACCTCTACACCAAGGTCATGATCATAATTTGCACCCTCAAATCAATAGAAATTGCTCTTATTCGAAAGAGCAATGTTGATAAGAAAATAGGAGAGAGAGAGCGGTTGTATGTTGTTCTTTTTTGTTTCTTCTATTCATCAGTTAAGTAGATGGAAAACAGGAAGAACGTTACTGCTTTAGTGGGGAAATACAGTAGCACGCATTGCTGAAAAAATGGATCTAAAAAGAACGGGTCCCAAATGAACGTTACAAAACATTCCCTAAAATAGATGGGTCTAACATAACCATTTTATTACTGTTTGAAAATGTCAAAAAAATTTGTACCAAAAATATAAGTGCTACACCAGCCCAGACCAGCTCGATCCGGACTGGATCGAGTTGAGTCGGGTTCGGTCGGTCGGCATGCGCGTGTATGCTGGTCATGCATGCACTCCCTCCTCAATACAAAAAAAACATTGGATATCCAAAGGACCCAATTTAGGAGCTAAGGAACTTATATATATATACACACATGAGTTTCTCTCGATATTCCATATGCTGTGGGACTCAAGCAATAAATGCATTCAAACCATTTTTATTTTTAAACAATTCAAAATCAATTCCAACAATCCTCCACTTGAATTTTTAAAAATATTTTTCAAGCAATTTCCAAAAATATATAAGATTGTACATAAACAAATGTATCTTTCGATTTGAACTTTTGTGTAGTGAGTAAGATCCAGAATATGCTAGAGTAACTCTTAGCCTTGAACTCTGTCTCTAACATCAAACCACATACATTCTTTCTAGGGCATAATCTAAAATCCTGTGCATTTATGTCCACGTACGTCTTTCTCGGTATAATGAATACTCTTGGAATTTCTACCCTAAACTCCATAGGAAACGACCTCATTTCCCCATTCACATAGGTGAGTCTATCAAGGCTACTCTTGTAACTAGGTATTCCGCTGCACATGGAGTATGGAACTCATAAGAGTTGCTATCAACTCATACTATAACTAGGTATTTCACTCCACATTTACATAGGTGAATCTATCAAGAGTACTCCTGTAGTTGGGTATTCCACTCCACATGGAGTATAGAACTCATTAAGAGTTACTATCAACTCATCCTTCTATCACTTCAGGAATACATGCTTTTATAGCATGTTCAACTCATATCACTTCATAACTTATTATTACCAATTGAACCTAGTGTTTGGGAGCTTCAAGAGGCTGGGTTCATGAGTGACTCCTCATTCTAAGGGAAATAGTCCCCGTAACGACTCGGAGTTTTATTACTTTGATTGTAAATATTTAATTAATTTTAAATATTCAATTAATGGTTTTTAATAATCAAATAACCCTCTTTCCATTATTTAATAATCATGGTAAACTCATTTTGAATATTTGTTTGCAAAAATAAATAGTTCGATAAAAAATTAAAAATGTGACCGAAATTCATTTTTTGGATTTTCAACTTTTCATCGAACGGAAGTTGTTGAAATGTTGTTGCATACACACACACACACACACTTATAATTGGCTTGTGGACATATAATAAATAGGAATGCTTTTAGCACTAAATAAAGTAACTAAAAATTAGTGGCTAATGATGTCATTAAGTAAGAAGACTTTTGTGCATTTTCTTTTAATGTGATGGGTAGTACATGTTTATGTGCGGTGTGGTCTTACAAGATACCTTTATATTTGGATGATTTTATAACATAAAAATTCATATGATTTGAGTTTCTCAGGCTAGTTTACCAGATCGATTCGGGTGTTATTTTCTTATAATATTCGGGTTAGACCCGAGTACAATTCCAAATTTAGCTGGATGCTTTCGAGCTTCAAGAGACGAGCTAGATGCCTCCAAGACCTATTCACGTATTTTATTTCCATTACATTTCTTGTTTTGTACTTATCAGCATTAGTGAGGACGGACTGTTATAGCTATTCGAGCTGATGATAGGTTAGTTACGTTGATTGTTGTATGTATATAAAACTTTATTTTTATAAAAATCTATTGTATATTACATATTACTCATCACGATGTGAGATTTTGTTCTGTCTTTTCTTTTCTTTCACCACAATAATCTTTCTTTCTGGCATTCGTATGCTCGGCACGTTAATATTGGATGTATTAGTGTCGACTTTTGAAGGTCAAAAGGCCGGTCACTACAGTCCTATTGCTTTTGAAGCTTTATGGACTTTCTCTCTGGCCAATCCTTTCGTTAAAGGATCTGTCAAATTATCTTCAGTACGTATATGATCCACTCTAATAGCTTTCGAAATGGTACTAAACTATCGCAATGGATCAATATAGCTAGTATCGGTTTTTCCCATAAAGGAATCTTAGCTAGCAGATTTCTTAAGTAATCTGCTTCTTCACAAGCTATGGCTAGTGCTATCATTTCATACTCCATGGTGGACTAATCCAGAATAGTTATTTCTTAGATTTCCAAGAAATATCTCCACCAGCTATGCTAAAAATATAGCCACCTGTTACTTTAGAGTCATCAGAAAAGTGTTCCAGTCCTCATCACTATAACCTTCAAGAACAGCTGGAAACTTTTCATAATGTAATCTAAGATTCATGGTTCTTTTAATGTATCCCATAACCCTTTCAATAGTATGCCAATGCTCTATACTAGATCTACTAGTAAACCTGCACAATAATCCCATGACATAGGCAATGTCGGATTCAGTAAAATCAGTGGCACATTGAAGGCTATATATGATGCTTGCATAATCAGACTGTCTTACACATTCACCAGTGTTCTTGAATAGTTTTACACTAAGATCATACAATATACATGTAAGTTTACTGTTTAAGTAAGTATATTTCTTTAAGATCTTCTCAACATAGTGAGATTGATCAAAAGAAATTCCCTTTTTGGACCTAGTAATCTTAATACCAAGGATTACATTTGCTTCTCCAAGATCTTTCATATCAAAGTTAGCACTTGGTAAATTTTTGACATCGTTAATAGCATGATTATTAGAAGCAAATATAAGACAATCATCAACATATAAGCATATAAAAGTAAATTTTATTTTCGGATTTGTAATAAATACATTTGTCACTTTCATTAACTTTAAAATCCATTCGAAATGATTAAAGTATCAAATTTTTCATGTTATTGTTTAAGTGCTTGTTTAAAACCATGTACAGATTTATCTAACTTGCAAACTTTATGTTCCTATCCAGGGATTACAAAACCTTCAGGTTAACTAATTTACCATTCGAAATGGCAGTTTTAACATCCATTTGGTGTATTAACAAATCATAAATTACAGCCAGAGAAATTAACACTCATATTGACGTTACCCTAGTTACAGGTGAAAATGTATCAAAGAAATTAATATTTTCTCTTTTCCTAAAGCCCTTAGCTACTAGGCGGGTCTCATATTTCTCTATCATGCCATCAGGTTTGACAACTAGAAGGTAAATCAACTAAGTGCCAAGTTTTATTTGATTCACGAGAATTCATTTCATCATTAATTTCTTCTTGCCAAAAGTTGACATCAATAGAGGATAATGCTTCTTGGAGGTTAGTAGGATCCTCTTCTATGGTATAAGCAAAGAGTTCAGAACCATAATCTTTATTTAATCTAGCTCCCTTACTTCTTCTAGGTTTAGTTTCATATCCTGAGCAGATTCATTACTCCTAATTACAGGAATATTATTAGCAGATGTGCCCCCATTATTCCTTAATTTAAATGAAAAATTATGTTCATAAAAATCAGCATTGTTTGATTCTATTACAACATGTGCTTTCAGGTCATAAAATCTATATGTTTTACTATTAATAGCATATCCAATAAAAACATATTCATAGGCTCTACTCGCTAGTTTAATTCTTTTAGGATCAGGTATTCGAACATATGTCAAACATCCCCAAGTTTTAAAGTAAGACCAATTAGGTTTGTTGTTTTTCAAAATCTCAAAAGGTGAAATTTGACTTTTTGACTTAGGGATTCTATTTAATACATAAAAAATTAATAAAATTTCACCACACCAATGTTTTTCTGCACCTGAATTTAATAAAATAGTTACAACTAATTCGGTAAATTCATATTCTTTATTTCAACTTTACCGTTCATTTCAGGTGAATGAGGTGCAGTTATCTCATGAATTATACCATGTAAGTTATAAAATTTAATGAATAAGCTAGATTCATATTATGTTCTTCTATCACTATGAAGTCTCTTAATTTTCTTATTAAATTGGTCTTCAATTTCAGTTTCAAATAACTTAAACCTATCTAGTGCATCACTTTTATTTTTCATGAGATATACATGAGTGAAATCAGGATAGTCATCAATGAATGTGATGAAATATCTTTTTCCATCCCTAGTTAACACCCCGTCAAGTTCATATATATATCGGAATGAATAAAATCTAAGGGTTCGGATATTCTATCAACTGATTAATGAGGTTTCTTGGTAATTTTTGCTTGACTACAAAATTCACATATATTAAAATCAGTTTGTGATATTTCAAGAATTAGACCTAAGGTACTCCTATTTATTATTGTACATTTATTAACATGATTGAGTTATTATGCCAAGTATTAAAATCACACAACATATAAGCATAACTAATTACTTTATTCGATTCAACATTTAACTTAAACATTCCCTCACTAGCATAACCTTTTCCTACAAATATGCCATTATAAGTTAAATTGTATAAAATCAGCCCCTAACACTTGAGAGCCTTATTAAGGAGAAAACCCAAAACCAGATTATTTCTCGTCTCTGAAGTGCGCATCACATCTTTCAAAACAACCGTCTTTCCAGAGATAAACTTTAATTCAATGTTTCCAATGCTAGCAACTATAGTGGTGTGGGAATCTCCTAACAACACTTTATGATCCTCAGGGGCAGTGTATGTGTTGAACATTGCACGAACATAGCAGACATGGCGTGAAGCACTGGTATCTACCTCCCAACCCTTTGATCATCAATAAGGTGAATCTTAGAATTCATAGCTGTAAGGGGCTCCTCGGTCAGGTTAGCCTGCGATGCAGAACCTGGCCTACTGTTCCGACACTTGCGTGCCATACGATCGGTTTTCCATGGTTGTAGCAAAGAACTAACTATACAGTGTCACACTTTTGGGGTGGTTTCTACTATCCCTATTGGTTCCCTTGCGAGTTCGAACTCTGTTTACTGCGATTACGGATTTGGTTCTTAAAGTTTTTAGGATTTGGTTTCAAAACCGCAGGCTTGGTCTTTTTAGCGTTGTTGTTCATGACAACAAGCACTTCTTCTTTCTAGTCCTGTTTACAAGCCTCCTCCTCAATACGGAGGTAAGCGATCAAGCTCTCTAAGGAAAACTCTTTAGTCTTGTACCTAAGAACAATCTTAAAATCCTTCCAACCTGGGGGAAATTTGTCAATAGTTACAACAAATTGAAATTGCTCATCTAAAGTCGTACCTTCGAAGATGATTTCATTTGCGATTTTCTAGATTTCATGCGAATGACTGCGTATTTCTTAGCTCTAGCCTTCTCTGTTTTGTATTTCTTTTGCAGTGCCTTCGATATATCTCTTGCAGACTAGGCCGAATTATAATAGTCATACAGGTCATCGCTCAGCCCGTTGAGGATGTAGTTTTTGCATATGTAGTCGTTCTCCATCCAGATATGCACTTGCTTTGTTTGTTCGTTTGTTGAATTTTCTAGAAGCACTGGCTTGTCGGTTGTGAGCAATTCACCACCTTTCATATAGTCAGGTAGAATTCCATCTTCTGTCTCCATCTTTTGAAGTGGAGGCCTTCAAAACTAAATGGTTTGTTTGCATCAACGGCGGGAGTTGCAAAGAAGTTATTGGTTGCAAACGTTGTTGTATGTCTTAAAATCGTAGGAAACAATGTTCGGTCTCGTTGCCCGAGTCACATACGTCATCGCTCTGCCCAAAGGTATGCAAAGCTGGCTATAAGCAGTGCCGCATTCAGGATAAAATAGTCGAAAAATGTATCCAACAAACCTCTGTACCAAGGTCGTTGATTAGAATTTGCACCCTCGGATCAGTAAAATATTGCTCGGTTTTGTCGAAAGAGCAATGTCAGATAAGACAATTGGGAGAGAGAGTGGTTGTTTGTTGTTCCTTTTCGTTTTGTCTATTCATCAGTTAAGTAGACGGATCTCAAATGAACGTTATAAAACATTCTCTAAAATAAACGGGTCTGACATGACCGTTTTATTACTGTTTGAAAAAATTAAA
This sequence comes from Allium fistulosum, assembly GCA_030737815.1. Taxonomy (NCBI): domain Eukaryota; kingdom Viridiplantae; phylum Streptophyta; class Magnoliopsida; order Asparagales; family Amaryllidaceae; genus Allium; species Allium fistulosum. Next base: position 194,635,885 of record CM060906.1, on the reverse strand, counting down.
AAAAAATTGTACCAAAATATAAGTGCTAGCCCAAGTCGGGTCGAGTCGGCGGAGGGCGCGTGTGTGGTGGTCATGCATGCGCTCAATACAAAAACAACATTGGATGCCCAAAGGGCCTAAGTTATGAGTTATATATGTGTGTGTGTGTGTATGAATGTATGTATGTATGTATATGAATGTATGTATGTATCAATATTCCATATGGTGTGAAACTCAAGTGATAAATGCACTTATTCAAAGTATTTTTATTTTTAAACAATTCAAAATCAATTCCAACAAGAGCAATTATAAACTACCAAAGATGTACTGCCGTGGACATGAATGTATTTGGACGTGCATTGCGTTTGTTAATAAGCTTTGGAGCTTACATTTAATGAACACTAAAATGGTTTCCCAAAAAGAAAATTATAGGCATAATAAAATGACAAATGATAAATCATATAAACTGTGAATTACAAGCATTAAATTAAAATTAAGTCACTTTGTTTTAGGTTTATACCTCAATTTCAAAAACCGCTAAATTGTTATTGCAAATGCATTAAGTTATAATATATTATCCAAACAAGTTTTTAAATCTTTTTCCACGTTGTTCTCACTTGCCAAACTTCTATGTAATTTTCCATTGTTCAAATTGATTGTTTTGTTTATGTGGTTCTTGATGGAGTAATATTAAATATGAGATTGATGATAAAACATGGTTGGTCTTTGCTATTTTTATTTTACTATCATCGTAAATCAACTAATGAATCTGGAATGGCTACAATATATTCAATTTCAAAACCGATTTGGTGTTGTAATGAAGTAATTAATTCATGTTAAACAAACTAAAGGATAGAAGACGAATAAACTCAATTAAATCTAACAACGAAATCAGACCTAATTTTGAAATTAATTTTTGGTATGAATTAAAAAATAACAATTTAAGATGATAATAGAAAATATTTTTATAATAAATATATTTGTTATACCGCCTTTTGGCTAGGTAGTATACCAACGGTTTGGCCAAATGGATATGGTGATCAAGGCAGGAAGCCCGGGGAGATGATTATCAGGCTCGGAGATCGGTTATAAACAAGCCTATGGACGATGGTCGAGCAGATTCGGATACGAATGACACCCTAGAATTGGCTAAGTATGAAATTGGTACTTCTACTAGACAGGGAATCGGATCGAATTAATATGGCTATGGATCGCTCGGATTGGCAGCGCAACTTAACGATGATTGCTCAATAACTCAACGAACGACGCATCAACATGGAAAACGACTTTGGAAACATGAAGTGGAGGAATAGGGGGACCCACACAAGGGATCATTGGGCCCTAAGACGCGTGGAAGAGGGGTCGGCCCCGACCCCTCTTTGGGGTCGACCCTGATCCCTCTTTGGGGTAAGCGATCGGCCTGAATTTTTTTGGATCGGGTCATCTTGGCATAGAGATTCTATATTTGGATTTTGAGCGAGATATTTCGACGGCTTCCCCTATAAATATAGCAAGCATGATTTATTGCAAGGGATGTTCTTTCTGGCTCTCTTCATCTGCTACCTAAGCTATACTTCGCCATTTTTACTTTTGATTTTTACGGATTGCAGCTGTAAACAGTAGTATAAATCAATAAAAGACAAATTTTTGGAGTGGATGTAGGCCGGAGCCAGCCGAACCACTATGAATCCTCTTGTTCATTTACTTTCTTACTATTTTAATTTGATTTCTTCATATTTATTTCTGTACTGTTTTCTGTTTGTGATTGGATATTAAATCTTTGGTGCTTTCATTTACCGTTTGGGTGTTGGTAGCCATTTTTGCTGCCAACATTTTGGTGCTTTCATTGAGAACATTTGCACCCGCTGATTTGGAAAAAATTTGGAGCCTGGATTTGGAACAATGGTTAGGCAATCTTCAAAGAGAGCGCTGGTAGAAAGGAGTCACCATGAAGGAAGTCAAGAGGCATCCTCAGGAGCTGGAGCTAATCATACCTCCGTCTACATCACTAGGGAGATAGAAACAATGGTGAACGCTATGCAGGAACGGATGATGAAGAGGCAATATTAGATAATGCAGAATTTCCTCAGGCAGGTTGGATAGGCTGGAGCAGTAGGAGCTACTGGAGTGCAAAACCAAGGATTGGGAGCTAATTGCAATTTGGATCAAGGAGTAAGAGCAGCAGGCGCTGTGGAAAATCAGAACTGGGATCATAGAAATGGAATAAATAGGCAGAAGAACGGAGTGGAGCAGCCGGGGGCAGTCCCCGACCAACAGGGAGGGGTCGGCACCGACCCCCAAGGGCTTGAGGGCATCACCTCGAGTTTGGTCGGTCGGGATGCTGGTGAGCTTGCAGTCAATCCTGTGAAGTTTGGTGCGAATCAGAATTTGGATGCTCGTCCGGAGGAGTATGTCTGGAATACCTTCATGGAGTCGGGGGGCGGGTTGGTATGGATGCTGAAACAGGTGAAAGTTGGAATCCAGGATTTGGAGTAGAAACTAGCGGGCTTGGACGTGGATTGGAGCAACCGGGGGCAAAACCCGGCCAAGGAAGAGGGATCGGCACCGATCCCTTTATGGGGATCGGCATCGCACCCTAGGGAACCGGGAGCACGGCCTCGGTTAACTTTGTAAGGAGTCGGATGGCGGGAATGGAATAGGAGTAGCCATCATCTACCATAAATTGGAGCGGGCTCGGCTCAGGGGCATAGGTCATCATCTCCTAATTAGGATGGCATGAAATAAATAATAAAACTCCATAATAAAACATCTAAGTTACTTACACATGTAAGGGATCGAGGTTGGTCCCTAAGCATGCTCTGGGATGGCAATGAACTGCCATAATGAATGAGTCTTAAAACACTTAAATCTGCATTAGTGTGATGAATAAAATAGGTGGTGGTTATTGTTCCAATCGGCAAGACGGGGCGATAACCACAAGGTGCAAGTCCTTTCACCGAAGAGTGACATGATGGACTCGTACATGGATTAAGCCCTGACCAGAGAGTCAAGGCCGAAGAAAGGATGTTAGTACGGAATTGATCATTTTATGTCCCTGGCCGGAGAGTCGGGGACCGGAATGCAAGAAGTGAGTCGCTTCGTTGGAGAGCGACAAGATCGACTCACTTATCGTTGTCCCTCCTTTAGTCGGAGAGCGACTGGATGTGGTCCGGCAAGAGCACGAAGAGGCTATGATTGAACTAGGAAGGCCAGGACATTGCTTAATGTTCAGGGACACTGAATCGAAGTGTAGAAAGTAACGCCGCTTTATCGGAGAGCAATAGGATCGGCTTACTTGTCGTAGTTCCCCCTTTACCGGAGAGTGACAGGATGAGGTCCAGCAAGAGCCCAGAGAGGCTATGATTGGTCCAGGAGGATCAAGACATCGCTATATGCCCCAAAAGGGCCGGAGTGCAGGGGTGAGTTGCTTCGCTGGAGAGAGACAGGATCGGCTTACTCGTCATTAAGTTTGGATTGAGCTTATCAAGGGTCCGGAGAGGCCATGGATCAGTCCGAAGAGACATTGAACTCGAATAATGATCCAGAGAGATCACGGACTAGCTTACTGTCTTCCAGGATTTCAAAGGTTAGGGATTTGGATAATGACCCAGAGAGGTCGCGAACTTGGATATTGACCCGGAGAGGTCACGGCATTGGATGGATGTGGATTCGGCTAAGAATTTGGAATGGATTTGGAATTGGCTTCGACTCGGAACAGTCGCGGATTTCATTAACGGATTACCGAGCGGACACGAGACAGCCCACGGTGATTTGGCTTGGAAATGGATCAGATTCTGGATTGGATACTTGGGCTATCGATTGATTCTGAACTTCAAACTTGTGGCAATTCAAAACACGCTTTCCTACCGCAAGGCATGTTTTTGGGGGAAAATGTTATACCACCCTTCGGCCACGCAGTATACCAACGGATTTGGCCAAACGGATTTCATGATCATTAAGGCAGGAAGTCCAAAGAGATGATTATCGGGCTCGAAGATCGGTTATAAACAAGGCTATGGACGATGGTCAAGCGGATTCAGACGGATGACACCCTGGAATTAGCTAAATATGGAATTGGCACTTCCCTAGGTAAGGGACCAGATAGGATTAATATGGCTATGGATCGCTCGAATTGGCAGCGCAACTCAACGATGATCGCTCAATAACTCAATGAACGACGTGTGAGAAATGCGGATTACAGATCTTAAGGCTAGAATTAACACTAGAAGGGGTGAATAGTGTTTTAAGGAATTACTAATTCTTTTTGAGTTTATATTAATTTGAACACAAATGTATGCAATATTCAGACACAGATATGATCATAGAATCAAACACAGATGCAGATATAAAGTAAAAGCAATAAAGGAAAGAACACACCGGATTTTATACTGGTTCGGAGTTACCCTACATCCAGTCCCGCAACACAAGTACGGATTTCCTTTCAAAATCAATTCTTACAATTACACCCTCGATTTCAAGGCCACGAGGTACACTGCTCCAGATTCACAATCCTCTGGGTAGAGATACTTGATTTTACGGGCAACAAGTTCGCCCGATTGATTTTCCAGGCTACAATCACACATTTTCCTGCTCGATTGAATACAAAGGAGTCTATAACTCTGAATAGCACTGGGATCTTGTTGAGATAGTGATAGAGAATCTAATGCAGCCTAGGAAGCGAATTCGACGATGTAAATCGAATCCGTCCAGGATCTCACACGATTAGCGGAAATAATCGGTGAATCGATGATAAATCGGTGAATTTAAGAATACCCAAATGCCCAAATCTGTTGATCACGAAGATAGCGGATTCTAGCAATCTTCGACACGTTGATCGCGCACGATGCCGTGAGAGAAGATCTACAATTCTTCGAACGTTGATCAAGCGCACTTGATTTCGTGAATTGGCTTCAACAATCGTTGATTCGAGCGCACTCGAATGCCGAAGGTGGAGATAGGAGATAACACTCAACTACCAATTTTAATGGTGGCACAAAGCACAAACCAAATTTTATTCAAATGTCGACAACCTAAAATGATACAACTCACCCGCTATTTATAGGATTTTACAACACACACGACTTAACAATTACACGACATAACAAAAGAAAATACAAACGACTTAAAGAAGCAACGATTTAACAATTAGCGACATAAGAGAAGCGGTATCCAGGAGCGACATAAGAAATGCTTGCGACTCAACATCAGGAATGACCTAAGAACATCGGCATCAGCGACATAGGAAGGCTTGCGACCTAAGAAGTTCGCGACTTAAAAAATGCTCGCGACATAAGAAACTGAAGCGACCTATGGTTCGCCGCGACTTAAGGCAGAGGAACGACCTAATCTTCGCGACCTGACTGGAAGGTCGTTCTCGACATAAGGAGCTTCTTTCGATGACCTACTGGAGGCTTCGCCGTGACTTAAGGAGATGAGCGACCCACGACTTAGGGCTTTGCCGCGACTTAGGGCTACTGGCGAATTCGCGATTTAGGCAACTCGCGACATAAGGCTTCGTTCGATTCACAGAGGAGGAGCGACTCGCCGCGACTTAAGGAATTTGCGGCATAGCGATCTAGGAAGTTCGCGACATAAGAGATCTGGAGCGACCTACTGGAGATGATGACATAAGAACTTCGCGACATAAGCAACATCGCGACATACTGAAGCTCGCGATTGGTACGTCGTTCGCGACATAGGTGTGTCGTTCGCGGCCTAGGGTTTCGCTCAGACTGGTGGCGATTTGGGTTTCTTTGCTTTCACGACCTATGGAAGCGATTTTCAGGGAATCGACTTATGGTAAGTCGTTTAGTCTTATTTCGCGTTGCATCATCCTCCCCTGGTTGAAAAGAATTCGTCCCGAATTCACACTTTTTTCTTCTTCGAGATGTTGTCTTCCATTCATTATCTGGTCTTCCATTCTGACTCAATACTCCATCAATCCCAACCTTCGAAGCATCAGTGTGTAACTCGAACAATATCTGAAAATCCGGCAGTACCAGAATGGGTGCTGTCGTCAAAAGTGACTTGATTTTCTCAAAAGCTAACTCTGCTTCCTCTGTCCACACGAACTTCTTTCCTTTCATGCAATCGATTACAGGTGCCATCACACTGCTAAAATGTGGAATGAATCTTCGATAAAAAGATACCAACCCATGAAAACTCCTCACTTCAGTAATTGTCTTGGGTTGTGGCCAACTCCTAACAGCTTCCACTTTGCTTTCATCCACTTGAATACCCTCCTTTGACAGAACATATCCCAGAAACAAAACACTGTGCGTCATGAACACGCACTTCTTCGTTGCTGCATAGAATTGCTCCTGTCGTAGAATCAACAACACTTCTCGCAAATGCTGGATATGCTCTTCCATACTCCCACTATAGATCAAAATATCATCAAAGTAAACTACTATGAACTTCCCAATAAATGGTCTGAAAATCTGGTTCATCACTCTCATAAAAGTACTAGGAGCATTTGACAAGCCAAACGGCATAACCAGCCATTCGTATAGACCTTCCCTAGTTTTAAAAGCAGTCTTCCACTCATCACCCGGTCTAATACGAATCTGATGGTATCCACTCTTCAAGTCAATCTTTGAGAACACAACAGCCCCACTCAACTGATCAATCAAATCATCGAACCTCGGCATAGGAAACCTGTATCTCACAATGATCTTGTTTAGAGCCCGACTGTCCGTACACATCCGCCAAGTCCCATCCTTCTTCTGTACCAATAAGGCTGGCACTGCACAAGGACTCAAGCTCTCCTGAACACACCCTTGTGCTAACAACTCCTCCACCTGCCTTCTCAGTTCCTCATGCTCCTTAGGACTCATCCTGTAATGTGGTCTGTGAGGTAATGCCGTCCCTGGCACAAGATCAATCTGATGCTGAATATTTCTCAATGGTGGTAACTCCTTTGGCAACTCTTCAGGAAACACATCTCTGAATTCTTCCAACATTGGCTTTACTTCCTCTGGAACTTCAACAGATTCAGCAGCTTCATGTCCAATCAACAAGAACACCTCTGGACTCTCCTCTACTTCTTCAACAAACTCCTTCAAAGTCAACAAAGTCTTCAGCTCCTCAATCTCTTCTGACTTCCTCTCTCCTTGCTGTCTCTTCTTCAGAACTAAAATGATCTTAGTACCCTCAAACATAAAGCTGTAGCTATTGGTTCGACCATCATGCTGCACTGCTCGGTCATACTGCCATGGTCTTCCCAAAAGCAAGTGACAAACATCCATCTCCACCACATCACACCAGATCTCATCTTTATACTTCTTCCCAATAGAAAATGGAACATGAACTCGCATGTCCACCTTCACCTCTCCTCCTTTCCTTAACCACGCTAACTTTTAAGGATTTGGATGCTTCTCCGTCTTCAACTTCAACTTTCTCACAACTTCGGTAGAAATGATATTGTCACAACTTCCCGCGTCAATCACAAATTTACACACCTTCCCCAGTATAGTGCATGTCGACTGAAAGATATTACTCCTCAACCAACTAGCCTCATCTTCCTGCTTCAGTGTCAAACATGATCTCCTCAACATTAGATTACATCCTTCATCTCCCGACGCGATATCCTGTTCATCCTCCTCAACTGGACTAGAATAACCTTCATCAACATCCTCACCTTCCACTTCAGCAATCATAGCTCGCCTCTTCGGTTTCGGGCATTCATTACTCTTGTGACCCACTTCCTGGAAATTATAATACTTGAAACTGTTGTTGACCTTCGCCTTCGCAACTTCATTCACAACTGGTTTACTGACAGCTTTAGAAACATTGGAACTTCCACTAGCACCCTTGCTCTGAGTATTGAAACTTGGAAACACACCACCTCCTCGTCTTCCCTGCTTCTCCCAAGCCAACGCCTTCTGGTGCGCTTCAGCCACAGATCTAGGGTCAAACATATTTACCATATCCTGGATCTGGATCCTCAACCCCCCAACAAACCTAGCAGTCAATTGTTCCTCCGTCTCCATAATGTCATTTTGAGCAATCAGTTGATAAAACTCATCAGCATAATCATTAACAGTCTTCGTCCCTTGCCTCAGATTCTGCAACCTCTGATACATGAGTGATTGATAATTGTAAGGCAAGAATGTAACCTTCATCATCTTCTTCATTTTCTCCCAAGCAACAATCTTCGACTTCCCCATCTGTTCCCGTGTAAGTTTGGTTTGTTGCCACCACGCCATAGCTCTCCCTCTCAACCTAGTAGCAACCAATTTCACTCGACGATCTTTTGGAACCTCCTTGAAATCAAAGATCTCTTCAACATTAGATAACCAATCTAGAAATTCTTCAGCCTGCATACCACCCTTAAACTCTGGAATTTCAATTTTCATTCCGGACTCCCATTTGTGATCATACTCTGAATGATTTCTTCCTTGGTTTCGATTTCAACTATGAACACTACCACCATCAAACTCCTCATCAAAATCTGATGCATATCGATGTCGATCATGACCACCAACATCTCTACCACCACCATTTCTTCCACCAACATCCCTTCGATCTACATTCCTCCGATCACGATCATCCACATCTCTATGATCATGATCTTCTCTTCTCTCCCGATCTGAATGTGGTGAAACTCTATTTCCCTCATGGCTCGATTCAGGTGAAACCCTTCTTCTACTTTGATTCATTTCAAGCATCATTCTCTCTAATCGACCAATTCCCTCATCAAACTTCTCATTGAATTTATCACTAATTTGTTGCTCCATTTGTTCAGAATCTTCTCTTCCATACAAAGCATCAACATTGCGATGATGTTGAACTCGTCCCGGTGGCATGATTGAACTTCAAACAAATCTTCAAAAATTCAAACTCTTTCCGAACTTTGATCCAAAATGATATGGATCGTAACTCCCAACTTGTTGCAACTTCACGATGAACACCAAACTTCTCAACAATGCAAATCCGATCTCCAAACTTCAAATTCTCGAAACCAAATTCTCCAACTAATGCAAACTTCTTGCGATCTAGCTCTGATACCAAATGATGCAGCCTAGGAAGCGAATTCGACGATGTAAATCGAATCCGTCCAGGATCTCACACGATTAGCGGAAATAATCGGCGAATCGATGATAAATCGGTGAATTTAAGAATACCCAAATGCCCAAATCCGTTGATCACGAAGATACCGGATTCTAGCAATCTTCGACACGTTGATCGCGCACGATGCCGTGAGAGAAGATCTATAATTCTTCGAACGTTGATCAAGCGCACTTGATTCCGTGAATTGGCTTCAACAATCGTTGATTCGAGCGCACTCGAATGCCGAAGGTGGAGATAGGAGATAACACTCAACTACCAATTTTAATGGTGGCACAAAGCACAAACCAAATTTTATTCAAAAATCAAGAACCTAAAATGATACAACTCACCCGCTATTTATAGGATTTTACAACACACACAACATAACAAAAGAAAATACAAACGAATTAAAGAAGCAACGATTTAACAATTAGCGACATAAGAGAAGCGGTATCCAGGAGCGACATAAGAAATGCTTGCGACTCAACATCAGGAACGACCTAAGAACATCGACATCAGCGACATAGGAAGGCTTGCGACCTAAGAAGTTCGCGACTTAAAAAATGCTCGCGACATAAGAAACTGAAGCGACCTATGGTTCGCCACGACTTAAGGCAGAGGAACGACCTAATCTTCGCGACCTGACTGGAAGGTCATTCTCGACATAAGGAGCTTCTTTCGATGACCTACTGGAGGCTTCACCGCGACTTAAGGAGATGAGCGACCCACGACTTAGGGCTTCGCCGCGACTTAGGGCTACTGGCAGAATTCGCGATTTAGGCAACTCGCGACATAAGGCTTCGTTCGATTCACGGAGGAGGAGCGACTCGCCGCGACTTAAGGAATTTGCGGCATAGCGATCTAGGAAGTTCGCGACACAAGAGATCTGGAGTGACCTACTGGAGATGACGACATAAGAGATTCGCGACATAAGCAACATCGCGACATACTGAAGCTCGCGATTGGTACGTCGTTCGCGGCATAGGTGTGTCGTTCGCGACCTAGGGTTTCGCTCAGACTGGTGGCGATTTGGGTTTCTTTGCTTTCGCGACCTATGGAAGCGATTTTCAGGGAATCGACTTATGGTAAGTCGTTTAGTCTTATTTCGCGCTGCATCAGAATCAAACCAGAGATGATCTAGTTAGATTCAATGGTGATTTCGGCAGAGTAATGGTAAAAATGTATATAAAGAAATGTGGAAGAAGAAGAGGAGTGAAATCAGAGAAAATATTAATATAAATTCGTTTAAAATAGCCCCTATTTATAGTAGAACAACATCCATGTCCATTCGTGAAAGGATATGACGAATAGACACTTCCTTTGAAATTCAAACTTTTAAAATAAACTGTCACCTTATCGACAAGGGTTCCTTGGGGTTGTCGACAAGCCTAAGTTATTTTTGGTAATTTGTTTTTCTTTGAAAATAACTTTTATCTTGTATTAAAACTATTTTAAACTTTATAAATATACTTAACTATAGTTAAAATACATAAATAAGTATAGAGAATAATATTTTGGTATATATAAAATTTTACTATAATTTTATATTTAAATCTAAGTATAAATATTAAAAGTTAAATATATTATAATTAAAAGATAGTTTAAAACCAAGGATAATTTGATATTGAAAATAAAGATTATTTTGAGGCTAAAAGTATTTTAAAACCAGGATAGATGTTTTTGATTTAAAAAGGAAGATTTTGAAATCATTTTGAAAATAAGATATAATTTTGTAAAACATTTGAATAAAAGTTAGTGGATACAAAACAATGTTCCACTAGATTTTTCGTAGGTTTCATCCTACTTAGGGTTCCATCCCTTTAACAGGCTCGAAGTGGATTCCATTCCACGAATAAAATGGATTTTAAGATGTTAGTGCTTTTCTAGGAGTTTTAACAAAATTCCTAACTAAATTACTTATCTTGAAATTTTGAACCCTTGATAATCTTGATACTCATGAGTCTTGAATCTTGATATCTTCGATCTTGAGTTCATCAGTTCTTGAATCTCTATACTGTACAGTCTTCATTTTTTGATATCTGTATATATATCCTGCATATACATATATATCTAAACAATAATGTTAGTATTTATATTTTATAATCTTATTCTAAGGTTGTTGTCATCAAAACCAACTTCTCAGGGACTAACAATCTCCCCCTTATTGATGATGACAACCTTTGTTTATAAAATATTACTTCTATCCTAATAACTCCCCCTAAAACTAATAACTCCCCCTTAATCTATGCTTAACTATCCTATTTTATACTTCTCCCTCTTTGTCATCAACAAAAACTAACTCCAAACTATATAACTCCCCCTTATTCTTGTACTAAAGTACCTGCATTAATAAAATATATAATGGAGTATATAATAGATAGATTAAGAGATAATTATACTGATAGACATGATAACTAATCAAAGATCATATAAATATTAATGTGTATTTATACATATTATGTTTTGTACACCAATTATCAATCCACACCAAACCAAATCAAATCAAATCAATCCAAGCAATCAATTCAAATCAAACAAAGCAATCAAATAAAATCAAACATTACGAGGAACTTCCACCCATCCTTCTTCTCCAAATATAGGGTCTGCTTTAATGGCATCCCAATTTTCATTTTCATTGGTGAGAGAGACTGGAGGATGTGCTTCATTATCATTTTTGTGCAGAGAGGAAATCATCCATCGAATAGCATCGAAATGATTTTCTTGCTCCTTGATCATCTGCATTTGACTCAACTCTAAGTGTCGCTGGTTACGAAGAATGAAAGAAAGAATATTCTTGAAAGAGTTAAGGGTTTCTTCGAGATTCTCGGTCAAACTATGAATTGGATCGGCCATATTTGAGTTTGTGAGAAGAAATATAGATAGAGTAGATAAGAAATGATTTTGAGTGATGAATTCTGGAAGAAATATGTATTTATAGGTGTAGAAATTCGTTTGAAATGAATAGACACAAGGTAGTTATTCAAATTTCAAATTTAAAATGAAAAGTCATTTCTGACCAGTACTTGTCGACATGGTCTCTGGGGGTTGTCGACAGGGGTCAGTTAATTTTGATGACTCGTTTTGATTTTGTGAATAATTGTGTATATATATTTATATAATATATTAACATTTTTCTAGAGATAAGATAAGCTAGATAACAGAAAAGTAATTCAATTTCATTTCATAATAGAACGATACAATGATTAAACATTAAGAACTATACGAACATTCAAATCAAAACAAACTAAAACCAATACAACATGACATGAAAAGGTAGAACTAGTTAGAGGATGATGAAGATAAAGATAATCCAAGCTTCTTGCTTACTTTGGAGAAAAACTTGTTCATCTTGGATGACATTTTATCCAATTTCTTACTAACGGACCGTTTAAGAGTCCATTGATTCTTAACAATGGTCTTTTGATTTTTGAGTAAGGATTTGTTGGTTGGATTAGAGGGATAGTCAATACTTTCCAAGGATGTTTCACCTTCTTCTTCTTCTTCTATTTCCATTTCATCCCCTTCTTCTTCTTCTTCTTCCTCTTCCATCTTCTCATGAGCCAAACACTCTTCCTTTTCGGCAAGAGTCTCATATGGTTGAAAAACATATGGAATTTTCATAAGAGAACTGTTTGAGTGATTAAAAACTTTTTTTGAAACAAATTCTTCTCCTTTGAAATTCACTCCAAAATAATTAAAAATCTGAGTGAGATAGATTCCATGATACAAAGTGTTTTCACCCACTTCAAAAATTTTGGGACGAAGTTCATCCAAAATAACTTGCGCCCAATTAATATCATAATTTCCAAAAATAGCAAAAAGTGCTTTGCAAACTTTTGAAGTTGGATTGTTAAAGCTACCCGATCTTGGGGTCAAAGTATGTTGTAAAAGAAGATTAACAATTCTTGCTTTTAGTCGAAAGTTTCGATTTATGAATTCAAAGTTATCATCTCCTTCGAAAATGTGATGAAATGTCTCACGATCATTTTCATCGATATTAAAACTAGAAAGATCCATTCCCGTGCTCTTGCAATTGAGAATGGTACCAAAAACATCACAATTTAAAATGATTCTAGTGTTTTTGACACTACTCCAAATTTCATCATCATTTCCATTATAAAATCCACGGTTGAGATTTGCATAGAAAATTTTAACAAGATTTGGATAACAAACAAGGTCATTTTGTGAAGCATCAACAAGACTAAGAACTTGGTTGTTTGCAAAAAGAGAATTGATTTCATAAGTAGAGAAATCTTGAAATAAAGCAAACTTTCCGGGATGGACTTTTCATAGTTAGCATAGTTGATATATGCTTTTATAGCCTCCAGATTATTGAAAAGTTGCTCTTTTATATTTCTGGAAAGTCTCATTGTGGAAGGGTTGCTTGAAGAAGCCATTAGAGTAGAGAGTAGAGAGCTTGATATTTTGAAATAAGAGTTTGAATTTGAAAATGAAAGTGAAAAGTTGTGATAAGAGATAGTAAATAAATAGATTCTCAAGGGACAGGTTCTCTGGTCAAAAAGTGACTTCTCAGAGACTTGAATGAAGTGAAAAGATGGAGGGAAATTCAAACATTTGAATTCAAATTTGAATTTCAAATTTTTGTACCCTTGTCGACAACGTGGGGGGGGCCCTTGTCGACAGGTGTCTCTGAATTTTCATGGTTTATTTCTCTTAAGTATTCTAATATATATATATATATATATATTATTTTTAATGTCTATATAATATTTGGAATATTACTAGAATTATAGTATATTCCATAAAATATTATGATACTATTTAAAAATAAAAATAATAGTAAAATAATAATAAAATAATAATATTAATTTTAAAATTCAAACGACACACCAATTCAAAATCAACCAATCAAACATCGAATCCTAAGCATGCAATTTCAACCAATGTATTGTAAACGTGTACCTTTTTCTGAGTCCGTTTCTCTGAATTCGTCGGAGTCGTGAACTGCCGTGAAACACATATTTGAATTATCTGTCTTCTGATCATCATCGCTTGAGGACGAGTCTGAGTCATCTAGAGTAGCGGTAAATGCACGTTTTCGTTTCTTTGCGGAATCATTGTTTATAGAAAGATTTTGCTTATCTGGATGCGGACAGTCTCTTTTGATATGGCATGGTTCGTCACAGTTGAAACATTTGATATAGTTTGGCACTACATTCTGATTACCAGAGTTCTTATAGTTGTTTCTCTTGAGATTATTCATCTTTCTGTATTTCAGGAATTTTCGAAAGTTCTTGGTCATAAAGGCTATCTCTTCATCATTATCGCTGTTTGAGTCTGATCCATCAGTCAATGCATTGAATGCAATTGATTTCTTTTCAGATGCTTTGCTTTCTCTTCTCCCAAGCATTTGGACTTCAAACGACATTAGATTTCCAATTAATTCTTCTATCTTTAAGGTACTGATGTCATTTGCCTCTTCGATCGCAAGTGTCTTTTGATCTCATTCTGGAGTAAGAGAATTTAAGATTTTTCTGACTTGATCTTCTTTCGAAAATACCTTTCCTAAGGATATTAGAGAATGCACAATATCCTGAAATCTACTATACATATTTGGAATAGACTCATTAGGATTCATTTTAAATAATTGAAACTGATTTGTGAGCATGGAAATTTTGGTCTGTTTAACTTTGCTTGTTCCTTCGTGAGTAACTTGCAAAGTTTTCCAGATTTCATATGCAGACTTACAAACTGACACTCTATTAAATTCATTCATATCAAGTGAACAAAACAGAATATTCTTAGCTTTAGAGTTATTTTGTGCGACGGTCTTTTGCTCAGTAGTCCACTATGCAAAACCAGTTGTGGGTTCAAAATATTCAGTCTATGTGATATTCCAAGTGTCTAGTCCTATATATTGTAAATATATTTTCATCCTACATGCCCAATATGCATAGTTACTGCCATTAAAAAGTGGTGGTCTGACAGTAGACTGACCTTCTACAAATGAACTGGTGACAGAGATAATAGAACCAGTGTTGGTAGTAGTAACAGTACCAGTGTTGGTAGCCATTTTGAAATTTATCAAAATTCATATTATGAAACTATGAAAACCTTGCTCCGATACCAAATGTGAGAAATGCAGATTACGGATCTTAAGGCTAGAATTAACACTAGAGGGAGAGTGAATAGTGTTTTAAGGAATTACTAATTCTTTTTGAGTTTATATTAATTTGAACACAAATGTATGCAATATTCAGACATAGATATGATCACAGAATCAAGCACAGATGGAGATATAAAGTAAAAACAATAAAGGAAAAAACACATCGGATTTTATACTGGTTCAGAGTTACCCTACATCCAGTCCCGCAACACAAGTATGGATTTCCTTTCAAAATCAATTCTTACAATTAACCCTCGATTTCAAGACCACGAGGTACACCGCTCCAAATTCATAATCCTCTGGGTAGAGATACTTGATTTTACGGGAAACAAGTTCACCCAATTGATTTTCCAGGCTACAATCACACCTTTTCTCGCTCGATTGAATACAAAGAAGTCTATAACTCTGAAAAGCACTGGGATCTTGTTGAGATAGTGATAGAGAATTAAACCAGAGATGATCTAGTTAGATTCAATGGTGATTTCGGCAGAGTAATGGTAAAAATGTATATAAAGAAATGTGGAAGAAGAAGAGGAGTGAAATCAAAGAAAATATTAATGTAAATTCGTTTAAAACAGCCCCTATTTATAGTAGAACAACAGCCATGTTCATTCGTGAAAGGATATGACGAATAGACACTTCCTTTGAAATTCAAACTTTTGAAATAAACTACCACCTTGTCGACAAGGGTTCCTTGGGGTTGTCGACAAGCCTAAGTTATTTTTGGTAATTTGTTTTTCTTTGAAAATAACTTCTATCTTGTATTAAAACTATTTTAAACTTTATAAATATACTTAACTATAGTTAAAATACATAAATAAGTATAGAGAATAATATTTTGGTATATATAAAATTTTACTATAATTTTATATTTAAATCTAAGTATAAATATTAAAAGTTAAATATATTATAATTAAAAGATAGTTTAAAACCAAGGATAATTTGATATTGAAAATAAAGATTATTTTGAGACTAAAAGTATTTTAAAACCAGGATAGATGTTTTTGATTTAAAAAGGAAGATTTTGAAATCATTTTGAAAACAAGATATAATTTTGTAAAACATTTGAATAAAAGTTAGTAGATACAAAATAATGTTCCACTAGATTTTTCGCAGGTTCCATCCTACTTAGGAATCCATCCCTTTAACAAGCTCAAAGTGGATTCCATTCCACGAATAAAATGGATTTTAATATGTCAGTGTTTTTCTAGGAGTTTTAACAAAATTCCTAACTAAATTACTTATCTTGAAATCTTGAACCCTTGATACTCATGGGTCTTTAATCTTGATATCTTCGATCTTGAGTTCATCAGTTCTTGAATCTCTATACTGTACAGTCTTCATTCTTTGGTACATGTATATATATCCTGCATATACATATATATCTAAACAATAATGTTAGTATTTATATTTTATAATCTTATTCTAAGGTTGTTGTCATCAAAACCAACTTCTCAGGGACTAACACGACGCATCAACTTGGGAAACGACTTTGGAAACATGAAGTGGAGGAGTAGGGGGACCCACACAAGGGATCGTCGGGCCCCAAGATCCGTGAAAGAGGGGTCGACCCCGACCCCTCTTATGGGTCGACCCCAACCACTCTTAGGGGTGAGCGATCGGCCTGAATTTTTTAAGGTCAGGTCATCTTGGCTTGGAGATTCTAGATCTGGATTTTGAGTGAGATATTTCGGTGGCTTCCCCTATAAATACAACGGACATGGTTCATTGCAAGGGATCTTCTTTCTGGCTCTCTTCATCTTCTACTTAGGTTATACTGCGCCATTTTTACTCTTGATTTTTATGGATTTCAACTGCAAAAAGTAGTATAAATCAACAAAAGGCAAATTTTTGGAATGCATGTAGGTCAAAGTCAATCGAACCACTATAAATTATCTTGTTCATTTACTTTCATGTTTTAATTTGATTTCTTCATATTTATTTCTTTAATGTTTCTTATTTGTGATTGGATATTAAATCTTTGGTGCTTTCACTTACTGTTTGGGTGTTGTTGGCCATTTTTGCCAATATTTTGGTGCTTTCACTGAGAACACTTGCACCCGCTGATTTGAAGAAGATTTGGAGCTTGTATTTGGAACAATGATTAGGCAATTTTCAAAGAGAGCACTAGTAGAAAGGAGTCGCCATGGAGGAAGTCAGGAGGCTTCCTCAGGAGTTAGAGCTAATCAGACTTATGTCTACATCACTAGGGAGGAGATGGAAACAATGGTGAATGCTATGCAGGAACGGATGATGAAAAGGCAAGAGGAGATGATGCATAATTTCCTCAGGCATGTTGAACAAACTAGAGCAATAAAAGCTGCTGGAGTGCAAAACCAAGGATTGTGAGCTAATGACAATTTGGATCAAGGAGTTGAAGCAGCAGAAGCTGTGGAAAATCAGAATCGGGATCACAGAAATGGAATAAATAGACAGAAGAAAGGAGTGGAGCAGCCGGGGGAAATTCCCAGCCAACAGGGAGAGATCGGCACCGATCTCTCCAGAGAGGCCGGCATCGATTGCCAATGGCTCGGGGGTATCCTCCGGATCTGGTCAGTCAGGATGCTGGTGGGCTTGCGGTCAATCCTGTGGAGTTTGGTGTGAAACAGAATTTGGATGCTCGTCCGGAGGAGTATGTTTCGGAGTAACTTTACGGAGTCGGGGGGCAGGTTGGTATGGATGCTGGAACAGCCGAATGCTGGAATCCAGGACTTGGAGCAGAAACTAGCGGGCTTGGACATGGATTGGAGTGACCGGGGGCAAACCCCAGTCAAGGAAGAGGGAACGACACCGCTCCCCAAGGAGCCGGGAGCATGGCTCTGATTGACTTTGTAAGGAATCGAACAGTGGGGATGGAACATGAGCAGCCATCATCCGCCACAAATCGAAGCGGACCCGGCTCAAGGGCACAGATCGTCATCTCTTAATCTGGATGGCATGAAATAAACAATAAAACTGCTAGGTCATTTACAAATGTACGGGATCGAGGTTCGTCCCTAAGCATGCTCTGAGATGGCAATGAACCGCCATAATGAATGAGCCTTAAAATTAAATCTACATTAATGCGATGAATAAAACAGGTCGTGGTTATTGTCCCAACCGGAGAGATGGGACAATAACCGAAAGTTGCGAGTCCCGTCGTCGGAGAGCAACATGATGGACTCGTACATGGATTAAGCCCTCGACTGGAGAGTCGAGGCCGGAGAAAAGATGTCAGTACGAAATTGATCGCTTTATGTCTATGGCCGGAGAGTCAGGGACCAGAATGCAAGAAGTGTGTAGCTTAGCGAAGAGCGACATGATCAACTCACTTATTGTTGTTCCCCCTTTCATCGGAGAGCGACTGGATAGGATCTGGCAAGAGCCCAAAGAGGCTATGCTCGGCCTAGAAAGGCCAAGACGTCGCTTAATGTTCAGGGACACTGAACCGGAGTGCAGGAAGTAACGCCGCTTCGCCGAAGAGCGACAGAATCGGCTTACTAGTCATTGTTCCCCCTTCACCGGAGAGTGACAGGATGGGGTCCAACAAGAGCCCGAAGAAGCTACGATCGGTCCAGGAGGATCATGACATCGCTATATGCCCCGAAAAGGTCGTAGTGTAGGGGGTGAGTTGCTTCAACGGAGAGCGACAGGGTCAGCTTACTTGTCATTAAGTTTGGATTGAGATTAGCAAGGGCCCAGAGAGACCATCGATCGGTCCAGAGAGACCATGAACTCGGATAACGATCCGAAGAGATCGCGGACTAGCTTACTGACTTCTAGCATTTCAAAAGTAATGGATTTGGATAATGATCCGAAGAGGTCGCGAACTTGGATATTGACCCGAAGAGATCACGACTTTAGATGGATGTGAATTCGACTAAGGATTTGGAATGGATTTGGAATTAGCTATCGACTCGAAACAGTCGCGGATTTCATTAACGGACTCCCGGGCGGACATGGAACAGCTCACGGCGATTTGGCTTGGCAATGGATCAGACTCTGGATTGGATACTTGGGTTATCGATGGATTTTGGACTTCGGACTTATGGCAATTCAAAACACGTTTTCCTATCGCAAGGCATGTTTTTGGAGGCAAATGTTATACCGCCTTTTGACCATGCAGTTTACCAATGGATTTGGCCAAACGGATTTCGTGATCATCAAGGCAGGAAGTCTGAAGAGATGATTATTAGGCTCGGAGATCGGTTATAAACAAGGCTATGGACGATGTTCGAGCGGATTCGGACGAATGACACCCTGGAATTGGCTAAGTATGGAATTTGCACTTCCCTAGGTAAGGGACCGGATCGAATTAATATGGCTATGGATCGCTCGAATTGGCAGCGCAACTCAACGCTGATCGCTCAATAACTCAACGAAAGACGCATCAACTTAGGAAACGACTTTGGAAACATGAAGTGGAGGAGTAGAGGGACCCACACAACGGATCGTCGGGCCCCAAGATGCGGGGAAGGGGGGTCGGCCCGACCCCTCTTAGGGGTGAGCAATTGGCTTGAATTATTTTGGATCGTGTCATCTTGGCCTGGAGATTCTAGATCCGGATTTTGAGCGAGATATTTCGACAACTTCCCCTATAAATATAACAGGCATGGTTCATTGCAAGGGATCTTTGTTCTGGCTCTCTTCATCTTCTACCTAGAGTATATTCCACCATTTTTACTCTTGATTTTCAAATATTATAATTGTACACAGCAGTATAAATCAGTAAAAGGCAAATTTTTAGTATGGACGTAGGCCGAAGTCAGCTGAACCACTATAAATCATCTTGTTCATTTACTTTTTTACTGTTTTAATTTGATTTCTTCGTATTTATTTCTCTACTGTATTCTATTTGCTATTGAATATTAAATCTTTGGTGCTTTCACTTACTGTTTGGGTGTTGGTCATTTTTGTCGCCAACAATATCAAAAAAAAAATCAATAATGTTAAAAGATATCACTCAATTCTCTCTGATATGAGATATGAGATATTGCACTTGCATTAGTAATATGTATGATATTTATTGTTAGACAACACTAATTTTAATGGATTTAATGTAAAATTCAGGATGATATGTGAGACATTTTGATAGTATCAATTATGTCGGGCAAGTCATGTACATATGAATGTTTAACATGCTTTTATTTACACTTAGTCTCAAGGGTCTAATCTATTGTTTACCACATAATCCACAGTAGACCATGCACGTAGCACGGATTCGCACTAGCATATATGAGAAGCGTTTAATGACACTTCAAACAGTACAGCACCTCATCAACCTTCTGATTCCCACCACAAGCTCTGAATTAAATAAAATAATATGGCTAGTGGGAAAAAAAAGCTTGATTTCAACCACGAGTTTATATTTAAATAAAATGACTTTCAACCATGGCTAGATATCAAGGCCGTGCATCCTAGTCCATACACACGAAGAGGGCAGACTCAGTCAAGTATCCAAGACACGTATGCAATGTCTGGAAATAAAACAACTAGAATATGCAAAACATGCTAAAATAAAAACCAATTCAGTGAATCTTCAACCGATGATGAACATACATATATACTTTTATATAGAACCGATTTTCCATGAAACTCCCCTGTAATTTACCTGCTTGCTGACATTCGAAACATGTGCCTTAAGACTAGCGTGAAAATTCAAATTTACACAACAGGGTAATTACTAATTTAGGAAATGTAATGTCACCATAATGACAATCCGACCTACATTTGTAAATTCTGATTCACACCACTGCAGGCGTAGAAACGTATTTATTTTTAATTTTTTTTAACCAGAATATAACAGTGCAAACTGCAATTTCATGACACTGTTTATTGAAACTAATTCAGCTAATACAAAAGCTATTTTCCAACCATATTCAGTATATTTCCAACCATCTAACACGCACGCGCACATATATAGCTGTCAACGAGTACTCGAAAAATCCGAAACCCGTCCGCATCCATATCTGAAATATAAAAAATTATCCAATATCCGATATTCGAAAAATGAATACGGCCATATCCGTATCCGATAATTATCCGTCCGGTTTTTACCAAGATTATAGTTAATTTTTTTTATGTAATTTAGTATACAAAATGTTTGTCGTTTACTATTTTATCCAGGTAAAAAAATTAACACACGTGTATCAATTTTTACTGCTTAAATTATTTTTCTTAGTGTATTTATTATTTTTATACATTTAGTACAAAAATGGATTTATAATAAATCAAAATTTTCTATTTATTTGTTAAGATTTATAGGTTGTGAACTGATCGAAAAATATCCGATACCAGTCCACATCCGTACGGATATCCGAAAATGGATACGGCACTATCCGTATTCGAAAATATTCGTTTACATCCTACACACACAAAAGAAGCTTCGAAAAAAAAAAGATACAAGTCCAACTGATTAATTGTAGATAAACTAAGATGCGCATTGAAAATATTCAATACTAATGATACAAAGTTAAATCCTAAAAGTTACCGATCTTTGTAATACATTATTTAGATAACAATACTAATGATACAAAGTTAAATCCTAAAAATCTAGGCTACCTGATATTAAGAAAGCTTCCAGTGCCTACATTGCGCTTCTTTCTATTTCAGATAAAGAGAGTATGATACATCTCCATTAGAGTTCCTACATCTAGGCCGTCTGATACATGCAAAGGACGATAAGCATAAATGATCTCAGGGAAGTATAACAATGTATTGTGTGTTTAAGTGCAAGAACGAAAAATTAAAGATGCTTTTATTATTTGAAACTCATAGGCATACTTAGCATAACTCTAACTTAACTAATTTAGAGAAGCCAAATTAATATATCATCACACAAAGTTAAGTTCATATACCATTATACATATACATGTGTTAAGTTCATATGATATTTTTTTCATAGTTTATATAGCATCTGTTTTATCTGATACTATATTAATATAATATTCAGCGTCCTCCATTCAAAAATATGGCTGAAGTTTTTCCTTCTTATTTCCTGTTATTTATGCTGAATAACTGGTTTTAAAATGTGATATCGACGCGCTGATAGAAGTCCATACTTCTGAACTGAAGACTTAGAAATAAGAAATGGCTCTAGTTGTGGGTAATGTGATGTATGCAACATGCTGCTTAATGAAAAACAATTGTGTTCAAAAAATGATCTTTTGATTTTGGACTGTCAGCCATTCATATATATACAGTACAAAAGCACGGGAGAACATATATTTAATGATAAGATGTCATGAATGTAAAATTCACAAACCTCTGTTGATGCCTGATGAATCCCTTCCATTTCAGCATCTAGCTGGCTAATTAGTCTCCTATAACAAATATAAGCGAAAGCTGAGATTAACTTAGCACAATGCGGTGAAGAAAGAATTTAAAAAGAAGTTATCCAGTATTACCTTGGTTTGTCGGCCTTTGCAATGTGTGTGGACATTATTGAGGCCTGCACAGTTTCATGTCAGACGCTTTTATCAATGAAATTTCTGAGAGTCTATATAATATCTACTAAATTAATAAAACAAAGAATGGAACTAAGGGTGCATGCAAGCAATTTTATGGACAACGTGAGTGGAAGTCAGTAGAATGTATGAACATAAGAAAATCAGTTTAAGTTCAGCTCCATTTCAATCACAGCAATAAATGGTTGTTGCTAGACTAGTCCTTTCAGAAGTTGGATGTATTTGATAAAAAGTGTGGTAATCCGGATTAAAAAAAAAGCTTAATCTATTATATTTATACTTTAGTTTACCGATCCGGTGAAAACAATTTCATATTTTCAGTTAATTTCAGAATATAAAGAAGAAATCTATGTATGCTATTGACAGTAAACCACAACGGTATTTTGGGTTCAAATGACATGTCATATAATTATTAACATGTTACAGGTATAGAAAGTGTTATTATTATACAATAGTGGTAAGAATAAAACCTCCTAAGCTTCCGCTTGAAGTATGCGATCCAAAATCCCACTAGCATAATCAAAACCGAGTTAGAGGTCCAATAGCACCTATGTTTTAAGCACCATCCTTAACTTCCACTATTGGATTCAAATCAATGGATGAATAAAGACAAAAATTGCTCTCTCTTGCATCTGGCATTTTTTACTCTCTCGTATCCATTGATTTGATGAATCTAATGGTGAAGTTGATAGGAATTCAGGATGCCAATACACACACACATGTGTGTGTGTGAATATTAGAATATGGATATGAGGAAGGTTCAGTGCTATGGATATGAGGAAGGTTTTGGTACCCCACTTTTGTAACACCCCTTTAGTACCCCTATCATATTTTGAATTACACGATTTTAAATGCTATGAAATTTTATGGATGTTTAATCTACACTATATAAATCATCTCGACAAAATATGAGAATGTTTTGAAATTTCTAACCTCGTCGAAATAAAAGTCAATATTAACCTTCAAAATATTTATTTTATCCGTTGGTTTGAAACATCAAGTTTATCGTTTTATGTATATTTAAATGTGCTCAAGTTTTGTTGGTATA
The DNA here is from genome assembly GCA_030737815.1 of Allium fistulosum. NCBI lineage: Eukaryota > Viridiplantae > Streptophyta > Magnoliopsida > Asparagales > Amaryllidaceae > Allium > Allium fistulosum. The sequence goes on along the minus strand of CM060906.1, from coordinate 194,612,235 downwards.
TTTATGGATACAGTGCATTTTATTATGGTTTGCAAGGGGTTTAATGCAAAGTAAGTGAAGTGGATGGTCAAAATCAAAAGCAATATGAAATTATAAAATAAAGAAGACACTACTGAAGGTAAACTTGCAGGTATGCAAATTTAATGTTAACCTTTCAAAGCTTGACTTTTCACCCATGATATCCCAGGATTTTCACACATGATATCTCTGTACCGGGTGGAATCTCAAACGAAACAAGTGTATCTCGAATGCGAATATCGAATCTTAAAGTACATCTCCGGGCTATTCCATAGTTTCTTATAAGAAAAATGATGCTTTTATCATGATTGTCATATAAATCTAAATAAAAACGGTAACACGGAAGATAGTTTATCCACTGGAAAGAGAATATTAATATAATTTTTTATGGAGGCTCAACTAATTTGGTGGTATCCTTTAAGCGGTGGTAAAAGAAAAAGAAACATGAAATTATTTGTTGTGACTTATCTTAATAAAAAGTATAAAAAAATATTGTTACTATATATTAAATAATAATAATTGGTAAAATGATTTTGGTTGGATCCAAAAAAAAAGGTTGCACGAAAGACAATATAATTTCAAACAAGAAATTGAGATTTTAATATCTCGGATAAGATGAATATCATATGAGATATGATGTTTTATCTCCGTCCATGCAGAAAAAAATGAGGTCACGGATAGTTTAGTTTGCCCCTGCCCAACCAAAATTACATCTTAGTTTATCACCCAAGCAGAAAATCGTGGTTTTGTGGATAAATTTTTTTGAAACTGCCAAACCTAGCTCAAATCACAAATGTTTTAAGAGAACTTACCAGTATACTACAACTACTCACATAGGAAGATAGTATTTTTTTTTCAACAATATGATTGCATGAAATATATTTTCTAAGGTGTTGCCATTGGTCTGGGGGGTTACCCTAATCAATGGGTGTTGGTAAGCTACCCTCTGGGCCGGCCGTAGTCATTGGCAAGATGAGTAAAACTCGATAAAAAATACATATGAGTATAAAAAAGCTTTTACAAATAAGGTAAATTAGTGATATAAGCTTTAGTTAGTTACTATATCGGCCCACCTTTAAAGAGAATAAAAACCAGATTTCTCTTGCTACTATACGTCCAAAGCAATACCAACTACACACTTCTAAAATATCATATCTTTGGGACAAAAAGGAAATCTTTTAAATTCAGAAGTTTCATCTATTGGGTGATGGAGAGGGCAATATGTATACGAAAATAATAAATTTTCAATTGAATGCCAGAATTTAAAATGGATCTTTGTATCAGTGTTAAATATTTAGGGTGTTAACAAGGAGATGAATTGCTCCGTCCCCTTTCTTTGTGTCCCCCAGTCCCCCATCAAATTACAACCACACATTATAATTATTTAATTCACATGCGGGACTCACCGTTGAAAATCGAAAGTGAAGATGGAGAAATCAATGGTTAGGATGCAGTGGGCGTATGGGGACAGCTAAAATGGGGACAGAGGAATAGTTGCCGTCAACAAGGCATATTCAACAATTTAGAAATATTTCAGAAAGGAAATACAAATATACTAAGTGTTGCAATATATTAATAAACAACGTCCTCCCATGCATGTTAGTTGAAGAATCTATATGATCGCCAAGGCAAATAAGTTTTGCTGACATACTTATCAACCATTAGATGCAAACATATATCCTTAATAAAAAACAATAACCTGCTCTTGAATGATGCTCCTTGCTTCCACAAGTTGAGCTTCAAGTTCAAGCTCCCTCTCAGTCACTTCAGATGTTACTTCTGTCCCTTTTTGTGCATCTTGAAGTTGACCCATTCGTGCCTTGTCCATGGACAAAGTAAAATATAACTCGATTGCATGAACAATAAAATTCAGTACCCTATCAAGAAGAAAAAAACAGTATATACCTTAATAGAAGACATTTTAGTTCGTAAACTTTCTTCTATTTGATCTCTAGCCATATGAAAAGGCAAGTCAAACATATCCTGCAAGTTGTCAATGTAAGTATATTATATAACTTCAGAATTTTTCATTCAGAATAAATTAATTTGGATTTCATGTGTTGAAAAATCAATATTTACTGTTCTGCCACCCAAAGGAGATTGAAGAGATCGATCATCTTGCTTTTCATTAACAGCTAAATTTTGTTGTCCACTTGGAGCATTTAGGAAATCACGCATGTCCATCTACATGAACAGTACACCAAATAAAGGTTTAGCAAATTAAACTGTACTGAATTATTACAATCAAAAACATAAAGCAATAGAAGTCATGCATTTCAGATGCCAACTACAAGTTACAAAAGTTATGAAAACGATGCATTTTATAAAGGTTGTTAGAAAATAATGACCCAACAAGTACAACATTTCCTCTCTGCTGCATGAGAATTATGTCGAAAGGTTTACTGTTTAGTTAATGAAATAAGCTATGATAAAAATGATGCTATTTAAACTGAGCAGGATTTCTTTTATAAAGAAAAGTAACTCAAGAGGGAAGGACTGTTCTGAAAACTGCATATTTCATATAAGTAGTTAGATATTATTTTGACAATGAGTTTGGTTACTTTGGTATAACTGTGATTTCTTGGGCCTACTAGCCAATGGGATTCTTCAAAGTTGCTTCCTGTGGCACTTGCATGGATCTCTTAATGTAGAATGTGTTACATTTAGGCCTGTCAATGGGCCGGATTCGGTCCAGGTATCATAAAACTCGGACCTGGGTCCGATTACAATAATTAAAACCTAAGCCCGGTCCGAATCCACAGGGTATTTCAATCAAATACCCGAACCCACCCCATCGGGCTTTTTAAGCTCATTGGGTAATACCCGTATACCTAACTCAGAATATTTATGTTAAACCATATTTTAAAACTGTAACTTTGATGAAATTTGTATACAAACAATGTTAACATATAAATTGGACGGTGATGTAGTCAAGTTAACAACAAAAGTATGCAAAAACATCTATATGTAAACAAACAGAATGGTAAATAAATAACATACACACTCATGCTTTGATACGACGGGTAACTAATAGTCGGATTGGCTCCTAACCGGGCCGACTTTTGATAAGACCGTACCCGACGTTAATATTAACTAGGTCGGGCTTGACTAGTAAAAGGCAAAACTCGTACCCGCATTAATAGGTTGGGCTCGGGCCGGGCTCGGGCCGAAACCTGTACCGTTGACAAGCCTAGTTACATCCATGTATTCCTTTTCAAATTTGGGTCATCAAAAGTCTAGGACTTCATTACTCTTGATTTATTTTGGAATTTGCAATAAACAACATGCCCTGTTATTTCATCAAAAAAAATGAGCACTTAATTTGATATACAAATACATGCACTTCGCTTCAAACAACACCAATATCTTTCGGAGAACAAAATTCTGCAAGTTTCTTATACTCATTGTGGCATAGATGGTTACTTGGATATAGTATTCATATGGTTTATAGGCGTGGGTCGTTTCAGGTTATTACATCAAACCATGTTCTTATATGAAATCGTAGTTTATAACAAGTTGGAGTTGCTCTGTATACATGTGTGGATTACACTGTATAGTTTCCGAACAGTAAATAGTCAAGAACTCAAAATATCCCCATAAACCGTTTGAAGTATTTTAGCCAACAAGACATTGGAATCTTTAAGGATAGTAATTGTAACAATGTAGAACATTTAGTCATGTATCACAATCTTGAGCATCAGGGTTTGCTCAGAAATACCTACAGGTTATTTCAACGACACTGAGATCATCTATTGTGACTCAACCAAAACTGTGGTTAAGTTGGATACAATATGTATGTTATTTGTGGGTGCGGATTGCTATACAATACTATGTAAACCCTTAAGGACTTCAAATCGATTATTCACACATGCATATATCATGTGAGGCTTTAATATTGCATTTTAAGCTGTTGAGAACTAATGCATGAAACCTGCCGTAAATGTAGGGATGCAACAAATATGAAAATTTGATAGCATATACATTCTACTTTGAAGATGGCTGAAATGATAAATGCTTCTGAATCATATACCATAAAATTCTCTTTATTAATAGTTGAATAAGGGCTACATTTTTTACTACAAGCATTAATTTAATATTTGAGGAGCTTTTGTCATGTTTATGTCTGCAAAGTGTTAATATTAGTTCCAACAATCATAACACAGATTGTTTGGTCTGTACCCAATTGCAGAAAATAAATCTCTAAAAGAATTATAGGTTCACATGAAAACATTGTAATAGCTAGTTTATTGAATATACTGTATTTATCCAAAATTCTGTAAAGTCGTTAAACTTCATGTCGGTTGTGCAAATGAATTCAGATGTTTTGGTTTGATTTTTGAAAATTTAATTTGTGGATACGAGTTTGCATGGAAGACTAATGTGGTTAAGGATAATCTGAGCTCGATGCCTAAGGATGATAGGTTTCACTAATTTGGTGATATTAATTTAATCAAAGTGTTGCCTGGCTAACTTCACAGCCTTCGTTATTGATTACTAATGAAACTGATTGGCTATTCATCTGCACGCATCGGTGAAGCTGGGGCTGGCAATTAGAACCGAGAACCGTAAACCCAAACTGAACCGACCCGAGAAGACCGAAACCCAAACCGAGCCTGATGCGTCTCGGGTCAGGTCTGGATGATGAAAAATACCATAAAGACCCGATCAAACCCGACCCGAACCAACAAGACCCGACCAAAAAACATTTAAATATATGCATTGTCAGTACCATTACCCAACCGGACCGATCCGACTCGGGTCTAGGTTTTTAAAATGTACAGTTTGGTACAACAAAACACGACCCACCTAGAACCAAGACCCACTGGGTCGGGTCTAATTGCCACCCTAGGTGAAGTTAAACAACTACATACATGGGCGAAGCCAACAGAATGAGTGTCAAAATCTAACGGGATTTGGTACAAATTTACATAAATTGGATTTAATCAAGCACGTATAACCAATAAAACACAAATGTACGATCAAATTTCAGTAGGCCGAATGTCATCCATGGGCTATGGCCTCTATGTGGCTTCACCACTAGTTTCATAGCTACCTAGAGTTTATTGATACGTGGACTTTGTGTTCCTAACGTGATCGATCAGATGAAAGAAAATTTGAGCCTTCAAAAATTAAAGAATTTAACATATTCAAGAAGTGATAATATTAATTGTTCTATTAATAATCCTCATTGATTCATAAATGTCTAACATCTTTAAAGCATGAGATCTCATAATTTCAGCGGTGGCTACTGATTCCAGGTTCGTGTTCCATGTTTTGATGTGCTCATCTACAAGTAAAGTGATAAATCTTATAGTTTGGTATAATCAAAATAAAAGTAGTTTTTTATTTTATTTTTTGTCAAGCACCACTAGCTCAAGTGGTAACATCTCTAAATTGTGGTTCTAGAGGTCTTGGGTTCTCTCCCCTGAAACATAAAAAATGAGTGCTCTACTTAAATTAAAGTATCACTCTTGTTATCAAGAAAAAAAGTAGATTTTGGAGTTCCATAATTAGTCAGTTATTTATACAAGTTGAGTTGATTCGAATGATAATGGTTATTACTTAGTACATAATAACATGCTTCAAAATTTAGAGATTAAACTGGATTAAGAGTTACATAAGACATAAATGTAGAGATTAAGAGAGAGTGGAATCAAAAACTGGTTATTTGAGAACACCATTAGTCATGAATTATCTACCAATAACCATTGATAGAAAACGGAGCTCTACCAAACTGAAATTGGTTTTGATCATATGACATTCAAATTCATCATTCATATGGGTAGTTATCTGCTTAGCACAAAGTTTATATCACCCAGAGAAACAAGTGACAAAAGCAAGAAAGAATAACTAAAGCCATTACGGAACAAGTGGGGAACTCGCTTTAGGAAGAAACGTATTAGAAGGTTATATGCCAAACAGCTAGGAACAGAGACGAAAAACCGTCTTCGTTGCTACTTCAACAACTATCTTTCATCGATATTACAAAAACAAAAAATGAAATCAATTTGATCTATGTTCACCACTTTCTTTCCTCAACCCTCATAACGGATGCCCCGCATTAAACAGAGTGGGCTCACAGAATACTTCAGGGCTAGAGTGAAGAGCCACAAAAGCACCTGTGAAGAAGTCTAAAAAAAGTACCGAGAACCACAAATGGTCTGAGATTCACTTGAAGGTCACCTATGCAGGAATTCATTTTATGACACATGGATCCCAATTCAATATTCCAGCATGACAACTTGCAGGCTGTGACCTTGTGTACGGAAAATAATATGCGCACATAATTCAGCTCAAGCTTTGGGACAGTTAATCAAGGATTCCAGTCAACAAATTTGTCATTTTTTCCATTTCTTGTGAATAATAAAAGGGTTTTTTTTTAATTTTATATTTACTAGTAAAAAGGATCCTTTATGGATGCATAACAGAGTATCAGCATAGTGAAAGTCTAAATAGCATCACCTGCATTGAACGCAGCAATGCACGCAACTCAGAGTTCTCTGCCATTAGTTCTTGCTTCTTGACTTCATATGCATCAACCTGTTGCGGCAAATAATACATTTACAGGAGAACTGACAAAAATTTAAAGGTGACCTAGTTAATAATCTTCCTCACAATCTTTTGATAAAAATCAGTGTCCGCCTTTTTCCCATTCCATGTTCCACGCTGTCGCCCCTCTTTCTGTTAACAAAAACAGATTAGATACCAATCTGAATGAATTTTATTTAAACTGCTGTACACCAGATAAATGAAACATGATATATAAGTTCAAGAAAACTAGGCGAATTAACTAGCAAAACATTAACATAAGAGGAAACAAAAAGAGTTTCTAATCAAGCAAGAACAAAAAAATTACTAAATTACCATAGTGGGATGAAATAAAAGTAAATAAATACATATAAAAGAGAGATGGGGGAATCGAGCATCCAAAAAAGAATTGAAAAAAAAAGATATTATTATTTTTTTGATTATCAAAACATGCCAAAAGCTGAAGAAACAGCACATCTTTGTCTTCAAATCCAGTCAATATTTTAACCATAATAATTAACGGCATAATACCTGCAATAAATTCATGATCTCCATGCCAGATTTAGATTCTTTCTTCTTCTCCATTAAAACTTGGTTAAGCCTCTCCTGTAGTATTTTTGTTGAAATAGTTGATTGTAACATATTTCCCCGTACATTTAAGGAACAGACGATGACATATCCATATGTAATAACAAATATACCTGCAATTTGATGTATTCCTTCTCCTTTTTCTTCATTTCATGTATTTGTTGTGTTCGCACTTGCTGATAAATTTGAACGAAATCATATTTCGCAAGTAAAATAATAATAATGATATATACATATCAAATAGAAAGGGTCGGATATAATATAATTCAATTCACCTGATTCCCAATAACCATCCTTTGAAATTCATCTCTTTCCTGCTGCAGTTTTTCAATCTGTGCCTTAAATGCTGCTGCAGCTTTAGCCTCCTGTAAAAATTAAATGCTGAGGTTAAAAAAAATGACATGGACCTGAAATTGTTATGGAGTGAGGAGCAAAAATTGTCATGCTGAGGTAAAAATTCATCTCTTTCATGACCTGCATCCTTTTTTAGAGGCACTTCAACTAAAGATGAAATTGTTATGGAGTGGGGGGTAATTTTAGGACGTTCAATTTGTTATATTACCCTTGCTCTTCGATGGCGATGAGGCCAAAAAACTACAGTAATATGAAGTTTTGGCAAATCGGAAAAATAAAATAAAAATGACATGTCGTCATCGAAAATACTTAATCAACATGGACCTGTCAAAAATTGAAAGAGAAATATGCAGCACCAACCAGTCGAGAATTGAAAATTTATTACGCGAGCTGCCATCGTTCATTAGAATTCGATGAGCTGTCATTTTTAAATCGTACATGACTATATATCAAAAAAACTCAAAACAAAACACGATGAGTCACCTGAAATTTGATCCTGAGAAATGAAGGGTTAAAAACCCAAAATCGATATTGGTATAGGGAGAATGTAATAAGGTTAGAAAAGTAAACATGCTCAGTTTATATGGGGCTCATTCTGCACAGACCCCGTCTTAACACTTATCATTTTTTTCTTAAATGCCCACAACCCCCACACCCCCCCCCCCCCCAAACAAAAAAAAATGATGTCCCTTTAACAATGCCTTCAAAAAAAAACAAAAATGTAGATCATTATTATATTAATTGCAGATAAGTTAAGAGATTCAAACTGTTCGCGTTAGAGTAGCCAATTCACGATCTTTTGCAGCAATTTGTGCCTCAAGCCTCTCAACCTTGGCCTCCAATCTTACAACATCAGATTGTAACCTGCAGAAGTTCAATTCGGTTTTCAATGGCATATATGATGTGATGAAAACAAATAAACAAATTTCTACTAATCGGCCGAAATGTGTAAAAATATTCAAACATATGTTACAGAATACGAACTTCAAAGTCAGGAGGAAAAAAATTCAAATATCCACAGGAGCGCCAATTAGTTCAAATGAAGGTTTGTTGGGATATTTCTTCCCATTTCAGGTAATATATGATGATCTGACATTTATATACATCATAGTGTACTTATCTTCAGCGCTGTAGCGTAACAAAAATATATTTTGGATAAAGATTGTAAGAGAGTAATCCTGGACATCAGGTTTAAAGTAATAAGGATCTCAAAAACTCACTATAAGGTACACAATGGATCATACAATCTGTGAAACAGCAGAAGCATAGGACCGGGAACATTTATTATGGAATACAGGGCACGAGTCTTTCTCATCAACAAATTTAAGCTAGTAAACCCCCTAAAGGAAACAGAAGAGTCTGCATATCCATAATCGGGAAACCAGCATTCACAATTCAGGTATTAAAAACACAAGCTTATCCTCAGCAGAACAAAATATGTGTATTTTTTGTCAAATGTGTCCATCACACGCACACCATCCATTAGTTTTGTAAACTTAATCCACTTCTAACATTTTCTTGCAGAATGATAAAACAAACTCAGTATATGATAGTCACTCTCACTCGAAGGCCTTAACATTGGTTCTCAGTTATCTGTGGAATGACTTTGGAACTATCTTTCTGTTGAAATAACATACTCTAAGAATCGAGATTCTGGCCCTGCAATCTGTGGAATACAAGAATCTTGCTGTGATGCCAAGCCGGCGACTAAAGGGTTGCCAAGTAAATAGAGTAAAAACCAATTGTGTTTCACCAAAATGAAAATTCTAGGAGCCTAAAATGCAATTTACACAATAATACTTTCTTTCTATCAGCATAAATTATGGCAGGTTATTATACACTACCTTAACAAAAATATGAAACGTTGGCTACTGCAATCATCAATTTTTACTACTGCGCCAAAAGAGGGTGTGTGTGTGTGCGCGCATATAGAGTAAGATTCTAGCCATTCGTTTAGACAAGTTAAGCTTAGCATGAAGTCAAGAAAGAGCATACTTACAGAAAATAATTAGTGAAATCAAACAAGCTAAAATGACAATATAAGAAGAGTTTGCTATAGCATAGAGAAGCTTTCTTGAGAAGATAAAACATGAGTTCCCTATTCAGTCATTAAAAACCACGAAATAAACAAATTATCAACAATGCAGAAAGATGCATGATAGGGCTGAATATTGGTATAAAAGGGATTAGTCTTATATTTTTCATTTAAAAGATGAATTTTCCTACTATTCAAAAGTTGGTTTTTGGTCAAATCCAAGACAAAAGCAATCAGTCGCATATGCCATGATACCTAAAACATGTATTACACGACAATAAAAAGATCGCTAAGGTACCCCATACTAGAAATGAAAAATAATGGAAAAGGCAAACCTTTGTCGCTGATCATTTGCAGACTCCCTGAACTCAATATCCCGTTGCCTTTGTTGAAGCAGAGAATATAGGCAATTGCATGTCCTGGCTATTGAAACCTAAAGCAAACAAGCAAGACCAAGAACTTAGTACTTTCAACACCATCTTCCCCAAAAGAATATGATCTGTCTAAATGATAAATGTGCATTTAAAGCATGGTTTCATGAACTGTTATGCAGTATAGAATTGTTTCCAAAAGAGCCCCTTTGAACAATAAATTAACATTTGATAATGGTAATCCTAATATGATCAATCAATTGTTTTAGTAAGATCAAGCTTTCCAGCCACCCACTCTTGAAGTTACCACACTGAAACCGAATTTCCAACTCATTAGATCAAAGAGTCGCATTTTCAAATTCCAAAGAGCGGGCAGTATACCAAACAAGTTAGTAAATTCAGGGCAATTTGTTACTTGTCCCACAAAAACATTAAATGATGCTAACAGCTTAGTACAATACAAATGGAACATAACATATCACATTTTGTGGCAAATACTTTTGCAAATAGAGTAAACGGGTTTAACAGAACATCATTAAAATGCAAAGTTCACTCACAGGATCCGTAGCAAACAAATCAAGGGAAGCAGGGAAGCCAAAAGTAACCAAAGTCTGATTCAAATACTTGGCACAATGCTCCAAGTTTCCCGCATCTGCAAAAGCATTCTCACTACAAGAACCCCAAAACAAAAATAAAAGCCCTAGAAATCGAAACCCAAAATTGAACCAAAAATAACGTTCAGTTTCATAGATCCACTCACCTCAGCCCAATAGGATTCTGCATGAATTCCTGCATTGATGGAAAGAAAAACTCAACCAACAAAAATATTACCGGCGAAATGTAATGAACTAAAGTGAATGAAAATTCGTACGGACTGGTTGGAATCGGAAAGAGTCGAGAGAATTTCGGCAAGACGACCAAGATTATTGCCGGCGTTTGTTTCTTATGTCATCCAATCACTGATTGAAAAATTGAAATGTGCAAGTGATAAACTTGGAGTAGGGTAGTTATGTATTAAACACGCCTACCGTTTGCCGCATTTGGTTGGCACGTTTCCGTTAAGGGTGGAGAATGGGGGAAAATGATGCATTGGGAAGAATATGTTCATGTGTACAATTGTTTATCCCTAAATACTTTTGTTCATGTACTCCGTTCAGATATCTTTTTAGTATCATCAAACGAATTCCTCTTTCAATCAACTTTCACATTCAGATACTTTGCTCGTTTCGTAAAGAATGGACTTCAACTGTCTTGGACTTATGTTTAGTTGCCCATTTTCTTCTTATACAAAAGTGCGTCCATGTCTTATTCTCATCATTATTCATTGCTTCTTGTTCCAACATTATCACATTCGTTTTTTGTACTAACTTGAGTATTAAACACGTTCATTTTTCTTCTTTAAAACCTTCACATATAGGAAAAGATTTTCGTTTTCTTTTTTCTTTTCCAAAATGTTTAGAAAAATTAAATTGTAGTATACATCCTCGTAGCGGGATGGCTGATCGTGGCGCCCACGGTGTGGGTACATTGTGATACCGCTTGTTGCCATCCTATAGTTTGGGTTTATCTCTAAACCACGAAACTAGCATATGGTCCTTGGTTTTGGATTTTTGGATAAATCATAAAATATGCCCAAGTACATTAAGCCAAAATCTTAAAACGTTCATAACTTTCAAAGGTTGGGTCAAATCACTATTGTGACTAATCAACATAAAACAAATCAGATTATTATTTCAAGTGGAGCAAAAATTAACCGCTTATTCGGTATTTAACAAAAGTTACGGTCACTAAAAGGTTTTAGTCTCGAAAGGCTACAAAATTTTGTCAAAAGTAAAGCGTTAGTTCACAAATTTTTCTAAAGTACTAGCTCATAATAAATTCATTTGGTTTTGTAAATAATATTTTCTCAATCTAATTCTACTTAGAATTTTGGGTCATTGGATTGCCCCTCACTTCTTTCCTTTTTTTTGTATTTTGCTTGAAATTCAACCGTCACACGATCACATAACCAAAAAACATCCCAACAACCAAATACACATGACATGTATGCATAGTAACAAATCTATACTCATATCATGCCATGCATAAAATATGGATGAACAAATAAATGAAAGTGATCTTACCAAATAAACGGCTTTGAATACATGGTTTTCATGCTCTTCTCGACCTTCTAATTGTTATCAACTTCGTTCTCACTCTATTGAACCCTTGCTAATCTAACGACCTTCCTTCTATGTTGTTTTGTCTCACGCTCAAGTATACGAATAGGCCTTTGAGGTCCTGCTATTTTAGGCTCAACTTTCAAATCATCTAATTGATTTGGTCTAACTACTATACATGATTCGTGCACACACTTCCTAGGATGTAGGACATGGAATACATTACCCCTACCATCTTCTATTGTAAGCCGATTATGTATGCAAGGTTCCTAATCTTATCGATTATCGAAAAAAGGTCCTACAAATCTCGTTGTCAACTTTTCCTTATTACCGACATCAAGTGCATTTCTTAATTGGGAAATTTCAACAACCAACATGTCACTGGTATAGAACTCTAGGTCGTGACATCTCTTAATGGCATAACTCTTTTGTATACCTTGTGCATCTTGAGTTCGTTTCCAAATTATCTTTATTTTCTTTAAATCTCTCTCACCCTATTTGACTAAAGTATCAGTTTGAACTCTGTTTTCCATCGACACAACAGGGTATTGCATGGTCACCTATGTAAAGCCTCAAACGTGTCATACCAATTCTCGACTAAGATCTATTTTTTATACAAACTTTACTAAATGTAGATGATTCTCCCACGAGCCTCCCAAGTTCGGTATGCAAGCTCATAAAAGGTTCTCGAGCACTCGATTCACCCTCTCCATTTGATTATCCGTTTGTAGGTGGTAAGCTATTCTTAAGTTTAACTTCATTCCCGATGCATCTTGCAAGCTCCTCTAAAATTTGCTAGTGAATGTTGGATCTCTATCGCAAAAATACTCTTTAGTTCCCTATGGAACTGTCCTACCCAACACGTACAACTTAGTTAGTTTCGCTACATATCCTCACAATGCTGATACATATAAATCTACTAACGCATCAGAAATAATAAATAGTAGATAATCTAAAGCATCTTGCTCGTCACCAATTAGCTCCAAAACCCTGAATCTAATCACATGCTCTCAGTCTACTCAAATGAGTACTCGAGATTTTTAGGGAGAATATAAACTTTGAAACAGATATAAGTCTGATATGAGAAACTCTAGTAATATGCCCATACATATCAAAGTACGGTATGAGACCATGTCGCTAAACCTTATAATGATTTTTCCCTTCACAAGTACCAAACCACTTAATATTAAGTAAATAAGTTCAACCAAGTGTTAACATTGCGTAATTATACATAATAGGACTGTAACGTGCTCATACACATCACAATTCATTTTAGGTAATAGAAGTCGATGGGTGTCTATATGTAACATACATATATACATATAATTTCAAGTGTAACAGTAGTTGAATCATGTAAACACTCCTGCAAGTGTAACACATGGAAAATATTGTGAACCTGCTGGCTTTTTAAGAAACTTCACTCTATAAGCTAACTTCCCTACTCTTTCTAAAATCGAAAAAGGCCTTACAAACATCGGTGCTAACTTTCCTGAACTACCAAGCCTCATAATGTGTCTAAGTAGCGACCTTCATAGAGACCATGTTGCCCACTGTAAACTCCAATTTTGTGTATATCCCGTCAGCATATGATTTATGTCTGTCCTATGCAGTTTCATCCTCCTACGAATTAAATATACTTTCTCTAAAGTCTCTATAATCATGTCTAACTTAAGAATGATTCTATCTATAGTGTTTCACTAATAAGATGGAGATCTACATGGTCTTCCATACGACGCCTCGAACGTTTTCATCACAATACTTGCTTGATGGCTGTTGTTATATGTAAACTCTACTAGTGACAAGTGATCTTCCTAGGAACCTCCAAAGTTCAAAATACACATTTGTAGCAAATCCTCTAATACCTAATTCACCTTCTCATTATGTCTATCCGTCTACGGGTGATAGGCTGTAACATCCCCCACTTTAACTAAGTGCTACGGATGTTGCAGTCATCCATAGTATTAATTTCCGGTGACAAAATACGGCTATATTAGTCATATCAATAATCAGAAGCACGTGAATATAAAAAAATGTAAACACAATTTAATAACAAACTTTCACATTTCATTTCATAAATAATATTTCATATTCATTACATATTCTCATTCGTAATCCCACATTCAAAGAAAATATAATTATTACAAAATACTCTAAGAGCAATATATAAAGATGCCCTCTTGATGGATCAGAGTCTAACGGTTGGCAATTATTTAACTTATCATTATGTCTATATGGATAAAATCAAACAACACAGCGGATTAGTAAAGAACTCCTAATTAGCTAGATTGCCTCCTATACGTCTCCGGAAGCTTACTCGTCTTAATGGAAACCAGGAATCCCTTACTCCTGATCTACTCAAATGAGTACCCGAGAGTTTAAGGAGAAAACAAAAACTTTGGATCAGATAAATAGTCCGGTATGAATAATAATCTACCATCCCAAACCAAAAATAGATATATAGTGAGACCACGCCGTTGAGCGGAATGAGTTTTCCCCTCACTAGTATCTTAACCAAAACACATTAATCATATACTATGCTCCTGCATCCACAATGGTTAGAACATAGAAATTAAGAATTTGCAGTCATGCAACATATATTGGACTACCCATCCCAATTTATTAGACTATCCGTCCTAATTCTCATCTGACTATCTGTCTTAATTACAATTGACTATCCGTCTTATATTTATATGGACTACCCATCTTACATGTAATTATTTGGATTACCCATTCCTTACCATATGGATTACCCATCACATATTGTTTCTTTTATTTTAAATGATGTGGACTATCCATTACACATCCCATAATATTTCTGGGATGGCTATGAACCCTTCAATAACCCTATAGAGACTATCCATCTCCGACATGATGTAGATTATCCATCACACATCCCATAGTTTTCCTAGGATGAATATGAACCCATCACTTTAATTTAATTCATATTTAACCCAAATGTTCAACCTATGTCTATTGGTGTCTCCAATTTGGTTATATGCTTCTTAACTTATAACATGTCGAAATGGTGTACATTGATATCCCTAATGATTAATGTCGAATTCATGAAACAATTGGCAAATCAAATAACATACATTGGTATCCCTAATTAATGTTGAAATAAAGATTTATGGCTCGCCGCCATTTATATAGAAGACTTACGGCATTCATGCCTCACTACATAATGCTGAATCTCTATCCAAGGTTAAAAAACAAAATTTTAGATTTTTAAAATCATATAGCTAACTTCCAAAATCATAAGGTTATCGACCTTCTTAACATTGACAATCTCGCCCTTTAAAACATAGTTTAAATTTTCATAACCATTGCCGGTGTATAAATTGAAGGGTAGCATCATTAATATCGCACATACCCCATGACGAACCTCTATCCAAGGTTAGAAGACAAAACTTATATTCTTTTAAGTATAAAACCTTATGTCGATAACGGGTTTGTCAACATATATGCGATATAGGTTATCCACCTTTCAAAGCAAAACTTTTGTTACCATAAAAACATGGCAATATGGCCTATAAAGTCTCAATGGTGCTATAGAAAAAATGCGGCACCAATAATAACCTAGCAAGGTCGCCGAAAACAAAGAATTATAGGATGTCGACGTTGATGAATGCTATGCAGTTAATGCCCCGCTATAACCCCGCTATAACCTTGCTATATCTCATAGCGGATTTCTACCGCTACGATATTTCCATATACCCCAAATATAGCCTTTTCGCTTTAAGGCCCGCTATTTCCGCTATATCCCGCTATAATCCGATGTTTCCGCTATATCTTCTTCAAAAGAAATGAATTGAAAAATGATATTTATACATTATTAAAATTATGAAATTAATTAATTGAATTTTTAATATATTTTCAGAAATGAAAAACTCTAATATTCTACTAAATTCAATTATGTTATATAACAGTTTTACGTTTATTTACAGTATATTCGCACATGTTTTTATTTAAAATTATTTATGTATTAATTACAATTCAATTGAATGTTAATTTTTCATTTAATTACCATTGATATATTTGTAAAAACATTAAGTACGAGTTTTATATGCTATTTTAGAGTTATCCGCTATATCCTTGCTGTATCTTCGCTATGACCTTTTGCACCTCCGTCGCACTAAATCTGCCGAGCGCTTTAACTGCACAGGATGAATGGCAGCATTATTAATTTAAGTCAAAACAGTTACTTATGGCATTGCTAAAGTAACAGGGAAAGCATGGTACTTCGGCTATTATGTCGCAAAACATATAGTGTCGACATTGATGACTTACGAATCTAATCAACAGGAGAGTTTGAAAAGTAGTCAACACTTTATGGTTGAGAGTCAATTATTCTGGTATCAAATATCTTATGAATCAATTCGTCTTATGATCTTGTATAAATAACACTAAATTGTTTGGGAGAGAAATCTTAGTATGTAACACCGAGTTGGGTAAAAAGAGAACGCCCTAAGTCAAGCCCAAAATTTCTGCACTGTTGGCCCGAAGAACACCCCATGCGGGTTGGAGGTGTTGGTTCGTTCGCATCAGGGTTGGATAGCGATGTAACAACATGATGAAAAGCTAGAGTCTTCGGATGTTGGCTCATGTTGGGAGTAAGTTTCGAAGATGGTGAGTCGTAAAGGAGTAAGCCGTAGGATCGAAGAATGTGGAGGGGTTCCTCGTGAATAATGGAAACTGGATTTAGCAAGAAGGGCTCGATAACCAAATGGAGCAAAGGAGAGCTTGGGTGTATGTGCTAAGAAATCGTTGATGCTCGGAGTGTTTTTTATTGTACTCGAAGCAGGGATATTATAAGTGGGGACGTCCGTGGATTGGTGGCGAGGATCTGTATACGTTGGACCTGTGGTTTTGGGTCTAATGTCCAGCTTTAGGCGATGAGATATGAGAGTACAACGGAGAACTGGGATTTCCATTAGTCCCTGGTAGGAAGGAGTCCATACGAGCTATCATATATTCAGAGCACATGGAGTGATAGTTAGGATTGTTTGATGGATTCTATGGTTGTTTTAGTTGTTTTCTTTAGTAAACTATCACTCGTAGGTATAAAGAGAAGTAGGTATTGGAGATAAGAATACTTGAAAGATTGATATCCTTTATTTGGTTTGTGGTATATCTTTATGATATTGTAGAGTAGCATATTATAATGTTATATGCTAACTCTTTGGTTGCAGGGATAGGTCAGGCATGGTTCATGTACTCTTGTTCCTTACCATATTTACCGGTATAGTATTCTGAGACTCATTTATGTATCACAGCAGACTGTTGTCTGGCCCAAGATTTGATGCTTTGTTTCTTATTATATTGATACTCTTGAATGAATAGTCAAGATAATAGGTCTAGGTGATGCAGTAGCTGTTCAGAGGACGAGTTGGATGGAGCCATCTTGTATTATATACATATATGGAGTCTACGCTTATTTCGCTGTGCAGCACCGGGGAGTCTTAGTAGTGACTGCTTACTTTGAGACAGTTGTTGAGTTGTTTTCCATTATATGAACTCTACTATTGATATATAACTCTAAGGATATTGCACTCTAATGATGATGATTTGTTTACATTGTTATTACTGTCTCTTTTGTTGTATATGTGATATTATATTTTGTCCATGCGATGTGAGATATACGATAGGTTATATGTTGCATTTGTTCTTTCTAAACTCTGATGATCGTCCTATATTGGTCGGGCACGACAACAACACACTATTTATATACTATTGGTGCAAATGGTATAGGGCGCACATTGCATTTAGTATCAGAGCTTTGGTTACACGATTAACTGGAGTTGGTACTGTGGTCCGGTAGAGATAGGGAAGATGTTATCGCCTTAGAGTGGATCGAGAATATCTACATACACACACACACACACACACACATATATATACATGAGAGAGTGCGTACTTATTATTAGTTTGGTTTTCAAAGCTATATAGTAATATATTATATTGTATAAGTCGTATGCATATGAGCACTATGGACGTAGTTTTCTTTATGAGAGACTGGTCATTCTTGTTGCAGATAAGAATGAGCTGGCATACAAGAAATGGTGTGAGGAATTCTACTTTCGGAGTAGAGGAAGGAGTGGGATCAAGAGCCGCTACGGCTGACGTCCAAGCCATGTTCAATGATATGATGACTGATATGATGAGGAATAATCCTAGAGTGGTGATAGGTGGAGGCTCTCCAGTGCAAGCACCTAGGGCCGATTTTGCTAAGCCGAGCAAAGATTATTCTACTCTCGGAGGGAAGTCCTTTCATGGGATGGAGTCATCCATAGAAGTGAAAGATTGGTTGGATACCTATGAGCGCATCTTTGGTGATATGGAGGTGGAAGATGCTATGAAAAGGAAGTTGGCTTTGAGACAGCTTCAGGGCCGAGCTACGAATTGATGGAATGCTGTCACTATTGCTGCTCCAGAAGAACGGTTTTCTTTAGATCAGTTTAAGACGAGGTTTGATGAGAAGTTTATTCCGGTGGCCCAGAAGTTAGTTTTTTTTCTTCAGAAATTCACTGATCTCAAGCAGGGAGAGACGTCAGTCTCGGAATATGTTGCGGAGTTTGATGCCTTGTCAAAGTATGGGATGTCATTTATAGATATCCCCTTAAGAAAGAATGAGAAATTCATCATAGGATTGGATGACTATCTTGGAGAGAGACTAATGGACCATATAAATGAGATGTTCGAGAAGTTGGTAGAGAAGGCACTACGCCATGAGAGCTTGTACCCTAAGGCTAAGATTGCTATTGTTGTTTCCACTGAGAAAGAGGAGTCAGAGCCACAACAAGGCGATGAAGGCAAGAAGAAGTAGAATAGGAAGAGGAAGCAGCCTTAGGGTAAGGGTGGTAAGAAAAAGGGTAAATGGGAACCTACTTGCTTCGGATGCAACATGAAGGGTTATCTAATTAAAGACTGTAAGACAAGTGAGAAAAATAAATGTTATAATTGTGATAAGCCCGGGTATTTGAAGAAGAATTGTTCAGAACCGGTAAAGGATAAGCAGATGGTGAAGGCGGGAAGGGGGTCATCATTCACGGTATGCTTTCTACCGGTGATGTTCCTGTTCGAGTTTTGTTTGATACTAGTGCTTCCCATTCATTCATCTGTAGTGACCTAGTAGATAGATTGGGATTGGAACCTGAGATAGTAGACCAACCCCTAATCGTGACGAACCCTGTTGGAGGCTCTACTAGTCTTTGCATGGTTTGTTGTGGCCCACTATTATCAAGTCATGGATATTCTTTGGTTTGTGATTGTTTTGAACTTTGTTAGATTCAGGATTATCTTGGATATGGATTGGCTTTGGAAGTATGCGGCCATACTGGATTGTGAGAAGCTGTTAGGTACAATCGAAGATGTGGGTGGACGAATGGTAGTGATTGGATGCCTATCAGAGGACAGGTGATGGTTAGCTTTCTATATTCGCTTGAGGTTCCATATGAGGGATTGTCATCTATGCCTATCGCTAGAGAGTACCTATATGTCTTCGAGGAAGTAACTGGATTGTTGCCGCATAAAGAAATTGAGTTTTGGATAGACTTGGTGAAGGACACCAGACCGATAGTTATGCCTTTGAGGCGTATCACACTCGGAGAGTAGAAGGAATTAGAGGTGCAAGTGAATGACCTATTGAGTAAAGGGTTCATTCAAAGGAGCATATCTAAGTGGGGCGCACCTGTAGTAATCGCAACGAAGACGAATGGCTTTTTGAGGTTGTGTGTGGATTAACGTGAGCTGAACAAAGTGACAAAGAAGAACAAGTATGCACTCCGACGCATTGATGACTTGTTTGATCAGCTACATGGTGCGAAGGTTGTAACGCCCCACCTCTATACCCACACTAGCTAAGGACACTACGGGGTAATGTCGTCGACTAGCACGAAGAATAAGGCTGTTGAGGAGCGACCATCTGTATAATTGCTTTGTGCGAGTACCGATATGTCAGATAATTTGACTTGCATTTCATTTCAAGAGGAAATCCGACATATCAAATACAAACTCAAAGCTACTACACAGTGGCTGTGAGCTTCAGAAACAAATATAGAAATAAGTATAACACAAATCAGTCACAGATATTCATATCACAAAGGCGGAAATAGATATGAATATAACACATAAAAGTGTACATCAAAATAGTGGTCATGCAAGATCCACTACATCACAAAAGAACAGGTACAAGCGCTAGACAAAAGAATATGTATACATCAAGGAGTCTCTATCTCAAATGTATACAAGCAAAAACTACTAAGCTAAAGTAGTTAGCCAAAAGCTAGAAGTTAGCCCCCGCTAAGAAGTCAAGTGGAAGCACCAGTAACACCTCGGTCTGACCCGAGTATTATTTAAGAAGAAAAATAATAAACAGATCAGTCTAGCTATAAATATCATAAAAAATGAGATAGGATGAGAGATATAACAGAATGTATGATAACAATAAGGTTATACTGTGACAAGTATATATTTAATAACAACGAAAATCATACAAAAAGAATGTCATATTCTTTAACTTATTCACCAAATCCCAAATATTGACAAAACATATCAATGTCAATCGCAAAATTGGTGAATCGCAAATTCCAGAAATCAACAATTAGAAATCCAGAAAACACAAAAGGGGGAGGCTTATCACAAACGGGAGCATGAAAATTCACCAACACATGTATCACAAACGGAATGCTATTCCATGGTCGCTAACCATCAAGTTTGAGCCGAGGCTCCATAAACGGCCCGAAAACCATGGGTCGCTACCCCATCAAATTTGAGCCGGAGCTCCACAAACGGTCAAAAGACCATGGGTCGTTAGCTCATAAAAATGAGACGAAGCTCCATAAAACGAAGTAATGTCCCCTACTTAGACAAAGAGACATCGCATATCGCTAGTCTAAACCAAAAAATGATCATCATTGATCAATAAGAAGTGTGAATTACACTAAGCTAGTAAATAAATGAGTTTAGCTTCATGTCCCATAACCACTGGCTTAACTTAAATATTTACGAACAAATTGTAGATTTCCACTCGAAAATTGTCACAAGATTTCAATCGAACAAGTCGAAGAATTAACCGACGAAGTAAACGCAAGTGTTTCATACCACTTGTTTTGCTAAGTCGTTTAATTGGATTTCTCATACGAATGAGGTAAAGGTTTGTATATACTAATAGATTGGAAAACGGTTTTAAGAACGAGTTTTGTATTAAAAATGGTATTGAAATCATCTTTGTGAAAGAGTTTGAATATTTACTACTAGTATAGAAACCTTTGTATTTTAGAAGTGATAAATCACAGAAAACGATTGTAAAAACAATCGATCACCAAAAATTCACATTCGATGACGCGAATTAAAACCATAAAAATCGATATCAAATCCATCAATTGGATATTCCCAAAAATCCCGAAAAGGAGTCATCGAAGTCGATAATAAGTAATAACAACTAACCAGATCAACCAAAAATCGATTAAAACAGAAATCCACTCAAAATAAGCAATTTGGCTGAATTTGCCAGCTCGAAACGTTTGGTGGTTCTCCCAGACGTCTGAACTGAGGCGCTGGAAATTTTGTTCCAGATCGCCTAGACGTTTGGGAAGTAAGTTCAGACATCTGAGCTGAAAGACTGGAATTTTTATTCCGTAGCTTCAGACGTCTGACCTTAATACCAGACGTCTGAGCTAAAGCTCAGGACAATATTTTGCCTAAGCCAATGATGGCCAATTCATATCGGAAGCGATTGGACGAGCGACGATGGCTAGGGATTTATGCCAAGCGATAACTCAGCCCTATAAACTCATCCATACACTCTGAACAACATGTCCAAACATCCACATTAGGATTTTCATACATTTTGACTTCAAAATACTAAAAATTGGAAGATTCACCGATCCAATTCAATTCAAAAGCAAATAGACATGAAATAGGTGTTAGGAATTCATACCTAACAACTATCAAAGGTATAGACATAGATGTGAGTTCAAGAACTCACATTTAAACCCAAAAATAATGAATGAGAAGCTTTAAAACAAGGCAAGATCAACCACTCTTCAACTTCAACTCAAGAAGCTCCAATCTAAGCTCATAAGCAAATATTTCCTAAGTTAAGGTTTAGGAATTTCTGAAAACTTAAGAGAGGTTGAGGTGGAGAAGATGAAGAGGAGGCTTACCTAAGCTTCTCTTTGATTTTGGAGCTTGGAACTTGAATTTCCTAATAAAACTAGGGTTTAGGAATTTTAATTTCCTCTTCTTTCCCCCATTTTTCTTTTAGCTTGAGAGTGTTAGGAAATAAAGAGTAGAATGGATGAAGAGTAGAGGAGTTAGGGTATTATGTTGGGTTAGTGGGCTGAAACCCAAACCCAAAGCCCAATAGAAAAATAGCAAAATTATACTCAACTTCAAACATATCGATGTTTATACTCAAAAAGGTCGCAAACGCCATTTTGGACTCAATGGAAGTGGTCTCGAGTCCGGATTCGACCGTTTACAAAAAGTCACGTTTTGGACTTTTAAATTCAACCAACGATGTTATATTTAAATAAATCATTTAAATATATTATCGTAAAAATATGCAGGTTGTTACAAAGGTGTTCTCCAAAATGGATTTGGCAATGAGATTTCACCAGTTAAGAGTAGTGAAGGAGATTGTGCCTATTACCACGTTTCGTACCGATGGGTTTCTATGAGTGGTTGGTGATGCCATTTGGATTGACCAACGCTCCATCATGCTTTGTGGATCTCATGAATCGGGTTTTCAGAGACCAGCTGAATAATTTCGTGCTTGTGTTCATGGATGATATTCTAATCTATTCCAGAATTGAAGAAGAGCATAAGACGTATTTAAGAATTATGCTAGAGATATTGAAGAAGCACAAGTTGAGAGCGAAGTTCAATAAGTGTCACATCTGGAGAGAAGAAGTGAGATTCTTGGGTCATGTCATGTCGGTATAGGGTATAGCAGTGGATCTTGTGAAGATAGCGGCGGTCCAAGATTGGAATCAATACAAATATGCTATGGATGTGAGAAGAATTCTAGGACTGACGGGATACTATAGACGCTTCATAAAGGACTTCTCGAAGGTAGCAGCACCATTAACCAATTTGACGAAGAAGAATTAGACATTTGTATGGGATGCGAAGTGTGAGCGTGCATTTATGAGTCTGAAAGAGAGGTTGACGAGTGCACCATTGTTGACCATTCTAAGCGGAAATGAAGAGTTGATAGTATACCCCGATGCTTGTGGTACTGGATTGGGTGCGGTGTTGATGCGGAAAGGGAAAATTGTTGCATATGCTAGTCGACAGCTGAAACCGTATGAAAGGAATTATCCAACCCATGATTTGGTATTGGCGGCAATTGTATTTTCTTTGAAGATGCGGAGGCACTATTTGCTAGGAGAAAGGTTTGAGCTATTTACGAACCATAAATCCTTGAAGTGTTATTTCTCATAGAAGGATCTCAACCTTCGACAGTAATGGTGGTTGGAGTTCTTGGCCTCTTATGATTTCAGTGTCTCCTATACACCGGGAAAAGGGAACACGGTCGCCGATGCATTGAGTAAAAGACATGCAAATTTAGGAGCAATATTCTTAGAATGGAAGTAGATAGAGTACTTTACTGGATATGATTTCAGACCTCACCGTGAGCTGGAACCAGAGATGTTGGCAAGTTTGTCGGTTAGACCTACTCTAATTGAAAGGATAGGTATTAGTCAGAAGCGATATGATAGGCCAGCGAAGATCATAGCAAAGATAGAAGAAGATATAGAAGAAGGAGTAGAGTCTAAAGATATAAAGCAATACGAACACGACTGAGAAGTTTGGCTTCGTAAGGATGGAAGATTGTTTATTCCCAATATTGACAGATTGATAGATAAAGTGCTAAGAGAGTGTCTCCATTCCAGATTGACTATTTATCCCAGTGATAACAAGATGTACCGAGATATGAAGCGAACTAACTACTAGGAAGGTACGAAGAGGGATGTTGGGACATACATCTCCAAGAGTATGAACTGCTAGTTGGTAAAGGCAGAGCAGAAGAAATCTAGTGGATTGTTGCAACCATTAGAGATTCTTGAATAGAAATGGGAGGAAGTATCGATGGATTTTATTGATGGATTGCCAAGGACTCGAGCAGTGTACGATGGCATTTGGGTCATAGTAGATTGGTTGACCAAGAGTGTGAGGTTTATACCCGTCAAATCAAGTAGAATGACATCCAAGCTGGTGGAGTTGTATGTAAAGTGGATAGTACGATTTCATGGTGTGCCGAAGGGAATTGTGAGTGACTGAGGTCCGTTGTTCACAAGTGGGTTTTGGAAGAGCTTACAAAAGGCGCTAGGGACTGAGCTGCATCTTAGCACAACTTATCACCCACAAATAGATGGGCAGTCCGAAAGATTAAATCATATATTGGAAGACCTTTTGCGTGCATGCATTATGGATTTTGGAGGATCGTAGGATGATCATTTACATTTGGTAGAGTTCGCATACAACAACAGTTATCAGTCGAGTATTGGTATGGCACCGTATGAAGCATTGTATGGCTGACCATGTAATGCTCCTTTATGTTTGTGGGAAGCGGGTGAGAAACTGATACTTGGGCCAAATATGATTAGAGAGACTTCGAAGAAGATTGAGGTCATTCGACAACGAATGAAAGATGCTTAGGATCGATAGAAAAGCTACACGGATAAGAGACAAAGAGAGTTAGAGTTTTATATCGGAGATATGGTGTTTGTGATGGTTCCCCTCTAAAGAATGTGGTTCGATTTAGTAGAAAGGGAAAGTTTGCACTGAGATTCGTAGGTCCTTTTCTGATAGTCAAGAGAATTGGGAAGCATACAAGTTTGACTTACCTCAAAAGATGGCAGGCGTGCACAATGTTTTTCATGTCTCTTATCTGTGGAAGTTTGTGCGTGACTCAGGCATGATGATCACACCAGATCAACTAGAATATGTTGAGGTAGAACTAGAAGTTTCTATACCTCGTAGGCCACTTCGTATTGTTGGATATGATATGAAACAACTTAGAAGAGAAACGGTGAAGCTAGTTAAGGTACAATGGAGCGGAAGTGAGGACGATTGTATGTGGAAGACGGAAGAGAGCATGAGGACTTCTTATCAGGAGTTCGTTAAATGGTAAGATCCATCGTTCATTGTGTTTACTTTCACCGTCGTGTACTATATTTGATAGGTTAGTATTATGCATGCTAGGATAGATTAACTATACTATTAACTACATGGTTGCTTGTTTGAGATGTGTGATGGTTGCTTATGTTTGGTAGGCAGTTGGATAACTACGGTTGGTTGTACTTTGGCTTATTTGGAGATTTCAGGGGCGAAATTCCTGAAGGGGTGAGAATGTAACGACCTGTATTTTACGTATCAGAGGATCGTAAAATATTTTTATTTTTTTGTATGAGATTGTATGATTCTATAATTTTAGGATATGAATCTTAGGGACATTTTACACACATACGATTTTTCCTAAATTTATATGTGACCAATTTGACCCTAACAATCTTGTTTGGACTATAAATTTTGATAGGGGTAGAATTAGAGTCTCAAACTAGTTCCATTGCTTCAAGATGATGGTTTTTCATTTCGTAGAGTGGTCATAATAGAAAAATGGACTTATGGTTAGGTAGTTATGCCTGTTTTAAGTTTTGGAGACTACTGATCGAAATTAAAGTGTAATTAGTGAAGCTCGTTAGTTGGTCCATTAGTTTAATTAGAGAATCACTATAAATAGGGGCTGTAGGAGTCAAATGAAAACTTTCCTTCTCATTCTAAATCAGATCTACACCCTAATTAGCCCTAATTTCATCCAAATTTCTTCCTAAATCCAATAAGATTGTTGATTGGTGATTAGATCATCAACTAGAAGATAGCGATCATCGATTTTCTTGATTTGAAGTGCATTCCATTGCTGTTCAGATTGGATCTACATTATATTGATCGAATTTGGTAATTGGTGAGTAGTTTATAACTTCTCACTATCCTATATATGTTTGTATGGTAGAATTGCATGATTTAACATGTTTAAAATTGACTTTTGGCCATAAAACCTTTTCTAACTCTAATCACATGTTAGTCTATGCATATATGTTGAATTTGATTAGGAGTTACCTTCATTCATGTTCATATGTTCATATAAAATGTAGATCTATATAAGAATTGGCTTGTTTATCATATTCTTATGCTTTGATTACTTGAATAGATGTATGGTGCATGTTATTTTATGCTTGTATGTTGTGCTTTGATGTTATTTGTTAGTGTTGTCATTACATAGAAAGATAGGTTGAAGAATTGAGCATACCAGAGGCAAAGATGGTCGGAATTGGACGAAACTTGGAGGGGAGGCTTTGGAATATTGGAAGAGCTTGCGGTTCAAGGCACAAGTTCAATTCATTATCTACACAAGTGGGCACTGAGTTGAGAGGTCGACACTGACATGTGTTGTTTGGTCTATAGTGGTGGCGACTTTGAGGGAGAGTAAGGGTGTTGCTAGTAGAGGTTGCCTAAGGTGATGGATCGATGATTGACTAAGTCTTGGGGGCTATAACGACTTGTTTCTAGAATATGAAGTAGGGTGGTTTGAAGAGAGGACTTGTTCTATGATGACTTAATTTGTAGAGAAGTCGGGGTCAAAGCATCTGGGCGTGGAGTACTTGAAGTAAGGAAGGAGTGGAAGAAAACTTAGCCATAGGTTGGCTAAGAAGAGAGATCGACACTGAGTTAGGAGGTCGGTACCGACTTCTTAGGTTAAGTCCAAATGGGGTGGAGCTTCTAGAAGGCAAAGCAGAGGTCCTATAGATCGTGCTGGAGGTGTTGGCTCATTCGCATCAGGGTTGGAGGGCGATGTAACAAGATGATGAAAAGCTAGAGTCTTCAAATGTTGGCTCGTGTTGGGAGTAGGTTCCGAAGATGGTGGCTCATGTTGGGAGTTAGCCGTAGGATCGGGGAATGTGGAGGGGTTCCTCATGAATACTGGATAGAGCAAGAAGGGCTCGATATCCAAATGGAGCAAAGAAGGGCTCGGGTGTATGTGCTAAGGAATCGTTGATGCTCGGAGGGTTTTCTGTTGTATTCGAAGCGGGGTATTATAAGTGCGGACACCCATGGATTGGTAGAGAGGATCTGTATACCCTGGACCTGTAGCTTTGCGTCTAGTGTCCAACTTTGGGCCGCGAGACACGTATCTAGCTTTGGGCTGCAAGATACAAGAATACAATGGAGAACCGGGATTTCCTTTAGTCCTTGGTAGAAAGG
This sequence comes from Allium fistulosum, assembly GCA_030737815.1. Classification (NCBI taxonomy): domain Eukaryota; kingdom Viridiplantae; phylum Streptophyta; class Magnoliopsida; order Asparagales; family Amaryllidaceae; genus Allium; species Allium fistulosum. Next base: position 194,584,915 of record CM060906.1, on the reverse strand, counting down.
AGGCCACACAAGCTATCATATATTCAGATCACATGTAGTGATATTTAGGATTGTTTGATGGATGCTGTGGTTGCTTTGGTTGTTTTCTTTAGTAAGCTATCGCTCATAGGTATCAGGAGAAGTAAGCATTAGAGATAGGAATACATGAAAGACTGATATCCTTTATTTGGTTTGTGTATATCTTTATGATACTGTAGAGTAGCATATTATAGTGTTATATGCTAACTCTTTGGTTGCAGGGACAGGTCATGTATGGTTCGTGTACTCTTGTTCCTTACCATATTTACTTATATAGTATTTTGAGACTCGTTTACCGCTCACACTAGACTGTTGTCCGATTCAAGTTTAATGCTTTGTTTCTTATTATCTTGGGTACTCTTAAATGAGCAGACTATATAACAGGTCTAGGTGACGTAGTAGCTGTTCGAAGGACGAGCTGAATGGAGTCATCTCGTATTATATACACGAGTATGATGGCACGTCCGTTGGACGTGTGCAAAGAAGGAAGTGTGTGCATTTTATCTTTGTTTCAATTATGATATTATGAGAGATCACAATAATGTTTTTGTTAATTATAGGAAAAAAGAGGAAGAAGATATGACAACTAAATAAAAATAAAGTGTTGTAAGAAAGACGATAGGTAAACCCGATAATGAAACACCTTTGAGTTATATCAACCTATGAATAATCTATGATATTTTCAAGTTTACTTCATAAGAAATTAATTAAGGCATATTAACCTTTAGATTTTGACCTAGTGCAAGGTTAATTTTGTTTGTCTGATTATTGTAGAGATAGCATAAAAAGTTTACAATAATCCTTATCTTGATTAAGAAAATAGACGATTAAACAATATATAATAGACGAGACAATGATATTTTACTCACCAAGTACTTTGTCTATACATATGACAAAATAACCCTATATTAAAAATTTATACAATAACAATATCATGGATCTCATACACATTCAAAAGGCTTAAGATAGATGATTAAAATGATTATAATAGTAGTATCGGTACTAATTTTTCTTTACATAAAAGGGGTGACACTAACCACTTTGCAAAATGTCCCTCTTGTTTGTAATATTCAGCAATTATTGAAGTTAGCCTCCCATCCTTGGTACCATAATTCTTTATTTTCTCCCGATAGTGGCACTAAATCCTGAATGAGAAGCAACAAAGACATGGAATAGTAATTCTCAGTGGCTTGACAATATTAATTGCATTTGAGTTCATTGATAATATATTTGTAAGTTTGATGTGTTTTGAGAGGCCGGTTTTTCTATAATTGCAAAGATTCAAAATGATTACTAATGTCATTATAATATAATTTTAGTGTTGGCACAGAAGTGTCCATCTCTTGATAAGTATTAACTAATAATTTGAGCATTGTTTAAAAATATAAAATTGTTGTAATTTAAATTCATGCAATGTCTTTAATCCAAAAAATGATGTACCTTTATTCAAACTCTGGTGTCAACGGCCTTGTTTAATCCATGTCTTTAACACATCTGGGCCCAAATCTCATTTTTATTTCTTCTCTGCAGTCAAAGCGTAAAACATATGAATATTAAACTAAAAATTTAAGCAAAAAAGTGTAGAACATAAGCACATAATTGAATTAGTCTCTGTTGCAAAACAATGTGCACACATAAACTTCTATCGTATAGTAGTAAGTCATGTACATGAATATTGAAATTTTAACCAAGATTCAATTAAATAGATGAGTTCATACATATAAACAGTTTGTAAAGAAACCGAAACAATCTTGTCTCGGTAGTGTCATTTCACCAATTTGGCCATCCTTGAGCTTTTGACTACCTCACCTCTTGCAACTCCTATCCCATACGTCATTTCTGTTTGTAAACGTCTAATTGAAAATGACTCCATAGAGAAGAACAACAACTAAAATATTAGTGACATTGAGGAGATTGCATATACAAAAGGTGAAACCCAATGTACTTTTATACTTCAAGCATTATGTATGTTGCTACTTTCTTTTATTGCACTTTTTATCTTCTTTACAGCTTATAACACATTAAAAGGCAAAGTATATAAGTCGGTAATGTTATATCGAGAATTGCATTGTTCAAAGAAGTTCGTAAAAATAATTTAGAAACACAAAAGTACATGAAACGTAAGTACATAATACTTGTGAATTATATATAAAAAGAGAGGAAATAAGACTATTTAGAATAAACAATCACATACCATCCTTCTCTAACTATGTTGATTTAATTTATCAAACAAAGAGTTTTTGGCTACTATGAATATCAAGCAACCACAGTCCAAGCTATGTGCAGACAAATTTTTTTAGCTTTATGTCTTTTTTTCTTTATTTTTTTTAAAAAAGTTGGGTTGGGGCAAGCAAATTGGATAGGCCTACTCTGTATAGTCATCATTTTGGCATTGATGACTTCAAAATCTGACAACAGTATCTAAGAACCTAATTTAATAATGGTTTGTCAATCAAAGTTGTGAGGTAATAAATTGACTGTAGAGACAGAGGTAACTAAAAAGAGAAACTGAGTTCATTCTTAATATTATTTTTAATAGCAAGACCACAATACTTAACAGTAAATGGTTTGTCAGTCAAAGTTGTGAGGTAATAAATCTTCAATCTTAATCCTAAGCACAGTCTATGCATCTTCTGTATAGGTCTCAGATGCAAATTTCCACACTCATAGTCAATTAATCAATCCTAATTGAACATTCAACCGATAAAATTAGCATATTACAATGTCTATACAAATCCATTGCAATTATTAAGTGAAACAACTGTCAAAAATCTGTTGCAAAAATCAAAATTTTCAGCAAAAGCCAACCAAACGTCCACTACAATCGAAAAATTCATCTCAATTTCAAACATTAACTGTACAAACAGTATTCGTTCATAACTTAATGACAAACAGGAGCCAAAAATTAAAATTTTCCCAAACATAATCAAACCAATGAAATATATGATTAATGTCAAAAGAAGGTAGTAAGTAAAAATTCACAGTTTGATGAATTTACGTGAAAAACAGTGAAGTCTTCAGCCCCAACTTTCATCTTCCATCACCAAACGCTGTTTATGCTATCTATTCTTGGTAATGAACTTTCGATTAATTTATGAATAATGGAGATGCAATAATCTTTGATGGGAAATAGATGAATTGTTTAGAAATGCGGAAGAAACGTCAGAAGAGATAACTCCTCATAGAAAAATGAGAACGTGGATCTGTACGTGGTGGGTAAGTGGGTGGGGACAACAACTAAGAGGTTTAACTTTAAATCTCTACAGGGGCATTTTCGGAAATCCGAAAAATGCTTCACTTTGACCTTTTGACCAAGGGTTTTCCTTTATATTATAAGATATATATATATATATATTGTGTGTGTGTGTATATATATATATCAAGCACGTATGTAGCATATAGTCATTTAAACATACATTTTGGGTTACTGTAAATCAATTTTGGGTTACTGTGAATCAATTTTGGGTCACTGTAAATCAATCATATAGTCGTTTAAACATACAATCATAAAAATCCATTTTGGGTTACTATAAATCAATAAGCACTGTAAAACTCCAAATAAAAAAATGAATAGCATATAGCAGTAAATGGAAATAAATGAGGTACCTCTTTAATTTAAAAAATGCATTTTCCATTGTCCGTTTGTTTGAAGGATATTTGATCTCAGTCCAAGCAAGATTTGTGCATCATCTGCAATAGAGAAAATTGTGGCAATTAGGTGGTCTTCATAACAAAAGAATTATGGTCACATTGATTACTCAAGCTTATTAAACATGTTTGAAAAGTGTGCATGTATATGTGAGCTCATGTATGATTGTGATATATAGGTCAATGACACATGCTGTTGTTCTTTGTCCAACTGTACGGAACTTATGAAGGACTGGTGGCACATATTTGAACGTGGAACCATTAGAAAAATAAATGCACCTACTGTGATCTATGATATATGCATATCACATTACATATAGGTAGAGAGTGGAAGGGACGCGGAAGATGATCTTAAGGCTATTTAACACTAGAGGGGGGTGAATAGTGTTTTAAGAATTTCTTTAAAACTTCTTTGATTTAAATTGAATTAACTAACTTAATGCAAATACACAATCACAGAATCACAAACAAATGCAAATATAAATAAAAAGCAAGTAAAGGAAAGAACACACCAGGAATTTTATACTGGTTCGGTGTTACCCTACATCTAGTCCCGCACAACCCGTACGGCTTTCTATTCAACAATAATCTAGATTACAATCCCTTGATTCCAAGGCAACGAGGTACACCCTCCAGATTCTCAGGTCTCTGGGTAGAACCACTTGATTCACAGGACACAAGTTCACCCGATCGATTTCCAAGGACACGATCACACCTTTATAACCCCACACAAGTTTCTTTGAGTACAAATGTATCTATAACTCTGATAAGCACTGAGATTCTTTGGAGAGAGTGGCAGAGAATCAAACTAGAGATATTCTGGTTTGATTCACTTAAGATTTCGGCAAAATATGGATAGGATGATTAGAAAATAAGATAAAAGAGTAAAGAGGAGAGAAAATAAAGAAAGTAGTTACTGGAAAACGTCCATAACAGTCTCTATTTATAGAGAATGAATGGATGTGTCCATTCGAAAAGGTTTAAACGAATAGACACTTCTTTTGAAAACAACCTTTGCTGTAACGGGAAGCATGTCGACATGACAGGTAAATAGGATGTCGACATGGTCTAGTAAAAGTGATGATTTGCTTTACTTTGAAAATGATGATTTAAAACATATGCAACTTTATTCAAATGGACTCTATGTATTTGTAGAAGGTATTTAGAAGTAGAAATACTTATGAATGTATATATGTATATATACTAAAATATATTTAAAATCAAAGTAAATAAACTAAAGTAAATATAATATTAAAATAGATTTTGAGGCTAAAATATCAAGGACAATTTTGAAATCAAAATATAACAAAATGATAAATATGATTTTGAGGCTAAAACATTTTTGGAAATGTGAACGATGGTTTTTCTTTTGAAAAGGAATATTTGAAAATCATTTTATAAAACAAGAGATAATTTTGAAAATCATTTTGAATCAAAATTAGTGGATAACAAAATAGGGCTACTATCCGTTCCACTAGATATTTCGTGAGTTCCATCTCACTAGGGTTCCATCCCTTTAACAAGAACGAAGTGGATTCCATTCCACTAGTAAATTGGATAAAAAAGAATGATAGTGCTTTCAAGGAGTTTTAACAAATATCTAACCTAACTATATTATTTGTCTTGAACTCTTGAATATCTTGAATCTCATGAGTCTTCAATCTTGAACTCTTGATCTTTGTCTTCATCAATTTTGTTTTCTTTACTGTACAGTCTTCTTTTGTTGATACCTGCATATAGATTTCCTGCACATATATATTTTATAACACTTCTATAGTTGTTGTCATCAAAACCACTATCCTATGGATTAACAGAGAGTACAACTGTCCATTGAGTAATTATACATGCATAAAGCAGATGATTTGACATGACTGTTGATCAATAACTCCAATACTAATATTTACAGCCAAGGTCCAGTTAAAGTATTGTACATATACTCTATTATAACATGTAAAAATATAAGATATAATAGAAAAATGATTATATCAATGATACAGGAAATTTTCCTATGTTATACAAAAAGAAAACAACTCACTATCCAAGGTTAACTCTGTTCATTAACTAACATTAGCAATTTTATCATTTCAATACAGTAACATAGGAAATATTAACATGAAATTGATTTGTACTTCAGTTGTAGTTCTACTTCAATAACATAGAATAATACCTAAGCAGTATAAAGGAGCATACTATTTTGTTTAACCGAAGCCATTGCTGGGCGCGACGATCACCACCACCTCCAACTACACGTCTGATACTGATCTTCTCATTTGCGTACTTTTCTTGAAGCCATTCAAATCCATTCACATCGAGTTTTCCAACGACTGACTTGCACAAAGATAAGATAAAATGCACTTAATATTTGATATATGAAGTTAATGTGAATTAATGATTATACATCTGAAAATAATGTGGCCGTGATATATAAACAGTCGTCGGAAGTAATTAAATGCATGTTTACTTGCCTTAAGATGTATGAAATTATTAGTGCACTTAAATAAACAATGGATTAGAACAAATCATATATCGTAAAACTAACGCATCGGTAATTATATTTCAAACATTATCTAAACTAACACAAATGCAAATGACTTTTGCTATAGATACAAATTACATTATCATATTTCATACATTGCATTCACTATTTAAACAAAAGAAATCTCAAATTAAATGAAAAGGAGAGAAGACACTTTATGCAAACTCTCTGCCTCTAATCTTTAACCTAGCTGGAGAAAAACATCAACTCGGGTTCACTCCATCTCATTCTCATTAAATCGTTAAAAATGATTAGGCACAAAACCATGAAATTTATGATGGATAGCATAATAAGAGCATAAATTCACATAATATACTTATGATATGAAAGAAAAACATAATTTTGAAATTAAAAGGAAAAAGGAGATGAGAATCCATACATAGCCACTTTGTCCTACTTCGGTGCAAATTGCTTAGAACCCAAGTGGGAAATAGATCATGCCTGCTCGGTAATGATAGAATTAAGGTAACAGAGAAATGGTATATAATACAGTTAAAACTTTGGAATTAAAAGAAAAAAGAAGATGAGAATTCATGGACACTTTGCCGTACTTCAATACACAGCCCATGACTATACAAATGCTTATGCTATCTCAGTCAACATGAAGGGATAAAAAAGTTGAATACACTCACAGTGTAATGTCCACAATAATATGAGATTTCATCACTTGACTTTGTATGACCAAAATCATATTTTTTGTTTTGATTACTTATAGAATTTAAGTCTGACCATGAAACATTCAGTAATTAAGCAATTAGTTTACAAACTCTTCACTAAAAGTTGACCTAAAACAAAGTCACATAATGATTGTGCTAGATATAGTAACCTTCCGTGGATGTCTTTCCATAACAAATAATAAAGGGATATAAGCATAAATAATAAGCCAAGAATGTACTTATATTGGAAGTTGTTCACAGCTCCATTGCTAAGCAAAAATATAGTTATTTTGAATATTACCTATGACTGCTTCCTGCCGCCATTTATTGTGTTGCATCACCAAGCACTTGAGTCCAGATTTCATGTCCATTTGAATTTCAGCATCATAAGTTTAATTTAAGCCACAAATTAAAACCGGTAAAATAAAATAAGAAGTAAAAAAACAAAACCTGAGTTGGGTACGGAGCAGTCGTCTACTGTTATGCCTCTCCTTTTCCGTTTCCAAGCACGTACACGACTTTTAACTGCCAAGTTTGCGGACTTTGATTTATGCTTTGAAGATGGAACTAATGAAATCAAGGGAGATCCATATAAGATGTAAAAAATGATAAAAAGGGCATAAAGGAGGCAGTTTTACCATTTTGCGAACAAAATCCAAAGAATTGATAGTAAACACAGCATACACGACCATAGGTGATTGAACCATAGGGAGGAGAAGCCTGTCATGGATCAGTTCACTTCTCACAGCAGCGATTTCCGTAACTGAGTATAGGTAGAAAGCAGGAAACCCTAAAGGTCAGTAGTTGAGGGATACACAGCGTATGCTGCATGGGGATGAGGGTTTTGTCGGGTTTAGAGATTTGCGGCTTTTATTTGATTTCGATATTGCAATGTGGTGATTTCAGGTAACAATCTTTAGTAGCCATGGCTCGTAATGAAGATTTGAGGAAACAGAAAAGAAAATGTCGGCTAAATGATGAAAATGTGGGGGAAGTAGGCGGTTAATGAAACGTGGTTAGAACGTAGTTACAATTTTGCCCCAGTGCGAAAATTTGTTTCTGTTTACTCAATCGGACATTGTGGGAAATGCTAAAAAGGCTTCACTTTGACCGCTTTGACCAAGGTTTTGCTTTATAGTATAGATATATGGAGTCTACGCTTATTCCGTCATGCAGCACCGGGAACCTTAGTAATGATTGCTTACTACTATATTTGAGACAGTTGTTGAGTTTGTTTGCCATTGTATAAACTCTACTATTGATGCATAACTCTGTAGATATTATACTCTGATGATGATGATCAGTTCACATTGTTATTACCGTCTCTTCTATTGTTTATGTGATATTATATTTTGTCTATGCGCTGTGAGATATATGATAGTTTATATGTTGCATTTGTTCTTTCTAAACCCTGATGATCCTCTATATTGGACGGGCACGACAACAACGCACTATTTATATACTATTTGTGCCGGTGGTATAGGGCGGTCGTCACAAAGAACATCAGAAACCTATCTGGTTAGAAATCCAGAAATCTGTCTTGTAAGAAACTGAAAAATTCCATTTTTAATAAGAAGGCCAGAAGTCCATTTGACAAGAAGATCGTAAATTCATCAGTTAAGAAGATCAGAAATCCATCCAGTAATAATAAAATAGTTTCATTTGAATAGAAGACCAAAAATCCATCTAGTAATAAAACCATAGTTTCTTTTGAATAGAAGACCATAAATTCATCTGGCAATGATACCATAGTTTCATTTGAATAGAAGACCAAAAATCCATCTGGTAATAATATATCCCAACTTATAGACTGGAAATTTAAGCGATAAAAGAGATTCTCGTTATTTACTAGAGTATTTCTGACCAAGAGATTCACAACTTCTTGGATGTCCATATTTGATGCTGAGATCCCTAGTTTTGAGTAATAAATAGTTCTTGTTCCTTCCTTAGAAGGTTGCCTTATTCTTAGCTTAATGTTAGACTAGTCGTGCTTCATTACACTTCCTTTTAGGAGATTGCTTTGATCCATTCTTAGGACGAAGTCTTACTTGTTTAATTGATTTCCTTTGCCTCTTATCACTCTTTGGATGATGATTTTGGCTTTGATTCCTTTCGTCCCTTATCACTCTTTGGGTGATGAATTAGGCTTTGATTCCTTTTGCCCCTTATCACTCTTTGAGTGATGATTTAGGATTTGATTGAGCCCCTTATTACCTTATAGATAACGATTTAGGTTGGTCGGTGCGTTTGGTTAGCCATCTTAGGCAGAACCAAAGTCTTACCCATACTCCCTCTAGAAGGTGATCCAGTCAGGCCTTATAGGAAGAATCGAAGGCTAGTTTGGTGCTTTAGCCAGGCCATCTTAGGTGGGACCAAAGGCTTGCTCCATCCTCCCTTTAGGAGGCGCTCCGGCCAGGCCGCATAAGCGGGACCGAAGGCTTGCAGTGCTTTGGCCAGGTCATCTTAGGCAGGACCAAAGGCTTACTCTGACCTTCCTCTAGGAGGTGCTTTGATAAGGCCCTTGTGGCAGGATCAAGGGATTTTCTTTCGTCCCTTATTACCTTATAGGTAATGATTTAGTCTTTTCCTTGTGGTTCCTTTCCTTCATTTAATTATCGTATGATATCCCAGATTTTCGGGCATCAGATAATTGGATAGATATCTGATTTAACTTTTAAAAATACTGATTTATTAATTGAAAAAAAAATAGATGTGATAATCTCTAGTATAAATTATTTAAAATTTGGCAAAATTATTAATTTCAAACCAATAATAATAATGTGTTATGCGTATATATATATATTAAATAGAATTATTATTACAAATTGAATTTGGGTTTGTTTAAAATATATATGTATCGTTGACTTGATTTTAAATTAGATTTTCAAATTTAATTTGAATATGAATTTGGATTTATTAAGTAATTCAAAAGATAGACATAAAAAAAAAATATTTAGATTTAAAATATATGTATAAGCTTTTATTTATATATATAATTTTTTTTATTACATTCTCTTTGAAAAGAAATTCATGTATACATTTACATAACAATAAATAAATTAAGTAAAGGCTTTTACTAATATTTTTAAAATTAAGTATAAATTATTTAATTACAAATGTATATGATTTTTATTAGCATATGATTGATTTCATATCATTGTCTTTAAAATTTTATATAAATAAGTATAAGAGAAATTTAAATATTAAATACTTAAGACATTTATATATATATATAACTAAATTGAAAATATAATAAATAAATTGTATAAAAACATATTAATACATGATAATTACAAATGTAAACAAATTCTCTATACATTATAACAAGTGTAAGGTTATTAACATGCATTTAAACAAGTGTCACAATTTTATTTATTTTCTTTTATTTTATAAAATCATAATCAAGTTTATAAATATATCTATACTCTTCTCCTCTCATTTCTTTTATATCTTCAATATTAAAAACAAAGAAAACAAGGTCTGTGTACTAAATCCAGAGAAGAAATAAAATCAAACTACTTCAACTTTTACAAATTCTCAAACTTGAAGTTAAGCAAATTCAATTCAGTTCAACTCAATAAAGAAGTATCAGAATCAAGTAGCAGTTCAACCTGATTCAAAATCAAATTCAAGTACAAATTCCAGATTCGAATCATCAAAAGCATTTCCAGATTTCATTAAGGCTTCTCTGTTCATTTCAACTGTGAGTAAACAAACTATAATTTATTTTAAAACTAGATGCTTGTGATGATCTTTAAAGTATAATATGAATTATGCTTGCATGTATGTATAAATATGAATTCCTGTATATATGTATAAGTATACATGTCTGTGATGCTCTGTGCTTTGTTCACAGGGTTTTTAAAACAAAGTGAAAATTTAAATCTCATCTTTAAATCTCTTATAGGCTGTTAAATTCAAATAAGATATGTTTGTTTAAACCTAAACTAAGTTTTAAGAATATATTTAAGTATAATAAGTTTGGAAATTATCTGGATATTAAGAAAGACAGTGAAAATTTTAAACATATCAAAATCTCGACTCAAACAATTCATGCTTTCAGATATATAACTTGTTTTGTTATCTAAAATCACGAATTTTAAGAGTCAAATCCAGAATTTTAGTGCTAGATCGAGTGAGGAATTGAGGTTGAACGTGAATTGGGTTTTAAGCTTTTTCTGGTGATCGATGAATGTGGTGGTCTCGGAATCGTGGCTGAGGGTAGCCGGGTGATGGACGAACTTGGGAAAAATGGTCAGAAAAATTCCTGATCATCGTGGTGGCAGAACGTTGATAATCTAGGGTTTTAGTTCACATTTTGGCATTGGTCGGAGTTCGATAAACTGCGGCATCATCAGTGGATCGGGGTTAGCTAGTCATAGGGGAATCGAGGTGTTGGACATCGATGAAGTTTCAGGTACGTTTGTGTAACAACCCGGGATTGCAATTACCGAATAATAAATTAAAATTATGATTTTAATTTAAATGGAGCTAAAAATGGATTTTTTTGGATAGGCTAATTTCTTTAAAATAAAGTTATTTGAAAAAAAAACGAGTGATTTTATAATGGTGGGTTTTAGTTGGCTAATGAAGCATTAAATAGATTTAGTGAACATTAGGATGTCACTTCTCTTATTGGGTCAATTAGAGAAACCAAACCCATTACCCACCTCTATATATTATCTTAAACCCACCCTAAACCCTAACCCTCCTCTTCATAATTTCCTCAAACCCTAAAACACCTCCTAAAAACCTAATTAATGGCCTCCATTTGGTAGATGATCCATTTTTCCTCTCCACATAGCTAATCTAGGTTAATACAAGCTAAAAGGTAAAGCAATCCTTCTCTAATCACTCTCTAATCTTCATTCTAATTTCTGAAATTAATTTTTAATACAAGGTTTTTGGTTTATTTTGTTATGAAGCCTCTTGATCTCCTCTCTCTAGCTTTTGGAGTGCACGCCAAGTGTTTGTGCATATTTTTCTTGCATTGGTTGAGGTAAAATTGCTAGCTAAATCCCTTTTTTTACTTGATGCTTCTGTAATTTTCGTTTTGGAATTGTAGCTGAAACGAAATCAGGCATAACTTCTTCATTTCTCATCCGTTTTTGGTCAGGTTTTTTTTGCTACAAACTAGATTCAATAAGGAACACTTTCTTTATAGTGAATTTTCTGTAGTTTTGCCATTTAGATGACCTGAAATGCGTTTAAAGACAGAAGACCAATTCTGTCTTTAACAAGTTATCTTGAGTTTCAATCTGATATTGTTTTGCCTGTATCTCTCTCGTTTTTGATCCAAATTAGATAATTTTGGATGTTCCGGAAAGCTTAAAACATATGCTACAATTTTTGTTCAGTGAGTTTTCTATAATTTTGTCATTTAGATGACCTGAAATGCGTTCAAAGACAGAAGACCAATTCTGTCTTTAACAAGTTATCTTGAGTTTCAATCTGATATTGTTTTGCCTGTATCTCTCTCGTTTTTTATCCGAATTAGATAATTTTGGATGTTCCGGAAAGATTAAAACATATTCTACAATTTTTGTTCAGTGAGTTTTCTGTAATTTTGCCATTTAGATGACCTGAAATGCATTCAAAGACAGAAGACCAATTCTGTCTTTAACAAGTTATCTTGAGTTTCAATCTGATATTGTTTTGCCTGTATCTCTCTCGTTTTTTATCCGAATTAGATAATTTTGGATGTTCCGGAAATCTTAAAACATATGCTACAATTTTTGTTCAGTGAGTTTTCTGTAATTTTGAGGCTAACTAGGTCAAAAATTGATTTTCCTACTATCTTCTCGAGAGCGATACACATATTAGCTCTGTGGATGAAACTGAAACTATTTTGGTCATAACTTTTGAGCCGCTAGTCAGAATTGAACAATTTTGGACTTTCTGAAAAGATGGAGTTACGAACTCCATATCTGGAAAGTTTGGTCATCATCTGAGTTCATTAGACCCTTCGAATTTCCTGTCAGAGTTGAACCCAGATCGCTGTACAAAACAGTGCATTTCATGTTTCTGAGTTCGACTTTGGAACGTCGCTGCGACTTGTTTCAAGTCGGAATCGAGTAATTCTTTTTGCGTTCTGAAGTAGGAATGTCAAACTACATTCCAACCAATTTTCATGCCATTCAGATTCAGTCTGCTGGTCCGAATAATTTTCCGAACTTGGGTTCGCGTCAGTTTTGGACTATTTTCCAACACTTAGAATATTTCCAGTGATTTTCTGGTTTTATCGATTTCTTACTCCCTGTTTCCAGTTTTGAAACTAAAACTTTATGACACTGCCACGGTCACATCCATGGTCGGAATCCAACGTTTTCGGACTCGTTGGAAAGCTGGAGTTCCGAACTCCATCTCTAGAAAGTTTGATTAGTATCCGAGTTCATTTGACTCTTCAAAATTGCTGTCGAAGAGGGACCCTGATCTCAGCCTGAAATAGTGTATTCACTGTTTCCGAGTCCGACTTTGGAGCGTCGCTGCGACTTCGTTTCAAGTCGAAATCTAGTAATTCTTTTTACGTTCTGAAGTAGGAATGTCGTACTATGTTCCTACCAATTTTCATAGCATTTGGATTCAGTCTGCTAGTCCGAATAACTTTCCGAACTTGGGTTCGCGTCAGTTTTGGACTATTTTGTACACGGATTTCTTTGAGATTTGTCTTTGGATTTCGTACACGGGCCTTATAAACAGGTTTTAAAAGGATTTTTCACTTCGAAATGGCTTTCGAAATTATTATATAATATTATTTTAATTATTAAATTAATCACTCCATAATAGGAGAGTTTTCAAAGGTCGTTTTAAAGTGATTTCAAACCAATTATAAATCCGTTTTCCGTAATTATTTTCTATAATAAAATCCCACACTCATACTTTAGCACTTCGAGCAATGTAGAAAGGTGCTTAAACGGTTGGGAAAAACTCCGGCCTATGAAACCGTGTGTATTTCCTTTTTGGTTAATCCCCGACCTATTCGATTGATCGTTTTGGCCTTTCGGCCTAGTTTACCGATGACATGAGGTGAACTTTGTACTGTTTTCAGTATGGAAGCTTATGATTGGTTAGTAAACCGTTTAGTACGATTGTGGGGTATGGGACTCACGTTAACACTTTACGGGTTCCTTGCTAAAAGTTCGTGACAAACTCCTTGTATTACCTTTGGGATAGTGTCTTCGGACTGTCTCCCTTAGAGGTATCGTTTTTGGCATCTCTACTTAGATGGTCGTTATACATCTCTACATAGATGTATCGTTTTTGGCATCTCTACTTAGATGGCATGTTATACATCTCTACTTAGATGTATCGTTTTTGACATCTCTACTTAGATGTTTTTATTTTGGCATTTGTGCTTACGTTATGCCGATGATATGAGGCTTATTATACATCTCTACTTAGATGTTTTGTTTTGACATTTGTGACTATGTTATACCCATGATACAGGGCTTGCTATATATCTCTACTTAGATGTTTATTTCTTCTCTATGTGAGAGTTTGTGGTCTATAGTACTATGTTATATATCGCCTCATTATCTATCATGTTTATCTCAGTTTATTAACTGATTGTTTAGTTAGCCTAACCCGAGTGTTTTTCGCTCGGGTCAGACCGAGTTGTTTCAGGTTAGGTCTCTGGACTTAGCTTTCTGTGCTTCCGCTTGGACATTATCTGCTTTGCTGATAGATAGCTCTTTATATTTGTCCACTATTTTGATACTCTGATTATTCAGTCCCTTATGTACATATTTTTGACTCACTTGTGTGAGTGGTGGCTTTGTACCCACCTTATGATATATTTGGATCTGTATTGATGATGTATTGTTCTGAGACTCTGTGATGTTATGTGATACTGTTCTATGATGCTATTTCATTATGTTATTATGCTTTGTTCTGATAGATCTTTAGCCATTTGTAATTTCGTTATAAGTATTTATCGAATATGTCAAACCACCTGATTGAAAAAAAAATTAAATAGATTCCACCTTTCGACGTATTCGGTAGATAGTTATAGCATAGTTACATTTGGTCGCTCCTATTATACTCTATTCTCCGCATTAGCAGACGGAATCACCTCCGCGATTCTCTTTGCTAATGAGGGTCTTGGAGTGGGGAGTTACATCTTGGTATCAGAGCGAGGTTCAGAATTAAGCATAACAAACACAGAACAGACACGTAGTACAATACGTTATAATACGATCCAAATTGAACATATCCACATTTAGATAAATAAGTTAGGAATATGTGTAGGAATCTATTATATTCCGTAATATTCCTTAATGGATTATCTATCTTTGAATCATGCTTAACTAAATCTTACCTTATCTTTCAGTATGGTTGGGAGAGGTAGGAACCTCCGTTCTGCTAATGCTGGACAGTCCAACAACCCTCACCCAAAGGGCGTATACATGACCACGGACCAGATCAAGATGGTTCGTAACTCTCAGTCTCCTGCACCAGTTTCTGATGCACCACGCAAGTCTGCTTTTGCGCGTCTATGCAGCGACTTTATTCATCTCGGAGGGAAGCCGTTCAGTGGCTCCGAGACTATTCTGGAGGTCCAGGCTTGGATCAGAGTTTGCGAGCGTAACTTTACTCGCATGGCTATCCCTGACCACGACAGAGTTCTTGTTGCTTCTAGCCATCTTGAGGGTCGTGCCTTGGATTGGTACGAGCTGCTTTTATCCGAGACCGATGAGACCTCACTCACTTGGGACCAGTTCTGAGAGCGCTTCTTGCTCAAGTTTGTCCCCGAGTCCGAGAAGATAACCCTTGCACGCCGCTTTATTGACCTTAAGCAAGGGAAGGCCTCTGTTGCAGACTATTCATCATCTTTTGAGGCCCTGTCCAAGTATGGCCTCGAGTTCATTAGCTCTCCTTATAAGAAGAATCTCAAGTTTGTAGAAGGCCTGAAGAAATATTTGAAGAAACAGCTTATGCTCCAGCTTAAGCTCCCTTTTGATGAGCTAGTTGACGCAGCGCTTCACCTTGAAGCGGTTGAGCGTGGGAGAGACAGTGATGGGGATGGTGAGGGCTCCAAAAATCCCAATCAGAAGTGGGGCCCATTTCAGAAGTCCATAAAACTTATAACTTATAAATTGGAATTAAAGATAATTTAAAATTGTGAAATTTTAAATCTAAATCCATAAAACTTGAAATTGTTTAAAGGAATTTGTTTTGAATTAAAACCAAAGGTGGTTTAAAAATTTAAGGTATAACTTGGTGTGTAAAGTGAATAAATATGTATAAATGAGGATATACATAATATCAAAGATGATTTGAAATAAACTCTAAATGTTGAGTTTTAAATTTTCCTTGGAATGTGATATGAAAACCCAAAGTGATAAGTTTTTGAACTTATAAGTGGAAAGATTATTAATATGAAGTTTAAAATTTGAAATCAGAATTAAAATTGGGCAAAGTTGTTTGAATGAATGAAGAAATGGATTGAGATAATATATCCATTATAGAGATAAATGAAAATTAAACCTTAATTTGAAATTAAGGATATGGAATCCCTTTTAACTCAAGGTTTGAATGTTAAGAATTGAATTTTTAACTTAAAATTGTTTAAGAATCAGTTTCAAAGTTGGAAGATAAAATTTGGGCAATAAATTGAATTTTGAAGATAAAATTTCTTTGAACTTTAAAATAAGTTAAGTAATGATAATTTAAAATGGAATTTTGGAATTTGGATTCAGAATTAATTGGTTTAAAGATTTAAGTTGTTAAATAAATAAAAAAATAATAAAGGTTGATTTGATTTAAAGGATTAAATCAACATTTAAAATTTTAACTCAAATTTATGAAATTCAAGATGGTTTTAAGTTGAGATTTGAATAAAATTTGTTCAAATTAGATTGGATTTGAATTATTTGGAATTGTGATTAAAGTTGAATAAGTTTAAAAATCAAATGGAATTTGATTTGAATTTGGAAAGGAATTAAGGCTAATCCAACTTGAATTGGGATTAAATCAATTTCAATGGAAATTGAAGTATTGAGTCAATTTAAATAGAAGTGGAATTTAAATTGAATTGATGGGAAATTAATTGGAAATGGAGATTGGGAAATTAAACAGTTTGGCTCTGGATTATTTTCAAAATAAATTGTTTTAATACAAATATATTTTTCTAAACTATTTACTATACAATCTTTCTTCTTAAACCCCAAACTATCTTATACTTATTTTATAATTATTTTGGAATTATTTAACTATTTTGAAACTGTCTTATAAACTAATTACTATTTTTCTGTTACTTATATCTAATCACTATTTAAAAAAAAACTATTTTGCAATTATCTAACTATTTTATAACTACTTAACTATTTTACAGCTATTTTACAAACTAATAACTATTTTTCAACTACTTATCTATTTTAAACTTTTTCAAGCTATTTTTAAATTTAAATAGGTCAGAGTTCAAACTGTTTGTAATTGAAGTAATAACTCAATTGGAAATAGAAGCAATTGAGAATAAGTGAATGGAATTAAAGGAAATGTGAATAGAAAAGAGAATTGATTTGGCTAATAACCAATAAAGATAAATACGTAGGATATACGTATATTATTCTATTCGCATAGTGATTTGATCCAGATTCGAACACATAATTTCGA
Organism: Allium fistulosum; assembly: GCA_030737815.1. Taxonomy (NCBI): domain Eukaryota; kingdom Viridiplantae; phylum Streptophyta; class Magnoliopsida; order Asparagales; family Amaryllidaceae; genus Allium; species Allium fistulosum. Next base: position 194,567,443 of record CM060906.1, on the reverse strand, counting down.
GATAGTATTATCGATCCGAGTTGGGATTTTTCGCTCAATTTTCGACGGCGAACCTGGATATGGTTTTTTGATTGGTTCTGGATATTCTCTATCATAGCTATGACTATGCAAGGAGGATGACAGTTTCTGATCAAGAAACCAGATCTGAGTCCGCACTAGGAAGTCGGGTGAACGATACTAGTTCAGAAGAGAAATTATGTGATCGAGTAAGCGATCAGATTGATATTGCGTACGGATGATATGTGTACATCGTACGGATTTGAATAAAATTGATATTAAAATTTGTGGATAAAAACTGTAAAATGATTTTGAAATGGAAGGGTATATTTTGAAAAATAAATGATGAAATAAAATGGGAGTTGAATATTTCTGTGATTAGAACTCATTTTATAGAAAAGTGATATGGTTAATAACTTTATAAAAGAATAATCAAATTTGAATATTTGATTTGGAATAAACAAAGTTGTGTATATATAAGATAAATCTTCCCTTGTTAAATCTATTGCCAGAAAAAAAGAGTTTTGAAAATATTTGAAGTATAAAAGAAGTTTTATACAAGTTTGAAATGATCCAAAGATTTTCAAAGTTATATATAACTATATATAAAGGGTTTTATGAGAATGATTTTGGAAAAGGTTTTGGGAACCTATGAATTAGGAAAAGGCTTTTGATTTTTGGAAAAAAATCAATTTTGGATTTTGGAAAGCCAAGTTTGGAACTATCGATTTTGGATATTGATTTTGTGTAAAGATGATTTTGATATAAATCATAAAGGGTATGATTTGAAGATACTATAAGTATATAGTATAAAGTGTTTTGAGAATGGCTTTGGGAAAAAAGGCGCTCGCTTGAAATGAACTTCTCAGGAGTACCACAGAGTGGTACTGCCTTGAGCCCCAAGGGGGGTTTCTAAAGTTGATCCTGTGAGGAGTCCGGATAAAACTAGTTCCTGAGGATTATTTGTGTAGCGAAAGTCGAGGGGCTGGTGCCCACAGAGGCATTTGGGTTATGCTGTGACGATAGTGTAACTCAATGTCACTGCGATCTACTACAGACCATAGCGAAAGTCGTGTGTGCCGCTGTGAGCCAACAGTCTACATTTGATTTTATATCGATAGACTGCGACACTATGGTAACATAGCGAAAGTCATGTGTGCCGCTGAGAGCCAACAGTCTACGTTTGATTTTATATCGGTAGACTGCGACCTATGTAGGAGTGGAGAAGTTTCATTTTGATAGCGAAATCATGTGTGCCGCTGAGAGCCAACAGTTACATGGACTTTTGCTACGACGACAACGTAACCCTGGAATGTAACTGCGATCTGTTGTGGGTTCCATGGTGTAATCAGTTACATGGACTTTTGCTGCGATGGCAACGTAACCCGGGATGTAACTGTGACCATGGATGGGGGTGATGATTTCCAGAGCATTCTTACCAAAGATATTTCCTCTATTTTCAAAAAAATTGTTTTCTATATTTTCAATAAAAATTATTTTCCTAGTATTTTCACTGGGTGTTGAAAACGGGTTTACCAAGTACTTATAGATTTTCAATCTTACGCCTGATCAACGTATGACCGAATTTCTGTGAGAACGAGGATGGATTTGTTGAGACATCGAATTATAAAAGTATTTTTATAAAAACTAATTTAGTAATATTATAAAGATTTTTAAAAGTGTTTTAAAAAAGGGTTTTAAAGAATAATTTTTTTTCTAATAATAAGAATTTTAAATTCTGGCTTCGTTCCTTTTCGATGACGAAAAGATTTAAAGGGGGGAGGAATGTGATATCCTAGATTTTCGGGCATCAGATAATTGGATAGATATCTGATTTAACTTTTAAAAATACTGATTTATTAATTGAAAAAAAAATATTAGATGTGATAATCTCTAGTATAAATTATTTAAAATTTGGCAAAATTATTAATTTCAAACCAATAATAATAATGTGTTATGTGTGTGTGTATATATATATATATATTAAATAGAATTATTATTACAAATTGAATTTGGGTTTGTTTAAAATATATATGTATTATTGACTTGATTTTAAATTAGATTTTCAAATTTAATTTGAATATGAATTTGGATTTATTAAGTAATTCAAAAGATAGACATAAAAAAAATATTTTGATTTAAAATATATGTATAAGCTTTTATTTATATATATATAATTTGTTTTATTACATTCTCTTTGAAAAGAAATTCATGTATACATTTACATAACAATAAATAAATTAAGTAAAGGCTTTTACTAATATTTTTAAAATTAAGTATAAATTATTTAATTACAAATGTATATGATTTTTATTAGCATATGATTGATTTCATATCATTGTCTTTAAAATTTTATATAAATAAGTATAAGAGAAATTTAAATATTAAATACTTAAGACATTTATATATATATATATAACTAAATTGAAAATATAATAAATAAAATTGTATAAAAACATATTAATACATGATAATTACAAATGTAAATAAATTCTCTATACATTATAACAAGTGTAAGGTTATTAACATGCATTTAAACAAGTGTTACAATTTTATTTATTTTCTTTTATTTTATAAAATCATAATCAAGTTTATAAATATATCTATACTCTTCTCCTCTCATTTCTTTTATATCTTAAATTTTAAAAACAAAGAAAACAAGGTCTGTATACTAAATCCAGAGAAGAATAAAATCAAACTACTTCAACTTTTACAAATTCTCAAACCTGAAGTTAAGCAAATTCAATTCAGTTCAACTCAACAAAGAAGTATCAGAATCAAGTAGCAGTTCAACCTGATTCAAAATCAAATTCAAGTACAAATTCCAGATTCGAATCATCAAAAGCATTTCCAGATTTCATTAAGGCTTCTCTGTTCATTTCAACAGTGAGTAAACAAACTATAATTTATTTTAAAACTAGATGCTTGTGATGATCTTTAAAAGTATAATATGAATTATGCTTGCATGTATGTATAAATATGAATTCCTGTATATATGTATAAGTATACATGTCTGTGATGCTCTGTTCTTTGTTCACAGGGTTTTTAAAACAAAGTGAAAATTTAAATCTCATCTTTAAATCTCTTATAGGCTGTTAAATTCAAATAAGATATGTTTGTTTAAACCTAAACTAAGTTTTAAGAATATATTTAAGTATAATAAGTTTGGAAATTATCTGGATATTAAGAAAGACAGTGAAAATTTTAAATATATCAAAATCTCAACTCAAACAATTCATGCTTTCAGATATATAACTTGTTTTGTTATCTAAAATCACAAATTTTAAGAGTCAAATCTAGATTTTTAGTGCTAGATCGAGTGAGGAATTGAGGTTGAACGTGAATTGGGTTTTAAGCTTTTTCTGGTGATCGATGAATGTGGTGGTCTCGGAATCGTGGCTGAGGGTAGCCGGGTGATGGACGAACTTGGGAAAAATGGTCAGAAAAATTCCTGATCATCGTGGTGGCAGAACGTTGATAATCTAGGGTTTTAGTTCACGTTTTGGCATTGGTCGGAGTTCGATAAACTGCTACATCATCAGTGGATCGAGGGTAGCCGGTCATGGGGGAATCGAGGTGTTGGACATCGATGAAGTTTCAGGTACGTTTGCGTGGCCTCTGGTGGTTGAGATGGTCGAAGCAAAGCGTTTTTAGGTGATTGGTATTGTTCCAGTTGAATCGAGTTGTTCAAATTTGAACAACGATGAAATCGAGGAATCTGGGGGGTCAAGTGGGTTAGGGTGATCAATAGTGAGGTGTTGGCAATGGTGAAGTCGATCGGAATGGCTCCGATCGCCTGTGCACGTGAATACGTATCACCGTGTGTATGGTTTGTGGATGGATTTGGAGAAGAAAGGTAATTCTCGGGTATAGCCCGAAGTAGTTGGAAGTTTTTCTCGAAGAAATGGGGCAGGGAGGTAACTCGAAGTTGTGTCCGGGATTTCATTGAGATGGCTCGGGGTTTTTGGAAGCAAGGGCAGGTATCAAAAGAAATAAAATATCCAGTTTTAAAAATAAATGATTTTTAAATGAGATTTAGTGATGAAATTAATATAAGTAATTAGAGGATATTTAATTACTTAATGACATAAATTAAGGTGATTAATTAATGAATAATTAATGAATGTGATTAATTTAAGATTAATTATTGAATGTGATTAATTTAAAGTAATTAATTATGGTATCATTAATTAATGAGAGTAATTAAGGGTTAATTAATGATTAAAGGATAATTAATTTATGTAATTAATTAAAGAATTAATTACTTAATGTAATGATTCATTAATTAATGTAATAAATTAAAGGATTAGTTAATTAATGAAAGTAATTAAAATTTACTTAAGGTAAGTAATTAAATGATAGTTAATTAAATTGATTAATTAAAGGTTAATCAATGTAATTAATTAAAGAATAATTAAGTAATTAAAGGTTAATTAATTAATATAAGTAATTAAGAGTTAATTAATTAATGAGTTAAATTAAATTAATTATTAATTATGTGAAATTAATCTTGCTTATGGATTATTAAATTATGTTGAATACCTTTGATTGTTATCGACTCTGGTATGTACTTTGAAATGTTCTGTGATATGAAATGTTTTGTTTGAACTATGATAAATATGAGTTATTTATCTGTGATGGAATTGTTGTGGGAATATGACATTCTGAAATTAAATTGAATTGTTTAAACTTAAAACAACTTGGCTTAAAAAGATGGTATTGAATTCAAAGAGACCGGGATCGGATATCAGCGATATCCGGAACCAGTTCGATTAGTAATCTATAATTCTTTATAGATTTGATATGTGAAATCAATAGGCCGGTTTGGAATAATATGGACCATTTAAACTAAGTTGGATACTTAGATATTGTTTTGTGAAATAAGTATTGACTATATAAGTTGTTTACTTGTGGTAAAGTACGAGTTACCCCGGGTTTATATAAGTTCTATGAATTGAAATTTCATGTTAAATGAGTTTACTCACGCTGATTTCCAGCCTGACCCAGGTGTTACTTTGATGTAATGCTCGGGTCAGACCGAGTATTACAGCTTTTCAAGTTAGGACGTTCTGGAGCTCAAGAGGCGAGCTGGATGGCAGGAACGTATAGAGTGTTTTCCGCTGTGTATATGAGACTGTGTAGTATATATAGATTGTGGTCTGGAACATGTTAATTGTATCTGTCCAGTGATTTGTGCATATGTTGAACTCTGATGTATTGATGAAAATTAACAAATACAGTTTTCTTTGTATAACTAATATTATTATATTGATATTGTATTTTGATCCGCTGCGAATGTGAGAATCTGTGTCTTGTTCTGTTTCTTTCTTCTATCTCTTTTCTTTTTTCCTAACTATCTGGAATTTTCGAGTTCGAAAATTCCGGGTCGTTACATATCGACTCTGTAGATATACTTGTCTTAATCTCTTTATTCGTCCATTATAGGAAAGTATGGTCTTAAATGTTCAGCATTCTATGTTCTTGCTATTACATTACAATCAGGTCGGCATAGTCAGTAGGTCCTGGTGGGATTACTTTGTGTATAATGAGGGGTCCTTCCCTGTTTGTTCCAAGCGGCCCATCCGTTTGAGTTTTGGTATTCCCCATGACTTTTCAAAGTACCAAGTTTCCTATTTGGAATGATCTTTCCTTAATCTTGGAATCATAGTATTTCGATGTCCTTCGCTGATATTCAGCCGTCCGTATGGCCGCTTCATCCCTCAATTCATTAATCATATCCAAGAATTCCATTTTTAGCTTTTGATTAGGGTTAAAAGCATACGTGATTCTCCAATGAGATAGTATCTCAATTTAAATTGGAAGCATTGCCTTGCATCATATATCAAAGACGATGGAGTATGTCTTGTCGTAGTTTTTGCGGAAGTTCGGTATGCCCAAAGCATAAATGGTAATTCTTCTACCCACTTTCCACTACAAGAATTTTGATTTTTAGTAGCGCTCAAAAAACGCTACTAAAAGTTTTAGCAGCGTTTTGATAAACGCTGTTATAAAGCCCGCGACTAAAAATACCTGATTTTTAGTTGCACTTATGTCAACGCTACCATAAATCGTTTTACTGCAACGTTTATGAAACGCCACTAAATTCTTTTTTTGCGGCGTGTATAAAACGCTACCAAAATGTACTTGGTCTGCTAAAAATAGTTTGGTAGCGTTTGTTAAACGCTGTAATAGAGGACGTAGTTTATTGACAAAGCCTGTAGCCGCGTTTATTAAATGCTACTATATATGCTCTCCTTCGACCCTTTATTTTTTGTAGCGTTTTTTAGTAGCGTTTTCGAAACGCTACTAAAAATATTCCAACTCTGCCTATACATTGCCTCCAATTCAATCTTGTTCATAGCTTACAACATAATACATAAACACATACACATTAAACAACCACAAAATACATATACTATACACATACACATTCAAACATAAACACATTTAAAAACCACAAAATACATAAACAAAAGCACTAACATAAACAATATGTTAACCGTACATAGAAGTTTACACAACTGAACAGTAGTTTCAAGACAAAAGGTTAACCGTACATAGAAGTTTACACAACCGAACTACGTACCACAAACAATATGCTACTGCTGCAGTTAAAGTACCATAAACATCTGAACTAAGCAAGTACAATAAACAACCAAACTACCTAACAAGTACGATAAACTAGTGCTGCTACTGCTCATTCTTCAGAAATGCCTACCTGTAGACAAAATATAATCAATAGTGAGACTCAAGTTATAATCAATACTGAGATAATAATGATAGGACCATCAATACCGAGAAAACAATGAGACTAAAGTTATGCACAACTGAATATGTGCAATCTTGTGTTCAACTGAATATGCACAACTGAATATGAAAATTAAAATAACGTGCATGTTAGTTTTGGCCAAGAATAAAATGAAAATGAAGATTTGTCATCAATGTTTTGTACATTTTATCTGTAACATTCCCCCTTCTGACCGCCTCCAGTCAGTAATTAAACCAACTTGAAACGTTCAAAAAGACAAATTGTTATTTTAGTTTATGTAGTTTAAACAGAATCAGCCACAGAAACACAGAGTAATAACAATAAATTAAAAACAAATAAATCTTTATTTCATTACTATAAATCTTTTTACATACATCAGAGTTTATACAACGTATTTAACTGATACAGTGGAATATCTTAAAATACAATTTCTTGAAAACTACAGTGATTCTTTTACCCTCTCTCTAACTTCGCTGCTCGAAAATCTTCAAGCTGTAAAATACTTGGTCTGACCCGAGTATTACATTCAAAAGAAAATAATACACAGGTCAGTCTAATTCAAACTCAGTTATTAGTGCATAAAAGCAATAATAATTTAAATAGACGACAGTCACAGTAATTCCCGTCTATCCGACTCTTCTTAACAAAGAAATCGGATGACGGTAAATATAACACTTAACAGTGTTAAACAATAAATCAGTAGATTTTAAATCTTCAACAGAGATAAATAAACAATTTATCAAATCGACTAAATCAATTTAAAACAATTGAAATTGTCACTTTAAAACATCAAGTTTGATGGCTGCCGTACACGCACGCGTGTACGGCCTCGCCACCAGTATCAAAGGCATAAAAGATCAATGCATCACGATATAAAGAAAATATCAGTTCAAAATTGTCAATTCTGGGTGGCTGTAGTGCACGCACGCGTGCACTGCCTCGCCACCACCGAATATAAAGTCACCACAACTCCAAGTATTAACAGAAATTAATAAGTCGAAAATCAAAATATCCAACCCAGATTGGTCAGAGAAACCATAGTATAAAGTGGTGAAAGCAAACTGAGATGGCAACATGAATCTACATCAAGGGATGTCATCCAGAGATAACAACAAACCAATTACAACTACTGTAAGTATAAATGCAGTGACACTCAACATATAGGCATATGTTACAGTGCAACATAGTAGCCAAGGCCGAAGTGAGGAAGAAACCCAACCAAGAAGATAATAGGTTCACATCAAAATCAATGCCAAATGAACCAGAACATAAATGTATAGTAAACATATCTTCATCGAACAGTAAACATATATGCAAATTCGAACGTACATATATACTTATCAAATAATGTATATACATACATGACTGCATACAGATATATGAAGGCTAAATTGCAACTGGGTGCAAACAGTCTCAAAAACCATGAATGTACCAATGGTAAACATATATAATACTGTAACTGGACAGTACTAACATCAACTAAGTTCGAATGAACACAGGCAACAAACCCTTGAAATAATGCAGCAGTGCATATATATATATATATATATATATATATGAATAATAAGCATGCTGCACAAATAAACAAGACTCAACCATGCCTAAACCATGGAATAGTAGGCAGGTTCAAAATCAAATCAGAATTGTGATAACCAATGTCGCCAACGAAAACACTATATACATAAGTGTTCGAGGCAACATGGAATAAATCAGAGAAAGTGCAAATATAATACAACAGCCCTCTCAAAACAAATATTATACAGTGCAAACCCATAAATGCAAAGTCAAAGGCAAGGTGATGCCAACCGAAAGATAAAGAGAGCATTTAAGATCAAGGCACAGCCGAGATGAACAATCACAGTGTACACTCATGTTCAAGGGACAGTGCATATCAACTGGGACTATACTAGAAGCAATAATCCAATTATCAAATGAAAACTCAAGTAAGGTATAATTGAAGAAGACAGTGATGAACTATTTACAGATAACAGCAACTGTTTCGAACTGTAAGTGAACATCAAACACAAAGGCTACAGACATCAAAAATCAAATTAGTCCATATGATCAAAGAAACAAGTCCAGCAATGACCAAGAACAAGGCACAATGCAGTTTCAATGCTGCAAGGCTCAAGTATACATGAATACACATATAAGGTGACACAACGGTATGTTGAAGCATCAGAGTTACAAAACTAGAAGTCAAGTGATAAAATCAAGTTTAAAAAGGTCATGGTGATACATGAATTGAAGCACAGAACAAAATTCACGTTACTGCCTTTCTCAATGAAAGCAACAAATTGAATACCAAAACAAGGACTCTTTGTGATTAAAATATGTACATGTGATAAAATATATTCATGTAAAAGATACCAAACCATTGTATGGGCATGTACAGTAAGGACAAATGAACTCATGTGGATATGCAAGCAGTGTAAGCCGGTGTCACAGTTCGAATCCAAACATAGTTGCGAGTTCGAACAAGGAAACTATTATTAACAGCTGATACTACAATAGTGTAACAAATTCAATTGAAAACACAATCATAAATCAACCAAAGTCAGAGACGTGGTGAACATGGAAAAAATCAACGGCTCAAAATAGAAGCCATGGCAGTCAAGGAAATCAGCCAAAGCTTCCTAAGAACACACACATATACAGGGATGTAGTGTTCAAGGCTGAGGCCAAATCAAGCTAAGTAGCAGCTTAAAGCAAGTAAAAATATTTTCACAAATTTATCAACTGGCCAAAGTCATACAACAGTTACAACTAATGACCCAAAATCGATTAAGGCAAAACAACATAATTTTTTTAAACCAAGTCAAATGAGCTTAAGAATTGAACTCCAATTACAAATGTACACTGAACAGTACATGGTGAAGCAATAGACTTCAAGTGTAGCAGTGGACAGGTAAATTTAATGCAAAGCAATATCAAGTCGAAGTCGAAGACAACATTATCACAGCCGAAGTCAAGTGATAATTAAATTTAAACAGAAACCAAATTCACGTTAATACCGATGCCAACAAAAATGCTCAAAATCAATTGCAGTTTAAATCAAACGAGTTAAGTACGCTACAGCATAAATCTCAATCTGAATTGAAGTCAACATCGAACCCAGTCAAAGCCGTGATCTAATAAGGAGATGAACAGGCCAGCGACGAGGTTATCAAAAATCGAACAGTTCAAAACATCGTGTATCAAGCTAAAAGCAACAAAGTTCTCAAGGCAACAATCAAATGAACAAGGTCGAAAGTCGATCACATCAGCATCATAAAATCATCAACAACAATAGGTCGAAACCAACCAGAGAAATTCACGAAATCAGAAATAGTCCAAGCAATGAAGTCAATACTCAAAGAAAATACAAAATCGAATGACCGACAACAAGGGACGAATTCAACAATCAAATACGAACGAAAATTTGTCGAATTCGAACACCAATACACTCGAGGTAGGAATTATGTGAGATTTTACTCACCTTTAATCTGAAGCGGTCGTGAAGCGGTTGCAAACAAAGGATGGAAGACGAACGATCGACTGAGCTATGGAAGTCGGAGCCTCTTCGATTTTTATCCAGCCCTAGCTTTTGGAGACGAGAGAACGAACGAGAATTTTTTGAGGCCGCCATTTTTTTATCTTCGTTCGATTTTTAGTTTTAGGGTTTGAATGAGAAAAGTGAGGGGGTCGGGTTCGTGTTTTATGCCGAGGGAAATATCGTGGGGGTATGGGCTGGTGTACTTAAGGTATGTTTATTTTTATTTATTTTGTTTTTATTTCTTTATTTTGTTTTTATTAATTAAAAAAAATATGTTATTTATTTTATAGATAAAATTTACTCAATTTTTAAAAAATCAATATCTATATTATTTTCATTTGCATATATCATATCCATTTCAAAATTGTGGAGTTTTTAATTTTAATTAAATAAGATAAATTCGATTTTTTAAAATCCAAAGATTTTTATACTTTAAAACTTCAAAGCAAATTTCTTTTACATTGTCTATGAATCCCGATTCAATTCAGATTCAAATATATTTCTCATTTTAAACTTGAAAGATTCTAACACATTCACAATTTAAATCAAAATTTAAATTCAATTATCAATTTAAAATAGTTTAAAATTTTGGGATCGTTACAATCTTCCCTCCTTAAAACTTTTCGTCCACGAAAAGGAAAGGTTGTTAAAATTTCACCGATATTTATACCCTACTCAATTTTACTAAGCTTGAAACTTATTACTAACAAATGAATATAGGATTCATTCCATTTGTTTAATCTCATTAGTTTTGTTCATTAATTTCTAAAATTAAGACGCAAAAGTCTTTTACCAAATTTTCGACTTACAAACTCAGATTCAAACTTAAAATCCGTCATGTTAGAGATTTGCATAATATATCTCTTCCAAAGCTGTGGACTTTCAAAACATTTCAAAGATCCTCTTCCTTAGTTTATTAGGTAGGAATTTTGTAATTTTAATTTCAAACTATTGATTTGCTATTACAGTTTGAAAATACTTGCTAACTCGAAATTTAACAAGTCCATCTTCGTTCTTACAGACATTAGGCATACGCTGGCCAGGCGCAGGTCTAAAAATCTTCAAGTACTAAACATACTTGTTTCAATTTCCAGTGAAAATACTTAAAAATTCTTTTAAAAATGGATATGGAAAGCACGTTCCCCCATGGATTACATTTTACCCGGCGGTTACGCTACTATCCCAGTAGAGTCGCTCGTAATCTGTAGATTTCTCATCTCTTAAATTTCGCCATGGTTGTCGCCATAGATCGCAGTTCACCCGGCGGTTACGCTACTATCCCAGTAGAATCGCTTGTGTCTGTAGGCATCACGCCCCTCAAATTACGCTAATCAATCAATATGATCCCATCGACATGATCCATCTCGAGGGATTCCGATTCAAATAGTCACTCCGACTAATGGAAATTCTACGTAGCTACGAATTTCAAATGAACACTCTTCACGAGTTCCAATACCTTCTCAAATAATAAATGGAAGGTACTTTTCCATATCCTCAGTTTAGAAAACATAATATCATATATATGTAGTACTTTATTTCACATTTCGTACATATCGTATCTATGTAAACTTACATAAGATTTCCATAACAATCACTTTCTAAACTAACGGTTTTCAAATTTACCGCATTCATATATATAAGTTTTGAAAACCTACATATTCTATATTCATAACAAAATAGAGGATTTCAAAATTTTCCTCTAAGTCGATTTGGAAATTTAAGGTTATCTCAAACCTAATTCATATTCATAATTCCATTTATTATCGACTTCACATTCGATTTGAATTACATGTTACTTTGTCAATTCTCAACACAGAATTGATATCTACCGATATATAACCTCTGAGCTCGTACGTCTCAGAGAAGGGTGTTAAGCTAAGAGAATAAATTCTCCGCCACCAATAGATATATATTTAATAGAGATCAATTGCTATGTCATCAATTCACAATGTTAGACATACAATCCAAATCATCATTTGAAATTCAAAGCTCAACTTATATTGCCTTTGGTGTCGAAGTTAAACTCAATTTTAACTCAACGATTCAATCTTTTTGAAAAATTTCAAATTGAACTAATTGTTCAAATTTCTCATTTAACTTTTCAACTTCGACTTCAAAAATGAATTTCAAATCATTTATCCCTTACGGAATATATTCACAACATTTCATATTTGGAAAAACATTTCCATACTTATTAAAAAAATAAGTAATTCACAAATCTACTTTATTTTCAACATTTGAAAATATTCGATATACTTAAATCAGAATTAAGTATATATTTCATCTTTAAGGAAATCATTCTCTTTCACACGTTTATTTGAGTTAAAACGAATGTTACGTAAAACATCATTACGACAACTCAAAATCACTAGTATAGGGATTCGAAATTAAGATAGATGTATAAATCCCAATACTATACAAAACATTTCCTTTCGGAAATCATTTACTATAACAAGAGTGTTATAGTCCACCATTTCCTTATATTCGAAAACGTCTATTTCAACAATGAATGTTGAAATCTATGGTTTCGATATTCAATGCCTTTGAAAACATTTTTAGAACAATTAACTTCGTTTTAAAATATCACTTTCCCAAAACATGTCCATTTTATTCAATAATATATTCACGGTCCAAAATTGTGAATATACTTTTTTTAACAAGCTATAAGAATTTACTTATCAAAATAAGTCATTTCTGGATTTATAAACAACGTTTATAAATTCCATTCCTATTTATAAAGACTTCAATTTATAAAAATTTACTTTATTAACCATTCCTTCTATAACTCAGTTTTATATCAAAAATTTAATTTATAAGTAAATTACTTATAATCCTTTTTATTTTACAACATCGATTCATTTTATAACTTCACTTATGAAATACATTTATATTTCATTTTCAACGCTTATACAACTCATTTTATAATTCCAATATAATATCAACACTTTCAAATCTTTTATATAACCATTTATAATAATTCAAAAATTCCAATTTAAACTATTATATAAATTTATCAATTTTCTATTTCCAAAATAATCAACTAGTTCTTTAGTAAATCGTTCATTGAATTGATTTCCAATTTAATCACATTTGATTCATTCACATTGGATTTTTGCTAACATTCATTCATATTCAATTAGTTCACTTTCACTAATTTATATTCAAGTTAGTTTGCTTTCAATTCAAATCAAATTTGATTCTATTTAGATTTACTTATCTTTCAATTTGAATTCAATTTGCATAGCTTTCAAATTCCCCATTTATTCAATTTCATTTATACTTAATGAATTTCCATACAATCAACTCTTAACAACAACATTTCTATTTTATGTTTTATTCACTAATTCACTTTTACTATTAAAGTTGAATTTCCTTTCTATAACTCAAATTCATATTCATTACTTCACTTTATTAATTCATTTTGATATCTAATTCAGTTTGATTCAATATTACTTAAGCTATGTTTCATTTTATCTTCACTTGCATTTATTTTCGCTATACAGCTTAAGTTCATCTCTAATTTATTTGAAATTCTATTTTATTTAACTTAACTTAGATTTTATTTCAAAAATCATTTTATTTAACTTTTGCTAAAGTCAAATTCATATCACTATCAGAATTCAGATTTTGTTTTACTTAACAAAACTGTTTAACCATTTAACAACTGGTTTTATTCAAATTTCCTCATTTTATAAGTTATACAACTTATTAATTTTAAACTTTCCAATTCATATTATATAATCACTTATCTTTCAAGTTTAAATTTCCATTTCAATAATTTATCAAATCAAGTTCAATTTATTTAACTTTCCTTTTAGTTAAATTTCAAATCCATTCAAACATTAATTTTATATTTCTTTAGATTTGAAAAACGTTTTCTTTTAAAGTGTTTCTAGTAACTATTCATATTAAACATCATAAACTAAGCTTTGTGTAAACCAAAGCTCTGATACCACTTTGTAACATTCCCCCTTCTGACCGCCTCCAGTCGGTAATTAAACCAACTTGAAACGTTCAAGAAGACGAATTGTTATTTTAGTTTATGTAGTTTAAACAGACTCAGCCACAGAAACACAGAGTACTAACAATAAATTAAAAACAAATGAATCTTTATTTCATTACTATAAATCTTTTTACATACATCAGAGTTTATACAATGTATTTAACTGATACAGCGGAATATCTTAAAATACAATTTCTTGAAAACTACAGTGATTCTTTTACCCTCTCTCTAACTTCGCTGCTCGAAAATCTTCAAGCTGTAAAATACTCGATCTGACCCGAGTATTACATTCAAAAGAAAATAATACACAGGTCAGTCTAATTCAAACTCAGTTATTAGTGCATAAAAGCAATAATAATTTAAATAGACGACAGTCACAGTAATTCCCGTCTATCCGACTCTTCTTAACAAAGAAATCGGATGACGGTAAATATAACACTTAACAGTGTTAAACAATAAATCAGTAGATTTTAAATCTTCAACAGAGATAAATAAACAATTTATCAAATCGACTAAATCTATTTAAAACAATTGAAATTGTCACTTTAAAACATCAAGTTTGATGGCTGCCGTACACGCACGTGTGTACGGCCTCACCACCAGTATCAAAGGCATAAAAGATCAATGCATCATGACACAAAGAAAATATCAGTTCAAAATTGTCAATTCTGGGTGGCTGTAGTGCACGCACGCGTGCACTGCCTCGCCACCACCGAATATAAAGTCACCACAACTCCAAGTATTAACAGAAATTAATAAGTCAAAAATCAAAATATCCAACCCAGATTGGTCAGAGAAACCATAGTATAAAGTGGTGAAAGCAAACTGAGATGGCAACATGAATCTACATCAAGGGATGTCATCCAGAGATAACAACAAACCAATTACAACTACTGTAAGTATAAATGCAGTGACACTCAACATATAGGCATATGTTACAGTGCAACATAGTAGCCAAGGCCGAAGTGAGGAAGAAACCCAACCAAGAAGATAATAGGTTCACATCAAAATCAATGCCAAATGAACCAGAACATAAATGTATAGTAAACATATCTTCATCGAACAGTAAACATATATGCAAATTCGAACGTACAAATATACTTATCAAATAATGTATATACATACATGACTGCATACAGATATATGAAGGCTAAATTGCAACTGGGTGTAAACAGTCTCAAAAACCATGAATGTACCAACGGTAAACATATATAATACTGTAACTGGACAGTACTAACATCAACTAAGTTCGAATGAACACAGGCAACAAACCCTTGAAATAATGCAGCAGTGCATATATATATATATGAATAATAAGCATGCTGCACAAATAAACAAGACTCAACCATGCCTAAACCATGGAATAGTAGGCAGGTTCAAAATCAAATCAGAATTGTGATAACCAATGTCGCCAACGAAAACACTATATACATAAGTGTTCGAGGCAACATGGAATAAATCAGAGAAAGTGAAAATATAATACAACAGCCCTCTCAAAACAAATATTATACAGTGCAAACTCATAAATGCAAAGTCAAAGGCAAGGTGATGCCAACCGAAAGATAAAGAGAGCATTTAAGATCAAGGCACAGCCGAGATGAACAATCACAGTGTACACTCATGTTCAAGGGACGGTGCATATCAACTGGGACTATACTAGAAGCAAAAATCCAATTATCAAATGAAAACTCAAGTAAGGTATAATTGAAGAAGACAGTGATGAACTATTTACAGATAACAACAACTGTTTCGAACTGTAAGTGAACATCAAACACAAAGGCTACAGACATCAAAAATCAAATTAGTCCATATGATCAAAGAAACAAGTCCAGCAATGACCAAGAACAAGGCACAGTGCAGTTTCAATGCTGCAAGGATCAAGTATACATGAATACACATATAAGGTGACACAACGGTATGTTGAAGCATCAGAGTTACAAAACTCGAAGTCAAGTGATAAAATCAAGTTTAAAAAGGTCATGGTGATACATGAATTGAAGCACAGAACAAAATTCACGTTACTTCCTTTCTCAATGAAAGCAACAAATTGAATACCAAAACAAGGACTCTTTGTGATTAAAATATGTACATGTGATAAAATATATTCATGTAAAAGATACCAAACCATTGTATGGGCATGTACAGTAAGGACAAATGAACTCATGTGGATATGCAAGCAGTGTAAGCCGGTGTCACGGTTCGAATCCAAACATAGTTGCGAGTTCGAACAAGGAAACTATTATTAACAGCCGATACTACAATAGTGTAACAAATTCAATTGAAAACACAATCATAAATCAACCAAAGTCAGAGACGTGGTGAACATGGAAAAAATCAACGGCTCAAAATAGAATCCATGGCAGTCAAGGAAATCAGCCAAAGCTTTCCAAGAACACACACATATACATGGATGTAGTGTTCAAGGCTGAGGCCAAATCAAGCTAAGTAGCAGCTTAAAGCAAGTAAAAATATTTTCACAAATTTATCAACTGGCCAAAGTCATACAACAGTTACAACTAATGACCCAAAATCAATTAAGGCAAAACAACATAAAATTTTTAAACCAAGTCAAATGAGCTTAAGAATTGAACTCCAATTCCAAATGTACACTGAACAGTACATGGTGAAGCACTAGACTTCAAGTGTAGCAGTGGACAGGTAAATTTAATGCAAAGAAATATCAAGTCGAAGTCGAAGACAACATTATCACAGCCGAAGTCAAGTGATAATTAAATTTAAACAGAAACCAAATTCACGTTAATACCGATGCCAACAAAAATGCTCAAAATCAATTGCAGTTCAAATCAAACGAGTTAAGTACGCTACAGCATAAATCTCAATCTGAATTGAAGTCAACATCGAACCCAGTCAAAGCCGTGATCCAATAAGGAGATGAACAGGCCAGCGACGAGGTTATCAAAAATCGAACAGTTCAAAACCTCGTGTATCAAGCTAAAAGCAACAAAGTTCTCAAGGCAACAATCAAATGAACAAGGTCGAAAGTCGATCACATCAGCATCATAAAATCATCAACAACAATAGGTCGAAACCAACCAGAGAAATTCATGAAATCAGAAATAGTCCAAGCAATGAAGTCAATACTCAAAGAAAATACAAAATCGAATGACCGCAACAAGGGACGAATTCAACAATCAAATACGAATGAAAATTTGTCGAATTCGAACACCAATACACTCGAGGTAGGAATTAGATGTGAGATTTTACTCACCTTTAATCTGAAGCAGTCGCGAAGCGGTTGCGAATAAAGGATGGAAGACGAACGATCGACTGAGCTATGGAAGTCGGAGCCTCTTCGATTTTTATCCAGCCCTAGCTTTTGGAGACGAGGGAACGAACGAGAATTTTTTGAGGCCGCCATTTTTTTATCTTCGTTCGATTTTTAGTTTTAGGGTTTGAATGAGAAAAGTGAGGGGGTCGGGTTCGTGTTTTATGCCGAGGGAAATATCGTGGGGGTATGGGCTAGGGTATGGGCTGGTGTACTTAAGGTATGTTTAGTTTTATTTATTTTGTTTTTATTTCTTTATTTTGTTTTTATTTCTTTATTTTGTTTTTATTAATTAAAAAAAATATGTTATTTATTTTATAGATAAAATTTACTCAATTTTTAAAAAATCAATATCTATATTATTTTCATTTGCATATATCATATCCATTTCAAAATTGTGGAGTTTTTAATTTTAATTAAATAAGATAAATTCGATTTTTTAAAATCCAAAGATTTTTATACTTTAAAACTTCAAAGCAAATTTCTTTTACATTGTCTATGAATCCCGATTCAAATATATTTCTCATTTTAAACTTGAAAGATTCTAACAAATTCACAATTTAAATCAAAATTTAAATTCAATTATCAATTTAAAATAGTTTAAAATTTTGGGATTGTTACATTATCTCTGCCTGTACATTTTCATATACTCAAACACATATTTTCATATACTCGAACACAGATGAAAATATAAGTGTACATGAATTATTTTAGATAGTGAAATTAGGTAGGTGTAAGAAGTCTGCCAGACCTATATGGATACAACCAAACATAGATTCAAAAAATTCATAATGATAGATGCATTTGTTGATAAAAATATGGGATAATAATATAATATGGTCCTAGTATGTAAAATGACTGGAAACTTAGGATCATAAATTATCTTTTAAGTACGTACAATTGTCGATATAACTTATGGCTACTGATGGATTAAACCACCGACTAATTACACTTAATATATACAACATAAATACCATATTTTGATAAGCCCGATCATAGTAAATTCCAACATAAATTCTAACTTATTCACATTGTTGCATATTCACATAAATCATTCAAGTACAACAACTCATTGCACATCTACAAGCAGGTTATAATGAGGCAATTTAGAGGAAAATTTCAAATAACTTTGAAGACAGCCCCTTTTCAAATCACTTAGGCATTATAATTATTTGCGTTGACAGTTTAAGTATTTTGTTGCTACTGGTTATCCATGATGGTAATTTTGCAAGAAGTTTTCAATTACATAAAGAATTGCATACCTTTCATTTTGGTTCCATAATGACTTTTGCTATCGGCCAAGCTATGGGAATGCCTAAGGAATCTTCCATGCATGTCAACTCCGATGTAGGTCTCCATAGCACTGCATCCGGAACTCCCACAATTTCAACCTAAACTTTTACAGCATCACGTCCCAATGGACGACAATAGACCATCGATATTGGATCAGTTGAAGCGATAGTTCCTTCAGCCACTACTTCGTTCGTTTCACCCACATCAATCAACTTGCATTTATTATCTTTTGTCATCTTTGCAATCGGATGGAAAAAAATGGTGCATATTTCAAACAGTGCATATTGAAAACTGTGTACTTATTTTAGAAACCAAAGCATACAAAATGCAACAACACAGTGGTGCATATTTCAAACAGAAGAAACAAAATACAAACTACAAAATATTTCCAGCATATTTACTTACATGTTGTGGTTTCTTCGCGATTATGGGTGTGGATATCATGGGAGAAGTCGCATAATTTACATTCCTACCAACTGCATCTTTACTAACTTCAACTTTTGATTTTGGCCATGCTACTTTCCTACCAACTGCATCTTTAACGCACGACATATCAACTGTGGGTCGCCACAAATAAGCATCTCCATTTATTACATTGGCCACCCAAATCGCAAAGGCAGCCGGACCGAGCAGAATACCATTAACAAGATGTTGTGGATCTCTGGCATAGATTCTTCCTTCGGCAACTACCCCTTCACCCTCATTCCAACCATAAATCTTGCATTTGTCGTCTTGGGCGCTGCTGTCACTCTAAAAAGGAGAAGTGTAAATCAAGAGTTTAGTGATTAAGTGAAAATATTGTACAAGACATATTTCTAAATTAAATTTGTGGAAGACCGATGTAAATATTGTGAATTATAAAATTTACCGTACTAACTTCATTTAGCTGTCCTCGCAGCGCCCTCTTAATGCAATTTAATAGCCATGCTACTACCTTATTCTCAACGTTTGCTAATATTGTCATTTCAGGTGTAGGCCTCCATAAGTAAGCATCTGGTTCTTCCACGAAATCTATAATAACGCTCACAGCATTTGGTCCAGGACGAATGCCATTGATAACCTCATTTGGGTCCATGGACAACACTCTCCCATCGGCAACAACTGTAGAGGTTCCATCCCAATTCAACACCGAACATACGTCGTCATTGCTCTACAATTATTCGATAGAAAATTATAGCAATTACTGGATCAAAAACTAAAATCCAAATGTTATTTCTTGAGTAATATAATTATTATTTTTACCAATTCAGGTGTGCTCCCTTCTTTCGAACTTTCTTTACCTTGCAGCAAAGAACTAATATTAGGATATTTTAATCTTAGGAGCACCGAAGTGGATACGCACAATACTTAAAATGTCACTAGAATCAGTCCAACAAGTTTGAATGGTAGAGTACATACAAAAAACCAGTTGTTGTAGCATCATTTACAAACATGTGTGTCTGATATCATTATTTTCAAAATTATTATATAACAAAAAACCAGTTGTTATGCACTGTTTTGTTATTCCCAGTTACTACAGTGTTTTTATATATACTTTGATGCTATGCATATTTGCAATAAATTATAGGTGCATCCGTAAACCTTGTTCATCATAGACTTACCTTTTATGTTCAGTGATCAAGTGTCAAGACGACACGTGCACCCAAAACTTGTTGAGAGTTTTATTTGAGAAAAAATGAAAAGCAAGCAGGAACACCTATACTACATATACTATTTGGATACTCAAAATGGATGCTAAAGATTTATGTGAACAGACGACATTAGAATTTTTTTTATCCATCAATAAAATGATCTTCAGCAGAATATGTCAAAGAAGGTATAAACTAATGATGAAAGGCCCATCAACTAATTCTGTTACAATGTTCTCGGGTATAATATGATTGTAATTTTATTAATAAAAGCAGATGGAGAATAAGCTGCATTTGCAAGTGTGAATTTATTCATCTACTATATAACAATAAATAACTTTGTAAATTGTAATTGTGTGCCAAAATAAATAGTACCGGAAATCAATCATTAATTTAAATAGGAAGAAAGCATCAAATTATTATATAGTTGACACCAAAACAAATATCATTCCATGATAAACAAACTTAAACATTCTTGTTGCCTAAAGATAAATTTAGACATGATACAAGAGAATATCCCAACAGATAAATAGACTCATT
This sequence comes from Allium fistulosum, assembly GCA_030737815.1. Classification (NCBI taxonomy): domain Eukaryota; kingdom Viridiplantae; phylum Streptophyta; class Magnoliopsida; order Asparagales; family Amaryllidaceae; genus Allium; species Allium fistulosum. Next base: position 194,546,392 of record CM060906.1, on the reverse strand, counting down.
TAATAAAGAGTTTAGTGACCCATTTCAAAGTTGCTATAATCAATAAATAACGAAAAGAATTCGCGAATATGAGACTCAACATTTGTCTCTTACAAACCATTTGAAAAGGTAGGCCCTGGACTAGGCCACTAGACAACTACCTAACATGCCTCCAACTTTTTAAGGGTCTCTAATTATTATAACATGTTATTCCCAGTGAGTAATGCAGCTACAATGGGGCCTTAATTAGCAGAGTCTGACCAAGCTTGGTATTTTCACACTAAGACAAAGTGTTGCTTGTTGTTCGGTTCACTTGCTGCCTCACGCCATTATACCCAGTGTTTTCCCAAAGTTTTCCCAATGTTATTCCCAGTGTTTTCCCAATGTCTACTTAATAAATTACTTTTAAAAGTTTACCTTTTGGTCCACCAGCATATGTACCATACCCCTCAATTCTGCTATTTCCTCTCGACATTGAGATAGTTGTTTATCTCTGAACTGGGCCACAGCTAGCTTGGTTAAGGTGCAGCCCCTTCCCAGTGCCCTTAACCGTTCTGGTTTATCTTGTCCCAATACATTTGCAAGAGCATCTCCATTGACATTCTGTGACGAGCTGGACTGTGATAGGCTAACAAATTTTTTAATCTCCACCTACATAAATAAATACATACAGATAATGTACGATGGTAAAATCATCATAGTTTCGGACAATTTTTTATATACCGATAAAATAAAAAATTCTTACAATAGTATTTGCAGCTTCCACGGTCACTGGTTCACCATTTTTTTAATGTGAGAATTAATCCAAACATCAGCTCTAGTGATGGATGATGGATTTGGACTTCCTATTTTCTAAATTTAGAATAACGTTAAACAAATAAACTGACAGATATAAAATAATATTAAATAATGCTATACTTAACTAACTAACCATGTCCTCGGTCAATCTAGCCATTCCCCTACGACCAGATGTGTGTGGAACTTGTTTAACCCTAAGGGCCGAATATTTCTCACTTCGTTTCTGGAAATATTGAAAGATGTTAGAATTTAGTAACCAAAAGCATATTACAAATATCTTAATGTTACCTTAAACTCCGAACTTGTTTTGGCCTTCACAAACTTTCTCCATTCGTTCATGTTTATGATGTTGGTAGGTTTCAGTTTAAGTCTTTCCTCTTCGTTCTCTGCTTTATTTAATTTTCGAACCAATTTTCTTTTTGAGGATCTCCAAATTACTCCCATCTGTTGAAATATAGCTTTTCTTTGCCATTCCTCTTCCAATTTAAATCTAACCTTCAACAATACATGAAAACATGATATTAACAGTAGAAAACATGATATTAACAGTAGGTGAATATAAAGAAACATGCTATGGTGAAGCAGAATGCTGTCAAGCTAGTACAGAATTGGTGAATATATGACTTTATGGTCTCTAAATTTTGAAGAAATCTGAATGAAAATCATGAAATAATCACAAATAATCACCTGGTCCTGACATTAGACACCTAAAATATATCTATAGGATTTGTACTCTTGAAGATGATAGCAACGTCACTAAAAATCAAAATTGGTATGATTTCAATCTCAAGTGAGCGGGGATATTGGTGTTTAACTTTTTTAATTCTATCCAATAATCTATGACAACATTATTTAATTTTTGAAGAATAGCATTTGCAGTCTAGAATAATTGTTTTGAAATCATTGGTCAGCTGATTTTATCAAAAATAATAATTAGAAAACAATGAAAGTTTATCAAAAAACGATTCACTAATTTTATAAGCAAGCAAATTCGTACTGATGTACTTTAGTAGATGACTCAAATTATGGTTTGTAACACATAATTCAAATCATGTTTACATTTTTGCCTTAGAAATAATCATCCGAACCCATAAATCTCTGTCATTCTGAACCTTCCGTGAAATATGAATATTCATTTCGAATTTATTTATCTATTAAATGTTAAAAAACCAGAAATATAAATAATTGAATTTCGGAGGATAACCCACAATACGAACCTGCACTAATGATGATTTAAATTAACAAATTAAGGTTCTTAAACAGAAGTAGGATAAAATGTTTAAACGACATGATTCAACTACTAGAACTTGTGGATTTCTTAATATAAATTCCTGTTTATTATAGTCAATTTAAAAACCACAAATTGGCAAAACTATAACCGGATTTATACTTTAAAAAGTAAGTGGTAGGAGAAGAAGAAAGACGAGTTGCTTGATAAATCTACAAAATAAATATGACAGAAGCAGGGACACATGTTGATAAATAGATTCTCTAGCATATACAGTAGGGAACCTGCTCCATACCTGAAGCGATCGCCACAAAACAACTTTTAACTCTTCACTTAGATTCCTCCAATCATCAAGTGTGTATGGAACCTGCTCCCGCACAAGCGGTCCAAGAAAAGAGGATAAATATACCGACCCTGGCCCTATTGGTACGCCTATATCATTGAACTCAACTTCAATTCGATCATGACTGTTTAACGGGAGTTTTTTTGCTTTTGTTTGACCTCTACTACCTCTTTTCCGATACGAACTTGCGGTTTCAGCATCACTTGCTCTCTCAATTTCCACCTCAGCAGCATCAGTCTGGTCAAGAAGAATTTCATTGTCTAAGCGGGGTTCTTCTTCATCTAACAAAGCCCTTTCATCATTTGGGTCTTCTTCATCTAACAAAGCCCTTTCACCATTTGGGTCAGAAGGGTTATCGTGTAGTGCTTGTTCTTCATCTTCATTGCAAACACTGGCTTGCTTCTTAGCATTGACTGCTCGTTTTTCGCCTTCATTGCAAGCACCGGTTGGAATCTTATACTTCCGCTTTAAATTATACTTCCGCTTTGAATTATACTTCTAGGATTCCTCATCTGTCTTTTTCTGGTTGCGAGTACGTACAGAGCTTGGAAACATCTCTTTTCTGCAAATGAAACAAAATATGGACCCAAAATACTTAAAAATTTCATTATTTACCATCTACTCGCTGGAGAAATCTGGACCCAATAATTCGTTTGCAGATACATGATCTCTGAATCTTTTTAACGTTATATTTCGAAGTATTCTAGAAGTTAATTTTATATCTTAAACAATATAACGAACAAATTAATTAACAAAAGATTAATTTTTTGCAATCGGATCAATATTCTTATTTAATACATTAATGTAGAAACTTACTAGACTTTGTATGTTAACATGCAAAAATTAATGTAGTATATATGTATAAACAAAAAAACTGTTATAGAGTAGTCATGTTAAGCAAGTTCAATCCTTTTCCAGCTCCAGTTCATGATTTGAAAATCAGTTCTTTGACTATGCAGATGAGAAAATATATACCATCCATGACAAACTGTAGTAGGCTAATGACAAATTGTAGTTATAGAGCCAAATTTGCTGACTTTAATTCTTCAAGTACCAACTGAACAATTGAAAACAGGAATAGAAAAGCATTATTTAGAACTATCAGATGAAAATTTGCATGCTATAATTCAGATTATTTTAGTTCAAAAAACCAATAGTTATGGGCTATTCCATTACAAATACATAACAGACAATGAACTAGGCCAAGATTGCCTGAGATGGTAGTTTATTGTGATAAAAATCACAAATTAAAACTGGTTGGTTCATAGTGGATATGAATTTATTTCATTAACAAATTGAAATCATAATATTACAGTAATTAGAACCGCAAATGGACTGGAATTGTTTGCTACTCTAATTCAATGAATAAATTATATAAATCCAGCAAAATGAGTAACAAGACAATAAAATCTGAATCCATGCTTTCATTCCTTACTAAAACAAGTTTTGATAGTGAATTAAATAAATACAAAATGAGTAACACAACTTGCAAAATAAAAATAGAGACATTCGGAGAGTAAAATGAGTCTACAACTATGACTAATGCATTAGTCTAATGTATGGATCTGACTTAGTAGGTGGACATATAATCTACTCAATTATGCCTTCGCATTCCTCCCTAACATAGCTAACATCTTCATCATCCATTTCGGTTATTTCATAATCTTCCACGGCTTGGATATCTTCCTCGATGCAATCACGTGTCTCTAAATCATTAAAATTTCTTGATGGTGCTTTCATTACAACATACCAATTAGAATCATCATTTTCTCTTGAATAAAATACTTGTCTTGCTTGAGATGCAAGTATGTATGGATCTCTTGAAAACGTTGCTTGATGTAAATTAACAAGAGTGAACCCATCATCATCAACTTTTACTCCATTTTCTTTATACGCCCAACGACACTTAAAAACTGGAATATAAAACAAATGATAATCTAATAAAATTATATCTGTCAATATTCCATAATAAGTGACCACATCAACCACTTGGGACATATCTTTTGCACTTTCTCTACACATAGTAGTTGCATCAAAGGTCACCCCGCAATTCTGAGTTTCTCTCTCTACATCTTTTATATGAAAACGTTGATCATTGATAACATATCCTTTATAAGACAAAGCATCATTCTTCGGACCCAAAGCAATCCATCTTAACATGTCATCATGATCCTTGGAGGCAATAGGTATCTACAACAAATTCCATTTAGCATGAATATTTTAGAGTAATATTAGTACTCAAATGAGAATATATTTGGAATCTAACTAACCTTCCTTTTAATTAAATCGGCAAAAAATTTTGTATGTGTGTCCCAAAGTAAGGTCGCATTTTGTCTCATGCGTTGGTCTGAATTTTCTAATTCCTCCAAATGCAAACTAGTATAAAACAAGTGATTATAAGTTATAAATAACATTACGAACACATCAAAAAGATTAAAACAATGTAACATAAACTTACTCTATAAATGGTTCCACCACATTCATATTCATTAACACGGCTAAATGAGCCATTTCTTTCTCATTAGCTGACAATGTAACTGTCTTGGACATTGAAATCGGACGTCCCTCAAGTATTACATTGATTTCATAATCTTCATTTCGAGCTTCTTTCTCCTCTATATGTCCAGATTTTTTCAAAAATTCATTGAAAAACATCATGGATTCTTCTGCAAGATAGGATTCTGCAATACATCCCTCTGGTCGTGCATAGTTTCTTACATAATCTTTAAGTGTCTTCATATATCATTCGAATGGGTACATCCAACGAAAATGAACCGGTCCACACATTAGTGCTTCTTTTCCAAGATGAATGGACAAATGTACCATTATATCAAAAAAATATGGTGGAAACTTTTTTTCAAGTTCGCATAAAACTTCAATAATCTCAACATTGATTTGTTCTACTATAATGATCCTGAACTCGGCCTTCGAAAATCGGCACCCGTACTTTACTTGTACTCAAAATGTCGCAGATTCAAACGCCGAATCTGGCTCATCGGAGCTTATAACACCATTAAGTATAACAACACAGCAGAAGAAAGAAATAGATGATATCATATACAACTCCAATGAATACAATATCCAGAATGATATACAACAATGATATCAATATGGTACAAGAATATCAGAGATAAATAATGATACAGCGGAAAACAGAAGTGATAACTCTAAATGATCTGAAAAGGAGAATGAAACCAATAACTCCAACATCAGCTCAAACCACCATCACGTTGCACCAAGCCAAACAAGGTCAGTCGTGCGTGAACTCCAAAACTGAACTAGCTCCAGATAATCTACTAAACCTGACTATCTGAAAAACCCAACTCTAGACTGCCCGTGTGGAAAATTGTGGGCACCCAGAGTTTAGGAAGGGAACAATAAACTCCGAGTCAGTCATGGGACTGGTGTGAGTAACAAAAACAGTTTATCTTTAAACAAACAACAAAAGAATTTTAAACATTGAAATCCGCAATGCTTTTGGAAAATGAAACTACCATAAGACCTCCCGCCACACACACAATGCAAACGCATAATTGGAGGAGATTTCTTCTTATGATAGTCAAACGTGCTTACTACGCAAAATCATTGGATTATTATTATTAGTGCATAGTGTACAAAATCGTTTCGAAATTATAATATTAATCTTAGCCAGCATACAACCATTATTGTATGCCTACTATAGCTACCATCTAAACAGTGGTGACCACCATAAGTAAATGGCAGGTTCTACAACTAAAACCGTACAAGGTACGTATTGTTTCTTTGGATTTCCAACAAATGGTCAGGCTAAGGAACTTCCTACCGTCAATGGGTACACCTCTGGAGGGACGTCCCGAGAACTAACTAGCTCTCTGCCAACACAAGGCCGGGTTACCTCTTACACTAGGTTACTACTACACGAATATGCCACCCCCCGGTCCTTTGGGACCTTTATCCGAGGCCTCGATCACACAGCAACAATCACACAGTAAATGAGATTGGAGCAACCACACAGGTAAATATCTAGGCTCCATACCATGATATCACCTTTTTCCAAAAGGAAATGACATACCCTAAAGGGAGCGACCCTCATAACCTTGCCGCATCTTTCCTGTTTCGACCATTTCCGATTTGTGAGGCTCGATGAGGTCTCGTCCACAAAGCTACGCTTTACATGAAAGCCATGCTTTGATCAACAAATGATCAACAAATGACCATCAACACACAGCAACACTCAGTATGCCACACTACCAAATTGGGAGTATATCACTGATAACCTTCAACTACATAACCTCTGAGCTCGTAAGTCTCAGAGAAGGGTGTTAAGCTAAGAGAATAAATTCTCCGCTACCAAACAGAAATGTATTTGAAAGAAATTAGCTTTATATCTCAAAGTGTAATGTCAGACATACAACCATACAAGTCTGTTCCGGGTTCGAACAGAACCGAAGGCACTTCCAAAGAAGCCCTTGCAATCCGGGTATTCACAATCCCGATCGAACTTCCCATCACTTAGGGAATCTCTATACGGGGTCCACTCGGTGCAGAGACAATCGATAGGTTATCCTATCGTTCTCACAAATACCCGGTCTTCACCACCGATCTTTAATTGCTATCCATATATGACATATCACTATTCAGAATGGGTTGTATGACACAAAGGTCCTCTCCTGGCTAAACCGAATAGTGAGCGCAATATTTAAAAACATATGGATATTGGGATTTAATTTAAGTCACAACTTATTATCCAAATTTCTCTTTTAAATGGTTTAAACACATTACCATTTTAATCCTTTACACAAAAAGATTCATTTCACAAAGTTCACCCAGTTTCACAAAGATTCATTCACAGATTTCCAAACAATTTCCCTTTCAATTGGATTAACTCATTAAATCTTTAAATCAAGATTTAACTTATAGCTTTCAAAAAGAATTCACTCATAACTTGGAAAACCATTTTCATTTCAAACTTGAAATTCCTTTAATTTAGATTGGAATTTCATTTCTTATATGAAAGCTTTTATTATCTGAAAACAAACAGTTTTCATTTCAGAAGATCTGATTCATTTATACAAGTTAAAGTCCTTGGGTCAAATTCAAATTCTCAAAACCATACTTTCAAAATGGTTTAAATTTATATAAACACATTTATAACATCTTTAACCATAATTTCCAAACATGGGATTCAATTCCAAATTTTGAATTCAAATTCAAATTAAATTATTTAAATTGAAAAAACTTTACCAAGTTATTCAAAATAACATTTATCTTAAAAACTCCTTTTCAAAAACTTTAACATTTAACCCAAATCCATTTCCAAAATCAATTGAAATTAAAAATTCAATTTCAAAAATATTAAATCTAAATCATCTGTGACTTAACCGATTTCTTCATGAAATCCATATGTATGTGTGTATGGTGTAGTCCAGGGGTTTCACACAGTAGTGCAACATCATTCAATCATCACAAATAAGAATACAGAAATATAGTTGATAAGCGGTATAACTATAACGCTTATCTTTCATTTACAGATCACAGATATATATATACAAATGTATCACAAGTAAATGAATGAGTTACTCACAGCTAAATCCACAGAACAAAATATCACATATCAGATAGGACAATCAATTTAAGGCATCTCATACAATACAATCATTCATAAGTAAGGTCAACATTCAATAATCATTTATAAGCAGGATTAATTAATTGTTTGATCCTAATTAATTCAATTTATTTCCAATTAAATTAATTACTTATGAATTAATCATCCAATCCTGATAAATTAATTACAAATCATTTGACATAAATTAATTTATCAAACACCTTAATTAATTATTCTTAATTAATTACTATAACAAATAAATTACTCCTTAAATTATAATTATTTCTTAATCACTTTCATTAATTAATTTACCTTAATTAATTATCTTAATTAATTAACCCTTAATTGTTAATTAATTAACTCTCAATTACTTTTATTAATTAATTATTCCTTAATTAATTAAT